>LR990651.1:23040411-24303366 GCA_905147715.2 Xestia xanthographa
TACTAGTTATACTATATAAAGCTAAATTACCACTCACTGACTGACTGACTGACTCACTGACATAATTGTTCTCCCAGATGGTGGATGGGGAGGGGGGTATATTTTGACAGATTCATAAACAAATAACTCCCGCGAGTATGGGAAAAGTGCCAAACCTCCCCTTTTCGCCCCCCTTCCTCCCCCTCCCTATCGTATCTCGGAAACAAAGAGACCCGTAGTTTTATACGGATTCGTATAGAGGAGGCTCGGGAAAGTAAAAACCAGTTTTCAAAATTGACCCCTTTTTCCCCCTTCTCCCCCCTTTAGGCGGATCTCGGAAGTTGAGAGACTTGGGACATTTTTTTTTCAGATTCGTATAGAGGAGGCTTGGGAAAGTAAAAACCAGTTTTCAAAGTTGCCCCCCTTGCCCCCCTTTTCACCCCCTTAAGGCGGATCTCGGAAGTTAAGAGACTTGGAACATATTTTTTTTGAGATTCGTATAGAGGAAGCTCGGGAGAGTAAAAACCAGTTTTCAAAGTTGCCCCCCTTTTCACCCCCTTAAGGCGGATCTCGGAAGTTGAGAGACTTGGAACATTTTTTTTTTCAGATTCATAAGAAGGGGCCTAGAGTTAGTCAAAACCATTTTTCAAAACTCCCCACTCTCCCCCCCTTCACCCCTCCCCCCATCGTATCTCGGAAACTAGGACACGTAGCGGCTTTTTGATTTTTACTATAAATTATTAATGAGGAGCGTTTAAATTTGTAAACGGAGGGTATCCTCCCCTCCCCAACCTCCCCTAAAAATAAAAGGGCTATAACTTCGTAACGGTCAGAGATAGTCATTATGTGTTTGAACAAATATTATAGTAGGCGTCGAAACCTGTCCGGTGGTGGTAAGTCCTGAGTAGAGCGAACCTGCGAGACCGAGTGGAGAGAAGGGGGGAGGTGGCGAGCGAAGCGAGCCGGCGACCTCCGTAGCGTAACGAAGGTCGAGTGGGTGAAGCGTAGCTCAGGGGCGACGACAAGCAACTTTAGGGTTATGTTTTTTTTAATGGGTCTCAGTTTTTAAGTAAGGTTTTTTACTTTTATTTTATTAGGTTTTTTTTTATATTAATTTATAATGTTTTAGGAGTTCTTAAGGGTTTTCATACTGATTTAGGGGTAGTTGTAACGGATTTTCCAATTATTTTAAGGATTCCTATGGATTCTCAAAATTTTATGATGGTAAGGAATACGTCTCAAGAACACGACAACACGCGAGCTGCGCGCAGCTCGCGCACCCACGCAAATACTAGTTATACTATATAAAGCTCGATTACCACTCACTGACTGACTGACTGACTCACTGACATAATTGTTCTCCCAGATGGTGGATGGGGAGGTGGGTATATTTTGACAGATTCGTAAACAAGTAACTCCCGCGAGTATGGGAAAAGTGCCAAACCTCCCTTTTTCGCCCCCCTTCCTCCCCCTCCCTATCGTATCTCGGAAACAAAGAGACCCGTATTTTTCGTTTTTTACGGATTCGTATAGAGGAGGCTCGAAAAAGTAAAAAACCAGTTTTCAAAATTGACCCCTTTTTCCCCCTTCTCCCCCCTTTAGGCGGATCTCGGAAGTTGAGAGACTTGGAACATTTTTTTTTTCAGATTCGTAAAAAGAGGCCTAGAGTTAGTCAAAATCATTTTTCAAAACTCTCCATTCTTCCCCCTTCACCCCTCCCCCCATCGTATCTCGGAAATTAGGACACGTAGCGGCTTTTTGATTTTTACTATAAATTATTAATGAGGAGTGTTTAAATTTGTAAACGGAGGACATCCTCCCCTCCCCAACCTCCCCTAAAAATAAAAGGGCTATAACTTCGTAACGGTCAGAGATAGCCATTATGTGTTTGAACAAATATTATAGTAGGCGTCGAAACCTGTCTGGTGGTAGGTAGGTTCTGAGTGGAGCGAACCTGCGAGACCGAGTGGAGCGAAGGGGGGAGGTGGCGAGCGAAGCGAGCCGGCGACCTCCATAGCGTAACGAAGGTTGAGTGGGTGAAGCGTAACTCAGGCCGACGACAAGCAAACTTTAGGGTAGTGTTTTTTTTATGGGACTGAGTTTTTAAATACAGTTTTTTACTTTAATTTTATTTGGTTTTTAGAATGTTTTAGGGGTTCTTAAGGATTTTCATATTGATATAGGGGTAGTTGTGACGGATTTTCCAATTATTTTAAGGATTCCTATGGATTCTCAAAATGTTATGATGGTAAGGAATACTTCTCAAGAACACGACAACACGCGAGCTGCGCGCAGCTCGCGCACCCACGCAAATACTAGTTATACTATATAAAGCTAAATTACCACTCACTGACTGACTGACTGACTCACTGACATAATTGTTCTCCCAGATGGTGGATGGGGAGGGGGGTATATTTTGACAGATTCATAAACAAGTAACTCCCGCGAGTATGGGAAAAGTGCCAAACCTCCCCTTTTCGCCCCCCTTCCTCCCCCTCCCTATCGTATCTCGGAAACAAAGAGACCCGTAGTTTTATACGGATTCGTATAGAGGAGGCTCGGGAAAGTAAAAACCAGTTTTCAAAATTGACCCCTTTTTCCCCCTTCTCCCCCCTTTAGGCGGATCTCGGAAGTTGAGAGACTTGGGACATTTTTTTTTCAGATTCGTATAGAGGAGGCTTGGGAAAGTAAAAACCAGTTTTCAAAGTTGCCCCCCTTGCCCCCCTTTTCACCCCCTTAAGGCGGATCTCGGAAGTTAAGAGACTTGGAACATATTTTTTTTGAGATTCGTATAGAGGAAGCTCGGGAGAGTAAAAACCAGTTTTCAAAGTTGCCCCCCTTTTCACCCCCTTAAGGCGGATCTCGGAAGTTGAGAGACTTGGAACATTTTTTTTTTCAGATTCATAAGAAGGGGCCTAGAGTTAGTCAAAACCATTTTTCAAAACTCCCCACTCTCCCCCCCTTCACCCCTCCCCCCATCGTATCTCGGAAACTAGGACACGTAGCGGCTTTTTGATTTTTACTATAAATTATTAATGAGGAGCGTTTAAATTTGTAAACGGAGGGTATCCTCCCCTCCCCAACCTCCCCTAAAAATAGGCGTCGAAACCTGTCCGGTGGTGGTAAGTCCTGAGTAGAGCGAACCTGCGAGACCGAGTGGAGAGAAGGGGGAGGTGGCGAGCGAAGCGAGCCGGCGACCTCCGCAGCGTAACGAAGGTTGAGTGGGTGAAGCGTAACTCAAGGCGACGACAAGCAAACTAGGGTAGTTTTTTTTAATGGGTCTGAGTTTTTAAATAAGTTTTTTTTTTATATGTAATATTTTTTTAAATTGGTTTTTAGAATGTTTTAGGGGTTCTTAAGGGTTTTCATACTGATATAGGGGTAGTTGTAACGGATTTTCCAATTATTTTAAGGATTCCTATGGATTCTCAAAATTTTATGATGGTAAGGAATACTTCTCAAGAACACGACAACACGCGAGCTGCGCGCAGCTCGCGCACCCACGCAAATACTAGTTTTAATATAAACTTGTTATACGATGGTGTTCAAGTAATGTTCTTTGAGTTTTTTAAAGATGATAAAAATATATTATGCATTTAATGTTTCGCTTAAATGAAAGAGCATACTATGTAGTTTTAGGAAAAGCCGATATCTTAATTGTTACAACTCTATTTTTAAGTTGAACACCTGATTTATCATATTGGCCTTGTTTGGAGCCCTGTTTCTTGCAAGGCCAATTGGAAGAGCTTTACAAAACTTTTATTAGTGATTAAAGCTAGGTTAAAAAAAGTGATTTATATGGTACACAATAAAACAAAGTATTACTTAATCATTTGTTTCCTTCATTTATCCAGTAAATAAACGAATAAATAGTGTTTATTCGTTAGCGTGGCCTTTTATGGTCCACCCACCTTACGCAACGGATTTTGATGCGGGTTTTTTTAATAGATAGAGTGATTCAAGAGGAAGGTTTCAGTATATTATTTGCGGGCGGGTGAAGCCGCGGGCATCAGCTAGTATAGTATAAATAAGATATCAAAATTATGTACTTAAATACCTCGCAATCGATTGGAAGAAAATACTTCGCCACGTTTACCTTCAACATACAGCGACAATGACCTTCCGTTTGAGTAGTGCTTTATTAAAGCGTTTGATTTAAAATCTCCACAGCTATGTGAAATATTAATGTAAGAATGGCGTGCGAAGGAAATCACCTTGGCAACGGAGCCGGTAACAGAATAACAAGCCAGAATGACCGCGTGACCTCGCCGATCAACCACCTCAGGACAACACAAAGAAAGCTCCAACTGTAAACCTATAGCTGTATCGGTTTGTGAAAAACGAAAAGTAAGACGTCAGCCAATGAAAAACGACGAACACGATGTGAACTTATGAATATTGCGGTGAAGACATCGTTCTAGATACGATACAAATTTAAATTGTTCGAGACTTTTATTATTTATAACTGTAGTCAGGTAGATAATTGAATAAGTTCAAAACCCTAAGTGCCTATAGGTGTTCAAACTTCTTGATGTTATTGTACTCTGGATATTCTACTCTTTAGGTATCAATAGGTACACGTTCGAAAAATGAGTTCTTGAAAGAACTTAAGCTATAAAAAGAAAATAAACTGTGTGTGAAAGACAATACAAGTTTTATTATAAAATAAAATGGTGGAAATCGACAATATTGTCGACGATTTATAAGTGAACGCTAAACTTTATTGAAAGCTATAAGGTAATCTGTTACATTATGACGTCAAACGTGGCGATGCGAAACTATATTTTGGAAAAGCTGTATAACGTAGGTATCGTGACTGTTCAACATTAGCTCACCTTGTGAAGTTGTGATCGACAAGGTGAGGCACCGGTGGTTGTCGCGCCAAATTAAACCCCCTATCACAATCGATGTGCGAAAAACGATAAAAATTTGATGAATAGGTACTATGATACAGCATCGATTAAACAAGTTTGTTGAATAGTTTCATTTTATCTCTAAAAGCTCTCATACTTTAATTTGACGGAGTATAACAATTCGATTCATATTTCCATAGTTCTTACAGAACAGTAAAAATAACAAGATTCCTAAGGAGCATGGTACTGAATGTCACGTCGCGTCAGTTTATTTAACACCGTTTGCGGCATCCGATCTTGTGTCATGTGTGTATAAAAGCGCGTATAATTTGCTTGTCACCTTTGTGATCGTCTAGATAGGCAATTGACCTGATTACCGAAGTTAAACGATCATTCTCAGAAGATCCATTGGCCAGATCCATGATGGATCTAGTGAGAATTGTTTTTCTCATTAGATCCTGATTTCAAAAAATGGATCTACTGAGAAGGATCATTCTCAGAAGATCCATTGGCCAGATCCATGATGGATCTAGTGAGGTTTTTTTTTTCTCAAAAGACCCATTAGCCATACCCATAATGGATCTTATTCGACCTTACTGATGAGTCTTTTTAAAATAAGCAAATAGGAGTAATGAATTAATATATCTGTCATATTATTGACATTGGAGTTGAAGTTAAATCAACAACCGAGGCATAATTTAATTAATTTATTTATTTATTAAATGAAAGTTTACAGCAGTCTTAAATTTATTACAATGCCCCACAAAACCGTTTTCACGGTTTGTCTGCGGGAACGGAACACGAATGGAACACGATTACAGGATATTGGAACGGAATAACTACTTTATCTACCTACAGTACATAAATCTAATATAATAATTACTTACTTAACTAGTTACTTATTTGCTCTCACTCAACAATCTGTAAACCACTTTCCTAAAAAGATGGTTTACAGACTCTTAAGAAAGAACTGCTTAAGTAATTTGGCGAATTTGCCTTTTATTTTCTGACTTCTTATGTCAGCAGGCAATCGGTTGAGAAGATAAGGTACTCTTTTATCAAGCGTACGGTCTCCAAAATAATTCCTTATTCTAGGTACATCAAATTTACCGGCTGATACTGTCCTAGTTGCGTGGTTATGGGTAACTAGCGAGTGACGCTCCCAGCTGCCATGACTGTTAACCAGAAGTAGGTACTTATGTTTTAAGCTGATAGGAAGAATTTTGCAAATTTTAAATAACTTATAATAATCATCTTTACATTTGTTTTTGGTTTTCTTGCTGACTAATAGTTTTAAAAATCGAATTTGTTGTGCTTCTAATTTTTCCAAATTACTTTTGAATGTGAGTCCATAGCAGTTGAGGGCGTAACTTAATATAGGGTCAACTAATTGCAAATACAGGCACTTAAGAGTATTATTTGGTACTTTAAAGCTTAGGTGGTAAAATTTACCGAGTAGTATTCTAAGTTTATTACATAAGTACTCAATATGGTTTGACCACGAGAAGTTTTCGTCAACTTTTACTCCGAGATATGTTACACATTTATCACGTACAATAGGTTTGCAAGTACAGTTAACACGGTTGTTATGAATGCAAGTAAACTCATGTGTGTACATCGGAGGTGGGTCGCCAGGTGGTAGTAAATATGGTGAGCGAATTATAACTAGCTTTGTTTTATCCGCGTTTAGGATTATCCCGTTGTCGTGGGCCCATTCAACGACGCGGTCTATGTCGTGCTGTACTAGTCGACAAGTTTCGGTGAGGTCGGTGCCGGCGCGTAGCGCGCACAGGTCAATTAGTCAGTCATATATTGTTACGAGCTGGGTATGGTATAAATGAATTACTACCGATCAAACAACAAATAACTTAAACACAAAACACCTCAAACTCAATCACAAAGACACTACTGATCACTATTCACTTAGATATCGCATTTCTAGTTCGCTCCGTTGTGTAGCCAAAATCAGACTGTCTCTCCGGTTCGGTTGGAATTCGCTGCGCCCCCGCCAGGGGGCGCGGCAGGCGGTTTCAGGGCTATGCCCTCTGACCGCGGCGGCCATGCCTCGGTCCGTTAAGACGGACCCGTCTTTGGGGTGGACACTGTCCAACGGTCAAGTGGGCGCATGATGGCAACATGCGCCCTGTGTGTGGCTGTTGTGCTGTGGACTGTAGGCGCGCCACAGCGCTGTTGCACAGCGCTGTTTTCTTCACGGTGCCCCGGCGGTCCGTCTCCGCCGGGTGAGACCCCCGGTTACCCGAGGGAAGCCCAGCGGGAGACAACCAGCGACAGAGGCACCGACTTACAGCGCACCTACAGTGGCTGTGTGATTCCCGCCCACCCCACTAACCAGAGCTAGCCGGCAGTGGTACGGGCTAAGGAAACGACGTGTGTGTGTGGACGGTATTGTATGTGTAACACCGCCCATGTATATGCGTTTACCGCAGGCTCGAGAGCCGCGTCCACGCGTGTGTCTACGTGAGTGTAGAGAATGCATGTGTGGTTATAGCTGCGCGCCCTGCCTATATTAACTTAGAACAAGTCGCGCAGCTGGGTGTGAGTGATGTGTGTGGAGTCATATTGTGCAGGTAAGCTGCGTGTAACGAGGAACAGCTTACCTGAGTCAATCCGGTGGTGAAGGCGGCGGAGGGGAGGCGACCTTGCCTAGCAGGTCGCGGGCGTCCGATGAATCGTCCTTGACGGTCTATCCATGGTACAAGGTGAGTAACGCAGCTAGGCCGTCAAGGACGACCAGTTCCGCGTCCTGACCCTGCCTGATGGCCTTTATCAGGTCCATCAGCAGCTGGATGGCGCGGGCTGTAACTCCCTTCTTCCAGGCTTCGGCGTCGGCAGCTGGGCCGGTGCTAGTGGTGCCACTCACGACACGGGATTCTTCTTGTAGGTGGGCCGAGGGCCGCGCAACACCGGCGCCAGCTGTCGGCCCCATGGTCTTCTTCTTCGTGGGCTGCGATGGGGCTACATCCGGAGTTACAGCCTGCGGCAGGGTCGTAGGCAGGTCGTCCAGCAGGTCTCCCTCAGGTGCGGTGGGGGGCACGGGTGTCTTACCCTTGCCCCTTCGCTTCCTCTTCTTTCCCCTCCGCCGCTTTGAGGAGGGGGGAGCTTCTCCCCTGTTGGTGGGCCCGTTGGCCGCCGCCATCAGCGACTCGCCTTGGGCCTCATTGGCAGCCACATCTGTTGGCCCCTCCGCGACCGTGGTCGGTCGCCGTGAGGCGGTGACGGCGGCGACTGTGCCCGCTCGCCTGTTTGCCCTAATCTCCGCCTGGAAAGAAGGGCACTTGATGTTGTTGGCGGGGTGCTCGCCCCCGCAGTTAACGCACGTAGCTGGTGCGTCACGTGGGCGGGGGCAGTCCCGCGCTGAGTGCCCCTCTCCGCAGCGGACACAGGCGAGCGGTCGGTGGCAGTGGTGGGATGAGTGCCTCCACTTCTGGCACCGGTGGCATTGGGCGGGCCCACGCTTGCCCCGCCAGGCTTCTATCTTTACACCCCTCATGTATAAAAACACGGAGGTGTCGAAGATCCTGCGTACATCGGGCGTCCTTTTGAGTACGGCGTGGAACACGCAGCCGGGTCGTCCCTGGCTCGCCTTGATGTGGCGAACGTACTCCGGCTCGTATCCCAACGCGCGGAGCTCCTCCTCGATCTCTGAAGGGGTGGTGTCCACAGGCAGCCCCCTGATGGCCACCTTGAAGCTTCGCTCCGCTTGGAGCGAGTAAGCAAACCAGGATGTGCCATCTTCCTTCTCCAGGCTAGTCAAGTAGCGCTGGAGCACCCTATATTCGACTTCACTCTCCGGAGTGAAGCGAATTCCAGTGCCAAATGGTTGGGCACTGGGGGGGTGACCCAGCTGCTCCTTGAGGGCCCTGAAGTGTGAGGCCCATCCTGGCAGCTTCTCCACCACAAGCGAAGGATACCTAGGCCGCTTCTGCGGCTTCGGCTTGGGCTGATTGGCGGCCGAATTGTCTGCGTTCCGGGGGACCGCCGGCTGTGAGGGAGAGACAGCGTTAGCTACACTCACCCCATGCTGCGTCCCAGGAATCGTCGGCGTCGGTGATGGTGAGGGAGGAGGTAAGCGACTAGCGGCCTCCGCGAAGGTAGGTGACCCGGCGGCGACCCGCCCCCCCCGCGGCGGCGTGTGGCCGCGCTGCGGCGGCGGGTCGAGGCAGTGTCGCTTCGCCTCCTCCTCGGACTCGTCCGTGCTGCGTCTGCGTCGCATGGGCCGTGGTTCCGACCTGTGGTCGTGGCCGTGGCCCCGCGGTGGCGACGGTGAGGTCATCGTTGGGGTCATGGTGTGCCTCCCCAGTCCACTCGGTCCTGCGGTGTCCGACCCTACAGACTCGAGCGACATGCTCGAGCCGGCTCGCGACGAGCATGCCGACCGTTCTGCCGGCGAGTCGCAGGCCGAGGTACGAGGGGGCGCTGGTGAGGCGGGCATCTGGGGCGCCAGGAGAGCCTGGCGCGCACCCGGTGCTAGCCTGGGGTCGCGGTTAGAGGCCCTCGCCGCGGACGCAGCCCCGAGGGGCGCAGTCGACGCGGCGGGGCGCGCGGCCGTGGCGGCATGAGGTTGCGCGACGGAGCGCGCAGATGGCGCTGGTGTTGGCGCTGTAGGCGCCGAGGAGCGAATGGTGGTCGCTGGGTTGCGCGGCAGCGGCGTGGGCGCGCGCCACGTGGTCGTGGCGGTTTGCCCCTGTGGCGCGGGGTCGCGCGCAGCCACACGCGCGGGTGCGGCGGCGCGCGCTTGCGGCGCGCGTTCAGGTTTCTTGGTGGCAGGGGGCCCCTGGGCTTGCATCGGAACTGGGCGGGGCGCAGGCGGGCGCACAGATACAGCGTGCGGTCGGCTCGGCGGAGGCACCGGCGCAGCACGCGCAGGCGCCGGTGACGTCGACGGGCCGCTCGCAACGGCAGCTGCGCCTCGGCTCGCTCCGTCCTCTTCCCTCTTCCCACGGGCTTCGGGCGTCTTCTTTTTCGCTGGCTTCTTGGAGGGCGTCGCCTTGTTGGACTTCTTCCTCTCCTCACTCGGAGGGGGGGAGGGTCCAGGCTGCGCCGGGCCGGGAGTCGTGAGCCCAATGTTCGGCATCGATGACGACGACTCCCGGTTCAGCGCCCGGTGGCGGTCCTCAAAATAATTTTGGTCGCGGAAATATCGGCGATATGACTCCGACATTTTTGTGGCTTCTGGCTGCTGGCTGGGATGTGGGCTCGCGATCGCAGGCAGTGCTCGGAGGCACCGGGCAGCGTCGGAGACTCCCCCTGTGCTCGCGCCGGTGCTGAGCACTTGCGCGAACACAGGGAAAGTGAAGGTGGTTGCGATCCGCGCGAGCGGAAGTTTTCGGTAAGTACCCCCAAGTTGGTTCACTTTACCGAAAACTTCCTCCGGAGTCCGTCTGCGGCGCTGTACGGTAGCGGCGGACGTCTGCAGTGGACCACTGGCCGATCCACTGTCTCTCCCGCAAACATGTCGGCTATTTATATGGCGACCGATCCTTCGAGAAAGATCCACGACTTACTTGAATTGTTCTAGATAATTCCATAGTGGGTCATTGTCCTTCCACAACTTGTACAAAATAAAGAAGTACAGTACTCCAAAATTAATAATGCGCATGCAAATCTTCGCCAATTGTCGTATTCCCGGAAACACCCAAATCATTGAATCGGAGAGGGCTCTCTCCGATTCAATGATTCGGGCAACAACAATGCACTTGCATTTTGTACCTTGTTCGAAAGAAACAGGAGTCAATGTCATATGTCAAATCATGTGAAACAATTGAAAACAATTCGGGCGGTCGGCGGCTGTCGCCGGTTAGTCAAAGGTCCGTCAGTCGATATATAAAGTACTCTGTGGTCAGTCGTCTTTATATATTGGTGGTGACTGCACGTGTTCTCTCTGTGTGGAATTATATAGACCTGCTATTACACACCCTTCTTGGTTTTGTTTTCAAAGGTGAATTTAAGTTCAACTTTAATTATCTTACTCAAATTGAAATAGTTTATTTTGTAAAATAGGTAAATATACTAACATTTTTCACGTTTTTTAATAATAAAAATACCTACGTTAAATACATATTAAGAACTGAGATTTTAATGATTAGATTTTAATGTAAACCTGTGTTTGAAAACCATTTTTTCTTCTTCTAATATAACCTTCCTTTCCTTGTGTTATTTAAACCTTCTTTTCTTCCATCATTACACCAGCTTCAGTATGAAGAAGTAAATCAATTCAACAAAGATTGTAGCATATTCGCAATCGTGTCGTTTTCCTCGCTATTTACTTACATCGAATTATCGAATCAATTTTGTTACTGATAAATCGATATTTATCTCTTTTAGCACAAAACACATAATTCTACTAAATTATGCATGAAGAAAATGCACTTAACCACTCTACATACATATCGTCTTCCGACGCTCGGGGAATACGACCGTTGCCGAACAGTGACGAAGATTTCTATGCGCATTATCACTTTGGGAGACCTGTAGGTACGTTATGCCCTCGGTGTACGGTCGAAATTACAATGACAACTTCCTAATGTCTTTCTGACCTACCTACTTGTAGGTATCTACTACTGTAATTGTAGGTACTGGTACGACGTAACAATACCATAATATTGAACTTGGCTGTCATTTCACATTTATGTTTTTGATGGGATATCATTACTTTTTGTACATAAATTATTAGTAGATACTTATTTATAATAAAATTAATATCAAATGGTTTTTCGTTAATTTACTGTATATTCTTACGTTTACGGGGTAAAATTGTCTTTTTTTCGTGTTATTTTCTACTTCAAGAATGATGGATTTTCATACAAAGTTTCATCTCCTATTTTACCTCCTTAAAGAAAGTTTTTTTTAATGGTGATACATTAAACATTTGTTTTGAACTATGAGCTCATAATTATGACATATACATATATTTTTTCACATTTATAACTTCCACTTTGTAATTTAATTTAATAAAAAAAAACCTATTTTGCTTGTGATTAAATGTTTTCGATTTTTCCTTACTGCCCTTCCCTCGTCTCCTCATTCATTGCCTCATCTTCCCTTTTGGTTCTCAAAGTCTCTTTTCCACCATTACAGGAGTCAGGATAGTAATTTGTTGAAATTAGGGACATTCACTTGTTTTAATGATATTCATTTGTTTTTGTAACATTTTTTTTATTGAAAATTCTCATTAGATCCATTTTACTTACTTTTTTATATAAATAGACCTAATGAGAAAAGCAATTCTCACTAGATCCATCATGGATCTGGCCAACAGATCTTCTGAGAATGATCCTTCCCAGTAGATCCATATCTTTAAAATCAGGATCCAATGAGAAAAACAATTCTCACTAGATCCATCATGGATCTGGCCAATGGATCTTCTGAGAATGATCGAAGTTAAACAGTAGACCAAAACAAAACAATATGTCAGTATTATCATGCTTTCTAGCTTTTCGCAGTAAACTGCTGGACAGGATCTGTCACCGAGAGAATGGTCAAAAAGGAAAAAGGCCAGGTAAACTACAGGTAGGGTGTTTGTTAGCTTTCAGGTCATGCTCGAAAGTAGCAGCAATGCTGAATGGTTTTGTTCTCCAAACAATAGCTGTCGAGTTTGAAGAACTGCAGTTATGAACTGCATGATTCAGCTATGGTAGGTTTGAAACGGACTTCGCCGATCTGCACAAGCAGACGTATGCATGTAGTAAATTACTTCGAGTTGGCTTTGTTGTTTAACAAACCAAATCGAAACGTTTGCAGCATCGGTGTGTATTGTTTTACTTACCGCCGTATATGGCTGCGCGTGCTTCGCTGATGATCTCGGCGGAGGTCTTGCGCCGCAGCGACGGCGCGTAGAAGGGTGCGCCCGCGCCGCGACGAGCGCCTCGCTCGGTCATTATCTACCCTGTAAGAACGAATACAGGACAATAACGTAATCTTAAAGACAAGTAATTTATTTTGGGATATCGAAAATAATGTTTGAAACAGAAATCTTATAGTGCATCGACACCGAAGTAACTTTTTGTGGGGCTACAGTTTACAATTTGTTAATATTATGTAACTAACTATTGGGTTTTGCTATTCCTCTTTGCTATCCGTTGTAGTAAACTAACACTAGCAAACGATGCTCCACATAATGACATAACCCAGGTATGGAAGCACCTTTACTGATACGCCATGTTATGTGGTACCTCAGCTCGACATTCTCCGATTCGCGGAAAAACTGCCAGTAACGGTTTTAAAAGAATACTACGAAAGGCTGATTCAACCCATACGTGTATAACTTCCATGGAACAGTCAATGTATTACATCAACCTATTCTTGGCATTAATCATTTAATACCTAGATATTAATTATTTTCACTATCAACAACATTCTATCTTTTAATCAATAAAAGCGCACCAATGCAATTAAATGGAAACATAGTATACCTTTTATGGTACGGCTTTGTAATGTAAGTAATTGTACTTATTACATTACCGATACTATAAAATACATGTAAAGCCTTGTGTAATGTAGGGCGATGTGAATAATAGATGTTTGTCTTGTCAATCTAGTCCATCGGGTAGTTAACACGGCGACCCACATACACACCATATTGTACTAATAGGATCAGGTGACTAAAGTACACCAGTTCAACACCCTATCTATTAACATTTAGAGAGGGATTTCACCAATGAAATTAACTAAACTCCGTTTAAGAGCTGTCAGTGACAAAGTTGCACAGCGCATGTTAGATGTGCTGATCATTAGTTTCATTGGAGCAAATCACCTTTTGCCACTTGCAAACGTAAGAAGTAATACCTAGTACCTACACCTACAACGACGGTAGATTTAAACAGCTCTCTTTATAGCCAGGTGTCTCGGCCTAAAGAAGCATTCAACTTAAGATCGACGATCACAAGAATGCAATAATAGATATCGCAATTAACTTAACCACTTCAAGGGTTGTTCATGGAAAATTTTCTAATATTAACAAAATAAAATTTACTAATAATTCACAATTTCCATTGTGAATTTCAGTCTACATTTGAAATAAAGTAAATTTAACAATCCATATTTTAAATATTGTAGGTGATATGGCTTAGGTAAGCATATAAGCCTATTATGTCTCCACTGCTGAGACAAAGGTTCCTTTTTATGTAAGAGGTTTACGTAGATCAACAAAAAATTAACCATATTTAGTTCATGGATATTGTCCTGCAAATTACAATTAACATTATATTATGTACACAGTACCTATTAAACCTTAATACGTATTTATTTCAGTGTTATTTTTAACCAAGAATAAAATATGTGTTAAGACATTTTCATCGTGCTAACAGTGTTTTAGAATACAAAATAATAAATAAATAATAAATAATAATCCATTTATTTCAGGTAACAAAGACCCATACATAAATACCTTAACCTAAAAATACATACTAATAACAATTTTTGTTAGTATAAGCAACTTAAAACTATGTTAGTGGCACTTCACTTGCACGATGTTTTGCGCGTTCTTGTGGAATTTGCCCGCGGAAGCGACGGAACACCACATCCTGCGGCCAAAAACTTTCTTCCATCACCAAATGGAGCATACACGTTGGAATGCGCACCACAAACGCCTTGAAATTGACGTTGCGGCGCGACTCCAGTAGCTGTACTCTTGGCGTGTACTTCAATCTTTGGCGCACGTACTCCTCGATGTCCTCAGCCTCAGTGGTGTAATGTAGGCGAGAGATGTACACCGGGGTGTTCGGCTTCGCGGCACGTAGTTTAACGTTGGGCTCCACAGGAGCCTTGCCGGAGCGGTTCTTACAGCTTCGCTGACGGCATTTCCTCCTTTGCACCGTCACGAAACCGTCATCATCAGCCCGGTCCGTTGCCTTTGCAGGCACGGGCTTTGCGGGGAGAGTAGCAGGGATGCTCGAAATGACCACTGGCCCAGGCAAAATGCAAAATGGCAAAATGCTATGGTATGAATAATATGAATATCTAGCTAGCCAAACGTATGTAGAATGCTATCTAAAAGTCCAATCTCAAGATGAAAAATGATGCACGCTATTCAAATGTAGGTAGATGTGACAAACCTTTTCGTGTGTTGTGTTTTTTTTTAGTTTTCTTGTAACAATAATTTCATTCTATCAGGGTAGAAATGATAATTATCATTGATAACTTGATAAATTTATTATCTTGAAAATAATCGACTGATTGATAGTGTTCAAACGCATTTAGGGACCTATCAACAAACTGAATTTATAATCACCAAAACATATTTAAAATATCATCATCATTTCAGGCGTAAGACGACCACTGCTGGACATAGGCCTCCCCCAATTGTCGCCACATTGACCGTATTTAAAATAAGTGTTTTGTTTAGTGCTAGTTTGAAAGAATGAAACAAACATGGAGTCATAAAAAAATATTTTTCTTTAAATAATATTTTAGCAGTGAAATTATAAATTGTGCCTAATTTAAAAATTAAAGAGATCAAGTTATGAATCGGCGTGGATAATAATTATTTATCCGATAATTATCAAAGAAAATAATTATATTGATAATTTCGAACCCAGCAAACTGCTTTCAAACTGCGGTCTTTTTGGTATAGGTATTCGAATAGTTAATAATTATCCAGTAACTTCTGCAAGTTCACATATGTACTAACTGCAAGCGACAATAATATGGCCTGCTCAAAGAAAAAAGTTTCGAAAAGCCGACATTTTATTAACCGACTTCAAAAAGGAGGTTTTATAAATTAAAACCAAACTTTTAGAAATAACATAAGTTGTTTTGAATTGAACAAGCGTAATTTCCTACTGTTAAAGTTCTTCTACAAATCTGTACATTTCACTTTGGAAAACACGCCACAGTTTTTCGAGGAAATGGATTAATGGACTCCCGTAATCAAAATAATTATAATAATGCGAAAACATAATATAATGGTGAACGATGACTACTACTTACGAGAAAGTAATTGCATTAATATCGGCACGCAACTCGATATTTATGTACTTTGTAAAACTTTGCTACAAAATCACGTATTTTGTGGAAAACTTGTCTCTACTCTTATTATTAAATTAAACTAGCCGACGTCACGCGGATTCACCCGCGTAGTTCCCGTTCCCGTAGGAGTACGGGGATAAAATATAGCCTATAGCACTCAGGATGAATGTAGCTTTCTAATGGTGAAAGAATTTTTGAAATCAGTTCATTACTTCCGGAGATTCCCCCCCAAAACATACAAACTTACAAACAAAAGTTACCTCTTTAAAATATTATATAGTATAGATAATTGAAAAGGTACGATGGGGTTGGCGTATCCGTGTGGATTTAAAACCTAAATAAAAAAAACAGAAAAAGTTTTCCAAATCAATGGTTTTAAGTTCAAATTACCTTCATTTTTTTTAAAGTAAGTTATAAAGTAGGTACATAAAGTAAGAGGTGATATTACAAAAGCACCTCATTGCCGTAAAACTGGATATAGCTCAGCTGTAGCATAATAAAGCACAGCACAGCTGTAGCGTAAATTATCAATTATAACCAACATAATATAAGGTGGAATACATCGACGTAAAAACAGTTACCACGTTTTTAATACTGTATCATTCCGAACCCCCCGAACCCGCACATAAGAAACTATTTAACAGTAATTAAAAAAAAAAGTTCCACTTAATATTTTATAAACAATATTCACAACGTAAACAAAATTAGAACCTACTTTTACAACTAAACCTAAACAAACTATCACTTACCTGTTTAAAAATCAAAAGTACGCAACTATGAATTCGTAGAGGTTCGTAGCAAGTAACGCGGGCGGCGCGCTACGCGTGCTACAATCTACTGCTACGGTGCTACGCTTCCCCGCTACTCCCGCTACGCGAGCCGCCTCGTAGCAAAAGGGGCGAATTAGAACAAATTATTAAGCGTACTCGTAAGTTTGTACTAATATTTGTTATTTTGATTTATTGCAGGTGATTATAAAGTACACCATAAAAATGTGAAAAAAGTGAAAAAAAACTATTAAAAAAACTATAATTTATTAATATTCACAAATGGAACACTCCATTTGTGAATACTAATAAATTACAGTTTTTTCTGTAATATTTTACTCGGAAGTTCATAGAATTAAGTTATGCTGCTTGATGGTGAACTTAATTCATCAAAGCACAAGTAGGTACATACATGAATTCTTATAAGAAGCTAAAACGGATGTAGCAAACTTAGATACAGTACGCTTGTTGATACCGCGGGATTCTCCGACTTGTAAAAACAGAATATAATTTCGGAGCAAAAGTGCGTACGGCATCATTCATCATCCGGCCTGTTATAATACCGATAACACGATTGGCAGGACTGTTTGTCAGACTTTCTCATCCGGCCTGTTATAATACCGATAACTCGATTGGCAGGACTGTTTGTCAGACTTTCTCATCCGGCCTGTTATAATACTGATAACACGATTGGCAGGACTGTTTGTCAGACTTTCTCATCCGGCCTGTTATAATACCGATAACACGATTGGCAGGACTGTTTGTCAGACTTTCTCATCCTGCCTGTTATAATACCGATAACACGATTGGCAGGACTGTTTGTCAGACTTTCTCATCCTGCCTGTTATAATACCGATAACACGATTGGCAGGACTGTTTGTCTGACTTTCTCATCCGGCCTGTTATAATACTGATAACACGATTGGCAGGACTGTTTGTCAGACTTTCTCATCCGGCCTGTTATAATACCGATAACACGATTGGCAGGACTGTTTGTCAGACTTTCTCATCCGGCCTGTTATAATACTGATAACACGATTGGCAGGACTGTTTGTCAGACTTTCTCATCCGGCCTGTTATAATACCGATAACACGATTGGCAGGACTGTTTGTCAGACTTTCTCATCCGGCCTGTTATAATACTGATAACACGATTGGCAGGACTGTTTGTCAGACTTTCTCATCCGGCCTGTTATAATACCGATAACACGATTGACAGGACTGTTTGTCAGACTTTCTCATCCTGCCTGTTATAATACCGATAACACGATTGGCAGGACTGTTTGCCAGACTTTCGAGCATCTAACTGCCCTTAACGACTGACAAACATATACGAATGTCTAGTTATGCTAGAAGTAGAAACACTGCACTACTATTGTGAGTAACATAACATTGGCGCAGCCGTGAGACACACACAATATTATTTCGTTTCTATTTTCTGTTTAGTTTTAAGTTTTTTTTTATTGTGTAGTTTTAAGTTTATTTTTTTTTATTATTCTTTTGAATTTGTTGTGTACACTTGCGGCTTAAGCCAAATAAATATGTTTTCTTTCTTTCTTTCTTTCTTTCTTTCTTTCTTTCTTTCTTTCTTTCTTTCTTTCATCACGCCTGTTTTACCTGAAAAGTTAGACAGAGGTATACCTAAGGCTGAACGCAGACCGGGACGGGATTTATTTTTTCACCAATGGACATTCAAACGTATTGATATAGAAATACGACATAAATTGCTATGCTTTAAAATAATCCCGTGGCATGCCGTGGCATCGAAAGGGCTTTGTATTGAAAGACACGCCACGGTCGTATTTCTATATCAATAAGTTAGAATGTCCATTGGCAAAAGTTTAAATCCCTTGCTATGCCGTCCTCGGTCTGCGTTTACCATAATAGTACACTCTCATTTCGTCAGATATGTTTAAGTCCCATGTAATAAGGGGTGAGCCTATTGCCATCAACTGGGTACAAATCCAGACTCCGTGGCTACTACTGAGAAATTCCAAATAACCAAACCAAACCAAGTAACACTTTGTCCGACCCGGGAATTGAACTTTGGACCTCATACCTATTCAGCAGTCGTGTCGTGTCATGTTAATGTCTTATCAATAAAGTGAATCGATAACGAAACCTAGCCAAATCTTTATTTTCGTAACTTTCTCATAAAAAACAAAATTCCACACGGTGTTTCTTTGTGTCTTCGATTTTTGCAACACCGAGTATGGGTAGGTACCTAATAACATTGGGAACGCTTCCCAATAATCAGTTTCATGCTGTCATCATTTTACGGATCTGGCATGATGCTAAATTATCATATTAAGGGCCTATACTCCCTCAAATGGCTTAGCATGATACTCCGTTACGCATAAAATACTGCAGCATTAATTTTGAAATAAATATATGGTAAAGTTGTTGCTAAGTACTAAGTATGTGTGACGAAAACACGATTCCATAAACTTTTCTCGCTAGAAAAAAAATCCCAAGCTACCTCCAAATCGAACAATAAACCGCTGGTATTCAAAAAGTACTTTAAATTAGATCATGAAGCTTTGCATACTAACTGAACTAACTATAAAGCAGGTCTTATGTGTTTTATTTTTTTAGTACATCAATAAATCTTTTGTAAATCGCAAAAAAACACTCATTTCGCACTATTCGGCCGCAGTGACTGACGTAACAACCTTGTAGTGTAAGCTGACTAGAAATTTATTCTGACAGTATTTCAAACGAAGTTTGAACCACCACAAAAGTTGCTAATTTTAGGGTTAGAAGGGCCTTAAACTCGTGCCACGAGTTTCGATGGAAAGTTACCTACCTACCTACGAATATTATTAATTAATAAAACCGCCTTAAATATCTTATCACTTGCTTTTACGATATTGATGATTTATTATTATTATTCTACTCAACCTTGAAGTCTCGAGGGTGTTGAGCGTTAACGCCCATCGATTGTTACTGATAAACTTGGCTCATTGGATTTGACGGTTTATTTCACAACTCTTGTATGAAACTATGACGATGATTTTTGATTACGCTTTAACGGCCGAAGTTGTGCAAAATATACCCGTTCCTTGATTAAAATAAGTTTTTTTTTTTAGTATATACGGAACCTCACTCGTAGTCCTTATTCGACTGAAACCGCGACATAAGCTAGTCCTACATAACTTAGGCTGCGGTTCCACTTAAGCGGAGTGGAGCGGTGCGGAGCGGGGCTGAGCTGTGAAAAGAGGTAGGAGTGGAGAAGACATGTGGATTTCAAGCCATGTGATTCACTTAATCAGCAGCAGCTGTTCCCGTTCTTAAGGTTATGGAATGAAGCACCACCTAGTTTTATTGTTTCACAGAAACCAAGTTACCTTTTGAATCGTATTAAGTAAAATGTGCTTTGTTGGCCTAGCAGTGCAGTCGTATGAAACTGAACGTGGGGTCCTGGGTTGGATTCCCAGGTCAGGCAAAGTGTAATAGGGTTTTTACAACAGGCGCAGGCGTTTCTCAGAAGATGCTAGCTGTAAGGATTGTTCGCCTTGGCAATAGGGTCGCCTCGTTTACATAGGACTTAAACTTCTAGGTGAAATGTGACGTGGGTGCATCTCTGCCCAAACTTTCTGATTTAACAGTCGTGATTTTGTATTAAAATATATATTTTTCCGATAGAACTCTATTTCAATCGCTTTTGGCCAGATCAAACGTGAATTTTAACAATAACACTTTTGACAAATGAGAAAAATATTTATTTGCCGTAGACAAGTTCTCTAAAAAATAAGAATATAATGAAAAAAATATCACTCACCTTATAACATCGCGAAATTCATCTGTGTTCAACAATACCACCGTCTTTAAGCAATGAACACATAAGTAAACTAAACGAATAGATATATAAGTCGAACTGTTTACAAATGACCTGAAAATCGATTGAAAAACATGAACTTTTCCTGTTCGTTGCCACGGAAACTGGATCAAAACATATCCTACTCAGCGCCCATAGGAAACGATGTTCACTTCACGGTATTTACTTCGTGTGCACGGAAAATATGTTATAGCACTCACTACCTGCTCCAATCTCAGTAGCATTTAAGTATTGTTAACAGAATGGTAGCTTAGACAAAACAGGCAAAATGTAAAATATTGTTATTTAAGTATATAATTATTTTTAACTGTATTTTTTAATTCTAAAAATGACATAAAATCATATATGCATCAGTAACGCCATGCTAGATAAGCGACAACGTGACAACAAATTAAAAAATGACAGAAGCACAACATAGCTGGCCAGTTTTTGAATCAAGGAGGTTACATTGTAGGGACATAACTTCTTTGCGTTAAACTAGCTAAACTTTTTTGAACTTGCTTAACCATGCAAGTTCAAAAAAGTTTAACTCGAAATTCAGCTTGGTGAACTCCGCTCGCTGATGCAGATATGCAGTCCCTACACCTAAGGTCATCAAGTATTGCACAGGTGCCAGAGTATGCGGCGCATGATGGAGTGGGCCGTCCTATGTGATAAAATGTACTCTGTGGTGAAAGTATATGCATGCATAATGAAATCAACGATTTGAAATTAAAATCGTTCTGAATAAATCACTATTTACGAGAGCCTTAATAAAGGGTGTAAAAAGACCCTTAACGAAGAACAAGAATGTTACCAGTTGTTAAAGTTGGTGGTTTAGGCACAAACCATATTTTGCCTTTATAGGGCATGCAAATATACTTTTACAAAATTTAACATGTATTTCCATTTAAGCTAGTTAAAAGTAAAGTAAAATAATTATTAAGTAAAAAAAACCGGCCAAGAGCGAGTTGAACTCGCGTGGAAAAAAGGGTTCCGTACAATTCCAAAGTCAAATTTTCCGTAAGTGAACGTATTATATTGAGTTTACCACTTTATTTTCAATTGATAGGTTTTCCTGTAATCTACAAACAAAGAACTATGTTTTTTTTTTTTTTTTTAATTTTAGTCTCCGTAGTTTCACAGATCAGGGGGAATGGTCAATTGTCGTCTTCTTTCATGAATAAAATCAAAACTATTTATTTTACAATAATAACAAAAATATATTTGAGATCCTCAAAACGAGTCCTTTGATTTGATATATCAAAGGACTCGTTTGCACATTAAGGTTTGCAAAACTTTTCATTTTATTTCCTAATTTTTCCACCGAAAATGACCCTTATTGTAAATTGATAGAATTCTTGTAATTTTCCTGTAATCTACAAGAAATGAACTGTTTGTATTTTTTTCAAATTTTTAGGCTCAGTGTTTGGAGATCAGGGGCCCCGAAATGGTCAATTTTATTTATTTAAACTCATCGATCACTAATTAGTGATCGATGTTTAAACTTCATCGTACATCTTCGTTCATTCATGGTTTGAATTTTTAGTTTTATGTGGCATTAGCACAGAAATGTCATCGGCGAAGACACTATCGTAGTTTAATTAATCTGGTAAGTCATTAATGGAATAACAAGGGCCCCGGAACACTCCCTTGTGGTGCGCCATAAGTATTGAATTTAGAAGAGGATGATCTATACATAGTAGATTCAAGATTTTCATTTAAATTTGCAACTTCAACACATTGCTGACATCCTGTTAAAAAAACTTCTAATCCAATCCAAAGCGACGCCCCGGATGCCATATCTTTCACATTTGTCTAGTAAGATGCTATTGATCCACAAAATCAAAAGCCTTACTCATGTCAAAAAATAATACTGCAACCGGATTTTTTTCGTCTAGGTATTCTGTGATCTTTTTAATTAAGGTAGGTAAATGCTGCCCAAGGAATGTATCGTATTACCCAGTACTAACTGGGTTGTGGAGGTCAGATAGGCAGTTCTTGCCCGTTGTTCTCCATAGAAATCTACACTACGAAATGGGCAACTACAGTACTTTCACAGTTTTCATGTCTTGTGACTGGGACTGTAGCTACATTTAATTTTCATCTTTGTTTCGACAATTCAAAAGTGCCTGTAACTGACCTACTTGAAATAAATGCTTTGATTTTGATTTTTGAATCGCTCCATGTAAAATCCTGGTATTCAGCTGCATCCGGTAAAACTGGAAGCTGACCCCAACATAGATGGGAAAAGGCTAGGCAGATGATGATAAAATGCTGCCAAAGAAGTGGATTGCCGAAAAGAACTTGTTATCCCCGATTTCATTGCGATTTCTTTTTGTTCTAGACCATACCTGGGAACCTTTTTAGTTACGGAGATTTTGGGGATCAAAGTTCTAACTTTTTCACAAGTATTTTTTTTTTAATATAGGTACATTTTTAATGTATGAACTTTACTCTAAACACCTCCACCTCCCCCGTACTACTTATTCAATCTATCCATCAGCACGATGCGATGTTTTGAGTATGTTACATTGAGTCCTACCTACCGTAAAAGGTGATTTTTCATCCCAAAAAAAAAAGTAATTTCCTAGCAATAATTTTTACGTAATTTCATGTAGGTACAGAATGCTTTGTTGGCTTCGTGTAGGGTCCGTTTACACCCTGCATAGCTCTGCGTGAAGTTTCGAATATGTATGTCAATCTCTTCCCAAGTGAGAGAATAACGCCCCGCTGAAAGCGCTGGAGGGTTTCAGGCATTTTTTCAAATCTTGTGTGTTGCTTTTCTGCCTCCTATGACCTCATTGGTTGGAAACCTTAAAGAAGAAAAGACAATAAATAGTTAAACTCGCTCTTGTCACAAAGTAAACACTAATATTTACGATTCAGACTCGAAACTTGTTAAATGCGGTAGTTAAAAATAGAAATGGCTTTATTTTAACACTAGCTGACGTCCCGCGGTTTCACCCGCGTAGTTCCCGTTCCCGTGGGAGTACGAGAATAAAATATAGCCTATAGCACTCACGAATAATGTAGCTTTCTACCAGTGAAACAATTTTTAAAATTGGTTCATTACTTCCGGAGATTACCCCCTACATACAAACTTACAAACAAATGTTACCTCTTTATAATTAGTATAGAAAAGTAAGCTAGTAAAAGACTTACTTGAAGAAACCAAAACTGAAGAAAATATAATTTTACCATCTGAAGAAGTTTTAATATCTTTGGATGACGAAGAGTAAAGAAAAAAGTGACTTTTTCATAAAACCGGACTGCTGAAAACGACAAAAATGCCGATTTTAAGCAGTCTAATTCAGTTGTTGGTAGCAGATCTGTAAATGAACTGCATCAGACTGCAGAAAATCGACTTGTTTTAAACTTTTTAGTCGTTTTTGTTTTTCTTGCAGTCGGGTTTTTTGACAAAGTCAATTTTTTTATTACCTACATTTTATGGAGTCACATTTTTGAAATCATCTCCTCGAGTTCTTTATTTTGATACTCGATAGGTATGTTTCCAGCAAAAAACATGTTAGAAGACATAATATGGCGCCAAAAATCGGTAATTTTATTTTTATTATACCCAGTGTCACTCTCACAATCATGAAGAATCTAACGACACCTCTCAAGTTCAAATCCATCAAGCTGTTTGGGTTCCAGAGCGTGCCAAAGAAATATTCATTCATACACTCGAAAAACATAACCCTCCTTCTGGCGCAGTCGGGTAATGAATCGGCTCAAATGTTTACAATTTTAGTTATTAATACATCTTTTCTTTTGAAAATATAAATAAAAAAGGTATGTGCAATTTGACAACCCTATTTCCATAGAAATTCTATGGAAACTTTAGAAATGTAATATTTCTTAAGTCCCACTATTTACTTATTGGCTTTTTGTTTTGTGTTGTTAATAACTATATTGTGCATGCTCAATATTAAAATCAGATGCGGAATCGATAGGAATACAGAGAAAACCGCAATTTTGTGAAAAGAGAAAAAAAAACAATTTCTCTGTTTTCATCGTAGATACAATACCTGAACTTTGTATGCAGTCAGATATTGTATTGTTACTGTAATCAAACAACGATTGAATTAATCATACTATTATTTTGAAATTTACAAACAAAAACAGTTTTATGCTGACGTCAGCATTACTTTAAACACCCCTCACCCCTTATAACTCCGTAACTAGAAAGTTCCCAGATATGGTGTAGAACAAAAAAAAGATCGCAATATTAGGGAAAACAAGTGCCTTTCGGCTTCGTTAAGAGGTATTTTACACCCTCTAAAAATTTGTCCAAAGCCATAGAATAATATGCTTTATAGAAATATAAAAATCCTGTATGTTCATTCTAAACATTTCGATTTGTCAAAGGAAACAATTTCTGTTATTAGCCCTTTTTCCAGCACTCTCGGTCCTATTGCCTTCTGTTGCTATTCCTTCCCCCACAAAAATAATTTTAAAATAATTAATTTAAAAATCAATAAAAAATAAATAAAATACGTACAATATATACAAATAAATACAAATACTTATCAAATGCATCTCAAGATCAAATCATACATACTCCCACCCAGTCCCATTAGAAATCAGCCACGCGAAGTGCATCTAAGGAGCGCACTCCCAGGGCACGCCACGATAGTAGCGATAAGTCCCCTCTTTGAGGAGTGGCTTGAGAGACACCACGGCGTCCTCACCTTCCGCCTGACGCAGGTCCTCACCGGACACAGAGTGTTCGGGAGGTTCCTGCACCGAATCGGGCGGGAGGAAACGCCCGGGTGTTTCCATTGCGAGGATCGACCGGAGGACACGGTGGAGCACACGGTGGAGGTGTGTCCCGCGTGGGCGGAGCACCGCCGTGTCCTCGAAGCGACGATTGGCGGCGGCGACCTCTCGCGTCCGGCCCTGGTGCAAGCCATGGTCCGGAGCGAGACGGAATGGGACGCCGTCACCTCCTTCTGCGAAGCAATAATGCTAGAGAAGGAGGTGGCGGAACGTGAGAGGGAGCGAACCTCTCAACGTCCCGGCCGCCACGGGAGACGCCCCGGGCGTCGGGGGCACCACTACGTGGCCCCCCGCCCACCGTAGGCGCGGGCCTGTGGACGGTGGGCTATGGGCTAGCTCGCCGTCCGTCCGTCTCATGACGACAGGCCGTGTCGACGGCGCGTTCGTGTTCCACGCGCGCCTCAAAGAGAGTCAGTAAAAAGGAAGGGGTCCGTAAGGACCGATGCCTGCCGGGGTTGCGGGACTGTTCGAAAGAGATACCGTGGCCCCGGAACACAAAGGGCGATGAAGGAACATGGATGGGTTTTAGTCAGTAAAAGTCTGACACTCCCTCCTGCTCCGCCCAGAGCGGGAGGAGTTATTCGATGATTTCCCAACCAAAAAAAAAAAAGAAAAAAGGAGTGCACTCCCCGAAATTACGCCACACAAACAGCACCCTCCTGCTTAGATTATTAGTGATACAGAGATCCGGTCACAGAGTATCTCTAAAGACTGCATCCGGTTATTTTTTTTGTAGCTCAACTCAATACCCCGAGGGCTTTTTTAATTTTTTCGTTATCACATTTAGTTTTTGAGATACAGTTGATTTTATGCCACAGATCATAGAAACAACTGTTGTTTCAATTGTAATAAAACTACTGTAGCTCCAATCAACTCTTGAGTTTATTCAAATCCAAGTATTTCATTCAACATACATAGGCCTGGATGGGCACTTACGAACGTCGACAAGGGTGCACGGTTCGGGTTGGTGGCTTCCATGGAGAAGAACCGGCAAGAAACTCCATGGTTACTCTTTTCAAATTATTTGGTATTTCACAATTCTACATTACTTCACGTTTTATACAAAATGCAATAATTACAACACTTATCAGCTAACAGACATAGATTCGACTATTAGTCTTATCACCACAATTTCTCCCAATGAACAGCGCTCTGTCTTTTTTTTTTTTCCGAAATGGCATCTCGCAGTTCAACCTAGAGAGGTTGTCGTCTGCTTAACCGGACAATCCTGTGGGTACCTTAAGTGTAAGGCCTCCAGCCAGGGCATAAAACTTACAAACTAAACGACTACACGCTAAGGGCACCCCCTGCGGGGTACGGGCCTCGGCTTAGGGCGTCGCTGGGAGAGGACAGCAAGGGGACAGGCTGGATCTGAGTGGTGTCATTAATTAGGGACTGATTTTGAACTACTGGCTCAGCAACGCGGGCTGGCGCGAGCAAGGGACGGGGAGGGTTCGTATCGGGGCGTCGCGACGGGCCTCGATGGCGAGGACGGAATGACGGCTGTTTGCGTCTGTGCTTTCTAAGCGTGCTAGTTTCCTGGCTACTGTCCTGGAGGAGGGTAATAGCGTCATCGGGATCGACTAAAGTATGCTTTGGGCGGCGGATCTGACTAATTCGCGAGGGTTCGTAACGGGCGGCCGCTGCGATCAGGGGGTTACGGTTTTTAATAGCAGAGTCGAAGAAGCGCTTGGAGAGGCGCTTCATGAACTGACCTAACGTAGGGATTTTAAGGTCTAAATGTAAACGGTCATTACGGACGTAATAGGGGGCTCCCGTGACTTTACGTAAGAATCGGTTCTGAAGGACCTGCATCCTATAGAGATATCTAGGGTTGGCGTGGGCGTAAACGACACAAGCGTAGGTCATGATGGGACGGATCACGGCGGTATAGAGACGCAATTTGCACCTGGGAGACAATTTGCTCTTTTCCGTCAGTAAATAATGGAGTCTACCCATCGCGAAAGCAGCTCGGTCGCGAGCTGCTTTGATATGTGGCCCGAAGGTCAGATGGTTGTCGAGAATGACTCCTAAGTATTTGGCTTGCTTCTCCCAGGGGATAGGCTTGCCGTACATAGTGATCGGATTGGACAGCGCTCTCTCGGCCGAGTGTCATGTTTTATAAACTACCCCTTCCCGCTACAACATTGACGGTCAGGTTGTCATTTCTGAAATTTAAAACGAATTATTAATATCTTTAAAACCCTACCTAACAGTAGTTTAGATAGATCACAGCAGATCTTATTATTTAATACATATTTGAAAATCATGACACTATGATCTGTGTTTTATGCCAAAAGACCTTTTAGAATTGATAACATTTTTCACATTTTTGTGATTTTCGAAGAAAGTTTACGACTTTTTCGTTTTTTTTTTCATCATATACTTTTTTTTTTTTTTCATAGACTTTAGCAATACGCGTCTTTTGAGACCTCAAACATTCTTGTAGCCCTAAAACTCACGACACCATGGCGATGTCACACTCTGAGAGCGAAAATGGGGGCAAAACTGAAGCGATCGAAAAAACATTTTCAATACACTTCCTCGAAAACTGGTCCTTAACGCACTACGATTAGGTACAACATGCATGGTATTTCACACGCGTGCGATTTATCCACTTTCCCGCACGTGTGCAGGAATGAAAATTGTCACATAACTATACCTATACTTAGTCGAAATTGGTTCAATGCCTATAGTCTGAGGTGTATGTTTTTTTTTTAATTTCGGCAAAGCACTACGCGTCTTTACGACATAAATATTTTTTGAATATTAAAATTGTGTTTATAAATAGAACATCATAGATAAACATGATTATTAAAAACTAATAGTTATTTTTATACACAAATTAACATTGATTTGTGTTCTGAATTCAAAATATAAAATAAATCTATTTTTTATATTAGGCTGTTTAACGGCTTGATACCTTTGCCTCTCCTTCAACCTGGCGAAAGCAGAGCGCGAAAAAAAGAAAATTAAAATCATAGTTTCTTAGTTCGTGACAAAAATATTTTTCGTTATATTTTATTTTATTTCTTCAAAAGTGTATTGAAAAACGTCGTTTGATACACGTGGACATTTGTTATTGCAGTTCTCGGCTCAAAAACACCCTCGCCTACGTCTCGGGAGTTATAATTCCGCCTCGAATACAATAACAAACTTTCTCCACTTGTATCAAAATGTACTATTTCAATGTTAAAAGTGTTTTCTCGTCCATCCAATTCATTTTGATGCGATTAAAAACACAATTTGATGTTTATTGGCGGTCACCAGCTATTAAATTATCTGTGCTGACGCACTGACAGGCCGAGCGGCCCGTCCCCACTACCCAGAGCCGCGCGGCTTCCTTTGAAGTAGATCGACAACCGTCGGGTTGCGCGAAGCCGGCTCAGGCTTCGCTCTGTAGGGCTATTACGTATCTCTATTGATAGCTCGAAATGATAGTAGTGGGCTCAGTGTCCATCAATTAAGTCAAAAGGTTAGTATCGTATTAAGTATGACTAGCCCATATACGTCAGTGGACTAGCCGCGATCAAATATGACGTCATTGGTTGTCATCGAACTAATTTTGACAGACGCTTTCGTATCGATACTGATATTATTTCGATTATGTAAACATATTGGACAACAAATTGATGACAACTGAGTTTGAAGTGGCTTTCGTGAAAGACGTTACACCGGGCTGTTAGTCACCGTACCACCTACAGACCTGCCCGCTTAGCATGAACGCCATAGACACGAAAGAGAAACGACAAATCTTATGTTCTTCTGTCATTGAATCGACAAAACTACAGATAAACAAAAGATTTGTCGATTCTCTTTCGTGTCTACGGCATTCATGCTAAGCGGGCTAGTCTACACTCACGGGACTCAGCCGTGCGGCTCGGCCTCACGGAGTCGCGCGGCCCTAGTAGGGATGCTGCTTTACATTACATGACATATCGTGTCACGAGTGACAGTGACAGTGAGTGAGCCTTCTCTCCAATCTCTCCGTCCGCCTGCCAGTGTTGCCACCTTAGCCCTTTTCGGGCTAGATTTAGAACTTTTTACTGTGGGTAAACTCGTTTTTTCGTGCTTTAGCTTGAAAAGAGCAATCTAGCCATTTTCAAGCGATGCAAAAACTTCGCACCGTGATTACCAAGGTAAGAAACAATGCGCGCCAAGTATATAATAATAACAATAATATAATGACACTTTGTAATCAATATACTTAATTAATACATAATTGGGTAAGTATATTATGGTTCTGTTATGGTAACATCATGTGAGAATTTTGACTTTTGCTTCGGCAGATATGATTTTGGAAGATTCTGATGAAGACTAATTTAAAAAAAAAATAATTTAATTAGATATTGCAGTTTCTAAAATTACTTTACTTAATACGTGCCTTAAACAATTTTTAACCCTTTGCATTTGTATTTATGTTTTTAGCCTTTTTTCTCCTCTTTTGATGGCAAAATTTGCTAAATCCAGCTCTTTCTAGCTTGTCCGACAGCACCTTTTCAAAAACCAAGGTGGCAACACTGCCGCCTGCATGTCAATGTCAAGTCATCAAGTGTCACTGTCAACTGCATCTGCATTGGCATGCAAGTAGGTGAAGTGATCAACAGATCAAGTGAGTCAAGTGAGTGAAGGTGAAGTCGTAGTGAAGGGTGTGATTTTGCAAAAGAATCATTAAAATGGTGCTCTGTGTATATAATTCTATAAAAGTCTGATATTTTTGTTAAGAGGGATGGGAAGAAAATATTTACAGAAAGTACAAAAACGTGAAAAACAACCTCACCTCACAAAATCAATACTGTTTTGTTCTCATCAGAATATCTTTGTAATGTAAAACCAAAAACAAGTACATTGAGCGGAAAGTGTAAAGTATGCATATTTCTTGGATTGATGCCTTTCTGGATACCTAAAATATGATGGAGCCGCAGAAGCATAGAGCTATTTTATTTTACGATTTATGCAGGCTTTGCCTTGAACACGCTGGTGTGAACGATATGTTTAATACAACCGACCTAGTTCGTGATATATTTTTGTGTACAGGTGTTCATGTACGTACCTTATTTGAATTTTTTTTATTCGTAGACATCCCTGCAGTAGCTGCGTTAGCCTTAGCAACCGATTAGCGGAGACCGGAGCTTTCCACGCGATACTATACTTATTATATTACTACCTACATATACGTTTTCGTCCGGTATTCATCAAAAGACATCTAAGAAATAATAAATAAATGGGATCCAATACTATATTACCCATATTTTTTCATTTTGCCTCGTTGGGAGTCGTTGGTCTAGTGGTCGCAAAGGTGACTGCTAAGCATGAGGTCCTGGGTACCATTCCCGGGTCGGGCAAAGTGTTATTGGGTTTTTCCATCCAGAATTTCTCAGTAGCAGCCACAGAGTCTGAATTTGTGCCCAGTTCATGGCAATGGGCTGGCCCCTTAATACATGGGACTAAAACATATCTGGGGAAATGTCATTGTAGATACTATTAAAATTCACTGATTTTTATGAAATTACCAATAAACTTCTGCTACACATTTTAATGTCAAACTTGAAACAACTTATTCCTCATGTAAATAATTCTTATGTAATGAAATTAAAATTAATTATTAAACTATAATTACCAATATTTCAATAGAGAATAGAGGAGAGATAGAGGAGCTCGTGGCTAAATAATAACAGCCACTTGGGTCGACCTTTAGGTAAAGCTGTGCTTGCCTAGGTCGGTCTGTGGATGGGTGACCACCCATTACATACCAAGGGCTGTCATTTCTGATCTTTGATAGCCGTTACAGGTAGTCAGTGGCCCAAAAAGTCTGACAACCAGTCTTACCAAGGGGTATCTTATTACTCATTACTAACTGGGTTGTGGAGGTCAGATAGGCAGTCGCCCCATGTAAAATACTGGTATTCAGCTGCATCCGGTTAGACTGGAAGCTGACCCCAATAATACTTGGGAAAAGGCTAGGCATATGATGAATTACCAGTATTTCAATGTCAAGACTCAAGTAATTATCACATAACATTCAAAATAAAGCTGTATTGGCTTTACTGCTTTTGCAGCACAAGTGTGTCGTTTTCTATTTTGGTGGTTCTGCTGGGCCTTACCTGGTTGGTGGATAGAATGTTGTACCAACAGTTTTAGGTAACTGGTGTTGATCCCATACACTTCATGTATCCAACTTTATTTGATGGGCTGCTTGGCAGCTCTACAAGGACATGCCTGCAGGAAAACGGTATGAATCAAGAAATCTGCATTATGTTATGCAAATCAAACCAACCTGAGCCATATTAGCTTAGGGTAGGCGATTATAGAAAAAAAGCCTCACAATTTTCTGCGAGCTGATTGTGGCCTCAACTTTCAATTACAGTCATTTGTGCTTCAACTAATTGTGGGTAGCTAAACTGTCACAAATCCATCCCTAATAATAGTAGTTACAAACCAATTTCCAAATATGGGTAAATTTCAGAAAGTAAATCAAATGGATTCTTGATTAACTACAGTTGCTTCTAAATATTGTGCAGTTTTATACTTTTTAGGAATTTTGGAGAACAACTGTAATTACAATACTTACTACGTATTTATACTGGTTGAAACTTGACACATCATAGTGCCAAATTTAATTGGCGACCAGGCAATTCCCATACATTTGGATATGGCTAAATTAAAGGATTTATTCATATTTATGCAGTTGCGAACTTACATTAAAGTAACAGCATATAAAGTGAATGTACAATTAAATAGGGTGGCATTATGGAAGTTCATGATATAAAACTTATTTTCTTAATATTTGTGCAGAACATCCTAGTCTGAAACCAGCGCAGCTACCCTTTCTTTTTAATTCTTACAGGTTGATAGCGAAGATAACTTGCCCCAGAAAATATGTCATCAGTGTTTAGAAATTGTTGTAAAGGCAAAGCGTTTGCGAGTGCTGGCTGCAGCAAATGAAACACATCTAAAGTCGCTGTTTGATGATAATGAAACATTTACTATAGGACCATTCAATAACACACATCAGGTATTGTGAACATTTTTAATGTAGGGTTATAAATATCCTCATCAGCAACAGCCTGACTTCACCCACTGCTGGGTATAAGCCTCTCTTTGCTTGTGCAAAAGCTCGTCCCGTAATCCCACAATGGCAGCAATATCATCTGCCCATCTCACCACTGGACGACCAACACTTCTCTTTCCATTTCTGGGACACCACTCTGTCACAACTTTACTCCACCTGCCATCACCACACCTTGCTAGGTGTCCTGTCCATCTCCATTTGAGTTCCATAACTTGATTTCCAATATTTTTAATAAATATAGGGTACAAATAATACACTAAATTAACAGTTAAAATTATCCCTAGTATGGATACTGTTACAACTTTACTATAGTTATTGAAGAGCTTGAATGTTGGTGTACGGTGTACTGGAGGTACACCTACATGTTTGCCTAACCTTGTAAGGATTACAGGCATGGTGTTTTTGAAGTTAAATCAATATTTTCTCTCATTATCTCATTTGCTGAAACTTTGTCATGTTATTTAAAATAGTGCTTAAATCACCATCCTTACAGAGCCAGAAAGAAGGAAACACAATTTCAAGAAAAAGCAGCACAGATTCTGACCGAACTATTAAGCTGGAGATCGTAGAAAATTTTACTATCTGTCCTGAAGAAGAAATTCAATCAGAGAAAAGGAAGAGATCAAATTCCTCAGATCAAGTGAGTACTACAATATCTTGCATTTTTGTAATGTCTTGTGTGGTGGCCCAGCGCTAATAGATCTGCCTATGTGGTTTAGGTTGTGGGTTTTAATCCAGATGGCCTCTTCTTTCTTTGTGTAAATTATATCATCATGACTGCTCTGAAACAGGTGACAAAAAAAACATTGTAAGCCTAGAACCAAAAATACAAAGACGTGTCATTCACCAACCTGCACAGAGTCCACATAGTGGATTAAGGCCAACTTGCTCTCAAAAGGACAAAGCCATTGTTCCAGCATGGTCATAGGCTGACTGGAGTGTTATTTTATTTTATGACAGTAATTTGCACTGTAAGAACATTCCAGCAGTTTTTGAGATTGAGACTTTCAAACAGATTTATGTGGCAAAAAAACACATGACATTACTAAATTGCAGACTTAAGTGGTTGGACGTCTACAGAATCCAGGGGGTCTAAAATGGCCGCTTTAACAGAATCTTAGTATGAATCACGTTAAAAATTCTTAAAATGGACTTTAGGATCATAAACATAAAGTCCATTTTAAGAATTTTTAACGTGATTCATACTAAGATTCTGCGTAGATTTTGCTAAAGTAGCCATTTTAGGCCCGCAGCTGTATAGATGTTGTTTTATGGCTTTGTTTTGTGTTTGCCTTGTATTAGTCTGGTAAATGAGTGCCCCAAAGTCCTGACCCCTCCGAGGTGAGCCCGAGGAGGGGGGGGCAAAGAAGGTCCCGTTTTTTGGTTTTTTGCTTATATCTCGAAAACGATGCGTCGTATAAATTTTTTTTGTACTACATAATAAAACCTCATAAAATTCTCTACAACTTTGTTTGTCACACTTTTTATCTCGGAGGGGTCAGGACTTTTAATATGTTTATCTTCTAACTAGTCCAAACGAAGTTCATAAGTCACATTTTCTGCTTTCAACTTTTCCAACCACAATCATTCATTTACCAGACTATATGTATGTTTGTTATGTTAGGTCTCAATTTTATTCTTCACAAGAATTTTTGTTTTAGTTCCATTTCTTTGTATTGAAGGTGATATCAAGTTAATATAATTGCATTTGCTGACTAGTACCTATCCGGTGTTAAATTTCATGATGTGAACTGCATATTTGTATGAAGTAAGCAGCGGTCGGCAACCCGCGGCCTGCGGGACGCGTGCGGCCCGCGGACGTCTTACTTGCGGCCCGTAAAAGTTTTGTAAATAAGTTATAATTATCAAAATAAAATAAATGCATGAACGAACCACAATCGACCGTATAGTGTCCTGCCGGGGTTGCGGGACTATTCGAAAGAGATACCGTGGCCCCGGAACACAAAGGGCGATGAAGGAACATGGATGGGTTTTAGTCAGTAAAAGTCTGACACTCCCTCCTGCTCCGCCCAGAGCGGGAGGGGTTATTTGATGATTTCCAATCCGAAAAAAAATAAAAAAAAACCGTATAGTGTGGATCCAGCCTTAAGGTGACACTAGTCTATATTTTTTCCATAGAAATTTCGGGAGGGAATTACTCTAATTTTGGACACTGTACATCCAAACTCCAGAGTTATACTCCAAAGTTATACATTATAACGTTTTGTCTCATTATTAATTTTGTCTGTGCGGAAACAGAATAGTAAAATAAAAAGCCAGAGTTACGAGCTACCAAAGATTCGTTTTACTTTTTATTGCCAATTTTAACGCAACTTTGGGCGTAAATTTGTCATAAAAGAAGTGTAAAATTTCCAAAACAAGTCGGTACTGACAAAGCACAATTATCGAAGAATTCAATCAATTTGATTTGTACTTGATTTATGCGCTGGTATTTTCATACTACTCGATTTTCCAAAGTTCTTTTCGTATTTTTTTACGCGCGTCTTTTACTATGATTTATCTTGCATATCACTGAGCTCATTCTGTCGGGCACGATGCCAGGTGAGACAGCGTGCTTTTTGGGCACGCGCACCAGTGAGTTCGAGCCCGCGACTAGTGCAACCTTAACAACGCGCTTTTCATTTTTTCTATGGGATATTACCAATTATACGTAGGTATATTGGGCTTCTAGGGTTAATATCACAAGTGCGGCCCGCCTTTAGTTTATTTTGTCACCTTGTGGCCCTTGCCTGCCAAAAGGTTGCCGACCGCTGAAGTAAAGGAAATAAACAGTTTTTTTTTCAAGCTCAAAACAAACCTTATAATTTTTGTCAAACTTGCAAGTCAATTATAAAAGGTTTCTTTTTATTTCAGAGTAAAACAGAAGCCAAGAAGAAGATATCAGTAAGAAATGACTTGTTTGATTCTTCAGCGGCTGTGGTAAGTCCTGAATATCTCATATTTAATGAGTGTTCACTCCTTCAAACTATTCTTAGTTAGAGTAGTTTAACCAGTTGTAACATGAGATTGCTGAGACAACTTATAATTCAATTATTTATTCAAGTAACACAACTCATAGTGTTAGTAACAATTTTACTTAAAACTATGTTAATAAACAAATCTTGAAATTAACGTAATAAAAGGGGCACATCGCTACTAAGCTGCAGGTCCAGCAGAAATTTTGCATCATCGGTTGACGATCGCGCAATCCAGTCGGCCAGAGATCATTTTATGCCTTTTCAAGTCCATTTTAGTTTCTGAAAAACTCTTTCCAAAACAGCTATAAGTTTTGGTAAGATACCCCCCTCACCTCCCTGTCTGACTCGTCTTTCGATCTTGACTATCCCTTTTTATTTCTTTCTAGCTTTACCTTCCTAATGCTGTGGGCATTCATATTTTTCAGGATATGAGTGTATTTATAGTTGACCTTGAAGAGTTAGAAACAGGATCGAATAACATCAACAATAATAGAAAAATTTGGTTAAAATTTTCAAACAAAATGAATTAAAGGGAAAAGTTTTTTCGCAATTTCTGACTTTTTTAGTACTCGAACCTGTGTTAGTCCGGTAGAACTTTTTGATCAGTACCTATTAGAAACAGGATCGATTGGCAATATTGGCATCAAAAATATGTTTTTTGTAAAATGGCCATTTTCTTGCTAACTGTAATTTTTTTCGATAATCTTTGAAGGGGATCAAGATTTAACGAAAAGGTATGGACCATTTTCGTATAGCTCGTGTGGTGTAGTGTAGTTTGTGTGAGTGTGTGTGTGTAGTGTGTGTGTGTGTGTGTGTGTGTGTGTGTATGTATGTAGTTTTCCTTACTGCCCCGTTTATTGTATCCACCCGGTATACTTGAATGAAATAAAAAAAAAATATTAACGTTATCTTTCATTTCAGCGTCAATCTGAAGAAAAGAAGAAGATAGAAGTAAGAAATGACTTGATTGATTCTTCAGCAGCTGTGGTGTGTCCTGAATCCATCTCATATTGAGTATTTAATCTTTCAACGTATTCTTAGAATGGTGTTGTTTGAAGACAAATTTAAACCACATCACATTCCATTATTTATATTAGTTTGTCAATCGTGCCGTCCTTGACAATGTATTTCTGATAATTGCTCATCATAGCTTCGTCCATAAACGCACAGACAAAGCCTTCGGTTTCCCCAGAAGTCATCGAAACTTAGCCATACTATGGTCTACATCGGGTCCATGTAACTCCTAGCTCTACCATACGTATCTGCGATTATTAGTATCCAATACCACAGGTTTGCGCCAATTCATTAGCCAAAGAGAACGGGGTGAGGCCCTTGTCGGCTGAGACCATATCTCGGTGCATCGACGTCAATTTCGTGAAAGTATTCCCCGAGACTGCTTACCTCGCGATTGTGTAAGGACAGCACTTAACCTATCCTATCCTATCAGACAGTCAAAACAGACATTTTCTACTTCTTACAAAGATTTCGAAGGATTCATTAATTTCATTATTTATGAGCTTTGAAAAGTATCAGTTGAACAACCTGAACCGCGTAGATTTCTCACAATCAGCAGTTTATGGTGTAAAATTTCCAACAAACTTTATCTAAGTTCGATTTCTCCAAAACAACCCAGTTTAGATCCAAAGCTCGATAGCTTAGGTTTCCAAACTGCAACCTAGTTTGGAAACCTAAGCTATCGAGCTAATATAGTTGGTGCCAGTTAAGATGAGAATAGCGGTCATTGCCCTTTCCCTAATATCTCTTCGTACGAACCAAAACAAATAAACCATGTATTGTTTTTTATTACAAAAATGTTGAAGATCACGATAGATGAAAGGTGTAGACTTTTTCAGCAGGGCGCTACACCAGACTTCGTAGACTGCAGACCATAGGTAGATGACTTCAGGGATTCAGGATGATAAATAATAAGACGAATCTTCGTGGAAAACTGCGTGTAGAGTGTAGTGCGTGTGGAGTGTAGGGTGAGGCGAGTGTCTTCTTCTTCTAGAGTGTCTTCAGCAGCGGTCGGGCGAATAATAATTCGCAGAATTTGGGTGCGTCATATTTATAGACAATGCTCCTAGCGCCGCGGGGCGGCGGTGTCGAACTAACATGGCAACTTTGTTTGGCCAATCAGAAACGAGTATTTGAGTTGTACATGTGTGTGTGAGACGTAATCGCATGTCTGTATGTGTGTGTAATGCAGCTTTATTTATTTATAACGTAAATCAGATACATAATACACAGTTATTTACTTGTTAATGGTAAAATCTATTACATATTAGGTCGAAGCTTTACATGCTACGTATAATCTTCGTATATTTACTTAAATTCTATACATATCTACGTAATATCTTTACGTAGCGAGTTAAATCACAATAACTTATGTGTTATATACAAAATAAGAATGGCAAGAGGTTCTTTTATGTATACAAATGAGCAATAAGATTCCAATTAGGTTAATAAATGACTAATAAGAGTCTAGCAGGACTAACAAACCAAAAATAACACTTTTACATGGCTATTTTACACATGTATCTAGCCTTATATCTAAGCTGTTATTTACAATCTCCCCCTCGTGCGCAAGCACCAAACATAACGTTTTAGTCCGCCGTTGAAATCAAGATGAGGCGAGAGGCTGGACGACGAAGTAATCCAGCTGCTGTTCGTACTTCGGTTACTCGAACTCGTCCATCTGGGCCTGGGTAAACTTTCATGATCTCACCCCGAGGCCACACTCCTCTGGGCATCGTGCCATCACATATTACGACGATGTCGCCAGCTTTTAGATTTTTGTGCTGAGGATTGGAGCTGGATCGAGGCATTAAGAGAGGCCTGTATTCTGCTGTCCAGCGCGCCCAAAAGGCATCGGCTAAGGCTTGAGCGGTTTTCCAGGAGTTCGAGTTCGGTGCTACGTCTTTGAACGAGCCAAGTGGTGACATCCCACTTGAGCGCCCAATGAGGAAGTGATTGGGAGTCAGCGCTTCTTCATCCAAGTTGGGATTCACCGGGGTCAATGGCCTCGAGTTTATCACGTGTTCAGCTTCTAGTAACAACGTGTGAAGTATGTCGTCAGGGGGGTTTCTTTCTTTGAGAGTGACTCTTAACGCTGTTTTCACCGATCTGACCATTCTTTCCCAGGCGCCGCCCATGTTTGGGGCACCAGGTGGTATCTTCTTCCAGGTGATCAGCTTCTCAGATGCGAAAGCTCTCAAATCATGGTCGTTGCTTTGCATAGCTTCGGCGATTTCTTTTTCAGCGCCTACGAAGTTGGTTCCGTTGTCGCTGTATATCACAGTCGGCGTGCCGCGGCGAGCTATCAGTCTTCGCAGGCTCATGATCATGGAGGAGGCCGAGAGGGATGTGGCCAGCTCCAGGTGCACTGCTCGTGTGGTGAGGCATGTATATAGCGCGCCCCACCTTTTCTCCAGCTTTCGCCCGACATTGACGTGCATGGGCCCAAAATAATCCACCGCGGTTGCTGTGAAGGGCGGTTGGTTTTGGGCCAGCCTTTCTGCTGGTAAGTCGCCTAAGGGAATTTTTGAGGGGATCCCCCTATAGGTCCGACACCATTGGCATTTGTTGCATATGTAGCGTAAAACACTGCGCAGCCCTATTATGTGGTAGCGTTGTCTCAGTTCATTCATGACAGTTTGATGGTTGCCGTGATTGAATGTTGCGTGCGTGTGATGCACCAACAGCTGAGTGAGGCCTTCTTTGGCGTGTAGGACTGGCAGGTTGTGCTTTTCTTTTATTCTGCTGTCAAGACACAGGATGCCGTTGCGGTCGATCTTCACGAAGAGCTTGTAGAACGGTGACTTCTTCGGCGGTCGCCGTCCAGCCTCAATCGTCGTGATGTCCTCGCCGAACGAGTTGTATTGACTTCTCCTTACTAGCAATAGTTCAGCTAGTTTTATGTGGTTTGGTGCGAGTTCTTTACTTGTGATTCTTTTGAGTAGTTTGGCTTTAAATACCTCGGCGGCGAGCAGAACGGTGGCAGCAACACGCAGTAATCGAGTGTATTTCGAGAAACGTTCTAAATGAGGTAAGTAATCGCTTACGTCGTGCCTAATAGTCACGTGGACTTGCTTTAATACTCTTTCCTCCCCTGAAGGGGGTGGCGGCGCCGCGGCTCGCTTTTCCTGCGGCCATGATGCGGGGTCGCTCTTTATGAACTCGGGTCCACAAAACCATCTATGTTTCGAGTCGAAATCGATAGGAATGCCCTTGGTCGCGTCGTCCGCGACGTTATCGGCACTGGGCACCCATCGCCAGTTATTCGGAGTAGTTAGGCTTTCGATTTCAGCCAGTCGATGTGCTACAAACGACTTGAACGTGCGCGGGTCTGATTTTATCCAGGCTAATACTGTTTTAGAGTCTGACCAATAATGGCATTTTAATATTTTATAATCCGACTCGCGCTTGACCGATTCGGCTAATCGACTGCCTAACACTGCGGCCTGAAGCTCTAGGCGGGGTATCGAGATAGGTTTCAGCGGAGCCACTTTGGCTTTACCTGCAATCAGTCGCGATGTTCTTGTACCGTTCGACATTGTACTTACGAAATAAATCGCGGCTGAATACACTTTTTCACTTGCGTCACAGAAAACGTGCAACTCCCCTTCGTTAGAGGGCGTGGCAGGTACGTACCTATCTATTTCTAGTTTTTTCAGCAATTGTAAGTTCTTAATAAAAGATGACCATGTCACGTGATGCTCGGTTGTGATGGGGTCGTCCCAATCTATCCCGCTGCGCCATACTTCCTGTATGAGACATTTGCCTATCATCGTAATCGGCGAAACCAAACCTAGCGGGTCGAAAACCGACATTACCGCGCTGGTTACCTGTCGCTTGGTAGGCAGAGTGTCACCTTCAATGACGCTCGCGGGCGTGCTTCTTAGGTTGACGTTGAAACCTAACGTATCGCGTGCGTGGTTCCATATAAGGCCTAATGTTCGCTCCGTATCGCTTTTCCCTAGCGTGGTCGAATCGCTACTGCGCGTGTCGGTGACGCTACTTATCGCTTCGGGCACGTTTGACGCCCATCCGCGTAATTCGAAAGACGCGTCTAAGTGTACTTTGTACATGGCGTTAATTACACGTTTCGCCTCGCTTTCGGTGTCGAACGCGCCTAAGTAATCGTCCATATAGAAATTACGCACTGTGGCCCTCGCGACCTCGGGGTATTGTTGGCCGTGATGCTCTGCGTTTTTATTTTTAACATAGATGGCGGTACATGGGGAGGAGGCCGCTCCGAATATTAACGACGTCATTCGGTACTCTTGTGGCGGTCTTTCCCTATCTTCACCCCTCCATAAAAATCGTAAGCTATCACGGTCTTGCCGAGCGATTTTGACCTGTAAAAACATTTCTTTAATGTCGGCTACTACTGCTATTTTGCCTTCTCTAAACCTAATCAGTACACCGAATAGCGATTGCAATAAATCGGGGCCTGCTAATAACGCGTCGTTTAGGCTTTTTCCCCCATACTTGGCTGCTGCATCGAACACTAAACGTACTTTACCCTTCTGCGGATGCACTACTGAAAAGTGCGGTAAGTACCAGCTGCGTGGCGATGTAGACGGGGTGTCTATTTTTTCGGCGTAGCCCGCTTCCAACAGATTGTTTATTTGCTTGCTATATTCGGACTTTAAGTTCGAGTTTTTGTCTAGTTTATTTTCCAGACTGTATCTACAGACGACTGAGAGCTTGTTTTTTGTTGTTAGGCATTACCTCGTCGTCTGTCCGCCACAGTAATCCCGTTTCGAACCTGTTACAGCTCACCTTCTTAAACGTTTTATCTAAGATCGCTAGGGCGCACTGATCTGGGTCAGACGTTGGCCGGCGTGGCTCTATTCCTAACGATTCTAAGCTGAAGAAGTTTCTGATAAGCTCTAACGCGGGGTCGACTGTTGGCGTAGGTCGCACGTGATTCACTAACGCTACCGTGTTGCGTGGGCGTGCGTCTTGCCCGTGCAGCACCCATCCTAGTTTGGTTAACGATGCCACGGGTTGGGTCTTTTGGCCGACTCGTAGCTGTCTGGATGTAATTAAATGCCAGTTGTCTTGACCTATTAAAATAGTCGGTTTTCCCAGCTCGTAGCATAGTTCATCCTCTAATTCCGCTAGGTGGCTGCACTGGCGCACTATATCTCTGCTTACCTCCTGCGGAGATAAATTTAAATTTCCTATGGTGTTCGCACTCATAGTTTCTAAGTTTCGACTACACATACCGCGGATTGACAGCTTAACGCGACACGACTCCGTCTCGTCTATACGATTACCTCCTACTCCTTCTAGCGATAATAGTTGGCCGCGACCTCTAGGTGTAACGCTGTCCGCCACGCCTCGCTCAACGAGCGTCATGGTTGAACCTTCATCCAGCAAGGCGTAGGTGGCAGTGGAGCCTATGGGGCCGCTTAACTCGACCGGTACTATTTTTAGGTAGGTACTAGACGTGTTTACGTGATTCACCGAGCTCACATTACCGCGGGTAGGCAGAGCTGTATTGTCGCTGCCGTGTAGCATTTTATGGTGTGACGCTTCACACCCGTTAATTCCGCATGGCACGTATTTGCACCTAGCCATCCGCATGTGCGAGTTATTCAGGCACCTAAAACATAACCTATCGCGTTTAGCCACGTTCCATCGATCGTTAATGGTTAATTTCGCGAAGTCCGCGCACTCTGCGGCGCCGTGATTTCCCGCGCAAATAACGCATTTTTTTTTTTTATCCGTTTCTGCCGACGACTCGCTATTCGGTCGTGATGGGCGTGGCTTCTGCGGTTTTGACGCCTGTTTCTTTGAGCTCGACTTATTTACGGCTGCGACCGTTTTATGCGATGAGCTGGCCTCGATTTCTGAATCCTCGCTTTCGGAGTCCGAGTGTTGACGACGCGTGCGTTCACGGGCCGTGTTCACCGTGCGCGGTTTTGAGCGGTTTTTCCTTTCATCTCGCGCTGTCTCGTAGGCGAACATAGCGCCACACTGGTCGGCCATGATGTTCAGAAATCGAGACAACAACTCTAACTCGGGCGCGCCGGTGCGTTCCGCTTTGAATTCATACCATTTATATTTTAGAATTATGCTGAGTTTTTCTACGATTCGACTTACTAACTCAGGTGAGTACAGATATTGCGGTTGATTGAGTGATTTTATCGCCGCTACTGTGTTTGATACTCTGCTCGCGAAACTACTCACATTACGCCCGTCTTCGCTCATGCGGGGCATGCGTTTAATGTTTTCGAGTTCTGATAAGACGAGTAATTCCGGTCGGCCGTAACGTCGTTCTAACGTGTCTATTACTTCATACGGATCCGATACGGTGAATAATAACGCCCTAACCGTTTCGCGGGCTGCACCTCTCAGTGCTCGTCTTAGGCGGGCCACGTTTTGTACGTCAGAAAACATGCCTACTGTGTCGCTAAAGACAGATTTAAAAGCCATCCACTCGGCAATCGCCCCGTCGAAATGAGGCAGTTCGTGGATGAACTTTGGTGCCGCGGAGTCGGATTTATTTGAATTTACCGCCTGCATTATCGCGTTGGCCAGCATCGCCATGTCGCTGCTACTATTCGACGTGTCGTTGCCAACGCGCGGCTCATTCTTAGTCGAGTTGGGTGGTCGCGGCGCCTGTCCCGAGGCTTGGGCGCTATCTAATATTGCTGGCTGCTCTGCTACATACTGTTCCGAAATCCAGCCCTCAACACGTGACTCTTCAACTCTGAGCGGTCGCTCCGCGTCGTCGGAGCTTTCCAGTTCTATTCTGGCTATTTCCAAACGACTTAAGGCAATTGCGGATGCCGCCTTAGCCCGTGCTAATTCGGAATGATGTAACTCTAATTCGGCTTTTAATATAGATAATCGGCTACATGCCCTATCCATGGGAACATTAATTACGGTGCCCGGCGCACTCCTAACCAACGTGTTATTTAAATCTTCGACTTGCGCGGACCTATTTTCGATGATTATTTTCTCGACACTATGCGTGCTGCTGTCACCACTCGTGTCCTCTGTGCTGGTGCCCTTACTCCACGTATTTGATTCGGTCGACATTGTCTGACCGGACGCCGGCGTGGCGTCGGTGGCAGGCGTAGATTTGCCTGAACGCAATACACGTGCGTTTTCCATTGCGCACGAGGGTCCCTAATCCCTACCAATTACTTAGAATTAACACTTTATCACTTTCACTTTCACTGTTTTTCTTGATGTGTGACGCCTACCTTGCCTATCAGCCTGGCCGGACTCCTACCGTGGTGATGCCGGACCAGGAATGGGAATGCAGGGGATTGGAAAGGTAGGAACCTCCCAGCAGAGGGCGCGGGCGCTCACGGGTGCATCAGAGTGTGGCGGGAAAACCAACACCCGTCGTTGCGTACCAACTTGTGGCCCCAGAACGTATCCGCACCGTACCGGCGGGGTCTGACTGTAACACCTGGGACGGTGCGTGGAGCCGTCAGGTGGTCCACTATGCCTCCGTACGTATAGGATGGCCGTTAACACCGCTAGGTGGCCACGTACGTGTGATAGTGATTGCTTCCAAGTAATTAGCAGCGGTTAGGCAAGACCGACTACTAACACTCGCGCGTACTTGTTTCTTTCTTGACTGATGAAACCGGAGCTGATGCAGTGATCCGGCCGAGAAGGACCATTGAAAGGTGTAGACTTTTTCAGCAGGGCGCTACACCAGACTTCGTAGACTGCAGACCATAGGTAGATGACTTCAGGGATTCAGGATGATAAATAATAAGACGAATCTTCGTGGAAAACTGCGTGTAGAGTGTAGTGCGTGTGGAGTGTAGGGTGAGGCGAGTGTCTTCTTCTTCTAGAGTGTCTTCAGCAGCGGTCGGGCGAATAATCCACGTATTTGATTCGGTCGACATTGTCTGACCGGACGCCGGCGTGGCGTCGGTGGCAGGCGTAGATTTGCCTGAACGCAATACACGTGCGTTTTCTATTGCGCACGAGGGTCCCTAATCCCTACCAATTACTTAGAATTAACACTTTATCACTTTCACTTTCACTGTTTTTCTTGATGTGTGACGCCTACCTTGCCTATCAGCCTGGCCGGACTCCTACCGCGGTGATGCCGGACCAGGAATGGGAATGCAGGGGATTGGAAAGGTAGGAACCTCCCAGCAGAGGGCGCGGGCGCTCACGGGTGCATCAGAGTGTGGCGGGAAAACCAACACCCGTCGTTGCGTACCAACTTGTGGCCCCAGAACGTATCCGCACCGTACCGGCGGGGTCTGACTGTAACACCTGGGATGGTGCGTGGAGCCGTCAGGTGGTCCACTATGCCTCCGTACGTATAGGATGGCCGTTAACACCGCTAGGTGGCCACGTACGTGTGATAGTGATTGCTTCCAAGTAATTAGCAGCGGTTAGGCAAGACCGACTACTAACACTCGCGCGTACTTGTTTCTTTCTTGACTGATGAAACCGGAGCTGATGCAGTGATCCGGCTCGAAGGACCATTGAAAGGTGTAGACTTTTTCAGCAGGGCGCTACACCAGACTTCGTAGACTGCAGACCATAGGTAGATGACTTCAGGGATTCAGGATGATAAATAATAAGACGAATCTTCGTGGAAAACTGCGTGTAGAGTGTAGTGCGTGTGGAGTGTAGGGTGAGGCGAGTGTCTTCTTCTTCTAGAGTGTCTTCAGCAGCGGTCGGGCGAATAATAATTCGCAGAATTTGGGTGCGTCATATTTATAGACAATGCTCCTAGCGCCGCGGGGCGGCGGTGTCGAACTAACATGGCAACTTTGTTTGGCCAATCAGAAACGAGTATTTGAGTTGTACATGTGTGTGTGAGACGTAATCGCATGTCTGTATGTGTGTGTAATGCAGCTTTATTTATTTATAACGTAAATCAGATACATAATACACAGTTATTTACTTGTTAATGGTAAAATCTATTACATATTAGGTCGAAGCTTTACATGCTACGTATAATCTTCGTATATTTACTTAAATTCTATACATATCTACGTAATATCTTTACGTAGCGAGTTAAATCACAATAACTTATGTGTTATATACAAAATAAGAATGGCAAGAGGTTCTTTTATGTATACAAATGAGCAATAAGATTCCAATTAGGTTAATAAATGACTAATAAGAGTCTAGCAGGACTAACAAACCAAAAATAACACTTTTACATGGCTATTTTACACATGTATCTAGCCTTATATCTAAGCTGTTATTTACAATAGATGACGATTCAAGACTTGAACAGGCTTATTTTTGGTTTACAAAGTTAAGAAGTTTAATAAATGTAGGTGGGTTAATGACCGCTATTCTCATCTTAACTGGCACCAACTATATTAGCTCGATAGCTTAGGCATAGCATATACTTTATTTGCAAAATTGCGCTCAAAATTGTTGCTAATAAGTTTATAAGGTCTAGTATCGGCCATTTCAAGGCATGCAGCCAATTACCAATCACCCTGTATAGGCATAACTTACATAGCGCTCGTATCATCATTAACATGCATTTATCAAGTCAATTTTATTGATTGCAGACTTCATCAACTAAGGATGTCAACACTTCTTTAAAACAGAATTTAAAAGTAAAAATCAAAAGATTTAAAACTGAAACCGACGATTGTTTCCATTACGTATGCGACGTAAGTATAGTGATTATTACTATTCGAAGACAACCACGCACTTGTCAATTTTTATTTGAATGAATTGGCTAATATGAAATTAAACATTTCAGGTGTGTCAAAAAAAGTTTAATGCATGGAAAAAGTATTACTTGCATCAAAAGACGCACAACAGACATATAATGTGTCCGCTCGACGTCTGCGGAAAAAAGTTTGCGAGTAAGGGAGACCTCGAGAAGCATGTGCGCACTCACACGGGGGAGCGGCCCTTCCACTGCGACCTCTGCGACAAACGGTTCTCACAACGAGGCACTCTCAAGTCACACAAACTAACTGTGCACGTATAAAGTGGAACTTTCAAGAAAAGTTCATGACTTGTACTAGCTTGCATTCAATGACTTAAAAAGTTTAATGACACGTTCTTTATGTGTGACTTGGCGCGTAAACGAGAGATGAAGACTAAAATACCTGTTAGGATTTCTGTAGGTAATATTTAATCTGTTACAGTGTAACCGTATTAACTCAACCATATGGTTGACTTTTTGTTAAACATGTAGATTTATTTTTATGTTAAGACTATATTGTTATGTTTGACATTATAAGATAATGTCATCATATAAATCTCCAGCATAATTTTTGAATACGCTTTTATGATCTTCTACTTATCTACTAGATAAATAACAAAACCATAAATGCCATTAACTTATAAAGACGACTACAGGAGCTAAATTACTAACTCTATTTGTGGTGGTCCAAACTTCGTTTGAAATACTGTTAGAATAAAGTTCTAATCACCTTTGCGCTACAAAGTGGTTGTTACGTCACGTCAGTCACTGCAGGCAGAATAGTGCGAAAAGAGTGGTTTTTTGGCGTGGCGATTTACAAAAAATCTATTGATTGGACTAAAAAAAACTAAACTCTATCATGCTAATATGTTGCTTGTAGAATTATTAGCCAAAAAATCAGAATGATTGCATGTATTTTAGTATGGTTTTTAATCGTTAAAAAATTTTTAGAGATAAGTTTGTGGTTTTTTTACTACACTACTACTAGTTTTGTTTATTGCAGTGAATCATATGCTTTTTTACATTATAAAACTCGCGTTTAGTTCCTGTAGTCCCCATAACAGGCAAGTATTTATTACACATGCCATTCATATTTTAAGTAAATGTGTACATTTACTTAAAATAAAAATGTTGTAAAAAATAATCTCAATGAGTTTCATATAATATGTTCAACATCAAGAAAAGTTTTATAATTTTAAACTTCACAATCTTATCTGATCAAAACATCAGTAAAGCAATTTTATTGCAACTAATTTTATAATTATTTTTAAACAAAAACACAATTGGTGATCTTTTAAATTTATGTTTCTCAATATATCAATTTATTGTTGTAAGATAGTTCAAATGAAGAGCTTCTGTCGTGGTGCTGCCGCTGGTGGCACGAAAACCTGAAACTTCTATTGGAGTCCGTGGCGGCGAAAAGTTTGAAAGGAAAGTACTGAGATCTTCCCTAACTCAAGGCAGAGGAACTTTCCTATTCTCTTAACTTCTTAAGAAGATTCCTACATTAATTTTTAATTGACTGCCAATTCAAAGGCATTTTAAAAGGTTTTGGCTGCTGAAATCTATTTTTTTAATTATGTTACAATAAAAAAAGTATTCTTTAAAATACGTTGTTTTTATTTGATACATACAGGATAAGTATTTACATATATCTATATTACATTTTAATAACATGTTAGGCCTATAAATTATAGACATACATCACTTTATTTTTATAAAACGAAATAATAAAAGCAACAATATTTTGGTACTTACTAATATCTTGAAAAAAGACATCGGTGCCGATTCTGTTGTGCACAAACTAAACTTAATTTAGGTTATTGCTATCTTTTTCTCTCTAATACAACGAGAAAGAGACTGACGTAATTTAGAGCTGTCAAATTTAGTTGGAACTATTATTTCTATACAAATGAAGGGTGCACGTAAAAACATGTCGACTAAAAAGACGGTGAAGCGCAAGGCATAAACTAGTTTGACAGCTCTAAGTTAGTTCATAGCTATAGCCGTCGTTTTCTCGCACTGCCTTGTAGTAAAAGATAGCAATAGCCTAAATTAAGTTTAATTTGTGCATAACAGAATCGACACCATCGTTTATGTAACATCTACCTTCACATTAGGAATAAAAATATTGTAACGTGCAGAGCCGAATATTGGCATTAGGGCACAAGTCGCGATTTGTTCTGACACACAGAATAGAAAATGTATAGACATCTATGAGTAGGTTTTAAAAATACGCCCGATATTCAGAGACCGAGGGATACGGCGCGGTTTTAAAATGCTAAACCAATATATTTTGAAAAAAGATTTTAATTGATTTAAGATTTTTTTTTGTAACTTGTTACAAAAAAATTCTGAGTCTGTTCTGTTAGTGAATATACTTCTTGTTAGGGTTTCGTTGCCAAATGGCAAAAAATGAAACATAGATTTGTCCTGTCCGTCCGTATGTCACAGCCATTTTACTCCTACTCCGAGACTGTTGGCATCACAGTTGAAATTTGAAGAGCCTGGCGTCTCTTTATAAACCGCTACACAAAAGTTATGAAAAATGACGAATTCAAAAATATTAGGGTAGCCCTTCATACATTGTAACTGAAGGTCGATCCGTCGATGAGATATTGTTATTGTGTGGGGTATCTATCGACAGCTTCCCCCCCTCTTATTTTAAGGAGAATGAGTCACACCAATGTTTTTTGTTATCAGCATCTAACTTGAGAAAAAAAAAAGTTATTCGTGAAACCACAGCAGTAACTTTGTTTTACAAAATAAATTTAGTTTTACTGTTGAGTGTAAATAGAAATATGAATGAGCGTTAAACATATTGTTATTATACTGTTTGCTGCTACGGAACCCTTTGCAAGGCCGACTCGCGCTACGCCTGTTTATTTTTTATTCTCAAAAATACGTTTATAATGCATTTCATTGTAATCGTCTTATGTCGTATAGTTGGGACAGGAATAATTTAGTGCTGATTAAATCGATTACAGAGATCACTTATAAAATTATGGAAAAATATATCGATAAGTTAAAAGTGTACTAACTAACATATTTCCAACATACTATTTGGCCATCATTATTCTTAGACCAGTCCTATACAACTTTGCTCAGTGGAATGCATAGAGCAACAACAAGAACGTGCACACAGCTACCACCAGACCTATGATGAGGGAGTCGCGACGCTTGCGCGCGTTGATCCTGTAGATTAGACTGTTCAGCATTGGGAATCTAGAAAAAACACAATGGTTTTTAAAAGCTAAAAGTTGAATTAACTAAAATGTGTTCCCAAAGACAATGGTGTCGATTCTGTTGTGCACAAACTAAACTTAATTTAGGTTATTGCTATCTTTTTCTCTCTAATAAAACGAGAAAGAGACGGACGTAATTTAGAGCTGTCAAATTTAATTGGAACTAATATTTTCATACAAATGAAGGGTGCACGTAAAACATGTCGACCAAAAACACGGTGAAGCGCAAGGCATAAACTGGTTTGACATCTCTAACTTAGTTCATAGCTATAGCCGTCCTTTTCTCGCACTGCCTTTTAGTAAAAGATAGCAATAGTCTAAATTAAGTTTAGTTTGTGCACAACAGAGGCCCTACTCTCTAACGTCCGTTTGTCCGTCCGTCTCTCTCGCGCACCTCTGCAGATGAGTGCGAGTGAGAGAGACGGATGTACGGACGGACGTTAGAGAGTAGGGCCCCAGAATCGACACCATTGTTAAACCAATGACAAATAAGCTCAGTTTCTTAGATAGTCGAGTGTAATAATTAGCTTTAATATTATAGAACGACGATTTTAATGAGCTTAAATTTGGCCTCCGCCTTATTTGCTACTTATGTAGATACTAGCGGACGTCCCGCGGTTTCACCCGCGTAGTTCCCGTTCCAGTGGGAGTACGGGGATAAAATATAGCCTATGTTACTCGTGGATAATGTAGCTTTCAAATGGTGAAAGAATTTTTTAAATCGGTCCAGTAGTTTTTGAGCCTATTCATTACAACCAAACAAACAAAGTTTTCCTCTTTATAATATTAGTATAGAAAAGTGATGCTTACCTGTTAGTGATATTGTTGAATGTGGTTTGCATCCGTTTGAATGTCTGTCGCTGTGACGCAAGGTGCTCGCGTGCCTCCATCGCTATGTTGATTTGTTCGTCCACTAGGATGTGAGAGCTAGAAAAGGAATAAAATAATAATAAATTCCTCATTTTCCGTAAATAAAACTGGGTGGTACAGATGTTATGTTAACAATTTCATCAAGTTTAGCCTAATTTAGGGATAATGTACAGAATACACACAGTTAGAGGCTACTGACTCCAGGTTGCTATAACTGTGTGTAGACTACAACTACACTAACAACAACAGCCCATAACGTCCACTGCTGGACATAAGCCTCTCCCATGATGGGAGGAATTTGCCGTAATCTCCACGCTTGGCAGGCGGATTCGAGATCGCAGTGATGAAAGACTAACAGAAAACGCTGCTGCCCTGATTCTCTGGTCTACGGAGGCGCAAGGTGTTCTGCCTTAGTCGCCTTATACGACACCCGTGAGTGTAATGGGTTGGTTCTATTCTACTCTGCCTGATACACACGGCTAACTACACTAAGCATGCAATGAATAAATAGGTTTTCAAAATTTTATTTCTGAGATTTAAGACTTCGCTCGCGACTTCGTTCGCGTGGAAATTTTGATGTTAGTTAAAGTGTGACGAAAAAACGTATCCTATGTGCTATTCGAGACTAATCTATCATATAGTTCGGTTCAAACTTAATGGCGGCTCGGAAATTAGCTGCAAGTGACGGTCTGCGCATTATACAGACAAAACGATACGTCATCTGGGCCCCGTTGATACAATCATCGGCACGATTCTTGAGCGCTGACCTTCACCTGCGCAAAAGTGAGTTATTGGGTCCCTTTGGTTATATTATCTGTGCTTTGGTGGTATGAAGTGAGGCGCGTATAAGTGCACGATGCGCAAAGCGATCCGCACTCTTCCGCCGAGCGCTCAAGAACCGTGCCGGTATCTGTACCTAAAATTGTTGTCTGCGCAACTTTACATTAGATGTTCCGAATCGCTATAAAGTTTAAAGCGTTATTCCTGCGCAGACAAAGACTCGCAGCTAACTTCCGAGCCGCCATTAAGTTTGAACCGAACTATACCTCTATATATTATATTTTAAGTATATTCGAAAACATTTCTCTGTGTCAGCATCTAAGGGATGTTTAAAAGACCTGTGCAAGTGGTTAGACTCCTTGGCGAACTGGTCTCGGCGCGAGAGGCCGATGGTGGCGCCGGGCGGCGGGCTGCCCCCCCGCAGCAGCTCCTCGCGCTCGCGCCGTGCGTTCACACGCGCTGAGGTCTTAGAGAACTCTTGCTGGTAGTCCTGTGATGATAATACATAATAGGCTAGTTTCCACCATCAATAAATTGCAAATCTATTTAGTCCGTCAGTTAGAGCATTAGAACATAATGGACACGCATTATTTGTTTTTGTAAATCAATGAATATTGACAAAGATAAAACGTATCAAAACTCCGGAGTGGGGGCTCGTGACGTCAGAACGCATCAAAAATTATACCACGGCGTGACGTATTAAGAATTTTAAAAGCATCGTATCTTCGTCAATTTTGGTTTACGTAACTGACGGATTCATTAGATTTTTTCAGTAGGTACACAAGTACCTACTGAAAAAATCTAATGAATCCGTCAGTTAGATTATCAAAGAATATTTGACCCGTATTTTTTCTTTTGTTACGTAAACCAAAATTGACGAAGATACGATGCTTTTAAAATTCTTAATACGTCACGCCGTGGTATAATTTTTGCCTATTGTTGAAAGTTATGATTTGTTTTAATACATTTTCAGCGTTATTATTCCTACTGGAGGGAAAAGGTGTCCCTGCCTGCATTGCAGACCAATCCTACCTGTCGTCTAGCTCATCTGCCTGGATCTGGCGCGATGTTGCTGGCATTTTTTAAGGGATACACATTGGTGTCGATTCCAAATTAGTTGTGCACAAACTAAACTTAATTTAGGCTATTGCTATCTTTTTCTCTCTAATAAAACGAGAAAAAGACGGACGTACCTAATTTAGAGCTGTCAAATTTAATTGCAACTCATATTTCCATACAAGTAAAAACATGTCGACTAAAAACACGGTGAAGCACAGGGCATAAACTAGTTTGACATATCTAACTTAGTTCATAGCTATAGCCGTCCTTTTCTCGCCCTGCCTTTTAGTAAAAGATAGCAATAGCCTAAATCAAGTTTAGTTTGTGCACAAGACACCAGAGGGCTCTGGAATTTATGCATAGCAGTAGTAGGTATATTCTGTCTACCTGTAGTTACTTTATGGATACCTTGATCACAGCTGAAAACAGAACCCTGAAAACCCTCCCAAAAGTACTGTTTTGCCTTGTTGAGAAATAGGGCAAGCAGAAATGCTTCCTGTTCAGTAGTAAGAACCGGGAACTCTTGGTTCTTACTACTGAATCAGAACCGTTTCTGCAAACATGATATGTTGATATGGTGGATAAAAATGATAAACTCACCATTAATATTTCTCTATGCCTCTTGATGGTGTGCATTGTAGCTGTGCCGCTTGGCGCCAAATCTGCCATTTTGTCATTTATTGAAGACAACTAGAATTATGAAATTTATTTAGTTTTATACCTATGCTTTCTAATTTATAAAAAAAAATATGTCCAGGTAGGGAAGCAACATAAATGTTTTACTTTTTAGTTTTATACCAAACTAGACAGTCTGTATCTATCAGGAGTACCGTTACAACATTCAGAGTGTAGTTAGTTAGGTGATTTAAAGGAATGTTGGTGTGAGTATATAGGGTGACTGGTAATTAGTGTACGATACTTAAACAAGTGATTGTAGTCATGACAACAAACAATTTTTACTATGGAAACAAACCTGAAATCGCGAAAAAAAATCTGCTGTACATTTTGGCCTTAAAATACTGATATTCAGCTGCATCCGGTTAGACTGGAAGCTGACCCCAACACCAACATACTTGGAAAAAGGCTAGGCAGATGATGGGTACCTAATCATTATCATCATCTGCCTAGCCTTTTCCCAACTATGTTAGGGTCGGCTTCCAGTCCAACCGGATGCAGCTGAATACCTGTATTTTATGGTCAAAATGTTAAATGTTCCCTCTCCCTTACTGCACAGCTGATTTTTTTTCATGATTTCAGGTTTGGTTCCATAGTAAAAGTTGTTTGTTATCATGAGTAGTGTTAGAGAGTAGTCATGAGTTTAAGTATCGTTCACTAATTACCAGTCACCCCATATATACCTACAGAACAGAATTTTAACTACAAGGTTAAGTTTGTTTTATAAATATTTGCTGAAACTCTTTTGCAAAACGCTCTACCTGTCATAGATAATTATAGTTTACCACTAAGAGCACTGTGGACTCTACAGAATGATTACTGACCATTTTCAGTAGTTGTAGCTCCATAGACATGGTGATTACTGACCTTGTTCAGTAGTTGTTGTATCTCCATAGACATGGTGTCAAACATGTCATCACTGTTTATCAGTGGTACACTCTCAGAGCTAAGACCTGTATTTGCTGAGCTCACTCCAAGCTTGCTAAATGCCACCAGTTTCACATCTATGTCGTTCTCGAGGAGGCGGGCTTGCTTCCGCAATTCTAAAATGTTAATAAAGTGGCTTTGATTTATTGGTTGCGAGGTTGAGAAGACAATCTGGTGGCCTACCATGACGTCTTAAATCAGGATCGTTTTATTCTTGTTTCGAGTGTGGGTAAGTGACGGAGCTATAGAGGACGTGTAGCGCCATCTCTTTCCCTCACCGGAATAAAATTAAAACGATCCTGCTATAAGACGTCATGGTAGGCCACCTGCAGAAAGTTTTGAATTCCTAACTGTAAGATTCATTATATTAAAGAACTAGCATCTGCCAGCGGCTTCGCCCACGTGAAGTTTGATAATTGTTCCCATGGGATCTCACTACTGGGATAAAAAGTATCCTAAGTGTTAATCTAGGTTATAAACTATGAGTGTGCAAAATTTCATCCAAATCCGTTCAGTACTTTTTGCGTGAAAGAGTAACAAACATCCATTCATACATCCATACTCACAAATTTTCGCATTTTTATAATATTAGTAGGATTAAAATAACAAATCAAAAATAAGGACGGTCTGGCTGTGATAATATGAACATAAAACAAACACCTATGTTTATCTCACTATTCCACATAAATACTGTTGTTTCTACGGTAATTTAAAATATCGTAAGATGTGGTTTTCCTGTGAAAATAGAGCGGTTGTCGAATGTCAATTATTAATGTATTTAATCTATGAAAACCCTTTCCAATGCTAAGATTTTACGTGTTGATAAGTTTTTCAATGCAACGTCACAATATTCTGAGCAAGTGAACCGGCACACTTTATTTACAGTTAATACGAACCTTCCCACGACGAGCCCGACATTGCGGTCATTTTTCATGTAATATTTCCAATTCTGTAATAGATCACTATTTGTTGTATTTTGTTTCGATCCAGCTTTATTTTCATAGAAACTACGACTTCCTCGACTCATTCCAAACAAATTGCGATGACATTTGACGTAATTAATTTACATTTTCAAGTCCACTGTTTTGGTAATTGACAGCTGAAAAGAAAGGGAAGAAACCTCTCCTTGTAAGTGCGTGCGAAGGAGATATCGATATGTTTATGTTCAACATGTTGTTAGGTGTAAATACTAAAAATCTTTAATGATGAATGACAGTATTGCCACACTGAAAAATATAATTCACGGTGAAAAATAATTATACAACATGCATCATGCTTGTGCATGCATCAAGAAAAACATTATCTAGGACACACATTGCGTAAATTAAAACATTATTAAACGTTAAAAAGTATTGCATAAACCTGGAGTGCCAGTATAAAAAGTAGAAAGTAATAACAAATGTCTCTTTCTAGTGCCTTCGAAATCTCTATAGTTAGAGAGAGATAGACGTTGATATCAGAACTTTTATGAGATACTTTATGAACTAAAATTTCTGGAAAACTGGAGACATATTTGTATATTTTGCTTAATGTGTATTTTGCTTAACTTGTAAAAGAATCTGGTAAAAATAATAGTGTGTTGTGTTATCAACTTATCGTAAAGTGCCCTTTTCTACCTTGTTGAGTAAGCCAAAATCCCATTATAGCTTGGATCAAACAAATATCATTCTTGGCAGTTAAGCAATAAGATCCATATCAACTACCAGAAGTTATTCATAGCCAACTTTATCGAACATAATCAACCATAAGCTATCTCGTTCTCACATATACTGTTTGCCGTAGCTGACACAGCTTATTCGCTCGCTCTAATTTCGTCACCCCACCCATCGTCACAGTCTTTCTTTCTTAATTGGTTTTGTAAGCGACTAGTGGTGAATTTGATTGTTTCTGTTAAAATAGGACTGTTTAGGTTGTTACACCGTTCTAGTATTTTTTTATTATGTGGTGATAATTGTAAACAATGTTTGTGTGGTGAAAATCACTATCGTATAACAAGGACAAAAACATCTTCGTAGTGCAGCTCAAAATGGCTGCTCTCAATAAACCTTTGAAATTTGACAAAATATGTCGGGCTTGTCTGGAGATAAAAAAGGACATGAGACCCCTATTTGATCAACTCACAGCGACGATGCTGATGGGCATATCGAAGGTGCAGGTGAGATGACAAATTGTTAAGATATTTTGGGAATCTATTTTTGTCTCTTTCGCACTCAGGGCAAACGCAATATGAATGTATTGATAGCAATCGTCCTTTACATCGCGTCATCTTTGTTTAGAAGTCATCAGCAATTTCGAATTCCTGAGGCGCTGCGTGAATTCTCCAAATTTTGTTGAGAAATGTCGTACGTTCTCTTTCTAACGCGTGTGTTGGCACGCATGATGATTGAAACGGATGCTTCCAAATTTTAATGTAGGTACTCAGTGTACTGATGTACTCTGTAAAACCAAGATTGCTGTGGAGTCTGGAAATGTTTATACTGTTGTCCTTTACCGTTTATCTTTTTTTCTCCAACAAAAATATGTAGTCGATAATACTGAAAACAGTAAATCTATAGGTACCTACGTAATGTTTTTTTATAGATACCTTGGTACAGGTGTCGGAAATTTATCGTCTCAGCAGGTTTTAGGATATTTTATCACTGTTACTGGTGGTTGGGGTTTTCTAAGTAGGTACTAAAACATAAGACAAGAAGCGAATAAAAACTAAGTGTACTGTGTCTAAGTACCTACTGTACCTAGCGTTTATTCGTCTGAATGGAAATGAAACGATAACGTTGATTTCCAAAAAGGGAGAGAGAGAACGAGGGTCACACGATCTCTTTCGTGCGTGGCGGCTAGTCAGTGCCGTCTCAACTATCAAGGCTTGCAATTATTTTATTTTCCACTATGCTCTTTCTATCGGATAACGGATACAAAGGGCTCTTCCCCTTGAAGCCCATAAGAAAATGTCAGTTAGATGTATACTTATATAAGTAGGTAGATATTACAGAAGAATTGTTGTTTTAATGATATTAGTTTAGTAATTCTGATGAAGGATTCAAAGTTCGAACCACGAGAAGTGGCCGAGGGCCGAGCTGTCAAACACTCGGTCGCGTTGCGTAGGTTGGGGTGGGTTCAGGTACTTCACACGTATAGCTGACCTAGCTTATGCGTAACTTTCCGGCCAATCAGCAAGCTCCGTTCGTTAGCGAGGGGGAGCGAGTGAAACAACTAAGTGGAGTAGAGCCAGCCCCATGCTTTCGTTGCCCCTTGGTCGCCACTCGCCGATACTGGCAATGTTAATCCGGTAAGGTACTGGTACTACCAGAATTAAAGTTCACGATGTCAACAATGTATGTGTATGTTTAACATGATTTAACCAGCGTTTATGAAGGCAGCCTAAAATGAGTCCTGAATAATTATTAATTGAATCGACATTCAATTAACGAACCACCAGATTTAGCAAAATGTAACGGTAAAAAAATCACTTTTGATTGCTAAAATTAGTAATGCATCGCCAAAATTAATGCCTATAACCTAAAAATACAAAACAACAATAAATAAAAAAATTAATGACCACCAGAAATTGAACTGTTATGCTCTTGCATCCGAGCCGAGGCAGACCCGGTCGACGGAGCCTCCTACTTCTGAATGGTTTATAAAAAAATAACCACGAAGCCTAACCCAAACCGCCTAACCTACACTAACTACCCCCGGCCCGGCCCGGCCCCCCTAGCCTAACCTAATCTATCCGTGTCGGGGTGTCCCAACTCGGCCTAAGCAAAACTAGTTTGTCATCAACCACCTCATTAAAATTTGGTGCTCAATTTACTAAATTTGGTGATCAATTGATGTTTTAGGAATTTAGGTGATAGATGTTATTGGCCACAAAGTTATTTTTGGTGGTCATATTCCCCCATAATAATCTAACGGGTCTCAATCTGACTGTGGACAAAGACCTTAAAAGAAATAGGTACCTACCTACTAAATGCCCAATCTCTAATCCTAATAACGAAATGCAAGTATTTGTTACTAACTCGGAATAAATCTGATTACTTATAGCTTTTTGGTACTTATCTGGGTAGGTACTTCGGAGGTTTCCGTAGTAATTCGCTCAGGCTACCTATCACGGCTCTTGCCGATAGCTACTATTACTTCTATTGAAATGCCGGATCTCAATGGTACCTATAGCAATCAGCTCTCAAGTCTCATTCGCTGGTCGCTGCAAATTCTCATTTTCTGTCACAAAATTGACTACAATTTAGGTGATTTTTGTCTCGACTATACCATGCCAACGACAATCAACATTTCCTAGTTCTAGGACTATAAAGAGTTGAGCCTCATTTATCAGCACGGAATTTCGTACGGACTCCATGCTGATGGATGAGGCTCAATCCTAGGTTTACAGTGCTAACAAGACCTCGTTACCTTTGTCCTTACACCGTCGACTGAATATTATTTTCCCACAATATTTGTTGATGAGACGACAGAGAGGACGACCAAACAAGCCGTCCCGCGTTCGCCGCCGCGACACATAATCCAACTATAGCTGGTCAGAAAATGAAAATTAAATAAAGTTTATTTCGGAATAATACCACAAGACTGTGTACTAAGTACAAGTAAAACGATGATAGCTGCAAAAGTATAAACTGTAGTGCAGCTAACAACGCCCTTCTCCAGATACAGAATGGAATGATGTTCCATGCAAAAAGTACTTAATAGGTAAAGAGCTTCATTTCTGTGCAATAAAAGCCAAGACTTCATTCGGTTCGGAGGTCGCGCCTCGACACCGCGTCAGAATTTGCGCTTCCCTTAATCGACGGGTGATGGCGACGTGAGTTAAGATAAACTTGGATTTAATATTCAACTCAGGTCTGCACATTTATCCAGGTGGCAGTGGGCGACGGGCTACCTCCCCAGCTGTGTCTCCAGTGCGTGCACCAGATCTCGAGGTGCCACGCCTTCAAGGACCTGGTGGAGAGGAACGACATCACGCTGCGGGAGCATGCCGCGAGGATGGCAGAGGAGGCCTTTAAAAGGGAGAGGGAGGAGGTAAGGAACTGGAACTGGCTTGGTGGGTGATTAAATGGGACAGAAAATATTTAGGGAGATGAGTAAGTTGGAGAATACTACAATAGCGTAATCAGCCTAGAGGGAACGCTCTTGCGCGCATTGCTTGGACAGATTTGGGGTCTGTGAGTAATAACTTGATATATTGGAAGTAATTATTACTACTGAGAATCTTAGTGTTGCCTGCCGGACCCGTAAAAACGGTGCGACGTCGCAATCGTAAAACAAAAACTTTCCTTCCGAAACTTTTTGGGCGATATCGCCGATTTTCGCTACTCAACGCTTGCATCGCATCGGTCCGAACTTCCGCAAACAAAACACAATAATAAAAGAGGAGTGAAAGAAATATTATGATACGTGTTACGGCGAATCATATATTGCAAATTGCAAAAATCCTAAGAAAATTTGAATTTTACCTTGGCGCTTCCTTCTTATGGTACCTACTACCTATACAATGTCATGTAAACAGTCTTCACGAAGTCGTCAACCAAGCATTCTGTATATCAAATTGCTGGGAAATTACTTTTATTTTGGGATCAAAAAGCTCGTTTTTTGGTGGTAAAGTCCTACCGAATTCTATTACCTACATTACCAGTAACTTTTATCCACCTCCAACCAGAAAGAGAAATTGCTGACCCTGAACTGCACAGAGCCGTACATGCAGTACATGGAGGTTCCGCTCAGCAGTGCGAGCCAGATCCTGGACGGGTTCTTCACGGCCACGCCTGACCAGCCGCCTGCGGACACGCCTGAAGCAGAGCTTAAACAAAACTTCGATGTTGAGAAGGTATTTGTAGTTGTGTGTTATTGAAAAGCTCAACGACTTACCTAACCGTATAATAATCCTGGATCGGATGTACCAGTTTCTGGTCCATGACGGTCCCGAATTCCACAGTCACTTTACGGACCACCGTGCACCACTGATGGGGCATCGACTAGCTATTGACTATTTACACGTACAAGAATTGATCAAGGAGCGTACAATAGGCTGTAAGGCATACACGTTCATTCCCAGTCGCCCCCGCGAGGATTACCTCCGGAGACAAATGGGAATAAAAATTCCCAGTCGCCACTGGCGGTGACTGGGAAGTCATTGCCCCTACTTCAGTTTCGCTATACATTGCTCAAGATAGTAGGTACATAGGTATTAATAGCTGAGAGTTCAGTGTTCACAAAAAAAAAACAACTCGGCAACATGTTTACTGGCATTTTTTGCGATCCTGATGACATTCCTGACAGAATCTGCCATGACCCTGATTTGTGTGATTCAGACATTAATTAACACTAGGGGCCGCCTCCACGAGCGAGAGAATCGCGGCGATATTATCGTCCTTGCCACGTTTTTCTATACACTCTCTTTTGGGCCTTCTCCACGAGCGAGAGAATCGCGGCGAGATATTTTCGTATAGAAATACGTTGAGTCGCCCCGATTCTTTCGCTCGTGGAGGCGGCCCCTAGTGTTAATTAAGGTCTGATTTACCAAGACGAGTCTTCATTCCGCCCTTTTTAATTTCTAGCTGGACCCAGACCTCGTCCCAATAAAAGATAAAGAAGGTTTAAACTCTGACGAGGAGAACTACCTTCAACTAGTGTTGTTCCAAGCGACCTCCACAGTGTCTCCTGGACGTCACGTATGCAACCTGTGCCACAAAGAGTTCAAACATGCGCGATGGCTAAAGCAACATATGCGGTCTCATACCAACTGGATCAAGGCAAACTGTAAGAAGCCACCCAGTTGCCCCATCTGTGATAGGACTTTCAAGGTGAGTGCTTTTGGAATATTTATGTTTTTTCTTGTTCACTCGTTGATCAAAGGTGTGATAGGCCGAACGTCTGTGGTAACAAAACTAAGTTGGCCTCTTTAGTATAACTTTTAGTATAACTCCCTTCTATGCTAGGCCAGCTCAAGGTGCTGTAAACGATACGGTAACACCTCACAAAATCAAAACCCAAGAGGATTGATTGAGAGTAAAAATTGTAGTATATTGACTATATTGTCAGTAAGTGTTCACCTGCGTCTTGATTACCTTCCGAATTATTTAGAATCACTTATGGAGTGACCACATTAGCGACACGGAATCGGCTTACCTGGATAATATTATTTGTGGCTTAATTCGCCACGGTGTCCATTCGCGTCGTCCGAAACGAGGCGAATTACGTCTTTTGTTGCATGGCCATCTTTCTGACTGGCTCAAGCCGATATCATCGATATGTGTGGTCACTCCGTTATACGTATAGAACTAAACAAGATAGTTCGTGTGTCTTGTATAGGGCCCCGGCATGCTAAAGATGCACATGCGCACGCACGAGCAGCGGCCCGCCAAGCAGCCCACGTGCTCCGTGTGCCAGCGCACCTTCCCCAGCAAGACGTTACTGTACCGCCATCGTCAGACGCACTTCGAGCAGAAAACGCACCTCTGCTCCGTGTGCGACAAGCGCTTCTACAGCGGCTACGCGCTGCGCTCGCACATGGCGCGACATCGCGGAGAGAGACCCTACGTCTGCACCACGTGCAACAAGAGCTTCTATAACCCGACGGATCTGAAGGTAAGTCGCTCTGCAGCGATACGGACAGACGCACTCCGCTCCGTGTGCGACAAGCGCTTCTACAGCGGCTACGCGCTGCGCTCGCACATGGCGCGACATCGCGGAGAGAGACCCTACGTCTGCACCACGTGCAACAAGAGCTTCTATAACCCGACGGATCTGAAGGTAAGTCGCTCTGCAGCGATACGGACAGACGCACTCCGCTCCGTGTGCGACAAGCGCTTCTACAGCGGCTACGCGCTGCGCTCGCACATGGCGCGACATCGCGGAGAGAGACCCTACGTCTGCACCACGTGCAACAAGAGCTTCTATAACCCGACGGATCTGAAGGTAAGTCGCTCTGCAGCGATACGGACAGACGCACTCCGCTCCGTGTGCGACAAGCGCTTCTACAGCGGCTACGCGCTGCGCTCGCACATGGCGCGACATCGCGGAGAGAGACCCTACGTCTGCACCACGTGCAACAAGAGCTTCTATAACCCGACGGATCTGAAGGTAAGTCGCTCTGCAGCGATACGGACAGACGCACTCCGCTCCGTGTGCGACAAGCGCTTCTACAGCGGCTACGCGCTGCGCTCGCACATGGCGCGACATCGCGGAGAGAGACCCTACGTCTGCACCACGTGCAACAAGAGCTTCTATAACCCGACGGATCTGAAGGTAAGTCGCTCTGCACCGATACGGACAGACGCACTCCGCTCCGTGTGCGACAAGCGCTTCTACAGCGGCTACGCGCTGCGCTCGCACATGGCTCGACCTTCTAGACACAACGGTGTAACCCGTGTTCATATTTTCTTGCATTTCTAGCAATTTGTGAGCCAACCGACAGTTTGGCCTAAACGAAGGATCGCGACTGGCGAGTTTCGACGGTAGATAGTGTGTAGATAATGGTTATTTTATGGTGTGTTAAGAGGGCATAACTAACAGTGCCTATATTGTGTGAGATAGCCAAAGGCGATAACATTCTATCTCTAATCATCAAAATATTGTGCTCCAGAGTCTTAAAGTTTGAGGAAAGATGAAAAATCTGATAAAAATCATTTACTAACCAGAAGTTTATACATTTTCTATACACCATAATATGTTTCCGGACGATATCGATAAATTTCGACCGGTCATTGGACTCATCATTATGAACAACTTTTACTATGTGACCAAACCCTGTATCGCGAAAAAAAATCAGCTGTTCCCTAGTTTGCTTAACTCGTAAAAATGCATGGAATTTTCTTTTCGCGATTCTGGGTTTGGTCCACTAAAAGTTGTTCATAATGACGAGTACAATGACCGGTCGAAGTTTATCGATATCGTCCGGAAACACGTCGTTTAAGGCTCTATTGTTTATGGTAAACCAGGAAATCTCAACGAAGCCTCAGATAGTGTGCCACACGTTAACTTTTCAAACTTGTCGTCCTCATCATCTTTTACTTTAAATGCGTCCTCGAATGCTTTTTTACTGCGCTTCGACAAATACTCCGGGAACGTGACGCGAAATCTTAAAATGAGATTCCCTTTTGCTTTCGTAGGACAAGCTGGTAGAGGAAGACCTTCATCCTCTATGACTTTCTCGTACGTGGGAGTCACTACGTCCATTATTTTGACCCTCAATATTCTGTTGTCTAATGTTTTGATAGTTTCCATAAACCCGCACAGCGCTTCTTTTAAAGTAATATTCTTGATGTAAAGCAAGTCGCTCAGGCCGGACCTGAAGAACGTGTCGTGCGGACGATCTTCAGTAATAAATATAACGTCGGCGGGAATCTTCGTCGGTCCCTGATCTCCCTCTTCTTTGAACCTCACCTCGGTGTTTGGATATATTCCGGCTTTAATCGGTATGGACAGAACTTTCTCTCGAAGCTTAAGTTCCGTGCACGTTTCATCTGTGAACACCAGTCTCTGGATCTTCATTTTCTTGAGTCCTCCTTTGTATACTTCTTCTAGGGTCAGTTTGAGTGGCCTGACTATGGTTGTGTCCTTTTCCTTGTACCCTTTGCCTAGAGGAGAATCGAACATCGGCGGGGGATTTTCGTAGTAGTCTAATAAGTCTGCGTATGGGTTGGCGGTGCCGAAGAATTCGTGGAATGTTTGGAGAGGTTCTCCGTGGTAGGTGAAAGGTTGGATGTACTCTGTGGGCCCGGGCACGCCGCGCTTGAGGCCCTCCTCGCCGTACTGGTCGTACACGGCGCGGTGCTTGTGGTCCACCAGCACCTCGTAGGCCTCCGCGATGAGCGCGAAGATGCGCTTCATGTTGTCGTCGTCGGCGTGCCGCTCGGGGTTGTACTTGAGCGCCAGGCGTCGGTACGCGCGCTTCACCTCCAGTTGGCTACAGTTACGCTTCACGCCCAGGATCCCGTAGAAATCGAAACCCATCGCGAACTGTTTGTTAAATGTGTGTTTCTTCTATCACTTAATGTATAAAAATAAGAAATATACTATTAAATGCAATGATTAAACTCAATTATTAACGTTAAAATCTTGTTAGGAAAGCTGCTTTTTACGATTTTATAAAAATTACACTTTTGACGTGACATGTCATGGCCGGCAAAGTTTTGACAAGAATTTGTTAACCATATGGTCAGTATTTTATAAAACGAAAAAGTAGGTTGAATTAAAAATGTTCACTTCATGCTGTTCCGTAACTTGTGTGTCTTTGTTCATAAGGTTCACTTCCGCCTGCACACCGGCGAGAAGCCGCTGAAGTGTAACGAGTGCAACAAGACGTTCAGGCGACATTCGACCTTATGCCAACATATGAAGAAGCATCGCGGCATACGCAACCACGTGTGCACTGTCTGCAATAAGGGGTTCTACGAGGTGTCCAAGCTGAACGCACATATGAGGGTCCATACTGGTGAGAAAATGTAATATTGTACAATACAGTACCCGTTCATTAAAATAGGACATTGAGAGCAGGTGTGGCTCTAAACTAAAAAGCCCAACTTTTTCTAATCCAATGTCAAAAATATGAAGAAAGGCGATTAATAGATAGTCATGCTGGTTTTGTTTAATCTCGTTCAGGATGCAAAATAAATATCCGACAGCCAAAAGGAATAACTGTTGAATTTGGGGTCCTGGGTTTGATTCCCAGTGTTCGGTTTTACATTAGAAATGTATCGTAGTGAAGTAAGATGTACAGAGCCGTCTCTAGCCCATGTAGCGCCCGTGTGCAAACATTACCCTAGCCACCCTAGCGCCTCCTAGTAAGCGCGCGGTCAAAATGGAATGGGTACAAAGTACATGTAACAGCACATCAAGTTACCACAAACTGACAAATTTCCCCGATGGATAATAATACCTACTCTATTGTTTGGGGATTAAATTTGAAGAAAAAATTTGTCGGTTTTGGATACCATGGTGTGCTGTTGTCTGTGTTTAGAATTATACAGGGTGTTCTGGACCCTAACAAGCCAAACATAACCCATGTTAAGATACCTTGCTTTGCTGTAATTCTACAAATATAAGAAGAGCTCCAGGTGCATAATGCATGCAAAGCGGAGCTCTTTTTCGTTGATCATTGAAAGTGTCGCGGCCGGCCGACCCGCGCGCCTCGTGGGGCTCCGTAGCTCGCGGCGCTCGGCGCCCCCTAGGACCGCTGCGCCCGTGTGCAACGCACACCTTGCACACTAGGTCAAGACGGCTCTGGTAGTGAGGTAAGATGTAGCACCTGTCTCAGCGAGTACTGTATGTGGCAGGCGAGCGGCCGTACGAGTGCCAGTACTGCGAGCGCCGCTTCGCGCAGCAGTCGGCGCTCATCTACCACCGGCGCACGCACACGGGCGAGAAGCCCTACTGCTGCAAGCTGTGCTCCGCTCGCTTCACCACCTCCTCCGCCAGGAACAACCACTTGCTCACTCACACCGGCAACAAGAGGTAAACATTATACCAATACATCGTTACCGTAACACACGTGGTTCTGCAAGATACATCCTAGCTAGGCAATCTGTAAACAGTCTTCTGGGCGCGTTCTCGGATGACAGCTGTCTTATTGTCGTCGTTGTATATGTTACGGCTAATAGCCGAAGTGCGGCTACACCTAGTTTTAGCCGGCTACAACTAGGTGCAGCCGGCTGCATGCGGCTAAACTTATATGGATCCTCTTATCTTCGGTGAGAACTAGCTTTAGCCTTCATCATAGCGGCTAGAACTAGGTGCAGCCGCACACCGGTGGTTAAACTTGGGTATATCCTATTTATCATCGGCTAGAACTAGGTTTTCAGTTCAGTTAAGCATTTTGGTTTTGTTTTGAGATTCTTATCTTGCGTTTCCCGCCGTTGTAGCCGTGTGGTATCCGGCAGAGTAGAATAGAACCCACCCATTACACTCACGGGTGTCGTATAAGGCGACTAATGTCTGAGGCAGAACACCTTGCGCCTCCGTAGACCAGAGAATGGGCAGCAGCGTTTTCTGTTAGTCTTTCATCACTGCGATCTCCAATCCGCCTGCCAAGCGTGGAGATTACGGCAAATTCCTCCCATCATGGGAGAGGCTTATGTCCAGCAGTGGACGTTATGGGCTGTTGTTGTTGTTTCCCGATTTATTTTATTAATTAAAAAATAAAAGGCAAGGATGTTGTAGTGACATTTTATAATTATTAAGTATCGGAATAACATAAATCTTCTCTTCAGAAGTAGGTAAAAATTATGTTACTGGGTAAAGATGTAGCTTTCTAATGGTGAAAGATTTTTTAAAATCGATTGAGTAGTTCTTGAGTTAAATCGTAACAAACAAACAAAAAATCGAATCTCTCCTCTTTAGTTTAAATTCCATGAGCTCCAAAATAAATATGGTATTAAAACCATCCGGTTTCCCGTCAGGTTCGTGTGCCCAATCTGCCTAAAAGGCTGCACTTCACGCACTGAACTCCGCGTGCATTCAAGCAAACATACAGGAGAGAAGCTGTTCGAGTGTGGGCAGTGCGGGCAGCGGTTCAGCTCGGCGTCGTACCTCGCCGTGCACCGCCGCTACCACGCCGCCGGCGCCGACAAGATGACCCTGCAGTGTCCGGTCTGCGGGAAGGGTACGCACATTCATACATGGAGCTTTTGTCGCTTCTGACAAACAATAAAACAGGATTTAAGGAATCCGTTACCTTAATTCCCTTTCAAGTTTCTCAATGGTGTCGATTCTGTTGTGCACATACAAAACTTAATTTAGGCTATTGCTATCTTTTACTAAAAGGCAGTGCGAGAAAAGGACGACTATAGCTATGAACTAAGTTAGAGATGTCAAACTAGTTTATGCCTTGCGCTTCACCGTGTTTTTAATTGACATGTTTTTACGTGCACCCTTCATTTGTATAGAAATATTAGTTTCAACTAAAATTGACAGCTCTAAATTACGTCCGTCTCTTTCTCGTTTTATTAGAGAGAAAAAGATAGCAATAGCATAAATTAAGTTTAGTTTGTGCACAACAGAATCGACACCAATAAGTTCTTATTTCAACATCACAGCCTGATTAATGAATGTGGAGTCACACTGTGGAACTAATGGCGCTAGTATAGCTGGTTCCCAACATCGTCATTGGTTGAAAATGTGGTGTCATTTTATATTTCAAAATAGCTTAACGTCATTGGTCAGATTGAGACCAGCTATGGTGGCGCCATCTGAGATTTACTTTGCCTTAGCTTCCCCATTGGTTTGCATAATTGTTGTAAATGAAATTACGTGTATGTATGTTTTTATAAAAACCTTACCTTTATCTTGATGTTGGTGAAATTATTATTTAGAGCAGTGGTTCCCAATTAGTTTTTGCTGCGTACCACTTCAAAAAAGACCTCAAACCTGCGTACCCCTTATTGTACCAATGATAAATAAAAAATAAGTCAGTCTATATAACATTTACTATCTTCAAATTACAGTAGGTACAATAGCGAAAATCAGAATAATATGATGTATCGGCGAAGACGCTAATGTGACAAACGTGCACGTTTGTCTTTGTCTGAAATTGTTCTTGTTTTTACTGATAGCCGCGCGTACCCCTTGATGCAACTTCACGTACCCCTGGGGGTACGCGTACCACTAATTCGGAAACACTGATTTAGAGTATTTGAATCTGATTTGTTTACAATTTCATGGGTTTTAATTTTTATGCACGGAACCCTGATTTTTTTTCTAAAATAAAACCTTTAAAATCAGCTATCTGCCAGTAAAGGTATTGTCAAAATCGGTCCAGCCTTTTCGGAGATTACCCGGACCAAACAGACAGAAAGACAAACATTACAAAAAAGGTTATAAGCACCGTAATGTATTCTGTAAAAAACTGTTTACAAACAGGCACTTCAATTTTATTTATATGTAGACTATAGATACATAATAGGGTATGTTTCATCCACCAAGTTTCTGAACGCACCTTTTCGACGTTTGACGTTTCAGTTGTCTGTGCGATGACGTTTGCTTGTCAGTGCCATATTGGTTTGGAAAAAACTTGCTTCCGTGGTCTTGTAATTTTGATGCACGCGGCTGTCGTGTAATTATTGATTGAAACTTTGAGTTAATGGTAATCCGATACAATCTTGATCGGTGTTTGATATTTTGTTGATAATTGAGTGAAAATTGAGAAATCTCGCCATTTTGGGTCGTGACCGCGAGTGATTTGTTGGTTATGTAGCCGGCCTTTGTGTTTTATTTGGACGCCGGTAATTTCCTCAATTCAGTGCTGGACTATTGTACATCCCCGATTGGGTTAGCAAACCGGGATAAAATTCAGTTGGACATTGATGAAAAATGCCACGTGTGTGATCAGAAGGTTTGACCAAGGAGTCGACGGTACGCGCTGTGGGCGCCCTTTGGTTATCGTCGAATCTACATGACTACATACACCACACAAACCACAGTTACACTTACACCCCACTCAGATACGACGTGACCAGGGACTACGTCACATCACCAGTACCAACGTGATGGTAAGTGTATCTAATAGTTGTTTTCCCTTTGTCAATTGAACAAATATTATTTGATTAGGGCTCCGCGTAATCGCAGACATCGTGAGTCTGTTTGTGCAGTCACACACAACTGGTAGCAGAGCGTGGTTTAATTGTTAAATTCACCACTTATTGTCGAGTTAAAAGTATTGAGAAGTCTGATTTGTTACCTGTCAGCCTGACTCAAATTAAACATAGATTGTTTGACATAATATATTATGATATGTAGTGTCCCTTGTGGCCTGTACTTTAATTTGTTATTGTATAAACAAGGTATTGCTTGTACAGGGTCGGATTTGAACTTGTAATAATTCAAACTAAGTTTTATTATTTGGTTTAAATTGTAGTTGGGTCCGGGAAAATTGTTCCTGTTGATTATTTAATTGAATTTAATTTGTTTATTTGATATTTGTCCCAATGGCTTCATTGAAAGCTGTAAACCAAGCCATTGGTGGATTGACCTCACAGCTAAGATGGTTTGCCTCTGCTGCTGCAACCGCTGAGCGTCTAGACCTGGAAGAGGCCACGCTTGCCCGGTATGAGCAGTTGAATGCGAGATTGAGTGCGGTTGACACTTTGTTTGCTCGCTTCAATGAATTGATCTTGGACTTGGACCTGGAAACATTGGGTCAAGCAGCCCGTGATAAGGTTGTTGCGGATTATGACCAGATGTTGAACCTGAGTGACATAATAAGTATGCGCGCCAGGGAAATTTTGAAGAGTCGGGACCCTGCCCAGGTCAAAACAGAGACCTCTGTTGTTGCAGGCCCTGGACTTTTGGGTAGACTGCCTACCCTGGAGCTGCCACATTTTGACGGTCACTTGGACCATTGGTTAAGCTTCAGGAACCTGTTTGACAGTTTGGTTGATTCGCGCTCTGACCTCCGACCGGCCCAGAAGTTGGCTTATTTGTTGTCAGCCCTAGGAGGTGAGGCTCGAGCCTTGGTGCAGCACTTGCCGGTGACCGACTCGGCCTATCCCACCGCTCTGGAACTTCTATCCCGACGATACCAGAACAAACGTTGCCTGGCTGATGTCCATATTGACCAGATCTTGGGGTTGCCGGCCATCACCAGAATGTCAGCGTTGCGTGCTGACCTATTGAATCCGTTGCTTGCAGCAACCAACGCCTTGAAACGATTGGAGTTGCCGGTGGACTATTGGTCCTATCTTTTGGTGCACCTAGTGTTGCAGCGGCTTCTGTCAGACTTGAGGTCCCGTTTTGAGCAGAAGTATGGTGGGGATAGTGTCACCCATCTTCCCCCCTTTGAAGACCTCGTCAAATTTTTGTAGGATGAGTGTCGTTTCCACGACAACGCTCGTGGTGCCACGGGGTCAAGCCAACCGCCCTCTCGGCCGAGGGCCCAGGGACGGACTAGGACTGTCGGGCCTGGTGATAGCCGCCCTGCCCCCCGTTTTGGTGGCACCCAGAGTTATCTTGCTTGCGGCTATTGTAAGGCCACGGGACATGGCGTACCAACTTGCGCGGCCTTCTTGGAGTTGCACGTGAGTGCCCGCCGCCGAGTTGCCAATGCACGCCGTCTGTGCTTTTCTTGTTTGGGGAATAATTTTCATCGGGATTGCCCCAACCCCCGCCCTTGTTCAATTTGTAGGGGCTCAAATCTTGAAGTTTTGTGCGCCAACGCGGACCGCTCTGTCAGACCAGCCTCTGATGGGGGTTCGCGCAGGGGGGGGTATGATGGAGATGAGCACCGGGCTTCTCGCTCGCCGGATCAGAGTCGAGGAGGGGCCTGCAACTTTGACCGCCGTACTCCACCCCCCGCGCCAGTTGATCGGGAGCCGCGCGACCGCCGATTGACCTCCCCTCGTGAAGGCGACTATGCAGCTGCTGGTAGGCGACGTTGGCCAGACCAGCACCGCCTTCCTTCCCCTCCGTTGGCGGAACGTCCCCGTTTGGAGACGCGCCCCCCGCCACTCAGGCGTCAAGTGGGATATGCCCCTCCAGCGATGGCGCGCGGCTCGGGACATCGCGCGGATGAGGAGTTTGACTACTATCATCATCGGGATAGACCCCAGCCTGGATGCGGCGATCGGTCGCCGCCCAGGCATTGCTAGGAAATTGGCGCCTGTCCCGCTAACGTACCTCCCCAGATCGACACGGTTTTGTTGCCAACGGCATCGGTCAGGGTCTGGGGACCCACGGGGGACTCTGTTGTGGTCCGTGCCATTTTGGACACGGGAGCCCAGGGTTGCCTTTTGTCGTCTTGGTTAGCGGGTCGGGTGAGCCTGGATGTCCGTGCCTTTTCAGGCACGATTAATGGAATAGGCGAAACAACTATCCCGACTGTTGAGGAACAAACCTTATTTGGGTTCACTCCTGTGAGTTGTTTGGACCCTAAGTTTTTTCCTTCGGCTATTGTTCTGACGAGTATTTTGGGCTGTCATCCCCAACGTCAGCTGTCGCCTGATATTGTCCGGTTGACGTCAGGCCTGGATTTGGCTGACCGCCGGTTTGATTCCCCTAATACAACTCATTTGATATTGGGTTCCGATGTACTAGGGAGAATATTGTTGGGTAATATGAAAGTCTTGCAGCCGAACGGTTTGGTGGCTGTCTCGACCATCTTTGGCTTTGCGGTGATGGGCCCAGTGTTGAAGGCTCCCCCTCCACCTGAGCCTGATTTTGCGTTGGCGTGTGGCTCCGCTCTCTCTGACGCTGTTCAGAGGTTTTGGGAGGTTGAGGAGCCACCGCAAGTGGCCCGCTTGAACCCGGAACATGAGGAGTGCGAGTTGTTCTATCAGAACAACACAGGTCGACTCTGTTCCGGTCGGCTCGTAACACGGTTGCCTTTTGTTGCAGTTCGACCACCTCTCGGCGAGTCCAGACCTATGGCCGAGAAGAGATTGTTGGCGATGGAGCGCCGTATGGCCAGGGATCCGGTGCTGCGGCAGAAATATTTAGATTTCATGCGTGAGTACGCAGACTTGGGACACATGTCGGTGTCAAATTTGGATTGGCGCTCAGTTGAGCATTACTTTCTGCCGCATCACGCGGTCCTCAAGGCATCCACCGGTAAGCTGCGCACAGTATTTGATGGGTCTGCGCGGACTTCCTCTGGTGTCTCTTTGAATGATTGCTTGCTCTCCGGCCCCAAATTGTTGAGGGACCTTTGTGATGTCATCACGTCTTTTCGTCGTCATCAAGTAGTCTTTGTGGCTGACATCAAAATGATGTTCCGGCAAACGGTTATTCACCGGGATGACAGACGTTATCAGTTGATCCTGTGGCGAGAGAATCCCCGGGACCCCATGGTTGTTTATGAGCTCAACACGAATACGTACGGCCTTCGATCGAGCCCTTTTGTTGCTATTCGTTCGCTTTGGGAGCTCGCGGACCGAGAACGCTTGAAGTTCCCTCGGGCGTCCGCCATCTTGAAAACGGACTTGTATGTTGATGACGTCTGCACTGGGGCTTCCACGGTTGAGGAAGCTATCCTGCTGCGTGACGAGTTGGTTCAAATTTTGGATTCCGCTGGCTATGAGTTGCGTAAGTGGGTGTCCAACTCGCCAGCACTGTTGGAAGATGTGGAAGAGGATCATAAGCAGGATCCTCATTTGTTTGAAAATGCTGACAACCCTGCTATGTTGGCCGTTCTTGGCGTTCAGTACCGACCAGTCCAAGACACCTTTACGTATGATGTCGATTTGGAGTCACCACACACTTGGACTAAACGACTGGTATTGTCTACTGTCGCGAGAACCTTTGACCCGAATGGTTGGATATGCCCGGTATTGTTTTGGGCGAAATGTTTTCTCCAGCGCCTTTGGACCGCGGAACTTGGTTGGGATGAGCCACTTCAGGAAACCCTTTTGGAAGATTGGCTCCAATTTGTATCCGCACTTCCTGCGGTCAACGAGGTCGCGTTACCATGCGCTATCCTCCCCCCTGGGAACTATACTGCTACCCTTCATGGGTTTTGTGACGCATCTTCGCACGGTTATGCAGCTGTTGTTTATCTGCGCACCGTCAGCGCGACAGGCCAGGTGAAGTTGTCATTGATTATGGCCAAGAGCAAGGTGGCCCCCCTCCGGACGGCATTGACCATCCCTAAGCTAGAGTTGTCAGGGGCGGCGCTTCTTGTGCGTCTCTTGAATCACGTTGCTCAAACTTTAGGTGGATCTGTGAACATTCGGAATTCTTACGCCTGGACGGACAGTCAAATTGTTTTGTGCTGGTTGAAGACGTCCGTCCACTCCTTGGAGGTCTTTGTGGCGAACCGAGTGTCACAGATACAAAATTCCGAAACGCCTTTGATTTGGAGGCACGTGCCTGGAGACTTGAACCCCAGCGACGTAGCCTCACGTGGGTGCATGGCCCCCCGCCTGATTGTGCACCCCCTTTGGTGGGGACCGGATTGGCTGACTCGCCCCGAGGATGATTGGCCTCGAACGCCAGTTTTGATGTCGGATCCTTTGCCCGGGCTTAAGGTGCTCGCTGTTGGGACGAAGGACCCTCCGTTTGATCCTGATATTTTGTTGAATCGATACAGCTCCCTCGACAAATTGTTGAACGTTACCTCTAGGGCGTGCAAAACCGGTTCTCCGGTTTTGGTAAAAACCGGAAACCGGACAAAATTTACGGATTTTTGGAAACCGGGTTTGACAGTCAAAACCGGAGTTAACTCCGGTTTTGCCGTTATTGAATTACATTTTGATTTTAATCAACTTTTTTCGAACGGACGTCATCAAATAAATCCGAACGCAACCCACACCCTCTTACACTTCTCCCTCCGCGACCCCCGCACCCACGAAGCGACTCCTGCGACCCGATCCCGCGTGCCCAAACTCAAACCTTACCTTAAACTTTTCCCAAACCCAATGGTGTGGTGCTGATGATGGTGTCTGTGCTGACATATCTGCGACTATTACAAACTTATTGCAGCAGCTAAAATATAAGCTCAAGGACTCTGATACCATCGCCGTAGTTGTCTCCGAGTAGTCCGTGCCATCGTTATCGTTATCATCTCACGCTGAAGTTGTAGCTGATGAGCTAACTCTTCAAGAGCAGCTTGATAAGGAATTGGATAAATGCAGGAAAACCCCCAAGAATCGGTCTTATTTCGACCTTGCATGGTTTGTCAAGGAAGAACAAGCCATGTATGAAAGCATGACGTAACTATTTGATGTGTACAAGTGTTGAGAGTGGGAAAGCCTTTTCGAGTGCTGGGTACTTTTGCAACAGATTAAGAAGTACGCTATGATCTGATAAAATGTTAGATGCACTTCTATTCTTATGAACAAATAATCAAGAACACCGGTCTCATGGAAAAAAATATTATTGTTTATTTAAATTAGTGTACGGTACACAGTTGATTTGATCTCGTTTTATAGTCAAATATGAATCCTTTAATGTTGTACTAACAGTTCGTAATTAATGAGCTCAAGATTAAAAAAAACGAGACGCTTTTTTGAATCTTTTCGATTTCTTAATGATTCGGTACTATGCATGTTATATATTGTCTTAAACATTTCTTTTGGAGAATTAATGTGGATTGTACGTTTGTCGAGTTCCCCCAATATAACACCGTAAGTTAACAGTGGGTACACATTACCAAAATACGCATTTCTCGTAACACTTGGATTTGAAGTTTCTGCCAAAACTGACAATGCGATTAGAGATACCACAAACTTACTTGTTGTTGATTTGATCTCAGATAGTTAATCTTTATATTATTTTAAGTTCATGTTATCCATATTCCAAACTATTAATGTGGTCTTCTTGGTATTGGCATAAATGGTTGATTAAAAAGAGGTTTGATACAATTTGTTTTATTTGTGTATCTGAAAATATTTTGTTGTTAAAATTCAACTACATACCTATGTATAAAAAAAAAAATGTCGAAACCGGGGCTAACACCGGTTTCCGGTTTTGGGCCGTAAAGCCCGGAATTCAAAACCGGTTTTGAAGACCTTCCGGTTTTGCACGCCCTAGTTACCTCGTGGATCAGGCGTTTTGGTCACAATGCTAGGAATCCAGGGGACAAGCGCCTGTCACCGGTTCTCTCTCCTCAAGAGCGACAGGAGTCACTCCTCCTGTGGGTTCGCTCTGTGCAGGCCGTACACTTTGAGAAGGAGATCGAGACCTTGAAGTCCGGTAGAGTTAAGTTTTCGGGAGCCGTTAGCAAGTTGAACCCCTTTTTGGATGAAACGGGTCTTTTGCGTGTTGGAGGACGGTTGAGGCACTCTAGCCTTCCTTATGGGGTCCGTCACCCCCTTTTGTTGCCCAAGGCGGGCCATTTGATTAAATTGTTGGTGACTGATCGTCACATTAAGAACTCGCACGCCGGTTGCAATGCGCTGTTGGCCATTCTGCAGCGAGAGTTTTGGATTTTGTCGGCTCGTCGTACCATTCGTAGCATCGTCTTCCGTTGCATACCGTGCTATCGGACTAAGGCCCCAACGATGCAGCCCCAGATGGGAGACTTGCCTGCTGATCGTGTCAATGAGGCGAGGCCCTTTGCAGGCGTAGGAACGGACTTTGCTGGTCCCTTTTCGATAAAGACGTCTACCCTTCGCAACAGTAAAATTGTCAAGGCTTATTTGTGCGTATTTGTCTGCCTGTCAACTAAGGCAGTGCACTTGGAGCTGGTATCCTCCCTCTCTACGGAGGCCTTTGTGGCAACTTTGGATAGATTTACGTCTCGCCGTGGGTTACCTTCTCTGATCAGGTCTGATTGCGGTACCAACTACAAGGGTACAAGTAACTATTTGAAAGAAGTGTATGACTTTCTTAATGAGAGCCAGGTTGACATTGGTAACAAATTGGCCCGTCGAGGGGTCACTTGGTTGTTTGACCCGCCAGCCTGCCCCCATTGGGGGGGTATTTTTGAGGCCGCGGTGAAAGCGGCAAAGGGACTCTGGCGGAGATTGTTGGGAGACACCGTTCTCACCTTTGAGGAATTAGCTACGGTATTTTGTCGCATTGAAGCGGTACTAAATTCGCGTCCATTGTGCCCGCTCTCTTCGGACCCTAACGATTTGGAGGCTCTAACCCCGGGCCATTTCTTGATTGGACAGCCACTTGTCGCTCTGCCTGAGTACCCTTTTGTTGATGTGAGCCAAAATCGGCTATCGCGGTTTCAGTTGGTGCAACAGCTCACTCAGAGCTTTTGGAAGCGTTGGAGCTTAGAGTATTTGCACATCCTCCAGCAGCGCGTCAAGTGGACTGATAAAACTCATCCGCCCAAGATAGGAGACCTCGTCCTTATTAAGGATGCCAACCTTAAGCCTCTGTATTGGCGCCGGGGGCGCATTCCCAATCTGGTGGCTGACACCGACGGGGTACCTCGTTTTGCTGAGGTTTTAGTGGATGGATCGGTTATGAAGAGAGCGGTCGCAACCTTGTCAAGACTGCCAATTGATTAGCGGACGGGACGGCCCGTCCGGGGGGGGTAGATGTTTCATCCACCAAGTTTCTGAACGCACCTTTTCGACGTTTGACGTTTCAGTTGTCTGTGCGATGACGTTTGCTTGTCAGTGCCATATTGGTTTGGAAAAAACTTGCTTCCATGGTCTTGTAATTTTGATGCACGCGGCTGTCGTGTAATTATTGATTGAAACTTTGAGTTAATGGTAATCCGATACAATCTTGATCGGTGTTTGATATTTTGTTGATAATTGAGTGAAAATTGAGAAATCTCGCCATTTTGGGTCGTGACCGCGAGTGATTTGTTGGTTATGTAGCCGGCCTTTGTGTTTTATTTGGACGCCGGTAATTTCCTCAATTCAGTGCTGGACTATTGTACATCCCCGATTGGGTTAGCAAACCGGGATAAAATTCAGTTGGACATTGATGAAAAGTGCCACGTGTGTGATCAGAAGGTTTGACCAAGCAGTCGACGGTACGCGCTGTGGGGCGCCCTTTGGTTATCGTCGATTCTACATGACTTTACATACACCACACAAACCACTGTTACACTTACACCCCACTCAGATACGACGTGACCAGGGACTACGTTACATCACCAGTACCAACGTGATGGTAAGTGTATCTAATAGTTGTTTTCCCTTTGTCAATTGAACAAATATTATTTGATTAGGGCTCCGCGTAATCGCGGACATCGTGAGTCTGTTTGTGCAGTCTTACACAGGGTAGATGACTAAAAAAATCTATTTAGTCCGACAGATAGATTTCCAAAAAATATTGGACACGTATTTTTTCTTTTGTTACGTAAACCAAGATTGACGAAGATACGACGCTTTAAAAATTCTCAATACGTCACGCCGTAGTATAATTTTTAGTGCGTTCTGACGTCACGAGCCCCCACTCCCGAGTTTTGATGCGTTTTATCTCTGTCAATATTCATGGATTTACAAAAATAAAAAATACGTGTCCATAATTTTCCAATACTCTAACTGACGGACTAAATAGATTTGCAATTTATTGATGGTGGAAACTAGCCTATTGAAATGTATCTGCTTGGTAATCTCTAAATAATGAAATCGTTATTTACAGGCTACGTAGAATCGAGTTCATTCAAGAAGCACGTGAAGACGCACGCCAAGTCCGAGACGGATTCTTCGACGTCGGAGAACAGCGCGGAGGCTCCAGCCGGCAAAGAGCCCTGCCTCGACCAGACCGTCACCGTCACGGAAGACCTGCCTGATGCGCAAAACCAAGGTAGATAAACATTACACTTTTTTGGAACTTACTAGGAGTGCGATTTAGTAGAAATCGTCACGCGTCACGTAAAAAAATGCCGTGAGCGAAGGGAGTGAATAGACCCTGCCATACCCTTCGTGGTTAATAATAATAATACATTTTATTAATATTATAATATTATTATTATATTTTTCTTTATGGGTGTCGTTTTCGTGGTTTTTGGGGTTGGTGATAATGAAAATGAGGTCAAAATGTAAATCCAAGATAGAGTTGATAACAAAAAATAATATAATAAAAATAATACTATGAACTGATAATAATAAGCATAACTAGCACACGAAGAAGTAGAAGAAGGAGATAGAGGGCAATGAATATCCGTTTTTGTGCGGGACGCAGGACGGGATATTTATTAAACCGACTCAAGGTCGAGTATCGGAAAACCGAAAAAGAGATATACAAACGTAAGGAACTACGTTTCTTACTCCCGTAAGGAACGAAGTCCACCGACCGCACAATTTTTTTTTTCACTTGGGACTGGCAGAGTATTTAGTACACCCACAAATCGCTGTTCTATAAGGGATATATTACTATTACTCCCTTTTTGAAATGAAAGTTATATAGAAGTCCGGACATTTACACTGATCGAACCCAAAACCATTTTCTTACAAACGCCACTATCAACATTACAGCCGTCCAACACAATCATACTTTTACTCGACTACGTCAAAGCCAAAAGGAAGGGTTATGATTTTAGCAGTCTATGTATGTATGTTTTGTATTTACGTAAGTTCCTCTTTAGCGCCTAAACTCATTCGAATTTGATGGATAAGGTGACAATCGATTCGTTGTTATGGCCCGGGTAACATAAGCTATAGTTCGGTTCAAACTTAATGGCGACTCGGAAGTTACCTGCAAGCGCGACGGTCTGCGCATCATACAGACAAAACGATGCGTCATCTGCGCCCCGTTGATGCCTAAATTCGTTGTCTGCGCAGCTTTATGTTAGATGTTCCGAATCGCCATAAAGTTTAAAGCGTTTCTGCGCAGACCGTCACTCGTAGAGTCGTAGCTAATTTCCGAACCGAATTATACATTTCAACAGACTTCAACAATAAGTGGAGTCGATTTTACTTTGTAAACCCCGAATTTAATTAGAACTTGATTTTTCAGTAGTCGGGTTTTTAGTGGTCACCACACACATTCTTGTTCAGAACAATATTTTGTTTGAATGTTACTTAAGGTTACACAAGTCGGTCATTCTTCCATACAAACGTTGTATGGTGATTACTCGTCAGTTTGACGATGTAGGTTATAGTACATTATGATATAAGTGCGGTAAGTTGAAAATTACAGCCGAGGCGATATTGCTAGCTCGAGCCGTAGGCGAGGGCTATAATAAAGCAGAGGCTGTAATTATCAAAGCGCACGTATGTCATACGACGTTTTATAACATATTTGCGAGGAAATAAATAAAACTCGGACTTTCTTAAATGAATAAATCTTTTACTTGTTCACAAATTAGCGATGCGCGCGCATCAGCGCTTTTTTTTAAGAGAAAGACACAAAAAACAGCCAGTAGGTATTACTAATAAAGTATTTTAATATTTTTGTGTTTTTGTTACAGAAAAATGGTTGTAATTGATTGTCAAAATTAATTAAATTAAAGAATTAAATGTTTATTTATTATATTTCATCTCCCACAGTTAATTTTATTCATAAAATGTTAACCACTTTTTTGACATAAAAACTCTTTGCTAAGATTTAAAAAAGTACCGTTCCCTTTTGACGGAGCATCTTGATAAACCGTGCGTCTATATAGATACTCTGTGGTTGTACATTACATTACTGCACAAGTACGTAGGTAATGAGATACATTACGATATTGAAATGGGTGAAATAAGAGACCCTTTACGAGCAAATGTGTTATAAAAAATTTAAAATTGTATCAACAAGTGTTGTCATTATCTAGCCCTAAGGTACGTTACATCTCATCATCTTATTTTACAAAGCAAGCAGAATTGGAAAAAAAAAATTGGTTTGGAAGTTATGAGCATCGAAACTTTCATATTTCAACATTAATTTTATCTCATCTTTCGGCGTAAATAAATAACGAATGTAGTATGAAAATGGAAAAGTGAAACCATACAGGGATAGATAAATTATTCAAAAGTTCAAATAATTTACTTTGAGTAGATACATCCAGTACTTTTTCCATGATATATAAACGCCCAATGGTCAATTTATGAAATTTTACGCGCTCATTTTCGTTATAAATCGTCGTATATTTCACTAAGTAAATAAATAAAAAACTAGATATATGAATACTAAATTAAAAACTTTATTTACACCCATGCTATAAATCCTCTATAAAAGTATCTGAAACAGTTAGCTTATGGCCAACATTAAAACAGCCAGTGTCATAATAACCATTATAACACCCAAACGGGTGTTATAATGTTGTACTGAATTTCATTATGCGACTCGTTTTAAAAAAAGAACACTGTCTAGCACGTGCGATTCACTACCACAGCGCCGTAATAAAAAAAAAAACTTATAGTTTAATTCGAATTCACGTCGTATCCCGCCATTTTTGTTCGATATTAGTATTGCATTATGTACTTTGTTGTTTACAAAAATGAGTGATACAAGCTTTGTGCATTTTAATAATTGTACTATCAAAATGTAAATAATTATATTTTGGTTTGTTTGTATTAAATACTCAGCAATTAAACTTTCCATACATAGACTTCTTACAACACTACAACACCCCATGGTTTCAGAACCCACCAACCTTATATGGAGGATTCATATCATGTATGTAGATAAAGTCTTGTATGCAACTGTACATAACTATAGGTATTAAAACACTTATGTGATACCTACTATTATCACACGAGGCGAACATTCGTGTTTTAATACCCCTCAATAAACAACAGTTGCATAAATAACTATTATTAAATAGCATGCATATTAGCAACGCCCGCCAACGAGTTCGAGCTGTCGACTTGTCCACCCTTGAGTAATTCGTTTACATTGACTTTTATATTGATAATAACTAGCGGACGTCACGCGGTTTTACCCGCGTAGTTCCCGTTCCCGTGGGAGTACGGGGATAAAATAAAAATATAGCCTATGTGACTCAGGGTGAATGTAGCTTTCTTTTTAAAATCGGCGCAGTAGTTTTTGAGTTTATTCATTACAAACATACACACAAAAATTCTCCCTTCTAATCTTTCCTCTTTATAATATTAGTGTTAGTGTAGACTAACGCGACTTAAACATTATTTCAGTTCAAGCACAAGTTCAGATCTGCGTGCAAGACACGCAGCAAGTTCTCCAAGTGCAGGGTCAAGTGGAACGTACTCCGCAGCAGAAGGTGACGCGCTACAAGTGCGGGCTGTGCGTGAAGACGTACATGTATCTGCACAACTTGAAGAAACACATGCTGGTGCATGAACAGGTGAGATCAGTCTTTGAAACCTGTCTATACTTCTCTGTGTCTCTTCTCAATTTCACCTGTATGATTTGAACCAGTGCAAGAGCAGTGGTGGCCCAGTGGTGGCGGCCCCGACTTACGAACAGTAAGTCGTGGGTTCGAACCCAGACAGGCGCATTACTTTGTGTCATTTATTTCATCTCCGCTGCTTTCAAAACGGCGAGGGAAAACATCGTGAGGAAACCGACATGTCCTAGAACCAAAAATTCGAAGACATGTGACATCTACCAATCCGCACTGGGCCCGCGTGGTGGATTATAGCCCATTCCCTCTCATAGAGAGGAGGTCTGTGCCCCAGCAGTGGGAACATTAATAGGCTGATGATGATGATAATTTGAACCATTAATTATTTTCGCAAATTCATGCGCTAGTCGCTACTACTACAACTACAATTTAAATATGGGTTTAAGTCGAGTTTAGATTTTTCTTGTCTTATTATCTTTGGACAAGCAACTACCTGGTTCTTGCAGACTAACTGACCGCCTATAAAATTTAAAACAAAGGCTTTTTGATCCCCATTTTGAGAGACCGATTAAAGTTGACACTGAATCATATTTTCAGGAAAATAGTCGTATAAACGCAGTGCTTCTAATATTCTTGCAGCAACAGCAATCACAGCAGCAGCAACAACAGCAGCAACAGCAACAACAACAGCAGCAACAACAACAACAACAACGTCAACAACAAGTACAACAGCAACATCAGCAGCAACAAGTACAACAGCAACATCAGCAGCAACAAGTACAACAACATCAGCAACAGATGCAACAACAACATCAAGTGCAACAAGTTCAAGTACAACAACAGCAAGTTCAAGTGCAACAACAAGTGCAGCAGCAGGTGCAACATCACCAGCAGCAGCAACAGATGCAGCAACAAGCTGTGTTACAAGTCGGCAACGTGCAACAGCTCGCCGTGCCTATACACGCGCAGCATGTGCAGCAAGGGATCACTGTATCTGGAGTACAGGTACGATACAACTGCACTGATATACATAATTAGTATATTACTGCAGCGACCAGCAACAGAGGCATTGATGGACGAACGTGTAAATGTGGGTCAAGGCGAAGCCGAGACACACTTATAAGTCCATCAATGCCTAGTTGTGGCCAAGGCTTGTATAGAAGAACTTTTCTCAAATAATGCGAGGAAATTAAAACTCTCGCGTTGAAGAGTTCATTTGTTTTTTTTTTTTTCAATAAACCGCTTTCTATTTGCTAGCCAATTCGAAATTTAAATAAAACTATTGATAAGTTGCCTCCTTGGTAATAATACATTATGATATAAGTACGGTAAGTTGAAAATTACAGCCGAGGCGATATTGCTAGCCCGAGCCGTAGGCGGCGAGGGCTACAAGAAAGCAGAGGCTGTAATTATCAAAGCGCACGTATGTCATACGGCGTTTTATAACATATTTGCGAGGAAATAAATAAAACTCGGACTTTCTTAAACGAATGAATCTTTTACTTGTTCACGAGTTAGCGGTGCACGCGCATCAGTGCTTTTTTTTTAAGGCAAAGACACAAAAAACAGCCAGTATTACTAATAAAGTAAATTAATATTTTTGTGTTTTTGTTACATATAAATGGTTGTAATTTATTGTCAAAACCAATTAAATTAAACAATTAAATGTTTATTTATTATATTTCATCTCCCAAAGTTAATTTTATTCATAAAATGTTGACACACCTCTGACATAAAAACTCTTTGATAAGATTTAAAAAAGTACCGTTCGATTTAGACGGAGCATTTACATTACATTACTGCACAAGTACGTAATGAGATACAATACGTTATTGAAATGGGTGAAATAAGAGACCCTTTACGAGCAAATGTGTTACAAAATAATATAACAAGCTCGTGTTTCTAGCAAATGCTGTCTTTATTAGATTCACACATCCATATCTATAAAAAAGAAAGTCACTACTTGAGTACAAGTTATTCTGTAGTTTAGTTTAGAAATGGACATTCCTAGCACCGTAGACGCTTTTCTAAAAGTCGAATGTTGTTAATTGCAGAGTCAGCACCCGTACCCCGTGATCTCGTCGGTGCAGTCGCTGCAGCTGCAGCAAACACAACAGGTTAACACGGTATACATTCTATTATGTGTTGTAAATGCACTTTTAGACGGAAAACATGTAACTTTTAACTGTCACTTCTTTTCGTTAGTGTTTTTAGGGTTCCGTACCTCAAAAGGTAAAAAAAGGAACCCTAAGGTCAGTCTCTTGTCCATCTGTCTGTCCGTCTGTCACCACCGATTTTCTCAGGAATGGGTGGACCTAGCAAGTTGAAATTTATACCAGTTATTGAGGTCTATAGTAGGTGTATAAAAATCAAGGTCCTGAGTCAACACGATAAAAAGATATGGCCAAATTGAAATTTTCGCGAAAACTTGTGAGTACCAAAATTTACCTTAATTTGCAATTTTTTTTTGTCTTTTTGTTCTTTCTTTTTATTTGTGCTGTAAGACCTTGCTTTTAACTAAAATTGACAATTCTAGGTCAACCGGAAGTCCCCAGGTTTTGTGTCGAAAATCTATATGGTAATTCTCGTTGACCTAGAATTACGAAATATGGCGTGAAGCAATGTCTTACAGCACATGTAAAGGGAAAAATCTGAAATCCATAAATATGTAGTTTAATAACAAAATATCAACAAGATTATACGGAACCCTCGGTGCGCGAGTCCAACTCGCACTTGGCCGGTTTTTTTTTTTTCAAAAATTAAAAAAATTTTCGTGCGTCATACAGTTTATATGTTATGTTTTATGATGCTTTGAAAATTATTTAAAGCACGATGTTGCCTCGGCGTAAAATATGCTGCCGCATACCGCAATTATTAATTAGTTATTTGTAGCATGCTGCAATGCAGCACAGTGTTGCCCCGGTGTAAAGCAGCAGCCTTATGAACTAAAACTTTATATGGCCTACGGTTGTCCTGGGCCGGAGATTTTCTGCATGTGAGATTTATTTATTAACGAACCCACGAGAGAAGTGCTTTAAAAGTTAAATTGGTAGATACAATTAAGACAACTGGTATTGTTTGTTACAGCAACAGCCGCAGCAGCTGCAAGTACAAACCATACAGATACACCCGCAACATCAACCTATACAAATACATGTAAGTGGCTTTTATGGACGTGTACATACTTGACTATAGAGTTACTACCGCGAACAGACGAATCAGAGGCGTCTCTAGCCCATGTAGCGCCCGTGTGTAAACATTACCCTAGCGCCTCCTAGTAAGCGCCCGGTCAAAATGGAATGGGTACAAAGTACAAGTAGCAGCACATCAAGTTACCACAAACTGACAAATTTCCCCGATGGAATTGTTTGGACATTAAATTTGAAGAAGAAATTTGTCGGTTTTGGATACCATGATGTGCTGTTGTCTGTGTTTAGAATTATACAGGGAGTTCTGGTGTTTACCCTAACAAGCCAAAACGTACCCATGTTAATGTTAATATAAGAAGAGCTCCAGATGCAATACAAAATGTATGCAAAGCGGAGAGTTTCTTCGTTGGTCAATGAAAGTGTCGCGGCCGGGAGACGCGCGCGCCTCGTGGGGCTCCGTAGCTCACGGCGCTCGGCGCCCCCTAGGACCGCTGCGCCCGTGTGCAACGCACACCCTGCACACTAGGTAAAGACGGCCCTGAGACGAATGTATCTTAGTGGCTAAATTATAACAGTCGCACGTATAGTTCTTCAAGGTTGAATAAAGCTTGCTCAGGTTGGCCCGTGAATGGGTGATCCATTACTTACAGACTCCCCTCCCGGAGAGCATGCAGTTGATCGCAGCTAGCATTCCTTAGTCTCTGACAGTGTTACGGGTAGTAAAAACGTCGAAATCGGCATCATCGTCGGCATCGAGTTTAAGTGGCTGTGATTTGGAGGCCAGATAAGCAGTCACTGGTGTCGATTCTATTGTGCGCAAACTAATCTTAATTTAGGCTATTGCTATCTTTTACTAAAAGGCAGTGCGAGAAAAGGACGGCTTTAGCTATGAACTAAGTTAGTGATGTCAAACTAGTTTGTCTTGCGCTTCACCGTGTTCTTAGTCGACATGTTTTTACGTGCACCCTTCATTTGTATGGAAATATTAGTTCCAATTAAATTTGACAGCTCTATATTACGTCCGTCTCTTTCTCGTTTATTACAGAGAAACAGCAATAGCTTAAATTAAGTTTAGTTTGTGCACAACAGAATCGACACCACTGCATGGACAATTGGTATTTAGCTGCAGCCGTTTAGACCGAATATCGGCTGCCGCGGCCGCCCCGGTAGATAACAGATGGCTGGGCAATAACAAACGTGGTCGTCGACTTCCGCTATTTACGATATTATTGTCGATGTTGCAGGCAGTGGGCGTGCAGCAGGTACAGCAGCAACAGCTCCACGTCGCCACCTCCAGCTGCCAGACCATGCTGCCCAATATACTGCAGGTATGTTCACACTCAAATACAAATATTAAGTTTTGATTTAGGATTAGATGCCGAGATACACAGGACTTTTGATACAGAAGTTCGACTGCGTTGGTTGTATGTGCCCCTGTAGAATAAACATACACGAGTAGCTCTTAATGTGTGCCCCTTAGTGCCCCAATTAGATTTAAGTAAATATTTCTAATTTCCAAGTTATCGCGGCTTTATGAAAACTCGAAAAAAACATCGCAGCGCCTAAATGAGACAAGGTATAAGCTCGCTGAAAACTGTATTCTGTCCGTCTTGACACTAATAATAACCATACAAAGTTTCAAAACTGTTCATGCATGCGTTTATGATTATCTTGTTATAAGTCAAAACGATGGTGACATAACTTTGACGGCAAAATACAAGGAACCAGTTCAATCCCAGATGTGTAGGTGTAAACCAATAATGTGTGCCTTTAGTAAAAAATATATGGTGAAAATATTCAGCTTGGAATGTTTCACAATAAGTAAATATCGACAAAAAACTGAACATGTAAATAACGGCTGGTCATCCGACCAAATTCGAATGACTCCTAAAAAGCGACGGATTCATACATAACGATGACCTTCTTTATTGGACGTATTATACCTAAGCTGTTGTCCATACCACAGTATAAATATGGACAGTACGGAAACTACCTACAAATGCTCGAAACCGCACACTAACACAAACATGCGCATCGACGGGGTCCCCATAGTCTAAGATCCCTTACAAAACGACCTTCACCGAGCTGGTTAATGACTGAAAAGTATTTTATATCAAATTAAATATGTCAATAAATATATTACAAATGGGTTGACAAAAAAAAATCAGTTCAGAATATGATTAATTAGCAATTTTTTTTTTTTTTTTTTTGTTTACATTTCTCTGGTTTGGTTAATAGACAAATTCCATACCAATCGAAAGTATGAAGCCTGTAGAATATGCATACGTTAGGTTAACCTTTGCATATTCTGTAAGCTTCATACTTTCAATTGGTATGGAATTTGTCTATAATTATCCAAACGAGAGAAATGTTTAAAAAAAAAATTAAATTGCTAATTAATCATGTTCTTAACTGAAGTTTTTTAGTCAACCCATTTGTAATATATTTATTGACAATTAACGCACCTTCGGTAAGACAAGGGCCGAAGTGCAAAAATTTCCGAAAATGAGTTAAATATGCCAAAGTGCCTAAAAAACTAATTTCTACCTGTACCAAAGACATTCACTAGATTCAGTTTATTTCCGCCAGAGGGCAGTACTGCCTTTGTACCATTCGTTCGTTTTTTGAATGATATTGGCGCGACAAGATCTCATTGGTCAGTTGCGGCATCGCCCGCGTGAGTAGTGGTTGTGTACTGGAGCGTCAAGGTCATTAAGGTAAATATGCCCTTTTTTGTGTAATATTTTGGAAAGGCATGGTCACATTTTGTGTACTTATGCCTAATATGAGAGTACATATTTGACAGAACAAAGTCGTTCGGGTAATTGTGCCTTTGTGAGTCCAAAACGTAAATATAACCTAGTCTTTATACCAAATCTGACTTTATCATTCCAATTTTGTCATATACAGATAAAATATAATAACATTTAAGACTTTGTCATTCCAACCGCCTTTAATTTTTATGTAAAATTGATAACATTTCCGTCGTTTTCTTTACTATATCTTGTGTCTATTTATTGATCTGTACGATAATTCCAATGCCATTTTTGCCATTTATTAACCCCTGATGCAAAAACGGATTCTTATAGGTTTGACGTGTATTTATTTTTGTTTTGTTGATTAATAAACCGAACTAAACGTTTGAATATTTTCGCTTATAAGGAATAAAAATGGAATCTCGAGGCAGAAAAATTTTGAGGATGGTCGATGATCAATTTAATATACAAGCTAGAACTACTATTGATGAACCTCAGATTAATGAAAATTTAGAAAAATCTTGTTTTGAAGAATACAATAGTTTTAAAAAGACAAATGCTACTTCTAAAATTAATTCTACGTCAATGGTGGAAAAGTGGATAGATGGCAATGATTTTGGAAATCAGGATCCAATACCGATGATACCTGATACTACAGGTACAGGAGCGATAAATTCATCCATGATAACCGTATCTGCTATGGAGGATCCAATCAGGCGCGGATACAGGGGGGGGGGCAATGGGTGCAATTGCCCCCCCCCCTGAACCAGACCAAATACGTCATTAGCCAAGCTTGAACTAGTTCGACGGAATTTAAACTAAATATTCTAGTTGTATATCTTGTCATGGGCGTCGCCAGGAGGAGGCAGCTGCCCCTAGAGGCTCAGGATTTTTAAAAGTAATAGCTTTTCCTGCCTGATGCCATAGTATGGTATTATCTGAGGCAATGTTGTAAAAAATTTCGAGCTCGCTACGCTCGCTCTTGAAGCCTAATTTTTCATGAGTCTTAACTTTGTCTATAAGAGGCTCAGATATATCCAGTAGGTCGGTAGGAAAAGTGTTAAAATATCTCTTGAATTTCTAAAATTCGATCAAGTAACTCCTATATGAACGTTCGAAAACATTCTAACCTATCTAAGGCAAGGTGTCGTAAGAATTTCTCGCTACGCTCCCCCTCCCTGGCCCAAAAGCTGGCGACCCCTTGTATCTAGCATGTCATGGATTTCTATAAAGTAACGCCCATTTATTATCAAAAGTTTTTCTATTTTTTTATTTATGAATTTTCCAAAAATTGCCCCCCCTTAAAGGAAATCCTGTATCCGCGCCTGGATCCAATACCAACGATTCCTGAAACTACAGAAGCGATACATTCATCCTCGATAACCATATCTGCTAGGGAGGATAATGTAATAGCAAGCCCACCCATTATAAATAAAACCCCGGGTAATAACGATACCGAGTCTGAAGAAAATGATTTAAATACTTACTATACCTAATATGAGCATTAACGGCTCTAATTAAGGTTTAATAGGTAAGTTTATTTAGCTGTCTCCAGCAGGGCCACCAATAAGCCCTTATATCTTTTGAACCAGTGACCGACCAAATCTGATATTTGGCGACTAATTTCGACTAATTAGCGAGTAAATATGGGAGAAAACAGATCTTCGCTAGGTGCCCTAGTTTTTGAGTTATTAATGTGGCTCTGCTGGGGTAGGCTCTCTCCAGCAGGGCCAACAATAAGCCCTTATATCTTTTGAACCAGTGACCGACCAAATCTGATATTTGGCGACTAATTTCGACTAAATAGCGACTAAATTTTTGTGTTATCAAAATCCCTGATGGTGGCTCTGCCAGAGTCAGCCACACTTTTTTGTCAGTCATAAAGATGTTCCTAAGAAGAATAAAAAAGTACAAAATAAGTAGTATTTTCATTTAATAAATCATTTCAATATAATGTGCCACTTTGGTCACAATAGCACAATTATTTAAATGTTGGTGCGAAAAGGGCATAATTGTATGCATATATTAATATTTCATAAAATGTAGTATAAGTAAATAAATAATTCACTCTTTTAAATTCTATATTTATATTCACTAATGTATAAGGTATATTTCTGCTAAAAATAAAATACTATTTTACATTAGTATGGGTAGAAAAGCATACTATAAATCTATAAGAACCTTAAAACGTCTATCCTGAAAAATTTTAATATTAGCACTTCGGCCCTTGTCTTACCGAAAGTGCGTACATATTTAATTTGATATAAAATACTTTTCATCCATTAACCAGCTCGGTGAAGGTCGTTTTGTTAGGGATCTTAGACTATGGGGACCCCGTCGATGCGCATGTTTGTGTTAGTGTGCGGTTTCGAGCATTTGTAGGTAGTTGCCATACTGTCCATATTTATACTGTGGTATGGACAACAGCGTAGGTATAATACGTCCAATAAAGAGGGTCATCGTTATGTATGAATCCGTCGCTTTTTAGTAGTCATTCGAATTTGGTCGGATAACCAGCCGTTATTTACATGTTTAGTTTTTTGTCGTTATTTACTTATTGTGAAACATTCCAAGCTGAATATTTTCACCATATATTATTGAACAAAGGCACACATTATTGGTCTACACCTACACATCTGGGATTGAGCTGGTTCCTTTTATTTTGCCGTCAAAGTTATGTCACCATCGTTTTGACTTATAACAAGATAAATCATAAACGCATGCATGAACAGTTTTGAAACTTTGTATGGTTATTATTAGTGTCAAGACGGACAGAATACAGTTCTCAGCGAGCTTATACCTTGTCTCATTTAGGCGCTGCGATGTTTTTTCGAGTTTTTATAAAACCGCGATAACTTGAAAATTAGAAATATTTACTTAAATCTAATTGGGGCACACATTAAGAGCTACTCGTGTATGTTTATTCTACAGGGGCACATACAATGGTTTCAGAGATATACGATTCTGCAAAACGTTACTCCAGCAGGAAACGCAATATCTCGAAAACCTGAAGGGGCACACATTTTATTTTTGGGGGCACATTGTGGCACTAACATAAGCTACAAGGCCATGCACAATGTTTCTCTCTCCGATCATTCGTTTAGAATTTTCCTGCTAGAAAAACGTTACCCCAGCAGGAATCGTTATTTCCGTTTATTTCCAAAACGACACGGCACACATTTTTTATGTTGGGGCACATTGACAGCAGATAAGGCACTAATTAAACGTTCCACTCATATATCTCTAGGAGACACTTTCCTGCTGGGGTTACGTACACGCGTTTATCGTAGACGCTTGGTAACGCATTCTGTGACTGACTCCTCGTTCGCGCGGATTCACACAGACGGCACCTTGAGTATCTAGGGGAATTCTTGAGAACGCGCGAGGATTCCCCGGAAGACGCGTGAACTTTTTTTTTGGCTCGTATTTAGTTTCTAAGTTATTACAATTGACACACAACAAGTCCATTATTCTATGTACAATTTCGTTGCATAAAGTCGTTTCCATTCCATTCCCAGACCCGTCTTCTAAGGTAGAAGCCTGGTCTAAGCCTATAGGAATACTATAAGGCTTAATTTACACCGCCGCGAAATAGCAAAGGGAGACATTCGGAAATCGACTTCGCGTTTAGGGCACTGTCTCTCCTGTAATTATTTGAATCATGCAGGTCTTCACAACGCTCCGCTCTTCTTCGCTTTGGTGGAATTGACCGGGCCTTAAGGGCCTATACTACCTCAAATGGCTTAGCATGATCCTCCGTTACGCCTAAAATACTGCAGCATTAATTTTGAAATAAATATATGGTAAAGTTGAGGATTAATGTTAGGTCCTATGTTTGGCGAAAACGCGATTCCATAAAATTTTCTCGATAGAAAAAAAATCCAAAGTTACCTCCAAATTGAACAATAAACCGCTGTGATATTCAAAGAGTACTTCAAATTAGATCATGAAACTTTGCATATTAACTGAACTAACTATAAAGCAGGTCTTATGTTTTTTTCTAAAAGACGAAAATTTGATTTTTATAAAGAATAAAAACTAGAGATGCAACGGATATCCGGTAACTATTCGGTATCCGGCCTATCCGGCCAAATTTTACTATCCAGCCGGATACCGGATAGTAACTCATTATCCGGCGAATACCGGATATGCATAAACTTTCTAAAAAATCCTTTAAAACGGACATGAAATAAGACATCAGCTAGCAATTATGATAATTTTTATTAAAAGCTAAAAAAAGGTATTTACTCTAACTAATAATCGCACCGCACTAAAACATGTTTTTTTGCAGTCAAGCAACAAAAATAAACACTTTATTGAATAACGCTTGTCTCACGAATACACGCACGATCACTCCCGATGAGTCCCGATGAGACCCGAATCCGCCCGAAATAATGTAATCGCGTTGCCCGCAGCTGTACGATGCTAAACATGTCACAACTTGACCTCAGAGAACTACTTATTCTCCGCCGGAGCTCCGGCGGTCGAATATCCGGCTATCCGGCCTCGCGGTTCGCCGAATATCCGTTATTCGGTATCCGGCCAAACAACTATCCGTTGCATCTCTAATAAAAACCACTCATTTCCACACCACCAATCATTTTTCTATTCGGCCTGCAGTGACTGACGTAACAACCACTTTGTAGTGCAAGCTGATTAGAACGTTATTCTAACAGTATTTCAAACGAAGTTTGACAAATAGAGTTGTTAATTTGAGGTAGTATAGGCTGATAAAGAACATCAAAAACTGAATTCATAATTATATTTTTGTAACAATAAATATACTGTGTGCAGCTGCAACCAGGCACGGTGGCCGTGTCGGGACTGGCGCAGCAGGAGCTGGGCGGTGTCACCCACCGCATCATCCTGCAGCCGCAGCCCTCGGCCGCGCACCCCGCCGTCTACACCATACACCACTAACGTGTCGGGACTGGCGCAGCAGGAGCTGGGCGGTGTCACCCACCGCATCATCCTGCAGCCGCAGCCCTCGGCCGCGCACCCCGCCGTCTACACCATACACCACTAACGTGTCGGGACTGGCGCAGCAGGAGCTGGGCGGTGTCACCCACCGCATCATCCTGCAGCCGCAGCCCTCGGCCGCGCACCCCGCCGTCTACACCATACACCACTAACGTGTCGGGACTGGCGCAGCAGGAGCTGGGCGGTGTCACCCACCGCATCATCCTGCAGCCGCAGCCCTCGGCCGCGCACCCCGCCGTCTACACCATACACCACTAACGTGTCGGGACTGGCGCAGCAGGAGCTGGGCGGCGTCACCCACCGCATCATCCTGCAGCCGCAGCCCTCGGCCGCGCACCCCGCCGTCTACACCATACACCACTAACGTGTCGGGACTGGCGCAGCAGGAGCTGGGCGGCGTCACCCACCGCATCATCCTGCAGCCGCAGCCCTCGGCCGCGCACCCCGCCGTCTACACCATACACCACTAACGTGTCGGGACTGGCGCAGCAGGAGCTGGGCGGCGTCACCCACCGCATCATCCTGCAGCCGCAGCCCTCGGCCGCGCACCCCGCCGTCTACACCATACACCACTAACGTGTCGGGACTGGCGCAGCAGGAGCTGGGCGGCGTCACCCACCGCATCATCCTGCAGCCGCAGCCCTCGGCCGCGCACCCCGCCGTCTACACCATACACCACTAACGTGTCGGGACTGGCGCAGCAGGAGCTGGGCGGCGTCACCCACCGCATCATCCTGCAGCCGCAGCCCTCGGCCGCGCACCCCGCCGTCTACACCATACACCACTAACGTGTCGGGACTGGCGCAGCAGGAGCTGGGCGGCGTCACCCACCGCATCATCCTGCAGCCGCAGCCCTCGGCCGCGCACCCCGCCGTCTACACCATACACCACTAACGTGTCGGGACTGGCGCAGCAGGAGCTGGGCGGCGTCACCCACCGCATCATCCTGCAGCCGCAGCCCTCGGCCGCGCACCCCGCCGTCTACACCATACACCACTAACGTGTCGGGACTGGCGCAGCAGGAGCTGGGCGGCGTCACCCACCGCATCATCCTGCAGCCGCAGCCCTCGGCCGCGCACCCCGCCGTCTACACCATACACCACTAACGTGTCGGGACTGGCGCAGCAGGAGCTGGGCGGCGTCACCCACCGCATCATCCTGCAGCCGCAGCCCTCGGCCGCGCACCCCGCCGTCTACACCATACACCACTAACGTGTCGGGACTGGCGCAGCAGGAGCTGGGCGGCGTCACCCACCGCATCATCCTGCAGCCGCAGCCCTCGGCCGCGCACCCCGCCGTCTACACCATACACCACTAACGTCCACCACTCGCACCACATTTGTAGCATAATCGTTGTTATTAGAGAAATAATAAGGCTGTTATACAACAGATGCACAGAATTTACTCATCTAAACCATTATTAGTTATTAAGTTAAACAGGGTTAGTTTTCAATGACCAGACAAAATAGACCAGAGAAAAAAGAATGGAGTATACTAAAAAAAAAAAAAAAGCTGCAGGCCAGTTAATGCAGATATGGGTGATACGAATCTTTTCGTATTAGCGTGATGTTCGAGAGGACAATTAAAACGCCAGACATAAGAACATCACTGTGTGGGACATTTGCGCTCCAATACTTTACTACTCTATGTCAATCATTATAGTAAGTATAGGTTAGATTTAATATAAATGTATTATGTAGATAATTTAGAGAGAAATCGGAAGTCTTATTGCCTGGTGCCTGAGTAGATCGACATTGCTCGACTTTACATTTGTATTTGTGTGTATAGTTGTAGTTCTTAGGTCTACAGCAATATATAGCGTACAATACCTACTCGTAGTATGTGATTAGTAGATATAGCTATTTGTGTATATTCTTTAATTGTAAATAAATATATTTCTCGATGGACGTAAATAGACAAATTATGTAAATAGACACGATTTATTGTTTTATGTTTAAATAAATGTTTGTTTCGCTAAATGTATTTCCATTTATTTCCAAGTGTTCAGGTGGTATAAATAAAACGTCAGATTAAAAAACTTATCGTTATTTTTTATTACTTTAAAATTAAGATAATTTCTAAATTAATGCAATTCATCCTTTATTCATAATATCGCGTAATGAATATAACACAGTGGTCAGAAGTCAAAAATGGTGGCAAAAAAATAATGTTACATTATTTTCTGTTTTTCTTTTGGCACATACGATTCGAATAAACTATTTACAGTAAATTATATAAGCTAAGATTGGTTACACTTTAGCTGACCCTGAGTCCCTGACCACTGTGTTTGTCAAAATTAACTAAAATCTCGCACAACTGCCAAGAGGCTTTGCAGGCATACAAAACAATATTTCAGAAGAACAAACCGATATTCACCCTATAAGTTAAAAGACACCATTACACAAACACGTAAACTAAAGAACATTCTCGTAAGAAAAGAAGACACTTATCGAGACAGCATGTCGCTTGCCATAGACACGTTCTGCCTAACATCTTGAACCTATAGGTGTGACTGACACTGGCTTGGCCACCATCAGGGATTTTAATTTTGATAGCACAAAAAGTTTGTCGTTAATTAGTCGAAATTTGTCGCCAAATATCAGAATTTGTCGGTCACTGGTTCAAAAGATATAAGGGGTTTTAGGTGGCCGATCTGGAGTGAGTCTCCCCAGCTTGGCCACATTTATATCTCAGAAACTAGGGCACCTAGCTTAGATCTTTTTTCTCCCAAATTTTGTCGCGAATTAGTCGAAATTTGTCGCCAAGTCACAGAATTAACCGGGTTTTAGTTTAGAAGATATAATGAGTTCAATTAGTATGGTATAGTTCAAGAGATAGATAGTAATAATTTAGAGAGTTCATTCCATTTACGACTAACCTTTCTAACTTTTTTTTTTCGATTGGCGACTAATGTCTGAGGCAGAACACCTTGCGCCTCCGTAGACCAGAGAATGGGCAGCAGCGTTTTCTGTTAGTCTTTCATCACTGCGATCTCGAATCCGCCTGCCAAGCGTGGAGATTACGGCAAATTCCTCCCATCATGGGAGAGGCTTATGTCCAGCAGTGGACGTTATGGGCTCTTGTTGTATTCCATTTACAAATTTTGACTAATTAGTGACAATTTTTTTGTGTTATCAAAATTAAAATCCCTGATGGTGGCCAAGCCAGTATCAGTCACACTACCTATAGTCATCTGGAACCTTATTTACACTAATTTTGAGTATTAGTGTCTTTGGGTTACCAATGCCATTTCAAAATGCTAGTGACAACAATACCATGCAGTAAATATAAAAATATCAAACCTATCCGACGACACTTACAAAATAATTCCGCTAAACATTCTATTTACACAACTATTACACTACTCAATTTGAAGGCCACACGTTTCAAATATCCAATGAGGTTTTATTGGGGTCAAATTGATATACTTTCAATCACAGGCACAATTAAATATTTGCTTTACTGATATTGGCACAAAAGACATGAGACAGATTCAGTTAGCTAGGCGCTTAGAAGTAAAGCTACTAGACTAGAAGAAAATGATTTCAATAAGACAAAAATATTAGAAGAGAAAGGTCGCGATCTGGGGCTCCATTATAGGAACCGCAAGGAGCACGATACGAAATCGTATCAATTAGACCAATAGCACCAGTTATGTGTTTAGCATTCTATTCTAGACTAAGGAATAGTTTTACAAAGAAATTGACTCCATGCATAATATCAGTTGGAATTAGGTAAAAATAAAATGAAATTTTGTTATACCAAATGGTTATGTTTTGTGCCAGACCTTCAGAAATCGTAACGCTTGAAGCGCCTATTTCTGTTAACTCGTCAATATCCAATCAATGATACAGCTATTAGCGATGTACAATACCAAAATAATTTAGTTTTGAAATAAATTCCGACTACATATTTCAACCGTGATGATTAGAAGCAGTCAGTCAGTATAGTTGAGTTCCATAAATTAGTCGAGATACTTGAACATTCTAATAATAGTTATAACTAAACTGGGCGGATTCGCCATCGCTTATCAGCTTGTATACTATCGTGTCTTGAACTATAGTTGGTGCCAGTTAACATGAGAATAGCGGTCATTGACCCACCTACATTTATTAAACTTCTTAACTTTGAAAACCAAAAACAAGCCTGTTCAAATCTTGAATCGTCATCTATCGTGATCTCCAACATTTTTTGTAATGAAAAACGATACATGGTTAATTTGTTTTGGTTCGTACGAAGAGATATTAGGGAAAGGGCAATGACCGCTATTCTCATCTTAACTGGGACCAACTATACACACTGTAACTGATGTCATCCATCATTCCTAAAATACAAGTGGGTACTATACGCTCTGCGCGCTGCAGTCGCTGGCGGGCGAGTGCTCGGGCTCGTAGCGGATGTAGGCGTTGTGCGCCGTGAGGCCGAGCGGCAGCTTCACGTCGCGGAAGTACCGGTGGCGCCGCGTGTCCTTCGCAGAGATGCGCTTCACTGGGTCGTACACTAACATCTTTTGTAGCAGGTCCATGCCCACCTCGTCTAGGTTTTGTACCTGAAAGTGAGAGTTCTCAATCTCAGTAAACTTGATATGTAGTCAGTCGTATGATGGATGGTGCTGGTACACGCCATTCCAGTTGATGTGTAGTTACTGTCATCCAGCTGCTGCCAGCCACCCTGACAATATCGTCGCTTCACTGAGCCCGAGGGCTCAAAATCACGCCTAAATTAATGGTCAACCTACTGCAGAGAGAGAATCATGCAGTATGGAGATTTTTAGTTGAAAAAAAAAACCAAAGCCAGTAATAAAATAAGGCTTTCTTGCTACAAATATTTCAATAATGACTTACATGATTATGTAGGTTGAAAGTATTCCAGTTCGGGAATGTGGGTTTGTAGTCTGGCAGAGATGACACACCTGGCCAGATATCCTCGGTAGGGGTGCGCAACATTCTGAAATAACACATGATCTATGGTCTATTCTACTAACTAAATGCAAAAGTAACTTTGTCTGATTTCTTTTCACCCCCATTGAGCTGTCACTTATTATAAAATGGCCTGAATCACAGGTTTAAATAAACCTAGATTGGGCAGGCTGATTTTGAATTCGACATTAACGTTACATGCGCCTATTAAATATTTTTAGTTATAATTTACTTATAAGCACTAATTATACCATTGTTTAGTATAAGAAATAACACTATTGCACCTGAATGTACACTTTTGAAAAACTTTTTAAATATTCTTATTCTAAATACCTGAAGATGCGGAACAGTTGATCAATCTCAGAGTCTCCTTGGAACAGAGGTTTCTTTGAAGACATCTCTGAGAATATGCAGCCAACTGACCACATGTCGATGGGGCAAGAATATCTGAAAACAAATAATTTGTTTATTACAGGTGCTCCATATGTCCCCAGCCGTTTCCGAAGGGGGAACGGTGCATTGTTATTTTAATTGTGTTTGTAATTGCGTGTATCTAAAGGTTAAAATCCCCTGTAATTGGGTTATAGAAGTCAGATAGGTAGCCGCTCCATATAAAGCACTGGTATTCAGCTGCATCTAGCTGTACTAGATGTCAACCTCAATATAATTGGGGAAAGGCTAGAGGCAGATGATGACAAAGTGATTTGAGTTTTCGTAATAATCAAGTTCCAACTTAATAAGGCAGAACTGCACCCCTAGCCAAGTTACAAACGTTTCGTATCGATTCTACAATCGTAAACGCCTCAGTGTAAGCGATTGTAGAAAGCGGTAAATTGGTAGCCAAGTTGACACGACTGAGTCGATCACTCGTTCTCTAATGTTTGTAGAAAAAACCTATACTTTAGTCCATGTTGAGCGTTCCTACCAAAGAGTTCAGCGATCAACATTGTAGAAACGATAACATTCTATTCGATCATTTTGAACTATGTAAACTTGTCTATGATTTTTCTATTTGTTTGTGTTGATCACGTGATTTAACATTGAGATGATGTCATTCCCATTCATTTGATTAGTTTTCTAACGATTGTAGGTTGTCAACTTGGCTAGGGGTGCAGTTTTAGAATCGATTAGTCATGAGCTCACCTCTGACTGCCAAGTAAAACTTCTGGAGCTCTGTACCATAGAGTGACCACCTCATGAGTGTACACTCTCACAGGTACACCAAATGCACGGCCTAGGCCAAAATCAGCCACCTGGAACAATAATCATGATGATACTAGTAGAATAGAGTAGAATACTCTTTATTATGTACAACATAAAAATTACAGATACAAAATGTAAAACATTTTACAAGGGGTGACACAATGGAGGAGAATAGTAGAAGGAAAAGGATGTGGAAGTAGGTATGAAGTGGACACGCAGTTTCTGCCTTAATGGAGATGAATATTATTCACTAACATAAATATCTTCATGTATGATGGTCGCTCCAAGTAGCGTTGGCATTGTGTTGAGTTCTCCTCAAAAGCTACAAAAAGTGCTAATTAAAAGTGGAATAGTTAATTACATTTAATTTATCAACTGGCTAGTGAGGTTGGCCCACCTGTTGCTTGGTTGATGTGAACAAACACTTACAATAATTAGTTTTGTAATCTACAAAGCACTGATTTGATTAAGGTGGATGGTCCAGGGTAGCCCTCAAAATTCAAATTTTCTTACGTTTTTTGCAATTTGAAGGCCAGTGCTAGGTTGTATGTTGATTAAAATATTGTTCGCGACTGTAAGATGTATGTAGTTAGTTACAGAATTATAATCATTAAAATCATCAATACAACCCTCCAAGTTCATAAAAGTCGAGGAACAACTTTTTCAGAGTCAAAGTCATTCCACATGAATTTTTCAGGCTACCCTGGAGCATCCACCTTAATCCACAACTTACTTTAATAATTCCAGTCTTGTCAATGAGCAAGTTTTGTGGCTTGAGGTCCCTGTGCAGTATGCGTCTCTGGTGGCAGTACAGGATGGCGTTGTTGATCTGGTACAGGTAGCTCTTCACCACACCTGGATCCATGAACTGTAACCACAGGAACATTCTTGTTAACATAATATTAAGATGCCTGTAATTTTCAAAAGGGCAGGCAGATATCTACCTAATAGGAATCATTAGTACACCTACATGTAATAGGGTGAACTTAATGTCATCAACTGGGCCCAAATCTATTATAAAACATATGTAAATGCGTATTTGTCGCGAATTTTACCTTTAATTTAATTCAGACGTTTCGACCGGATTGCACCAGCCGTGGTCGTGGGAAGACTCAAAATCAAATCAAGACTGTGGCTGCTACTGAGAAATTCCTGATGCAAAAAGGGCCTGGGAATCACTCCAGAACTCATGCGCAGCAGTTGCTTTTTTTCATTCGCTGGTCCGTTAGGTGTATCATAAATTGATGCAGCTATGGACTTGATTTTATAATTTAGCTTACATCTTGTTGTCAATGACTTTATTCCTTTAATATATAGAAGAAGTCAATAGAAGTCACAACATACAATAAATCCTTTAAAAATAGATCAAACCAATGGATGATCCAATTTTAAATGAAATAGCTAGCAATTGCTTTGCTCGGTTTTCACAATTTGACAAATCATCAAAGCTTACTAATATGGTAGAATAAACAATATGTGAAATCGGTTAAATTTGCTTGAAATGCTGTCAATTCAGGGTGTAGTATCAAGTCGTTATTGTATAATTTGTAAAAATATTTCTTTTATCAGTGATAGTCTTCAGCTAGTCTTAATTTCCACATTCAAATCAGATTATATTGGATAATTTGGCTACTTACTTTTCCAGATCCAAGTGAGTCCATATATTTCTTCAAGTCCATGGAGAGAAACTCGAAGATAAGATAGAGTCGGCTTTCTTCCATGAGTACATCTTCCAATTTCACTATGTTAGGATGGTTGAGCTCCTTTAGTAAAGAAATTTCTCTGCAATGATGAAATGTAATAATTAGGTTATGTTGTGACTTGTGGATATTTTTGAAGATTTAAAAAAGCTCGACGAGTATTCAATTTTAGAAATGTGGAATAAAAGAGTGATATGTCAATTTACCTAATCGCTGTAGACGGGATGCCTTCATCTTCAGACTCCAAGCGAATTTTTTTCATAGCCACAAACTGACCTGTTATTTTGTTTTTTCCTTTGTACACTACACCATAAGTACCTTCACCGATTTTCTCGATTTTGAGAAAATCATCCATGTTGAAGCTGGGAATTTTGATAGATTTCCAGGCAAAACTGTGGGAAACTTCCTCACGAAACTTGAGATTTTCCAAAACTTACTAACACATCAGTAACTGTTACTAACAGATAAGAAACAGATTTTTAATAGGCGTTAGTATTATAAACTTCTACTTAATTTACTAACATCAATTATAAATTTATTGAATTGTAAATTGCTAAATATCGTTAACGTTCCACAACGACTTTCAAACGTAATTTTTTAAAATATTTGAATTGTTTATACCCCCTTGTCAACTTTTCTCGTTATTGTCTATGAAATTTTGTTTGTGTTCCGACGCCACAATAGAAATGTTTAGCATATTTAACAGAAATAAGTATGAGACTGTCATTGTTTATTGCTACAAATGTACATCTTTCATAATGTAAGAACTGGAACGCTTCATATTTCGTGGGCTTAGAGTTCAAATACCAACTAACTCGGAAATAATGAAAATGAGCAATGATGTTTTGAAAGTTTGGTTCCTAAAATTAAATGTATTACCCACTTCCGCGCTATCTGTCACACATTGTATATCGCTGTCCTATACATAAACGCTATCTGTCACGATATTACTACGCGCACCCGCCTCCCAAAAAACTGCATTAAAAACCGTCTAAAACTGTCTCCTCTAGAGCTTATACCTCTGTGTTCAATTCGTTACTAAATTCCTCAATAATAAAATCGAACATCGCAACACTACTCCATAGACAATTTGCCGAAAAAAAAAAAAACTTTCATTTGACAGACGGTGAACACTCGAATTTCCCTTCGCAGCAAATGTCGTTGAGAAAGCGCGGGAATCATCGAATTTGGCGGGCGTGATTTTTCTTTCGTTTTCATAAAAATATTAAAAAACGTTTGAGATTGGTGATAAGTTGTGTAGATTTATGTAAATATTCATTAGATTAGTTAGTTTAATTGTTTGTAGATAAAATTCTTCATTTATTAGGGTAAGTTTTTTAAATATTTTATTTTTTCTGGCCAGTGGCCACAATGGACAATGAACCGCCTGATCCGGGGGGCACAGTCCCCTCGGTCGGGCATAATATTACAATATACGAATCCAGTATGGATACAGACTCGTCCTTAACCAGATCGGAGCGGAAAAGGGCTAGAGCTCCACGAAAAATTTGTAAAAATTGTAATAAAAGAAGGCGAAGTGGTCATAACTCAACAGGATTAAATAACGAAACAAATTGTCATTGTGATAATGAATCAGTAGTCAGTCCAAAAATAACACCAGACGTTCCGGTACATTCAGTTCTAGTTCACGAAGAAGCCACTCCACGTTCTGTGGATGGTCCCCAGACTGAAAACCTCATAAAGTCAGATATTCCCCAGAAGGCGCCACAGGTTGCTAGGGCTTTGTACGAAGCCACAGACCTGTCGCCATACGTTGTACACATTCAAAAAAATGTTGATACACAAAACTCGGCTCAGACATTACACCCAGTAACTTTAGGGCATTTCCTGAAAAATCGCAGATACAACAACATTATTAACGGTTCTCTAAAACGCATTGGTCGAAATAGAATATCTCTAAGCTTCTCCCGTTACGTAGATGCTAACTCTTTTATAAATGACCCAAGTTTGGCCAAGGAGAAATTGAAGGCATTTGTTCCATCAATAAATGTGTGTCGCATTGGCATTATTAAAGGCGTTCCTACCGAATGGTCTCCGGAAGAAATATTGGAAAATATATCTGTCCCAGCTGGATGCGGGAAAGTCATCAAAGCAAGGCGTCTCAACTATAAAATACACGAACCGACCCCTGTGTGGAAACCATCCCAAACAGTCGTGCTCACCTTCGACGGACAAATTCTACCAAAACGTGTGTTTTGTTGTTACAATTCCATGCCAGTGGAATTGTATACATTCCCTACAATTCAATGTTTTAATTGTTGTCGTTTTGGCCATACAAAGGTACAATGCAGGTCGAACCCTCAGTGCTTCAAGTGTGGGGAGAAGCATTCTGCTGACACTTGCAGTATTGAAGACGAGAGTAATAGTAAATGCTGCCATTGCGGTGGCATTCATTACGCCATCAATAAAAAATGCCCAGAATTTGAAAGACAAAAATCAATTAAGCATTATATGGCCCATAGCTGCGTGTCATATGCTGAAGCGTCGCAGCTTCATCCACCAATCTCAAAATTGTATGCAGATGTGGTAACATCTGCCCCATCACATACCAATAAAAATTCTTTTTATACACAACCTTTGCCCCAATCACGTAACACACCAATTGTCTCCTCACATAGAAAAACGGTATTCCTTAAACCTCGAGATCCCCCAAAAACTGCCAAGGGATATGACCGGGCAGCTCATCAGGCAATAATCAGTAATGAAGTTTCAATGTCAGGGAATGGTGTTGCATTCCAAAATAAAACAACAAATAATAATGAGAGTCAAATTTTAAATTTAATAATAATGTTAATTAATACCTTATCTCAAAATAATAATATTGAACCGTCCAACGTTGCTACTTTAATTGATACGCTGTCTAACTTATTTAACTTTAATCTTAATGGATCCAAGTCTACTCAAGATTGTTCAGTGGAACAGTCGCAGCATTGTGAATAAAAAATCTGATCTGTCTTACATATTAAACAAATACGATCCCTTTGCAGTCGCTCTCTGTGAGACATGGCTTAAACCAGGGTTCTCTTTTAGAATTCCTGGCTATGCGTGTCTAAGAACAGACAGAAGCGATGGGTATGGCGGTGTCGCCATACTTATTAAAAATAACTTGTCTTTTCAATCTTTTCCTCTTCCAAGTCTCAGTGACGATATATCTGCTGTCGCTGCTATTGTAAATAAAATCTGTTTAGTATGTATATATTATTCGCGTCCCACTGTAAATATTCTTTCTGAAATAAGTAATCTTCTTTCAGTTTTACCTAAACCATTTTTGGTAATGGGCGACTTTAATACACAACATCAGTCCTGGGGTAGTTCTAGTTCCAATCACTATGGGGAAAAGTTACTAGAAATTCTAGACTCTAATAATTTGTGTATTTTAAATACATGTCTCCCAACACGCCAAACGAATCCAGATGAGGGAGTAAGTGCCCCTGACCTTTCAATCTGCACACCTGATTTAGCATCGACATTATCCTGGTCCCCTTTACCGTCTTCTTATGGTAGTGATCATTACCCTTTAATAATTTCTTTTCTGCATAAAAAACCAGCTGCTTGTAATCCAACACCACGATTAAAGTATAGACTTCAAAATGCAGATTGGGATACATACAAAAACTGTGTAGAAGAAAGAATTCTTGCTATAACTAATTCCTTACAACTACATGATCCTCAGCTATTATCTAATCAAATAACAAGAATTTTAATAGAGGTGGCAGATAATACTTTTCCTATTAAGAATGGTGCTACAGCTAAAATTCCTTCACCACCTTGGTGGGATGCTGAGTGCACTCAGGCCATAAAAAAAAGAAAAGAAGCAGAAAAAACTTATAGTCATACTATGACTCGTCATAATTTTGAGATATACCTAGAAGCTGCTCGTACAACTCGTAAGCTCCTTAAGAAAAAGAAATTTGAGGGTTGGCAAAGATTCTGTGCATCTATCTCGCCAGAAGTTAACGCATCTCTAGTATGGCAAAATATTAGGCGATTCAGGTCAGCATTCAGTGACACAACAGCCTCAAAACTACCATTAGAATTAGCCAATGAGTTTATGGATCATTTAGCTCCTCCTTCAGTCCCAGAACAGAGATCTTTAATGCATTTTCCCTATGTTCCTATTCCTAATTCTGAGTTGAATTCTCTCTTCACACTAAGTGAATTGAAAGGAGTCCTTTCACATGTTAAGGATTCAGCTCCTGGTGAAGATGGTATACCATATTCATTTATAGCTAATCTGTCTGACTCTGTTCTTTTAATATATTTAAATCTCATCAATACAGCTTTGATATCTGGCAACATTCCATCAAGTTGGAAGTCTCAAACAATTATTCCAATTCTGAAACCAAACAAAACTTCTTCTAATGTTTCTTCTTATCGACCAATTGCACTTTCTACAGTTCTTGCTAAAATTGCTGAACATCTCGTTAAGAATCGTTTGGAGTGGTTTTTGGAAAGCAAAAACTTGCTAGCTATATCACAGTTTGGTTTTAGGAAGGGTAAAAGTACGATGGACAGCCTTAGTGTGTTCACAACAGATATTCGCTTAGCCTTCACTTCTAATAACTCTGTAATTGCTGCTTTCCTGGATATTAGCTCAGCTTACGATAATGTCCTGGTATCAATCCTAGAACAAAAGCTGAATTCATTACAAGTTCCAACAATGCTGTCTAAGTTCATTATTAACATGCTTTCAGAAAGATCTTTACATCTTCATATTGAAGGGTATACATTTACCCGTTTAGTATGGAAAGGTCTCCCTCAAGGTTCTGTACTTAGTCCAATTCTCTACAATATTTACACTTATGATTTGGAATCCTCTCTAAATGAGTCAGTAAAAGTCCTTCAATATGCAGATGATTTACTTCTTTATTTATCTGGTCATTCTGTTGAAAATATTTGTAGTTCCTTAACCTCTTCTCTAGGCTTACTGAAGACTTGGCTAGAAACTAATGGTCTAGACCTGTCAATTGATAAAAGCAACATTGTCTTGTTTACTAGAATGCGCAAGCCTCCTTTATTTACAGTAAGGTATAATAATATCCCTATGCCCATTAAAAACCAGGTAAAATTTTTAGGTCTTATTTTGGATACACATCTTACTGGTTTACCACACTGTGATTATATAGCTGCTAAATGCGAACGAAATATCAACATACTTAGATGTCTTGCTGGTGTTTGGTGGGGAGCACATCCCTTTTCATTAAAATTACTGTACAACACCTTGATTAGAAGCGTATTGGATTATGGAACTTTTTTGCTGGATCCTGCTAATGTTGCTGGTCTTAAGAAACTGGACAGTGTTCAGTCCAAGGCACTTAGAGTGGTTTCAGGTGCAATGAAAAGCAGTCCTATTAATTGTCTTCAGGTGGAATGTGGAGACCCTCCACTTCATTTAAGACGTCAATTTTTAGCTGATAGATTTATGGCTCGGTGTTTGCAATTTACGCATCATCCTTTGCGAAATAAACTTTCCATTCTCTCTGAAGAAATAATTTCATCCACTTACTGGAGGCACAAAGCTACTCCGTGTTTAGTTAAAAGCTTTAGAAAATACAATTTAATTGAAGCTCCTTGTCACCAATCTGAGTTTCTTCCTTTATTTCACTGTAATTACAGTTCATTATTAATGTCACCGAACATACATTATAACCTTAACATTTTTCGAAATGACGTATGTCATAACCTTAACTTCAACTTCACTATGGATCGAGACTGGAAGGGCTGCCATCTCTTGTTTACAGATGCTTCGAAGCATGGAAGAGACTCATGTGTGGGAGTAGGTGTATACCACTCCCAATATAATATTGTCCAAAAAATAAAGCTCCCGCCCGAATCATCTGTATTTACGGGAGAATGTTACGGTCTATTCAAAGCTGTCGAATATATACTTATGATGGGCTTACGGAATTCACTCATTTTAACTGATGCAAGGAGTGCCTTACAATCTTTGGCCAGATTCCCTTTCTATTCTCATAATCCTTATATTATATTTGAAACACGTGAACTCCTCTTTAAGTGTTATAATAAGGGGTATTCAGTGCATTTTGCGTGGATACCCTCGCATTGTGGCATTCTAGGTAATGAGAGAGCTGACCAGTTAGCTAATGATGCCGTGTTGTGTGGCGACGTTTTTCCGTACAAAAATAACACCCAAGATCTGGCAGCTCTGCCCAGGGTTTATCTACAGAAATCCTGGGGTCAGCTTTGGTCCGAGCAATCAGCGAAAGGGAAATTTTATCGTAATATTCAGCCATCCATTTTTGTTAAACCTTGGTTTAGTAAGTACAAGCTAAACAAAAAGATTACAACAATATTCATACGTATGCGATTGGGTCACGTGTGCACTCCTGCTCATCTTGCCAGGCTTGGCATTGTGCAGAACCCTGCGTGTGAATGTGGCGCTGAAGTGGGAGATCTGAACCACCTTATTTTTTCTTGCCCCCTTTATGACCACTCCTCACTTTTCCAAAGTCTTGTTTCCCTCCGAGTCCCTTTACCCACTTCTATCTCATGTATTTTATTTAATTTTAATGTAGATATTTATAAAACCATAGCTCTTTTCCTTGTAAATAATGATATAGCTATTTAAACATTTTCTAGATTATAAGTACTTATTTAATATAATATGTAGTTCTTATTTTAGGCACCGAGTCTGCCTTTTTGTTGGGCCATCTGGTTGCGTTTTATGGTTAGTTTTCTGTTGTATTATATTTCCCGGACTATTAATTTACTATATTTTATATTTAACAACTAATCTCCTTTCCATTTCCAAATTTTTCCTTGTAAAATTTTATCATTTCGCGAGTACTTGATTCTTACGTTTTGTTATCAAATATAATATTGTCAGTGGCAATAAGCACGAATAGTGCAATGCCAAAAGGAGAAAAAAAAAAAAAAAAAAAATGTCGTTGATAACTCTGGTATTTTTAATGGTAGCTGATACTATTATATATCAAAATTATCCTTGAGAACCGTGCTTCATTATTTTGTCAACGTAAATTCGTTTTGGAATCTCGAAGTTGCAATATTTCGCCCGTGAAAAAGTAGTTATTATATGTACCTATAGTGATTGTGTTGTGTGAAGAAATACGTGATTTAGTGACTAAAACGTGTGTGAAATGGGAAAAGCAGTGCTTAATTAGTGAGGTGATTAGATTGTTCAACTATCTACACCAAAAAACATGTGGGTTTGTGTGTTTTTTCATCCAACACCGGCTGCCAAAAATTAGTTCCCAGATGTAAACAAACAGTGAGTATCTAGTTTCATAAGTATATTTAGATATGATGCTATTGAGCTATAAATGAGATTGTGGTCTTGTTGGAAAGGAAATATAGTCTAGTTTATTTCTTTAATGTTAAAATGGATAAAAAACTAAGAGAAAACTGATATTTCTAGCGAAATATCAGTTTTTGTAACTATTTTTTGCTATACATTATGACTTGGAGTATATAATTAAAGTATTTCATTTTGATTTCTAGATAAGTAGATTCCTTATCTAATCAGCTTGACAACAGTATTTTTGTAATTGCTCTAGGACTTGTAGTTTTTGAGCTACAGGTGTTTTTATCGGAACGGGCAGAAAATGTTTTGAAAACTTGCAAAAATTTTTGCATGTGAGCGGTTACGGTATTTGCAAATCCGCGCGCTTAGCGTCGGAGAGGTTACTTTAGAAAATGGATTATTGAGAAATGGTATCTAATTGATAATTTAATAAAGTATGCTTTGATTTATATCTTTTCAAAGAAAAGTCACAGTGTTTCACAGAAAATTACACTTTGTGCCCCGAACCCCCCTATTTGTTTTATAATTAAAGATTGAAACGGATTAAAATTCAACATTTATTTCCAAATTCTACAGACACTTGATCATAGACAACCTGTCATAGATAACATATATTTTCACCATGAATAATCATTACTATTCTAGAACACCTCCCCCTTAAGCATTATTTATTATTCTTGTAAACTTATACAAACAAATCAATGAAATCAACAATAAACAACATTTTTAGTTTAATCAACATTGGTTGGCCATTATTCATTACAAATCTAAAATCTGTCTAGGTTTAATAATTCTGCCAGATCTAGTCTGAGGCAAACTTGAATTATTATTATTATTTGCTGCCTCAGGTGAAACACTTTGTGAACAGTTAGGTGAACTTAAATGACAATCATTATTGCTTAAATCTATAAACATATCTCTAGAACCATGACTTGTATTAGTTTGAGACTTTTTCATGTGATAAGTATTTCTTCTTAGTGGTCTAGAATTACCACTTACTATGTATGATCTAGGTTCTTTAGCTTTATTTAATACTGTTCCCTTTTTCCAAGTATTTTCCTTATCAGTTTTATACACTATTTGTTCCCCTATCTCAAAACTTTGTTCCTTTCTTCTAGCTTTCCTATCATGAAAGTTTTTAGTTACAGACTTTCTCATATTCAATAATATATCAACATTTTTCTCTATCTTTGGTTCCAGAGCTATACTGCTAGTAGGCAAGTTAGTTCTTAGGCGTCTACTATGTAAAATTTGTGATGGTGAGATCTGTAAACCAGCTAAAGGCGTATTATTATAATGTAAAATAGAATCTCTATAATCAATGGTCTCTTCATAAGATTTCTTTAACAAAGTCTTAGCAATATGTACAGCCTTCTCTGCTAACCCATTACTTCTATGATAATGTGGACTACTAGTGACAATTTGTATATCTTTAGACTTGTAGTACTGTTTACACTCATAAGACAAAAATGGATTATTATCAGCAACTATAGTCTCTGGGTAACCAAATCTAGTAAAAACTTCTTGCATTGCATTAATTATGGATTTAGAACTCTTATCTAACAGAGAAATTATTTCAAGCCAATGTGATAGGTAATCAATAATCACTAAATATGATTTACCAGCAAACTCTAATATATCTGTCCCAACCTTACTAAATCTCTGCTTAGGTATCTTATGGCATAACATAGGCTCATAGTAATTCTTAGGTCTAAATTTTTCACATGTTCTACACTTAACAATAACATTTTTAATATTCTCAGCCATACCTGTCCAATAAAATAGCTGTCTAGCTCTATTAACACTTTTATTTATCCCAGGGTGTCCTTGGTGAATCAAATTTAGAACATAAGATCTCATAGATTCTGGTACAATGATTTTAGAACCAACAAACACTAATCCTGCCTCAACATAAATATCATCCTTAAGTTTATAATATGGTTTACATTCCGTGGAAACCTTGGATTCATCAGGCCATCCACTAAAGTAATACTTAGTAATCTCTGTCAAAATTCTGTCTTTACTAGTTGCTAGTCTAAATTGATTTTTTCTTTCTGAACTCATAGGTAAATGTACTGATACTGAATGTACCATTTCCAACATCTCAGCATCTTTCTCAATTAATTTTCTACTATTCCTTGACAGCATATCAGCAAAATGTATCAGCTTCCCAGGAACATACACCAGATTTAAACTGTATTTTAATAATTTTAACCTTAAACGTCTTAATCTAGGTGACCCAATCTTACTAATCTGTTTTGACATGATTGGTAACAAAGGCTTATGGTCAGTTTGGACACTTACAGAATTACAACCATATATATATTTATGAAATTTTTGTGTACCATAATAAATGGCTAATAGCTCTTTCTCAGTTTGACTATAATTAATTTCAGCATTATTCATAGTCCTAGAAACACAGGCAACTAATCTTAAAATATTTTTATCATCTTTTTGAAACATACAGCATCCAACACCATTTTTTGATGCATCACACTGCAGAATAATTTCTTTATCAGTACAAAATGGGCTCAAAGCTGGTGCCTGAGAAATTTGACACTTTAATTCACTTAACATTTTCTCATGATGTGGCAACCACTGAAATTCAACATCTTTTTTCAAAAGTTTACATAAGGGTGACATTAATTCTGCCATCTCTGGTACATATCTCCTAACATAATTAAAGGAACCAATTAATCTTTGTAATTCTTCTTTAGAACTAGGTGACTTTAATTGTAATAATGACTCTACTCTATCACCATCAACTCGCATACCTTCTTTGCTGAATATTTGACCAATATACTTAACTTCTCTTTGCTTATACTGTAATTTATCTTTGTTAAAAACTGCTCCTATTTCTTTTGCTCTTTTTAACAATTCCTCGACAGATTTATCATGTTCAAACTCATTTTTCCCCATAACTAGTATATCATCGAACCAACATAAAACATTTGGTATAGAACCAAAGTAAAATTCCATCTGATCTTGGAAAACTTCAGGTGCATTGGTTACACCGTAGGGAAGAACCAAATATCTATACACTCCAAATGGTGTGGCGAAACAACATTTCCATGAAGCCTCCTCTGTAAGTGGGCAATGATGGAATCCTTCTGACAAATCAAAAACCGAAAATACTTCCATATCTCTTAACCTAGAAGCCACTTCATCAACCGTAGACATATGTTTTGGTTTTCTTATAACATACCTATTTAAATCTGTCGGGTCTAAACATAACCTCAACTTCTTATTTGGTTTTTCAATAATTACAATTCTATTAATACAAGCTTCAGAACCAATTTCCTCAACTTTCTTTATGGCACCTCGCTTAACTAATCTGTTTAACTCACTCTTTAAGGGTTCAGTCAAAGCTAGGGGAACCTTAACAGGTGGATTACAGATAGGTTCATGAAGAATTGTAGGAATGTTACATTTATTGGGAAAACTACCATGACCATTAAAAACTTCAAAATTTTTAGATACAAACTTAGACTTCTTTTCATCAACATTACTTACTACTGACACTTTTTGTACCCTTTTTAACAAATTCAATTTAATACAACCGGGTAACCCTAACAACATATTTTGGCTTTCAACAAGCATAAAATTTTCACAACATTCAATATTTTTATACTTACATCTTAAATTAACCATACCCAATGGTTTAGTTTTAGTCCCTTGGAATCCTTCTAATTCAGTTTGTACTGGAGTTACCTGAAATTTAGTATTAAGACTTTTGAAAACTTTCCATGGCATAACGCTAACATCTGCACCAGTATCAAGACGACACTTCACATTAGAATTTTCAATTATTATATTCTCGGTCCACTGACCATTATTGACCATTCCGCAGAATAATGACTCTGGCGACGAATCTCTGTCATGCTCCTGAATAGTATGCACTCTTCTGACTCTGCAAGACACTGCAAAATGGTTTAATGTTCCACATTTACTACACTTTTTCCCATATGCTGGACATTGTCTTGGACCATGTGTTGTTTGACATCTATTGCAATTAAACTTCTTTTCTTCTTTAGGACTTGCATTTTTATTCTGACTCTTTGTTTTTACTCTGTCGATTTCATAACTATTGACTGGATTCATTATTTTCACCTGTTCTTTACTTAGCTCTGCACTTCTGCACAAGTCTGCAGCCTTGTTCAATGTCAAACTTTCTTGTCTTAGTAAATTTTCTTGCAACGTTTTGTCAGAGATGCCATGTACTATTTTGTCTCTTAAAAGTTGATCCTCAATGGATTCCGTTGTGCTTTTGTAATTACAAGTACTGATTAATCTTTTACAATCAGTTAAAAAATTATCAAACTTTTCGTCTTGCTGCTGTTTCCTCTCATTAAACTTGAAACGTTCAAAACCTTCGTTTACTCTAGGTCGAACATATTTGCTAATCGCGGCTATTAGACCTTCGTATTTTACTGTTTTGTCACTAGACACTGGAAGAGTTGCAAGAATTCTGGCGGACTCCAGTCCCATCATGTTTCTCATTAGTGCAACCTTAACATGGTCTGCGGCTTCTTCTTGCCCGATTCCAATAAGGTAATCATCAAAACATTGTTTCCATAGTGGCCACTCATCACCGGCATTACTCGCCCGCATGTCGAAGTTTGGCAAAACTTTTACACAGTTATTCTCCATAATTACTGCTAAACTTCAATAATCGTGAAGAATAAAATACTTGCAATACTTTTTTACGGCTGCGCCATGTTTTATAATTAAAGATTGAAACGGATTAAAATTCAACATTTATTTCCAAATTCTACAGACACTTGATCATAGACAACCTGTCATAGATAACATATATTTTCACCATGAATAATCATTACTATTCTAGAACACTATTTAGTTGCTATTACCTCTCTATCAAGAAAACGCTGTATTTTGGAAACTAAAAGCGTATTGCTGAGTGCTACTAGATCTATAAATAATAATTTAAATGTTAATACAAATTAAACATATGAAGATTTCAATAATCCTTTTAATTTTCTATAAAAACGCAAATATCTAAAATATTAGTTGGTTTTACTTCTCAAGTTTAGTTTTTTTTATTTTTATTAACCATAACTTCCTGTCTAGAAATACTGATTCACTAAGAAAAACTTTTAACAGCTATCAATAATAATGTTTTTTTCAAATAAAACATTTGAAAGGAATTTGAAACTGTAAAAAAAACATTACTCTTCATCAGAAGACATATCAGACTGCGTAATACCTTGGGTACGGTCTATTTTAGTACGGTCTAACAGTCTATCAGTCGCTAAATTTTCAAACCACGCGTGATATTCTTCTGGAATTACTTCTTTCGTACAGAATTTCAGTAAATCAAATTTTTTTACTTCGGCTTCGTTGTAGTTTGTAGTTATAGCTGTCGAATTTACCATGGTCTTTTTTTGTCTGGTTCCATAATGATTAGCCCGACATCAGGAGCAGCATTGGGAAGAACAGACTCCATGTTTATTTCCTGATCTAAAGATTGAAGAAGTTATCGGACATGTCATAGTTAAAAAAGATCTTCATCTGACCCTTTTCATATTTCATGCGTTTTATCTTTAACCAATTCGCTTTGTCTCCTTCTGTGTTTTTATTCTTGTTTTTCATGATGCTGCCTGCCAATGTTTTTAAATCGAAAAAGTCGTTGAATTTCATCTCTCTTACGTTATAAGGCTTCAGATTCTTTTTATTTTTCGTCGATAGAGAAGACCTAGCCCGTCGGAAAACGTTAAGCCATTCCGACAGATTAAATCTTTGAGTGTTTCTGAGCCGACTCTATGCTAATTCAAATTCAAATTAATGCATCGAATCAACCTCCATGTAAAAGTGGCCCGATTCCAAAAATGTATGCTAAATTATTGTTAAATTTTCAATGGTTTGCACTGCCCATAGCAAGACGGATGCCACATATTTAGACGACCCGATTGGCGCAGCGGTAGTGAGGCTGCCTTACGTTCTTAGGGTCCCGGGTTCGAATCCCGGTCGGTGCAAATGTTTGTGTGATGAGCATGGACATTTGTTTCCGAGTCATGGTTGTTTATATGTATATTAAGCAATGATATTATAAGTAAATTTACTTATAATATCATTGATATTAAGTATGTATTTACAAACAAAAAGTATCTATGTAGTATATCAACTATCTGGTGTCCACGACACAAGCCTCGTTGCTTAGTGTGGCACTAGATGGCGCTGTGTGTAATGTCCAGCAATATTTATTTATTTATTTATATTGGTTGCGATTCTGGCCTCCGCATGTGTCGGAAAAAAAGCCACTTCGTTGACAAGTCTCGGTACATACTGAGACAACGATATAGATCCGTTTTGCACGCTGCTTTTTTTACCGTGTGCCTCCGACCAAAGCAATAAGCTTCATAAGGCGAGGCAATTTCATAAATGGTGAGGTTCTAGACCGTCAATTTACGGCAATTTTGCAGATCAAAAGTTGCTGAAATAAATTTCCTGTCTTTAGTCGCTCTTTCTTTACACCAAAAATGACACGAGGTGTTCTCGCGTCGCGAGAGCAGAAACGACTAACGCATGTGCTGCGCCTGCCCGCCCCTCGGTAACTCGAGAATTTATATCAACTACCCTGGGTTAGCCGGTATTTTACCTCTAGATATTGCGCGTGGAATATGAGCAAAATTTTAGAAGTAAAACCTATTACACCAATTTACTCGCAATTACTTCGTTATATTGTGTCCAGTTAGATAATACGCGATCAATAGGAAAACCAACTAACCTCTAGTAATTGTTATTAAAATCATAAAACTGTGTGTTTTCTCTAACATCTTAGTACTTATTAAAACCAACTAAACAGAATAAGATCGTTTCACTTTTTAAATGTTTCGTATTTTAGTTGCAAAGTTTTATTTTGAAAACTGATAAGTGAAGGTACTTTGTTTGACTTCGATAAAATATATATTTTCACTGATTAACAAGGAATATTAGGTTTTCATACAGTTATAAGCTTAATTTAGTTGGTTTTAAGATTCAGTATCTCCGAAACGAAGCATCGCAAGGGTTAGTCGGTTTTACCTGTAGACAAAGGAAAAAAAATGGAATCGATTTGTATATTAAACTCAATCTGCCAAAATTTTGAGTTAGTTGGTATTTGAACTAAGCCCACGATTTGATCATAGATAATAAAAAAACAAATCGATCAAAGATTCTATAAAGCAGTGTTTACACAATACTATAGTGTTTATTCAGTGAACAGTGTCCGGTGATGGTCCGGCCAGTGGCGGATTTACCAATAGGCTGAGTAGGCTGGAGCCTAGGGCGGCAGATTTTAGGAGCGGCAAATATGAGCCAGTTTTCTTTTTAAGTGTTACAGAAATGAATACATTCATAATATTACATTCCTAAATGATAATAGGTCCAGACGAGCAATTCAATATGTAGGTACTAAATATTTCACCAGTTAGATGATTTTTTCTACAACTTATTGAATCGCGTTTATTGAAAACAAGCGACGGGAATAATTTTACAATTACAAAAACTGGAAACGGCAGTAAATTGTTAGTGTGGAAGGTTTTTTTGGAACAATAAACTAAGTGAAGGTTCAAATTCAGGCTAAAAGAGAGAGAGTCCAGATGCTATGCAACCTTGCGTATGTATGCTATAATTGCCTATTAGAGCCTCGGGGCAAGGGGCTCCTAATTTATTTCAGCCTCTGTCTATACCGATCGATCGAGAAAATAAACAAGAACGTTTTCTGCACGCAATGAAGCGACATAACTAAGGGCATAAACTGCGTTAAGCGTGCCTCTCGCGTGTCCACACAAAACCGACCCGCGCGTGCCCATGCGCGTGCTCACGCTCGTGAGCCCGTCGGGCGCCCGTCGCGTGATACTTCCGTGCAACGGGGCACGCATGCACGCGACGTGATCACGCATCACGTTGGACGGGTCCACGCGCGTGCACCCGCTAGCGGGCTTCGCGCGTGCTTGTTCAGTTGACAGCGCTATCTCGAACCGACCGCACGCGCGTGCCCGGCCCATAACAAAAAATGACAAATTTTGATACAGAAAGGGTAATTGTTGAAGTTCAGTGTCGTCCTGCCATATGGGACCAATCTAGCGAAATATTTAAAAACCGGGACGCTAAATCAAAAGCATGGCTAGACATTTGTACAGTACTGTTTCAAAATTTTGATGACTGGAGTGAAGCAGAAAAAAACATACAAGGTAAGTACCTACACTCTTTATTTATTTTATAATAACGTAGGTTAGGTAAACTATTCTTTGCGCCAAATTTTTATTTTTAATAATCTATGCAATTAGTTATATATAATTAGTTATTTCAATTGTATTTGTGTCAATTAAATGTTTTCAACAATTAATCCAACTATAAAATTAAAACTCGGAATATTTACAATAATTTACCTATGTAAATATAAAATCATGCTTATATTCAAAACTAGTGCAGAGATACTGCGTATTTCTGAACATTGTGAAATTCGTGTGAACAATGTCCCATAATATTGGTATGGTTTTATATTGCTCGATAAATTCCAAAGTTCTTTCTTTCGGCCACGCGGTCGCCGCCATTTTGCGCGTCACGAGACAACCAGTACCTATGTTCACGACTGCGAGCTTCACACTACTTCACACTATCGGTGTATTTAGGGTTCAAAATCATTTTAGGGCAGAAACAGTGGATCGGTAGGTAAATAAATAAAACAATTATCAACTAAAATATTTATTATATTGGTTTTAGAATTGGGCTAGTAACTTTGTAAAATAAGCGTGCGTTTTGTAGTTTTGTAGGTTTTTCTTTGACATCTCTCAACTTTAGTTTACAACAATCTAAGTTATTTGGTTACATCCGATGAATTTAACAAATAAAATCATTAGGTATATTATTAAAATATGCCTGCTATGTTAATAAAAAATGTGTGGTAACAAACCGTGAAAAATCAATTATTGAATGTACATAAATTATAAAAAAGCCAACTATCTTCAATAAATACTGCGATCTTGCCATGACAGCTGTCCGTCTGCAACGAAATAATCTGCGAAGTTATCGCGTAATGTATACGAATCTCTGTGGGTATTTCCAATTAACCCCCGAACTGAACGTATATGGTCTGGTATAATGACAATATCATGAAAGTCATTAATTTGACTTCTTGATCTTATAAAATTATGCAAAATACAAATTGTTTTAAGAAAACAAATTGCTTTGTCTTTTCCAACGTTCAATGGACGATGGAGTATGCGAAATTTATTAGCCATGATACCAAATGTACACTCAATATAACGTCGCGCCCTCGTTAACCTATAATTGAATATTTTTTTTTTGTAGTTTAAATCGAGAGCTCGAGCATATGGCCGCATGACATGGCTAGATAACCCGAATGCTTCATCTCCTACAATAATATAGGGCAAAGCTGCGGTTGCAGCAGTGTTGGTTGGTTTATCATTGTGTATTACGGGCAATGCTTTGGCAGGAGGAATATCTATTAAGTCATTGTTGATTTGTTCGTACAATCGGCTTTGTGTGAAAATTGCGGAGTCAGATTCTTTACCCTGCACTCCCACATTTATATAGGTAAACTCATAGTTGGCGTTACACATTGCAAGCAGTACAATAGAATAGTAATGCTTATAGTTGTAATAGAGGGAACCACTATGTGGAGGTCTTATAATGCGTATATGTTTTCCGTCTATTGCACCTATGCAGTTAGGAAACTGGGCTTGCGTTAAAAAACCTTTTTCAGTCTCTACCCATAGCGCACGGGAAAATTTTGGTATACATTCTTCCTTTAACCTTTCAATTATAATTTGACAAACTTCTGTTACTATTTTTCTGACCGTGGTTAGTCCTGTCTGATACGCCAGATGAATATCGACGAAGGTATGTCCACTAACTAAATATCTGTAATAAAATAAAATACCTGTGTTATTGTTTCAGTGAAAAAGCTGCAGCAAAGATGGAAAACTGCAAGAGACACTTATATAAGAGTGAGGTCTACTAAAAAAAAACTTAAATCAGGTTCCGGTTCCAGGGCAAATAAAACATACATTTACTATGACATGCTGTCATTTTTAGATTCAAACTCGAATACTCAAGGAGAAGAATCGGCAGACGATTTTAATCAGTCAGTAGAGCAAAACGCGTCACCGAGAACTTCACAAAATAATACGATTATTGAAGAAGATTTGATTAATGTACCTAGCACCAGCTCCAGCGTTACCAAAGAAACACGATCTTCCAAGAAACGTAAGTGCGAATCGCCAACTGATTTCGAATTAGAGTTGTTAAATTGCGTGAAGAATAACACTGCAGATAATATGGACGAAGACTTGAATTTTTTTAAGTCATTATTACCAACTGTGAAAAAATTGAGTTGCTTTAAAAAATTATTATTTCGTACAAAAGTATTAGAAGCTTTAATTGATATAGAAAAAGAAATTATTATTACCATTGATGACCTTTCATTAACGCAAAATACGGTAACGAATGATTTAGAATCCTTAAATATAAGATCAGACACGAACAATGAATAAATAGGTAACAAGAAAGACTGAAGATTTGATTAAGACTGTTTAATTATTAAGAACAAAAGAAAGAGAAGAACATGAAGAACTATTTAAGTTAGTAAAAAGCGCAATTTTATATTTATATTTTTCTGGTCTCATGTGCAATTATTATGATATACAAGGGCATTCGCCAAAAGTTTACAAGCCTTGAGTGTAATGTTCATAAGGAAAGAAACGGGGTCGATTCGGACACTTTTATCTTAAACCCTATTTAGGGTCAAATAAAAAAGTGTATCAATAGACCCCTTTTTTTACTTAATGGACCTTTTTTTGAACCTACTCATAACATTGCTCCTTCATATATCCTCTTCTTAAATTTAATCTTTTATGTAGTAAACTGTGATTATGATTGTGATGATAAATAAGAATTTAAAATAATATTAGTACCCGATCTAGTAATAGAAGGGAATAATTAATAAGGGAAATATTCGTATGTAAAAACTTGCAATCAATATGCGTCATTATAATTAATACTTTGTAAGGTAGGTATATTATTATAATTAAGACATTTAGACTTATTGTACTGTTTTAACTGTTATTGTGTTTTTTTATTTTAAACTTGAACCTGTGATTTTATTAGTGTATTTCAAATGAATAATCAAAAACTAATTGTAACGTAACGTTTATGCAAGACACTGTGATGACTGTTGTGATTATATAAAAAAATAAGTAAATAAGTAGGTATAGATAAAAAAAACGAAAACGATAAAACTGTGTAATTTAGAAATAACAAAATATAATTAATAAATGTAAGAAACTGTGATTAATATGATGATTAATAAGTGTGCGGTTATGTGTTTCGGCCCTAAGAACAGAGTGCACCACATCAAGAAAAACATTTTAAGCCATATTCAGGTGTCACTGCCGAAACAATAAGAACTTCTTCTTCTTTCTGGCTTGATGTGGCTAAACAGTAGTGTGACTTACATAAATTGGCAAAAAAAGTCTGTTGTGTTCTAAACTTTTGTTAAATAATGACTGTTTTTTTTACATGAATAAAGATGATTATTAATATCGAAATGTCTTTACTTACCGCAATGTCATTGCAAATCGTTCCATTGGTGATACGATTGACGTAGATTTCAATCGTAGATTGTTAGTCTTCAAATAGGGCTCCAGTTTTGAATATAATTCATCATAGACTTGTAATGAAACTTTAAAATATTTGAAAAAAAACCTTTCATTTTCTCTTAATATACCAAACTTCACCACGAATTCCCCGCACAGTAACCTAGATTCAACGTACGGGCTTACTGGCTGGCGTCTTTTTTTGGCAATTCGTCGTCGCCGTCGTCTTGATAAATAATACAACATTAATTTATCCATAATTACTCGACTGCACCTCCAACGTCAAAATTGTACTGAGAAAACTGACGCGCCGATGCCCGCACATAAGCACGCGAACGTGCTCACGTGCGTGCACCAGAAGCGTGGCCCGCGACGTGCTCACGTGCGTGCACCAGAAGCGTGGCCCGCGACGTGCTCACGTGCGTGCACACGCGTAACGCAGTTTATGCCCTAATGTAAAACGCTTGAGGTTGCTCCAACCTAATGAGATGGGAAAGTTTAGTTTATTTCGTTATTTCTAAGATAATAATACTAAATCATTTATTTATTTATGTTTAAGAATTTCTTTAAAATTATTATTGTATTTCGCCATGGAATCAAGACAAGTGTGTCGAAGCTAGTAACATGGGCGTCGCCAGGGGCAGCTTTTTCCTGCCTGATGCCACAGAATTGGTATTATACGTAACAAATTGTAGCGTGTGTTTTAAGGTTATAAATGAGCCTCTGAGTACTTTTACTATCGCTACAAACTTACACATTTTCTTTAAACAAACGCGCGCGGTTCGTACCCTGCGAAAAACTTCTCGATCGATCGGTATAGACAGAGGCTGAAATAAATTAGGAGCCCCTTGCCCCGAGGCTCTAATAGGCAATTATAGCATACATACGCAAGGTTGCTTAGCATGTGGATATTTTGATCTCAAACCTTATAACTATCTGAATTTACTCGAGGCAAGATGTAAAAATTTTCGTGCTCGCCTTGCTCGCTCTTGCAGACTAGCTTCTCTTGAATCTTATCTTTGTCTATAAGTCGCCCAGGTTACTCCGGTAGGTTGAAACAATTCTAACATGTCCAAGGTAAGTAAAGTGTACAAATTTTCGAGCTCGCTTCGCTCGCTCTTGCAGTCTACTTACTCTTGCCTTTATCTGTGAGTCGAACAAGTAACTCGTAAGTATCAGGATTAAAACAATTCTAGCCTGTTCAAGGTAGTGTTAAAATTTTCGCTTAGTTTAGGAATTTACCCAAAAACTATTTCTTGGGTAACCTTAACAAAATTTTTGGGTTGTAAAAACAATCCTAAAGGAACTCTAACACATTGTGTAGGGGTCAGTAGGGGCGGCAAAATTTGAAAAGCCTACTGGCGGCAAATGTGTAAATCCGCCACTGCCGCCACCAGACGCAGGCTATCTCTTGTATTATATAGTGTATTATCTATGAGGCTATCTCTGTCCAGGCGCAGAAGGCGCCTGGTCAGCTTAGCTTAAAATAGCTAATTCTCTTGGTGCTGTTTTTTTCAATGTCAAAGTTCGTTCATGCGTGCGACGTTTCGATGTTCAATAATCATGTCATTGTCTTAGGTAAAAGCGCGGGCGGGACATTTTGATTATGGCGGAAGTGTCTGTTTGTAATGCTGGGGCGACACGTCTGGCCAAAGAATTCGTCCTATCACGAATCATCTTCGCGAATACGAATGCCCGTCGCGCTGCTGTCAGTAAATGTGACACATCAAAGGGTTTTGTCGGTCGCGACAAAACCCTTTGATGTGTCACATTTACTGACTGGTCGCGACAGTACAGACAGCGTAGTGAAGTTTTTGATGATGTGGCCAAGCATTTCGTCATAGATCGAGCACGAACTTTTATTCGTGACAACGCGAACACGAATCGTATTGCGATAGTGTAGCCCCAGCATAAAGGCGAAAACCCATCGCGGCGCACGGAGAGGTTACGTATTAGGTACCTGTATTAAGCTTCGCTTAGCTCAGTGGGTCGTGATTGTGTCCACTGCAAACTACGGACACGCTATGCATGAATTGACGTCATTAGTACGTGCGTGGCTTGCTTGAATAAGGCGCTCACATAGCTCAAAGCTGTCAACGCTATGCACGCTGTGCATGTAGTAGACGCTTTACGTGAATATTTACCTACGAGTATGTCGCAGGGGGCCACGCACGCTACAGTTGTACGTACATAGTCGTGGGCGTGTAGTGCAGTGGAAACGTAGACCCACGTTGTCAAACAAATGAATCCACGCAGCTAAAATGTGCCGCGCGCCCGAGCACAGCGTGCACTGCGGTAGGATTGCGCCTTAAGGCTGCATTTCCATCACAGATGAGCGAGGATGCGTAGCGACTAGCGAGGCATGTGTGTGGAACTAACCAATCACATAGCTAGAATACCTCAAGCTGTGAAAAAGAAGCGATATTATTGGTTGGTTTCACACACATCCCTCGCTACGCATCCTCGCTCATCTCTGATGGAAATGCAGCCGTATAGAGGGAGATCCCGTGACCGCCAGACCTAAGTATAACATGAAACATAAGGGTCAGTTTGATGATTCACTCCACTGCCACACACTTGTCATCATCATCATCATCATCATCATCAGCCTATTAATGTTCCCACTGCTGGGACACAGGCCTCCTCTCTATGAGAGGGAATAGGCTATAATCCACCACGCGGGCCCAGTGCGGATTGGTAGATGTCACATGTCTTCGAATGTTTTGGTTCTAGGACATGCCGGTTTCCTCACGATGTTTTCCTTTACCGTTTTGAGAGCAGTGGTGATGAAATAAATTACACAAAGTAATGCGCCTGTCTGGGTTCTAAACCACGACTTACTGTTCGTAAGTCGGGGCCGCCACCACTGGGCCACCACTGCTCCCCACACACACACTTTTGTGTGGTGGAAAACCCTCGCCAGACACTAAGGGTTTAAGAAGCAGTTTCCCGGTCCGGTCACAAATCCATAGGTATGTACTCCTTGGATGCTACTGTGGAATTCCGGATGGCAAAACCCAATAATACTTTTGCGCAAAATCTCATGCACAGCAAGGTACTGGCCTATCCAAAATATCTGCTGAAATTGAAATCGTAAGGCTTACCAACCCATGTATCCAAAATAAGTCCGCGAAAACATTGCTTGACTTCAAGTATCGTTAAGCACCGATACATCACATCACATCTGCTTAGCCTTTTCCCAACGATAGCATCGGTCGTCTTCCAGAGTAACAGATGCACCTAAAATATATCGACGTGAAGGTGGGGTGGGAGCGAGGCAAACAAATAAGCCAAGTCTACTTATTGTATTTATGTTTTTATCTACACCCATGCTATAAATCCTCTATAAAAGTATCTGAAACAGTTAGCTTATGGCCAACATTTAAACAACCAGTGTCATAATAACCATTAACACCCAAACGGGTGTTATAATGTTGTACTGAATTTCATTATGCAACTCGTTTTAAAAAAAGAACATTGTCTAGCACGTGCGATTCACTACCACAGCTGTAATTTAAAAAAAACTCTTAATTCGAATTCACGTCGTATCCCGCCATTTTTGTTCGATATTATTATTGCATTAAGTAATTTGTTGTTTACAAAAATGAGTGATACAAGCTTTGTGCTTTTTAATAATTTTAAAATCAAAATGTAAATAATTATATTTTGGTTTGTTTGTATTAAATACTCAGCAATTAAACTTTCCATGAATTTACATAGACTTCTTACAACACTCCACGGTTTCAGAACCTTTTATATGGAGGATTCATATCATGGATGTAGATAAAGTCTTGTATGCAACTGTACATAATTAGGTATTAAAACACTCATGTGATACTATTATCACACTCGGCTTCGCCTCGTGTGATAAACCCACATTCGTGTTTTAATACCCCTCATTATACAACAGTTGCATAAATAACTAATTTTGTTTAGCCTGCACACATACTTATATGATTATATGTATATATTTTGTAGTGTTTAGTTTATTTCTTATGGTTGTTTTAGATTATTATAATCCAAGTACGGTAGTTTATTTTATTTTCTTCTAGACACAGAACCGCTTATGGTTATGACAGAGTGGTTATTTCTTCAATGTATTGTGGTAAAGTATTTTAAATATTTATGCTGTCTTGGCTTCCGTTCGTTATGAACAACACGAAATGATAGAATTATTAATTAATTAATTAATTATTTGAAGAATGATCTGAATATGATCTCCTAATTTCTCACCGCTAACTACTTAGTTCTTAAGTACTCTTTTACTAACCCACACGGACCTTGTTGTTCGCAATAAATAAATATTTATTTTTTGTTATTTTTCGGATGACCACTGAAAACCCAGGGCTGTACTTTGGGGCCCTCCATAGCACAGCATCATGCTGAGTGGTAACCTGCTTGTCGCAGCCAGTCGCAGCTCACAGTCACGACGTGCAAGCTGGCAACTTTTTTTGCTCCGTCCTGTTGTATTTATAAATAAATATTCGTTATGCGTTGCATGTCTATTGTTTATTATTTTTTTTGTCACTTTGTATGCATTATGTGCCTGCGACATCGAGACAATTTACATCGAGAGAATGCCTTTCTGACGCCTTTCTTCCTGGATTCGTTTCCCGGGTGATATTGGGTTTTTCCATTAGGAATTTCTCAATAACAGCCCGGAGTTTGGTAGTTCATGGTGGTATGATAGCACCGTGCCGTGTGGCTTGCGGGGGAAGCCAGTAAAGCCGTTGGTCCTTCGCCTGATCTCTCTCCGGTTGTATCGTATTGTCGTCCCATCGGACTAGGAGAGTGAGAAGGGGTCATTGTATTCATCATTTTGAACAACTTTTACTGAAGGACCAAACCCTGAATCTCGAAAAAAAAAGTTGTTCATAAAGGTATGATGAGTACAATGACCCCTTAAGAGTCCTATTACATTTTTTTCGCAAATTTTTGATTTTTACTTCCTGGATCATATTATTTCGATCGGCGTACACGAGTCGATAATAATAGCGATCCAGACGATTGTCTGTTGTTATTGACGAAAATTAGAGACGATACTGACATGAGACTGAGGAGCGAGCTGAATTGACGCAGAATTATAGTGCTTTAATTTTATTTAATGTAATTTCGTTTTATTATATTGACAAACGAAAACTAATGAAACGTATACATTGTAGATCGAAATTTTATATCATATTATTTTATTTGATAAAATTGAGTTTATTTGGAACATAATGGACGCTGAATCAAGACATTTATGGCTTAAATTACGCTTTCTTTACGATTTTTTCCTTGAAAACTCAAAGTATTTAAGGAAATTCTAGAACTCCAATAAACAAGTAAACCATTCAACTTATCTTTTAGTAATTTTAGCTTTTAAGAATTGAATGTAACAATGTGAATTTGAGCGTCAAAGTTTCATCACCGACGGTTTTTCTTGCAAACTGAGTTCGTAAAATATTTATAGTCAATTATACGAAAACAAAAATGAAAATGTGTAACTCCAACTTACAAGAAAGAGAATGACACTATCGTTATTCATAAGCAAATAATTATAATATCTTACTGCTGCTGAAAATTACTGCGTCAAAAATCATGAATTTGCGTAAAAAAAGTAATAGGACTCTTAAGAGATTTCGTGTATGAATAGATACACCTTATAATATATCTCCCGCGTCGATTCAACTCCGCTGAATTTGGCCGCAGCGACCGAAAACAGCCAGGAGGACTATTATAAATATCTGACCCCCCACCATCCCCACCACCAACAACCACCAACCACCCCATCAACTTCTGGGTACTCGCTTGGTAGTCAGTCAGAAGAGGTGACCTTCAGGCAACTGTCAAAGATCAACAAATCACAGCCTGTGCTGGGTAACTTGCTTTCTGAAGGAGGATCGTTATGTAATGGACGGTCACCCATCCACGGACTGACCTCGGCATACCGATACCGGTACATTCAGAACTTTATCACTATTTCAGCTATCACCCATCAAATAATAATATAGATCACATATTAAAGACCATGTTCCACAAAACTAGATAATTTATCGGTATTGATATAATTTGTGCTGACACGGCGATTCTGTCACGTTTGTACGTCGCGGCTCCGATGCGCGTGCGCCGGGCGGTCGTATCAACGAGATCTAATGATAATGTTCACCATATTAAGGTGAGGGTCGGGAGTCAGGCTTCATTTGAAAGGCATGTGAGCTCACAAGATGTGGCGGTGGACTGTTTTATTGTGCCTACTTATATTTTACGGACATGTAAGTTATGTTTTTTTAATTGACTTTTTACGTTTTTTTATGTGATGAGACCTGTGGGGCAAACATGACCAAAAATCGCTGAGGTTTGAAAAAGGGGATAGGTATTTGCCCAACAGTGGAAAACCAGAGAAGTTATAAAAAGACTTCCGTGTGAAATAGCTTGGTTCCAAGTAAAAACATTCTAAAAAGATTAAGCAGTTTTCAATTTTTACGATATCTCATACCATCTCCATAGAAAAGGAAAGTTCTGCAATTCATTGTGGATCGAGGATCGTACGGCATGCAGGCGTTCAAGCCTGAATATTAGGTCCTGAAATAGTCAGCCATTTTTAAATTCTTATTTTTAGAGTGAAAACTTCTATAAGCGCGTTGAGCACATTTGGGGGTGAACAAAATCACGGAATCACGTCATCGTTCGTTTGTGCTCGCTAAAACTCGAAAACGGCTGGGCCGATTTAGTTTTGAAATGTTTGTCGTAGTCCAAGGAAGGTTAAAGGACAGAAAACAAAAAAAAAACACTTCTTTACAAAATAAAAATAATTCAAAAATAATAATTTAATAGCTCGACGATACAATTCACAAGTTACTTAGTTTTCACTTCTATCGGCAGTCTCCGAAGACTGCTCTGCATGTTATTTATTTTAAAACTAAAACATTTAAGATTTCGTCTTTAGTCCTAACTACACTATACTTATTTGCAGACATCATCACAACCAGTGACAGATGACAGCGAGAATGCTCGCCGAGCTCGTCAGTTGGACTTCGGCGAGTGCTGCCCCTGCCCTGTCCCTGGGCAAGGGTACCCTATGCCCACCGGTGATGGCATGTTTGCTCGTTCAAGGGACATAGACGACTGTCCTTGCAGGCCTCGGAGTTCTGACTCTGAGGGAGCTTCATCGATGTTCTTTCCAACTTCAACACGTTCTGATGGGAATTTTGTAAGGTATGATGAGATATTTTGTATTAACCTGATGACGTTAAATTAACATTTAACTGGTGAATTTGGATTTTCGGTGTACCATTTGCCTACCCTTACGGGCACAGAAATCTTAATATATTAAGATTTCTGTGCGACGTAATATTTTTCTATGGTAATAATTTATTTAAACTTCATGTACTTACAAGAGTGGTACATAGGCGGAATTAATGCCACAAGGCATTCTCTACCAGTCAACCTTTGGGTTAATTATGAAAACATAGTGATAGGGTACAAAATAATGTCTAAAAAACTCAGGCGTGGATCCAGGATTTCCTTTAGGGAGGGGGGCAATTTTTGGAAAATTCATTAAAAAAAATTGATAAATTTTTGATAAAAAATGGGCGTTACTTTACAGAACTCCATGATATGAAAGATACAAGTGCTGTGCACACCTATAAGTGACGAATTCACCGGAAAGCCGTTGAAATAGAAACTAATCTATGTAAATGATTTAGTGAATAAGTCGTTGGTGTGTCAATAAATAAATATAAGGGAGTCGCCAGCTTTTGGGCCAGAGGGGGGCGTAGCGAGAAATTCTTACGACACCTTGCCTTGGACAGGTTAGAATGGTTTCGAACGTTCATATAGGAGTTACTTGGTCTAATTTTAGATAAATTTAAGAGAAAGTAACCTGTAGAGCGAGCGGAGCGAGCTCGAAAATTTTAACACTTTTCCTACCGACCTACTGGAGTTACCTGGGCCTCTTATAGACAAACTAGGCTTTAATCTAAGAGCGAGCGCAGCGAGCTCGAAATTTTTACAACATTGCCTTAGATAATTATGCTATAATTGCATATATATTTATGGCCTCGGGGCAAGGGGCTCCTAATTTATTTCAGGCTCTGTCTATTGTATAGATCGATCATGCAAAAATCCATAGGAGTGCCAATCCATAGGTAGAAAAATGAGCCTTTTTGATAAATGTTTTTTCGCAGGGTTAAACAATATCTAAATATAAGTGATTCCATTTTATGCTACAATTTATTTTGTTTAATACCATTCTATGGCATCAAGCAGGAAAAGCTATAACTTTTAAAAATCCTGAGCCTCTAGGGACAGCTGCCTCCTCCTAGCGACGCCCATGACAAGATATACAACTAGAATATTTAGTTTTAATTCCGTCAAACTAAGCTTGGCTAATAAATGACGTATTTGGTCCGGTTCAGGGGGGGGCAATTGCACCCCCCCCTGTATCCGCGCCTGAAAAAACTAAGTTCTTGTTAACGAGAATGTATATACATATATTGATACTAATACACATATACACATAAAATAAACTAATAGATATTCTACCAAATACCAAAAATGAAAAATACAATAGCGAGAAAACTAATAATAATTATTATGACTAGACTTCGATTTGAGAGCTATTTAGTCTGACTTAAATAGTAGCTACGAACTTTTCTTTTGAAAGTGAATTTGCTTTCAGCCTTTTTAATGCCAAAAGGCGGCGCGTTCCAGAGCTTTATAGTAGAGATAGCGTAAGAATTTGACATAAAGCCTGTAGGGTGTGAAGGAATTTGGAGAAGTAGATTCTTTGAAGAACGAAGGTTACGACTATTAGAACTGCCCAACACATTGAAATAAGTCTTTAGATAATGATGATAATCGGGAGCACGTGGATCACAAATATAACTAAAAATAATAATAAATAATAATTATTGAATAATTGTATCTATTTTAAAATTAATTACAAATCAGAAATAGTTGTATGAATGTTATAAAGTTACGCGTGTTCACACTAATCACACTCACTTGTAAGTGTCGTAACTTCAACGAAAGCCTTTGAAATTACTCAAATGTCTAATACTTTTTCACTTATGCAATTTTGTCTTACGGCCGTTTTCTATAACTTACTTACGTATAACTGTTGGTTAATGTGCCTTCTTCCGTAGCTATCGGTGTTTCTATGAACAAAAAATACCATATCCGTGTCACCTACCTGTCACTTGATTCATAGAAAAATCAAAGGAAGCTTTTCTGTGACGTTTTGTTTCTAACCACAGTAAGCAAAATGTCAAACAGACAGAGATAGCAACCTACCAAAACCGGCGAGTAAGTTATTGAAAATGGCCGTTAATGCTTCGTTTTCTTTTCAGGCCTGGAGACAACAAAGAAGACTTCAAACCACTCTTACACCCAGAAGTCGATCTCGCTTCATCTGTTTTACAAACATTGCGTGATGCTACTGAAGAAGAATACCAGGATGCCCTTGCAAGGGATGCCGCCAGGAGTGTGGCTAAAGCAGCTGAAGAAACAATATTAGGAGACACATTCCCCGAGGCAAGTAATGGCAATATAGTTACTATCATAGTCAACCCAAAGCATACCGATAGCTTAGATGATGTCATACCCCAAGAAACTTATGTTCAAGAATCACGTTGTATACATGCACCATTAGAAAGCGTAAACACTAATCTAGGCCAGATGCGAGTTGCACAGAAGCCTCCTAGTTTGTTGCGTGATCTTTTCGGGGTACCGAGTGTCAACAGGCCTGCTGGACTTTCACACGGGAATTTATTAGACATGGATAATGGTGCTAGCAACATCCAAGAACGTATTGTACAAGTTAATGACGATCAGGGAACTGATAAAACTGCACTTGGATTGAAAAAATTCGCTCCATTGATGAAACTCGATAAAGATATAAAAGATAAATTTACGAATATGAAGAGCAATATAGACACTAGATTGAAAAAGGTACCTGATTTTAAATTGCCTTCTATGAAGAATAAGTTGAAGGATTTGATATCTAATAGACCTACACTAGAAGGCAAAAACAAAACAAATTCCTTGCCTTCAATACCAAAAATGAAGTTAAATAATTCATTGCTGAAGGCAAAAGTTAAAAACAATGAAGATCTGAGTTTAGCAGCTAGTAATATTCACGAACAAGCAAAGAAAAACTTCTTCCAAACCAAGTCACACTTAGAAAATATATTACAACACTCTAAACCAGTTGGTTTAAAAACTTTGTTAAAACTGAAAGATGTTGAATTCGTTCCTTTGAAAGATCTCATTCCTAAAGCAGCAGAAAGACCTACAAGACCTGAAATACTTACAAGGCCCAAGTTTGCTTGGCCTGACATCTTCAACAAAGGAGATAAGGTGATATCGAGTAATAAGGATAAAAGTTCGATGAATGTAGCTAGACCTACAGAAATAAAAGAAAAAATCCCAACATTTAGAAAGCATGAGTTCCTTGACGCTGAGGTTAGTCCGAGTAATGCAATTGAGCAAATTACTGACGACAACTGCAGAAATAAAGCATTCAAGATAACTGAAATAGATGGTGAAGGCACGGAACCTAAGATCGAGGCAACTGAAATTATAGACGCGGCATCAAGTCCTTCTGAAATTCAAGAGATTGTTAGTGATACGAGCAATGATTTTGCCAATAACCAGTTAAATGAATTGTCAGGCAATACTGATGAATTGCCTGATAATGCTAATGAATTACCTGGCAATACTGTTGAGTTGCCTGACAATACTGATCAATTACCTGGTAATGCCGATGATTGTAATACTAAAACTTTGCCAGATACAGAAACAGATCCCTCTCAATCCATAGAAAGTTCTAATGAAAATGAAGGTCACGGTAATAATGAAGATGAACTCAATTTCGAAAGTTCCAAAGAAATGACTCCCGATAATGCTAAAGTGAAAGACTCAGAATCTGAATTTATTACAAATGATGATGATTGTGTTAGTAACATTAATGATGGTGACTCAATTACTGATTCAAGTAATAACATTAACAACGTTTTAAAATCAACCGATACAGATCTTGAAAACGTTGATGATTCTTTGGTTAATGAAATTCCAGAAATACAAGAGCCTTGTAGCCAGGAATTATCGACAATTGATACTACAACCCTTGACATTATTCCAGAAACGAAGTCAATAAAGCCTGTTTCTTCACTAGATAAAACTCTATCCTCAATAAAAGAGAAAATAGCGAAACATATAGAAGAACTGAAGAATCCAATAACTATCTCCCAAATTTTTAATCCTCAAGCGCCAAGCAGTATAATAGAAAACAACAAAGAATCATCTCCGATAACAGATGAAAAACTAGATTCTGATTGTCATAATGAAGAGACAATTCAAGTCACCAGCGTAACACCAGACAAATGTGACGATGACTCGAAGATTGATGAAAATGAAACTAATGATGGTAAGGTAAGCATGCAAGATTTACAGAAGTTATCAGATGAGATGTTACAAGAGGAACAAGAACGAGAATCAAAAACTTTGAATTGCAGTGAATCAACCCAGGAAGAAACTGACGCTAAGGAACCGATAGAATTAAATAGTGAAGAAACTGAAAATACAGATACAGAACCATCTGCAAATACTCAAAATGAAGTAGTAATGGACCCACAAAAAATTTTGGATATCGATGAAAACCCTGAAAACGATGCAAAAAATGCTTGCGAAAGTGATTTGAAATTACCAAAACAGTCATTTGAGCAAGAATTGGATGCAAATGTCGCAGCCAGTGAAGTTATTATTAATAGAACACCTCAAAGCGATGACATTATCGGCTCACCACTTTTGCTGAGCAAAATATTACAACCAAACGAAAATGGGTTTAGTTTATTGAACAACCCATTGCCAGACATCAAAAATATTAAATTTGCGCCACTACCTACACTAGATGATATTAAACTCGGTTTTACCAACATGTTTGATACACCAGCACGGGATGCAGGAGAACATTTAGCATCAGAAGCAGCTTCGATGACTGATACGTCAAATATCTTAGCACCAATAATGTCAACAGACGCCAGCGCTAAGCATTTTCAATCACTGCTACCTCCTTTGAGACTAGAAGACGTAGATTTAGATATTCTACAGCTGAGACCGCAATCAAATCTATTTTCTAAATTCCCTAAGCTTGATCTTCATTCCTTTAGGACAAAACTGCCATTGCCTACAGATTTACGAATTAAACCAATGAAACTTCAATCAGCATTCGAAGACCAAGGTGGTCTGCTTGGAGCTTCTCTATCTTTGGGACAGAATAATCCTTGGGCAACCATTCCTAGTTTAGATGAGTTTGGAACCCAAATGAAAGCGAATACTCAGAAAATAGCAAAAACTCTGCGTAAACCTGACACATTGAGACATAGTCTTAAATCAAGTAAAGGAATAGGGGGTTCGTTAGAGTCTAAGTTTAGAGGAGCAACCACAAAACCCGTTAACTTACAAAGTAACGACTTATTAGAAGCAATATCTAGAAATCATGAAGACGTCAATGACAAACTTAGAGCCTTACATATTGATTTTAATGATAGACTTGAAACAATGCGTAACAATCTTTTTGACACTTCTATTTTTGGAAGTGGTGAATCACGCAGTACGAAATCCTTTAGCACTTTTAGTACTAAAAATAAAGATAAGAAATCATCACAACCTCAATCACTGTCAAGTAGGAAAGAATCTAAGAAACCATTAAAACCTCGAAGACTTGAGAAGCAAAGAGAATCTAGAATCGGATCATCACATGGACTACAGAACAAGTTCAAGATGCCAACAGCGGCAAGCGTGCCAGTACCGAGAACTATCGAGGTCCCTGAATTAAAAGCTACGTTGACGAAATCACCAGGACTAGGAATACAAAGAACATCAGGCCTTAACCCCATTTTTCAAAACAAAGAAGCTTCACAACCAAAGGAATCAACGATGACTCTATGGAAACAGGCAAGCAAGAAATTACCTATTACAAATACAAGATTAGGAAAAAGAATAAATCCTTTCAAAGATAGTAAAATAAAGGTTTCGTTTTCAACAACACCCCGACCAACACTACCAAGTAGGTTGCAATCTAAAAAACTATCGACACCTTCGTCACTTTCGCTAACGAGTAAATTAGGAAAAACTACTGGAAGATTTGGTCAGAGACTAGACCACAACGGATCACCGAGTGAAATGAAACACTCAATTGTTTCACCTCCAATTTCTAGTCATTTGGATCAACAGAATTTAGAAAATTATGGCATGGAAAGCGAAAGTAGGCAAACAGCCAAACTTGAGCAATCTAAAATGAGTAAGGACTTACAGTCTTGGCCTAAAGTTTCAGAAAGTGCTTTTCTCTCAAAGGTCAAAGAAGCCGTGAAAGCTAGAATGAGTAAAGTTAATTCACCGGTTACATTTAAACAGGCAGGTACACAGTCTGTAAGCAGTTCCCTCGGTGACAATGGAAAAGTTCTTAACACGAATACCGACATGGCACGATCTGCATCAACAAATATTGATGTTACTGAAGATCAAGCGCTAAAGGAAAATGTTTCATACAAGTGCACAATGGTTTGTACTAAGGAATAAGAATGAAGATGTGTGAATGTAATGAATGCCTAAATTTGAATGTATGTGAGATTGAGATTAAATTATTTTTATTCTTAGAAATTATTTTAGTTAAGTTTTGTAAATATTTTTATATGAATCTCGTGAAAAGACGAAAATATTTTGAAGATTGTAGGTACTTAAACTGTAAAAAAGTATAAATAAATACATCGTTTAAAAATTAGCTTGGGTTTTATTGTCTCTCTATTATGTGTTTTATGGTAAAGGTAAGAATAATAATTAGAAGTTGCTAAGGAAAATGTCGTTCTTAGGGCAGGCACACACTTAAAAGAGCAGAGAAGGAGAAGAAAAGTCGGTCCCGCCTATAGGAACTTGCAGCGCAGGAAAGATCATAATATAATGGGAAAATAAAAGCTATAAGGAAATTTTTTTTTGCAAAAAATAAAACCGAGTTCAAAAACACAAAAAAAGGGATAAATAACTTTAGCTTCAGAAGTCGGTGACTTTTGTTTGTTTGATTCAGTTTTTTTTGCCATCGATTTCTGAAGCCAAAGTTATTTTTCACTTTTTTTTTGAAGTCGGTTTTGTTTTGTGCAAAAAAAGTTTTTTATTTTTTCCTATTTTAGGGAACTCTTCCATAATAGACTGCAAATCTGTCGTGGTTGCTGCAATCGCTTGGATGTTTGTTGTTTACACTACATCATTACATAACCATTGGCGTCCTCTTTTTGGAAGTTGGTTAAAAATAGGCAAAATGTTTCAGTTATTATCAAAAAAGGCAACTCATATTATGATAAATAAAAATAATATAATTATGAGTCCTTAAGGAGCTACGCGTCCTTGCGTAGACCGCTACGGCGGCGTAGCAGGTGTAGCCACGAGAGGCGCTACGAGCTACGCCGTAGAACAGAAGTAGTTCCATTTCGCCTAAATAAAATGAGGTTAACTGCCTCTTTGGTCTAGTGCGACAATTCCCGGGTCGGGCAAAGTTTATTAATAGGTTTTTCCATCAGGGATTTCTCAGTAGTATCCACGGAGTCTGGATTTGATGGCAATATAGGCTCGCCCCCTACATGGGACTTCACCATAACTGACAAAATATGGATGTATTATTAGGAACACCTCTGCCAAACCCTTTGGGAATTACAGGCGTGATGTTATGTTTAAGTATATTATAAAAACGTTTTTTGCAAAAAATAAAACTGACTTGAAAGAACACAAAAAAGTGAAAAATAACTTTAGCTTCAGAAGTCGGTGACCTTTGTTTCATTGATTGCAAAAAAGTTTTTTTATTTTACCATTTTTAGTTGTTCCCAAACAAATATTTGCCATGAATTTATTTGGCATTGTTAACAATACATGTCATGGTAATAGGCGTATCTTCAATACTAAGGAACTTAACATACCTTTTTTTTCTGATAGGAAATCATCAATCCCGCTCTGGGCGGAGCGGAAGGGAGTGTCAGACTTTTACTGACTAAAACCCATCCATGTTCCTTCTTAGCCCTTTGTGTTCCAGGGCCGCAGTATCTCTTTAGAACAGTCCCTTTTGCTGACATCTCTTTGAGGCGTGCGCGGAACACGAACGAAATGTCGAAATCTGGGTGTATTCAGTATTGTACACATCTGCGTACCCCCTCAGAGCATACAGGCGTGATGTTACGTCATGATGTTGTATAAACAATAAATATCCAAGCGATTGCAATATTAACGGCACATTTGCCGTCTATTTTTGAAGAGTTCTATTATATATTATTATCTCCGGAGATCAGCATCAGATGTTCACAAAATTTAAATGGGACCACACGGGAAGCACCAGCTTTCAAATAAAAAAAGAATTGTCAAAATCGGTTCACCCAGTCGACAGTTCTGAGGTAACAAACACAAAAAAAAACAGTCAAATTGAGAATCTCCTCTTTTTGGAAGTCGGTTGAAAATTGTGTCAATTGCTGATGCGTTATATCGTTACAATAGTAAACATGATTACGTTTTAGTTATATTTTACTTAAACAAATTAATATTGCTTGAATTAGTTTGTGCTTACGCCCATGGAAAAAAGATTTGAGTTTATTAAAGGTATAAGTAGAAAGTAAACTAATTAATTATACGATTAAAAACTGGACGTCGGCCGCCTCGTCGGTTGGATAGACTGGAACATTTGCTTTAATAAACAGGATGTCCCAGAATTCTATAAACACCACATGTTCTTGCTATGTGTCCAAGTTCATAGCTAGAAGTACCACGCAAAAGTAAGAAAATTTGAACTGGTGCAGCCACAACCGTCGGTTCGACCACAACGTTAAATTCTCCGGCATGTCCCAGAACCAAAAACTCGAAAACATCTGACATCTACACGTACTGGGCCCGCGTGATGGATATAACGCACTGTATCGGCTGCATATAGCGATAGCTGTACCGATATTTATTTACTTATTTTATTATATACCTAACACAGGCAATTTTTGTCTAAAAGGTCACTTCAACCACTAGATGTAGTACATAACTTGTGAAAGAAAATAAATTATTTGTACTTATTTGTATTTGTATATGCTTATGCTGTATACCACGAGCGTTTGGTTCCTTTTTAGGGTTCCGTACCCGAAGTGTAACCAATGGGACCCTATTACTAAGTGTATTGTGATAGTGACAGTTGGACACTGATGACAGCCCGCCTTTTTAGGGTTCCGTACCCAAGGGTAAAAACGGAACCCTATTACCTACTAAGACTTCGCTGTCTGTCCGTCTGTCTGTCCGTCTGTCCGTCTGTCCGTCTGTCTGTCACCAAGCTGTATCTCATGAAGTCATGAACCGTGACAGCTAGACAGTTGAAATTTTCACAGATGATGTATTTCTGTTGCCGCTATAACAACAAATACTAAAAACAGAATAAAATTAATGTTTAAGGGGGGCTCCCATACAACAAACGTGATTTTTTTGCCGTTTTGTCTAATGTATAGATAATGGTACGGAACCCTTCGTGCGCGAGTCCGACTCGCACTTGGCAGGTTTTTATGTTTGGTTGCGACTTGTAAAAATACCCTAAAATGTCATTGTACTGGGGAAGTATAATTAAAGGTTATTTTTTAAAGCAGTACTTATTCTTCCCATTCAAGAACCCTATAGACTAATAGAACACTAAGCTTCCGCTGTTCGTCTGTCCGTCCGTCCGTCTGTTTGTCAGCGGGCAATATTTCTATGTTCCATAATAGGTAGACCGTTGCAATTTTCACAGAATGTGTATTTCTGTTGCCGCTTTAACAACAAAGATTAAAAATACCTGAAAACTTATAGGGGGCTCCCCTACTATCTTTAGGTGCGATTGGTCCTATGCCATCATACGGAACCCTTCATGAGCGAGTCTGACTCGCACTGGTCCGGTTCTTTAAGGTGAATGCTCCAACCAGTCCGCGAAATTCAAATTTTCTTACGTTTTTTGCAATTTTCAGGCCAGTGTTAAGTTGTATGTTAATTAAAATATTGTTCGCGGTTGTAAGACGTATGTAGTTACAGAATTATAATCATCAAAATCATCAAAACAACCCTCTAAGTTCATATAAGTCGAGGAACGATTTTTTCAAGGTCAAAGTCATTGCTAGACCTTTATGAACTTGGAGGGTTGTATTGATGATTTTGATGATTATAATTCTGTAACTACATAAGTCTTACAATCGCGAACAATATTTTAATCAACATACAACCTAGCACTGGTCGGCAAATTGCAAAAAACGTAAGAAAATTTGTATTTCGCGGGCTACCCTGACGCTTTCACCTTAATGTAACACTTCCTCGTCTACTAACCTCCCGTCTTGCTACACATGCCCTTAGAACATAGCTGAAACATAATTAGATAAGAATGATAACAGAATTCTTGGACAGACTGTTGTTGACACTGAACTTCATGATAACAAGTTATCCAATTACAATTAGAATAGTTTAGATTCTGATTAAAGAAGTTTTATGAGAAGACAAATAAAGGAATTAGACCTAGTTTGCTAAGAGACTTTTTAACCGACTTCCAAAAAGAGGAGGTTATCAATTCGTCCCATTTTTTTTTGTGTGTATTGTTATTGTTCAGCCTTTTTTTCGACAATTGTGAACTGATTTCGATGATTCTTTTTTGTTTGGAAGAAACTTACTTCGCGGTGGTCCCGTTTACATTTTGGTGAAGATCTGATGGTGATTTTCGGAGAAATTATACAATGGAACTCTTCAATTATAGACAGCAAATCGGTTGTGATTGCTGCAATCGCTAGGATGTTTGTTTTTTTCACAATATCCTAACATATCAGCACGCCTGTATGCTCTGAGGGTGTATGCAGATGTGTACAGTACACCCACATTTCGGCAGTTAGGTATGTTAGGTTCCATTTTATTGGGGATAAGCCGATTACCATGACATGTATTGTTACCATCATCATCATCTGCCTAGCCTTTTCCCAACTATGTTGGGGTCGGCTCCCAGTTTTACCGGATGCAGCTGAATACCAGTATTTTACATGGAGCGACTGCCTATCTGACCTCCACAACCCAGTTAGTACCGGGTAATACGATACCCCTTGGTAAGACTGGTTGTCAGACTTTTTGGGCCACTGACTACCTAACGACTGTCAAAGATCTACAGATGACCAACGGCTTAACGTGCTTTCCGAGGCACGGAGGAAACTCGGTATGTAATGGGTGGTCACCCATCCACAGACCAACCTAGGCAAGCACGGCTTAACCTAACGATTGACCCGAGCGGCTGTTATTATTTAGCCACGAGCTCCTACATGTATTGTTAACAATATGAAATAAATGACTGCCTCGTTGGTCTAGTGGTGGCGACTACTCAGCATTACATAGTACACATACAGTAGTTATTTTTCACTTTGTTGTGTGTTTTTGAAGTCGGTTTTATTTTTTGCTAAAAAGTGTTTTATTAAAGAAATACTTCAACATGATCACAATGGACCGCCATGCAGTAGGACAGCATATGCTGAATTTTAATTGAGGATTGTCTCATGTTTGCACGTATCAGTGTTTATTTTTTCCATCAGGAATTTCTCAGCAGCAGCCACAGAGTCTGGATTTGGGCCCGCTTGATGGCTATAGAATCGTCCTCTGTAACTAGGAACTATGGCAACAGAGCGCTGAAATAACCCATATTTTTTCAACTTTTATCATCACTCAATTCCTTTGTTGCTAATTATCTGGGCCACTTCGAGACGTAAGACCTAATCAGTGAAAGTCGTCTATATTTTATACTTTATTATATTTATTTAATTTAATTTAATCTATACTAATATTATAAAGAGGAAAACTTTGTTTGTTTGTTTGTAATGAATAGGCTCAAAAACTACTGGACCGATTTAAAAAATTCTTTCACCATTCGAAAGCTACATTATCCACGAGTAACATAGGCTATATTTTATCCCCGTACTCCCACGGGAACGGGAACTACGCGGGTGAAACCGCGGGACGTCCGCTAGTAATATTATAAAGAGGAAAGATTCATATTTTTGTATGTTTGTAATGAATAAACTCAAAAACTACTCGACAGATTTCAAAAATCCTTTCACCATTAGAAAGCTACATTCACCCTGAGTAACATAGGCTCTTTTATCCCCGTACTCCCACGGGAACGGGAACCGCGGGACGTCCGCTAGTGTAATATAACTTTCATTTTTACAAGATACGACGTGAGTGTACACCAGAGAATTTTCAAAAAGCTGTTCCATGTAGGGAAACGTAACGTTCCTGCGAATGCTCAACGGTGTTCGAATTAATGCTAACGACATGTAAAGAACCTGTAACATTCCTTTCTATTTTCGATTCAAAAAGTTTGAAATGTTTTGCCCGAGCTCGTGCATTTTCTCGATGAAATGTTACACAAATTCGTGAAGTTGGAACAAGGCGTCGATGCCGTGTAATAACGGTTAGCGGTAACCGACTAATAACGGTTCGTAAAAGAATGATACATTAGAGCGGCTCCATGTTTTGTTACAAGGAAATGCTGTAATGCCGTAGTAGATGGAACTTAAGGGCTATATATCCCTCAAATGGCTTAGCATGATCCTCCGTTACGCCTAAAATACTGCAGCATTCATTTTGAAATAAATATATGGTAAAGTTGAGGATTAGGTAATGCTGTCTTATGTGTGACGAAAACACGAATCCATAAACTTTTCTCGATAGAAAAAAAATCCAAAGTTACCTCCAAATCGAACAATATTCCGCAAAAAACGTCGCCGTAATTTTTTTTCCGCTGGTATTCAAAAATTACTTTGCATACTAACTGAATTAACTATAAAGCATGTCTTATGTGTTTTATTTTTTTAGTCCAATCAATAGATTTCTTGTAAATCGAAAAAAACCACTCATTTCGCACTATTCGGCCGCAGTGACTGACGTAACAACCGCCTTGTAGTGCAAGCTGATTAGAACTTTATTCTAACAGTATTTCAAACGAAGTTTGAACCACCAAAAATAAAGTTACTAATTTTTGGGTTAGAAGAGCCTTAAACGTAACTGGGCGAAATTTGGGTACGTGTAACTATTATTAGATACACTTCTGCCTAACACAGGCTTGATGTTATGTTTTTAAATGATCTAGTCTATTATCTATACTCACCTATAAACAGATTTTTGACTTGCTTATGGACGCGAAGATGAGATAGTCAAAAATAAGGCGCAACAATCGCTTGTCAATGCTTATCATCATTCTAGTGCTATCGCTCAGAGAGACATCACATCTCTAAGAATATTTCGCAATGGAGATCGGAGTACAAGTGCAAACGATTTTCATAATATTTACGATTACGATATGGTTTAAATCGGCAGATTGCAGCGCCAGCGGTAAGATTTTATTTTATGTTATGAACTTATGACATATGAATTACTTTCTTTTTTAAAACAATAATCTAGTTACTAACCGACGTCCTAGTTTTTGAACAATATTTAAAGAGATTTGTAAAGGTGTGGTCAAACCGAGTAAACTGGAGTCCAGAACTCCAGACCAGATTTCGGACAGGTAAGTTACTGAAATATCTAAAAATAAATAAATAAATAAATATTGCTGGACATTACACACAGCGCCATCTAGTGCCACACTAAGCAGCGAGGCTTGTGTCGTGGTCACCAGATAGTTGATATACTACATAGATACTTTTTGTTTGTAAATACAGTAGTAGTAGTATCTATTAAGTCTGGGCTCTGCTGCTAGTCCGCAATCCTGTCCACTCGGTTCTGAGGAGCGATTAAATGAAAGTCGTTAATGACATTTGTTTAACAACTTAATAAGTTAGGAAGTTTCTTATTCTTATTCTTTATTGCACAAAAAAAAAAAAACAAATATACATAAAATTGCAATTATATAGCTTATGTACAAAGGCGAGCTTAACCCAGAATTGGGTTTTCTTCAAGTTTGATTCAATTTTTGCGAAAATAAGGTACAAGCTATCGACTCCTCAACAGCTGTCTTTTCCCTTATCTTGTGAAGGAATTGCACAAAGGTTACGATAAGTACCATATCATACGCAAGCAGGGTCATCATAATTTGCATGCGATATTGATTCTTATGTACTGTCATTAATTATTCATCTCATACTGGTACTTACATGTTATAAACGCAAAGCTTTTCGCAAATTAAAATAAAGAAAACAATATGAACAATAACCGGCTTGGCACTGACATCATGATCTGCCCAGAAAATGCTTATCTGACCTCTATAACCTAGTTACTGGGGTAACAGTCTGGTTGTTAGAATTTTGGGTTTCTAATTCTATCTAATCTATATTTTGGTTCGTTTCCCAGGTCAGGCAAAGTTATATTGGATGTTTTCGTCACAAATGTCTGTTGATGGCAACAGATTCACCCCATGACTTACACATAGGTGAACGCAGACTTAGCCGCACCGCAGTCGCCGCATTCCAATTCTTCGTATAAAGTTCTATGCAATCTGTGTCTGTGTGCAATCTGTGTCTATGTCTGTGTGCGAGATTGCATAGAAAAATTAGAATGCGGCGACTGCGGCGACTGCGGTGCGGTTAAGTCTGCGTTTACGACCATGCGGCCATGCGACCATGTGGATGATGGTGTATAGTTCTAAGTTCTCCTTATCCTTCGGGGGCGGTGTGATGTTATTCGTGTGTTTCTATTTTATATCTTCAGATAGGCCGTGTGCTGCCAGGTCTATTAACGGCAATGGAACAGTGTGTGTCTGCACGGCGGAGTACTGTGACACTATCACGAGAGAAGCGCCGGATAGCGGTTTATATGTCTCTTACGTGTCATCCGAGGTAAGTACCGTCAGGTAAATTAATTGTTGAGCTTATTGACACCCTAAGCCGATATTAATCAATTCTGCACAAATTAATGTGCAGAATGATTACTTTTGCTTTTCAGTAGGTTTATGTGTAGATGAATTTATGAGCAGTCATACGGCCCGTGTGCGCAATGAGTGATCCAAATTAATCTTAATAAATTTGGAACGGGACGTCCAAGTGAATTCTCAAATTGTTTTTAACTATTTTTAACATTCTGTCTATCATGGGGTTTAGGTTACCATTGTTGGTGGTTATCATTGGTTGTGGACCATTGTGCGTGATTATTAACATTTGTTCAATATTGAAATAAAAAGTTCAAAGTTCTATACAATATGACGTTTTCTTAAAGCGCGCGGTACAAGTGATCCACTTTATTGACCATTTCATGTTTATCCCAGGTTTAACTTCGTAACTTCGCTATGTTTTAACTATTTTTTACTAAATCTTTCTCGATTTTTGTTCAGATAGAAGAGTTCACTCAATCCACATGCACATGTCTTCAGGAGGGTGCTATCATGAACATTTTTCAAATTATCTGCGAAAATTATATTGAAAGTATAACACGGCGGCATTCGTTCCGATTATAGCCACCAGCTTATAAAACCATGCAGCACTCATCAAAGATTGTGGTTTGAAATCACGGCAGTTTCAAGATGTTTATTAAATAAATACTGTGACTTTAAGCATTCCACTTACTATTTCTCTTTGGTTGGGGGGATAATCTGTATTTTTTGTATGAAACCTGTCCGCCATTTTTTTCTTTCAGAATGGACTTCGGTTTGAAAAATCTATTGGACATCTGTATAATCACGTTAAAGGTAATTTAACCGAACCAACATCATCTGCTTTTTCCCATATTTACTTTAGTTAATTAGGCGATTTTATTTTAGGTTTTCCCAACACCAGTTCAAGCTCTGATTCGGTGACTACTTTGAAGTTACATGTGAAGACAAAGTACCAAACAATCGAAGGTTTCGGAGGTGGCGTGTCAGATTCGGCTGGAATGAACTGGAAGAACTTGACTGACCCGCGGCTCATGCAGCACTTAATCGAGTAAGAGACCAGGGCACCTAGTAGTGTACAGTCACGAGCACCAATATGTCGTCGTATCCTACGAATAGTGCCCTAACGAACATAAGGGCTTTCTTTTTTTATTGCATAATTAAATTCTGCTCGTCATACCACAGATAACCAGTTTAACAAAACAATTAAAAACCGCACAGGTTATCAAATAATTAGGTTTTCTAAAAAGCCACAATTTTAAGCACTACGTTTTCAACGAAGAAAAAAGCCACAACCGCCGTCGCGCCTTCGTTCTACGCGAGTAGTGGGGGTGCGGGGACGCGGCGCGTTCGTCTTAGCGCCGCTCGGCTAGTATTCGGCGGAACGCAGAGATTGTTAGTTGCGGCGAGCGTAAACTAATTTTTAAATAAAAAACTTTTAAGTCATTTTAATTACTTATTCATTTCCAATATAGAGTACATAGAAAAAAACCCTCATGGTGATTGTGGCCGTTTTCTATGGAATGACTAAATTGCGTATGTATAGTAGAGACGAAGCCCTAATTACGTTTGTGTCTTTCTTCTACGTCTTCTAGGATTTAAGGGACAAAATGCGTATAAACTATAAAGATAATTTATTGAAAATAATGCTAACCAAACCATAAAATACCAATACACATTATATTAAACCACCAATACATATTTTGTCACATTTAATTTAATTAAACACAAAAAAGTGTCTCCTGAAAAGTAGCTATTATGCAGTTACGCCCCTATTCGTAGGATACGACGATGTATACACTTTCCTTAATTTGAAAGCAAATTTCGCGAGAAATAACGATTGTAACTTGGAGATAGGATCTTTTCCATAAAGCTGTGAGTTCCAGAATACTATGTTCGTAACAACATCAAATTTTAATCACAACAGTAGCAGAAAAACACTTTTAAAAGTTGTTAAGTGTTTACATATTGGTGCTCGTGACTGTACTCAATAGTAGAAAAATAAATGGTAACAGTTGACCTGACAGTTGTATAAGAAGGGTGGAGTAGCGGTCCTGACACTGGGAAGAAAGTGGGGGACACCTAGGTGTCTTCACTGTCAGGTAATGAAATTCATGCTACCTAAAAATAAACAAAGAAATAAAAAAAGAAACAATAAAGCTTAAAACACTATCTGAAAATGATCATTTGAGTCAGAAAGCAAAATAAGCTGTTGTTCCCAGCTGTAATTCGTAGATCTTTGAAAGACTTTACTAATCTTGGCAACACTGTACCTCTTGGGGTAGAGTGTTGCCAAGTCCCAATATGATGATAGCCAACAATTACAAACCAATATATCACTATCACTACATATTATAAAACTAAGTCCCCCACCGCGTCTGTCTGTGCCTACTTCGCAACGGATTTTGGTGCGGGTTTTTTCAATAGATAGAGTGATTCAAGAGTTAGGTTTAAGTATATAATTTACTAAGCGGGCGAAGCCGCAGGCATCTGCTAGTTATTAATTTTTATTAAAAGGTTATGATTGTAACAATGTCTTCAATGAACAATAACTTAAAGCTGGTTTGTAGAGGTCACATAAAAAGTCGCTTATTGTAAATATGTTCACCCAGTTGTACTGCAAGCCGACCCCAACGTAACTGAGATAAAGCTAGGCAGATGACGGTAAGTTTGAATATTTGCAGCTCCTACTGCGGCGATTCGGGAATTCAGTACAACATGCTGCGCGTTCCCATCGGCGGCACTGACTACTCTACACACGGCTACGCGTATAACGAGTGGCCTGAAGATGACGTCACGTTGAGCAACTACACACTGGCTTATGAAGATTATGAGTATAAGGTTGGATTATTTAGAAACGATTTAGCTGCATCTTTAACACCATTGCTCTCAAAACGGTGAAGGAAAACAGCGTGAGAAACCGGCATGTCCTAGAACCAAACATTTGCAGACGTGTGACATGTCTTGCCGATGTTTAACATAAACATGTAAAAAAACCATCGATCACTAATAAAAAACAAAAAAACCTATTAATACATTTAGGGTATCGCAAGGTTCTATTCTCGGCCCTTATTACTACAGATTGTAATAAATATTATATAGATTTACTGATTTAGTAGTAGATTATCGGAACTTCAGTCTTTACTATAATTAAAATAAAGCTTTGTTTCAGATTCCAATGATTAAGGCATGCATGGAAGCAGCAAGTGCTCCCATACACATTTTATCGGCTACTTGGTCTCCACCGATATGGATGAAGACCAACAACGACTACTCTGGACACAGCCGAATTAAGAAGGAGTATATGCAGACTTACGCCGATTATCATTACAAGTGAGTAGGTTTAATGGGTGTAAAGAGACCCTTAACGAAGCCGAAAAGCACTTCTCCTTGCCGTCATTACGATCAATTTTTTTTCTGGACCATACCTGTAGGTCTATTACGTATCTTTCTGATATCCAGTGACTATCGAGCTTCGGTTGTACACCGAAATTTGATGACAACCGAGAATGTCAAAATATTGGTATTACGTATTACACAGAGTGGATTTCACTTTACGGTGACTAATAGCCCGGGTACGGTGTAACGTCTTTCACGAAAGTCACTTCAAACTCAGTTGTCATCAATTTGATGTCTACTATGCGTACATAATCGCAATATTAGAAGAATCGATACGAAAGCGTCTGTCAAAATGAGTTACGGTGACTATCAGCCACGATGAGCACCAATGAAGTTATATTTGATCGCGACTGGTCATACATAATACGAAACTAACCTTTCGACAGTTATTTGAAGGACACTGAGCCCAGTTACTATCATTTCGAGCTGTCAACAGAGATACGTAATAGGCCTGCTGGGAACCTTCTACTTACGGACTTATTGGAGGTCAATGTTCCAACTTTTGAGCAAGAGAATTATGAGAATTAAGAATGGGATTTTTAAAACTTCATTCTAAATAGTTTAAATCAGGAATGTAAGTTTGTACGGGTGTTTATTTTACCTTTAAGCACAAGGCTTTTAACTGTAATTTTATTTATATTTGTAAAAAAAACATGTTTAATTTAATTGGATTTATTGAGGTTCTTATTTTTTAATTAATTATATCAATGTATAAAATTTATCTATTGTTAATTATTCTATTGTTATTATTTTTAAATTTTAAGCTTTTGCCTATATTGTTTTCATTTACATGTTGACATTTGTGAACTGATTATTTTTAAATTTTTTACTATAAATTATTGTTGTAAAATGTAATTTATTTAGTGTGACTACTGTAATTGTATAATTTTTGTGTTTAAATTCAGATACAAGTTACTTGTTAATGAATAAATGACTATGACTATGACTATGACTATGCTTGTTGTATCGCAATGGCCTATGTTCATGAAAACTGTGTTTATTATACAAGCTGAATTTGAATTCTTTCATTCACTTATCATGTTTGCGTGCCTAATACGATGTAGATTGTACAAGAACCATTTTATTGTTACGTCTTATTTTTATGTACCTACGTAAAATTGTTTGCAAATATTGTTTTCTTTACTCTACTACATTATCTAAATTACTTTTCATTCAGCATTTACCTGTTGCTAACTAAATAATTTATTTCAGGTTTTTAGAAAAGTATGCCGAGGAAGGTATTCCGGTGTGGGCCCTCACTACCACCAATGAGCCACTTCATTCTAGCGTTAACTACATTCCGGCGAAAATCAACAACGTGGGCTGGACTCTAGATGACTTGGTATATAATCACTTTAATCTTTAACTGCACTAGATTTAACCCGCGGTTTTGCCCACGTGCAGATCGAAAATCATTCAACAATCATTAAAACGGAAGTCGATCGGGAAGAAAGTATCTTATGTCCTGTAGCAGGTCATGGTTTACCGGGTGCAAAATTTTATCGAAATCCTCCAGTCGTTAAGGCCTGAAAATGTTACAAACAGACACAAACTGTGAACTTTCGCAATATGAGTGTGGGTTGATAATATTATAATATTTATGTCATGTATACTCCCTTGAACAGTCAAGAGGTGCTCGACCGACGCTAAGCATCAATATAATAGCTACCTATAGGTTTGGCTACACTTGCCATGGCCGAACCGTGGATCACAATGTTTCGGAAAGATTTTGACACGTCGCACCCAGTTGTCACTTGTAGATCCTCGACAGTCGTTACGGGTAGGTAGTCCGAAAGACTGAAAATCAGTATTACCAAGGGATATCGCGTGACTCGGTAACTGTGGTGTAATCTAAGCTAGGCTGTTACTCCATGTAGAACACTGGGGTTCAGCCACAACAAAGCCGACTTCAACGTAGTTGGTTAAAAGTAAGATCTAGATAATTCCCTTGATCAAACAAATCGATTCAGGAAAGTATTTTGTTGTAGAGTGAGTACATCGTGCACAACTTGGGCCCAACCCTGCGCAATGATAACTCCAGCTTCAAAGACATCAAGATCATCACGGGCGATGACTTGCGCTTCACTATCACTCTTTATTGGAACACGGTATGGTATATATACGTCTGTATGGTGTCGGACGTAAAGAATAGCACCATCCCATATCTTCCCGTGGGTGTCGTAAGAGGCGACTAAGGGATTACCAGAGAATGGGCAGCAGCGCTCTCTGTGCTTTTGTAACAACCGTACTGCGATCGCCAACCCGCCTGCCAAACGTGGCGATTATGGCAAAACCCCCCCTTGGGGGAGGCCTATGTCCAGCAGTGGACGTCTTTCGGCTGATATGGTATGGTGGTGGTAAGGTATAGAGGAAGTATATTTGCAACAAGGACGAATACAATTCGTTCCTGCTAGAATAGCCTAATAACTCTTTGCCTGACCAGGGATAAACTGCTGCGTGGATCCAGTGTTCGCAAGTGCCAGCGGTAGCATTTGCGAAGCATGAGGTCTTGTTTGTGCAATAGATCTTCTAAAAAGATCTTGTAAAATATGAAAACGTGACCTCATAGATTTGCTCATTGTACAGCTGGTAGCAGTGTATCCTGAGACCCTGAAATACTTGGATGGCGTGGCAGTCCATTACTATATGAGCGCCTACGTGCCGCCGACGATACTGTCGCAGGCTATGGTGGGGTACCCGGATAAATTCGTACTGGCGACGGAAATTTGCGCAGGTAGGAACAAATCTATTTTCTTTCTCTTTTCTTCTTTTAAAGCCCGACTTATATCGTCAGATTTATGTGATAGACAGGGTCAAATTAAATGAGCTAACGACATTTTTCAGATGTTTTGGGTGCCAATGCCAATCAATGATTATCTAATAAATAGATATGTTATACACCTACAAAACCACCGAAAAAAGTGTGCCGCGGGGCAGAGCCAGCTCACATACACGCAGTGACGCAGAATAAAGGCAAAACAGGCCAATTAGCCTATTTTCGAGTCTTCACGATTACGCGCTGACAACATATCTGTCTAATAGAATATCATTGGTGCCAATACCTGGACCATATCTGTCGAGTTTAGCGGCCAAATAAATTACATAGTAAACTCATATATCTGTCGTGTTATTTAAAAATGGAACGGTCTTTTACTCTGAAACATGGCAACCAAGGAGGTAACTTATCAAAGGTTTTATTTAAATTTCGAATTGGCTTGCAAATAGAAGGCGGTTTATTGAAAAAAAAAAACAAATGAATGAACTCTTCAACGCGAGAGTTTTAATTTCCTCGGATTATTTGAGAACAACTAGGCATTGAAGGACTTACGTATGTGTGCCTTCGCCGCGGCACACCACACACGTTCGTCCACCATTGCCTCTGTTTTCTGGCCGCTGCAGTAATGTACTATTTTTAACCGACTTCCAAAAGGAGGAGGTTCTCAATTCGATTGGTATTTTATTTTTTTATGTATGTACACCGAATACATTTACATTTATGATCCGATTTACGTGATTCTTTTTTAGTTTGATGCGGAATAGTTGCTATTTCGTCTCATAAAAATTTAACATAGTTTGGCTCAGTAGTTTTCATTTTATGAACATTTTTACTTCAGTCGTGTGGTATAATTTCATTTATGTTCACCGATTTCTCCTCCATTTGTGGAGCGATTCTCAAAATTCTTTTTTTTATTTGAAAGAATATACTCCTGAAAAGGTCGCATTTAAATTTGGTGAAGATTTGATGCTGATCTTCGGAGATATACAATGGAACTCTACAAAACTAGATGGTAAATCGGTTGTGATTGCTGCAATCGCTTGGATGTTTATTGTTTATACAACATCATGACGTAACATCACGCCTGTATGCTCTGAGGGGTACGCAGATGTGTACAATACACCCAAATTTCAATAGTTTAGGTATGTTAAGTTCCATTTATTGGGGATAAGCCTATTACCATGCCATGTATTGTTAACAATGTAAAATAGATGCATAGCAAATATTTGTATAGGATATTACAACTAAAAATGGAAAAATAAAAAAAACTTTTTGCAAAAAAAATAAAACCGACTTCAAAAAACAAAAAAGTTAAAAATAACTTTAGCTTCAGAAGTCGGTGACAAAAAAACTAAATGAATCAAACAAAGGTCACCGACTTCTGAAGCTAAAGTTATTTTTCACTTTTTTGTTTTTTGAAGTCGGTTTTATTTTTTTTGCAAAAAGTTTTTATCGTATTACTTACCACTTTACTGTATTATACACCAATTTACTTACTAGGTATACTTTCAGGTGCTCTACCGACGGATACCGTCAGTGTTGACTATGGCTCGTGGGCTCGAGCCGAGTTATACATCAACGATATTATTGAGGTAATCTGAGGTTTTATCCTTGCTCATTAAATATTAAATGGTGCAACAATACTAGACCATCACAGACTAGCATTGCCATGGCAGAGCTCAGAGGCTAGGCTAAAGATTCTATGAGCAGTAACGATGATGACATAAGCCACCGAGAATCGTATATCAATCCCAGTGTTGGCCTGCATTCCCTTATATTTATCATTGAAATGCTTGTCGAGACACCCATCATACAATATAACCTGGACATTTGACTTCATCCAAACTTAGTTTCTTCTGTTTATCTTTGCCCTTAAATTCTGTGCCTTCTGTGCCTGTGCCCTTTTCTATGGTTTTTCTTTCTTTGCGATTCATCTCCTTAGTGACTAACCTACGATTGCTTCAAATTAATGATTTATGTTTAAATTATAGAACCTCAGTAACAACGTGATTGGGTGGCTCGATTGGAACCTGTGTCTGGACACGGACGGTGGTCCAAGTTATATCAATGCTCGCGTAGATTCACCCATCATAGTGAACGCAGCGGCCGGGGAGTTTTACAAGCAGCCGATGTACTATGCCATTGGACACTTCTCCAAGTTCGTCCCGCGAGGGTCCCGGAGGATTAAAGTCACTCTCACGACGAAGTATGCGAAAATGGAGAGCCTCGCTTTCCTTACACCTTACAATACTGTCGTTTTAGTGATATGGAACAAGTGAGTAAAATACCTTAAAATATTTTTTTGCTGACCTTTTAATCCTGACTTTGTTAGCATGGATGTTCGAAACCCACATTTTTTAAAGTTTATATGCCTATTTATTGACTCGTTACAGACGGACAAAGAGAGACCACACACACATTTACGCTCTTATCATATTAAAATGGATATGGGTATTTTGTAACCATTGAGCTATTACTACTTTTGTAACCCAGTTACTGAGTTGGGGAGGCAAGATAATAAGTTTCTTCATTTACAATACTGGGAGTCAGCTTAATGCGACTCGGTTTAGGAAACTGCCAAAACAGTAGGGGAAAGACGAGGCAGATGCCGAATCGAAATGGGTATTATCCTATAACTATTTTCAATATAACTACGGTTGATCCACATAATTATGTTCATTCATAACACATATTGGTCGACTCAACTACTGTTTAACTTACCTAATTTTGATTCAACTAAAATCAATCGCACTAACGAACGATGAATCTAATGTTTTTTTAGATATTGGCTATGACATTGATTGGATGTAACATGTAACGCGCGCTCGCTACGCTCGCATTTTACATTACACACACATACATATAATTATACCTATGTAGTTCTGTTATTCTGTATGATTATCCCAACTATCGTTAATTTGTAATATATCATTTTAACGCTTGTTTTTTTTACAGAGGTGCTGGAGAAACAGTTAGGGTACGTTTAGGAACGTACGAAGCTAAAGTAAACATCTGTCATCATTCAATTACGACTTTAGAGATGCTCAACGAATAACCAATGGAATCAATACACCTGGCACACGTCTGGACGACTACAGGGCAATTGCGTACCTAATAATTAGTGTATTATGTACTGTTATAGGTAGGACTTTAATTTTAACAATAGACTAGTTTCCACCATCAATAAATTGCAAATCTATTTAGTCTGTCAGTTAGAGCATTGGAAAATAATGGACACGTATTTTTTGTTTTTGTAAATCAATGAATATTGACACAGATAAAACGCATCAAAACTCGGGAGTGGGGGCTCGTGACGTCAGAACGCACTCAAAATTATACCACGGCGTGACATATTGAGAATTTTAAAAGCGTCTACGTAAGATAAAATAGGTTTCAAATATATTTTGATAATCTAACTGACGAACTAACTGTCGAATTAGATTTTTTCAGTTGATTTGACAAGCTTTTCAACAGCATTCATTGCGTTTTTTACGTAGGTGAATTTTGAAACATATAAAATGGTAATACCTTGTTTTTCATAATATAATTTGTACTATTATTGTTTTCCATAATCGTCCCCGTCATAATATTTACTTGTACTATTATCATTTATACTAATAACGTTTGTCATATCAACTTATTAGTCATAACTTTTATTTGCCATAAAATGAGATTCCATAATAACATAAATGTTATAATTATTAGTTTCTATAAGTAACACATTACACAATCGATACCCGACATAAGCAACATTTAATATAATTTAGAAACGTTTATTGTATAATGTCATTATGGCATTTGCTCTGTCATAAAATGATTTATTACAGCATCTATCATATCTTGAGTACTTTTGATGATTTTAGTGCTATGATAATTTAATCTTCTAATTTTTTTTCTATATCTATATCTATCTTCTTATCTTCTATATCTATCTTCTAATCTCTAATTTTACATGACATAAGTATTGTAATTCTAAGTATTGTATTATATTATTGTTACGAGCTGGGTACGGGATAAATTAATTACTACCGATTAAACACTTGGATAACTTTAATTAATCACAAAACACTTAAAACACAATCACTTAGACAGTACTGATCACTATTCACTTAGATATCGCACTTCTAGTTCACTTCGATTCACTTGGTACTGCAGCCAAAATAAGACTGCCACTCCCGTTTTTTTTTTTTTTTTCGAAATGGCATCTCGCAGTTCAACCTAGACAGGTTGTCGTCTGCTTAACCGGACAATCCTGTGGGTACCTTAAGTGTAAGGCCTCCAGCCAGGGCATAAAACTTACAAACTAAACGACTACACGCTAAGGGCACCCCCTGCGGGGTACGGGCCTCGGCTTAGGGCGTCGCTGGGAGAGGACAGCAAGGGGACAGGCTGGATCTGAGTGGTGTCATTAATTAGGGACTGATTTTGAACTACTGGCTCAGCCACGCGGGCTGGCGCGAGCAAGGGACGGGGAGGGTTCGTATCGGGGCGTCGCGACGGGCCTCGACGGCGAGGTCGGAATGACGGCTGTTTGTGTCTGTGCTTTCTAAGCGTGCTAGTTTCCTGGCTACTCTCCTGGAGGAGGGTAATAGCGTCATCGGGATCGACTAAAGTATGCCTTGGGCGGCGGATCTGACTAATTCGCGAGGGTTCGTAACGGGCGGCCGCTGCGATCAGGGGGTTACGGTGTTTAATAGCATAATCGAAGAAGCGCTTGGAGAGGCGCTTCATGAACTGAGCTAACGTAGGGATTTTAAGGTCTAAATGTAAACGGTCATTACGGACGTAATAGGGGGCTCCCGTGACTTTACGTAAGAATCGGTTCTGAAGGACCTGCATCCTATAGAGATATCTAGGCTTGGCGTGGGCGTACACGACACAAGCGTAGGTCATGATGGGACGGATCACGGCGGTATAGAGACGCAATTTGCACCTGAGAGACAATTTGCTCTTTTCCGTCAGTAAATAATGGAGTCTACCCATCGCGAAAGCAGCTCGGTCGCGAGCTGCTTTGATATGTGGCCCAAAGGTCAGATGGTTGTCGAGAATGACTCCTAAGTATTTGGCTTGCTTCTCCCAGGGGATAGGCTTGCCGTACATAGTGATCGGATTGGGGGAAGTGACATTAGTACGCGGTCTCGAAAAAAGAACGGCCTGACTCTTATCGGGGTTAACCTCGATTCTCCACTTTCTAAACCAGGCGCCTAAGGCGTTGGCTGAGGTTTGGAGGGTTTTGGCGATTGCGTTTTTACAGCGACCGGTGTAGTAGATGGCCGTGTCGTCCGCGAACAGGGCTAACTGAGCTTTTTTGCTCTTGGGAATGTCACTAGTGAACAACGTGAATGCGAGCGGAGAGATGACGGAGCCCTGGGGGACTCCGGCGCGTATAGGATGAGGAGCAGAGAGCGATTTTCCTATGCGGTATCGGAACGTGCGATTCGACAAAAAGTCTCGCAAGATGAGCACGAGACGGTCCGGCACTCCCAGTTGATACAGCTTATATAATAAGCCGTTGTGCCAGACTTTGTCGAAAGCTTTCGCTATGTCGAAGAACAACGCACCCGTCATCGACGAACGCTGGAAACCAGCGCTCAGGTGTTCGACGATGCGATGGGTTTGTTGAATACAAGAGTGTTCGGTCCTGAAGCCGAACTGTTCGTTGGGAATGAGGCTCTTAGCTTCGGCGAAATCTTTGAGGCGCTTGTAAATAAGTCTCTCATAGATTTTTCCGAGTGCTTTCAGGAGACTGATAGGACGGTAGCTCGCGGGGTCCGTCTTGGGTTTACCGGGTTTGGGAATTCCGATAACAGTGGCCTCTTTCCATACTTGGGGGAAGAAGTTGTTACTTAGGGCGCCATTGAAGATGGCTACCAATAAGACTATTAACTGACCGGGGAGAAGTTTGAGCACCTTGTTAGTGATTCCGTCGGAGCCGGGTGCTTTACGCGGTTTAAGCCCTTTAATGATGTCGTACACTTCGTCTGGGGTGACTACAGGTATAGGATCATCGGGGTCTTCAAAGGGGGGAAGGGAGGCCCTACGTTCGACTTCCGCGTTTACCATGTCGAGGTGTTTGCTATCTACTGGTTGCGTGCTGGGAGTGCACTGAGATTCTAAACTATCGGCAAGGCATTCGGCCTTTTCAGAGTCTTCGAACGCGAGGCTCTTGTCCGGACGAGTGAGAGGAGGCATCGAAGCCTCTTCGGTGGCACGTAACTTCCGTTGAAGTTGCCAGAAAGCTAGATGAGTGGGCTCGAGTTCGCTGAGCATCTTGTCCCATTGGTTCGAGCGAAACTCACTGGTGCGCTTCTTTACAGCACGCTGTAAGTAGCGCATGTGAATTTTGTTCGAGTCACAGGGAAAAAAGCTGTAGGCACGGATAGCCGCGTTCTTCTCGTTTATCAGATCACGTACGTCATCGGGTAGTTTCCAGCGCTGATCGCTCAGGGCTGGGACTTCCCGTGAACAATCCGTCAGTACGGATTGAATGTGCTCTGTAAAGGAGTTGATGGCGGCTGTCGTGTCTGCGACTGTGACAATATGGTCAGGGATGGCATCCAGGTGTGGCGACGAGAGAGAATTCAGCTTATCGCTGACTTTCCTCCAGTCGGTAATCACTTGGGAAGGCGGGGGCTGATCGGGGTCGAAAGGACCAGAGCGGGGGAGCAAGTGCATAAACACAGGGCGATGGTCTGAGTTGAGCTCGTGAAGAGTCTCGATCAAATGCAACTTAAGGTTGACATTTTTGAGAAGCGCGATATCTAGTACGTCAGAGCTTTTGCTCGGGTCGTGGGGATAGTGAGTATGCTCCATAGGAGCGATAGGGTCGAAGTTAAGGGAGACTCCTAGGTCATACACGAATTTTCCTCTGGGAGAGGTCAGCGTGCTGTTCCAGGCGGGGTGCTTGGCATTGAGGTCGCCCGCTATAATAACGGAGTCGCTCAAGCCGAAGAGGATAGTAAGGTCCTTAGTGAGTAACGAGTGCTCCTCGGACGTGCCGCCGGGAGGGATATAAGCCGATATGATGGTGATCGGCGGATGACCGGTCATGCCGAGCCGACAGATGGATACCTCGAGTTTAGACTCTAACGGAGGGGGGGCTATGGGGATGCAATGCAGGTCCTTTTTGTAATAAATTAGAGTGCCGCCACCGTGACAACGCGACCGATCGTTGCGAACTATGCAATAGTTGGCAATTTTCGGGTCACGGTGACTGGGCGAAAGGAAGGTCTCCTGTAAAAGGAATACGTCAATTTGATGGTCGCGGAGGAAAGCGGCGATCTCATCACGTTGGCTTCTGAGGCCATTTGCGTTGAAAAAACCTAATTTAAGGGATCGCGGTTTGAATTTACCTAAGTTCTTATTATCCATACTCAAGGGGATTTAAGGTCTCTTAAGGCTTGCTCTATCTCGGGATAGCGGCTGAAGATTTCGCTGTAGATTCCAATGTCGATGGGGGCACTCCTAAGTTCAGCAGCTAAGCTATCTGCTTCAGTACCAACAAAGACCGAGAATCTTGCGATCGTTTGGAAAGAGGTTTCCATTGAGATGGCCGCGGGGCCTGGAGGTCCGGGGCGAGAGGGCGCGGGAGAAGCGACGGGAGCGATCTTCGGGGAAGCTGCGGGAGCGGCCACTCGGGGCGCTGGGGGCGCAGGGGGCGGGACGGGGGTGTCAAGTAACCCTGGGATGGTGGCGGTCTCTGCCTTACCAAGTGCTGGAAAGGCTCTCTGGTGATTCAGAGAGTTCCAGGGTGAGGGTCTCTGAGGACTGAGACGTTCGGGCAATTGGGAGGAGGGGATCTTAACGGAGGGGCTTTCCCTCTGCTGCCGTTCGCTGGCTCGCTTCGCTAGCTTTGAGGAGGATGACTTAGGGGCCTTGGGACAGCCTCGATAGTTGGCCGGGTGGCCCGACTGGCCACAGAGAACGCAACTGGGTGGCTCTGCAGCCTGGGAGGTGTCCTTAGGACGAGGACAATCGGCCGTGCCATGGTCGCCTAGGCACTTTACGCACCTGTGAGGCGCGTAGCAATGCTTCTGGCTATGGCCATACATTTGGCAACGGTGACATTGCCCTATTTGATGTGATTTAAAAGGCCTCTCGATTGAGATGCCTGAAAGGGAACAAACTGATTTTATATTAAATATCGGGTGGTGCCCTTCCACCGGGTCACAAATGACCAGCACTATGTCGTACAGGTCGCCTCCACGCGCCTTACGCAGGCGGTGTACAGCTGTGACGGGGATCTTTTGATTTAAGAGGTCGTTTAGGACGTCCTCGGAGGGGATTTCCTTAGGAATGTTCCTAATGACTACGCGAGTGGGTGTCTCCTCGGGGAGACCGTAGGTATGGAAAGCATATTTCCTTTCCGCCATGAGACGTGTCATGGCCCTATAATCGTCGGACGTAGGGACCTTGATCTTGATCGTATTAGGGGTACTGTGGGCGCTAGTGTATTGGATTTTTAGATCCATACACGCTTTGGACAATTCAGTCCATTTCGCCTTGTCTTGAAGATAAAGCGCGGGAGTGGGCTTGGGTTTTTTGGCTTTTGCTGCGGGCTTCGCGGCGGGTTTAATGGCAGTTGGCTTGTTGGTATGAGCAGCAGCCAACGGAGCGGGGGATGGAGGGCGGGAAGTCACGGGAGTGGGAACGGGAACCGAGACGTTCGCGGCGGGTTTCTTGGCCTGAGTGGCCTTGGTACTTGGTTGCGCCAACATTCAAAAATTGACTGACATTCGCTACTTCCTATACCCATCTCCCTTCCGCACATACCTCGCGAGTGAGTGAGAAGATTTCGCTCGTCTCTTTGTCGCGAAATCACTTCCGGATCGAATCGCGCCGCGCACGCAATGGCGTCTGCCCGTTCAGCTTAAAAATATTAATAACTTTGGAATCACCGCATTTTCGCATATAATAAGACTTTTATTCAATCGTCTGTGCTATTGTTTTAACGTGTGAGACAGTGATTTGAAGCCCAACTGCCCCTGAACCTGGAAAGTGAACCGGTGCACCGGCGACGACGAGCACGTGGCTCCCGTAAAAGGTTTGTGCTTCCTTCCCTTGTTATTTCGGGTTGTTTTCTATTGTCCCACACCCACTGCAACTCGAATCCCCTATCACAGTGTTTGTCAGTCTTTTTAATCCGCCTCGCAAATACAGTCCACTAATTTAGCCCTTCGCGCCACCAGTACTTTTTCCCTTCCTCTTCTTCCCCTTTCCGACGACTTGGTAGTCGTCTTCGGAGGACGAGGCGGAGGAGAAATCCGGTTCGGGATCGGAGACCGGGACTGACGTGTCCATATTCTCGGAAGGAGAATTGGACGCAGCTGCGGGACGGACTATTGTTTCCGAAACAATAGATTTCGGAACAATGGGCTCCGGCATTCTCAGAATGCCTTTGTCGGCGAGACGCGGCGAAGACGGGTAATTAGGCTCCATGGGCGCCGACTCGGGCATTCCCGGAATGACGGTGTCGGCGTCCATTGAAGCTAATGGGCTACCGGGTGCGTCGCTGTATTCAGCGAACGCTGCGCGTTCGAGTTCATCGAAAGTCGCGCCATATTTTTGTTTGAAGTAAGAATCCTCAAACAGTACCTGTCTGACAAACTTGTACAGAAGTCTGTCAGCCATAATTGAGAAACGGGCCTATACCAGCTACAAGTTAGCTGACATGAGTGAAGCTCAACCTATCACCCTAACAACCTAACTCCCCGGGTGGGTGGGACCGGGGGTGTGTGGCCTCCCTGAACTTGTGCGAACAGAGAGGTGAGTACCTAAGGTGTGCCCTAAGCTTGTAAACCTGTCGCCAGTCTTATTGTGCGACAGAGCCCTAGGCCCGCAAGGGGCTCTAGTGCGAAGGGGTAGACACTCCCAACCGACACTAGGTGAGTTGCTGTGAACGAAACCAGAGACTAGGTTTGACGAGGGAAGCCCCCAAGGCCAAGGTCCTAGCTCTCGACTCCAATGGAATGCCTCGCCCTAAAGGGGTTTGGCGGGTAGGATTGGGTCACCACCCTCTTGGCTTCGTTGGCACCGTAAGGTTTCCACCAAGAACCACGAAACAGTGGTTTTTACCTGAAGGGCAAAAAACACGCGGAGACGATGGAACCGTTATGGAAATAATTGTCTTGAAAAAGACAGTTTTGTTTGGCGTACCGAACCAACTACAATGTAGAAGATTCGTTACGGCGCAGCACCACTAAGTTTGTGCGCGAGGCGCAAACAGTAGAAGTGCTACGACTGGGTGTAGTCTGGGACTACTGATGACGTCACGAAGTCGTGACGAACCGGTGACAGCAGGTAGCAGCGGGCGGGACACAACACAGGTAGCGGCACGTCCGTACGCGGCGGCGGTCAGGCGGCGACTGCCCTGCCACTCCCGCAAACAGGTCCGCTATTTATACGGTGATCAACCCATCTAGAAAGATCCATGAATTTCTCGTTTTATTCTAGACAATGCCATAGTAGGTCATTGTCCTCGAAGATCAACAAAGAAGTAGGTATTTTATGCGTTCAGCGTACGGTCGAAATTACAATGACCATTCCTATACCTACATTATTCGATACTCGTCCTACGTACCTACCTACTGCTATCTACCTACCTACTTGTAATTGTAGGTACGAGTACGACGTAACATTATGATTATGAGTAATATTCCGAACGTTCATTTATACATTGTTAGTCCTAAAACGTTTTCTATAAGTTAGGTTTTAGTGACAGAAACGAATCGCTGTAAATCCGACTTCACGCAGTCTTGTCTGCCCTACCCCTAGAGTGTAATTTAGAATCGCGTAGGCGCGGAGGGGCAAGGCGGCCCGCGAGTTGAGGAGCAGGTGGTTGTAACACTGGTGAGCGTTAGACACATCTGCGACGATAAGCTCGCGTGGGACCGCCAGAGCCCCGCAGCGCCGGAGCCATGACAGAAGCCATGCCTGCTGCATGCTTGCTTGCATGCAGCATGCTTGCTGCATGTTTGCATGCTTCTTACGGGGATATTACAACCACAAACATTCATAATCGTCTGTTTTATAATGATCGCCGCTTTGATTGATTGATTTTCTGCCTTTTAATGCCTTTTAAAAGAAGATTCGGACTGTGAATTTTAATTGTGCTTGTACTGAACTAGCATTGTTGTGCTAATATGGGCAAATGAATATTTAGAATAAATGTTATGGAAAACGACATTATTGAAAATGAAAAATATAGCAAATAAATTTATGGATTCAAATTATTATGACACGATCGATTATGACCAATGAAATTAGTGAAAGTGTTTTATGTCATTTCACGATTATGGCAACTGAAGTGTTATTTCTAATGAAATTATGGCAAATACAAGTATGGCATATAAAATTATTTCATTTTAAATTATGGCAAACATTAGTAAACCATATAAAATATATTAATATGAAGTTATGGATTAATTTCATGCTTTTTCGGAGTGACAGAAAGCGTGTTGCACAATTGCGGTGGTGGATAGCATCATTTCATAAAGCCTACTGTTGTATGTTATTGTAAGGATTACAAGTAATGATAAAAGAACATAACTAGTTTTATTTATATCAATGGGGAGGCAATGAGTAATGTCATTTTATATTTCAAAATAGCTTAACCATATTGGTCAGATTGAGACCAACCATGGTGGCGCCATCTGAGATTTACTTTGCCTTAGCTACCCCATTCTAGGACCAAAACATTTGTCTGTAATGTCTGTGTCTCCGGGTATTTCTTAGTTATAGCATCACTTGTAAATTATAAAACCAATGTATGACTTAGAGAAGGTTTGAGTTTTTGTACGTTTTCGGTCACAGCGCTAATCTCAACGCAGATTAGCCATCGGCGCGGGATAGTGCACAAGTGTGTGCGCAGTGGTGCACTTAGTGGGTCTTCGCTCGCATAGTCCGAATCGATGGGACGGCATTCCGACAGATATGGCGCGGGACCAACGGCTTAACGTACTTTCTGATGCACGGGGGTATTATACCGCCTACTTCCAAATCCCGGGCTACGACTGAGAAATGTCTAATGAAAAACCCCAATAGCACTATTTAACACCGAACTAACACTTAAAGAAGAAGTCAAGTACTTAGGAGTGATCCTCGATAACAAATTGCTCTGGAATAGGCATCTTGACTACAAACTTAACAAAAGCACAATCGCACTGTACCAATGCAAAAAAATGTTAGGAAAAACGTGGGGGCTGTCTCCAAAGATCACGCTGTGGCTTTACACAGCGGTGATCAGACCAATGCTGACTTATGGCGCTTTGGTTTGGTGGACGAGAACTGAACTCTCGACCACCGTTTCTAGGCTTCAGCGGTTCCAAAGGCTGGCCTGTTCCGCTATCACGGGCTGTATGAGGACAACCCCAACTGCGGCAATGGAGATAGCCCTACAATTAACTCCCCTTGAATTGTACATACAGCAGGAGGCAGCACTAGCAGCTATCAGGCTTATGCACTTGGGCATATGGGGAAAGAACCACACCAGTCCCCACGCAGGCATCCTGGACCGGGCGATTGAGTATCAACCTCTCATCGCTGCCCCGTGTGATAAGACACATAATAAGCCTATGTTCAACAAAAGTTATAGCATACAAACAACAGAGGAATTAAGGGATCAGTCAGGAGTCAATGAAGTACGCATATACACAGATGGCTCTAAAACTCAAAACGGCTCAGGGGCTGGCGTACACTCCCTTGACCTCAACATTAACTTTCACCTACCACTAGGCGAACACAGCTCGATTTTCCAATGCGAGTGTGTCGCCCTAACACAAGCTGCAACAGCCGTAAAGCGTCTGGGGATTCACAAATACGCAATCAGATTCGTATCTGATAGCCTAGCTGTGCTTAAAGCCCTAGAAAACAAACAAACCAACAGTAAATTAATATTTGAATGTCACCTCGCCATGGAGAGTATATCGCTGTCTAACAGAATAACCCTCCAGTGGATTAAGGGGCACAGTGGTTCCCTAGGCAATGACGCCGCGGACGAGCTTGCTAAGAGAGGTTCCGAGATGGCAGTGCTAGGCCCGTACCCACTCCTTCCCCTACCTTTCTCACAATTCCGTGCGTGGATTCGCCAGAGATCAACTGAACTTCATAACAACAAATGGTCAAGGTCTACAGACTGTAGGCAGTCAAAAATGGCGATGCCAAGTCTACATCCACGACTAACAAAACGACTGCTCAGCTTAAGCAGAAACAACCTCAGAATAATAATAGGGACAATAACGGGCCATTGCCCCCTTAACAAACATCTCTTTAACATAGGCGCCACGGACAGCCCCCTCTGCAGGGGCTGCTTTGACGCCGAAGAATCAGCTGCCCACGTCATCCTGGAATGCGAGGCTGTGGCTACCCAACGCAAACAAATCCTCGGAACGGTGAGGTCGCTCCGCGAAGCCTGTGATGATCCCAGGAAAATTCTGTGCTTCTGGACGGAGCTAGGCTGGCTAACTTAGCCAGGACACCTACGCACAACGGACCGAATGAGAGTCTAAGTGCGGAAAATGGAGTCCCTACTCTACTCTCTACTCTACTCTACCCCAATAGCACTTTTTTCCGACTCGGGAATCGAATCCAGGACCCCACGCTCAGCAGCCGCGCTTGCGACCATGAGACCAACATAATCATAAGGGTGAATTTCAACAGGACGTCCTATAAAATCTTCATTTCCGTGTTTTTTTTCATCTTAAGGTTTTTTTTAAAAAAAAAACGCTTTTAATAAAGTTTTTGATAATGTATATATTTTTGCTAAATTTCTAGCAGATAACTTCAAAAACTAACGATATTTTCAGGATTGAAAATTTCGTGCCACGGCGATGAAACATGCGTGCACGGCAATGAAACAAGCGTCCACGGCAATGAAAGAACTGTGCCATGGCAATGAAAGAATCAATCCACGGAAATTAAAAAAATATTTTATTTAATGAGGTAGACAGATAGATAGAATAAAAATGACTGTTTATAAGAGGTCTTGATTCCAACACTTGTATGGGAGTAAAATTTGGGTAAGGAGATATTACAAAAAAAGAATGAGAGTACAATAAATAAACAAAGACTGTTGAATTACACTCGCAACACTACTTAGAGACTTTAATACTACAGTCTTTCTTTTCTTATACATACTCCCATTCTTCCTTTTGTAATATCTATCCAAATCTTACTCCCTACACAATCTGTCTGGGTTTGCCTTTCCCTCTCGGAGACAGGCATGATCAGATATATTTTTGCACTTGACAAAACAAAATAGCTTCTTCAGAAAACGTATATTGTGATCTGTAGCAAGTAAGATGCATTTTCAAAATAACAAGTACTAAATTTTTCTCATATCATACCATGGCGATGAAAACACAAGTCACGGAAATGGACCTGGCCACGGCAATGAAACTAAATTGTTTTACAAGGCATGGCAATGAATTTTTTTTCATTGCTGTGTCTTTTTTTTCATTGCCATAGCAAATTTTGGCCACAAAAACCACGGCAATGAAAGCACGGCGATGAAAATCAAGGCAAAAAATATAAATAACAAAAAATCTATTAACTATTCGAAGAAATAAACACTTCACAAATTAACATATGAGAAATGGTGTTCTATTAAATGCTTACTCATGAAGACAAACGTATTCAAATATATAGTTATACGGATACCTATCCACGGCGATGAAAGAAAAAATGTCCAGTAACAAAAAAATTGAATACTTATATTTATGGCGCGAAAACGCAGGCACGTGTGTACGTCCTTCCACGTTGAGCACTTAGGCAGCACTAATATGCAACGTTTAGCATACCGGGAGGGGGGACGCAAGTCGTAGGTAAAACAATATCCTTGAACATGATTAGGACACGGCGATGAACGGTAGTTCTGGGACAAATGATTTTTTATTAAGGGGCCGGGGAGCATGAATTTGTCCATACAAACGTAATACCAAAATCATTTTCAGTATGAGCATATTTCCACCTTAATATGCTGTTATTCGGAACAAGATGGTAATTACCTAGGTTTCTATATTTTTTTTTTTTTCAAAATACTTACCAAAAGCGAAATGCAAACATATTGAATATCTCACATTTTTACAGTTTAAATACGATGTTTTCATCTCATCTGTTCTATATTAAAAACGGTAGTATTTGTAATATTGTTCAAATCGAAACATGTCTTATATTGTTAAGTTAAATAATATAAAAAAAATAATGGAAAAGCATTGAGTTTTCATTCATCATTTTTGGTATTACGGCACACATTCAAATTAATCACAAATGTTCATCGGAAGTCGTGCTATCGCATCAAGCATTGAGCTGGGGCGGGGCGCAGGGCGCGGGACAGAACATTTGGATGTGTTGACTTTGTTGAGTATAGTGACAAATGTAAATGTGTGCGTGCGCACCTCGCCACCCGGCCGGGCCGGGCAATTCGTTCGAAATCGTTCGTCAGTGTTAGACGATTACTTGATTGCATTGTGCGTGCGTATTGGTGCGTATTTGTTTGCCAATTGTATCGTAATATTTCTGACACTTCTTGACCTATGCTACGGATTTGGATTTAGATTTGCCTTGTGATTTGGAATCGAGTAACCTACCTACCTACTTTATTACGACTTTTGTTTTGTTTACGGACTTCGATATTTGCTTACGATTTGGTTAAATTTAGGTTACAAAACAGGTACCTACATAAACATAATTATAATAAAGGTTAGCAACATGCGGGTCTAAAATGGCCGCTTTAGCAGAATCCACGCAGAATCTTAGTATAAATCACGTTAAAACAATTAAATTCTTAAAATGGACTTTATGTCCATAATCATAAAGTTCATTTTAAGAATTTTAAATTTTTAACGTGATTCATATTACGATTCTGATAAAGTGGCCATTTTAGACCCCATGGACTCCAAACGTTGGGATGTATGTCACAATAAGTATCTACCTACCTTTTTGTTTTCATCATTTTTTTAAACTCAGACCAAGAAAATGCCTGCCTACCTACACATATTTTTTCTCGTTCATAATCGAAATTACATTACACTGGGTTAGTACATACTGTTACTGAATTAGATGTGTTTAGGATTCAAATGTCCGACTAATAGGTTTCATTCATAATCAATCATAACGGGTACCTACCTACCGACTAAATAAATATTATGTTTTATTTTACAAGCTTTGATATAGTTTCACGTGTCCCGATGTTTGTCTGTAATCTGTAAGTAATCAAATCTTGCAAGTAAAATTTGATCCACTTCCCGATTACCGATTGAGCTGAAATTTTGCACGCATTATGTAGGTATATCGCGTGACAACTGGTGGCCATAAGCATTCTGTAATGTAACGACGTAACCCCATCGAGTTTGAACTTGTTTGATTCGTCGTGACGAGTAATTTGTCTTTAGGTTATATCCAGGGTCTGATGATGGAGCTAGAAGGTGTCCATGGGAACTCCGTTATAAAACGACATAACCCCATCGAGTTTGGGCTCGTATGATTTGTCTTGACGAGTACTTTGGTGCTAGGTGGTATCCAGGGTCTGATAATGGAGCTGGAAGGTGGCCATTGGAAGTCCGTAATAAAACGAAATAATCCCGTCGAGTTTGGGTTCGTTTGATTGATCTTGAAGAGTAAATTGGTCCTAAATGGTAATCAGGATTTGATGATGAAGCTGAAAGGGGGGCCAAAGGATCTCCGTAATAAAACGACGCAACCGCTTCGAGTTTGGGCTCGTTTGATTCGTCTTGATGAGTACCTACTACCTACCTACTGCCTGCCTTTTGCCTGCCCACTGCCTGCCTACTGCCTGCCTACTGCCTGCCTACTGCCTGCCTACTGCCTGCCTACTGCCTGCCTACTGCCTGCCTACTGCCTACCTACTGCCTACTGCCTACCTACTGCCTACTGCCTACCTACTGCCTACCTACTGCCTGCCTACTACCTGCCTACTACCTGCTTGTTACCTGCCTACTACCTGCCTGTTACCTGCCTACTACCTGCCTACTGCCTGCCCACTGCCTGCCTACTGCCTGCCTACTGCCTGCCTACTGCCTACTTACTGCCTGCCTACTACCTGCTTGTTACCTGCCTACTACCTGCCTACTGCCTGCCTACTGCCTGCCTACTGCCTGCCTACTGCCTGCCTACCGCCTGCCTGCTGCCTGCCTACTGCCTGCCTACTGCCTGCCTACTACCTGTTTGTTACCTGCTTGTTACCTACCTACTGCCTACCTACTGCCTACCTACTACCTACCTACTACCTACCTTCTACCTACCTACTACCTACCTACTTTTAGGTTCTAGGATACTTATGCCGGTTTCCTCACGATGTTTTCCTTTACCGTTTTGAGAGCAGAGTTGATGAATAATAATTACACAAAGTAATGCGCCTGCCTGGGTTCGAACCTACGACTTAGGCGCGGGCAGTATTATAAGTACTAAGTCTATGGGCGCGGGACAAATACAACACACGGTATATCGTCACATCCTCGTCAGCGCAATGATATACCGTGTAGCCTAAATTGCACTTTATTTCCATGCATTTTGTATGATATTTGAATGGAATAGGAAGTCGCCCGCGCCATGTCCGCGCCCGACGCCTCTTGTATTTGTCCCGCGCCTTACGGTTCGTAAGTCGGGGCCGCCACCACTGAGCCACCAGTACGTACTTTTATTTCAGATTTTCAGGCGAACCGTATACTTATTCCTTACCTACATTAGTGGTATAGAAAGAGTAGTAACCCAGATTTTTTTTCAAGCCTAGATTTTGAGTTAATCTAACATTTGAGATAAAAACATTGTAGGTAGACAGATTTCCTAAAAACGCATTACTATTCTGCAGATACACTAACGATTGCACAAAGTAACTAACAAAAATAAACCAAATAATGAACATGATAACTACCTAAAAGGTAAACACCAAACACGATTAACACACGCATAGGTAAACACTATTCACACACGCTCACGCGCGGCTACGCAACGGGCCGGGGAGTGTGAAACAGAGACAACAATATTTGAACGTGTTTTTGCCTTCGCTTCGAATTGCAGTTGCGAGCGGACGGCGCCGCACTCTTAACAATTCATTGTATTGTTTAAATATCACTTATTGTTACTCACATACACAAAAATAAATTCTGGTTGTTACGAAACCAAATTCACACTGACCCCCGTACTAGTTATAAACTGTATTACGGTGGGGCAGGTTTCCTCGTTCTCAGTTAACAATATTATAATTGCTGATTTGAGAGAAAATAATTAGGATAATTATTCTACTTTTTTAATCTAAATAATAACAGGTCAGTTACACATGCCATACAAAATATGCATAATGCAAGTAATAAGTACCTACGTTCCGTCCGTGGGACAATGTCATCCACGCGGGTGAAGCCGTAGATAAAAGTTATGCTAGTAAGCTAGTCATCATCTGCATAGCCTTTTCCCAACTTTGTTGGGGTCGGCTTCCAGTTTTACCGGATGCAGCTGAATAACAGTATTTAACATGGAGGGACTGCCTATCTGACCTCCACAACCCAGTTAGTACCGGGTAATACGATACCCCTTGGTAAGACTGGTTGTCAGTCTTTTTGGGCCTCTGACTACCTAACGACTGTCAAAGATCTACAGATGACAGCCGGGACCAACGGCTTAACGTGCTTTCCGAGGCACGGAGCAAACTCGGCTTGGCTCGGCTAGTAAGCTAGTAAGAAATACAAAACTTTATTCACAATATTATATTCATAATTTATTCCTAATACTTACAAAAATAACGTTAGGGAAAATATTGCCAAGAACTCCAGACTTCGCTTGACACAGCGGTGACTCGTACCTACGAGTAATATTTTCCTTATTTTTCTTTTTACTTATTTTCCTTATTTTTATATTTCCAATCGCTTGTTGATTGAACGATAATTCATATCTTAAGGCTGGGGTATCTGCTAACGAGAGGTTTTCTCCATGTAACTACTCTTTGATGAGTGAATATAAATGTGCAAAAAAAATATCATGTTGCTTACTAGACTCTAAACTTTAATTGGTAAAATTTAAATACTTAATTGTAACTTGTATACTAAATGAAAAAAATATTCAAAGTAAAGGATTTTTTCTTTGAAATTTCGTAGGTAACTAACTACTCCTAAACGGCATTAAGTTTAAGCTTTTTTTTTTGGCCCTAAGCTACAATTAAATAAAAACCACCCATTTCGCACTATTCGACCCGCACTGACTGTACGTAACAACCTCTTTGTAGTGCAAGCTAATTAGAACTTCTCCAGGGTAGCCCGCGAAATTCAAATTTTCTTACGTTTTTTGCAATTTGCAGGCCAGTGCTAGGTTGTATGTTGATTAAAATATTGTTTGCGACTGTAAGACGTATGTAGTTACAGAATTATATTCATCAAAATCATCAATACAACCCTCCAAGTTCATAAAGGTCCAAGAGTGATTTTGACCTTGGAAAAGTAATTTTTCCACCTTTTTGAACTTTTGCAGAAATTGCAAAAAATGTAAGACAATTTGAATTTCGCGGGCTACCCTGAAGCATTCACCTTAAGTAGCCATTGTCTGATTCATACTGCACATAAGTAGGTATCTACTCAATGGTCCTGGCGAGAAACTCGAGAGGGGTGACCGGGTGACATAATCAGAGTAATGCGCAGACGGCGCTCAGTCGACATTCGAATAGGGTCCGAAACTCACATATTCCGGTCCAGTATTAAAAAAAAATACATCGATCTTTTTATCAAAGTTTATCAGCAATAACATTGTTAACCGTTACGCGGGACACGGCCTGGACCGGCCGTTATAGTAGACGGCTTCTGCATAGATAATACACTGGGCTTCTGTTTTTTATATTATTCAAAGATGGACTATAATAGAGTTAGTGTTTCGTTTGGGATTCTGCTGCTTTGTCTCTTCAGTGGATTGAACGCCGGTAAGTTTGTATTCATAATAATATACCTAATCGAGATCAGTTAGTAAACAGGTGGGTTCGCAAGATGGTTTTTATATACCTACCCATCTATTAATTATGTGAACTCTATGTAGATCTGCCAGATGTTAATACTTGTATTGCAATAAATAACAACTTGTTCTTATTGAATCATTATTACTTTCGTATATTTAAGTTATTATGTATGTATTTGGTCAAGTTATGGCAAACCGCAAAACTTGTTTTGTTATCTTAATCGGAGCCGATTCCCAGTAATCGTTAACACTCTTGTACAATTTCGAGGCGATAGACTGTGCAGTCTGCGGCAGGGCTACTGTAGTGGTAACGTGGTAAGGCCGTTTCATCGTTGTTAGTCTGTGACAGGTAATGACAGGTTGCAGCGACACGACTGTTATCTATTTGCGATTTGCAGTTGCAGTCGTGGTGAAAATCTATACTAGGAACACTCCTTATAAGAGGAACTCAGTAAAAAAACCATTGCCAGGTAAAATGGCTTTCATGTGTGGATTTCAGGTTATTCACTCATTTACGGCTACAAAATAACGAGCCTAATCAGGGCCGTCTTTAACTAATTGGAGGCCCTGGGTAGGTACTTGAGAATCATGGGGCCGTTCGTCATTGGCCGTTGTAGGATGCAAAAGCAAGCTCGATTTTTTTGCACTTCGGATAGGTTAGGTTTTCTTGTGACAGTTTATAAAGAAATATGGGTGTTTTTTTAAGCAGCGGAGAACTAATTACTTAATTTGAAATTGTTGTTGTTGTTTGGAATTTGTTATCTTTTTATTTATTTATTTTATTTTACTTTTTGGTTTGTGATTGTAAAGCAAGCGGGAGAGTCAGTTTTCGTGGTTTAAATTAAATTCTAAATGTAAAAAACCGGCCAAGTGCGAGTCGGACTCGCGCACGAAGGGTTCCGTACCATTATTATCAAAAAAAGGGCAAAAAAATCACGTTTGTTGTATGGGAGCCCCCCTTAAATATTAATTTTATTCTGTTTTTAGTATTTGTTGTTATAGCGGCAACAGAAATACATCATCTGTGATAATTTCAACTGTCTAGCTGTCACAGTTCATGAAATACAGCCTGGTGACAGACAGACGGACAGCCAGCGAAGTCTTAGTAATAGGGTTCCGTTTTTACCCTTTGGGAACGGAACCCTAAAAACCATAGGTCTTTTTATTTATTTATTTTATTTTACTTTTTGGTTTGTGATTGTAAAGCAAGCGGGAGAGTCAGTTTTCGTGGTTTAAATTAAATTCTAAATGTAAAAAAACCGGCCAAGTGCGAGTCGGACTCGCGCACGAAGGGTTCCGTACCAATTATTATAAAAAATCACGTTTGTTGTATGGGAGCCCCCCTTTTTTTTTTTTTTTTTTCGGATGGGAAATCATCAAATAACTCCTCCCGCTCTGGGCGGAGCAGGAGGGAGTGTCAGACTTTTACTGACTAAAACCCATCCATGTTCCTTCATCGCCCTTTGTGTTCCGGGGCCGCGGTATCTCTTTCGAACAGTCCCGCAACCCCGGCAGGCATCGGTCCTTACGGACCCCTTCCTTTTTGCTGACTCTCTTTGAGGCGCGCGTGGAACACGAACGCGCCGTTGACACGGCCTGTCGTCATGAGACGGACGGACGGCAAGCTAGCCCATAGCCCACCGTCCACAGGCCCGCGCCTACGGTGGCCGGGGGCCACGTGGTGGTGGCCCCCGACGCCCGGGGCGTCTCCCGCGGCGGCCGTGACGTTGAGAGGTTCGCTCCCTCTCACGTTCCGCCACCTCCTTCTCTAGCATTACTGCTTCGCAGAAGGAGGTGACGGCGTCCCATTCCGTCTCGCTCCGGACCATGGCTTGCACCAGGGCCGGACGCGAGAGGTTGCTGCCACCAATCGCCGCTTCGAGGACACGGCGGTGCTCGTGGCGTGCCCTGCGCGGGGTTGCGACAGTCGCTCTCTCCATGTCGCCATGAGATCCCGCCGGAAGTCTGTCCGCTGAGCGACAATTTGTCGCTGCAGCGGAGTTTCCCCCCGGCGTAGCGCCTCCGCGCGCCATTCATGCAGGCGCGCGAGGACTATCGCCTCCAGATCCCATGGTGGCAATCCGGCAAGGAGGCTCGCCGCCTCGCGGGCAATCGTGCGGTAGCCCCGGGCCAGCCTTACGGCTACCACCTTTTGGGGCGCGTTCAGGTAGTGGGCGGCTCGCCGCCTCAATGAACGCGCCCACACCGGGGCCCCGTAAAGGGCCATGGACCGCACGACTCCCGCGTAGAGCCTCCGGCAGGAGGCGTTTGGCCCCCCCAGATTGGGCAGGAGCCACCTGAAGGCAGCCCTAGTCCGCTCCAGTTTGGGGGCCAAACGTCGGAAATGTTCCACGAAGTTCCACCGGCTGTCAAGGATAAGTCCCAGGTACTTCAACGTCGACTCGACGCCGATGGATACCCCTCCTACCGTCAGTAGGGATCCCGTCGGTGGCACATTCCGAGGCCCATGAAAGCACATGGTCTCGGACTTGTGCAGTGCCACCTCGAGACCCAGTTGCCGGATCCTCTCAACGACTATCGCAACCCCGCGTGTCATCGCTTCGGCCGCCGCCTCGTGCGACCTCCTCTGTGCCAGCACCAGCGTGTCGTCAGCGTAGCACACTACGCTGACACCGCTATGGGAGGTCGGCGCGCAGCACCCAGTCGTACCCGATGTTCCACAAGGGCGGCCCTAGGACCGATCCCTGCGGAACACCGCACGACATCTCTCGCCGGTTCCATTCTCCGCTGCGACCGGGGTAGATGACGGCTCTGTCCGTCAGATAGTCCCCGACCACTCGACGGAGGTAGGTCGGCACCCGGTGATACCGGAGTGCCTCCCTAATGCAGCTCCAGGGCATGGAGTTGAAGGCGTTGGCGATGTCGAGAGACACCGCCAAGACAACCCCACCCCTGGAAACCGCATCCCCCGTCGTGAGGGTTCTCACGCGCATGATGGCGTCCACCGTAGAGCGCCCCTTGCGGAAACCAAACTGGTGTTCCGCAAGGTCCGGCCCAGTCCCCGCAAGGTGCTCGGCGAGGCGGTTTGCAATGACTCTTTCAAAGAGCTTGCCCACCTCGTCGAGCAGCACCACGGGCCGGTATGCAAACGGAGAGTCCGCAGGGCGCCCCGGCTTCCGGATGAGGACCAGCTTCCCCGTCTTCCAACGAAGCGGGAACTGGCCTCTCCAAGCATGCGCTTAGGAGCCCCTCCAGTCGGGGCCCAAGAGCCTCTGGGGCCAGGACCCAGGCTTTGCCAGGCAAGCCGTCGGGTCCCGGGGCGGTATTTTTGGCACTGAGCCTGCGTACCGCCACTCTCAGGTCTACCCCAGTCACTTCTGGAGCGTTGTCGTCGTCGTCCTGTTGGTCCGCTTCCAGCATCGCAGGTGGCGGAGCCATAGGCGGGGGTGGATGATCCCCTCGCGAAGGGAACAGAGTGCTCACCACGTCCTCCACGAGCTCAGGCCGGAGACTCTGCGTCAGCGGGGGGGCCCAGGGGCGGAGTTTATCCCGCACCAATTTGTAAGGGCGCCCCCACGGATCTCTGTCGAGAGTCCCCAGCAACTCCTCGCGGGCCAGGTCCCTGGCCCGCAGGACAGCCTCGCGGAGGGCGGTCTTCGCCGCTCTGTACCCCTCATAAAGCTCCGCCTCAATGGTTGCCGCATCGGGTGGGCGGATGCGGAGCCTGCGATGCCTGGCGTACAGGTGTCGCGCAGTCACGCACGCCTCGCACAGAGACGTCAGCTCTCGCGACCACCAGTACACCTGACGGCGGGCGCTTCTTGGCCGAACACGGGGCATTGCCACGTCGCAGATGTCGGGCATGGCCTCCTGGAACCACCCTGCCTCATTGTTAATTTCGGCAGGCCTGTCCGGTGCTGTCACCCAGGCCTGCACGATCGAGGCTTCCAGGAGGAGCTCCCGGTCCAGCTGCTTCAGCGCCCAACGCGGACCACTCGGGGCCTGTTGGACCGGCGCGCTTGAGGTCTGGGTGGAGACGTCGAACCGGATGTACCGGTGGTCGGAATAGGTCTCCACCCCCTCCATAACAGGCGTCAATGACATGCGGCGACAGAGCGGGGCTAGCGAACGAAATGTCCACTACCGACTCGCCCCGCATCCGCACACACGTGGGGACAGAACCCCGATTTAGGACGACCAGGCCCTTCTCCAGGGCCCAGTCTTCCACCATCCTTCCCCGCGCGTCTGTGCAACGAGAACCCCAAGCCAAGTTCTTGGCATTGAAGTCCCCGAGGACAAGCACGGGGAGGGAATGGTTTCCGACGACAACACTCAACTCTGCGAGAGAGTTGTGGAACTCGGCGAGAGTTCGGCTCGGGGAGAAGTAGACTCCCACCACTACGATCTCCCCGAACCGGCTACGACCCCTCCTGACACCTTCAAGGGTCGGGGTACCGGCGGCGGCCGACGACACTATGGTCACTGAGCCGCTAAGGTCCGCCACCCAGTCTTCCCTGGGGAGGACAAAATACGGCTCAGCGACCACAGCAATTTTAATCAACCATTGCGCCATGCTCTGGAGCAACAGATCCTTAGCGCAGGCGCAGTGGTTGATGTTCGCTTGGAGGAAGCGTAATGGGGCCGTTATTGGCACTCCATTACCGCTTCCTCCCTAGCCCCCTGCGAGGGCCCCTCTGTGGCGGCGACAGTGGCAGCGGCGGCGGCAGTTGCGGCGGTGGCGACGGTGGTGGTGGTGGCGGCGGAGGTTCTTCCCTTGCCTCTGGTGGCCTTGGTGGGCGGAGCGCAGGCCTTGCTCCCAGCCCGGTGGTCGGCCGGCTTGCCGGCTGCCGCACATGCACCGCAGTGCGGCGTGGCGCAGCAAGCTGCGGACAGATGACCGGGCTGACTGCAGCGGAAGCAGAGTCCGCTGCGGTCAACCTCCGAGGCGCACTGTACTGACACGTGGTGTCCCACGTGGCAGCGATAGCACCTCAGAGGTGTGGGCTCCAGCAGCTTTACCTGCGCTGAAACCCAGCCCACCAGTAGCCTACGGCCCTCCACTATTGTTTTGGCCGCCGTCACAGGGCAGCATACCGTAACGGTATGCATACCCGTGACGTCCGGACGTAGGGCGCCTGCCCTGACCTGCTCAGCAGGGCACCCACCGGACCTGGCGACGGCGGCCACCACCTCCTCCTTGGTCACTGAGTCGTCCAGACCCAGTATGCGCAGGTCTGCGCATCTAACGGGTCTGGACACTCGGGCGTCGTCCGCGTTCAGGGACGCTCTGAGCTTTTCAGCCAGAGCGTCAGCGGACGACTCGCTGGTTTCGCCGGGGATCTCCAGCATACGAGCCGCTGTCGCGGTGACTTTAAGCCGGAGGCCCCCGGTGATCCCGAGCTCTCCGAGATCCACCGTCTCCTTCGCCTTTGCCAGCAGGTCGCGGTAGGACACGCCCCTCTTTTCCGCATCCGGCTGTAGTGTAATCACTACAGCTGCGGTCTTCGGGGCGCGGAGCCTAGCCGCGATCTTCCGCGCCCTGTGCTGGCGCTGCCGCTCCTCATTACGGGCCTTTTTGACCGCCTTCCGCCCCTTCTGTTTCTCCCCGACTACCTGCCATCCGGCTTCAGCCGAAAGAGGTGTAGGGGCCTGGGGGGCGGTGGCGGCGGCGCGGCGGTGGCTGGCGTGCCGCTGGCGCTGTCCCACTCACCGCTGGCCCATTCGCCGCTGGCGCTGGCGCCGGCACAGTCAGCGCCTGTGCGGCCGCCTTGCCCTTCCTCCTCCTGGGCGCCTTCTTAGTCGGCGCCGGTTTCGCCGGAGCCTCCTTTTGGAGAACTTCCATGGCAGCCGTCAGGCGGGCCAACTCCACGCGCAGTTTGGCTACCTCTTCTCCACCTATCGGAGGAGGAGGAGGGGAAGGCCCCGCAAAATTGGCCTCCGCTGCCGCCATGATGGAGGCGGAAGCCCCGGGTATGGCCTTGAGTTTTGAAGATGTTTTCACCTTCAAGGCCACGCCCCTTATCGCGGCTTCCACCGCCTTTGTAATCCTGGCCTTACGCTCCAACTCGGAGCCGCCAGGTGCACCCGCCTCGTTGCCCAACCCGGGAGCAATATTGCCCGGATGGCGACCCTCCTCGGCCAGCCTTGCTGACCCCTCGGACCTCACGGAGACAGAGAGCCCCCTGCCCTTGCCCCGGATCCCACCACGCTTATTGGTGGGGATTTTTCGGGCCGAGGACTCCTCCTTTCCGGATGACGACCCCCGGTCGCCATCCCGCCTGGGCCGCTTGCGGAAGAACTTGCTGTTCTCCGCGGGCGTCCCGGCCCTCGCGCGGCGGGAGCTCTCTGAGCCTCCCGCGCTCGCATCGCTGGATGCGACGTCGGACTCCGACCCCGCATCCCTCCTCTCTTCTGTTTTGCCGTTGCCGGCGGTGTTGTTTTTTGTTTTATTTAATTCTTCCATACTAATCCCACGAGAATGGGGGAAATAAGATACAATCTAGGCAGAGACCCCTGTACCTAGAAGGGCAGATTTAAATATTTATTACTCGCCATGGGGGTCTGCAGGTACCCTGGCGAAGAGTGCACTAGCGACTGATTTGTTCCATGGAACACTCGTCAGCCATACCTCCCCTCGCGGTGCGTCGCCACTTGGGATTCGGGGTAACTTTTTATAGAGGTTTTCTCCCTCGCGGTCCGGGCGGTTAAGCCAAGACCCTCGGTCCCCTATCGAAACCGCGAGACGTGATCCACAGCGCTTCGATAGCCAGATTACGAGATTGGCGGTGACAGAGGAGGACGGATCCTTCTCTGTCTGCTCGGAGGCAGGGTGAGTGCACACCGAGCCCGCCCTCATTCCTCTGCTGTGCCCTCTGCTTTACAGAGGGTCACGCAGAACAACGCTCCGTTGGTCCAGAATGGACCCTACCCTTGTCAGATTCATTAGCCGCGGCGGTCACATTCCCCGGGGGATAAAAGGAAACTCTCATTTCCTCTCATTCCCCGGAGAAGGATACCGCCACGTCCAGGGTGCACCGGCCCAGCAGCTGCTCTTCCCTCCAGACGTATCGAGAGGGACCAGCAGCCGCCAGACACACGTGGAGGACTTCTGACATCGCACCCCATGGGAGCCCCCCTTAAATATTAATTTTATTCTGTTTTTAGTATTTGTTGTTATAGCGGCAACAGAAATACATCATCTGTGAAAATTTCAACTGTCTAGCTGTCACGGTTCATGAGATACAGCCTGGTGACAGACAGACGGACAGACGGACAGACAGACAGACAGAGGGACAGACAGCGAAGTCTTAGTAATAGGGTTCCGTTTTTACCCTTTGGGTACGGAACCCTAAAAACCATAGGTAGCCCTCGTTTTTGCATCGCCGTAGTCGGGCAAAAATTTGGTCGAAGCTCAAGCTTGGAATAAAGAAATCGCTTTGCAATGAGACAGTAACAGTTTTCATACTATCTGCTAGGGCATGCAAAAACCGGGTTGTATAAGAAAACCGGCTTTTTCGGATTTTTTGTTTACAAAACCGGCGAAACCGGTTAAATCGGTTTTTTCGTTTTTTTTTTTCAATTTTTATTAAAGAAATGAGAAATATTTGTTTAAATAAATGAAAATGCTGAAGTATAATCAAAAAATGTATTTTTAAACATTAATCTTACTTATTTTTATAATAATAAACATTTTTTTTTTACTAAAATAAGCTACAACTACTAAATTATTACAATAAAAAAGTTTCTTTTCTGTAAACATAACAATTCGGTAACATAGAATAAAGCTTATTATTTAAAAAAAAAAAAAAAAAAAAAACGAATATTTGGTGGGTACGCAAAGGTCTAAAATCACAGAATATTAATTAACAATTTAACTGTCATAAAATACTCACAGGCAAAATCAACAGTACGTAACAAAATAGATTAGATAAAACAACACAGCAGATCAAAACAAAAAATATTTAAATATTACTTAGAATATAAGTCTTATTCTTAATTTACCAAAACAACATAAATCAGTCATTAGATATAGATAATTAAAGTTACACAGCTTAACCAAATTACTATTTTTTACTTTGATAGAATGACCGTAAGGATACAAGTGCATCAAGGGAGTCATCATTTAGAGTACTACGGATTTTATTACACATGAGACCCGCTGATGAAAAGGCTCTCTCTGATTCCACACTTGTTGGAGGTATAGATTTCAAAGCTTTATATACTTTTGTTAAGTGCTCTCCCATTTTTCCTCCACCATCGTAAAGTGCCATTTCCACCCTGATTTTAGTTTCTAAATCAAGTTCTGTAGATGGGCTTGCAGTTGCACCAGAGGCATGTTGTCTGAGCGCCTTCTTTATTTCTTGTCCGAGTTGGTCCTTGATGTTTTGTGAAACATTGACTACTGTAAGGTGACTAAGGTCTACGTTTTCCTGTGTTGGCGTCGCCGTTGATGTAGTAGTTGAAAAATGCTTATTTATAATGTTAACTATGAAACTTCGAATTTGTTCGTTATCGAGAGCTATCGCGTTTTTTATTACGCCATCCAAGAGATCTTTGTAATATGTCGCTGGGCTATGCAAATATAGAAGTATTCCGGTAAGATTTGTCAATCTTTGTTCTATTCTTGACTCAATGAATTTGCCAATAGAGTGCTGATGGAAGAGGAATCTTCTTGCATTTTTTTAAGCATACATTTTATTGCTGCTACTGCTGTAATTAAATTAGCATCACGCTGGCATATAGCTTCTACAGTAGCTTTTATGACAGCTAAAGAATCAGCTAATTCGGCGAGAATCAGTAACTCTGCTTCATTAAATTGAATATTAGACTTAAGGTCTATTAAAGCCTTCGATACAGCGTCTTTTATTTTTTAAAAACGCGTAATCATGTCCGCCATCGAACTCCACCGAGTCTTGCAATCTAGTATAAGTTTCAGATCTTTATTGTCATGGTCTGCCATGACATATTTACTTAAAATATCATTTTTCGTTGGTGATTTTCTAAACATTTTTGCAACACTTCTGACTTTGTCTATAATGTCTTTATAAAATAATGTTTGCACGAAATTACGTCGATCAACAGCAACACTGACATCAAACTCAAAACCACCATCTTCATTATCACTGTTTTCAGAGTTATCGCTATCTTCTCCTTCATTTTCACTCGGTTCTTCAGGTTCTCTAGTCACTTCAGTAGTTTTTTTGTATAGCACATCAATTATGCCTAGTTGAATCCCATGTGCCATGCAAAGTTGTTGGTTAGCTCTAGCAGCCCGGCCTAAGGCTAACATAACGCTGGCCCCATCCGTGGTCAAACAAACGATGTCTTCATCCAACGAAAGTCTAAAATTTAACAGTTTCTTTTTTAAAATGTCTAAACAATGCTGCGCAGTCCCTTTTGCACTGATTCTCACAAGCCCTAAGTTTTTGTAGCCAGCATTGTCACTAAAATGCGGTGAAAATAAATTTATATTTATGTATCGCCGGTTTCTGTTAGACGTCCACTCGTCTAAAGTCACGGCAAATCTCACTCCATCTGACTTCAATTCCTCTAATTCTTTTATAATTGAATTTCTTAACTCGTCATTTGCTTTTATGACCATATTTTTGATACTATTTGGTGAGCTTGGCAATTTGTATCCACTTTTGATAAAAAGTTTTCTAAGCTCCTCGGAAGAACAAAATGTTCTGAAGGGCAGGCCATCCAAAGCAGCCATCTTTGATACGACGTATTCAACAGAATGCAATTTTGGGAAAAAATTTGTAATTTTTTGTTTTTTTGGATTTGAAAGATCTGTTTGTGTATCTTGACTATCTTTATAAACATATGAGTCTACTGCACTTGTGCTTGGTGTTGGTTCTGCTGTTGTAGATTTGACATTTTCTTTTAAATCTATTGAGTGTTTACTGCGCAAGTGGTTTCGTAAGCTTGATGTAGAACTGCCTGCCGCTTTTAATAATCTATTGCATTCTTTGCATTTGGCAGTGCTTCCGTCCGTGGCACGTAGAAAATAAAACCATACTGATGATTTATCACCAGCAGATTTTTTATTTTCCACGTATTTTGTCTTCGCTGTATTGGCATCATCTACATCGCCAGTTCTCTGCATGATTTTTCTTTCTGTAAATATTAAGTGCCTTTGTAGCAAACGCTCATGATCATAATCTTGAAAATAAATAACAGACTGACAACTGGAAGGAAGGTTTAAGCGACGTAGTCTAGTTAAATGCACTTTAGGTGCAGAAATTCAACGACGAAGATTCTAAATTGAAGACAAGTAAGCAAAAATATGCCACATTTGACCCATATTACCAACTGTAAAAACTTCCTAACTACTACTTAGTCTACTTACTAAAAAAACGCATTCTTTGTAATTCTACTTACCTACGTATTAATTTTAAATTTTGAGCACACTCATTATTCAAAAACCTTAAACCATTCAAAGTTACTTTGTTATTAACATACGCAATCAAAACATTTGAAACATTGAAGTTTAAATGTATCAATGTGCTTATGTCATCAGCTCAAACTACTTCAAACAAAAATAGGCTCTTATGTAGGTGTACATTACATATTTATAAAAATAAGAACGTGCCGCTGTCGGCCGCTATAACCTAATTAATTAAAGCTATTACTTAAACAAAACATCTCTGTTGTGATTGTTCAACTCAATGTAAATTGTTTATAAATGAAATGAAATGATTACATTACCAGTATTTGTTCATTCACTTCATGTAATATTAGCAATGCATAATATACCCGATGCACAATATTTGTGACTAGCTGACCCGCGCAACTTCGTCTGCTTCAGATAATATAGCTTTTATCATGTCATTTTGTGCATTCAATTATTTTGTGAATTCAATTACGAAAAAAACCTTTTAAAATCAATTTTGCTGAATTTAAATTCAATCTATTCAGTAGTTTTGGCGTGAAGCCGTACCATACACACAGACAAACAGACTAAAATTCTAAAAAGTCACTTTTTGTCATCAGTTACGTTTTTCTAACAAAAGCCACTTATTTTTTCTCGAAAACTCTCAATGTACAGTTTTTCTTTCGTTACTGTGCTATTATATGTATAGATTAAACTTACCTTAATAAAAATAATATCTTCAATGTACCCACCGTCAATCACAATACGTGCACTCGTGTCACTCATGTCACTCACAATGCACAGCCGCAGACTGACCGAAAAACAAAACGGCGGCGGCAGCAGCGTGGCATAGTAGTGCGACAATAAAAGGTAACTAACGCTGCCTCGCCATCCTGTCCACGTTTGTCAGCGATATATTTAATATTTTGTTTGGGAAAATTAAAGATCAATAACATATGAGAAACAACACCGAAAAAACCGAAAAATCCGGTTTTGTTATCCTAAAAAACCGGGGTTCCAAATCAGTCGGTTATCCGGTTTTTTCGGTTATCCGGGTATCCGGTTTGCATGCCCTACTATCTGCTTAGCTAACTATGACTTAGAATATTATAATAAGAAAGCAAAGCCCCAAAATCAGGAATAAAACCAATTTATGCGTTCAGACAAGCCATGCGCGGCGCGGAGAATAGCGACGAGGTCGGTAGTGTGCGTTTGCAACGCTACTTACTGCGACACCATCACCAAGGAACCTCTCACACGCGACAAGTACGTCGTGTACAAGAGCTCACAGGTATGATATTATCGACAAGGTCGGTAGTGTGCGTGTGCAACGCTACTTACTGCGACACCGTCACCAAGGAACCTCCCACACGCGACAAGTACGTCGTGTGCAAGAGCTCACAGGTATGATATTATCGACAAGGTCGGTAGTGTGCGTGTGCAACGCTACTTACTGCGACACCATCACCAAGGAACCTCTCACACGCGACAAGTACGTCGTGTACAAAAGCTCACAGGTATGATATTATCGACAAGGTCGGTAGTGTGCGTGTGCAACGCTACTTACTGCGACACCATCACCAAGGAACCTCTCACACGCGACAAGTACGTCGTGTACAAGAGCTCACAGGTATGATATTATCGTCGAGGTCGATTGTGTGCGTGTGCAACGCTACTTACTGCGACACCGTCACCAAGGAACCTCTCACACGCGACAAGTACGTCGTGTGCAAGAGCTCACAGGTATGATATTATCGACAAGGTCGGTAGTGTGCGTGTGCAACGCTACTTACTGCGACACCATCACCAAGGAACCTCTCACACGCGACAAGTACGTCGTGTACAAGAGCTCACAGGTATGATATTATCGTCGAGGTCGATAGTGTGCGTGTGCAACGCTACTTACTGCGACACCGTCACCAATATATTATATCATCGGAAAGGCGTGAGGTTTTCTAACGCCATGCCTTTCGGTACGTTGTCGCCACTTTAGAAACTTCGACTGTGAGCTCTTGCACATGACGTACTCGTCTCGTGTGAGAGGTTCCTTGGTGACGGTGTCGCAGTAAGTTTCCTCACGATATATTATATCGTGAGGAAAACTCTAAGCATAAATGTGGATGGATGGCTATAGAACACGAGAAAGGTTAAAAAAAACGATACATGGACTGTGTGGAATACAACTAATAGAGAAATATGGAATCAGATGCGTTGAACATTAATAAATTAGGATAACAGCAGAAGAATGCTGATGAATGAGAGTCCTTTCGTGTAACAGATGTCCTTAGGTGGCGGTAACCACTTACCATTATTGTCCGCTTGTTTGTCACTCAGCCATGAAAAAAAAACATAGCAATTCTAAAGTTGGCGTTGCATATTGTGTGATATACTTCCACACAATTTGAGCAAGCTTATGTTACGCAAGCAAAGATGTTCCTAAATAAATATGCTATCAGCCCAGACATGGGCGTAGCAAGCCATGGGCTCAGCGGTGGGGCAGCACTTTAAATTAATATGTAACTAGCAAACTATACCCGCGGTCTTACCCCGGTTAATTTTTTCATACAAAAAGGTTACACCCAATAGCAATCTGTATTAATGAATTCGAATTATCCAAAACACTTCAAACAAACACTTAAATAATGATGCCGATTCCCTTGTTCACAAACTAAACTAAATTTAAGTTGAATGCATCTTTTTCTTTCTATTTCATTATGAAAAGGACAGAAGATAAAAATATTAGTTTAATCCTGTCAAATTAGTCAGCACCTGACGTAATTTGATGTAATTTTAGTAGTCAACTTTTTAATCGCGTCTAAAACTTGTATGGCGCTGATTAATTTGACAGAACGTAACTTAAATTTATCTTCTGTCCTTTTCTTAATGAAATAGAAAAAAAAAGATGCACTGGGTTTAGTTTGTAAACAAGGGAATCGGCACCAGTGAATACTTACGTTAATTACTTGCTAGCTTTAAAATCTAAATTACACCACTTTATATACGATGTTATTGTAGACGTTTCGTCTCGAACCAGCAGGCCGGCTATATGTCAAAAATCCCGCCAAAAAAAGTGCCATCATCCAAGAAAATCGATTCAGAATACGAGCATGGTCTCCGTAAGTTCATGCCTACATTATGACCTACGCGCAAGCTATAGTACATTGTTCACCGAGAGGAGAAAGTGACCGAATACCGTCGAGGGTGTCGTTTGAAGCCCGAGCCGTAGGCGAGGGCTTTAAAATACCCGAGATCGGGAATCGCACTTTCTCTTGAGTGATACATAGTGCTTTATACTACACCTAACAGGAAAATAAAAAACTCAAACAACACACAAATTGGAAATGGCGCCAATGGCGTCTGCAATTTTCACATGTTCTTTTTTCAAATTGTTTATCCTGCCGCCGCCAAAGACCTTATACTTAAAACTAGACAGTGCACCAAAAATTTTTGTTTAGCTAAAATGAGATCTATTGCATTGCTCATAGGACAGCTATTTTCTTAAAAGCGGTAGCTAGCTAAAAGCGGTCCGGGCGAGAGGGCTCCCGCTGGTAGTGTGTCCTTGTCTGACATCTTGCCAGCTCAACTAACCATAGGGTTTGGTAGAAGTGGTAGAAAAGTAAATATTATTATTTTTTATGTTTTACCAAAACGAACAATTCTTAAATAATAAAACATATATCAATATTTTTGTAGTCCATATAATTAATAATCAGTTCGTAGTATTACAAAAAAAAGAACATTAATACTGAGTTTACAGCAATACTTAAATGTTTGGGCCTGGTAACACTAAATGCAAGATGGTGGTTTGCTCATTGGTTGTTAACTCATTAGAAAGGGACATACTACCAACGGGAGCTCTTTCGCGCGGACCGGTTTTTGCGCCATAGTGCACAGTCTAGTTTAAGTATAAGGTCTTTGGCCGCCGCAGGGTCGCACTGCCATCCCGACCACCATCCAACACACAGCTAGTGGCCAGTGTTATTTTGCGAACTTGGAGATAAAAACTCACTGTAAAAACTTTTTGGCTTTTGATATTTAGGTTACCGGCGCATAGTCTTACCCAAAAAGAAAAAAGAAAAACCACGTAAGAAATGGATTTTCATACACTTTTCTCTCCCGCTCAGATGCGTTTTCTCCCCGCATATTTGTTCGATATGCAATGACGTACTTTCTACCGTAAATTTGATAAAGTATCAAGGTACTTTCCAAGCAGGTGTAGTATAAACAATATTAAGTAGGTATTGTAGTTGTACCAAGATAATTTATTTTTTTAGGTATGGTTAGGTACAGGTCAGAGCCAGCCTGCCCCACCGTGGCTAGTGGCTACGCCCATGAGCCCAGAGGATATTACTGTATTATTATTTGGTTAAACCCCTAAAACAGGGTCAGTGGCTTACCTATTAGCCTATTACTAATTCATAAACTTTCATAATTTCAGAGTGGATTACGATTCAACAAAACTAAAGGTGACCTGCAACCGTTGAATAGTTCTAGTGAGTATAATAATACAAACATCTCTAATAAAAACAAGCTCTTCGCCCGCGATTTCTTCGCATGAATTTCGAATGAATACTACACCTAAGACTACTATACTACACTATACTACTACTACCACTACTACTACTGCACTACCACTACTGCTACTACTACTACTGTACTATACTATAGCTAAGAATATTATGAAACCATACAGTCCACAAAAAAAAAAATGGTCAAGCCGTTTCTTTAAAAAAGAGAAGAATTTCGAACACACACACCGGAACCTATTCTATAGTTTAATGTAGGGGGTAATCTTCAAAATGACTGATCCTGATATTATTATCTTCGAGTGTCTTATTAGGTTATATTTAAAACGTTCCCGTGAGGTAATTTCCGACCGGTAGTAGATCGTAGTTGCAGAAGAAGTGTAAAACATTTGATTAACAAACTTCATCATCATCATCATCAGCCTATTAATGTTCCCACTGCTGGGACACAGGCCTCCTCTCTCTGAGAGGGAATGGGCTATAATCCACCACGCGGGCCCAGTGCGGATTGGTAGATGTCACATGTCTTCAAATTTTTTGGTTCTAGGACATGCCGGTTTCCTCACGATGTTTTCCTTCATCGTTTTGAGAGCAGTGGTGTTGAAATAAATTACACAAAGTAATGCGCCTGTCTGGGTTCGAACCCACGTCTTAATGTTCGTAAGTCGGAGCCGCCACCACTGGGCCACCGCTGCTCTCGATAGTAAACTTTTTAGGTAGATACTATTACATTTTATGAGGAAAATCTTTCCAGCTTTATCTGAAAAATTCGCGTCTCTTTAATCGTACCTACGAGGATCTTTTAGCAGTATTATAATATGTAAAAATGTCAAAATGCCCAAAATGTCCTACACGCCCTTTGAGCCCAGAGGTATCGATATGTATATTTATGATGCTCATGTCAAGGCCTTTGCTTTTCAAACATAGTTTCATCCCCGAAACCTCCTTGGAGTATATTTTAAACAATTTTATTGAAGCTGGCCATATTTCGTCAAAAAATAATGTAACGCCATTAATTTGTGTTTTCTTCATATATTTTTTTTTATACTTAATGGCGTCTCTTTTTTTTCAGCTCAAACGGCCTGTATCAAATTAAGTGTTTCTTTATTTGATGTGTGTGATGTCCATGGTGCCTTATTGGCAATCAATACGTAAATCTGTTTTTTTTTTTTTTTAATTAGTTTACAAATCAAAATCAAATAATTATTTATTGCGAACAACAAGGTCCCTAGCAGTTAGTAGCAATAATAATAAAAGCAAAAAAAAGCATAATAAGCAAGCAAAATAATAATATTGTAGCTGGCTATAATTCGTGTAAACAATGTGGTAACGCCATTTGAGTTTTCTTTATAATTTTTTTGTTCTTTAACTAATAATAATGTCACATTTTTTTTATATAAAAAAATAGTATGTAAAGCCTCTTATTTCACGTAAGGAACGTGATAAAAAAAGGGTTGGAGCACAGTATAGTAATACAATCGGGGTTTGAGTAATGAGTTATTAATTGATAAATGAATGTTAAGTAATCAATCATCAAAGAAAGCTACATTCAATCAAATATATAGAAAAGCCCATTTGTGTTTTATTCATAACTAGCTTTTGCCTGCGGCATCGGTCGTGTTATGATCGGAAATTAATACCACGGAAACGTTTTGAAGCTACCAAAATCTTCCAAACTTAAAATCCCCCCCCCATCCCCATCCCTTTTTATAATAAATTAAAACACAAATCATGTCCAATAATTTAAGCCGGTTTATAAAAAACCTTAAGTCATGAGAAATCCACAGTCCCTAGACGTTCCCGGCGCAAAGGAGCCCATGACACTTGCAGCGTTTCCGCGCTGAATTGCCAGGGCTAGCCTCTGCACCAGGAAAGAACCAGAACGTGGGTCACCGCCCCTATCTCTAAGTCGCCGGCCGATCTCGACTCCGACTTACCCTTTTGCCAGGGTACCAAAGTCAGGCCATCTGGTCTTTTGCCATCCAAACGACAGAGACCCGGCGCGGCTCCAGGACACAAGGGATATTGGCGCCAACCAGCGCTCTCCGGATAATGTCGTTGAGAGCATGGTGCCGCGGAAACCTCCCTGAGCAACGACAGCAACTTAACGCGTGGTGGCCATTGGCCTCCACTCTGGACCCGCAGATGCATATATGTGATTCACAGACATCGCAGCCCAGGCGGAGAGCCACCGCCACCCGCAAAGAGTCGCCGTCAAGTAAAGTGCCTAGGTGAGGTGAAGGAAGCGCTTGCAACCACGCTCCTGATTCTGACCGCGACACTGCCTTTAAGCGCGCCAATTCAACCCTATCCGCCCGATCTATAAGTCCGGCTAGAACCGCCTTCGCTCCTACATCATCCCAAGAGCGCTGCACTTGAGGTTCCTCCGGGATGATACAGCCAGGGCAATGGCCTGACCAGGCCGCCAGAGCATCCGCTGCGAAAGGGATACTGACTTGTTCGCCATCAAGAGATAGAATGCGAGCGACCAAGTCAGTAACCCCATGCGCAGACGCCAAGAAGGCCGGCAAGTCGACATCCTGTGCGCGACGAACCCCCAGACCTCCATGCCGGATCGGCAAAGCCGCTTGCGCCCATTGAGCTTCGTTCAGCGAAACGTTCAAAATACTCTCTACCGTCTCCTTAAGAGCTTCTTCGAAAGATGAGAGAGACTGTGGGAACCACCACGTCGGGGCAGTCCGCAAAAAGTATGTCAACTTCGGTACCGCGAAACACATGCGCAAAAGTACCAAAGCGACGTGGGCAGAGAGATTCTTAAGCCTTCTGTGGGCGTCGAGAAGATTACGCCTGCGATCCTCTAGAGCCTCAGGGACTGCATCAGGGAAGATCGGGGCACCCAAGATATTGAAAGAGTTAGGTGAAAGCATAGTGAGACCCGGAAGAAAGGAAGAAAAGTGCGAGAATTTTGGCACAGCCTCAGGACCACAGGAGAAAAACTCACATTTAGCTGAGTTTACCTCAAGGCCCAGCTCCCTGAGACGTGGAATTAATGTGCGGATATCTTGTTCCACATCCTCAGGTTCGCCGCCTATGGTACCGTCATCCAAGTACCACACGTTGAGAGGTGATTTTAGGTCGTGGATTGAGGCTTGGATGGCCAGGCTAAAAGTGAGCGGCCCAAGAGGGTGTCCCTGCTGAGCTCCAACCTGAGACTTGATCAAAGCATCACCAAAGTAAAGATTGGAGGGTGCCTCGTAGACCTGATGGAGAAACGGGTATAAAGACGGGGTCCTCCCCCTCACCTCCCTTAAGAGAACATCCCTTTCCAAAGTATTAAACGCGTTCCTGACATCAAGCTTCACAATGATGCAGTTCGCGTTTTCGGGCCCCGTCGCAAAAGCACGAGTGGCATGTATGGCAGCCTCGCACCCGAGGAGCGTACCGAAGCCTAGTTGATGAGGCTGCAAATAAGCTGCCATCTCTTCCTTAACGGCTCGACATGCCAGCTTAGCTGTCAGGCGCCGAAAGGTGCTACCAATGGCAATCGGCCTCAAACCCCCATCCTTCTTAGCGATAGCGCAAAGAGAAGCCCCGTACAAGTATGGACATACCTCTCGATTTAACTGACCGCTAAGCAAGAAATTGCACAGCCTGCACAATGACTCCAGAAGGCGTTGGCCATTGTCGCCCGCCGAACTGGACGTCAATTCCTTTAGGTGCCCCGGTCTGATTCCATCTAGCCCTGCAGCCGAACCACTATAGAAGGAGCCGAGAGCCAGAGACACATCCTCGACAGTGACAGTCAGCGGTAAAAATGACTGATCAGGCGGATCTGGAAAAACAAGAGGACGAGACGGCGAGGGGTGCTTTAATTTCAAAGCATCAAGAGTCTCAGGAGCAGATTGAGCCATGGTATTGTCAGACATTAACAGAAGAACTGCTCCTCTTAGGTCCCTCATGGACCTTGGTCTCAATGGCCCTCGAAATAGAGTGACCCGGCGACTTTTCCGGCGACTCCAAGCAGCAATGGCCAAAGGAACCGATATTATTTTTAACTTTCTGCACCATGTTACCATATATTTTATAATATAATAGCTGACCCACGCAACTTCGTCTGCGTCACATAAAAGAGAAACAGCTCACAAAAGGAATACATTTTTCCCCGTTTTTGCAATATTTTTCATTTATGCTCCGCTCCTTTTGGTCGCAGCGTGATGTTATATAGCTTATAGCCTTCCTCGATAAATGGACTACCCAACACTGAAAGAATCATTCAAATCGGACCAGTAGTTCCAGAGATTAGCGCGTTCAAACAAACAAACAAACACTGCAGCTTTATAATATTAATAATAATATTAGTATTAGTATTATTAGTATAGATTATAGGAGACCAAATCTCGGTTTAATATACTAGGGAACGAGTTAGGAATCTTGAAATTCGCAAAGGCTATTTAATTAACGCCATGCCGCCGTGCGCGACGCCCGTAGTTCTACTTTAAAAAAAGGAGTTCAACAGGGTTCATCGCTCAGCCTACTTTCATTTAAAAACCAGCGAAAAGAAAAGGCCAGCCAAGGCATTAAAACTTGTTGAGCATAATGTGCAACACATTCAATTTTATGTCGTTTAATGAAATTATGTAAGGAACTTGAGCGTTCTGTTGAGCCGAACGACGCAAATATACAGTGAGCTCAGCACAATGTCTGTTGCGTTCTTTCATGTTTCCGTTGTCGATTATGTTACATTACATGTAAACAAGCGATAACAGGGGTCTGGTTTCATCCATTGAAGAGTTCTTGTACTCGATCGTGTTTCCGCTATACTCATCTGACTGCGTTTCGCATTCGCACATAATTTTCTACACGTAAGTACTCACAATAAAGCTGAAGAGCTTGTTAGTTGTTTGAACGCGCTAATATCTCGATATAACAGTCAATTCTTGAGGAAGGTTATAGGCTATTTAGCAGCGCGCTACGACCATAAGGAGCCGAGCGACCGATGAAACAACATATACAACAACATCCATTTATTTGAGACCACAGACAGAGCTAGTAACGTTGATGTAACGATTGACTTTTTCAGAATCAGGATGTACGTTAGTCCTGCATCCAGACCAGATGTATCAGACGGTGCAGGGGTTCGGAGGCGCGGTGACAGACGCTGCCGGAATCCACTGGAAGAACCTGTCTGAACCGTCGCAGAAGTCCTTAATTGAGTAAGTACTTTTATTTGTAACTAGCGCTTTACCCATAGTTATCGTCTGAACTATATTCCATATCTCGTTGCATTTGGAAAAAACCGGCCTCATCATAAAAGAAACCTCAGCGCATAATATCAGCTTTCTACGTTCAATGGTTGGGTCTGGGCATTGATGAGTCGGCCGGAGTAAGGGAGTGAATCAGGACTTTTACATGCGTTTTTATTTGAAGGACCTCAAATAAGCCATCTGCTCATAGGCTGATCAGAGCTCACTGTTTCGCAAAGTAATACCTATCTCATTTCAACACCACCAGATAAGTGTCTGAGACCATTTCATTAGCTGTATGGATAATTTTGAACTAACGAACGACATTCCTCTTATTTCTGAACATAGCGCGTCGTTCAACAACCGGTCTGGTATATTCATTATGTACCACATATAGTTTTAAGTCTATCGTAGATTAGGGTGGGCTGCGCTGCAAAGCGAAACGCTTGTCTAGCTTTATACTATATTCATTTTAAGGGCGCTTTCAATTTAGACGTTTTGTGTCGGACCGCTGCGCTGCGGTGCCGAAGCGGTGCGTTTGTCGTACTGCGTACGTGCGGTTGTGATTTTTCATAGAAAACAAACGTGCGGCAGCAGTCCGATATCCTATTATGCCCGGTTCCTATAAACAACGGTTCGTTATTGTGCAAAAGGAACCATTCGTTTTTGAGTTACGAATAACGGAAGGATTGTGGCGTTCCTATATATTTTTGCGTCAGCTACCTGCACCGAATGGATGTTGGTTACCCACTTACCAAAGCCCTCCGTCAACACGTGTTCGACACCCCATGTTTCGTTATTACAACAGGGTAGATGACAAAACAATACAAAAACAAAAAACACGTGTCCATTTTTTTTCGATAATCTAACTCACGGACTGAACAGAATCATATGATTCCTACCTTTATTTAGAAAACTTATCTTTTATGTTTATTTTATAATTTTGGTGTTGAAAAAATCTCGATTAAAAAATAAAAATAAAAAATATTTTGGCTACTGAAGTGAACAAAACCCGATTGAGAGCGACAGACTTTCTTGACACATTACATTTTAACGGAACTGTAAATTAAATTGTAATTTGTAAGGCACAGAGGATCATACAAATCACAGAGTACTTTTAGATACCTATGTGCGTAATGTATTATGGTTGTTTCAAATAAATATTTTAAGGTGTGTTTGAGAAATACATACCTGGCTCCCTTATAAATTTCGATGAGTAAACTTTGTACAGACGACATATCTTGCTGAAATCTAATTTGTGATTTATTATCCAAGATACTAAAATGATCGACCCTCGTTTTGTAATTCCGTTGACTAGAACCACTTTCTTCATCTGATTCGGAGTTACTCCAGTCCAATAACCTTTCTAATGCCCGGTTCCTATAAACAAGAAACGAGTCGTTTTGCTTACGGATAGTAGTATTTTCAACGAGACGTAAGCCAAAACCATTCCTATAAAAAACGTTTCGTTACTTAAGTTACCGATAGATCAGTTCTACGTATGGGAGGGTTTCGAATAACGAACCGTAAGCCATAGTACGTATGGAGATGTCGGGCGATGGTGTTCCTATAACAAAAAAGGTAGGTCAACGAGCTGTCAAAGTAACGAGTCGTTTACAATTTGTTTACCGCCCGATTTCGGTCGGTTGTCTACAATAATTTTACTTATTCCTTGTTATTTGCTATAAATAATTGTAAAAGGTCGCGTTCAGATAGTGAATTAAGTGATCTATAAAGGTTATTGGACTGGAGTAACTCCGAATCAGATGAAGAAAGTGGTTCTAGTCAACGGAATTACAAAACAAGGGTCGATCATTTTAGTATCTTGGATAATAACATAATAATAATATAATAATAAGAATAACCTAGAGAAACACTAATTATTTCCCACAATCCTTAAAAAAGGGCGCATGTAAGGCCAACCAATGCCGCATAAATGGCCCGTCCAACCTGTCGGCGACGACGGCGAGGAGACTGTTTCCGCTGGCCCTCACCCTGCCCGCTATCGAGGCTGCCCTCCTGCGCATAGTGGCATAAAAACAGTCTACGCGCACATTGGCGAACATCCCCGACGCGCTGCAGAAGCGAGGCAGCCGCAGCAATGCCCTCAGCGCATTATTATATTGAACTCGGAGGGCTCCATAGGCTTTCTGCGAGTATGACACCCACAGGCTGCTCGTATAAAATGCAGTGCAGTAGGCTCGAAACAAGGTGACTTTGACTTCCTTGGAGCTACGAGCAAACCTGCGAGCTATCATGTTCGCCCTCACCGACAGCGCCCTCCGTTCCCGTTCAATATCGGCGTCATCCTTCAAGTCAGGCGTCACAATATGGCCTAAGTATTTAAATGATTGCACGCGCTCCAAGGGCACGCCGCACAACCTGACTGGAGGAACCTCCATCAGACCTTTGGTCCCAGCTTGGAAGATCATAAGCACACTCTTTGCGACGTTATATTTGAGGCCATGTGAATGTGCGTACGCCTCGCATATGCTCATGAGTTCCCTGAGACCACCCACCGACGCACTCAGCAGCACCATAATAAATCACAAATTAGATTTCGGCAAGATATGTCGTCTGTACAAAGTTTACTCGTCGAAATTTATAAGGGAGCCAGGTATGTATTTCTCAAACAAACCTTAAAATATTTATTTGAAACAACCATAATACATTACGCACATAGGTATATAAAAGTACTCTGTGATTTTTATGATCCTCTGTGCCTTACAAATTACAATTTAATTTACAGTTCCGTTAAAATGTAATGTGTCAAGAAAGTCTGTCACTCTCAATCGGGTTCACTTCAGTAGCCAAAATATTTTTTATTTTTATTTTTTAATACAAATATTTTCAACACCAAAATGATAAAATAAACATAAGAGATAAGTTTTCTGAATAAAGGTAGGAATCATATGATTCTGTTTAGTCCGTGAGTTAGATTATCGAAAAAAAAATGGACACGTGTTTTTTGTTTTTGTATTTTTTTGTCATCTACCCTGTTGTAATAACGAAACGGGTTATTGTACATTCGTCACAAAGTTAATTCGTCACATTTTTGTAAACTCCATACATTGAAAGTATATTCGTCACATGCATAAAAACTATGTGTAAATTCGTCACAAGTCTTCATAGGTACATAATTTACTGGTAGCAAACAAAGTTATTGGTTTTTAGCGCTCGTAATGAAAATGATTTCTAAAATCTTTATTTTCTCCTGCGCTCCTGCACACGCTATCACACGCTTGCTCGCTCGCTGTATCTATCTTTTTCTAGCCGTACTGCAGCAGCGAAGTAAGGCAGAAAGGCAGCCACTGCCATTCTTTTCGAGAAACACGGGCTGTACTTCGCAGAGGAAGTACAGCCCGATCGAGAGCTGTTGGTAATATACGAGGCAATCAAGTCCCTCCGGTTCATTCCACAAAATTCTAAAAATCAGTTTTTTTGGCCGTTTATCATAGATAAACGTTAGTAGTGGAAAAAAATTCGATAGTTAAGTAGTAAAGATACAAGTCGATTAGAAGCTGAAGGCAAATAAACATTGCAATAAATATATATTTAACTGTAAATAAAACTGTTTTTTTTGTAGACGTAAATTAACTTGAAACGTGATTATTACTGTGATTTAATTATCTCTCTTTTTTTTACCAGGAGTTTATTTTTTATTTTACAAATTACTTAAACATTTATTTGAATTCAGTCGCCAATCTCTTGAGGACTTTACCAGTTGACAGTGTTGAGGAGTTATTTGACGCCATTTTTTATGTTTTTAGTTTAAGTTAGTTAGTTTAGTTTATTTTATTAGATTTGTAAATTGTAAATAATGTACATACTTACTGAATACAAATAAATATTTAAGTAATTTGTAAAATATTTTTTTTTCTTGTAATTGTAATGTTGTAAGCATATCAGCCACTTGCAATACATGTTTATTTAGGATTAGGCGTGTCACGCAGGTCACGCTGTCCTTGACAACGTGGCCTTAAAATAGAACAAAACCAGACAATATTAGCGTATATTTTAGCTGTAAGTAGAATTGTGATTTATTTGTGAATTTCTGTGATTATTAAAAATAAATAAATAACGTTATAATCTACTTATTGTTTGATTTTTCTGCTATCTGTACGGAAATAAACAATATGGCGGATTTTCCTTCATGAAAATAGAGTTGTGGCGAGTTTACACATACTTTTTTTCGTGGCGAATTAACTTTGTGACGAATGTACAATAACCCAACGAAACATGGGGTGTCGAACACGTGTTGACGGAGGGCTTTGGTAAGTGGGTAACCAGCATCCATTCGGTGCAGGTAGCAGACGCAAAAATATATAGGAACACCACAATCCTTCCGTTATTCGTAACTCAAAAACGAATGGTTCCTTTTGCACAATAACGAACCGTTGTTTATAGGAACCGGGCATAAATCACTTAATTCACTATCTGAACGTGACATTTTACAATTATTTATAGCAAATAACAAGGAATAAGTAAAATTATTGTAGACAACCGACCGAAATCGGGCGGTAAACAAATTGTAAATGACTCGTTACTTTGACAGCTCGTTGACCTACCTTTTTTGTTATAGGAACACCATCGCCCGACATCTGCATACATTTGGCTTACGGTTCGTTATTCGAAACCCTCCCATCCGTAGAACTGATCTATCGGTAACTTAAGTAACGAAACGTTTTTTATAGGAATGGTTTTGGCTTACGTCTCGTTAAAAATACTACTATCCGTAAGCAAAACGACTCGTTTCTTGTTTATAGGAACCGGGCATTAGTCTATTGTCGAGCGTTCGCGGTACCGACGCCGCACTTATGCCGCACCGCGCGCTTTGCATGACAACAAACGAACGTCCGTACGCAGTACGGCAAACGCACCGCTTCGCTTTTTCTTGCTTCACACTAACTGGTGTTCCTTTGCATCCACAGCTCCTACTTCAGCGACAGTGGGCTGCAGTACAACATGATCCGCGTCCCTATCGGCGGCAGCGACTTCTCCACGCACGCCTACGCTTACAACGAGCTCCCCCTGAATGACGCCACGCTCAGCAACTACTCGCTCGCTTACGAAGATTTTCATTATAAGGTGAACCGTAGCGGCCGTAGCGGGCGTGTAGGCCACACTTTAGCTACCAATTTGTCTAATTATTGTCTCGGACTAAATTAAATTAAACTCTATCAGGAAGAGTCTATTAGGACGCCGCATGTCTTTCCTCGGAAATTAAAAAAATAACTTGTACCTCTTTTTGTTATACAGGGTGTAAAAGACCTCATCACGAAGCCGTCAACCAAGCATTCTGTACATCAAACTAAGTAACTTTACGCAAAAATTATTGCTGGGAAACGACTTTTTTTTTTGGGTGAAAAAATCATGTTTTGTGGTAGAACTCAATGTAACGCACTCAAAACATTGTGCTGATAGATGGATTGAATAGTACGGGGGTCGTGGAGGTGTTTAAAGTAAAAAAATACATTAAAAACTTGTCAAAAAGTTGGAACTTTGACCCCCAATAACTCCGTAACTAGAAGGTTCCCAGGTATGGTGTAGAACAAAAAAAATATCGCAATGATGAGGAGAACAAGTGCCTCTCGACTTCGTTAAGAGGTGTTTTACACCCTTTATATGATTATTGAATTTTTAAATTAGCCACTTTTCGAGAAGTACATACTTAAAAGCTTTCCCTTTGTTCTTCAGATACCGATGATCAAGTCAGCCATGCTATCATCGAGCACCCCAATACAAGTGATAGCAACTACTTGGTCACCGCCCCCATGGATGAAGACCAACAACGCGTACACGGGCCACAGCCGACTCAAGACGCAGTACTACCAGACATACGCCGACTACCATCTTAAGTAAATACTTATTGAAACCATAGTCAAAGAAAACGGTGAAGGAAAACATCGTGAGGAGCCAGGCATGCCCTAGAACCAAGAATTCGAACACATTTCACATTGCACTGGGCCCGTGTGGTAGAATATAGTCGTGGAAACGTTACTGGCTAATTATGAATCCAGAGCGTGCCTCTACTTCCACATTTTTTAAATTTATTTATTAAATGAATGTTCACAAGTCTTAAATTTATGTCAATGCCCCACAAAACCGTTTTCACGGTTTGTCTGTGGGAACGGAACATGCAATATCAACAACCATTACTTTTCAACACTCTCCTCTCCCGTTTCAATTTAATAACTCAACAATATTCATTGGCTTATTTACGCTGACGAACTAAAAAAGATGAGTAGTATGAACGATGATGATTTTTATTACGCTAAAGAGCTAACCAGTTTTTTAAACATGAATGGAGCTATAGTTTTTCTGTACCTATGGCTTAAATTAAGGCGATTATTAGTGAGTAACGCAACTGGGGTATAGAATCAGTCCTAACAGACCGCAAGGATTGAAACATCGTTATCTTCTTCAGGTTTATAGAACAGTATACGGCTGCAGGCGTCCCAATATGGGCCATCACCACTACTAACGAGCCTACGAGCGGTCTGCTAGGGTTTTTGAATTCCATCAACAATCTTGGATGGACCGCAGGGAGCATGGTATGATGTTCTTTTGTTATTCGTCTAAACTAAAAGAAAAGATTATTTATTTGTAAAGAACTTATTCCTAATAATACGGGGTGTAAACAACCTCATCACGAAGCCGTCAACCAAGCATTCCGTACATCAAACTAAGTAACTTTACGCAAAAATTATTGCTGGGAAACGATTTTTTTTGGGGTGAAAAATCATGTTTTATGGTAGAACTCAATGTAACGCACTTAAAACATTGTGCTGATGGATGGATTGAATAGTACGGGGGTCGTAGAGGTTTTTAAAGTAAAAATCCTACAATAAAAACTTGTATTAAAAAAAAAAAAAACTTGTCAAAAAGTTGGAACTTTGACCCCCAATATCTCCGTAACTAGAAGGTTCCCAGGTATTGCGTGTGACGAGGAGAACAAGTGCCGTTCGGCTTCGATAAGAGGTTTTTTACACCCTTTATATAATTTTCAGGGCAAATGGATAGTCGAAAATTTAGGACCTACCATAAGAAATTCGACGTTCAAACATGTTAAAATAATAACTGGGGACGATCAGAGACTGACACTACCATACTGGGTGAATGTGGTAAGACGCTTTCAGCTGTTATTATATTTAGAGCTGATTTCACCAATAAAACTGATGATACTCTATTACTCTGACAGTTCTTGAACGCGTTTTAGATGTGCTGATCCTGTTCAGTTTCATTGGTGAAATTCGCTTTTAAACGACAGCTTGAACTAGTTCAAGCGCTGCATGTTCTTGAACAATAAATGCAAATGCTAATAGCATACACACATCAAAAAAAGTTTGTGATGACTAGCATAAGCTGATATATTTTTTTAAAATTGAACTTTATCAAGAAAAAATCTTTGTTGTGTGTTTTCTTTAAATAGAAAAACCCTGTTTGAAATTAAAAAATAAAACTATTTTTTATCTACACTTCTACACTAATATTATAAAGAAGAAAGATTTGTATTTTGCTGTGTATGTTTGTAATGAATAAACTCAAAAACTACTGCATCGATTTCAAAAATTCTGTCACCTTTAGAAAGCTACATTCACTCTGAGTAACATAGGCTATATTTTATCCCCGTACTACCACGGAAACGGGAATTACGCGGGTTCAACCGCGTGACGTCCGCTAGTTTTTTTATGAAAACGTAACAAAAAAGATTTCGAATTTTCAAAATGATCACAAATTTTTTTTGATGTGTGTATGTTAATTCAGACTAATATGTGGTTTTTTGTTTCATGAAATACAGATGATACTAGAAAATCCTAAAGTTCTGGACTACATAGACGGCATAGCGGTACACTACTATACGGACTTCATTATACCAGCGGCAGTTATTTCAGAAGTGGGGAGGTTATATCCAGACAAGTTCATCATAGCTACTGAGGCTTGCGAAGGTTACATATTTATTTGTATTTTTGTGTGTAACGAATAAACTTAAAAACTACTGGACCGATTAGAAAAAATCTTTCAGCAATGGATAGCTACATTATCAGCGAGTAACATAGGCTATATTTTATTCCCGTACTCCCACGGGAACGGGAACTACGCGGGTGACGCGTGACGTCTGCTAGTTTTTTTTTTAAACTACGCTTCCTAAAGGCAACGGCTTTAAAGTATTTGCCGATGACTCTTGGGATTACTAGTAAGTGTTTATTGCAGAAATAGAGATAATGATCATCAGTTTACCTACCAAGAGTTTTTCTGTGTCACTACCAATGAATCATAACTGTTTGCAAACAAATTCTTGCCCGGTTCAGAATCGAAAGTTTTCAATAGATTCGAAAACCGATTATGGTCAAATGTAACTTATTTCAGCTTATCTGTTTCTTTACCCCGAATAGAGCATGTTATGAGTCGAAAGATTTAGGATTTTTTTTTTTTTAGATTCGCACGATAGAATACACCGCGGTACATCACATGATTCATCAATTGGGTACCCCATTTGGATACCCCAGTACCCCTGGTTCGAACGTAGACCTGCTTTCAAGGTGAAGCTGACTGCTTTGATGAGATACGGGGACATCATAATCAATTAACCTTGTGTTTGCAATTGCGACTTCTAAGGTTTAAAGCTTTTTTGTTACTTTGTAGGTTCTATGCCGTTTGAGAAACATCATGTCATCATTGGATCATGGCTAAGAGCTCAGAAATACATTATCGACATTATTGAGGTAAGTACAAGTGCCTGCATGTTTTCTTGACATTATTTTCAGTCTTACTGGCACGAACGAAATGATAGCAACGACAATTATTTTTGCCGAGGATATAATTATGTGTTACAAGTAAAGTAAAGTAAAGTGTGTTCGATTCAAGCGTAATGATGACGGCTCGGAAGTTAACCACGGCTATATTTCCAAAATGCGACGTTGCCGATCTATGCTAATGTGAGTAAAAGAGAGGCATATAGGTGTCCTGTTTGCTCACTAGTTTGCGCGGTGATCTCGCGTAAGGTGGTCAAGTGCGGAGCATTTTTGTGAAAAGTGTACAAAAAAGTAAGTTTTTAATGCATGTTTCTTTTATTTTTAAAATTTTTCCTGTGTTAAATATCGATGTCTTCATATTTACATTGAATACTAGGGTAATTTGGCTTTCCAATGCACTACGATTTGTTTCGTTATGATTTTGCTTTAACATTTAAATTTTGAAGTTAGTTATGAAAACGTGGTGTGTCTCAGATTGAGCCACCTTTCAGAGGTACACTATTAACCATGGTTCAATGTGTCCACCTACGATTTTTTGGCAGTACACATTTAACCACTGCTTAGTGCTTTTTTGAAATAAAACAAGTTATACTTACCTTATTGATATAATTATATCAATAAGGTAAGTACTTATAACTTGTTTTATTTCAGAAAGTACTTAGGCTTCTCAATAGGGGCTAGGCAGAGTAAATAAACCCGTTTAGGCTTTTAAAGCATGAAATATAATATTTAATAATTAATGCTAAAACACGTAGGTAACAGGTTTTCAGTTCATTGCTTGACAATTATATGGCCTTATGTAGGTAAGGTACCTATCCTTCCATCACTTTTTACGACATCTACGGGAAGTCATACTTAATAACTGTTGGGATTTGTTTCAGAATGGCACGGAAAAAAGTTTTAGAGAGGAAAAGAGGCGGACATTCAGCTTACAATATGCTTAAAGCGTTAAAGATGCTTAGGTCAGGTGAAAGCATCCGAAAAGCTGCTAAAACTTTCAACATTGCCTATCCCACCTTACGCCGTTATGTAGTGCAAAATTTGAACGTTGCTGATGAGGATCTTGTCGACAAAAGAATGGTACCCAATTATGAAATTCATTTTGAATGAGATGTATAATTTTATTTAGTTACTTTAATTGTTAAAAAATAACTTTTTGATTATTTTCTTTAAGTAACAGTACTTAAGTTATTAAATTTCAATAATTCTTATATAATAGTAGAACATATTATAATGATAATACATTTCTTGTGATTTTTAAGACTGATAATAATTGTGATAAAGATTATTAAGCTCGCAATAAACATTAAGTGATTATGAAAATGATATTTTATTATTTTAATAAGTCATTTGCTAAAAAGTTGGTCATTAATGTATACTAAATAAGAGGTGGTTCAATGTGAAATAAGGTGGTTCAATGTGAAAAATACCCTGGTTCATTGTGCACGACCTAGAGTACACATTGAACCAAATCTCATTTTTCACAAAAACTTTTATTATTCTGAAAGTAACACGAAACTGGAAAATTCATAATTGCACATTTTTAGGTGAATAAATTCTCCAGCTACACACAAAATCTTGAACGCTTCGAAGCGTAAACAGTGATGCTATGAGCTTCCGAAATTTACCTGGTTCAATGTGGGACAACTTACCCTAGGCCAGTTGCAGGCACTTTTGAACTGTCGAAACAAAGATGAAAATTAAATGTAGCTACAGTCCCAGTCACAAGACATAAAAATTGTGAAAGTACTGTAGTTGCCAGGGACCGATATCGATAAATAAAAAATACCGATATTTTCAAGAAGATATCATTATTGCAACTGATATTTTATGTTAATATCGATATCCATAACGAAATTATTAAATACTGCTATTAAATTATCCATAACTATATCGTTATTCTATATCGATACCCGTCGCGAGAGGGAGACGATGACGCGACCTTAGTTGCTCGCACTCGCACAGCCGCAACGCCGAGCGGCAACATTGTAACGGATAGACCAGACCCTGTGTAACTTATTTATATACGTACCTACCTATTTTCTTGGTTTTACTAGGACGATACTGATATCATTTTCGACTTATTATTACGCACTAACCATAGTGGTGATGGTAGTGGTGGTTTAGCTGCCTACTTCTTACCTTCCTACTTCTTAGTTATTTAGGTACCTAATTGGTAGTAAGTGTGATTTTTTAGATTTAGTAGAAATAGTTTGGTAAGTATAAAAATCACTTACTTACCTAACTAGGTACCTACCTACTCAGAAATAAGTTTGAACGATCACTATTTATTAGGTAATTACCTACTACGGATATTTATAAATGTAGTTATTTATCCCATTTGATGACAATAGTACCTATAGGGCGCTGTCCTATTGAGATCGCTCGTACGATGGTATGGTGCGATTCGATTGCATTCTTCGATGACATCGTGTGTCCTATTTTGAAGCGATGCGATCATGCGTACTCGACATGTCTCTTATCATCAGAGATGCACAGTTTTTGGTGTCTGACAATATTCCTAAGGGTCCCTACAAGAAATTAAGTCATTTTGAACATTTTTGATCACTCCTTGTGAGAAAGGCAAGAAGAATTTGAACCTGCTTTATTTTTATTATAAGAGTCAGGTTCTTATTCTTGTCGACTGCGGGAACAATTGTTTTAAATAATGTATATATTAATGGCAATCACCCATATTCAAAACCCCTTTTCCGCAAAAGTAACGAGCGAGTGATGTTTGTGGTTCTCTGAACAAAGAACTACAAAATATTCTGAATATTAAAAAATATGAATAACATCAATATATGGTCTACTCGTAACATACGGGAAAACATTATTGATTTCTATACGAAATATAGCAGAAAAAAATGTTGAAAAAACTTAATTTATGGAAAACGTCGGGACAAAAGGGTATTTTTTTCTATACCTTAGAAACACTTTAAAGAAAATTTAAAAATTACTCATTAATCTCAAGGTAGCCCTTTATTAGAATCTGAATTTTTATTTATAAATAAACAATAACTTCATTTCGTAAATTAAATGCAAAGTGAACTATATAATCGACCGCGCAAACCCGATCCCGTCAGTAACGAAAGGGCTCTCCCAGCGTGAGCTGAGCACGTATCACTTTGCTTCGCAAGCGCTCCCGAGTTATTACGTGAATATATTTCCGAGATATACGCAGACTACCACATTTCGATCCAGTATTTATATTAAAATTATTAAACTTTTTGATTGTACATATTTAGATAAGATTTTTTTTTGACGTTGGTTGTTTATTATGATTGGTAATATATTTTTTGTTTTTTACGGATTCGTGTAGAGGAGGCTCGGGAAAGTAAAAACCAGTTTTCAATAGTTGACCCACTTGTCCCCCTTCTCCCCCCTTTAGGCGGATCTCGGAAGTTGAGAGACTTGAAACATTTTTTTTTTTCAGATTCATATAAAGGGGCAACGCGTTAGTCAAAATCATTTTTCAAAACTCCCCACTCTCCCCCCCTTCACCCCTCCCCCCACCGTATCTCGGAAACTAGGACACGTAGCGGCTTTTTGATTTTTACTATAAATTATTAATGAGGAGCGTTTAAATTTGTAAACGGAGGGTATCCTCCCCTCCCCAACCTCCCCTAAAAATAAAAGGGCTATAACTTCGTAACGGTCAGAGATAGCCATTGGGTGCTTGAACAAATATTATAGTAGGCGTCGAAACCTGTCTGGTGGTAGGTAGGTTCTGAGTGGAGCGAACCTGCGAGACCGAGTGGAGCGAAGGGGGCGGAGGTGGCGAGTGAAGCGAGCCGGCGACCTCCGCAGCGTAACGAAAGTTGAGTGGGTGAAGCGTAACTCAGGGCGACGACAAGCAAACTTTAGGGTAGTGTTTAATGGGTCTGAGTTTTTAAATAAGTTTTTTTTTATAGGTGATATTTTTTTAAATTGGTTTTTAAAATGTTTTAGGGGTTCTTAAGGGTTTTCATACTGATATATGGGTAGTTGTAACGGATTTTCCAATTATCTTAAGGATTCCTATGGATTCTCAAAATTTTATGATGGTAAGGAAGAACACGACAAAAAGCGAGCTGCACGCAACTCGCGCACCCACGCAAATACTAGTATTAATATAATGTAGAAGTAAGTAAGTTTTGGGGTCGCTGATTATGAAAATGACATCAAAATGAAAATCCAAGATGACGTCGACGAAAATTTTCGGTTTTTTCTTCATGGGTGTTGTTTTCGTGATTTTTGGGGTTGCTGGTTACGAAAATGAGATCAAAATGAAAATCCAAGAAGGCGCCAGAATTTTTTTTCGGTTTTTCCGTCATGGGTGTCGTTTTCATGGTTTTCGGGGTTGCTGATTACGAAAATGAGGTCAAAATGAAAATCCAAGATGTCGCCGAGAGAAAATTTTGTTTTTCCGTCATGGGTGTCGATTTCATGGTTTTTGGGGTTGTTGGTTACGAAAATGAGGTCAAAATGAAAATCCAAGACGTTGCCGAAAAAAAAATTGTTTTTCCATCATGGATGTCGTTTTCATGGCTTTAGGGGTTCCTGGATACGATAATGAGATCAAAATGAAAATCCAAGATGGTGCCGAAGGAAAATTTTAAATTTTACGTCATGGGTGTACTTTTCATGGTTTTTAGGGTTGCTGATTACGAAAATGAGGTCAAATAAAAATCCAAGTAGGCGCCCAAAAAAAATTTTCGGTTTTTCTGTCATGGGTGTCGTTTTCATGATTTTGGGGGTTGCTGGTTACAAAAATGAGGTCGAATGCAAATCCAACATGGCCCCGTGAAAAAAGTTCGGTTTTTCCAACGTAGGTGTCATTTTCATGGTTTTTGAGGTCGCTGATTATTTTAATTTTAATGCTTCCTCGGCGCCATCTTGGATTTGCATTTCGACTTCAGTTTCGTAACCAGCAACCCCAAAATCCATGAAAACGACACCCATGACGGAAAATCAAAAATTATCCTGGGCGCCATCTTGGATTTTCATATTGATCTCATTTTCATTATCAGCGATCCCGAAAACCATATAAATGACACCCATGATAGGAAAAACAGAAGTTTTCCTCGGCGCCAACTTGGATTTTCATTTTGATCTCATTTCGTTATCAGCGTCTCCTTAACCATGAAAATGACATCCATGACAGAAAAACCAAAAGAAAAAACCACCTTCAAGTATAAATATAGTGCAACATAAAAGAGTAGAAATTAAATAACTAAAATTTTTCATTTTCTGGCAACATCTAAAATGAGTAATTGAGCTGTCAATTCTTCTCGAACGGTTTCGTTTTTCATTAGAATTTTGGTTTTTGTGTGTTATTTCTGAGTGTAGACAGGAAAACAGCGACATATCATGAATAAGGTAATTCGTGGAGGTGCCCGTGAAATAATGTTTAAGTTTTCATGTGGTGTTTGACCGAATTACAAGCTGGGAAGCTGCTATCCTACTTCGAAGATGTTTGCCATCGTACAGCAGATTTTACTGGTAAGTAACTATTGAAAGTTGCAGTAAACGTTAATTACAAACGATTATTACATTCAGGGAGCAACATTTTCGATCTAAATAGTATTTACAAATTATTTTTCTACCATTTTTGAGGTTATGCTAAGATAAACAAATACCATTGTAGTTATAGCGCGACTTAACAACGTTGATAGTTTGGCAAAAGCATTTAATGAAATTTAATTGCGTATTATCAAATACGTTTTTGCCATACCATATTTGTTGAAGCAACCGACTAGTGGAAAGAAACAATTTTAAAATATTTTCACGTTATGAACATATGCGCGGGACTTTTTTCGTCGGACTGACTGCAGTTATATTATGAAGATAAAAGCACTAGTTTAAAGTTGTATTACAAGTTTATGTTAATACCATGCTTTGTTTGTTTTAGGTGTTTCTGTAAGCACAGTGCGCAGAATTGTGCAAAACGGCGGGTAATTCTCGACACCAGCTAAACACAGAAAGGGTCGTCCCTCGAAGTCCTTGATATTTGAGTGAACTTGTAGTTTTATTACTATTACGTACCAAATCTATGATCTATGCGGAACTTATTGAAAGCAATGAATTAATAAACATATTTATTTAAAATAATTATTTACTTATTATTCCTAGCTAATAATACTAATCAAGTATCAAAATCAGTAAGATCGTACTAACTGGGTTGCCACCTGACCGATTGTGGCGCCCTCATTTACTTTCTACTCTTTTATGTTGCACTGTAACAGGGGTATGTTATGTTTACTCTACAGAGTGAACCTCAGTGGCCATTAAGTCGCGCTAAAGTCCAGTCGCACAAGTTTCCAGGCGCGCAAAAGTCCGTTCGCGCATAAGTCCAATCGCGCAAATACCATGCGCGCATTTGTCTTTTCGCGCAAATGGGTTCGCGCAAGTGTCCTTCGCGCAAATGTTTTTCGCGCTAAAGTCCCAGATCCAGAAAAATTAAGTTTGTCCTTTAAAAAGTTTGTACGGAACCCTCAGTGCACGAGTCCAACTCGCACTTTTATTTATCATTTTGTAAAATGTTTATATGTATCTTAATTCTTCTAAAACAAAATTAAACCATTTTTATTTTGATTGTGATAAATATACAGTAGACACACATTCCAGACTTTTATTTCTAAACCGTACTGACTTTATAATTATGTATCATAAAATAATATCGTCTACAGGATCAAAATGGTTTAGGCGATTACTACGTTCGATCTGCACCCGTATGTGCGTGTATCTGCATGAACAATGCACACTAACATAGGATCGCAACAAATGTGCCTAAACTCTAGCGACTGAATTTTTGGAAGGGGCTCTTAAAGTGTAAAGGAAGGAAGGTGCCACAACATTTTATTGGTAACTAGCTGACCCACGCAACTTCGTCTGCGTCACATAAGCTACCTACTACCTACCTACTACCTACCTACTGCCTACCTACTGCCTACCTACTACCTACCTACTACCTACCTACTACCTACCTACTACCTACCTACTACCTACCTACTACCTACCTACTACCTACCTACTACCTACCTACTACCTACCTACTACCTACCTACTACCTACCTACTACCTACCTACTACCTACCTACTACCTACCTACTACCTACCTACTACCTACCTACTACCTACCTACTACCTACCTACTACCTACCTACTACCTACCTACTACCTACCTACTACCTACCTACTACCTACCTACTACCTACCTACTACCTACCTACTACCTACCTACCTTTCTTTTTTTTTCTTTTTCTCGCCGTAAAAACCATCCTTGAACTCCAACGAACATTTAAAAAAAAAAATTGGTCACATTGGTCCAGGCGTTGTTGAGTTATGCGCTTACCAACACATTTTGTGATTCATTTTTATATTATAAGAAGATATATCGTTATTTTAGGATCAGTACCGGTACCGATAAAGACACACATAAATACATATATTGATGAACTGAAATAAAATATCGGTACCAGTATCGATAAAGAGGTACCAAAATATCAGTTCCTATATCGATATTTCGATATCGATACAGGAATCATATCGGTATTACAGTCCCTGTAGTTGCCCATTCCCTAGCGTAGATCTCTATGGAGAAGAACGGGCAAGAAACTCCATGGACACTCTTTTAAATCAAAAAATTGTTACAAAAACACCCAGCACTCATCTGCAGACGTGCGCGAGAGAGACGGATAGAGACGGACGGTTGGACGTTAGAGATTAAGGCCTCAGGTAAAGTCACTCAAGACGATAATAAGTAGGTTATATTTCAATTTTATTATTTTTAGAATGATTATCATACTATTTTGAAGATAGGTACATATTACAATCATAGATACCTATGTTCTTTTTTTTTGTAACAATATTCTGATTTAAAAGAGTGTCCATGGAGTTTCTTGCCCGTTCTTCTCCATAGAGATCTACGCTAGGGAATGGGCAACTACAGTACTTTCACAGTTTTTATGTCTTGTGACTGGGACTGTAGCTACATTTAATTTTCATCTTTGTTTCGACAATTCAAAAGTGCCTGTAACTGGCCAACTTGAAATAAATGATTTGATTTTGATTTTGTTGACTGTTAAATTGTGTTACTGCGTAAGATAGCTATACATACGTTCGATGTTGATTCCGAGCCGCCATTAAGTTTGAATCGAACTATACCACTGACCACTCGTGGTCGTGGAGCCATCATTTTTAGTAGACTCTTTTTTGATTGCAGCGAATTTAGTTTTAATATTTGAATTGTTATTGCAGGACTTCAACAATGGTGTAGTAGGATGGGTTGATTGGAACTTGTGTTTAAACGTCCAAGGAGGACCAACTTACATACAAAACTTCGTAGACTCTCCCATTATTGTGTTCCCTGAGAAGAACGCGTTCATCAAACAGCCCATGTTTTATGCGATGGGACATTTCTCCAAGTTCGTGCCTCGTGGGTCACGCAGGATTGGTGTCACACTGACTGGTGGGAAGTCAGTGTGGAGCGTCGCTTTTGTTACGCCCAAAAACACTACTGTAGTTGTGCTGTATAATGAGTAAGTGCCTACCATTTATCAGGTCTGGTTTGGAAGATGCATATTATTATTATTTTTTGTCGCTGATAGAACGTCAGTCCATCTAGAGCCTGGGAGTAACCATCATGTTTTCTTTCCACAGGGCTGATAAAGCAACTACAGTGAACATACAGATGAACAAGCAAGCTGTGGTTGACTTGGAAGCCCGCTCAGTCGCCACCGTCGAGTTCATGACTACTGCTACCGAAAACATTTAATTTTAATGATTTTTTTTTACGGTTTCGAGCATCGAAATGACAGGTGCAAGGAAAATTGTAGTGTCGTTATAAATAATTAAACATGTTATTTAAAATGTGGTATTTGTAAGAATAGGCTTGTGGTTGTGTACTGAAAAAATCGAATTAGTCCGTCAATTAGATTAAGTATCAAAAAATATTTGACCCGTATTTTTTCTTTTGTTACGTAAACCAAAATTGACGAAGATACATTACTTTAAAAATTCTCAATACGTCACACCGTGGTATAATTTTAGTGAGTTCTGACGTCACGACTTCACGAGCTCCCACTCCCGAGTTTTGATGCGTTTTATCTTTGTCAATATTCATTGATTTACAAAAACAAAAATACGTGTCCATAATTTTCCAATAAGTACTTTAACTTAATTGACGGACTAAATAGATTTGCAATTTTTTGATACTGTCGTCATGCCTATTGTGCAGAAAAGCAAAAAATAACAATTTTTAATTCCGAGTTACCTACTACAAAAATAATTATTAGTTTTATTTTTTTCTGATTCAATGTAAGTACTTACCAGAAAAATATTTTTTAATTAGAAGCCCAATGAAATTATTTTGACTGACTTATTTAATTGTACGAGCATGCTATATGGAGTCTAAAGTCCAATAGTCTGAATCCTAAGTCCACATTTGGTTACCCATAAAACACCGGAAAGCCGCGTGTTAGAAAAAAAAAATCAATATATCCTTATCATCCTCTCCTCCATTTACTTGTAGTATATCTGGGGGCACGGGAGTGCCCCCGCCAAGATGAGCCAAGCGAAGCGCAAGGGCCCTACTTTCCTTAACTCGAAGCGCTTCGTCGTTTTTTTGAACCCTTGTAACTTGGATTTGGATTATACTTACCAGATAAAGAAAATTCTTTGGATATGTTGTCACTATTAGACTTATTAAACACATAAAGTTTTAATTGCATAGCTCTTAAACTTTAGATATTATTGATATCTTATAACTGATTTCGTCACTGACTGATGATCATCAAAATACTTCGGGTATTTCCTACTTAATTAGAGCTGAAATTTGCTATGTAAGCTATTATTAGTACACAAAAATTATAAAACTTGTAACTTTTATCCCCCAACCCCATAAACTAGGGGATGGAAGTTTGTATGAGACTTCCGCAATTTTGACGCTAGAGACGGTCTGAAATTTGATATAGGGTCTCCTAGTCTGAGAAAAATACACTCAAAAAAAATTGTCACAAGCAACTTACAAAAAGAAATTAAATCCACCAAAAACATTTTCATGTACCTAAAATGTTGCCAAGACGAGACCATTTATGACTCGCACTGTCAAAAAGTTGTCAGATCTCATGTAGAGCCAAGCTTCTAACTCTACACGCCCTAACTCTACAAGGTCTAACTTCACAAACTCTACACCTTAATCAAAATATGTGACTTGGCCGTTTCGTTACTACAAGAACTATTGTATAACAGAAAAGTAATGAACAGCGTATAATTTTTTCACCTTACGCCCATGTGAATGTAGCGAAATGGCCAAGCCACATATTTTGATTAAGGTGTAGAGTTAGAAGCTTGGCTCTACATGAGATCTGCGGGTCTAAAATGGCCGCTTTAGCAGAATCCACGCAGAATCTTAGCATGAATCACGTTAAAAAATTAAAATTCTTAAAATGGACTTTATAAATATGATTATAAAGTCAATTTTAAGAATTTTGAATTTTTAACATGATTCATAAATTACGATTCTGCTAAAGCGGCCATTTTAGACCCCCTGATAACTTTTTGACAGTGCGAGTCATATGGCCTATAAGCACATAAAGTCTACTTTACCAAAATTACCACTGGTCTCGTCTTGGCAACATTTTACATGAAAATGTTTTTTTGTGGTTATACTTTCCGTAGATCGCAAGAGGATAAAATAGTGTGTCCACAAAGTGTAAGATTTTTGTTAAAATAACGTTGGGCAATTTCGAGTTCAAAGCGATTTGTTAAGGCTGATCCTCAAGGGTAGTCCGCGAAATTCAAATTTTCTCACGTTTTTTTGCAATTTGCAAGCCAGTGCCAAGTTGTATGTTGATTAAAATATTGTTCGCGACTGTAAGACGTATGTAGTTACAGAATTATAATGATCAAAATCATCAGTACAACCTTGATAAAGTAATTTTATGAACTTTGAGGGTTGTATTGATGATTTTGATGAATATAAATCTGTAACTACATACGTCTTACAGTCGCGAATAATATTTTAATCAACCTAGAACCTAGCACTGGCCTGTAAATTGGAACAAAACGTAAGAAAATTTGAATTTCGCGGGCTACCCTGGAGCATTCACTTAAAGGGTGAAAGCAACAATTTTCTCAATCATTATTATTCTGCCCTTGTCCCAATTCAATTGTGGTTGTCGCAGCATGTCGTCTTCTTCCATAATTCTCTATCACTCGTCACCTCATCAGATACCTTTCTTGCCATATCATCTTTTACACAGTCTACCCATCGTTTATTTGGTCTTCCTCTATTCTTATACTCAACTAGCTGACGCCCCGCGGTTTCACCCGCGTAGTTCCCGTTCCCGTGGGAGTACGAGAATAAAATAAAGCCTATAACACTCACGAATAATGTAGCTTTCTACCAGTGAAACAATTTTTAAAATTGGTGCATTACTTCCGGAGATTACCCCCTACATACAAACTTACAAACATAAAAACTTACAAACAAATGTTACCTCTTTATAATATCAGTATAGATAGTATAGATTACTCGTCACCTCATCAGACACCTCCTTTCTTGCCATATCGTCCTTTACACAGTCTATCCATCGTTTCTTTAGTCTTTCTCTATTCTTATACTCAATATAGATACTAGAAAAAACCAGCCAAGTGCGTGTCGGGCTACGCGCAGTATAGGGTTCCGTAGTAACTTAGCCCGGCATCACAATATAGAACGATTTATTCTAAGGATTTTGTATTTGGTACAAAATTATCCAACACCCAAGTTCAACGACTATTACTGCTAAACTAATTAAGTTATCTTAACCGCTATAATTTTCCTTTGAAGTTCATGAAATGGGTACTATCATCATGAATTTTTCCAGATTTTTCAAGCCCGCTATTTAGCTTGTAGAGGGGGGACGCCCTACAGGAACAAAAACTTGCAGTTTAAAGTTTAATATTTCATAAATGGAGCATTAAATCGAAAAACAGTATTAGCAACTCCTAAGTCAATTTAAAAGACCTATTCAACGATACCCCACACGATGGAATAGACGACGAAAAATATTCACATGTACCCTACATGCTACTCTAAAAAAAATATTTTTCAATACACTTTCTCGAAAACTGGTCCATAACGCACTACGATTAGGTACAACATGCAATGTATTTCACACGCGTGCGATTTTTTCCACTTTCCTGCACGTGCGGCGGGAATGAAAATTGCCACAGATACCTATACCTATACTTAGTCCAAATTGGTTCAATGTCTATAGTCTGGGGTGAATGTTTTTTTTTTATTTTGTCAAAGCACTACGCGTCTTTACGGCATAAATATTTTTTGAATTTTAAAATTGTGTTTTTAAATAGAATATCATAGATAAACATGATTATTTAAAACTAATAGTTACTTTTATACACAAATTAACATTTATTTGTGTTCTGAATTCAAAAATATAAAATAAATCTATTTTTTATATTAGGCTGTTTAACGGCTTCATACCATTGCCTCTCTTTCAACCTGGCGCATGGCGAGACCAAAGCGCGAAAAAAAAAGAAAATTTAAATCATAGTTTCATAGTTCGTGACAAAAATATTATTCGTTATTTTATTTTATTTCTTCAAAAGTGTATTGAAAAACGTCGTTTGATACACGTGGACATTTGTTATTGCAATTCTCGGCTCAAAAACACCCTCGCCTACGGCTCGTGTGTTATAATTCCGCCTCGATTGCAATAACAAACTTTCTCCACTTGTATCAAAATGTACTATTCCACAATTTTATTTTACCATTTTGTCGGCGTAATTGACATACACACCTCTACATAGTTACAGCTTTCTACTTCTAGCACTAACAGTCTCTGAGCAAAACCTCGCACGGACAGACAGACATGACGAAACTATAAGGGTTCCTTGTCAGGACTAGGGAACCCTAAAAAACACAAACTAAAGTATCAGTTGTTCTTACGATGCAAGTATCTACTAAAAGTAGGTAGTCTCGTTAGAACGTGACACAACACAGGATGGGTTAGTTAAGCTGATGATGACGAGTACGCTGCGTCAATCATAAATCTTGTTCAGCTAATACTACGGAATGGTTAGTGGGGTGACTACAAAGGCATTCAAATATTCAAAGTCAAACTCAAAGCATTTATTTCAATTAGACCATTACGGCACTTTTGAATGTCAAAAATACAAAAAAGGAAATCAAAGCTAGACTAAATAAGTTTTATGTCTTTTGAGTGGTAGGAGTGATTTTATATTCAATGTATACGTAGGTTATGCTTATAAAAATTAGAAACTTTAACTCAATCGTTTATTATTGTTATATCGAATAAAATTATAGATTCAGTTGTTATGTCTTGTAAATATTAGAGATTTTGTAATTATATCATTATATTACTTACCCTCTAGTGCCAGACGGTCGCTTGGCTTGGATGTTTTCATCCTCCATCCATCCATCATTATTGTATGACAATATTCCCAATGTCCGCTCTATAACTATTCCAAATCTCTTTGGGTGACTAACTTTCTGAATGAGTTTAGAATGGGTCCTTTTTTCCCGATGGGAAATCATCAAATGAGTCCCGCTCCAGATTTGTACTGCATAAAACCCACCCATGTTCCTTCTTAGACCTTTATGTTCCAGGGCCGTGGTATCTCTTTCGAACAGTCCCGCGGCCCGGAATGGGCCCTTCATTAAAGCGGGGAGCAGCAGTAACTATGGGTGATCTTTCTTTATCGTGTGGTTTGTGCCCAAGTCTCAGAGTTTTTTTGCAGCCGATGAGCCTTTGACTTGGTTTTACATCCCTTCGAGAAATATCTTTCAGCCATGCTAGTTAGATTTCCTCACGATGTTTGCCTTCACCGAAGCAAATGATAGTAAAATTTACAATACGCACATGAATCAGAAAAACCAGAGGTCTCTTGGGTTGGAACTCGAGTCTTATGACTTGGCAGTCTGACAGCCGCTCCACTAGGCTGTCACTGCTGTGTGAGCATGCTGCGGGTGATGAATGCAGATTTCGGTTTTTAGTGAGGTCTTTACTTCATACCGTAAAATCTTTATCTCACCTAATTGCACGGAGTGTAACGCGATCGAGGATGTTCACCATGTTTTGCTCGAGTGTGTCCGGAATGAAGCTCAGCGGCGACAGGTACTTGGGGATACGCAGTACAATATAGGGTTATGCAGCAGCTTCTTGGCCTACCCCCTTTCGGAAGAGTCCAGGAAGTTGTGTGAATTGTTCATGTGCCATTTACGGCACAGGTACCTACAAATAGTTAAGATAAGATTTTGACATAAGAGTTATAGTACAATTAGAATTACGGGGCGACATCGTCATTGTTGACCAAGTCCCCTTAAATAAAGATTAAAAAAAAAAAACTACATTACTTTTCCCAACTGACGCTTTGAACGGACAGATGCAGAAGGGCTGATGGACGCCAGTCCCATAATTAAACCGCTATGAAATTGCTCAGATGAACAAAGGAATCATGGTAATCAAAACACTTTCCAACATTTCACGACTGTACGCGAACGAATGTCAGAGATAGATGGCAGTCACGGCAGAAACAAAATGATTCATGAGTTGAATGCAATTAGGGCAAACACAGCACAATAGAAAGAAGCTTATACTCAGACTGCTGGGGAGACATAATGACTTACTCTCATTAACCAAGTAACCAGTGCTAATTTGGAAAACAAATTATAAGACCTTTCATTTTCTCAGACGATTCCTCAAATAACCCCATAAGTGTTGATGTTATGACTACGTAAACGTTTATTTCCTTGTAGTTGTGTGCTCACAGCTGAGTCATCGCGGTGAGACTCAGACATCGCGGCTGGCCTGACTGGTCGCCCTACTAACTACGGCTTCGGTGACTCACGCGGTAAACAGAATTACGACTATTATTATATTATCACTCATAAAACCAGTGCCTATGCTTCCACAAACTGTATTATGTGCGTAAGATCTTTATTTTAGTGTTTGCAATGTAGTTTTTTACTCAACTAGGTTGAACAAATTATTATTTATGACATAGCACTGCTTCTCTATAAAAAGCTGCATTTTCAGAAATCATAGATCATCATTATCATCATTCCCCTGCCCTTATTTATTCCAATTTAATTGTGGTCGGCACAGCATGACTTCTTCCATAATTCTCCATTACCCATCTCAACAGTCACCTCCTTTCTAGCCTTATCATTTAATTGTGGTCGGCACAGCATGACTTCTGCCATAATTCTCTATTACCTACCCGCCATCTCAATAGTCACCTCATTTCTAGCCTTATCATTTAATTGTGGTCGGCACAGCATGACTTCTTCCATAATTCTCCATTACCCATCTCGAATCAACAGTCACCTCCTTTCTAGCCTTATCATTTAATTGTGGTCGGCACAGCATGACTTCTGCCATAATTCTCTATTACCTACCCGCCATCTCAATAGTCACCTCATTTCTAGCCTTATCATTTAATTGTGGTCGGCACAGCATGACTTCTTCCATAATTCTCCATTACCCATCTCGAATCAACAGTCACCTCCTTTCTAGCCTTATCATTTAATTGTGGTCGGCACAGCATGACTTCTTCCATACTTCTCTATTACCTACCCGCCATCTCAACAGTCACCTCCTTTCTAGCCTTATAATTTAATTGTGGTCGGCACAGCATGACTTCTTCCATAATTCTCTATTACCTACTCACCATCTCAACAGTCACCTCCTTTCCAGCCTTATCATTTAATTGTGGTCGGCACAGCATGACTTCTTCCATAATTCTCTATTACCTACTCACCATCTCAACAGTCACCTCATTTCTAGCCTTATAATTTAATTGTGGTCGGCACAGCATGACTTCTTCCATAATTCTCTATTACCTACTCACCATCTCAACAGTCACCTCATTTCTAGCCTTATAATTTAATTGTGGTCGGCACAGCATGACTTCTTCCATAATTCTCTATTACCTACTCACCATCTCAACAGTCACCTCATTTCTAGCCTTATAATTTAATTGTGGTCGGCACAGCATGACTTCTTCCATAATTCTCTATTACCTACCCGCCATCTCAACAGTCACCTTCTTTCTAGCCTTATCATTCTTCGCGCAGTCCGTAAAAATGTAATTTAAATCGGCATACTACTCCTCCTACTCCTGAATGGTTTAAAAAAGAAACCACGAAGGGTATGGCGGGGTCTATTCAGGCGCAGATACAGGGGGGGGGGGGCAATGGGTGCATTTGCCCCCCCTGAACGGGACCGAATACGTCATTAGCCAAGTTTGAACTAGTTTGACGGGATTGAAACTAAATATTCAAGTTGTATATCTTGGCATGGGCGTAGCCAGGAAGAGGCAGCTGCCCCTAGAGGCTCAGGATTTTTAAAAGTTACAGCTTTTCCTGCCTGATGCCATATAATGGTATTGTACGTAATAAATTGTAGCGTAAAATGGAATCACTCAAATTAAAATATTGTTTAACCCTGCGGAAAAACATTTGTTAAAAAGGCTCCTTTTTTCTACCTCTGGATTGGCACTCTAATTGGATTTTTGCATTATCGACCGGTATAGACAGAGCCTGAAATAAATTAGGAGCCCCTAGCCCCGTGGCCTAATATGCAATTATAGCATAATTATCTTAGGCAATGATGTAAAAAAAATGCTCTTGTAACCTAGTTTTTCTTGAGTCTTGACTTTGTCTTTATGAGGCCCAGGTAACTCCAGGTAACCTCCATTCTAACCTGTTTAAGGTAGGTAAAGTGTTAAAAATTTTCGATCTCGCTTCGCTCGCTCTACTTTCTCTTGAATTTATCTAAAAGTCGACCAAGTAACTCCTATATAAAAGATCAAAACCATTCTAACCTGTCCAAGGCAAGGTTTCATAAAAATTTCGAGCTCGATACGCTTGCTCTTGCAGCCTACTTCCTCTTGAATGTTGCCTTTGTCTGAGAGTCGATCTAATAACTCCTGTATGAAGTGTCTAATCAATTGTAACCTGCCCAAGGTAGTGTTAAAAATTTTGAGCTCGTTTCGCTCGTTCTTGGAGCCTTAGTTCATTTTGTTGGTAAAATTGTCGTCCTAAGTCGATTAAGTATCATCAATTTTTTTATGAATTTTCCGTAAGATAGGTAAAATCAAACAAAAATTGCCCCACCCCCTAAAGGAAATCCTGTATCCGCGCCTAGGTCTATTCGCTCGCTTCGCTCGCTCATTCATCCCCGCCATACCCTTCTAACCTAATCTATCCGTGTCGGGGTGCCCCAATTCAGCCTAGGCAAAACTAGTTTGTCATCAACTATCTCATTAAAATTTGGTGTTCAATTTACTAAATTTGGTGATCAATTCATATTTTAGGTGATAGATGTTAGTGGTCACAAAGTTATTTTTGGTGGTCAACTGGTCATTATATTTTCCCCCATTTAAATCATAGATATTTACCTACTGGAGAAATAGAAAGGGCTTGAAAGATTTTTTGCGTGGCCGGATTTTCTTCAGCCATTTTGATTTTTTTTTCAAAGTAGCGGCCACGCATCGCATAAGACCTATATTAATCGATAGCTGGTATCAATTTAATCAAGTTTTGTATGAGGCAAAATGTTAAGTGTCACGTTTCCGAGATTATGAGCTAACTGATGGCATCTTCAGCACAACTTTGGTTTGATCAGACACGCATAAAACGTGTATCATTCGCTGGCATAAATACAAACAAGTTTTGTATGAAACAAAACGTTCTAAAGTGTCAGAGTTCCCGAAATATGGCGATTGTGATCGCTACCTTGCATAACTTTGATAGCAAACATGACGATTTACAAGATTTTGGATCAGACAAAACTTGTTTGTATGATGCCAGATTAATATACGTTTTATGCATGGCCTCTATATTGTAAAAAAAAAATAGCGGAATAATTTCCGGCCAAAAATTCAAACCCCTTTCGAATCCTATAACAGAACGCAGAAGTAAAAAAATGAGGGAATGGAATGAAGATAACAGCAGGATGGCACTAAAAGCTGGAAAAAAGTTAGTTCTCTTGGTGTTTATGTGGTTGATGGTCTCGGTGGAAGGCACTTGGGGGAGGGCTACGTCAGAGGACGTCTCTCGTGGCTTAGATGACGCAATGAATGCAGACAGATTAGTTGCTGGGGAAATAGTTCTGCCACTATTTCTCTCTTGCTAAAACACTAGGAAAAACACCGGCCAAGTGCGTGTCGGGTCACGCGCAGTGTAGGGTTCCGTAGTAAGTAGCCCGTTAATAATAATAAAAAAATAGATATAATAGAGGAGCTCGTGGCTAAATAATAACAGCCGCTCGGGTCGATCGTTAGGTTAAGCCGTGCTTGCCTAGGTTGGTCTGTCGATGGGTGACCGCCCATTACATACCGAGTTTCCTCCGTGCCTCGGAAAGCACGTTAAGCCGTTGGTCCCGGCTGTCATTTGTAGATCTTTGACAGTCGTTAGGTACCTACCTAGTCAGAGGCCCAAAAAAGTCTGACAACCAGTCTTACCAAGGGGTATCGTATTACCCGGTACTAACTGGGTTGTGGAGGTCAGATAGGCAGTCGCTCCATGTAAAATACTGGTATTCAGCTGCATCCGGTGAAACTGGAAGCCGACCCTAACATAGTTGGGAAAAGGCTAGGCAGATGATGAGATATAATAGATCAAATTTGACATCTATCAGTTTAGCAACTACAGCAAATACTTCATCTTAGTCACTTTAAAGGATTTATTCTAAGGATTTTGCATTTGGTACAAAATTATCCAAAATCCAAGTTCAATGACTATTACTGCTAAACTGATAAAGTTATCTTAACCCCTATACCCCCTAACCCCTATTTTCCTCTAAAGTTAATGAAATGTTCTATCATCGTGAATTTTTCCAGATTTTTTAAGCCAGCAGTTTAGCGTTTAGAGGAAGGGACGCCTATTGGAACAAATATTTGCACTGTAGAGTTTAATATTTCGTAAATGGAGCATTAACTCGAAAAATGGTATTAGGAACCCCATTTTAAAAGACCTATTCAACAATACCCCACACGATAGGACAGATGATGAAAAAAAAAATTCATCCCCACTTCACATTTGTAGCGAAGCTACCCTAAAAAAAAAAACCAAAATTTTATTTTACCGAGCTTTCTAATATTATCAGTCTTTGAGCAAAACCTCGAACGTACGGAGTCGGACGGACAGACGGACATGACGAAACTATGAGGGTTCCTTGTATTTGTGCAAAAGTTTTTCTTGTTTTTATTTTTGAGACAGTTGAATCATCTTTGAATCAGAAGGAAAATATCTAATTTATGAACCATTTTATGAAATAAAAACTAAATATATACCAATTAAGCATGTAAACAGGTAAACCAGTCGGGGGAAACCAAAGAAACAATTAATATTATAAATTATTTTAATTCATTTGCTTTTCCTTGTTTTGACAGAGTTCGACGGAGTTTCTGCGATAGTAAAAGTTAAACTTTAACTTCGAGAAGTTGTTTTTGAACGTATTGTACTAACCACATTTATTTATCTTAATACCTAAATGACACATCTATTATTGCCTTTGTTTTAAATGATTCACTTACAAAGTGACACATTGCCTGCTACTATTAGCTAATTATTCACTTAACCATAATTATAATAATCACGAAAGCCACGGAGTCTAACTTTATTCGACATCTAGAGCCTTAGATTGTTAGCCATTTCCAATATGGAGTAGGCTATCTCTATCTAGCAAAAAACAGCGAGACAATACATTTAGAATGTAAATCGGAATTCAGGACGGGCAGGCAAAAACGTTGATAGGTAACACTAAAATTATGGCAAATAAACAAAAACTTATAAGGAGGTGTTTCGTTGGTATTATCAACTTCGTAGTGCCCTTATCTAATGTAGACACAGCATAGGTATCTTCCTCTTTCATACTCCCCTATTAGTCGTCATTTTAGTGGGTACCCACTTTCTATAGCCATATCATTTTAACACGATACATATTTTTTCTATCCCGTGGGACAAATTACCGAACTCCACGCGGTGAACCCACGGACATAAGCTATAATACAGGGTGTAAAAGACCTCATCACGAAGCCGTTAACCAAGCATTCTGTACATCAAACTAAGTAACTTAACGCAATACCTAATTATTGCTGGGAAACGACTTTTTTTTTGGGGTAGAACTCAATGTAACGCACTCAAAAAGTCAAAACATTGTGCTGATGGATGAATTGAATAGTACGAGGGTCGTGGAGGTGTTAGCACTTTAATACCCGCAATTACAGACACAATTAAAATAACAATGCACCGTGCCCATTTGGGCACGGCTGGGAACATAAGGGTAGTAAAAATCTTACATAAAAAGTTGGAACTTTGACCCCCAATATCTCCGTAACTAGAAGGTATGGTGTAGAACAAAAAATGATTGCAATGACGAGGAGAACAAGTATCTTTCGGCTTCGCTACGAGGTGTTTTACACCCTTTATAGTTAGCCATAAAAGGAACACTTCTTTTGGTGAAGCCATTTCCAAAACTAAGATTTGGTTAAAAGATTAGGTACTCGGTCAGCAAAGATGGTGACTCTCCAAGTCTCCATAGTGTCTGCAGGGTATGGTAATTCTGTCTAACGTTCTAACATAGAGTCTAATGCCTAATACTCTCCAAGTAAATATGCGGCGTAGGTGCATATTTACAGTATATTTATTGTAAGCAACTGATAGTGCACTAAGTTGTTAGCAATATCTAACTAAATATTACAACAAAATACAAACATTGATGATATTGTGTTGTGAGTAACGCGATTGTGTTCGTAATACTTCATAGCGATTATATCGATTTAACACAGGAAACCATTCAAATTCAACTGGCCGTATCATTTACTTTTTATATCATCATAAATATTTTAGCATAATAACAATTTGGGAATAGAATAGAGTAGAAGGATGCTGAACACTACCAAAAGTTTCCTCTTACTACTTATCAGCTGTTACGAATTCGTAGTTTTATGAATGAACGATAGATCAACAACACTTCTCAGAATCTTGCGTCTACGCATTGCCAGTGTTGAAAGGTCAAAGGAGTCCGTTAGTTTATAACGACTACACTGCGATACTGCTGGCCAGTTCCCGGCGAGCTGCGTTGCCGTGATCACGTACCTTATACCTACTCGGTTTAATTAAAATTTTCAAAATGTACAGTTTATCAGCGATAGGGGTGTTGTTAGCGGTATGTGGGGGTGCGTTAAGCCACACATATCACCTGGGAGGGTGTCCCGTCGTCGAGCCCATGCCAGGCTTTGAAATGAACAGGGTATGTATTTTTATTATTGTTTTTATTTATTTTTATTGTACCGGGATCAGAGGGACTGGGCCACTGGGGTCAAGTTTATAAGATTATAAATGAGTGCGTGAGCAGCTGGCGTGACTGGAGTGTTTAGGACAAAGAAAGACATCTCATACAATTATAAATATGCTCACATTTTATTCTTCAAACACTAAGTTTTACGGGTTTGCCAACGGGTGTCGAGGCATTTCAGATGTTTATTACTTTTATGTAAATTAATTTCTGTTTCCTAGAATACTACATTTATTTGTTGAGATAGATAATGCCTACTTATTTTAGCCACTTAGTCTGGATTTGTGTCCGTTTGTTAGCAATAGGTTCGCCCCTTTTACTTGGAACTTAAGGTGAATGCTCCAGGGTAGCCTGTGAAATTCAAATTTTCTTACGTTTTTTGCAATTTGCAGGCCAGTGCTGGTTGTATTATAATCAAAGTATTATTTGCGGCTGTAAGACTCCAGTTCATAAAGGTGGAAAAATGACTTTTTCAAGGTCAAAGTCACTCCTGCACCTTTATGAACTTGGAGGGTTGTATTGATTATTTTGATGATTATAATTCTGTAACTACTCATACATACACACATCAAAAAAAGTTTGCGATCACTGAATAATCGTTTTTTTTTTGTAGATTATGTTTTGATTTCTTCTTTATTTATATTTATTCTTCGTTTTATTTTTTAATTTCAAACAGGGTATTTCTATTTAAATAATACACACAACAAAGATTTTTTCTTGACAAAGTTCAATTTAAAAATGTAATCAGCCTAAGCTAGTGATCACAAACTTTTTTTGATGTGTGTACGTCTTACAGCCGCGAATAATATTCTAATCAACATACACCCTAGCACTGGCCTGCAAATTGCAAAAAACGTAAGAAAATTTGAATAGCGGGCTGGTTGGCTAAATGTGTTTTTTATACCCACAGAAATCCTAATAATAAGGCAATAAGATTTCTGTGGTTATACCTATTAGGTACCTACACGTCTGCAATACCCTTCAGGGATAACAGACGTGATGTTATGTTACATTTTAGGCTACATAAAGTAGAGTATAGATAACAGATCACAGAACGTGTGATGTGAAGCCTTTCTGTCCGCTTTTATCATTTTAATTAGTTTGGTATGCTCTGGTTAACATGAACTAAGTGTTCATTGATGATGCGGGTGATGGTTTGACTCTGTGACAATGTCACATTTAGGTAGGTACCTACTTACTCGTTGTTTTACAGGTCTACCTCATCATCCGCTCATCATCCGCTTGCTTTTGCCCAGAGATAATTGGGATTGTCATGTCTTCTTTTCCATTAATCTCTATTATTTTTATTTATTTAACGGTTTATGTACACACTACATACAGAAAAGAAGAAAGGAATAGAAAAATAGGTACAAAGGTGATGCTTATTTCTAAAGAATTCTCTTCCGGCCATACCTGCGAAAGGAGAGTACCCACATGAAAAGAGATGTAGACATAGAATACATAAAAACTTAAAAATAAAGAATTTATATAAGTAGGTACTTATAACATACACTATAAGAATATACTTACTTTTAAACAAGACAAAATATATACTTAACACAAATATAAACTACAAAATAATATAATTATACTATTATATATACCTATCTGTCATCTCAGTAGCCGCTTTTTTCTAATAATATAATTATACTATTATAAAGCGGCTAGCCGCTTTTTTCTAGTCAATTAGGTAAGTAGGTATGTCATCTTCAGATCATGGATTGACGGGATCTACATCTATCGGTTACTTCGGTCTAGTTTTAATTTGAACCCAGAGATTTAAAAGACTTAGAGAGCGGACATTGGGAATATTTTCATCCAAAAATTCAATTCTTTCTTCAGCTAGCAAATGCTTCAAAAAAATAAAAGTCGATCTTTGGAAAAAATTTAGCGTTCGTTGGACTTTGGATGCGATAATTTAAATAATTGTTTGCGTTAGCAATGACTAAATCGGCTGGCCAAAAATAGGTGTTTTAAGGCACATCATATCATCATAATTTGCATTGGGGTTTTCACATAGACAAGATTATCTCCATACCTACCTAAATATAGATATTAATACTGCCATATACGCGGGAGCAAGGAATCGGACCAGCGACAAACTAGCAAGCTACTCAGTCACTGCGTTACTAGACCCTTTAAATATTGAAGTAGGTAGGCACCTACCATTAATTTTTCGTAAGAAATCTTTTTTTTTTCAAAGAACGCTCTAGAAGTAGGCGGAAATAAATAAATGTGCCCATTAATTTTGGTCGATACAATGATATTATAAAGAAGATACGCCATGTTCATACTGAATGGCGTTCAGATATCGTTGCGAGTAATTTAAAACTACGACAGCGATAGATAATACGGAACGTATAAGATAGAAAGAGATAGCTAGCTATCAAAGTGCAACAATTGTGTCACTTTGTCCTCAACAATTTGTGCGTGCTAGTGCGATATCTACCTCTTTTTACTATATAATATCATTGGGTCGATAATAATTCCTCTTGGAAGCATAGCAAAAAGTATACCTACCTAATTGATGAAGTAATTTTAGAACTTATGAAACTCCTTGAAAACGAAACGATAGAATCAGTTAATGTGTTCAAAGCTTCCACCTAGTTGTAGGTAATGGGATAGGAAGGAAGACTCAACGAATCATGCGTCATTATTAAATGATTATTGTTGGTGTGAATAACAAGGGTAAGGGTGTACTCGTGAATTGATCTGCGAAGAGCTGTACTATCTATAGACCAGGCGGATATAGTATGTCAACGAGTTGGACAGTCGGGCTCAAAGTTAAAGGCAGTTGGATATTTAGTTGAGTAGATAGGAACAGCTTAAAAAGAAGTAAGTACCTCTACTGTAAAATCAATTCCAGAATTTTTTTCGAAAAAAAGATCATTTGGGAAATCGTAACAAAAATGTATTAGCTGCTTATTCTATTGAAACTCCATAATATTACGTTAGGCCAGTACAAGGTCACGACCAAGTCACGGGTCAGTTACCATGGACGCGACGTGCCCATGTGGGCCAGCAGCCTCGACAGATAAAACGACAAAATCGCTAACTTACGATTGCTAATTACTAACGAATAAATTCGGTTGCAATAATGATGCTTGCGAGTAACGCAAGTCTCTACATAACATCCAAGAGGCGTTACTAGCAAGCATCATTATTGCAACCGAATTTATTCGTTAGTAATTAGCAATCGAAAGTGAGCGCTTTTGTCGGCCTTATCTAAGTCGAGACTGAAGTCAACATCATCTGTCTTCTGTTTAAATCTAAAACTTTTGAAATCTAAAATATTTACTAAGCTAAGATAAAATATGTAGACATCAAGTTATTCCGATATTAGCAACTCACAGGCTGATATCGGGTGTCTCCGCGATGCAGTGTCTATTATAAGCAACAATTCGATGACTCATACAACAAGAGAATGTTTCGTCAACATAACTTGTTTTCAGTTTAAAACCCACTTTCACAAACACATCACCCAGATTCTCAAAATTTGAAGATTTAATTTACTAGTGGAGTTAGTCATCATTTTAGTCGTTTGTATGTTAATGAGTTGCCTGTCTGTCTGTATGGTATGACGTAGATAAGGCATGTAGGTAACTGTATACAGCGAAATGTTTATTTTCGAGAAAAAGCTAGATTGAACCTACACACATTAAATCACTAACTATCACCATTCGCTAACAGACAAGGCACAACGTAAACCGCTGGTTATAGACAAGCATCGCATTTTGCTCAAACGTTCCTTACAATGGCGAAGGTGAGCACTGCGGAGCATGTTTGAAGATAATTAGGAGGATAGTTTTGTTATGGAAGATCGTCTTTTTGCCAAAAGAAAATCCCATGTATGAAAGACATAAATATTTTTAGGATATGAGTGAGGAAAGTGATCGGTTTACTTAAGTGTGTGAATGAATTCTGTGTATTGAACTAGAACAATTGTTCACAAAACACTATTGTTCTTCACGCAATGAGTGCCATTGTTTTGACAACTTTATAAGTTTTATTACTTCTTGAGTGTTCTCGTTTCTTTTATCACTTGCTAATTGCCATGTGCTGTTTGCGCTTTAGGATTTTAATATCCATCTTCATCGCCTGTTCTAAAAGGAATTTTAAGCGTTTGTCAATTGCTCTCTTGGACAGTTCAGACCAAATACTACAATGTACCTACTTATGTACCTATATAGTTCAGGCTTCTGTTCTTTTGTTGCCTAGTTTTCCTTGAGTCTTAACTTTGTCTATATGAGGCCCAACTCGGCCCAAGTAACTCCAGTAGGTCGAAACAATTCTAACCTGCTGTCCGTAGGTAATGTGTTACAATTTTCGAGCTCGCTTCACTCGCTCTACAGACTACTTTCTCGTGGATTTATATAAAAGTCGACCAAGTAACTCCTTTATGAAGGATCGAAACCATTCTAACCTGTCTAAGGCAAGGTGTCATGAAAATTTCGAGCTCGCTGCACTCGCTCTTGCAGCCTACTTCCTCTTGAATGTTGTCATTGTTTGTCTGAGGGTCGATGTAGTAACTCCTCTATGAAGGGTCTAAACAATCGCAACCTGCCCAAGGTAGAGTGTTAAAATTTTTGAGCTCGTTTCGCTCGTTCTTGGAGCCTTCAAAAAATCAAATCGTGGCTACGAAAAAGCTTTAATGGTTGAAGAACGTCTAACCGGACTGACACTTCTCCATGTCCATAAAAACGTACCAATTGAAGTATGTAGATGAAGTCATAGCGCGTTTTGGGAGAACGTAAAAAAAAATTGTTGTTATTTAAATATAAATATATACCTATATTTAAATAACAAAAAAATTTTTTTTTACGTCTAGTATATAATATAATAAGTATTCTAAGGACAGTACTTAGTACTTACTTAAAAAATATCTACTTTTAACTTGTATCTATTAATAACAAAATTATATTGTAACTTCTTGTGACTTGACAATATGACCCCCCCCCTGGCGCCAAAGCTGGATCCGCCCTTGTATAGATGCTCTGTGGTCATGACACAGAGGTCGTACCGACGACAGTGATACGACAGCGACATTTTTCGAGGTGCATAAATTATTAAAATAACACTATGAAAACAACTTCATTAGATTCTAGGTGGCATTTTTATTACTGCATCACCAACAGTAGGTACGTTATTTTAGAATCCTGGTAGTAACCAAAGACTTAAAAATTACTTCTTTGATCAACAGTTACTGGGCGTGTGGTACGTCGTCCAGAAGACATCGACAGCGTCGCACTGCATGACGTACAACTTCACCAAGACTACCGAGCCCGGCAGATATGAACTGGAGCAGCTGTCGCAGCACTTCATCTTGGGACTTACACCTCTGAAGCACGACTACAGGTACATAATACTACATTAGTTATATGCGGGCCCAGACAACTTAAGTACACACACTCAGTGGCGTAGCGAGGGGGGGGGTGGAAGGGGCGGACCGCCCCGGGCGCCACCATTGGAAGGGCGGCAAAATACTCTTGCTGTATTTGAACGTGATACAGAAACTAGTGTAGTGCCACTTCAAGTCAAAAACCCAATAAACCAGCTGTAGTTGGTGTCACCAACTCGAGGCTACAAAGCAGTACAGAACCTTGACTGTAAGTTTGCTGAAGTGATTCGGCCAGGGCCTGTAGATTCTACCACGGGGCCCAAAGGTGTAACAAGAAAATAAAGCCGCGATTTGTTTTTCCGAACTTCACCAAATGGAGAAGATTCTGAGAACATGGATGGCCTATTCCCCTTTTATGGAATAATTATTGTTTCTGTTGCCGTTTGTTTGGGGACGCCAGCGATAAACCTGGACAACAGTATTTATTTCAACAGTATATTTCATGTGAGTTAACATGAATCTAGCCCAGTACATAATGATAACTTCCTTAAATGGAAATATTTGGAGATAAGACTTCAAGTTGGTGCAACGATCGACAAGGAAGCACAAAATGTGATTGTCAAAGAAGAGCAAAAGCGGAGACTAGTGTTGGTCAGGAAACTGGACATTATCAGATATCTTGCTAAACAAAATCTAATATGTTTACGACGTCAAAAGGGCGGCAAATAATGACTCCGCCCCGGGCGACAGTGATTCACGCTACGCCACTGCACACACTTACGTCCCCACTACTTTTACGCAGACCTGAGTTCCAATAGTCCTGAGGATGAGAGAGGGAGACTCCCTGAGAGAAGTGGGTCGTAAATCGTAATCCACCAAGCAGGCAGCATCGGAGGCTCAATAGGCCGAGTGTGATTTCTTGTAGGTAGTTGTACCTACGTTCTGTGGTTGTACCTAAACCTCTACTTCAGTATCTTGTAAAAGCAATGCTAGTTCAACCATGCAATACTAAATTAGCGCAATCTGACGACATAAAGCAGCTATCTAATGGGTCATTTTTAGGGTTCCGTACCCAAAGGGTAAAAACGGAACCCTATTACTAAGACTTCGCTGTCTGTCCGTCTGTCTGTCACCAGGCTGTATCTCATGAACCGTGACAGCTAGACAGTTGAAATTTTCACAGATGATGTATTTCTGTTGCCGCTATAACAACAAATACTAAAAACAGAATAAAATTAATATTTAAGGGGGGCTCCCATACAACAAACGTGATTTTTTTGCCCTTTTTTGATAATAATGGTACGGAACCCTTCGTGCGCGAGTCCGACTCGCACTTGGCCGGTTTTTCTTATTTGACATCGAAATAGATGAATGGACGATCGTTTCTTTAAATTAATACGGATTAACACCTCCATTTGTTGTTCACAGGTATACTGGAATACTAACGGTTCCAGACCCAGCTGTCCCCGCAAGAATGAAAGTGAGATTTCCTCTGAGTAAGTACCTACCTATTGAAAGTGAACAATCCTCTTGGCTAACCCATCTGCTGGCGAGTGATAAATCATTTCCCCAGCCGTACCCGATCTCGGGTACGGTGCATTGTTATTTTAATTGTGTCTGTACCTAATTGATCGAAGAGCTACACCCTTTTATTCGCAATCAGGACCGTAGCCAACACAGATATAGATAGATAGCGCTGAACAACAGGCCAACAAACAGTCTTTAGATTGACCTCAACATCACAATAAGGGGATTATTTTCAGGGAGTGCATTATCACCTTCATGAAAAGAGCTTGTATTCACTCCGCAACGGATGTGTTAGGTTTTCGTTTGTCGGTGTCGAATCATAAGTACCTACAAGGAGTAACTTTGTAACTCGTACAGAAAAGAGCGAGCGAGAAAATTTTATCATTCCTACCTACGGCCCTGGGTGCCTAAGCGACACATTCTAATATTATGACTTGTATTTTTTCAGGTGTAGCAGGTTCAGCGAGCTACACAGTCGTAATGACTGACTACACATCTCATGCCGTCATCTTCACTTGCCAGAAGCTTGCGTTTGCGCACCGCAGATCAGCCACCATTCTCTCAAGAACCAAGGAGCTTGACAAGATCTACACCGACAAGGTAAGTTTCTTAGAATTAGGGCAAAAGTAGCTCAAAAGAGACACAGTTTTTGGATTAGAAAAGCTAAGCACAGGCCAATGTAACGACACAGCCATTGTAATGTTTTAAATCTTTCATTTTATTACCCGACTGCCAAGGAATGGCTAAACTACTTACCGCGTTTTATGACAAATCTTGGATTTGCGCTCCAAGGCTCTTGGTTATTAGGCCGACGGATAAAATAATCTAATATCGATATCTAATGATGCAACAACGAACAAGAAACTACCGTAGTACAACAATCAACAGAAAACCATGATCTACACCGTACCTACTAACGGCCGTTTTCTATAACTTACTTACGTATCCTAACTGTTGGTTAATATGCTTACGTCCGTAGCTTTCGGTGTTTCTTTATACAAAGTTAGCTTGGAATATCCTATCCGCGTCACCTAACTGTCACTTGATTCATAGAAAAATAAAAGACAGCTTTTATGTGACGTTTTGTTTCTAACCGTCCGTAAGCTAAATGTCAAACTGACAGTTACCTGCCTGGCCAGTATAATCAAAATTGTCTTTTCAAACACATTTTTTCCTATCGTTTTTTTTTCTTTTATTATAGATGCGCAACAAGCTTGCTTCCTTCGGCGTGGACCCGTACGACCTGTCCATTATCTCGCAGAACGACTGCCCCTCCCACCTCAATGGCACTGAGGGCGTCAACATCAACATCGATCCGGAGACTTTCTCCTCACACAACATTGGACAGGCCGTCAGGAAAACCGGCAGTGCGATCGGTGAGCCAAAATCATCACTTTTTTAAATAATGCTTCAGAAAAATAAAAAACGGTGAACATTTTCAATTCTGAAGATATTACCTACTGCTGCTGAGTCAATGGGAATGAATTTTGTTATGAAAAGGGACGGTTGATTCAAACTGGGCTTAGGACAGCCAAACTTGGAAGAGGTCCCCAAATAGGGTTTAAGCTTCTTACTATTTGTAAATCGAATTAACCTAAGATAGCTCCGCTACTAAACCTGCTGTGTAGGCAGGACTTGAAGCATTTTAGCAGTAATATCTGCTAACTACGAAGTTAACGACCTCTACTAAACCTGCTGTGTAGGCAGGACTTGAAGCATTTTAGCAGTAATATCTGCTAACTACGAAGTTAACGACCTATTATTGCGTGCGTAGCTTTGACACAATAGAAGAACAGTACTAATTTAAGTGTCGTATTTCAGCCGATGGAGTAGAATACGTCGTGGAAGCCGGCAAGACAGTGTACCACAAAGTGGCCAGCAGTAAGGAGGACCTAAACGAAACACCCGGCGGTCGCGCGTACTCCGTCAAAGATGACGCCGAATGGTTGCCTTGAACTCCTTGATGAAGTGGCTCTAAGTACAAGTAGCCGTATTATGCGTGATCGCGTAAACTTCAACTTAGAATCTAAGATCATTATTACTTAAGTTATTAAATACTGAACTCAATGTCATACAAGGCAAAGTTTAAATTCCATTGCAAACATATTTCAAGCATTTTTCACTAGAAAATGGTCACTCAAAAATAGACTACAGTTCAGTAAGTGGAAATAGAATACCTACCTATACTTAAATGATTTATCTAAGATTCTGTTGACTAAACCTAAACTTCTAGTTAACAACAGCTCTAATAGAACTTAAAACCCTAGACAGAGTATTTATCATATTAGGCTGTTTAGCGGCTTCATACCTTTGCTTCTCCTTCAACCTGGCAAAAGCTAAGCTCGGAATAAAAGCAAATTTAAACATAGTACCTATCCTAATAATGATTGACAAAAATACTTTTCGATCTAATATTTGATTTCTTCGAAAATATATTGAAGAACGTCGTTTTGCACGTGGGCATTTGTTATCGCCTGTGGCTCGGGTGTGAATTCCGCCTCGACTGCACTAACTGACACAATATTATAGACTCCCAGTTTTTTTTTGTGAAGTCAGTGTTGTGTATGGATTTATCTAGTACTTAGTGTAGTGTCAATTTTAAAAATACTATCACTTCATTTGTGTAAAAACAGTAATTAATGCATTTAATATACTCTTATGATAATCGGGTTATCATTGATTCACCCGATCAGAGATGTGATTTAAGTTTAGTATGTAAGTACCTAATGTAATATTTTTATATCATGAGTTACGTTGATAGCAAACAGTTTTATACCAAAGGATGCCTTACCATATCATGCTATCATTATATGTTTATAGAAATAATAAAAAGACTTAAAAATAATTGTATTTTTTTTACCTCCTACGTAATCAGTCACACAATACGTCTGCAGGCGCATACTAATATTTCCAAATTTGGATTTAACACCTCGCAGAGACACATGATCTAAAACATGTATTTTACATGCTATGACTTTTTTGAGTCTTTGAGTTAAGTAGGGTACGAAATTTTTTTTTCCCCATAATTTGTCAAAAAGGTGAACAAAATAGTTGACATCACATGGTAATAAAAAACGTTTATGCTAAAAATAAAACCGACTTCAAAACACAACAATGTGAAATAGTACATTGTTACCCTAGGGGTGAAAGTAACTTATTTAATCCCGAGACGGGGTTTGGTGCCCGAGCGAAGCGAGGGCGCTAATAGTTCGAGGGACTAAATAAGGTTTTAACCCGAGGTAAACACTGTGCTTTTCATTACGAATACAAGGAAATTAAAAACATTCAATTAACAAATGAAGATCGGACCACGGAAGACCGCTTTCCCGCCTATTTTGCTTTTTTTTCTGTGGCCGGCCAGCTATTCAGCCATTACCTATTTTTTATTTTCATCATCGAAAAAATGGTAAATATTTTGCCCAAATCTATGTTTATTTTAAAGAAATAGTTGAAACTTTATTCTAGTAAAGTAAAATATATATTCTCTAATTAATACTTAATTGTATGTTATTTCAATTTTACATCGTGGCTGTATAGAAAGTTGGAACATGGTTCAATAGAAAAATGGACTATTTTTTTAATAATTTGGCAGCTGTCAGTTGAAAACGATTCTCCCTAGGGCTGAAAAGTATTACTTTCAACCCGCTCCTCAGGCAACTTTAGACCTACTTTTCGAGTATGAATAATGAAAAATAACTTTAGCTTCAGAAGTCGGTGACTTGTGTGTGTTTGATTCAGTTTCTTTGCCACCGACTTCTGAAGCTAAAGATATTTATCACTTTGTTGTGTTTTTGAAGTCGGTTTTATTTTTTGCAAAAAAGTTTTTTTCTTTTTCATTTTTTAGTCATAATATCCCATACAAATAATAGTTATACATTTATTTTAACATAACATAACATCACGCCTATAATCCCCGGTTGGGTTGAGACCATTATCTTATTTGTTTATATACGGTCCCTATACTAAAGAGGTAATACATATTATTAAAACAATACCTAGAATTTACAATAAATTAGGAGTCGAGTATGAACTTGGAGGGTTGTATTGATTATTTTGATGATTATAATTCTGTAACTACATACGTCTTACAGCCGCGAATAATGTTTTAATCAATATACAACCTAGCACTGGCCTGCAAATTGCAAAAAAACGTAAGAAAATTTGAATTTCGCGGGCTACCCTGGAGCATCAGCCTTAAACAGAAGGTTGATCCCAGCACAGTTAGGAAAGGCTCATTGAAATGATTTTTTTTTTGTTTTTATAATCGACAAAATAAAATAGAAGGAAAACATATAAGGAAAGTTTCTGAATGAAAATCACAAATCCATTTATGAATTGTATTTAAATTAAATAAAAAATGTACAATGCAAGTGTTATTTGGAATGTTTACATTCCTCTTCTATTGAATGCATAAAAATGCTGATGAGTGATGATTTTAATAAAATAACCTGTTTAGCTGTGTCATGAAATGCTTATCGACGGTATTTTAATAATTTAGAATAAAATAAACTAACACAGTCAACAAAATATAGAAACTTGTACCATTTTACAGATGGCACAAAGCAACAAGTCAGTACATTTCAACAAAACCAATTTTTTTCTTTTTTGGGGCCGTTCAAGTATTACGTAAGCAGATTTATTACAATTATATACCCCCCATTTGTCTGCAAAAGTAAGCAAAGCTTTTACCCCCCTCCCATGCTTACGTAAACATTGGTATATGCATTTTTCTTTTAATGTAAGTAATCTGTTTTTTTTCTATTGATTCATGAGCAGCAGTTATAATTCCAGAAATAAGAAAATAAGCTTAACTACCCGTTTCTAAGCGAGTACCTAAACGTATTCATTATTTGTGGGAATCCCCGAATATGCGTTTGGTTTTCAAGCATAGACAATATGTGGGTTGCCATTTATGTGTAAAAAAGTAAATAATTACTGCTGCCGTAATCACCATCTAGACCCACCCACCCCCATGTCATCAAAAATAAGCAAAGCATATACCCCCCCGCCCCCTATAGTGCTTACGTAATACTTGAACGGTCCCTTTTACAAAACTCAATTTCAGATCAAACATTTGTATACCAATTTAACTGACCACTGAAAACTACACTTATAATCATTGTTATTATGATATCTTAGGCGCCAATGGTTGCACAAAACTCCTCAATATAATGCAATATATAATTTATGAGCTATTCATTAATAGCATAAGATGGTTTAGTGGTAAATGCAAAGGCAACTCGATTTTCTTAAATGTATTATTTTCATTTGAAAATCTGTGATATTATTGTATACATTATAATATTGCCGATAGCAGACGAGGCGTCGAAGTGTATGAGCTTGCAAGAAATTAATCTTTGTCATTAGAAATAGCAGTATACATTATTGAAATGCGTACCCTGGAGCATGAAGATTATCCATTTATTTCGTTGTACTTATTCTGCTGCATCAATAAGTAAACACTGCTATAGTTGGTGCCAGTTAAGATGAGAATAGCGGTCATTGCCCTTTCCCTAATATCTCTTCGTACGAACCAAAACAAATTAACCATGTATCGACATTTTTTGTAATGAAAAACATTACAAAAAATGTTGAAGATAACGATAGATGCCGATTCCAGACTTGAACAGGCTTATTTTTGGTTATTGTCTTTTTTAAACTTTCACTATCAGAACACATTATAATATACGTCATGTAAACGGGTATTCAGGTTCGGGTTTTGGGCTAGACACTATTAGTGTAGTGTGCTGTCCTAGTGTGAACCGGCCCTAATCAACATTTATGAAGATCAAGTGAGGGTAATTGAATAAACGCCTTCGCTTTGCTGTGGCGGTACCTCCAATACTTCAGTCTTCCCGCGCCCACGGCTGGTGCAATCCGGTCGAAACGTCGGGCTTATATTAAAGGTAAAATTCACGATAAATAGCCGTTTACATGTGTTTAATAATGTTATTTTTAGCTTTCAAAGAAGTTTAATAAATTTAGGTGGGTCAATGACCGCTATTCTAACTGTCACCTACTATACTTCTATAGTTGGTGACAGTTAAGATGATAGGTCAATGACCGCTATTCTCATGTTAACTGGCACCAACTATACTTCTATAGTTGGTGACAGTTAAGATGATGGGTCAATGACCGCTATTCTCATGTTAACTGGCAGCGACTATACTTCAAGTCGGTTACACGTCCACAGTTGACCTAAGGCGTGCAACGGTCGAGGAAGCGCGGGTACAAGCAGACCTCGCGGATGTGGAAGCGGTCCAGCAGCCAGCACAGGAAGCGCTCCAGGCCGAGCCCGTACCCGCCGTGCGGGACCGTGCCGAACTTGCGCTGGTCCGTGTACCAGTAGTACGGGGACGGGTCGATGCCCTCGCGCTTGTAACCTGGAACAAGACATAAGTGTCTAAGATAGAGTGTCTAGTGATATAAGTATCACAATCAGACTTAACAATAGGGATGATGACTGAATAAAAAATCGGGGCAGTCTTGTCGGGGGTGTCTTTGTTGTCTTTACTTTTTGTTTTCACTTCTATCGGCAGTCCCCACTGCCGATAGAAGTGAAAACAAAAAGTACACAGGCCCCTCCCCGGTCGTAGCACTAGTTAGGCCCCGCGCATGCCTGTGTGGTGCTACGCCGTAACGGATCGCCTACGAGTGCTACGAAGCGTGACCGCACGTTACCTTACGTGACGATGAATTCAATGTTTTCCTTCACCCAAAAAGTGCTCAACGCGCTTATAGAAGTTTCCACTTCAAAAAATAGGGAGAAAATATAATGACCACCAAAAATAACTTTGTGCCCACTAACATTAGCTATCACCTAAAATATCAATTGATCACAAAATTTAGTAATTTGAGCACCAAATTTTAATGAGGTGGTTTATGACAAATTAGTTTTGCCTAGGCCGACTTGGGGCACCCCGACACGGATAGATTCCAATGGACAAAAACCATTCAGAAGTAGGAGCCCCGCTTCACGGGGCTTCGTCGACCGGGTCTCCCTCGACTCGGATACAAGAGTTCAATTTCTGGTGGTCATTAACTAAAAAAATAAATTTTTGGTTCTAATTTCACGATAATTTTGGTGATCATTTAATAATTTTGGCAATCAAAAGTGACTCAATATAGATTGCCATCGACACACTAAGAATAAGAAGAATCCGTGAAATTTCTTATTGAAATCCCCATTACTGCATTGACTCTCGGTCTATAGCGGAACGAGTGGGAAATAAAAAGTTCCAATCTTCACCACTGCGGAGGAACAATAGTAGATTGTATCATAAGGGAGCAAAATAATATTTTTACGGCGAGGGCGCTTTTTTGAATCCAGAGCGAAGTGAGGGATTCCTGAACGTAGCGAGGGATTCAAAGTACGTCGCCCGAGCCAAAAATATATTTTGACCCACTATGAGAAAATAAAAGGCGCCTAATAATTTTAACCGACTTCAAAAAAGAGGAGGTAATTCGACTGTTTTTTTTAATGTATTTACACGATTACGCTGATATTTATGAGCCGATTGACGTGATTATTCTTTAGTTTGATGTGGAATAGTTGCCATTTGGTCCTATAAAAATGTAACATAGTTTGGCCCAGTAGTTTTCATTTTATGAACATTTTTACTTCAGTCGTGTGGTCTAATTTCAACATCTAAAATAAATGCATATCTAATATTTGGATAGGATATTACAACTAAAAATGGAAAAATAAAAAAACTTTTTTGCAAAAAATAAAACCGACTTCACAAAACACAAAAACGTTAAAAATAACTTTAGCTTCAGAAGTCGGTGACAAAAAAAAACTAAATGAATCAAACAAAGGTCACCGACTTCTGAAGATCTAAAGTTATTTTTCACTTTATTGTGTTTCTTATTCACTGTCACTTGAAGAACTCATTTTTCAAAACAAAACCATGAATTTCTAACAATTCATAAAAATTGACGAAAACGCGGTCTGTAGTTCGCGTGTTTTTAATTTGATTTCTTTTTTTTATTCAGTCAGCGCGGCGGCCGGCGGCGCGACTGGGCCGTCGTACCAGCCAGTCTTTATTCAAACAATATTTGCGTTCGATTTCTTTCGGCGCTGAACACTAAGATGTTCCAAATTGAAAAAGTGCGCCGCAATTATCTTTGCGGCGCACTTTTTGAATTTGGAACATCTATAAAGAGGATTAAAAACTCATTACTGCCCGCTAAAAGTTTCTTATAGAAAACACCACCTTCATCCCATCTATTCGAAAAGGACGACTTGGTTGGCCTTTAAGTGCACCCAAAGGTAGTGTTTTCTATAAGAAACTTTTAGCGGGCAGTAATGAGTTTTTAATCCTCTTTATAAGTGCGCCGCAATTATCTTTGCCGCGCACTTTTTGAATTTCACATATTAAGAAACTTTTAGCGGGCAGTAATGAGTTTTTATTCCTCTTTATAAGTTCGTCGCAATTATCTTTGCCGCGCACTTTTTGAATTTGGAACATCTTAGTGTTCAGCGCCAAAGAAATCGAACGCAAATATTGTTTGAATAAAGACTGGCTAGTACGACGGCCCGTAGTCCCGCCCGAAGGCTGAATAAAAAAAAGGAAATCAAATTAAAAACACGCGAACTACAGCTCGCGTTTTTGTAAATTTTCACGGATTATTAGAAATTCATGGTTTTTTTTTGAAAAATGAGTTCTTCAAGTGACAGTGAATAAATTATGAGGCGCCTTTTATATTCTCATAGTGGGTGATGAAAAGTATATCACTCGGGCGTAAAATATATTTTTGGCTCGGGCGACATACTTTGAATCCCTCGCTACGCTCAGGATTCAAAAAAGCGCCCTCGCCGTAAAACTATTATTTTGCTCCCTTATGATACAATCTACTATTTTCCCATTCGTACCCAGTGGGGATGACAGGGAATAAACGTTAATTCCTACTTATCTGGCGAAGACTATAGCTGTCCCTAAAATAGTTGAAGGTGGACGATAAGTTACCTTCCATCAGTTCGTCATAGTCCCAGGTCCTCATGGATCCTCCGACGATCTCTCCCACTCCTGGCATCAGAACATCCACGGACTCTGTAAGGCGCCTGTCTTCAGGACAGCGTTGCATGTAGAACGATTTGATCTCGGCCGGGAACTTGCACAGCAGGATGGGCTCGCCGATCGCGTCAGTCATCTTACGTTCTGGCATTTCGGGTATGTCCTGCAGGAGAGGACAGATATATACAGTAAATACGGGAGACCAAGATCTAGTAATAAAAAATAAATAATATTATACAGATTACCAGCAAATTCAGAGTCATACTGCGGTATCGGCTACATTTAAAACGAATATTCCAGTTTTTCAAATTAATCACAATTTTTAGGGTTCCGTACCTCAAAAGGTAAAAAACCGGCCATGTGCGAGTCGGACTCTCGCACGAAGGGTTCCGTACCAATTATTATAAAAAAATCACGTTTGTTGTATGGGAGCCCCCCTTAAATATTAATTTTATTCTGTGTTTAGTATTTGTTGTTATAGCGGCAACAGAAATACATCATCAGGTTCATGAGATACAGCCTGGTGACAGACAGACGGACAGACAGCGAAGTCTTAGTAATAGGGTTCCGTTTTTACCCTTTGGGTACGGAACCCTAAAAATGAACCCTTATAAGATCACATTCTTGTCCGTCTGTCACCACCGTTTTTCTCAGGAACAGGTGGACCTAGCAAGTTGAAATTTATACCAGATACTGAGGTCTATAGTCCCTATTAGGTGTATAAAAATCAAGGTCCAAATTTAAATTTTTGTAAAACGTGTAAGTACCACAATTTACTTTAAATTTCAACTTTTTTATTTTTCGGAATTTTTCCTTTACTTGTGCTGCCTTGCTTTTAACCAAAATTGACAGTTCTAGGTCAATCGAAAGTACCCTATAGGTTTTGTGTCGAAAACCCAAATGGTAGTTCCCGTTGACTTAAAATCACGAGATTTGGCGAGAAGCAATGTCTTACAGCACATGTAAAGGGAAAAATCTGAAAACCGTAAATATATAGTTTAATAACAAAAAAAAACAATTTTACTTTTATAAACTTATTATTTGCGGTTGGTGCATACCGTTTCATGGGATCGAACAGCAAAGTTAAGTTTGTCTTTTAAAAAGTTTGTACCTACGGAACCCTCGGTGTGCAAGTCCGACTCGCTCTTGGCCGGTTTTTTTTTATGAAATCAAAATTATCATAGTACTGAGGTTTTGAACAGGTTTTCAGCCAACACACATTTCGGGTTTAGCAAACTTATTCTATAGACATTGAATGTTTGTTATTTAGCGCATGGTGCCTTACCTCTCCGAACTCGTAGAAGGAGCCATCTTCCTTGGTGATGTTGTGTTCGCGCAAGTATTCAATCGCTTCCGTGTACGCCATGCGTCTGAACGGCCTCTTGGGTCTCTGGAATTAAATCGTACAATTTTATTTAATAAATTGAATAAGCCAGATTTCTTTTGGAAGTCTATTAAAAAAAATACATTAAGGTAGATGACAAAAAAAATCTAATAAGTCCGTCAGATAGATTTCCAAAATATATTGGACACATGATTTTTTCTTTTTTCACGTAAACAAAAAATGAACACGATACAGTGCGTCAAAAACTCGTGTGACGTCACATTTGAGTGCAATTTTTACTCAAATGTGACGTCACAAGCCTCACGATCTTACACGTTTTATCTTCGTCAATTTTTATTGATTTGATAAAACAAAAAACACGTATCCAATATTTTTCGATAACCTAACTGACGGACTAAACAGAATCATAGTTTTTTTAGTCAGTCAGTCCTCCCAATTCAAAACACTGTGAAAAAAATCCCAATGATAAAACCGATTTGAAACTGGAGGAATTTAGATCGTCTGGTTTTTCGCATAAAACGGGTTTTTTTTAAATTATGTTTTGCTAGTTTTTAGACTACATATTACCTTGAAGTTAGGGTTAAGCTCATGGACGAGATGCGCGTCCGGCGAGTCGAGGACTCTGTCCACCACGTCCACCACCAGGTCCTCGAGGCGAGACAGCAGGTCCTCGAACGTGATGAACGGACACTCTGCCTCTACGTGACTGTACCTGTAACAAGAACGATACATGTTAACAAAAGGCAAAGAATTCACTACTTAATAAAGTTCTCGACTGAAAGAGCTAGCTAAAGTGAAATTATATAGGTTCAAATTAAATTATCTAGCGGTACTCCATTCCCAACGTGACAGGTACAAGATACAAAGAACAACAGACACAACACAACAGATACAAGATGAAAAGGTTTTGATGATTTTATTTGTGGGTTCGAACCCAGGCAGGCGCATTACTTTGTGTAATTTATTTCATCACTGCTGCTCTCAAAATGGTGAAGGAAAACATCGTGAGGAAACCGGCATGTCCTAGAACCAAAAAAATCGAAGACATGTGACATTTACCAACCCGCACTGGGCCCGCGTGGTGGATTATAGACCATTCCCTCTCATAGAGAGGAGGCCAGTGTCCCAGCAGTGGGAACATTAATAGGCTGATGATGATGATGATTTTTTGTAATTCAGAATCTTAGATAATTGACAAGTTTTAGAAAAGTAAACTCCTAAACATACAAAAAAAAGTTCAAATTGTGTTGTGTATAAAGTTGTTACGTACTCAGCGAGATGCCTGCGCGTGCGCGACTGCTCGGCGCGGTAGGACTGCGCGATGCAGTACACGTCGCCCAGAGTCGCCAGGCACGTCTCCAGGTACAGTTGGGAGCTCTGGGTCAGGTAAGCCTCGTCACTGTTAATTATACAAGGATTAGTATAATGTGAGTAAAAAAACCTAATTTGGAAAAAAAACTAAAGCATAGACAATAGGGAATAGGCAAGAAATACAAAACTCTTTTTATTTATTAAAAATGCCTTGTATTGGTGCTTATGAACATTGTGGTAAGCTTGTTTAAGTTTCTAAAACATCACTTATTTTACAATTTATTGTTTTATGTAGCATGTTTTTGGTGAAACGGAACGCACTCTCAAAACGCGTCGTCCTCGATAACGCCGGTAATGACCTCAAAGTCTATGTGTCAAAAAAACACTTTTATTTGAAAAGTAGTTAAAGTTTCACTAAGATTTTATTATAATATCGTTATCGCAAAACTTGCGATAACGATATTATAATAAAATCAACAACACAAAACAAAGTGTTTGTGTATAAAGCACATACAATCAGTAAAATAACTATAATACGGCCAAAAAATTAGATGTAAACAAGGCAGATTGAGGTAAATGATGTCACATCATGGCTGCGACAGTCATGGACGTCTGAACTGTCATAGAAAAGTGCAGGAGTTTCATATTATTTTTGAGCGACAAGCAGTAGTTGAACTTAACCTAAAATACTTAATCTTGGGTTTATAGTACTGTATTTTATTGATTTAGGTGAAGAAAAAATTACGTGCATATTCTCTATTGCCAGGCTGGTAAGAAAATAAAAAAATCAGATCTTTAACAGTTGTTACTGGTAGTCCGAAGCCCGAAAATACGAAAATCAGTGTTACGAAGGAGTATAATATTACCCAGTAATACCTATAACTTGATTCTGGTGGTCAGATAGGCAATCACTCATTATAAAAGACTGACAGACAGACATGCTAGTTTCCACCATCAATAAATTGCAAATCTATTTAGTTCGTCAGTTAGAGTATTGGAAAATAATGGACACATATTTTTTGTTTTTGTAAATAAATAAATATTGATAAAGATAAAACGCATCAAAACTCGGGAGTGGGGGCTCGTGACGTCACAACGCACTAAAAATTATAGCACGGCGTGAGGTATTGAGAATTTAAAAGCGTCTTATTTTCATCAATTTAGATTTACGTAACAAAAGAAAAAATACTGACGGACTAATTAGATTTTCTCAGGACACAAGCCTATTGAGAAAAGGCTAGGGAGAAAATGAGAGAAATAAAACTCACCCGAAGTAGCTGAACTTGAAGAGCGTGCTGCCGCCCTCGCACTGCGTCTGCACCAGCGTCGGCGGCGTCACCTCGGTGTAGCGCCGCGCCGCGAAGTGCTCGCGGAACGCGCGCGTCACGGCGGCGCGGGCGCGGAGCACCTTCGACGTGTTCTCGCCGCGGATCATTATGTGCCTGGAGAAGTCACTTGTATTGTATAACGGGCTGGTGTCCGTGTCCACAACTCATCGAGCATATAACCTATAGAGTCGTAATATTACTTATTTTGTTTGAAAACAATTCCGCTAACTGACAGCTACTCACATCTGCGTACGCTACGCTCTGATTGGCTGACCCAATGTCAAATAATACTCTCTCTCTCTCTCACTCTTACTGTTTTAGAGAGAGCGAGCGTCGTCATTTATAAGTGACAAATCACTTATTCGTTGCGGAGGCGGATGGCCCGACATTACGACTCTATAGGTTATATGCTCGATGCCGCAACTCCACGTCAAAGCGCGTATTTTACGTATGGGCTATAATCCACCACACGGGCCCAGTGCGGATTGATAGATGTCACATGTCTTCGAACAGGGTAGATGACATCATAAAACAATAACACCAATCTCAATCAATCAAAAAAAAAAAAACACTTTATTTTGGGCCTGAAAACCAGATTTATTTTCAATTCATTGCCAAATTCGATTTTTAGTCGCTTTGAAATCACTAAATAGTTGAGTCATTGAGTTGAATAAACAGTGACGTCACAGTTGGCTATTGCCATACAAAGTCTATGAGAGAACCGCTTATTGACAGCTCTTAAAGTGTCTCAATTGATTGGTGTGTCATCTACCCCATTTTTGGTTCTAGGCGGTGAACGAAGTTCACCGGTTCTAAGACATGCCGGTTTCCTCACGATGTTTCCCTTCACCGTTTTAAGAGCAGTGGTGATGAAATAAATTACACAAAGTTGTACGCCTGTCCAGGTTCAAAAAGTCAGTCTTATAAAAACACTAGCTGACCCACGCCACTTCGTCTGCGTCACATAAGAGAGAAAAAGCTCACAAAAAGAATACACTTTCGCCGTTTTTGCAACATTTTTCATTTATGCTCCGCTCCTATTGGTCGTAGCGTGATGTTATAAGCCGATAACCTTCCTCGATTAATGGACTATCCAACACAAAAATTATTTTTTCAATTCCAACCAGTAGTTCTTGAGATTAGCGCGTTCAACCAAACAAACAAACTCTTCAGCTTTATAATATTATATATATCTATACATATAATAAAACAGTAGAAAAACTTTGTCTGTACATTGAATATATTAAAAAAATAATAATTGAGGGGGGTTTAGAAACAGTAAAAGAGCACGAATCCAAAAAAAAAATTCTGTCTGTTTGTCTGTTTGTTTGTACACGCTAATCTTCGGAACTACTGGACGGATTTGAATGATTTTTTTGTTGTTGTATAGGTATTAAGTCTGGGCAAGATATAGGCTATAATTTATCTTGGAAACTTGAACACCTGATGCAGAACCACAACAGACCAGCTGAAGTATAAGAGATACAAAAATGGTACCATAGCAAAAATTGTTCCACGTGATGGGCATTTTCTGCTGAGAGAATAAATTTGAAGATCTGGAAAAGAGCCCAGCTACACTTACATATATATAGGAATGACGTTTTAGCAAAAGTTGTTCAATTTGATGAGCACTCTCTGTTGACTTATAAAAATCGAAGATCTGGAACACCTGTTGTGGAACTCCAAAAGCCCAGCTATGCCATAACACATATAGGAATGACGTCTTAGCAAAAGTTGTTCAATCTGATGAACACTCTTTGTTGATTTATAAAAATCGAAGATCTGAAACACCTGTTGTGGAACTCCGAGAGCCCAGCTACACCATAACACATATAGGAATGATGTCTTAGCAAAAGTTGTTCAATCTGATGAGCACTCTCTGTTGGCTTATAAAAATCGAAGATCTGGAACACCTGATGTGGAACTCCAAGAGCCCAGCTACACTAACATATATATAGGAATGACGTTTTAGCAAAAGTTGTTGAATCTGATGAGCACCCTCTGTTGACTAATAAAAATCGAAGATCTGGAACACCTGATGTGGAACTCCAAGAGCCCAGCTACACCATAACACATAGGAATGACGTCTTAGCAAGTTTTGTTTGGTCTGATGGGCATTTCCTGTTGACTTTTATCTTGGAAACAAACACCTGATGCAGAACCGCAACAGACCAGCTGAACTGTAAGAGATACAAAAATGGTACCATAGCAAAAATTGTTTCACGTGATGAGCATTTTCTGTTGAAGATCTGGAACACCTGATGTGGAACTTCAAGAGCCCAGCTACACTATAACATATATATAGGAATGAAGTTTTAGCAAAAGTTGTTCAATCTGATGAGCACTCTCTGTTGACTTATAAAAATTGAAGATCTGGAACACCTGTTGTGGAACTCCAAGAGCCCAGCTACACCATAACACATAGGAATGACGTCTTAGCAAGTGTTGTTTGGTCTGATGGGCATTTCCTGTTGACTTATAAAAATGTTTAGTTTGATGGGCATTTCCTGTTGACTTACAAAAATGAAAGATCTGGAACTACTCGAATCGTCTCGCGCATCCCGTTGTATTCCCGTCCCCGGGCTCTTAAAATTCAACATCAGACGTTTCAGATCTTCGATTTTGACGACCCCGTTGTCGCTGGCATAAGCAACAGGATCCGCGTACGAAGTCGCGGGCAGAAGCTAGTATATAGTATAGATTACATTCAAAAGCCTTGATACAAGCCCAATGAAGGCAGAGCGTAATCGATACGAAAATAAAATCTATCAGCAAACCAACAGGCGACACTATAGAGACAGAAAAATCTACACTAATATTATAAAGAGGAAAGATTTGTATGTTTGTGTGTGTGTATGTTTATAATGAATAAATTCAAAAACTACTGCGCCGATTTTGAAAATTCTTTCACCATTAGAAAGCCACGTCTTCACTGAGTAACATAGGCTATATTTTATCTCCGTACTCCCACGGGAACGGGAACTACGCGGGTGAAATCGCGTGACGTCCGCTAGTTTCAAATTTCATTGACAAATCTTGAAAGAACATTCTGAAGTTCCTATTTGTTACCTGTTGTCAAGCTGCACATCAGGCAAGGCTTCTTCGTTGAGGATGGCGTCTGCACCACCTGGTGGAGCGAGGCCGATCAGTTCCCAGTAGTCAGCTGTCAGCTCGTGACCGCCAGGCGCCTGGACAATTTTACAAGTTGATAAGAAAAGCAGCTACAATATCAGTTGGGATAAAAGGCCATTATGATAATTTTTCTACTGCTGGTACATAGACCTCGTGTTTAAAAGGGCAACCACCATACGAGCCCAGTGCAGTTTGGTGATCAGACAAGCCGACATGATTGAGCGAATTAAAAAAAAAAAAACTGCCTACGGATTAAACCGTAGACAGAGAATGCTATAATAGATTTATTTATTTATTTATTATTAAACATTTGTAAACTTAACAGGTAAACCCAAGACGTCTACAAACTAGTTATATCTAAGTACTAAATATACGCGTACCTACAGTTACAATATTTTGTTGTTGGCTTAGCTTATTATTATGGTTAAAGAAACTTATTTCTCAATTAGAAATTACATAAGTTAATTCACTACTTGAGAACTTAGTGGAACTTAAACATAGTATTACAATAACCTTGACATATAAAATAAGTAGTTTTAAGTAATGTTTTTCTGAACAATTAATTAAAGTATAAGGTAAAATAGAATTTCGTACGCAAATACCATTCACATTAAAAAACATAAAGCTTACAATTTTTTCCATCCACCCGCAAAATAAATAATTACTGACCATAATTACTGACTATTAGATATAGACTAATAGTCTGGTAAATGAGTGCTCAAAAGGGGGGTGTGGTTGGAAAAGTCGAAAGCAGAAAATGTGACTTATGAACTTCGTTTGGACTAGTTAGAAGATAAACATATAAAAAGTCCTGACCCCTCCGAGGTGAGCCCGAGGGGGGGGGGGGGCAAAGAAGGTCCCGTTTTTTGGTTTTTTGCTTATATCTCGAAAACGATGCGTCGTATAAAATTTTGTTATACTACATAATAAAACCTCATAAAATTCTCTACAACTTTGTTTGTCACACTTTTTATCTATCTCCAATATTTAAAAAAAAAAAAAAAAAAAAAAAAAAAAAAAAAAAAAAAAAAAATTACCAAGTTGTAGAGAATTTTATCAGATTTCATTGTGTAGTACAACAAATATTCATGCGACACGCCGTTTTCGAGATATAAACCAAAAACAACGAACGGGACAGATTGTAGGAATTTTTTTAAAAAATTGATCGTTTTTCGGAGCTCATACCAATTCAACGATAAGAGATAGATAAAAAATTTAAAAGCAAAGTTAAAGAAAATTTTATGAGGTTTTATTATGTAGTACAACAAAATTTTGTACGACGCATCGTTTTCGAGATATAAGCAAAAAACCAAAAAACGGGACCTTCTTTGCCCCCCCCCCCCCTCGGGCTCACCTCGGAGGGGTCAGGACTTTTAATATGTTTATCTTCTAACTAGTCCAAACAAAGTTCATAAGTCACATTTTCTGCTTTCAACTTTTCCAACCACAATCATTCATTTACCAGACTATAATTGATATCTTTGGTCGCATTCACACAAGAAAAAGAGCGACTTATTCTGATGTTAAAAAATGATGATGAATGATGATGATGTGTGTAAAGAAATGGAACAGAACGATGAGATTTTTTTTTTCACGGGGCGTGCCTCTTTTTTCAAGTTGAGCACACTACTTTGACAAACTAAGTTTGAATAAATATAATGAAATAAATAAATAATACATGAAATATACCATTCTAACTGTTCTAAGTGCTCTTTATTCAAATAATTGTTAAAATAGTTTAAAGTCTAAATATTTAATATTTTATTTATTTTTGTATTAATTTTTAACAATTTTAAATATTTAGACTTTAAACTATTTTTATTGTACATATTTTGTCTCTTTCTGTGACACGCTTTGCAGGTGTCTATAGCATTCTCTGTCTACGGATTATACCCTCGAACATACATTAAATAGGGAGCCATCCAAATGATGTTTAATAAAGGATGACCTTCGCGGACTGACACTCACCATCTTCCCTTCCGGCACGACCTCCAGCTGACCATAGATGACAACGGAGGACTCCGTGGACAACACCAGCGCGTCGTGCGTCTGACACAGCAGGCCGTGTAGCACGCACTGCAAGTAGCCGGTGCCGTCGCGAAGAGTCAGGAAGGTGAGCGCGCGGCCCTGACGACGTAAGCGGTGCACCCATCCTCGCACGCAAATGCGCTTGCCGCGGTTATCGGTTGCTGGAGAATGAACATGGTTTATATTATAGTCATCGGCATTTTGAGTATTGTGACATTATTTAGTGAATTTAGTTGAGCAATTGGCTCAACTTGACACTAAACACAAAACCGAACATGACTGATGATGCAACAAAAGTCGCGTCACACGCGTATGTATCATGGTTTGCGAGAAATTGAAGTTGTTGCAATCATGACCCGTTTTAATTGTCCCCGGTCTACCCTACAGTCGTGGTCTTTTCCGCCTGATCATTTGATTTTTGTTCCGCTTAAATCATGCGGAGGCGCCGAGCCATGCCCCCTTAAAGTTTAATCCTATTAGGAAAGCGTCAACTTTGGCGTGCAAAATAACAATAACTCTCGTTTGGCGTGCGTCGTCAGTGCGCTCGGCCGATCGGTTTTCATTTTCATTCATTATTTCTATACAAAGTCAACGGGCGGGGCTAGAGAGCGTTTCTATGTTGTAAGTGCAAGCAAAAATTAGCTTAGTGGTGATCAGGCGGGAGTGTCCTCGATAGTACATAGGTACATAACGTCACATCGCCCCTTCTTTCCACGAGGAGTTAGGCAAGGGTGCACTTATAGAACGCCCATGTTTCGCTTCATTATCATCAAAAGAAAGACGTCCACTGCTGGACATAGGCCTCCCCCAAAGGGGGGTTTCGCTTATCACTACATATTCTAAAACATGGTCCCCCGCCGCATCTGTCTGTCCCTATGTATACTTAGATCTTTAAAACTACGCAACGGATTTTGATGCGGGTTTTTTTAATAGATAGAGTAATTTAAAAGGAAGGTTTTAGTTTATAATTTTCGGGCGGGCGAAGCCGCGGGTATCAGCTAGATATGTATAAGTCTCAGGTATACACAATTATGTTGCGAGCCTATAGCAATTGGGCACAGATCCAAACTGCTACTATTTCTATTTTGACTGGTAGAGAATGCCTTGTGGCATTAAGTCCGCCTATGTACTATCGAAGACACTCCCGCCTGACCACCACTAAGCTCATTTTTGCTTGCACTCGCAACATAAAAACGCTCTCTAGCCCCGCCCCGTTGACTTTGTGTAGAAAAAATGAATGAAAAGATACCGAATCGGCCGAGCGCATTGACGACGCACGCCAAACGAGAGTTATTGTTACTTTGCGCGCCAAAGTTGACGCTTTCCTAATAGGCCCAAACTTTAAGGGGGCGTGGCTCAGCGCCTCTGCATGATTTAAGCGAAAAAAATTTAAACTGGTCAGGCGGAAAAGACCCCGATAGTACCACTCTTACACATGAAGATTAAATAAATAAAAACCCTTGCCCAACCTGGGAATTAAACCCCCGTCCTCATACCCCCCACCCAGCAGTAGAGTTTGTGACCAGACCTGGCTCACCCAATAAGAGCAAAACCATTTCTGTAGTGAAGAATATTATAAGAAAGGGATTACTAATGTGTATACAGGGTGGCAAGGTGGCCACCCGGAGGGATAGTACTCTAAATACTGGAGATCGCAATTTTTACTCAAAGGAAACATTCCTGAACTGTGAAGTATGCTAAATCTTATTCCATTGAATTTATATGTTTAGACTTCATGGATTTCCCTTCATTTAAGGGGACTGCTTCAGGTTAGCCCGCGAAATTCAAATTTTCTTACGTTTTTTGAAATTTGCAGGCCAGTGCTAGGTTGTATGTTGATTAAAATATTATTCGCGGTTGTAAGACGAATGTAGTTACAGAATTATATTCACCAAAATCATAAATCTCCTCCCGCTCTGGGCGGAGCAGGAGGGAGTGTCAGACTTTTACTGACTAAAACCCATCCATGTATGTTCCTTCATCGCCCTTTGTGTTCCGGGGCCACGGTATCTCTTTCGAACAGTCCCGCAACCCCGGCAGGCATCGGTCCCTACGGACCCCTTCCCTTTTGCTGACTCTCTTTGAGGCGCGCGTGGAACACGAACGCGCCGTCGACACGGCCTGTCGTCATGAGACGGACGGACGGCGAGCTAGCCCATAGCCCACAGGCCCGCGCCTACGGTGGCCGGGGGCCACGTGGTGGTGGCCCCCGACGCCCGGGGCGTCTCCCGCGGCGGCCGGGACGTTGAGAGGTTCTCTCCCTCTCACGTTCCGCCACCTCCTTCTCTAGCATTACTGCTTCGCAGAAGGAGGTGACGGCGTCCCATTCCGTCTCGCTCCGGACCATGGCTTGCACCAGGGCCGGACGCGAGGTCGCCGCCGATCAATACAACCCTCAAAGTTCATAAAAGTGGAAAAATTACTTTTCCAAGGTCAAAATCATTCTTGCACCTTTATGAACTTGGAGGGTTGTATTGATGATTTTGATGATTATAATTATGTAACTACATACGTCTTATAGTCGCAAACAATATTTTGTGATGGCCTACAAATTGCAAAAAACGTAAGAAAATTTGTATTTCGCGGGCTACCCTGGAGCATCAGCCTTAACTTATCATGTTTGTTAGAGAGCTTTGATCCATATGATTGACCCTATCGATTGATGTAAAAATAGTACAGGTTATTATTTTTTAGAACTTTGGTTGGTTCGATTCCCGATTGTGGCAAGTGAATTTTCGAAAATCTGTGAATGTAGATTTTTGTTTATTTAACAAAATAAAGGAATGTTTTGTTGGAGTTAAATTTGCTATCTCCAGTATTTAAAATACTTTCCCTCCAGGTGGTATTGAAAAATTCCATAATTACGGATAAAAGTAGGTGTGAACATAAACTTAAGATTAGTCGGCTAATCTTAGGTTACATTATTTAAGTGTAGCCAGCTAATGTTCAATTTCCAATGAAGATGATGAGATCATTATCAATTACTTATAATATTTGTTTGTGTTGGATGATAATAAACTTGATGAAGAGATTAAGCAACTTTTAGTTAGAATCTACTTTGTTCATTGAATGCCTGTTAACGAGTCTAACACTAAGCAACGCATAGTGAATGTCTAAATATTATTGCTGTGTTCAAATTTCAACAGTGCCTTTTTGTTTCGGCAGTCATTTAGGTCTTGCTTAGAGTTACTGAAAACGGGCACGGGCGGGCAGGGAATACACTGGCCTGCAAAACTAGCAATAACTTTTTAAGTGCACAAAAACGGGCATAGGGAATACACTGGCCTGCAAAACTAGCAATAACTTTTGAAGTGCACAAGATATACTTTCGAAACAAAAAAGACTCGGAAAAAGATGTACATAAAAACGAATAAAGCTTTTTTTTTTTTAATCTTTATTTTTAGAAAAAGGCTTTAATCGCGTAGCGATTATGTCAGCCTACGAATAAAGCTGATAAAAATTGAGTTTAAGAAAAAATTGAAATTTTAAAAGTGTTGTACTTAGTTTTGCAGGCCAGTGTAGATCATTGACTTGTAATACAAAGTATTACTCCAATCGTTATTTATCTTGAATGTAGATAAAAGTAGTGGGAATCCCAGTATCCAGCGTTTTCTTTGTAATGCTGTTTGAGTCATGTAAACAGGTCAGAATCTCTAGTGCCTGCAATTTACATAATTTTCCTGTTTGTTAACAAACATTTGAATTCCACATTTTCGTTTCTTGCAACTGTTAAATATATTTTAGTTATAGTTTTACTTTTATGCACTAATTATGTTTGAGAAATAACACTACTGCACCTAAATGTACATTTTTGTAAACCTTTCTTTTTAATAAATTATTACGAGTATTCTTATTCTATTCTATGGGAAAATCCTTGTTATGTACTCTTGTTGTGTACTCAACTCATATTTAGTTTATTGTACTTATGGTAATATTTACTAGGAATAAGGATCACTCCACTTTATTTTATATTGTTTAAAAATTGGATTCAGAAGTGAATTAACGCAAAGATTTGGCCATTTTCGAAATTGCCAATTCAACCTCAGAAATTACTAGGTATTTCTTTTATCATCAAAATGTGACTATAATCTTGTATTTTATTATAGATATGGACAATGTTTATATATCTAGTCTTAGAAAGGGAAGTTAGTAAACACAGTGAGTCAGCAAGCAATACTGCAGTTTGTTACATCATCTTCATTTCTTGGTGTATATTCTATAGAAGTAAGGACAAAACAGACATGCTGTGCCCACTCGAAATAGATTGGGATATCTATATCTGCAAAATTGCAAATGTGCTTTCTTGGCATAAGCAAATTGTGTTTGTTCGTTTCTTTCTTACTTAACATCTTGAGATAGCAACATAATCTACACTAATATTATAAAGAGGAAAGATTTGTATTTTTGTGTGTGTTTGTAATGAATAAACTCAAAAACGACTGTGCCGATTTCCTAAATTCTTTCACCATTAGTAAGCTACATTCACCCTGAGTAACATAGGCTATATCTTATCCCCGTACTCCCACGGGAACTACGCGGGTGAAACCGTGTGACGTCCTCTAGATATTATTTAAAAAAAAAACTCTTCATAATAGACATAGGAATGGAGACTAGTAATCAAAGCTTTGCTATTATTTTGCTTTGCCTGACAGTGTTTGTAATGTTCTCAATTAGATTTTATGTTACTGCCTTTTTATTTTTATTCGTATCGGGAATCATCAAATGACTCCTCCCGATCTGGGTGGAGCAGGAGGGGGAGTGTCAGACTTTTACTGACTAAAACCCATCCATGTTCCTTCATCGTCCTTTGTGTTCCGAGGCCACGGTACCTCTTTCGAACAGTCCCGCAACCCCCGTTATGTTACTGCCTTACTACACATTGTGGAATGCAATGAATGATTGAGTATTTACCTTTTGACCGCCATGGTCACATATACGTGACAAGCACGTGCCCTGTACACCAAATGACACAAATATGTGACAAAATTGAAAATGGTAGGTGAAATTGTGGCTTGGCATGGTAGGCACGAGCGTGCGTTTTGCTCTGGCGGTTAAAAAGTTACATAAGTCATCAATATTTTATTCATATTATGCTCTACTTGATCTTGCAAAAAGTTCCCCTCTAAAAGACAACACTCTCACCAGGTTTTAGCACAATTTCCTACACTTTGAATCCCACTAACAAAAACCTTTTAATTTGGCTATCATTGTGAGCCAGAGCTGACTATCTTACTGCCTTACTACTTAACATTTTTTTCTGTATGACTGTATGTCTTATATATCATGGTTAAAATAAAAAAAAGGATCTAAGTAGGTACTCACTTTCTGATATCTTTATAACGGTAGCTTTAGGTAGTTTAGGATCCTCTTGTATGACAACTTTTTTAGCCTCATCAAGGTTCTGTTGTCTTTTGTCATTGCCCTCCTCTTCGGCCTTCGCCTTATCAGCGGATTTATGGCCCTCTCTCACCCAAATCTTGTGAATTTTCTTTAATTGAGATTTTGCTACAACTTCGTACACTTTCGTGTCATCTTTTGCGTCGACATAGATCGTCGGGAAAGGCTCCTTGCCAGCATGTCGCATAGCCTGTAATACAGTCTTGAACGGCTTTGCTTCAGTCCCATCGCCGGTCTCGTCACTACCTTTCTTATCCGACGTGTATATCTCACCTGGAAATTAAAAGAATATGTTGCATTCGTGTGCGTAGAGGTTAGAAAACAAATATGATTATAGCTCAGAAAAACTTACCTATTGAAAGGTTCTCCATTATAACAGTTTCTAACTAACGTCGAACTTAAGTGCACTGGGTTATTGATTCCTATAAAACACTATCCTCTACTGAGAACTTACAAGCTAAGTTAAGAATCTGATGAAACTCCAGATTTCACTCACGTCACGTCACGTCACCGGTCCGGTACACATGCGCAAAAATTCAGGGTTGCTACTGGTAATTGTAAATTTCCCCAAAAATACTTTAAAATTAATATTTTTATATTGCGGATTGTTTTGTATTTTATTTTTGGGTAATAGAATATTACATTTATATAGTTTATGAATTGGTATTGTTTGGAAGACGTGTTAACCATTTTTTTTTAACTAAAGGTTAATAAAAAATAGTCTCTCTTGGTGTAATTATAACAGGAATCATAATAATAATTATTCGTTTATAGGGGTGTATATTTTTATTGTTCTTGGACTAGTACTAAAGTGATGTTATTTAAAAAATTAACATCGTCACACTTAAACTAAACTCACATTTAGGGAAAAATTTTTTACTCGGGATCATTTGATCCTGTTTTTTTGACACTGACAGTGACAGTTACATGTATTTGATGTTTCTGGATTTTCTCGGCCAATGGCTAAAGTTGAGTTTTTATTATAATGTTGTCAGTAATAAAATGTAGTAAGAACTCTTTAGCGTGTAGTGCTAGTGAGTAGTCGCCTCTGTATCTTAAGGCTGCTTTACACCGGGGCAACACTGTGCGGCATTGCGGCATGCTATAAGGCCGCATGCTACAATAATAAAAGGTGTTTCATATTGTGGCAAGAATCGTGCGGCATGGCAACAACTTGCGTAATGTGGCATACTGTTGCAGCCAGTTGCAGCTTCTATCGAAACACAATGGGTTCCATGCCTCATTTTTGGTTCGTCATACAGTTTATAGGTTATGTTTTATGATGCTTTGAAAATTATTTAGGCACGATGTTGCCTCGGCGTAAAATAGGCTGCCGCATACCGCAATAGGGAGCATGTAATTTTTTCTTCACTTAAATCAATAAAATACAGTATTATCAACCAAAGAAAAGTATTCAAAGTTAAGTTCAACTACTGCTTGTCACATAAAAATAATACTACACTCCTGCAATTTTCTGTGGCAGTTCAAACATCCGTAGCTGTCGCGGCCATGATGTGACGTCATTTACCACAATCTGCCTTGTTTATATCATTTTTTTTGCCCTTATTTGAATATTTTACTAATTGTATTTGCTCAAGTAAAAATTGCAATAACAATATTAAAATAAAATCTTAGTGAAACTTTATGCACTTTTCCAATAAAAGTGTTTTTTTGACACCTAATATACTTTGATGTCATCGCGAGGCGATGGCGTTTTCTAAAGGACGACGCGTTTTGAGAGTGCGTTCCGTTTCACCAAAAACATGCTACCTAAAGCAGTAAATTGTAAAATATGTGATGTATTTGTGCGGGACAGTGAAAATATATAGTGAAGTAATAGTGATACATAGACACTGCATAGACAGTACATTAAGTGTTATAGTGATAAACTAGTATTTGCGTGGGTGCGCGAGCTGCGCGCAGCTCGCGTGTTGTCGTGTTCTTGAGGAGTATTCCTTACCATCATAAAATTTTGAGAATCCATAGAAATCCTTAAAATAATTAGAAAATCCGTTACAACTACCCCTAAATCAGTATGAAAACCCTTAAGGACCCCTAAAACATTATAAAATTAATATAAAAAAACCCATTACAAAAAACATAACCCTAAAGTTGCTTGTCGTCGCCCCTGAGTTACGCTTCACCCACTCGACCTTCGTTACGCTACGGAGGTCGCCGGCTCGCTTCGCTCGCCACCTCCCCCCTTCTCTCCACTCGGTCTCGCAGGTTCGCTCCACTCAGAACCTACCTACCACCAGACAGGTTTCGACGCCTACTATAATATTTGTTCAAACACATAATGGCTATCTCTGACCGTTACGAAGTTATAGCCCTTTTATTTTTAGGGGAGGTTGGGGAGAAGAGGATACCCTCCGTACACAAATTTAAACGCTCCTCAATAATAATTTATAGTTAAAATTACAAAGCCGCTACGTGTCCTAGTTTCCGAGATATGATGGGGGGAGGGGTGAAAGGGGGGAGAGTGGGGAGTTTTGAAAAATGATTTTGGCTAACGCGTTGCCCCTTTATATGAATCTGAAAAAAAAAATGTTCCAAGTCTCTCAACTTCCGAGATCCGCCTAAAAGGGGGAGAAGGGGGACAAGTGGGTCAACTTTTGAAAACTGGTTTTTACTTTCCCGAGCCTCCTCTATACGAATCTGAAAAAAAAAACGTTCCAAATCCCTTAGTTTCCGAGATACAATAGGGGGGGGTGAGAAGGGGGGCGAAAAGGGGAGGTTTGGCACTTTTCCCAAACTATTTAGAGTTAGTTGTTTACGAATCTGTCAAAATATACCCACCTCCCCATCCACCATCTGGGAGAACAATTCTGTCAGTGAGTGAGTCAGTCAGTCAGTGGTAATCGAGCTTTATATAGTATAAATAATAAACTGATAGATTTAGTGCTTTGTGTGCGGAACAACGCAGGTAGTGTATAGTGGTATATGTAAGTGTATAGGGTACATAGGGACCTATAGGATAGTAAATAGGCACATAAGGAATAGTATATAAACCTCTGCACATAGCTTAAGTCTGTATTTTAATAGGATTCTTGCATTTTTGTTCATGTACTTATTAGACTTAGCGTTAGGAGTATATAAGTTTATTATGTAATGTTTTTGGTGATTTTATATTTTTGTATGATAGTTCTTGATATATAGATTTCGATAACATATAGTTTTATATACGTTTACTTGGAAAAAGTTAGCAAAAAACGTAAATATTGTCACGCGGTTCTCGTTACAGTCAAGTTTCGTAGTACTTAAGGTAACTTGCACAATGTTTTCCCGCTTTTTTGTTATGTTTTCATTGGTTTTTAGTTTTTCCCGCGCTTTTTGGAAATTTGTTATCGTTTGTGATTGGTCAATTTTAGAAAATTATTGTTGTGATTTCCTTAATTTGATTACAAAAATGTTTGATTTTGCTATAGAATTATCAAAATTACTGTGGCAACACTGTCAGAATATGAATTACTATTGTAACTGTTTTTTTAAATAATTCTTAAATGCAATTTCAACAGATTATGGACATAGAATATATTTTTACTTTGACAACACTTTGAAGTAAAGGATATGACATCATCGTTATTTCTAGGTGGGGAAAATGTCACTTGAATTTATTTTGTGAGCTCTAATGGAGCCAGTCGTTGTTCGATCGTCAAACAGTGCAGTTGTGCGAATAAATAGTATCAATGAGCAAGCAAAAGGCGTATTTCTTTATATATCAGAAGTGACAAGAACCACGAGCCATGTCTCAGCGAAATCGTAAGTAATTTCTTTACTTATCTTTATCTTAATATGATGTATGCTTTCTGTAGTAAGAAATTTAAAAAAAAAAGAAAGAATTGGTGGAAATTTAACAATTAGACTTTCAAGTATGTACGTACAGTGTTTTACACTATGGAGGTTACTGTAATAACGTGAAATAGAGAAAGATGTCCACCCTAAAAAAAAAAAGTCAACGTAATTCCGGTGTTCAGGAAGTATACATAATTATGGCATATCATATTATGAGTTTTAACTATAATGCAGCCATGAAGGTGTTGATATTACATGCTAACATCCAGTTTAAAGAGCCATATGTGAGTGTTGTTAGTAGCCGTGTAGGTGTGGTTTTAGTAAGCCAAGTAGGTACGTTTTAGTGAGCTATGTAGGCGTCCTATAGTGATAGCCAAGTAGGAGTGCTGTAGTGAAAGCCATGTAGGTGTGCTTTAGTAACAGCCATGTAGGTGTGCTGTAGTAATAGCCATGTAGGTGTTCTGTAGTAACAGCCATGTAGGTGTGCTGTAGTAATAGCCATGTAGGTGTGCTATAGTAAGAGCCATGTAGGTGTGCTGTAGTAAAAGCCATGTAGGTGTGCTTTAGTAATAGCCATGTAGGTGTGCTTTAGTAACAGCCATGTAGGTGTGCTGTAGTAATAGCAATGTAGGTGTGCTGTAGTAATAGCCATGTAGGTGTGCTGTAGTAATAGCCATGTAGGTGTGCTTTAGTAATAGCCATGTGAAGTGCTTTAGTAACAGCCATGTAGGTGTGCTGTAGTAACAGCCATGTAGGTGTGCTGTAGTAACAGCCATGTAGGTGTGCTGTAGTAACAGCCATGTAGGTGTGCTGTAGTAACAGCCATGTAGGTGTGCTATAGTAACAGCCATGTAGGTGTGCTATAGTAACGGCCATGTAGGTGTGCTGTAGTAATAGCCATGTATGTGTGCTTTAGTAATAGCCATGTAGGTGTGCTTTAGTAACAGCCATGTAGGTGTGCTTTAGTAACAGCCATGTAGGTGTGCTGTAGTAACAGCCATGTAAGTGTGCTGTAGTAACAGCCATGTAGGTGTGCTGTAGTAACAGCCATGTAGGTGTGCTGTAGTAACAGCCATGTAGGTGTGCTGTAGTAACAGCCATGTAGGTGTGCTGTAGTAACAGCCATGTAGGTGTGCTATAGTAACAGCTATGTAGGTGTGCTGTAGTAATAGCCATGTAGGTGTGCTATAGTAACGGCCATGTAGGTGTGCTGTAGTAATAGCCATGTATGTGTGCTTTAGTAATAGCCATGTAGGTGTGCTTTAGTAACAGCCATGTAGGTGTGCTGTAGTAACAGCCATGTAGGTGTGCTGTAGTAACAGCCATGTAGGTGTGCTGTTTTAACAGCCATGTAGGTGTGCTGTAATAACAGCCATGTAGGTGTGCTGTAGTAATAGCCATGCAGGTGTGCTGTAGTAATAGCCATGTAGGTGTACTGTTCTAATAGCCATGTAGGTGTGCTGTAGTAATAGCCATGTAGGTGTGCTGTAGTAATAGCAATGTAGGTGTGCTGCAGTAATAGCAATGTAGGTGTGCTGCAGTAATAGCCATGTAGGTGTGCTATAGTTATAGCCATGTAGGTGTGCTGTAGTAATAGCCATGTAGGTGTACAGATAGTATGTCATGTAGGTGTACAGATAGTATGTCATGTAGGTGTACATATAGTATGTCATGTTGGTGTACAGATAGTATGTCGTGTAGGTGTACATATAGTATGTCGTGTAGGTGTACAGATAGTATGTCATGTAGGTGTACAGATAGTATGTCATGTAGGTGTACAGATAGTATGTCATGTAGGTGTACAGATAGTATGTCATGTAGGTGTACAGATAGTATGTCATGTAGGTGTACATATAGTATGTCATGTTGGTGTACAGATAGTATGTCGTGTAGGTGTACAGATAGTATGTCATGTAGGTGTACAGATAGGATGTCATGCAGGTGTACAGATAGTATGTCATGCAGGTGTACAGATAGTATGTCATGCAGGTGTACAGATAGTATGTCATGCAGGTGTATAGATAGTATGTCATGCAGGTGTACGGATAGTATGGCATGTAGGTGTATAGATAGTATGTCATGCAGGTGTACGGATAGTATGGCATGTAGGTGTATGGATAGTATGTCATGTAGGTGTACAGATAGTATGTCATGTAGGTGTACAGATAGTATGTCATGTAAGTGTACAGATAGTATGTCGTGTAGTTGTACAGATAGTATGTCGTGTAGTTGTACAGATAGTATGTCGTGTAGTTGTACAGATAGTATGTCATTTAGGTGTACAGATAGTATGTCATGTAGGTGTACAGATAGTATGTCATGTAGGAGTACAGATAGTATGTCATGTAGGTGTACAGATAGGATGTCATGCAGTTGTACAGATAGTATGCCATGCAGGTGTACAGATAGTATGTCATGCAGGTGTACAGATAGTATGTCATGCAGGTGTACAGATAGTATGTCATGCAGGTGTACAGATAGTATGTCATGTAGGTGTACGGATAGTATGTCATGTAAGTGTGCAGATAGTATGTCATGTAAGTGTACAGATAGTATGTCGTGTAGTTGTACAGATAGTATGTCATTTAGGTGTTCAGATAGTATGTCATGTAGATGTACAGATAGTATGTCATGTAGGTGTACAGATAGTATGTCATGTAGGTATATAAATAATATGTCATGTAAGTGTACAGATAGTATGTCGTGTAGGTGTACAGATAGTATGTCATGTAGGTGTACAGATAGGATGTCATGCAGGTGTACAGATAGTATGTCATGTAGGTGTACAGATAGTATGTCATGTAGGTGTACAGATAGTATGTCATGTAGGTGTACAGATAGTATGTCATGTAGGTGTACAGATAGTATGTCATGTAGGTGTACAGATAGTATGTCATGTAGATGCACAGATAGTATGTCGTGTAGGAGTACTGTGCGGTGCGTTAGCAAGTCTGGTAGGAGTTCTTTCTATTGAACCATGTAGATGAGCTCTTATCTTATTGTACATGTACCGAGTTAGAATGGCAATTTAGTAGTGACAGTGAACCTTGGGAACCTAGCCATTTGTTGAAATTACCTTTATTTTTATTAAAATATTCAATGATTATGTAATGAAGTTCAGTGATCTTGTTTGAAAATTATGGATAGGACACAAGATATCTTTTATTTAAAAGATATGAAGTGCTTGTAAAATGTTTCAGCCCAACGGAATGACAGCTCCACCCCAGATCGTAATGAAAGTTTTACTCCAGAGCGTGAAGAAAGTTTCACTCCAGAGCGTCCTAGAAGGCGTCGCCGGAGATCCTCCTCGAGTGGTTCTGAACAGATACCTGTCAAATCGAAGCGTGTTTCGGAAGGACTGACTGCAGATGATCTTCTCAAAATCATAGCAGCGATACAAAAGGGCTCGAGTAAGAATGTTCCAACTAGTAACGTAGTCCCAGATTTTGACCCTGATAATAGATCCCAAGATATTGAGCGATGGTTAAGAAAAGTAAATGAATGTGCGAAAATTTATGATTGGAGTGAGAAACAAACAATACATTATGCACTTCAAAAACTTTGTGACTTAGCGAAAAAAATGGTATGAATCTTTGCCAACGCTCAATAATTACTCTTGGCATTCTAAAAATGAGAACTTGCTGAACTATTTAGTTTCCCAACAACCTGACTCATCGAAAGAATCCCCTAAAACAGTCTACATTTAATTCAAAAATAAAAAGAGAATTACGTGTTACAAATGTTCAAAATGGAGCTTCAACTAATAATTCTAGTAGGAATTATGATCCGTCTTGTTTTAACTGTCGCGAGAGAGGACACAATTACAATAATTGTCCTAAACCATTAATTAATTGCGTTAAATGTGGTAGGGTAAGTCATAACTCGGATAACTGTAACAGAAAACCTTTATTATCGCATTGCACGCTGGTGGCTACAGATCAGTGAATTTGATTTCCATATTCAATACCGACCCGACCCGGGTGCAAAATGACCCATGCCGATGGTCTAAGCAGGAATCTCCAAAATAGTATGAGTATAACTGACTCGGTAAAGGTCCTCAGTACATCCACAGAAAGCTGGATAAGTACTTACGTTGCAAATGGCCGATCCAAAACTAGGTACAAAGTTTTGAAACCCAATGTTGACTAAGATAATAAAGACATAAAAACAAACTTTGTTATTTAAAAGCAAGAAATTACTCCCTAAATTTATCGGTCCATATAAAGTAGCAAAATGTTTAGATAATAATAAATACGAAATTCTCAATGTGTCAAGGTTTAATACAAAAAAAAATGTAAGTGTGGTAGCTGCCGATGGAATGCGATCGTGGATTCATATCCAATTGTTAGGAATTGACGAATCCTCAGGTTCAGAATCTGATTCGTCCTACTAGAATAATGATAATTCAAGAGTCGGACAAAGGTGTAAACTAAAATTGTTATTTATGTAGTTAGAAAGTGTATATTATTATTAATAGTTTTTATGTGATATGTTTTGTATACTCATTTTATTTTCTTTAATCGTGTACAACTGAATACGATGTATGTAACAAAGTGGTGTGATTCTGCATTGTGATTTTTATGTAATGTAAATTTTTAAAATTTTCCTTTTGATGTAGGTAATTGCCTGTGTTGTGATTATTGCGTGCTTCGGAGTTAGCACGCCGTCGGATGGCCGAGTGTTGTGATTTCCTTAATTTGATTACAAAAATGTTTGATTTTGCTATAGAATTATCAAAATTACTGTGGCAACACTGTCAGAATATGAATTACTATTGTAACTGTTTTTTTAAATAATTCTTAAATGCAATTTCAACAGATTATGGACATAGAATATATTTTTACTTTGACAACACTTTGAAGTAACGGATATGACATCATCGTTATTTCTAGGTGGGGAAAATGTCACTTGAATTTATTTTGTGAGCTCTAATGGAGCCAGTCGTTGTTCGATCGTCAAACAGTGCAGTTGTGCGAATAAATAGTATCAATGAGCAAGCAAAAGGCGTATTTCTTTATATTATGTATAAAAATAGGGCCATTTTGTTCGACCGACACAGTAGTCGGCAAGATAGCAATAAGGAAACACTCTTCCCAATAAAGAAGCAAGAAGCTCATCAGTGGTTTTACTATTCACCACACCAGCAGTAAATGTGCTACCCCGCACAGTATTAGCAACTTAAACAAGTGTACCACAATGTTTACGGGCCAATACAAGGCCTTTTTAAATAATAAATAATAAAAAGAGTTTTGTAATTCATGTATATTCCCTATTGCCGCTTAAGTTGGTTATTTGTAGCATACCACAAGATAACGCACGCCACATTATGTAGCATGCTGCAATGCCGCACAGTGTTGCCCCGGTGTGAAGCAGGCTTTAGTGTATTTGTCATCTCAGCAGTCGATGCTTACCTACCTAGAGTAGAAGTACCTACTTAGAGAATATACATCACCAAATGAAGATGATGTAACAAACTGCAGTATTGCTGACTCACTGTACTTAGTAATCCCCTTTCTACAACAATTTTATATATAAAAAATGTGTCACTTATCTTCAAACTCGGATAAATCCACTTTTGAGATTTTTTCAGATTTTGGTATCCAAAGAAAAGAAAAAAAAATGCTTTTTAACAATTTTATCAGTTTTGTATAAATCCACTTGGTTCTTGAGAAATAAACTGTCAAAATTATAATATTTCATCTTCATCTAAGTCAGATCGATCCATGAGACAGTTTTTTTCAAATGTAGGTATAATATGAGAGCCAATCAGCTTATTATGTTTTTTCAATAAGGCCGACAGTCGACGTAAACTTTGCAACAGTAGCACCGCTTTTTTATTGTTTGTTTCTATTATTTAGATAGTTCCAGTTCCATGGATAATTCTATTAAAATTGTGTCGCCAAGTAAAGCCCACAAGCGGCCTAATATATAAAACTAATTTATAACTTTAACTATTACATTCCATTATATCAAATGAAGGTAAATCCAAACTTAATATTACATTTTTGAAAGAATGAATGGTTTAAATACTGATATTGTTAGACAAGATCGTTTTTGTCAATAATATTGCCATAATAAACAAAATAGAACAATTTTACCTAAAAATAAAATTGATATTAAGCATACTTACCTTTCTCTAAGCCATAAATTGAGATAGGCGTATCCGGTTCCGGTACGGTGAAGCGCGGTAAGCCCCGCAGCGTCATATCCGCCCCAATCCGGCAGGTAGTGGGGATACGTTAGCGCAGCGCATAACGATATCCCTGAACCTCATTGCGGCTCAATTTACAGTGATTGATAAGGGTGTCAATCACATAGGTACATTTATTTATAATTAGGAATCAGCAGACAGAAGTATAAATTGGCTTAGAGAAAGGTAAGTATGCTTAACACACCGCGCGAAGCGTAAGGTGACGGACGTGTCGTGTTGGTGTCAGAGACCATATCGTTTAACGAAACTAGTGTAACGTTCCCAGTGGAAAGTAAACCCTATCTTAGTACGAGGACGGTCTGTTATCGTGTGCAGTGCATTGTTAATCGGTAGTCGCCGCAAACATAAGCAAAATCTGCAATTATGCTTTCTCCTAATAAAGCCAACTCCACTCCTGATTTGTCGTGTGCTGGTGAATCGAAAGAATCTTGTATTAAGCTACGAAAAAGAAAACAGAGACCAGAGTGCGACTGCGTTGTGTCTACCTGCAATTTAAATTCATCGACTGTGGCTCGTGAAATCGCTGATGCGCTTAAGAATTTTCGCTGTGAGTTGGACGACAAGCTATCTCAAATCAATAAGGACATCATAAACGCTATTAAAGCTGAGCTTAATGATCTCAGAACTACATCACTAGAGATCAAACAAGACATTAACGCTTTGCGCATTGAACACTCGTCCTTCAAGGCACAAATATCCCAATTCGAACATTCACTCCAATTTCACACCAGTGAAGTCGATGATCTGAAGAAGCAAGTCACGGACATCGCCACTCGGACATCTTCGTTTCCCAGCATGAATGATAAGCTTTTCAGTCTCGAGCAGAAAATTGAATCTTTGGAACAACAAGCCCGTCTCAACAACATCGAAATTTGTAACCTGCCTGAGAAACGGGATGAAGACCTTTCTGGACTCATACAAAGTATCGGTGCTGCCATTAAGTGCTCAATTCCACGCCAGGATGTCCTAGCCATTCACCGTGTACCCCATGCTCGTACTCAGGAAAGTAACCGACCCAAGAATGTTATTGTTAAATTGGCTTCACGTGATCTCCGAAATAACGTATTAAGTGCTTATCGTTTGGCAAAAAATGTGTCATCTAACCAAATTGGTATATCAGGTACTTCCCATAAAATTTATATCAATGAGCATCTCACTTTATATAACAAAAACTTATTTCGTGAATGTCGTGAGATGGCTAGCAAGTACAATGTCAAATATGTGTGGATTAAAAATGCCACTATTCTTATTAAAGCTACTGATACATCTAAAACATTTGCTGTACGTTGCCAAAATGATATCAGTAAAATTGCCCAATGTAAACAGAATGTATAGTCTATTTTTTTGTTATTGTTTTTGTGTTGCTTGCACTATATATCTTTGTAGATTATCATTTTGCAATAGAAAAATGTACACACAAATAAGTATTACCTTTAACAGTTATACCTCACGTAATTTTTACTTAATACCTGTCAATGTCGCAAGAAAATCTCTTAAACCAATGTATTTTAAATCTCATTACCTTTATCATTATTACAATACTACTGTAAGACTACATATTGAAGAAGTGTCCTACATTTTTATGTCGCACCATTCCGTACTTTGTTCAACTTGTTTGTTGTCAAAACCTCGCATAACTCCTGTTGCAATTAGTAATGACAATATTTTTAACTGTATTTCATACCACAAGCGGTTTCGATCTGTCTCCACGCTTTCAAATACAACCGTAATCAATATTGCCTACTTTATTCGTTGTTTACTCTTTTATAACCCGACTAGACACAATGCATAAAAACAGTTTATCTTTCTTTTATCAGAACTGCAGAGGAATTCGTACCAAATTACACACACTTTACACTAATATTCTTTCCTTGTCGTTTGACGTAATTATATTAACTGAGACATGGCTAACACCCAATATAATGGACAGTGAATTTATAGATAACCGCTATTTAGTGTTTAGAGACGATCGGGACCGGGCCGCTTCAAACAAGCGCGAGGGCGGAGGGGTTCTGATAGCCGTTCTGCGCGAGCTCCGGCCCACACGAATGTTGACACGTCCTCTCACTGGCATCGAACATGTTGTTATAAAACTGCCACCATCGCGCTCGCGCTCCGATAAACACCATATAATTAGCGCTGCCTATATACCTCCTCGCACGCAGGATGACACATACTTGTCTCATTTACGCGCATTAGAAAATATTCTCACTGATCCATGCACTGAATCTTTTTACCTAATAGGTGATTATAATATGCCCGAAATTGAATGGCCGGTCACCGGTAATTATTTGTCTACTCGGCCGCAAAACAACGTTACCCGGGGTTTACTTGATTTGATTTCTATTATGAACGCTTCACAATATAACAATATTAAGAACAACTTGGGTCGTGTCTTGGACTTATTTATTAGTAATACAGAATGTCAAATACAGGCTGACATCACACTGCTCCCGCCTGATAGTCACCATCCCCCATTTTCTGTTTTGACTTTACTTGAAACAAATTATACACCAATGAGACGTCAGTCCACCAAAAAATATAATTTTTATAAAGCTAACTATCAAGAAATTAATGTTCAATTAGACAAGATGAAATGGGATGAGCTTTTTTTAAATCTCTCCAGTGAACAGGCAGTGGATGTTTTTTATGAGTACCTTTATGGCATAATTCGCGCACACGTTCCACTTAAAAGACCTAAGACATCTAGCTTTCCCGCTTGGTTTAACGCTCCACTTATTAAAATCTTCAAAAATAAAGAACGAGCATGGATAAAGTGGAAAAAACAGCAAAACCTTTCAGATTATGAAAAGTTCTCTGTTTATCGTAAACATTTTAAACTACTTTCGGATCAGTGCTACACTAAGTACATGAAGTCGGTCGAAGACAGCATTCCTCTTCATGTCAGGCACTTTTGGTCGTACATCTCCAACCACAGGAAAAGTTCCGGTCTTCCAGCAAACATGTACTACAACAATATATCATCTAATTGCCCTGGCGAGATATGTTTACTGTTTTCGACATTCTTTAACTCTGTGTACGAGCCTTCAACCTTCAACCCTAAGAGCTGGGTACCTCCCGATATCCTTGATGAGAGATCAGCCTGTATTCCCCATATTTATCTCAAAAAGTGCGACGTGCTGAAGTCATTGCTGTCCTTGGATCTAAATAAGGGGCCTGGTCCAGATGGTCTCCCACCTACATTCTTTAAGCACACGGCACAACAAATCTGTATTCCGCTCCATATCCTGTTCAACAAATGTTTAAGTGAAGGGGTTTTTCCATGCATATGGAAAAGAGCATTTATTACTCCCATCTACAAAAGTGGAGATAAAGCCAACATTGAAAATTATCGACCTGTTTCTATTCTATCCACCTTGTCTAAGCTTTTCGAGAATTTAGTGCACAGTAATTTGTTTCCACACCTGAGACATCTCATTATTCCCGAACAGCATGGCTTTGTTCAGTCTCGATCTACCACTACAAACTTAATGATTTTTACACAATTTTTATTTGAAAATATGGATAAAGGCACGCAGGTTGATGCTGTGTATACTGATTTTCGGAAGGCTTTCGACAAGGTGGACCACAAACTGCTTTTGGACAAAATTGCCTTCAACGGCATCAGAGGGAATTTGCTCAGATGGTTTGTGTCGTACATATTCCACAGAACACAGAAGATTGTCATCAATGGATACGAGTCTGATTACATAGTTGTCGAATCTGGCGTGCCCCAAGGTTCAGTCTTGGGTCCTTTATTGTTTATCTTGTTCATTAACGACATAAAGTCCTGTGTAGTTAACTCTAAATTTCTCATGTACGCCGATGACATCAAAATTTTTAAATCCTGTACAAGTATGCAGGACTGCTTGCTATTACAAGAAGATCTATGCAGACTTTCGCAATATTGTCTTGAGAATAAACTTTACCTCAGTTTACCAAAATGTCATTATATTTCTTTTACCAAAAATAAAACAAGTATTAAATTTCCCTACACACTAAATGACATAAATTTGAATAAAACTGATTGTACGCGTGATCTTGGCGTACTACTTGATAGTAAGTTACATTTTGACATACATATTGACAACATTATTAATAGAACATTATTAAGATGTATGGGTTCATAATGCGGTCTTGTAAAGAATTTAAAAAGACTTCTACTTTCCTCTTCTTGTTTAAAACTTTAGTCCGTTCTCAGTTGGAATACGCGGTGCCCATTTGGAGCCCATTTTACGAAAAATATAAGCACAGAATAGAAATGGTACAGAAAAAATTTCTTCGCACTACACATTATAAGTGTTACCATACCAAGATTTCTTATGCAGATCTGATGAAACAGTACAACATATTAAGCTTGGAGCACAGGCGTTCACTGCTGATGGTTATGATGCTGTACGGCATATGCAACAATAGGTTTAATTGTATGGAACTTTCAAATAAACTATGTTATGTAGTACCTAGGACTGTTAATCGGCGGGAAGTGCGGGCAACCCGCTTGTTCTACACAGAGAAGTGTAGAACAAATGCTGGGGAGAGAGCTCCACTCCGCCGATTATTAGAAACGTACAACTCACATTTTATAAATTTAGATATTTTCGCTCTTAATCAGAACAAATTTAGAAAACTAGCTATTCAATTACTTTCTGGTCATCCTTAACGATGGCTGCTTCTTGCTATATTGTGATCTGATTGGTGACTACGAACTAGATCTGGACGGGTAGCGCTGTTTAGAGTTGGTCTGTGTGACCATTCAGGTTTAAAAGCTTTTTTTATTTTTATCTTCTTACTGTCCCTTTCTGTATACGTCCGTTTCCTTATTTCTTTTAAATCGATATTATTCCGTGGACAATAGTGTGGGTTATGCGTTTGTTTACTATTAGACTTAAGCTAACTATTAATATTACAACGTGTAACTGTTTTTTGTCCCAAATAAATAAAATAAAATAAAATAAAAATATCAATTTTATTTTTAGGTAAAATTGTTCTATTAAGCTTTGACTGTACCTTTCTCTAAGCCATAAATTGAGAAGTGTTTGTTATCGACTGCTGGATTGGGACTAAATTAGAACGCCAATGTGATCAACAAAGTTATTTATAAATTTAATTATTAAATCAGATCAACAGAATTAGTTCCTATGTCTATAATTATAACACTACATTGATATTAGCATTAAGCAAATCATCTTATCGTTTGAAACAGATTACTGATCTGATTTGAATGACTTGATTCGTTTGTAGACTTGTAATCCTTGATTTCTTTTTTATAATATTTGTGAAATGTCAAGGCAGAACGCCAATTTCCTCTCTCCAAAATATGGTCAATGGGAATATTATTTGACCAACTAGCCGAAGCTACTGCCGATCGCACACTACCTGGACTAGTGTTTATCCCAGCTTGTTTTAACAATGACTTAATCCAGCCTCCTATGATAGTGCGGGTAGCTGGTTTGGGTTCACCCCGTGTGCTAATAAATAAGCTCTCAATATTACCTCTTCGACCATTAGAGTACTCAAGTAATTTGTCAATCCAATAAATTGGGTCAATGTTTGGGTTTGACTCTCATTTTAATAAACACCAACCGGATTGCTTATAAGTTATATTATCAGTTTTTGAACCAAAAATCGGCCAAAACACAATAGAATCATCACTCCTTACAAAGTTTTCTTTATTTATACTCAATAATGTAAGGTCGTGGACTCTGCGCCCGGAGCACAGTAAAAGAAGCATCGCAGTTCTTTTAGAAATTTCGAACAATGACATTTTGGAGGGACTTTTGTCAATCAAGAATCTAATTAAAACATTAATGTCCCAAATCGGACTTTTAGCTTTGGGTGGCTGTTTTAATGCTATACCTTTTAATATTTGCTTTATAAAATATGAGAGCTTAATGAGAAGCCACTAGGTGGACGACAAAAGGTACATACCACAGACTTATGTACTGCAATTGTACAATAGGAAAATTTAAATTTAAGGTGCAAATCAGTTAGAAATCGAGCCACATCTTCAGGGGATGGATCTATAGTGCTCACATGATTGTCACGTGACCATCTACACCATCGTAACCATGCCGGCTTATAAGTATTTAAGGTCGATTTCCTCCAGCTATTTTCCAAAAATCTATCTGATCTTTCTGCCAAGAATCTAATAGTGACGACCACCCTGTATTAACCACACCTTTAAATTTAATTGATGAACTTGTGGAGGAGGTCGATTGGTTGTTGTGTCTACCAAGACTTGGTCCAGATCCCTCACCTGGTAGGGAGGACGCATGGAGCGAGACACCAGATCCGCTCTCCAAAAGACCTTCTCCCAATGTGGTGTTATCACCAGGTACATGCCGGTTGACTGGTTCAAGTGCGCTAATACTCTCCGATAACGATCTATTTCGTCTAAGACTTCGTATGTTAGGTTTAAGAGGGGCTGTGACTGTGTGCCGCCTTCGTTGCGCAAGTAAGAAACTACAGTTCGGTTGTCGCTCTGAATTAATAAGCTTGTATCGGTCATCAGGTGACCTTTTACCTGAATAACTCGCAAAATTGCCAACATCTCTAAGATATTGCTGTGAGCGTCTCTTTCCTGTATTGACCAACTGCCACGTAAGGTCTCGTTGTTGAGCTGCGCGCCCAACCTGCCTTGGCAGAGTCCGTCGTGAGGAAAAAAGTTGGAGGTGCGTCGTGCAGTTGAGACGCCATGTTGTGATTCTGTATCCACCACTGCAGGTTCGGAATTGCCTGGAGAGGCATCTGTGTCCGACCTTTCAAATTCTTTCGCAATAGGGAATTGCCGAAGGTCAGCATTGCACGAGAATTCAAGCACCCTCGCGGGACAACGAAGCTGGCAAAATTCCAAAGTCCTAGTATACTCTGGACTTCTTTCAAACTTACCTTTGTGGCTTTTGCCATTTTCGACGTTCTCGATTGCAGTAAGCGAATCTTTGCCGGGGGCAGTAATTTGACATTTTGCCAAGGGTCCCATAATATCCCCAGTTATTCGATTGACTGCTGAGGAGTCAGTACAGACTTTTGAAAGTTTATTACAAAGCCAAGGGATTGCAGTAGTCTTACCGTCAAGTTCGCGTGACTTTGCAGAATTTCTCGATTCTGATTCGCCAGGAGAAAATCGTCCAGATATACCAGCAATCTCACTCCTTGGTCTCTTAGGATCTGCGCGATCCAATTCGTCAGGCTGGCAAAAACTTTCGGCGCTGTTGCCAAACCGAAGGGGAGACAGGTCATTTGCCAAAGTTGGTTCGATACTATTAATCGGAGGAAACGTCTGTGTCCTGGCGCGATTGGCAAGTGAAAATACGCATTTTCTAGGTCTATTTTCACTAACCAATCCTGTGGTTGGAGGAAGTCGGGAACTTTGTACATGTTCACCAATCGAAATTTGTCTATTTTGACATAGTTGTTTAGTAATTTTAAATTGAAGACCGGGCGAAACGAAAACGTCCCTTCCTTTTTTGGTACAAGAAAAACTGTTTAGACAAAGCTCGGAGTTGATGAAGCTTTTTCTAAAACATTTTGATCTATTAACTTCTGTAAATGAAATAAGATTTCTTTTGAATTCGTTGTGTGAAATCTTTTCGGAATTCTCAAGGGATGAATTAGCGGTGGTTTGCTTAAAAAGGGGATCCGATAGCCTGATATAATCTTTAGTATATGAAAAGGTGCCCCCAACTTCCTCCATACACTTACCTGATGTTTGATTCCCCCGGCTTGAAAACGTTGATGATAGTCAATCGACTCGTTTATCACGCCGTTCCAGGGTACCACGTTTCTTACCGTATCGTGCATCTTCGGTGTTACGAAAAAACTCGTCTGCCCTTCTCTTTCGTCCTTGCGCAGGATTAGAGCCACTATTGGTGGAGGGGCGATAGTTTGCACTGTTGCGCACAGGCACTATATATTTCCTACTTCCTTGTGTGTCCTTTCTTTGGCCAGACGGTTTATATGACCTACACTGCGAAGATAATTTAGTAGGAGCAGCTTGAAAAATCTTCAAGACACCCCCTTGTTTTCCTACAAAATCTGAAAACTTTGCATCATCAAATAAATGATGCGCGGACGGGGGTATTTTCCTTAACGATTCCTTAAAACAACTTTCTTTTACTGAATTTAAAATACCGTCACGACGTTGTTGCACTATGTCAGCCCGTTTGCCGCATATCATTTGCAACAAATCCAATTGTATTTTTTTGTATTCCCCGTCGACAAAAATTTCATTGATTTTTGAAGTAATCTCTTCAGTTGTCGTTGGGTTTTTTATTTCGGATACCCATGAAATGAATTGGCATAAGCCTTTTTGAAATGCTTCGTTTTGCAAAATAACCGCATGTGACATAGCAGCTAAAGAATTTTCAACAACCGCTAACGAACGATTGCGTTCAAAATTTTTCAAAACATCGTTACTTTCGAGCTCTACAAAACCTGGGGTAGAATTATACAGTTTTTGTACTTCCGAATAACGTACTTGAGCCCAGTCAGGCGAGTTAAAATGTTGCAATTTGTTAAGCAATTCAAGATGCGTATTATTAGTCTGTAATGTTTGAGACTTGAGGGTAGTTTGTATTTTTAAATCAATTCCCTTTTCTACGTTTAATTCGTGATCCAGTTCAGTAGGGCTTGGAATATATAGAATAGACTCACTGTCAGACATGCACGAATGAGTATTATTTTTAACAATAAGATCTTGTAAAGAGGATACTTTCTTAGTAAGTTTTTCGAAAGCGTCCTATATACTACTTAGCTTTGTACGGCGGCGCCGCTCCTTTCGCCTACGATGTCTCCTTTTTCGCGCCGTGGAAGAATCGCTGCTACTGCTCGAACCACTAGATTGCGACCGAGCACGTGGGGCATTGTCCATACTAACATTATTAAAATTTTCGTCCAAAGAACTCATTTTTAACAAAAAACTTATTTTATTTTAACACTAATAGGTACAAAAAGTAGGACACCCTTTTTTAAAAGTAACGAGATACTTTTAAACGCGACTACACCGTTCGGAATTCCGAACGCCAATGAGGTTCAGGGATATCGTTATGTGCTGCGCTAACGTATCCCCACTACCTGCCGGATTGGGGCGGATATGACGCTGCGGGGCTTACCGCGCTTCACCGTACCGGAACCGGATACGCCTATCTCAATTTATGGCTTAGAGAAAGGTACAGTCAAAGCTTAATACTGCCTTTTAATTCATAGAATTACGACTAATATCACTTTTTCTTAAATATCTCAGAAGAGGGTAGAGTGGATTTATCCAAGTTACCCCCTAGAACTGTGGTCGTCACACTTTTCTGGTGAAGGGCCACATAGAAACCGTACTACCGCTAGAAACTTAAACATTTTTTCTAAGCCAACGCGCGTGGTTCGTACTTTGAACGCTGCGAAACTTTTATCACAAAGGTTTCTTTTTTTCTGCCTCTGAATTAGCACTCCTATTGGATTTTTTCATGATCGACTGGTATAGACAGAGACTGAAATACTTAAATTAAGAACTCCTTGCCCTGAGACCATAATAGGCACTTTTGGCATGCATAGGTACAAAACTTTTTAAATTTTATTCTAGGCAAGATGTAAAAGTTTTCGAGCTCGCTTCGTTTGCTCTTGTAACCTACTTTCTCTTGGATCTTTACATTGTCTATTATAAGTCAAGCAATTAACTCCAAGAGGTCGAAACAATTCTAACCTGTCCAAGGCAAGGTATCAAAAATTTTCGAGCTCGCTTCGCTCGCTCTTACAACCTGCTTTCTCTTGGATCTTTGCATTGTTTATTATAAGTCAACCAAGTAACTCCAAGAGGTCGAAACAATTCTAGCCTGTCCAAGGCGAGGTGTCAAAAAATTTTCGAGCTAGCTTGGCCCACTCTTGCAGGCTACTTCCTCTTGAATGTTGGCTTTGTCTGCAACTCGACCAAGTAACTCTTGTATAAAGGGTCGAAACAATTTAACCTGTCCAAGGCAGGGTGCTACAATTTGCGAGCTCGCTTCGCTCGTTCTTGGAGCTTTACTTCTTTTTGTTTTTAAAATTGTCTCCTTATGTCGAGTAGCAGAGCGGAGAGCTTAAATATTTTTTAGTTCCTAGACTTTTCAAATAACTCTTCAAATTTAGTAATTTGTACTTCTATCAAGTATTTTAGCAAATTCGTTTTTACTGGCATCTCTCCTCTGACTCAAAAACTGGTGACGCCTTTGTTGGACAGCGTCGCTATTCTCTTAAATTAGTTTCAAGTCTAAAGTCGCACTCTAGCATTTCAGCCTAACATTCATTTTTAGACGTTTCCTTCGGTTGATTCAAATTTTCTTTCTCTTGAGAGTGGAGGGCCAACCGTCTCTTTAAATGCCCGGGCCGGTTTTGGGTCCCAGTCCGGGCCTGGAGTGAGGTGTTAGTGTGTGTTCACGTCGAACTAGCGGCGGAGCGCGCAATTCACTCGCCTGGTGGCCAATTAATAAAAGAGTTCGCCGTTATAAAGTCTAGAAAAGTATTTTTTTATTAGTTACATTATACCTATCCTTTGCTTTTTTTTCGTATGGGTTTAAAATTGAAGTTAGAGGGCGCGCTAGAAATCTCGCCCAGGGCGCTGGTAGTGCTAAAACCGGCACTGGATGGCAGTAGAGGAAGATCAAAGAAACGATGGATGGACTGTGTTATGAATGATGTGGCAAGAAAAGAAGTGTCTGATGAGATGATGAAAAATAGAGAAGTATGGAGGATGAAGACATGCTGCGCCGACCCCAAATGAATTGGGATAAGGGCAAGAGAATGATGAATACTGGTGTTCAAAAATAAAAATCAGTCAAAACTAGTTTTAACTTGGGAAAACGCGTTTTATCGAAATGATTCATCTATAACTATTTCATTTAAATTGATGTATTTATTTATTTATTTTTCTTATGCTGTTTTTGAGTTTTCTTTATTTGACTATTTTAATTACTTGAAATTAATATTGTCACCCTCTTTAGCGCCCAGAATCGCGAGAGCACCAACCTTAACAACACAACTACCACGGACGAGAATACAAAGGGTTGCAGAGAACCATTAGAAGTAATAGAGGTTATTGATGCAATAAAAAGATTGAAAGATGACAAAAGCCCAGGTTCAGACGGCATTACCAATGAAGTCATTAAAACAGCTCATACCCTACTTGCCAGAGCACTAACCCAATTGTTCAACCACATATTAGAATCATACAAGACACCGACGCAATGGTCAGAATCAAAAATAATACTAATTTACAAAAAAGGAGACCCGTGTGATATTGCAAACTACAGGCCAATAAGCATACTGCCCTGCTTGTACAAGTTATTTTCTTCTATTTTAAACCAAGGAATAAGTATCACACTGGAAGTTGAACAGCCCATAGAACAGGCGGGATTTAGAAAAAGCTTTTCCACGATATACCATATTCACACTCTGGAACTTGTGATTGAAAAATACTCAGAAAAACAAAGACCCCTATACATTGGATACATAGACTATAAAAAAGCCTTCGATACAATATCCCATGAGAGTATATGGAATTCATTAAAAGTGCAGGGAGTAAAAAATGAGTACATAGAGGTAATCAAAAGTATTTAGACGAATAACACAGGAAGAGTAAAGCAAGAAAAAACCGGCCCTGGTTTTCCCATCAAAAGGGGAGTCCGGCAAGGTGATCCAACTTCACCTACAATATTCATCGCTATACTGGAGTCAACAATAAGAAAGCTTAATTGGAAAGGTTTGGGTCTGAACATCGATGGAAAACACCTGAACCATCTCCGTTTTGCCGACGACTTGGTACTACTTTCGGAATCGAGCACAGAACTCAACTAATGATTCAATCACTGAATATGGCTAGTAAAGAAGTAGGTTTAGAGATGAACCTGGCGAAAACAATGCTTATGACAAACAGCATAAAAAAAACTAAGAGTCGATAATGAAAAACTAAACTATACGGAAAAATACGTCTGTTTAGGAAAACAAATTAGCTTGGATAGAAAAAGTAATGAGCTGGAAATAGAGAGACGAATACAACTCACCTGGAACAAATATTGGAGCCTCAAGGACATCTTTAAAAGCAATATGCCAACAAAAATTAAAAGTAAAGTCATGAATTCCTGTCTGCTGCCGTGCCTTACATATGCGTGTCAAACCTGGAGATATACTTCCAAAACCAAAAATAAAATTATCATATGCCAACGCGGAATATAGCGCAGTATGCTAAAAATTAGAAAAATTAAAAAAATACGACACATAAAAATCAGAAGCATATCAAAAGTCACGGATGCTCTAAAATATGCAAAAAAGCTCAAATGGAAAAGGGCGGGACACGTAGCGAGACTAAGAGACGACAAATGGACCAAAAGAGTCACATCAACCCATTTAGTACTCTAGTACTAAATGGGTTGTGGAAGTCAGATAGGCAGTCGCTTCATGTAGAGTCTTACCAAGGGGTATCGTATTACCTATAATACGATACCCCTTGGTAAGAAATGGTTGTCCGACTTTTTGCTCCACTACCTGTAACGACTGTCAAAGATCACACTGATCACTGATATTCATTTTTGAACAGCAGTTTATTTTAGTTCTAATTTAGGGCAGTTAGTAAAAACTAGTTTTAACTTGGGAGGGAAAATCTGTTTTAACTAAACACGGGTTTTAACTATAACACAATTGATACAGTTCAAACCCGTTAATATTAGTGAAAACTAGTTTTAACTAGGGAAAACGCGTTATATCGAAATAATTCCGTTAAAACTGTTTCATTTTATGTACGTTTCATGGTTTTCGTTACAAGCTTTTTTTGACTTTTCTTGATTTGATTATTTTATTTACTTGAAATTAATATTCTCACCAGGATATGATTGTTCTGCCCTCGGAAATGAAAACACAGTAACTCCGTAAATGCCATTTTGTAAAAAACAGGTTTAAAGTTAAATTGTTGAATCGATTTGTTATAGACAAAACATTTAAGTTAGGTTTTAAAATTACATTTTTATATGTTGTAAAATTAACAAAGCTTTAATTAAGTGTATAAAGAAGTAATATTTTATTGATTTTTATTTAATTAAATCAGTTAATGTGTTATAAAATGGGAACAAAATTCATAAAATTTTATTTTTTTAGGTTAAAACCCAGTAACTGATTGGTTACTGTGGTCTAGGTTAGTTTTACACGTTACTGTGTTTTAACCATTTAAAGACAGGAACTCTAGTGATAATACGACACAGTAACTGTACACATACTGGGTTAAAACTTAATAACAGCAGGCTTCGATTACCTAGCTGAATAACTAAGTAACCCATTATCTAAGATACTGTGATTAATTTAAGTTTAACAGATACATTTTTCGGAAATTTTACATAAAACGACAGTATTTGAAGAAACTGTGTTATGGCCAAGCAAAACATATTTATAAAAATACATGAACACATATTACAGCACAGTAAATAGTAATTTTCAACACATTTGCTCAAAAACTGCATTTACGGAGCCTGTATACATACATTGTTCGAAAGTTAAGAATTATGCACCATACAACGGAACGTGCGGTAAATCGATCATTCTCAGAAGATCCATTGGCCAGATCCATGATGGATCTAGTGAGAATTGTTTTTCTCATTGGATCCTGATTTTAAAGATATGGATCTACTGGGAAGGATCATTCTCAGGGTAAAATAGGTACTCTCACATAAGTACCTATTTTACCGCATTCCCCCTTGTAAAGCAGCGTGCGTATTCTTTACGGTTTTTTTTTAATTAGGTCAAAATGAAAAACAAAGATGGCACCGACGAAAGTTTTCGGTTTTTTCTTCATGGGTGTCGTTTTCGTGGTTTTCGGGGTTGCTGATTACGAAAATGGGGTCAAAATGAAAATCCAAGATGGCGCCGACGAAAATTTTCGGTTTTTTCTTCATGGGTATCTTTTTCGTGGTTTTTGGGGTCGCTGATAATGAAAATGAGGTGAAAATGAAAATCCAAGATGGCGCTGACGAAAATTTTCGATTGTTCTTCATTGTTGTCGTTTTCGTGGTTTTTGGGGTCGCTGATAATGAAAATGAGGTCAAAATGAAAATTCAAGGTTGCGCCGATGAATATTTTTAGTTTTTTTCTTCATGGGTGTCGTTTTCGTGGTTTTTGGGGTCGCTGTTTGTTTCATTACATATTATACTGTTTTCTCGCAAATGTGTTGAAAAACATTGTATGACACACGTGCAGAAATTGGTATTTACAAACTCGTTACAAACAAACTCGTTTACAAACACTTCCCTCCGCGCACTCGCTCGGTTTGGATGCGATCTATTTCGCTGTCGATTTTAATTACGATTTTCGTGTTCCGTGATCGATTCCCGGCTCGTGAGTTGTTCCTAGTTGTGTACTATTGTGCTAAGTGCTGGTATCGTAAGTTTTTTAGTGTTTTTACGTCGGTTTTACTGGTATTTTAGTTAATTTCGTTTACTTTCGGTGAGTACATTTACTTTTTTGGTGTGTGGGTACCTCGAAATAATTTTATTGTCCGTTAATTCTGTTACTTTTCTTACGTTCTAATAGTTTGTTTGAATTTCATAATTTATAATATGTTATCCATTAATGATGACCCGCCTGACCGTGGCAGAGATGCATTCCATACACCCGGGTCGCCGACGACCTCCGCTAGTTCAACAAAACGTTTGTTTCGCGAAATGTCACCTTCGTACATATCGCCCGAGGAAAGGTCAAAACGGCTTCACACATCCGACTCAATTGAGAAACCTTCGCCAATATTAAACGTCAGTACTGCTAGCAATGACAATTACTGCGATTTAGTCTCACAGGCGTCTGCATTTCTTTCTAAAATTAACGACCTTGTTAATGATCAAGGGTCCCGCATTAATGTCGCAAATAAATCCGCTATTATGGACATGACTCAGCGCGTAACGGCCATCGTTTCTTTGTTAGCCATAAAATCATCCTCCAATGAAACTAAATTAGCCAATACGAAACGCGAATTGGATATAATGAAATTAAATCGTAATACTAATAATGTCAATACTAGTGATTGTAACAAATCTTCGTATGCGGATTCTTTGAAACTTCGTCTACCTAAAGTTGCGCCAGCCGTGGAGTCCCGCGTTCCCCTTCCGTGCGTCGTCGCGTACCCTACAGCTGACCGGTTAGCCGATTACTCGTCATCGTCCGCGACTAAACAAGCGCTTATGAAAGCGATTAAGCCTAGTGACGACGGATTTCAAATTGTAGGCGTTAAGAAAACCGCGAAATCTGGCGTTGTATTACGTGTCGCTAATGACAACCAAATAAAAAAATTGCAATCGGTCGATGCTATTAGGTCCGCCGGCTTAAGACTTGAAAAACCGAAAGGCCGAAGGCCTCGTATATTAGTTAAGGACGTCCCATCCTCAATGGAAGACAATGCTTTTCTGCACTCGTTATACCGTCAAAACATTAAAGACGAGCTGCCAATAAATGAGGATGATTTTATTAAGTCAACTAAAATTATTCGTAGGCGTTCCTTAGATAACGGTCGCAAGTGGATAGGCGTTGAAATCGAGTCCACAGTTCGAAAACATTTAGTGTCCACCAAAGATAAATTATTTATTGATTGGGCGACTTGCCGCTTCATCGATGATGTCGAAGTAGTTCGTTGTTTACATTGCCAGCAGTTCGGTCACGTTAAGAAACACTGCGTTAATAAATCACCTACCTGTGCTAACTGCTCGGAAGCACATGAAACAAATAACTGCCCGCACAAGGATAATTTAAATTACATACCGACTTGCGTGGCGTGTAAACGTTTTAAAAAACCGTTTGACCATCGTTGCGGGTCCCCAGAGTGTACCACTTACAAACTTAAGCTCGAACAGTTAATCCTCAATACCAACTACTAAAATAATGGATAGTTTAACTATAGGACAATTAAATCTCCACAACGATAGGGTGGCGACCTCTGAATTAGACAAATTAATTATCGATTATAACTTAGACATAGTACTTGTTCAAGAACAATACCAGAACGCTCACTTACGTCACAAAGTAGTTCAGCTGGACAGCAAAGCACGAGCCGGAATTTACGTGGCGCGTTCTTCTAACTTTACAGTAACGTCTTTGCGTAACCTCATGACGCCCCACTGTGCCGTTGCGGAAGTCTCATCAGCTTCTTTTAAAGTTTACGTTGTGAGCTGTTACTTTCAATACTCAGACCCTGTTGCACCTCATATACATAACCTCCGTCACGTCTTACAGTCACTCGCGGGCAGTAAAGTTATCGTTGGCGCTGATGTTAACGCGTCATCGTCTCTGTGGTATGGCAAGGTTAGGTCAACGGATTTCGACCGACGTTGTGCTGTTGAAGATTTTATAGCAGAAATGAACCTATCAATTCATAATACCCCTGATGCACCACCTACTTTTTGCAGCCCAATGGGCGAATCTTGTATTGACGTCACACTTTCTAGTGCAGACGTACGATTGGATAGGTGGCGTGTCCTACCAGATGCGTCTTGTAGTGATCATCGCCTGATCGTGTACGAATTTGTTCCGAGGTCTACTCAAGGTCCATCTCATATCACTGGTAATTTTAGATATAAAAGTAAAGGCGCGAATTGGGAATTCTTTGGCTTGCTTTTTGCGTGTCACGCCAAAGACTTCACTCGTGATGGGCTGTCAGCTGAAGAAAGTGCTGAAATTATGTCAGACACCTTCACTTACTGTGCTGACATCGCCATTGGTCGCGCATCTATGACCAACATCCATAGATGTGATTGGTGGTGTGACTACTTAATTGAGCAGCGTAAAAGCTATCGCCGAGCGCGCAGACATTTAAACAAGCTTAGAAAACAAAAGGTCACCGGAGACCCACTTAACTTTGCTTTAAATGCATTTAGAGTTGCCAAGTCCCGCTACAGAGCATCAGTGGAAAAGTCTAAGGGTAATTTACTGCGAAAAATAGTAGAAAAACTAGATAAAGAAGGTCCGTGGTCTCCTTTGTATCACGAGTTCAAAGCTAATCGATCAGTCGACCTGGCGTTTGTCCAGAACATTAAAGTAAATAATAGACACACGACCGGTATTGAGGAAACAACCGAAGTTCTATTAAATAGTCTGATACCTGATGATTCGCCAGTAAATGACAATGACTACCATCAGCAGATCAGAGCGTGGGCATCTGTGCCACCTGAATCACCAACGTCAGACCTTCCATCCATTGACGAATTCATTAATCTTGTCAGGAAACTGCCTCTTAACAAATCATCAGGTGAAGATAAAATATCTAATCGGATGATAATAGAAGCTTGTAAAACAGCGGGTGACGCCATTTTATCTGTTTTCAACCGATGTATTGCGGACGGCGTTTTTCCTCGTGTATGGCGACGTGGCTTTATACGAATAATTCCAAAAAGTGGTGATAAGCCACCGGACGACCCTAAGTCTTACAGGCCCATTACCCTACTGCCATCTTTGGGAAAACTCCTGGAGCGTCTTATCGTTCCACGTTTGCTGCCAGACGGGCCAAAGTTTCATAACAACCAATTCGGTTTCACCGTGGGAAAATCTACCGTAAACGCGGCACTTTCTGTTAGAAAAATTGTTAATAACTCTGAACACAAGTACGTGGTTGGAATCTTTTTAGATATTTCCGGGGCTTTTGATAACGCATGGTGGCCGATGCTACTACTTAAAATGAAGAATCGCGGCTGCTATAAAAACATATATAATCTTGTTTATTCATATTTTGTAAATGGTTCCGCGAAACTCAAACTCGGACATCATTCTATGTCAAAGTCCCTTACCATGGGATGTCCTCAGGGCTCGGTAATCGCTCCGTATCTGTGGAATTTAGGTTTCGATGATTTTCTCGCGATTCCTCTCCCACCCGGCTGTTCATTAACCGGTTACGCGGACGACGGCCTGCTGCTCATTCAGTCGAGTACTTGGGCTGGACTCGAGAATTTAGCTGACACTTGCCTACGATTAATATCTCAGTGGGGCGATCGAAACCGTCTGACCTTTGCACCGCAAAAAACTTATCAACTAATTTTAAAAGGTAATCTTAAATCGTGGCCTAGTATTAAATTTAATAACGTTCCCGTGAAAAGAAAGGAGTCCGTGTGCTACCTTGGTTTGGTCTTAGAGAAGAATTTTTCATTCATAGATCATATAAAAACTGTCGGTGAAAAAGCTAAAAAGAACTTTTATGCCTTAACTAGAATATCCAAATCTACGTGGGGTCTGTCATTTCTAACTTTAAAGACCATTTATGGGGCTACCTATTTGGGGTGTATGTGCTACGGGGCACCTGTTTGGGCTGATAGGGCCACCATAGGAGCGGTACGACGTAAATTGCTTCAAAGCCAGCGTTTGGCTTTGATATTCTTATGCAAAGCGTATAGGACGGTTAGTACTGAAGCCTTACCGGTACTTGCAGGTGTACTTCCAGTCGATCTTGAAGTGCAGCGACGGGCTGCAATGTACTATAACGCGCGTGAGACCACGGACGCAGACTTTTTAACCCTACGTGACCGTGATAAGATTTCTAGATTATTCAAACCACAGACCGACGTCTGGGAGGAACTTTTGTCTGAATGGCAATGTAGGTGGGATAATTCCATCAAGGGCCGACACCTCCACCAGTTCTTTCCATCCGTTCGTGAGCGGCTGGCCAGGACATGGCTGGAGGTTGATCACTGTGTTGCTCAATTTCTCACCGGTCATGGTAACTTTAAGAGTAAATTATTTTCCTTCAAGCTTGTTGACTCGCCTCTTTGTCAATGTTCCACTTCTGACTGCGAATATGAACAATCAGCACATCATATTTTATGGGAGTGCAGTCTTTGGCAGAATGAACGCAATATTATGTTGGATAGTGTACAGGTTACATCCGGAGTTATTTACTACACAGACCTTGTAGAAACTAGAACAAATTTCCGTGCGTTCAAGCGTTTTTGCCATACCTATTATTGGAATCAAATATAACTGCTCACAACTTAGGACCCATTAATGTTAATATTTTATCCGTGGTGCTAGGCAACTGGGCCTATCCCAGTTGTGAACGTCCCTTTGCGCCTATTGGCCTTGTTTCTTTGTGTCTCCTGCTGATATGGAGGGAAGTGGAAATTACAGATTTTCCTACTCCTCCGCTATACTTTTCTGATTAATTTCGTTGCGGGATCCAAGACAGTTAAATTCATTCTCTGGGACTTCGTCGAGCTTCATTGTCTCGGCGCTTTTCTGGTGGTCGCCACTGTTGATTCTGGCTTTCAGGAGTTACAGTGGTTGGGAACAGTGTGGCGGGCTTGTCCCAAAAAAAAAAAAAAAAAAAAAAAAAAAAAAAAAAATTACAAACTCGTGACTATGGTAAGCCCTCGACTTCGTCTCGGGCTTACATTCGTCTACTCGTTTGTAAAGACCAACTTACTGCACTAGTATCATAAATAACTATTACTGTGTTCAAACCAAAAATTCATTGCGAAACAAAATTCAGTGTGTTAGAATTTTTTATTTGAATACAGTAAATTCTAAAGGCTAGGCAGATGATGATGAATTAAAATGATTCTTCTTCAGCAACTGAGCTAGGTCTAATGCTCGATCAACTGAGCCACGACAGTGTCCAAGTCGGGCTTTTAATGAATATGACCAAGACAAAACTGATGACGAACGGCACAGATCGTAACATAGAAATTTGGGGTGCGGTCATTGAATATTATTATGTCCATGAATATACCTCGGCCAGATAGTTTCTTTACTTACAGGCAAGACAACAAAAAGAAGTAGCTCAGCGCACCGAGAATGCCTGGAAGAGCTACTGGTCGATGTAACATTTAATGAAAAAAATACCACTCAGTGGATACCAAATATCAGGAAACGACAACGCGGCAGGCCCAGAAGGAGACGGTGGCATGAGTTCTTCTTAAAGGATTAGATCGCGAAATGTGGAAGGAGGGAAAGGAGGCCTTTACCATGCAGTGGTTTTTTTTGTTAGCCTTTTTGAGTGTCCCACTGTTGGGCAAACTCCTCCCCTTTCTCCTTCCAAACCTCTCTGTCCTGTGCAAAATCTGGCCATGTTCGCCCCACAAACGAGATCAGATCGTCACACTACCTTCGCCGCGGTCTACCAGTGACGATCGTTGACCATCTTACCGGGCGCAATCATGCTACGTAGCCAGCTCACTCTCACTTCAGTGGGACAATATTGGCTTATAATACTTATAAAACTAAGGTGATTATTTTTGTTTAACATTTACCTAGAATTATTAATAAATATTTTAATAAAAAATATCCATATTTTCAATTCCCAACAAGTTTTTCTAATACGTACTAGTTTTAAGTGCGACAGGGCAACAATATTAATTTCAAGTAATTAAAATAATCAAATAAAGAAAGGTCAAAAACAGTAAGAAACATACATAAAATGAGATGAAACAGTTTTAACGGAATCATTTCGACAAAACGCGTTTTCCCTAGTTAAAACTAGTTTTCACTGATAATTTTTGAACAGAACAAGCCTTTGTTCTATTAAAAATTATCAGTGAAAACTAGTTTTAACTAGAATTAACTAAAAACTAGGTTTAACTAAAACGGGTTTTAACTGTAACACATACATAATGTACACTACAAAATAGATATAAAATACTTTAGCCGTAATCACTAAAAAAACTTCTTTAAGCCTTTAGAACTTTTGTCCAAAACTGCTGAGCTAGAGGCACCTTTTTTTAGGGTTCCGTACACAAAGGGTAAAAACGGAACCCTATTACTAAGACTCCACTGTCCGTCTGTCCGTCTATCCATCTGTCTGTCACCAGGCTGTATCTCATGAATAACTAGACAGTTGAAATTTTCACAGATGATGTATTTGGGTTGCCGCTATAACAACAAATACTAAAAATAGATGTTTTTGTCGTTTTTTGCTCGATAATAACGGCAACAGGTAGACGCTTGAAATATTCACAGAATAATTAGTTGTATATTCACTTTAAAAATAAGGAGCTCGTGGCTAAATAATAACAGCCGCTCGGGTTGATCTTTAGGTTAAGGCGTGCTTGCCTAGGTTGCTCTGTAGGTAAATGGGTGACCACCTTACATACCTACCGAGTTTCCTCCGTGCTTCGGAAAACACGTTAAGCTGGTGGTCCCAGCTGTTATTAGTAGATCTTTGACAGTCGTTACAGGTAGTCAGAGGCTCAAAAAGTCTGACAACCAGTCTTACCAAGGGGTATCGTATTACCCAGTTAGAACTGGGTTGTGGAGGTCAGATAGAAAGTCGCTCCATGTAAAATACTGGTATTCAGCTGCATTCGGTTAGACTGGAAGGCGACCCCAACATAGTTGGGAAAAGGCTAGGCAGATGACGATTCACTTTAAAAATAAATAGTTAAAATAAAATATATATTTAAGGGGGGCTCCCATGGGGTGCGATGTCAGAAGTCCTCCACGTGTGTCTGGCGGCTGCTGGTCCCTCTCGATACGTCTGGAGGGAAGAGCAGCTGCTGGGCCGGTGCACCCTGGACGCGGCGGTATCCTTCTCCGGGGAATGAGAGGAAATGAGAATTTTCTTTTATCCCCCGGGGAATGTGACCGCCGTGGCTAATGATTCTGACAAAGGTAGGGTCCTTTCAGGACCAACGGTGCGTTCCTCTGCGTGACCCTCTGTAAAGCAGAGGGCACAGCTGAGGAATGAGGGCGGGCTTGGTGTGCACTCACCCTGCCTCCGAGCAGACAGAGAAGGATCCGTCCTCCTCTGTCACCGTCAATCTCGTAATCTGGCTATCGAAGCGCTGTGGATCACGTCTCGCGGTTTCGATAGGGGACCGAGGGTCTTGGCTTAACCGCCCGGACCGCGAGGTAGAAAACCTCTATAAAAAATTACCCCGAATCCCAAGTGGCGACGCACCGCGAGGGGATGTATGGCTGACGGGTGTTCCATGGAACAAATCAGTCGCTAGTGCACTCCTCGCCAGGGTACCTGCAGACCCCCATGGCGAGTAATAAATGCTAAAATCTGCTTATCTAGGGTAAAGGGGTCTCTGCCCAGATGGACTTTTAAATCCCCCATACTCGTGGGAACATTATGGAAAATTCAAAAAAACCCAACACCGCCGGCAACGGCAAAGAAGAGGAGAGGAGGGATGCGGCGTCGGAGTCCGACGTTGCATCAAGTGAGGTGAGCGCGGGAGGCTCAGAGAGCTCCCGTCGCGCGAGGGCCGGGACGCCTGCGGAGAACAGCAAGTTCTTCCGCAAGCGCCCCAGGCGGGATGGCGACCGGGGGTCGTCATCCGGAGATGAGGAGGCCTCGGCCCGAAAAATCCCCACCAACAAACGTGGGGGGATCCGGGGCAAGGGGAGGGGGCTCCCTGCCTCCGTGAGGTCGGCAAGAGTTGCCGAGGAGGTGCTGTAAGGTGCGGTGTTGATGGTAAATGAAACCAACGAATGCTCGAGTAATACTGAATTATATTTCATAGGATAGTGCATATAAATGGTTACAAAGGTGCATAGATTATAGTAATACAGATCTTAAAGTAGGTAATTAATACAACCCTTACATCACCGCACATAGAGGAAAAAAAAAAAAAAACATACATGTAGTTTTTTTTTTTTTTTTTTGTTATGCTAAGATACATAGTATGGTTTCGTTCGATTTTTATGAACAATGTCCTTTTTTCCAATTTGATTAACTATTTCTACGTTTGGTGGTATATCTTTAACAACTTTGAAGGGACCTGAATATAAGTGGTCTAATTTCTTACATGTCGTATCATTTTTAACTAAAATTAAGTCATTCGCCTTATAGCTTATAGGATTTACATTTTTATCGTATACTATCTTTCTATTCAACTTACTTTTTAATAGGTTACTTCTAGCTTCTTTTTGCGAAAGTTGCAATCGGTATTTTAATTCATGAGGATAGCTGTCATAGTTATACAATGGTTCTAAATCTGTTGTTAGATTACTAGGAAGAGAACATTTCTTACCAAAAACTAACTCGTACGGAGTGAATCCTGTTTCTGTATGTACGCCCGTGTTATATGCAAAACACCAAAAAGGAATCCACTTACTCCACATCTCTGGGTGATTCTCTGTTTGAATACGTAAAAACGCATTTAAATGTTTATGAGTGACTTCCAATGCTCCTATGGATTGGTGATGGTATACTGTAGAATTAAGTTGTTTTATGTTTAATAATTTACATACCTGTTGAAATATTTCTGAGAGAAACTCCTTTCCTCGGTCTGTTGCTATTATTTTCGGCACACCGTATCTGAGAATGAAGTTGTTGACAAAACTTTTCGCCACTTCTTCTGATTTTTTAGAAATTAAGGGATAACCTTCTATATATTTGGTAAGTTCGCATTGTAATGTTAACACGTATGAATAATTATCATTGTCTGTTTCCAATGGACCAACTAAATCTAAATATACTTTTTCAAACGCAGTATTAGCTGTGCTAGTAATCACCATGGGTTCTTTCTTAGGTATTGAATACTTTTGCCGCTGACATTTGTCACATCGTCTTACAAATTCCCGAACATCATTATCAATGCCAGGCCAATAATAGTAGGTATTTCTTTATATTATTGAATGATCAAGCGAGCTTACCTGAAGTGAAGCTCGATCTTGATTATACTGCCTTCACCGAAGAGAAATGATTACTTGTAGTACGTAGGTACGCTAGACTATATCGCACAAGTGTTTATAGGTAGACAGAGAACGAAAAATCCGATCCCTGCTACCTCGCCACGCCGCGCGCCGCTAGCTTACTCATTATCTTCAGAGCAGAGTTACAGCAACGTTGATCTTCCTGGGGAGTTGTCAGGGCAGGGAGGGACCTTTCTCTTCGGTGAAGGCAGTATAATCAAGATCGAGCTTCACTTCAGGTAAGCTCGCTTGATCATTCAATTATACTGCCTTCACCTTCAGAGAAATGATTACTTGTAGATGTTTAGAGAACATGATCAATGTTGCAAAAATTTTAGAAGGAGGTATAAAAATAATCGATATAAAATTATTTACGAGAAATCAAAAACAAAAGAAACATTAATTAAATAATAACTTTATTGTAAACAATCATAGTAAAAGCTTGCTTCAGTACATTATTTTCTTTTAAATAATTACAGAAGACCAAAGCAATAACTAAAAAAAATAAAAATAATTGACTTTTCTTTAGTACAAAACTAAACTTATTCCTTATCAGGAACTTTAGTACCTTCTATGTAAATAATTTATAAATCTAGATCACTAGAATTCGTTTTAATATTTTTAATAATCAGGTTAATGAACTCAATAAGTTGGTTGACTCAACAATCGGCCTATTATAAAAATTTGCAAAAACAGCAGATTGTGCAGACCAACCAGCTGCCTTCCTTATGACGTCAATACTAAGTCCAGATCGAGAAGCAGCTGAAGTAGTGGCATGCCTCGTACTGTGAGCTCCAAAAACAGAAGTGTCGATACCGCTATCAGTTAGCGTTTGTTTAATCCAGCGTCCGATAGATTGTGGAGACGCAGGTTTATTAGGTTTTTTATAGGTTAAAATAAGACGATCTTCTGTTTCCGATCTGATAGAAGACGTTATCAATAAATATTTCTGCAAGACAGAAGCGGGACAAATACCTGGTCTTTGATGAAAATAAGGTAAATTTAAAGAAGGTTGCATTCTACCAATCCCGGAAGTTTTAATCAAATTTGTTATCGATATGACGATTCGATCATTAAAGCATTTAATATTTGAAATCAGAATCAAAGATAATGTTTGCATCCTCTGGCCGGTTGATAATGCGAGTAGCATAACTAATTTTTTAGTTAATGGTTCTAAATTAATTGTATCATTCTGAAGTTTCTCTAAATAATCTAAAACTATACTCGGATTCCAAGTAACATCGTAACGAGGAAAAGTTGGCTTCAATTTAAAAATGCCTTTGAAGAACCGCTTGACTCCTAAATCTTCACCTACTTTGTTTAAGGATATTAAAGAAATAGCAGATCTATGATTATTTAAGGTACCATATGATGAACCTTTTTTGAAACAAATTGTGAGAAATTCCAAAAGAGATGATATATTAACTTCATAAAAATCATTATTATTTACTAAACAAAACTCCCACCATTGTTTGAGACTACCATTATATTGTGATCTAGTATTCAGAGAAATAGAAGAGAGCATCACGTCTAATGCCGATTCCGGGACAGATTGTCTGCGGAAGGCTTCCCTGATAACACACACACTACCAGGGAAAGCTGATGATGCAACGGGTGTAATGATCTGAAAGGAGAAAGAAGAAGATATTTACTTGGGGGAAGTATCAATATTTCTTCAACGCATAGTGACCTGTAGAGAGGGTACCATGGTTGGGACGTCCAGAGTGGTACCACAACAATACCCGTGGCTTGATCAGATACAATTTTATTTAGGGTTTTTAAAATTAAGGCAAAAGGTGGGAACGCATAAAAATAAAATTGGGACCAATTTATGGTAAAAGCATCAATGCTATAGGCAAAAGGGTCTTTTTTCCATGAAATATATAAAGAACATTTTGCGTTGATACGCGACGCGAATAAATCTATATTTGGTTTATGAAATCTATTTATAATCTCTTTAAATTCATTTGATCCTAATTCCCACTCCGTATCGATATTAAGTTTCCTCGATTCCGCGTCAGCTTCTGTATTTTCAGCGGAAGGTATATATGAAGCAAAAACAAATATTCTTCTTTCCTCACACCATTTCCAGATCATGTTAGCTACCTTGTTAAGATGTGGATATTGGACCCCACCCATTCTATTTACATAAGAAATAGCGGTTGTGTTGTCCACCCTTAAAAGAATATCACAGTCTTTTTTTATCCTTAGCAACTATTTTAAGACCGAAGTAAACCGCCATCAACTCGAGGTAGTTAATATGATTGGAACGCTCTGTGGTAGACCAATGCCCCCCAACTCGTTCAGAGCCACAGGACACACCCCAACCAGTGGTTGAAGCATCCGTAAAAACTTCACAATCATACACATGTTGCCGGATAGGATTAACCACTATCGAAATATTATCTTTCCACCAAATCAGATCATCACGAAGGGTAACTGGGACATCCATCAATGCTTCATAATTGTCATTATTTTTGAGTAGGGCCAGGTACTTGGCCCTTTCCAAGGACTTTGTGTATAACCAGCCATATGGAATAGCTGGGCATGCTGCAGTGAGGGATCCTAAATACCGCGCAAAGGCTCTGATCTTTATTTTTTTAATGTTTATTATCATATTAGTTTCTTTTAAAATCTTTTGTCTTTTCGAATCTGGGAGTTGCAAGGTCATTGTCTCAGTATCAATTATGAAGCCTAGAAACTTGCAAGAAGTTTTTGGTATTAAAATACTCTTTTTATCATTGATAACAAACCCTAAACGCGTTAAGCAACTAATAGTCGCTTCCGCGTTTTTTAGGCAACTAATTGCTGACGGCGCTATACAAAGTATATCATCGAGGTACCTTACTGTAACTAGCCCCTGTGATCTTAGATGGGCTATAACCGGTTTTAATAGTTTTGTAAAAACGTAAGGGGCTGAGCACAAGCCAAATGGAAGGGCCTTAAATTCATATAAAAAACCTTGAAAATAAAAACGTAAATATTTTGTAAAATCTTTATGAATGGGAATCAAAAAATAGGCTTCTTTTATATCAATATTTATCATGTAAGATCCTTGATTTACGAGTTTAGTAGCGGTTCTGATGTCCTCCATCTTAAAATGATCAGTTTGAACATACTTATTTAAATTCTTTAAATTTAGTATAAACCGACTACTACCGTCGGCTTTGGGAATTAAAAATACATCTGAAATAAATTGTCCTGCAGTTGGATTACACCTTCCAATAGCCTGAATATCAAAAAGATGATCTAGCTCAGATTTTATCGCTGCAATTTCAATTTTAGAATACCTACGTTGTGGATCTAGGTTTTGGTTAGGTATTTTTATAAAAGGTATTTTATAGCCAGACACAGTATCTAGAATGAATTTATCATTTGTGATAGCTGTCCATTCGTTCAAAAAGTACTTTAGACGGCCTGCGTGTACCTGCGGTGGTGAGTCTATGATCTCCGATGAGTTGCCGGGTACCGGCGCGCGTAGCCGGCCGGCTGGCGCTGCGCTGGCGGCGGGTGGCGGCGGGCCGGCGGGGGCGCACGCGGCGCGGCTTGTGCGCGCCGCTGCTGAATTGAGTGGTGCGGGTAGGACGTCGACTGTCTCGGCCCACCGGCTCGGTTGAACGTCTGGTTGCCGCGCTGGGTTCTCGCACCGCGAAACGATGGGCCTCTTCCGTTTAAATTCCCACTAGATGAAAGGGCAGGTTGAATCAGCTGACTAGTTTTCTTGATGCCTCTGGAATTTTTTACTAGATCGGCTAAATTTTCTCCAAAAAGAAGGCTATCCCTTTTTTTATCCTTGAATGGGTCCATCAGGGACTTATCTATTAGCGGGATGATCACGGATCGACGAGTATCGGTTTCTGCGTAATGAGAATCGGCTAGAATTCTGCCTGCATCATTTAGCGTACGGATGACATCCGGAATATCAGTGTTCTTTTTCATCAGATTTGTCATTGCCTTAGCTAGGATTGAAAGTGCTTTACCAAGCTGATCTTGCTTGGTAAGCAAACGTTGATCTCTAAGTTTGCAAGTATCGACGAGCATTGCACCAATCTCAGGGTTTAGAGAAGGACCCTTAGCTAACGATAAGTTTTTAGGGTATAGGTATCTTTTTAAAATCTCATCTTTTGTTTCCTTTTGAAGGCCAATTAGCAAAATTTTTTGAAATCGAGAAGCTAATTCAGCTTGAATATCCTCACCATATTCCACAACATCAGCTTCTGAGTCGCCGAGGGCCTGAAGCAAATCAGGGTCAAAATTGTCTTCGTCGGCAGTTTCCTGCGCCACCGTAACACCAACCTGCTGTTGGCCTTCTGTACTTGGCCCGGCTTCGGAGCTTGACATATTATTATCCACTATATCCTGTACCAGTGATACCCTTTCAAGCCCTTTCTCAAGGTTCATATGAAGAGAACAGTCAACCGATGGATTGGTTTGTTCTGAAATAGCCGAAAAGAAATACCCGATAAGAAAAAAATATAAAAGTATATATTTTCGGTAGTGATAAATAGGTCACAGATTTTTCAAATACTTTCCGTTAGAACGGTTATTCGTAGAATACAACGAACAAAAAATATACCGTTTTGCATAACCCAAGAATACAAGGGGACCTTGGTGTGCGTTATCGTTGAATGCAACGAAACACAGCTAGATATTACACATTATTATAGTGCAAAGACTCGATGAATGCATCGAGAATATCCGAAGAATACAACGGATACTTAAAAGTAGGTCAGTAGATGCACAAAATTCACCTTGAGAGTGTACATCGTCCTCATCATCAGAATATATAACCCGTCTTCTTTTCCGCTTTCTCTCCAGCTTCTCTTCATATTTCTTCATTTTCCTGGTCCACCTATCTTCCTTGGTTTCTTCACGACTACGTTTGGGCATAATTATTTCGTTGCTCGAACGATGAAGAAAACAAAAACTGTTATCACCTGTGCGAACGCCGTGAGCGCACGAACAAGAATGAGTTAGCTAGCGGCGCGCGGCGTGGCGAGGTAGCAGGGATCGGATTTTTCGTTCTCTGTCTACCTATAAACACTTGTGCGATATAGTCTAGCGTACCTACGTACTACAAGTAATCATTTCTCTGAAGGTGAAGGCAGTATAATTTGACATCCGTCTCATACCAGCATGGCCACTACTAGGTAAGAGATGGAAGTCATTTAAAATTACTTTCTTGTCATCCTTATTCTCTATTCTTTTTACGTCACTTAAAATACATATGCGCGGTCCGGACCTACTTTTATTATTTTTTATTGACGTTAATAACTTTTTTATAAAGTTCTCGTTATCTTTATTTTTTAATATGTATATTTCATCTAATTTTAATAGTTTGCAAAATTCATCTAACTCTCTCACAAACTCGTCTCGCGTCATTTGCGATTGAGAACTTAGGAATTTCACGTAAATTGTTGATTTATTTTCTACATAACAGAATATTTTATTTTCTTTGGAAATAATCCCCATTTGTTTTAAAATTCTTAATTCTTTAATGTCAATAAATTTTAATTCTACAGATTCTTTTGGTCTGATATGAGTGCTTACGACTTTTGGTTGATCAGGCCTCAAGTCTGAAACATCCATATCCACCATTGAGTCTGGTTTATTTAATTTTCTCGCTTGTGCTCTTGTCATGACGTTCATTAAACTTTCATGCATTTCCTTCAATGCTTTTATAGTAATTCTAGACAGTGCATCTGCAGCTGCATTGTCAGAACCTTTTATGTATTGTACTTCAAAATTATACTCTTCTAAAGTCATTCTAAATTTCATTAGTCTGCTCGACGGGTCTTTCATATTAAACAAGTATACTAATGGTTTATGGTCTGTAAATATTATGAAAGGTCGTCCATACAAATATGGACGGAAATATTTCACAGCCCATACAATTGCTAGAAGTTCTTTTTCTATGACCGGGTAATTCTTTTCGGCTTTGTTTAAACTTCTGCTAGCGAAAGCTACTGGTCGTCCGTTATTATTTGACAAAATGGCTCCTATAGCATTATTTGATGCATCTGTGTGAACAATGAAACGATTTCGTTCTGAAAAATCAGGATACTGTAACACTGGTGGATGTATTAAACGTTGTTTTAATGTTTCAAATGCTTGTTGACATGCCTCACTCCATTCGAATGGTACGCCTTTTCTAGTTAATGTATTTAAAGGATGTGCAATTTCATCAAATTTTGGTATGAATTTTCTGTAATAATTTGTGAAAGCCACGAATCTTTTTACTTCTTCTGTACTTTCTGGACATGGATAATTTTGAACTGCAGTTATTTTTGCAGGGTCAGGCATTATACCGTCACTTGAAATAACGTGTCCCAAATACAAAATTTGTTTTCTAAGGAAATCACACTTGGTGGGATTTAACTTTAAGTTTACGGTTCGTAATCTTTCAAAAATATCTTGTAAATTTTTATTATGCTGTTCTAAGTTACGTCCAAACACGATTAAATCATCTAAATATATCAAACATTTTTCATTTTTTAGACCGGCCATTGCTATTGTTATCATTCTTGAAAACGAACTGGGACTGGTTTTCAATCCCATAGGCATACTGGTACTGCCCGGAATGAAAAGCTGTGTACCTTCTGCTGTTTTCCTCTAAAGTGACGTTATAATAGCCTTGGTGTAAATCAAGATGTGTAAAATAAATGCTACCTGACAAAGATTCTAAAATTTCTGTAATATCCGGTAATGGGAATTTATCGTCCTCTATGCAATTATTTAGTTTTCGGTAATCAACTACTAGTCTCCATTTTTTATCTCCAGTGGAATCCGATTTTTTCGGTACCAATAATATTGGACTGGACCAGTCGCTTTTACTTGGCTCTATAATACCTTCCTCTAGCATTTTATTTATCTGACATTTAATTTCACTTTTTTGTGAATGTGGCAAACGGTATTGTTTTGAAAATACTGGTGTAGTGTTTGGTTTTACGGTTATAGTATGACTATATACATTTGTAGTAGTTAATTTGTCTTTGGGGAGATAAAATATGTCTGAATATTTTGCACAAATATTTTCTATAGTTTTTTGTTCTTCGTTGTTTAAATGTTGTAATTTTAATTGAGAAAATAAGTTTTTTACCCTATCTGCATCATTTTGTGTTTTTTCATAGAGACAGACGTCAAATTCAGTAAGTTTTCTAATATTAGGTTCTATTTCCGTTAGCGATATATCTTCGTCATTAACGTTTAATATTTTAATTGGTATTAGTCCATGTTTAGGAGTACCTATTGAACTTGCTAAAAACACACCATGTGATAATTCTTTTGAAGATACTACACAGTCCTCATTAAAGTTCGTTTGTATGAAGTGTATAGACTCACTTCTAGCTGGTACATCTAAAGTATCATTGTATTTACTTATTAATGGTAAGCAAATAGTTGTTCTTTCTGTTGATAAAGTTAATACACTTTTATTAAAATCTAACTGTGCCTTATGTTTATTTAAGAAGTCACGACCTAAAATTCCACCTCCCTTAATAGGTAAGTTATGAAATACATAGAACTTCTGACTAATTGTTTCTCCATTTAAATTGAATTGTAAATACAAGTATCCTATTGCTTGCACTCTGCCACCTAAACCGTTTATGGCTACATGCTCGTTATGGATTGGAATGCCGCATTCGAGAGCATGTTTATATGTACATGCTGACACCGATGCTCCAGAATCTACTAGAAAATAATGATTCTTAATATGACGATTATGTATAGACGAACTTAAAGAAATATAACAATTACTATCACTAGCTAAAATATATTTATCATTATTAGTCACGAAAAAACTGGTTGGATGTTAATCCTGACTCTGTATTTTGTTCCGTATTATTGAGAACATTTACGTCACGATCTTTAGGTATCCCTTGATTTCTTGTATTGGAATAATTAAAGTTACCTCTTTGCCATCTGTGACTGCTAGTTCCTCCTCGAGCCGGCTGCCCCCGAGAGGTAGGGCGGTATCGTTGCTGCTGTCCTCGCGCTTGGCCTCTGTATGCATAGAAGTTTCTTCCTCCACCACGTTGGCCTCTATAATTATTCGAACGGCTTCTGTTATAATAGAAATTATTGTGTGGCTTTTTATACATACCCATAATTTCACCATGTGGAGGTGTAGTCGAGACCTCCTCGTCTTGTGCTGCTTGGACTGCGTCCTTCAATGAGCTGTAATTCCTTGCAGAAATAATTGTACTTAATCTGCGATTCCGCAAACCATCGGCAAATTGTTTGATAGCTATCTTTTCATTAATTGGTTTTAAAATACTAAAGTTCTGTTCATTGTCGTTGGCTTGCGTAATCGTCAGATCCACAAATAATTCCGTGATTTCTTTCCCGTAATCAGCAATCGACAACTCATTTTGTTTTATTTTCATTAATTTATTTTGAATTGCCGTTGCAGCTTTCTTAGACAATAACATGTTTTTCATGTCATCGATTAAGTCTTTTACAGTATCATATTTTGCATTTAACTTTATCTTAGCTTCTTGTGTAAGTCTACTTTTTAACACAAAATTAATTAAATTTTGTTTACAAGCGCTATCTTTAAGTAGAGAGTTATAATATTCGATATTATCAATTAACTGTTTTATACAAGTTTCCTCATTCGTCATAACAGGTAAAAGAGTTAAGGCAGTTTTCAAATCAAATGAATTCATTTTTGTCGATGTCTCTAATTTATCACTTTCACACAATAATAAAATATCCTCACGTAAATCTATAAATTGACGACAACAATTCTCTATTAATTCTATATCTTGGGCACTATAATACTTTTCCTTAATTTTTTCATTAAAATCAATCAACCAAGTTTCATACTGGTCGTAAATTACATCAACCTCATTTAATTTATTTTCTAATATTCTTTCTTTCCTTCTTTTCGGTCCTAACTTTATTAAGTATACTCTTATCTTCTTTAAATCATCATACAATTTTAAAGTAGCATCCATACCTTATTACCACCATAACGTAGAGCAGGATTAATGGTCTTACAATATATTATTAAACATTAAAATAAGTATTATGACTAAACACTGCACGCAATTAATACCAAGGTCCAAAGTTCAATCAGCGCACCGTCCATATTTGGTAACAGAATATTTTATTTGAATGTAGACACGATTATACTTATTATTTGATTATATTTATGCACTTGCTTATTTTTATTGGGAAGCACTTTTTTTATAACGCACTGTTTTTTTTTTTTAACACTTTTTAAACACTTGTTTTACACTATTTCTTCCTCGTAGTTTTTTGAAGATGGCTCCGTGGCCCCCATCCGCATGCGTCGACGGAAAAGAGATCTCCTCATAGTCGTTCTATTTATCTCATTGGTGATCCATTTTTTATGGCACCTTTTGTACAGCCGATACACGAAGCCTAACACGCCGAGTAGTAGTATAAGTAGGATACACGACAGAATAATGTTGGATGTGGACATGTGAAAGCGAAGTTCATCTGCTGTAGCTTGGTTACTGCCAGCCCCCGCGTTTTGAACGATCAGGGTCTCTTCTTTAGACTGCTGCTTGCCCATTTTCGTGAATGTTTCGTACAGTACCGTTGACGTCTAGTCCGTAGGCCCAAAATATCAGTACTCGTCCCATTTTCACTAATATTTTTCGTAACACATCGAATGGTATCAAGTTCGCGGAGCGCGTATAGCTTCCTCTGGCAGGGTCGCCATGTAAGGTGCGGTGTTGATGGTAAATGAAACCAACGAATGCTCGAGTAATACTGAATTATATTTCATAGGATAGTGCATATAAATGGTTACAAAGGTGCATAGATTATAGTAATACAGATCTTAAAGTAGGTAATTAATACAACCCTTACAGTGCGCCCCCCGGGCACTACTGTTCCCGGGCCTGGCGATGAGGCGGGTGAAACTGGCGGCTCCGAGGCGGAGCGTAAGGCCAGGTTCACAAAGGCGGTGGAAGCCGCGATAAGGGGCGTGGCCAACAAGGTGAAGACAGGCACGAAACTTAAGGCCATACCCGCGGCTTCCGCCTCCATCTTGGCGGCAGCGGAGGCCAATTTTGCGGGGCCTTCCCCTCCTCCGCCTCCGGTAGGTGGAGAGGAGTTGGCCAAGCTGCAGGAGGAAGTGGCCCGCCTGACGGCCACCACGGAGCTTCTCCAAAAGGAGAATGCGAAGCTCCGGGCAGATCTGGCCAGCCTGGGGGGGCCGGGCTCTCAAAAGGGGGGCCAGACCCAGCGGCCTACTCAGCTCGAACCGGCGGAGAACCTAAATCTGGTTCGGAAGGAGCTGGCTGCTTTCGAGAAGCGGTTCTCCGTCCTGGAGGGAAGGGTCCTGCGCCCCCCCCTGGGTGCAAACAGGGCAGCCGCGGTCCCGAGCACGGTGTCGTACGCGGCTGCCGCTGCGGCTGTGGCACCCGCACCCGGACCGGGGCCGGCGAGTCAGCCCTCCGGCAGGACTGTGGCGACCACCCCCGAAAAGCCGTCTTCGGCGAATCCGGCGCCGGCCAAGAAGTCGCCCAAGAAGAGGAGGAAGGGCAAGGCAGCGGCACAGGCGGTGACGGTGCTGGCGCCAGTGCCAGCGGCGATTGGGCCAGTGCCGGCGGCAGGCCAGCTGCCGCCGCCACCACCGCCCCCCCAGCCCCCGACACCTGCGGCTGAAGCCGGATGGCAGGTGGTCGGGGAGAAGAAGAAGGGGAGGAAGGCGGCCAAAAAGGCCCGAAATGCGGAGCGGCAGCGCCAGCACAGGGCGCAAAAGATCGCGGCTAGGCTCCGCGCCCCGAAGACCGCGGCTGTAGTGATCACACTACAGCCGGACGCGGAAAAGAGGGGCGTGTCTTACCGCGATCTCCTAGCGAAGGCAAAGGAGACGGTGGACCTGGGGGAGCTCGGGATCACCGGGGGCCTCCGGCTTAAAGTCACCGCGACGGGAGCTCGGTTGCTGGAGATCCCCGGGGAAACTAGTGGCTCGTCCGCTGACGCTCTGGCTGAAAAGCTCAGAGCGTCCCTAAACGCGGACGAGGCCCGAGTGTCCAGGCCCGTCAGATGCGCAGACTTGCGCATCCTGGGTCTGGACGACTCGGTGACCGAGGAGGAGGTGGTGGCCGCCGTCGCCAGGTCCGGAGGGTGCCCTGCCGATCAGGTCAGGGCAGGCACCCTTCGCCCGGACTCCACGGGCATGCGAACCGTCACGGTGAGCTGCCCTGTGACGGCGGCCAAGACTATTGTGGAGGGCCGTAGGCTATTGGTGGGCTGGGTTTCAGCGCAGGTGAAGCTGCTGGAACCCAGACCTCTGAGGTGCTACCGATGCCATGTGGGACACCATGTGTCAGTGCAATGCGCCTCGGAGGTCGACCGCAGTGGCCTCTGCTTCCGATGCAGTAAGCCCGGTCACACATCCGCGACTTGCTGCGACACGCCGCACTGTGCCGCATGTGCGGCGGCCGGCAAGTCAGCTGATCACCGGGCTGGGAGCAAGGCCTGCGCTGCACCCACCAAGACCAAGGCCAGAGGCAGGGGAGGGCCCTCCACCGCCACCACCACCACCGTCGCCACAGCCGCAGCCGCAACCGCAGCCGCTGCCACTGTCGCCGCCACCGCCGCCGCGACAATTGTGCCCGTAGAGGGGCCCTCACAGGGGGCCCGAGTGGAGGAAGCGGTAATGGAATGCCAATAACGGCGCCATTACGCTTCCTCCAAGCGAATATCAACCACTGCGCCTGCGCTCAGGATCTGTTGCTCCAGAGCATGGCGCAGTGGTCGATTAACATCGCTGTGGTCGCTGAGCCGTATTTTGTCCTGCCCAGGGAAGACTGGGTGGCGGACCTAAGCGGCTCAGTGACCATAGTGTCGTCGGCCGCCGCCGGTACCCCGACCCTTGAAGGTGTCAGGAGGGGTCGGGGGTGCGTAGCAGCCCGGTTCGGGGAGATTGTAGTGGTGGGAGTCTACTTCTCCCCGAGCCGAACTCTCGCCGAGTTCCACAACTCTCTCGCAGAGTTGAGTGTCGTCGTTGGGAACCATTCCCTCCCCGTGGTTGTCCTCGGGGACTTCAATGCCAAGAACTTGGCTTGGGGTTCTCGTTGCACGGACGTGCGGGGAAGGATGGTGGAAGACTGGGCCCTGGAGAAGGGCCTGGTTGTCCTAAATCGGGGTTCTGTCCCCACGTGTGTGCGGATGCGGGGCGAGTCGGTGGTGTACATTTCGTTCGCTAGCCCCGCTCTGTCGCCGCGTGTCGTTGACTGGCGTGTCATGGAGGGGGTGGAGACCTATTCCGACCACCGGTATATCCGGTTCGACGTCTCCACCCAGAACTCAAGCGCGCCGGTCCAACAGGCCCCGAGTGGTCCGCGCTGGGCGCTGAAGCAGCTGGACCGGGAGCTCCTCCTGGAAGCCTCGATCGTGCAGGCCTGGGTGACATCATCGGACAGGCCTGCCGACGTTAACAATGAGGCAGGGTGGTTCCAGGAGGCCATGTCTGACATCTGTGACGTGGCAATGCCCCGTGTTCGGCCAAGAAGCGCCCGGCGTCAGGTGTACTGGTGGTCGCGTGAGCTGACATCTCTGCGCAAGGCGTGCGTGGCTGCACGACACCTGTACGCCAGGCATCGCAGGCTCCGCATCCGCCCACCGGATGCGGCAGCCATTGAGGCGGAGCTCTATGAGGGGTACAGAGCGGCGAAGACCGCCCTCCGCGAAGCGGTCCTGCGGGCCAGGGATCAGGCCCGCGAGGAGTTGCTGGGGATTCTCGACAGAGATCCGTGGGGGCGCCCTTACAAGTTGGTGCGGGACAAACTCCGCCCCTGGGCGCCCCCACTGACGCAGAGTCTCCGGCCTGAGCTCGTGTAGGACGTGGTGAGCGCTCTGTTCCCTTCGCGAGGGGAACACCCACCCCCGCCTATGGCTCCGCCGCCTGCGGTGCTGGAAGCGGATCATCAGGACGACGACGACGACACTCCGGAGGTGACTGGGGTAGACCTGAGAGTGGCGGTACGCAGGCTCAGTGCCAAAAATACCGCCCCGGGACCCGACGGCTTGCCTGGCAAAGCCTGGGTCCTGGCCTTGGAGGCTCTCGGGCCCCGACTGGAGGGGCTCCTAAGCGCATGCCTGGAGAGAGGCCAGTTCCCGCTTCGTTGGAAGACGGGGAAGCTGGTCCTCATCCGGAAGCCGGGGCGCCCTGCGGACTCTCCGTCCGCATACCGGCCCGTGGTGCTGCTCGACGAGGTGGGCAAGCTCTTTGAAAGAGTCATAGCAAACCGCCTCGCCGAGCACCTTGCGGGGACTGGGCCGGACCTTGCGGAACACCAGTATGGTTTCCGCAAGGGGCGCTCTACGGTGGATGCCATCATGCGCGTGAGAGCCCTCACGACGGGGGATGCGGTGTCTAGGGGGGGGGTTGTCTTGGCGGTGTCTCTCGACATCGCCAACGCCTTCAACTCCATGCCCTGGAGCTGCATTAGGGAGGCACTCCGGTATCACCGGGTGCCGACCTACCTCCGTCGAGTGGTCGGGGACTATCTGACGGACAGAGCCGTCATCTACCCCGGTCGCAGCGGAGAATGGAACCGGCGAGAGATGTCGTGCGGTGTTCCGCAGGGATCGGTCCTAGGGCCGTCCTTGTGGAACATCGGTTACGACTGGGTGCTGCGCGCCGACCTCCCTAGTGGTGTCAGCGTAGTTTGCTACGCTGACGACACGCTGGTGCTGGCCCAGGGGAGGTCGCATGAGGCGGCGGCCGAAGTGATGACACGCGGGGTTGCGACAGTCGTTGAGAGGATCCGGCAACTGGGTCTCGAGGTGGCATTGCACAAGTCCGAGGCCATGTGCTTTCATGGGCCTCGGAATGCGCCACCTCCGGGATCCTTACTCACGGTAGGAGGGGTATCCATCGGTGTCGAGTCGACTTTGAAGTACCTAGGACTCGTCCTCGACAGCCGGTGGAACTTCGTGGAGCACTTCCGACGTTTGGCCCCCAAACTGGAACGGACTGGGGCTGCCTTCAGGCGGCTCCTGCCCAACCTGGGGGGGCCGAACGCCTCCTGCCGGAGGCTCTACGCGGGAGTCGTGCGGTCCATGGCCCTTTACGGGGCCCCGGTGTGGGCGCGTTCTTTGAGGCGGCGTGCTGCCCACTACCTGAACGCGCCCCAAAAGGTAGTAGCCGTAAGGCTGGCCCGGGGCTACCGCACGATTGCCCGCGAGGCGGCGAGCCTCCTTGCTTGATTGCCGCCATGGGATCTGGAGGCGATAGTCCTCGCGCGCCTGAATGAATGGCCGGGGGGAAACTCCGCTGCAGCGACAAATTGTCGCTCAGCGGACAGACTTCCGGCGGGATCTCATGGCGACATGGAGAGAGCGACTGTCGCAACCCCGTGCAGGGCACGCCACAATAGTGGCGATAAGTCCCCTCTTTGAGGAGTGGCTTGAGAGACGCCACGGCGTCCTCACCTTCCGCCTGACGCAGGTCCTCACCGGACACGGAGTGTTCGGGAGGTTCCTGCACCGAATCGGGCGGGAGGAAACGCCCGGGTGCTTCCATTGTGAGGATCGACCGGAGGACACGGTGGAACACACGGTGGAGGTGTGCCCCGCGTGGGCGGAGCACCGCCGTGTCCTCGAAGCGGCGATCTGCGGCGGCGACCTCTCCCGTCCGGCCCTGGTGCAAGCCATGGTCCGGAGCGAGACGGAATGGGACGCCGTCACCTCCTTCTGCGAAGCAGTAATGCTAGAGAAGGAGGTGGCGGAACGTGAGAGGGAGAGAACCTCTCAACGTCCCGGCCGCCGCAGGAGACGCCCCGGGCGTCGGGGGCCACCACCACGTAGCCCCCGGCCACCGTAGGCGCGGGCCTGTGGACGGTGAGCTATGGGCTAGCTCGCCGTCCGTCCGTCTCATGACGACAGGCCGTGTCGACGGCGCGTTCGTGTTCCACGCGCGCCTCAAAGAGAGTCAGCAAAAGGGAAGGGGTCCGTAGGGACCGATGCCTGCCGGGGTTGCGGGACTGTTCGAAAGAGATACCGTGGCCCCGGAACACAAAGGGCGATGAAGGAACATGGATGGGTTTTAGTCAGTAAAAGTCTGACACTCCCTCCTGCTCCGCCCAGAGCGGGAGGGGTTATTTGATGATTTCCCATCCGAAAAAAAAAAAAAAAAAAAAAAAAAAAAAAAAAAAAAAAAAAAAAGGGGGGCTCCCATCGTCCGCTGACGCTCTGGCTGAAAAGCTCAGAGCGTCCCTAGACGCGGACGAGGCCCGAGTGTCCAGGCCCGTTAGATGCGCAGACCTGCGCATCCTGGGTCTGGACGACTCGGTGACCACAGAGGAGGTGGTGGAGGGTGCCCTGCCGATCAGGTCAGGGCAGGCGCCCTTCGCCCGGACTCCACGGGTATGCATACCGTTACGGTATGCTGCCCGGTGACGGCGGCTAAAAGTATAGTGGGGCACCGCCGTGTCCTCGAAGCGGCGATTGGCGGCGGCGACCTCTCGCGTCCGGCCCTGGTGCAAGCTATGGTCCGCAAAAGCAGCTTAACGACTCCGCAAAATTATCGTGAAACACTGAAATCAAGTGTTATCAAAGACAAATCGTGTGTGCCATCAACCTATACTCATCCAAATCATCAAGAAACAAGAATTGGGGCGCCCCACAGCATAAAATCATCAGGTAATCGGAGCCAGCCGGCTTTCTTCAGCGAGCATCGGTGAGTCCCTTCTACCTTTCCCGTTAGATACAGTCCACTTGCCCATCAAATATAATCATTCTTTAACATTTTTCATGGATCTTGCTAGCCGGATTGCTGAAATAGTATCAGTAATCCTATTTTTTCTGTTGTGAAAATTGTGGGGTCAGCCATATTTGTTCGCAAAAACCAAATTGCAATAAAACAATCTTAGTTTATTTAACATAATCATAACATATTTTTATCATTTAACCTCACTTTTGAACATAACTTTTGTTTTATTTACGGGTGCCAATTGTTCTACAACATAACAAGTGTATTTTATCATATTTCGAAGTTATCATTCATCATCATCAATTCCTCTATCAATCAATCATGTATCAATAGACGCCAATCTGGATATTGCCGTTCAGAAGTTGTGGGAGTTGGACAGCATACCGTGTGAAGACAACAAACAATCTCACTCGGTGGATGACATACATTGTGAGGAAATATTCCTATCAACACATAAGCGTGACAGTGAGGGACGATACATTGTCCAGTTACCATTCCGTGATCACTCATCAGTCGCCTTTGAGGGTGCTTACACAATTGCTCATCGGCGCTTTGTGCAGCTGGAAAAACGCCTCATGGCAAAGCCAGCTTTTCATGAACAATACAATCAACATGTTATGGAGTACCTATCAAGTGGTCAGATGGAGAAAGTCCCTGCAGTTGAGTGTCAATCTCCTACAGCATTTTACTTGGCGCATCATGCCGTATCAAAATCAGATCGTAGCCTTCGTGTGGTCTACGATGCATCGATGAAGGATAAAAGAGGTGTATCCTTAAATGACACTCTTCTTATAGGCGCTAAACTTCAGACTGACATCACCAACATTCTTTTGCGTTTCAGGCTTCATGCCATTGTGTTTTGTACGGATATCCGGCAAATGTACCGGCAGATCCGTATAGCAGCAGAACATCTGGATTTTCAGAGAATCCTGTTCAGGTGTTCCCCTAGTGAGCCAATACAGGAATACCGTCTCAATCGTGTAACTTTCGGTGTATCATCAGCACCATTTTTAGCAATTCGTGTGTTACATCAACTGGCCCGCGACGAAGGCAGCTCGTTTCCAGCTGCAGCTCAGGTGTTGTTAGAAGACATCTATGTCGACGATGCCGTTACAGGGTGTCGGAGCATCGAAGAGGCGGTCGCTCTTCAGCAGCAGCTGATTAACATCATGGCGACTGGAGGCTTTGAGCTGAGAAAGTGGTCCAGCAATCATGCGGCTGTATTACAAAACATACCAGAAGAACATAAAGCAGTGCCAAATGTAAATCAAACATTCGATAGTGATGGTAATTTTGTGAAGGTTCTCGGTTTAGCCTGGAATTCCCAGGAGGACATATTCAACTACCAAGTGAATCAAATCAATCGTGAGTGTACCAAACGTACCATGCTTTTAGAGCTGGCACGTATTTATGACCCTATTGGTCTTTTAACACCATTAACATTTTTAGCAAAGCATTTAATTCAACGTTTGTGGTTGCTCGGTTCATCATGGGATCAACCCGTTCCCGACGACATCAATCAAATTTGGACAAAGTACGTTCAGCAGTTGCCTCACCTAGCCCAGCTTAAGATACCACGCCGCATCACATCCGATGACGCTGTGACTTATCAGGTGCATGGATTTTCAGACGCAAGTGAAGCCGGTTATGCAGCTGCTGTGTATCTTCGTGCTACCAATCAATATCATCAACACCAGGTCATCCTGGTTAGTGCGAGGTCTCGTGTCTCCCCAACAAAACGCAGAACTTTACCAAGGCTTGAGTTGTGTGGCAGTTCTTTGCTGGCAGACCTAATGAGACACATCATCAACATATACAGCAAACTTCTCCCTATAGAGAGTGTGCATGCGTGGACTGATTCTATGATAGTTTTGTCATGGATCCAGTCAAATTCATCAAATTTTAAGGCGTTTGTTGGCAATCGCATATCCAATATTCAGCGTAAATTACCAGAAGCAATTTGGAATCATGTCCCAGGAAAGCAAAACCCTGCGGATGCCGCAAGTCGTGGGTTATCACCCGACGAGCTTATCAATCATGACCTGTGGTGGACTGGCCCCCATTGGCTATCCTCAAATCAAGATCAATGGCCTAAAGTGCCTCAACATTCAAACATGGCGCAACATCCAGAGGTGAATTGCGAGCAACGTGCCTGCGTTTTGAACGTGTCAAACGCAGTAGAAACTAATCCAATCGATCATTTATTAACAAGATTTTCATCATTGAAGAAGATTCAACGTATTTTAACATATTGCAATCGTTTTATCAACGCCCTGCGCAAGAACAAGCGTACCTACAGGTCATTTAACAGAACAAGAACTTCATCATAGCCTCATGGTTCTTGTGAAACACACCCAACATTCCGAATTTAGTGAAGAAATCAAACATTTGAGATCAAATCATGTATTATCAAAATCATTCAGAAAACTTCGTCCATTTTTAGATTCAAATCAAGTGTTGCGTGTGGGGGGTAGGCTCTCTCAGTCAAACCTGGATTATGAAACAAAACATCCAGCTCTGCTTCCTCGCAAGCATCGTTTGACGCAACTTATCATCCAGTGCACACATAACGAAAATTTACATCCTGGTCTGCAAACAATGCAGTATCTGTTACTTCAAAATTTTTGGATTTTGTCGCCAAGGCGAGCCATTAATAACATCATTTCAAAATGCTATCGTTGTTTCCGTATGAAGCCACGAAATTTTCAGCCAGTAATGGCAGATTTACCACATTCTCGCGTTAATCAAATCAAACCATTTCAGGTTGTGGGTTGTGATTATGCAGGACCCTTCAACATTACGTTTCAACGTTATCGAGGTGTGCGTTCAACAAAGGCATACCTTTGTGTTTTCTTCTGTTTTTCAACAAGAGCTCTTCATCTGGAGCTTGCCAGCGATTTATCATCCTCTTGTTTTTTGGCTGCTCTACGCAGATTCATTGCTAGACGCGGTCGTTGCAACATTATCCATAGCGATTGTATTTCAAAGGTGCGCAGTCACTTATCAGAAATCATGCGCTCAGCTTGTGAATCGGAGCGCATTGACTTCAAATTTAATGTCCCAGGATCACCACACATGGGTGGCCTTTGGGAAGCTGGGGTGAAGTCCGTAAAAACTCACCTTTATCGTGTGATAGGTGATCAAATCCTAACATATGAGGAGTTGAACACACTATTGACACAGATCGAATCAGTTTTAAATTCGCGACCAATATCAGCATTGAGTTCAGATCCATCAGATCTTACAGCACTAACATCAGTGCCTTCACCAGACTATTCCAACACAAAAATGAATAGGCTAACACGTTGGCATCTATTACAGAAAATGCACCAGGATTTCTGGACTAGATGGCATACTGAATACCTCACAAATTTATCACAGCGATTGAAATGGACTGTGGATTCACCTCCAGCAAAAATCAACCAGCTCGTTGTTATCAGAGACGAGACTACTCACCCACTACGATGGCGTTTAGGTAGAATCGTCGAATTACACCCAGGACGCGATGGCGTTTCTCGTTCTGTTACGGTCAGGACTGCACAAGGTGTGCTCAAAAGGCCACTTGTGAAGTTGTGCCCATTACCAGATATGACTGACTAGTCATGTCTTATTTTTCCATATATTCATATTGTGATCATAACATTTCAATTACCTATTCTGTTTTATATATTCATCAGCATTATCATATTTATCCTATCATAATATCAAAGCAATTGTTGTTGTGAACAAATATTCATTTCAGACTTCTCAGTCTCATCAATTCGCCAGCGGGGGAATTCCCGCCCTTTCCAATCCTACCATTTCCTGCGCACACAGCGCCACCCTACGTTTTTGACATGCATTAACCAGTTCCCCGAGTTCCCCGCCATCTCTCACCACAAAACTTAACGACTCCGCAAAATTATCGTGAAACACTGAAATCAAGTGTTATCAAAGACAAATCGTGTGTGCCATCAACCTATACTCATCCAAATCATCAAGAAACAAGAATTGGGGCGCCCCACAGCATAAAATCATCAGGTAATCGGAGCCAGCCGGCTTTCTTCAGCGAGCATTGGTGAGTCGCTTCTACCTTTCCCGTTAGATACAGTCCACTTGCCCATCAAATAGAATCATTCTTTAAAACCGGATGAGAAAACATCTTTCAACACTGTTGATGTAGATTTTTATCGTCGTGATGTTAGTTGTAGTATTAACGTTGGCGCGAGTAATGCTGATTCGTGCGTTCAAATAACGAATGTGAGTGCGCGCGAACAGCACCCATTGTTAAATATTAGTGTTATGGGCCGTAGCGGCGTGGCTATTGTAGATACCGGTGCTACACATAGCATTGCGAGCCCTCTAACAACTGTTAGTAGATTCAGGAATTATGTTTAGCGAAACTAAACGTTTTGTACGCCTAGCTGACGGTACACAAAGCTGGAGAGACCTGTTGTCAGCTGAGGTAGATGTTATAATTACAGGTCGCAGGGTAATGTGTCAGTTTTTAGTATTACCTGGCGATAACATTAGGACGCTGTTAGGTGTAGATTTCCGGGCGCGGGCCGGCATGGTAATAGACGTCGCCCGACGCACGTGGGCGTTCTCGGACAGCCCGGGCCATTGTTATGATTTTGTTTACACTTACACACTTGACCCTGCTGACGCGGGCCTGTTGAGCGCCGCGTCTACTGAGTTATCGTTGCGCTCGGACGAAGGTTCGACGTTAGATCCCGAGCAGCGGCGCACATTTAGCGCATTTATAGAACATCGCGCACCGCAGTTCGCACGCGATGGCCCGGCGACAGAGTTCGCCACGCATCGTATAAAGGTGAGTGCACACCAAGAACCTATTGCTTGTCCACCATACAGGATGTCACAGAATAAGAAAGAGGCCTTGCAGAAGGAGCTTGATAAGCTGCTGCGAGATGACGTCATCGAAGAGTGTGAGTCACCTTGGGCCTCCAATGTCGTGCTGGTAGGTAAGAAGGACGGAAGTTTAAGGCTCTGTATAGATTACCGGAAGCTTAACGCGGTGACCGAGCCTGACCGGTACCCTCTCCCACGCATTGAAGATATACTGCACGCTGCCAAGACCAGCGAGTATATGACAACTCTTGATCTTCGATCAGGTTACCATCAGGTGAGTGTCTGCCCAGGAGGATGACCAAGACAGGACTGCGTTCACATCGCCACTTGGTACCTTTAGATTTAAGCGGATGCCGATGGGTTTACGGATCTCAGGAGCCACTTTCCAGAGAATGATGGATCGGGTCCGGTCTAACCTGAAGGAAGTGGATCTCCTCGCGTATCTTGACGACCTAATATTGCTCTCACCGGGGCCCTTCGAGAAGCACCTGGCTGACCTAGAGGCAGTTTTCGAACGACTGGCAACAATGTTTAAGCTAAGGGTCAATAGGGACAAGAGTTTCTTCGCAAAAGAATCTGTCAAGTTTTTAGGCCACGTCATAGTGCCAGGCGGAATTCAGGTGGATCCAGAAAAGACAGCAGCCATCGACAATATGGCCGCCCCTCAGAACGTGAAACACTTAAAGTGCTTTTTATAGACGTCGAGTTGGTACCGACGCTTTATTACTAATTACGCAGAAGTCGCGAGACCCCTTACTAACCTCCTGAAGAAGTCGAGTGTTTGGCGATGGGACGCCGAGCAACAGGAGGCGTTTGAACGCATCAAGGTTCTACTCGTGTCCGCTCCCATCCTCCGTCAGGCAGACGAGTCGAAACCCTTCGTCCTTTGCACTGATAGTAGCGCTTATTGCCTTGGAGCTGTTCTAATGCAGGGGGAGGGACACGACGAGAGGCCAATTGAGTACGCAAGTCGACTCCTCACTAGCGCCGAGAGGAACTACTCCACGACCGAGCGAGAGGCTCTCGCCGTCGTGTGGGCACTCGGTAAGTTCCGTGGTTATGTAGAAACCGCGAAGGTCACAGTTAGGACGGATCACCAGCCCCTGCGGTGGCTGATGAGTCAAAGGTAACCTAGTGGCCGACTGGCCAGATGGGCCCTCACACTGCAAGAGTTCCACCTTAACATCGAGTACATTCCCGGTCGCTCGAACGCGGTTGCAGATACGCTGTCGCGACCTTTTCGTTCGGAGGACCAGAACGAGTGCGCCTTACGTATGACGGTCGTTGACATGCAGAAGAGGAACAGTAGTGATATCCGCGGCAATCAATTATTGGACCCAGAGGTCGGTAAAATTATTGAGGACATGGAGTCTGACGAACCCTCTAGGGGGAGACCATGGGCCGACCGCGGGTACACTATTTCCGATGGCATATTATACAGGTACAGTCTAGAGGCAGACGATGGAGAGGACTGCTGCCTGGTCGTACCCGAGCACGAACGCAAGCAGGTCATGGCTGACCTCCACGACGCACCGACAGCTGGCCATTTCGGCGTAGAACGCACGTTAAGCCGCGTTCGTGCAAGGTATTATTGGCCTGGTATGCGCACGTTCATCACGAACTATATAAAGGAATGCGTGCCTTGCCAGAGGTATAAAGCCAGCAATCGCAAACCAGCAGGACTGCTGCAAACCCCTGCCGTGTCACGACGATTTGAGGTAGTCTCCGTGGACTTGTTTGGTCCACTTGTAGAGACGCCTAGGAAGAACAGGTGGGTACTGATAGTAGAGGACGTCTGCTCGCGCTGGGTGGAATTGTTTCCATTGGAGAGTGCCACCAGCGTCGAATGTGCTTAGACTCTCGCTAATGAAGTGTTCCTCAGGTATGGAGTGCCACGCCGTCTTATCAGTGACAACGGCGTGCAATTTGTGAGCGAGGTGATGCAGCAAGTGTGCCATGTGCTCAGCCAGTCACTCACGCCCTTTTATCATCCCGAGGCTAACCCCATAGAGAGAAAGAACCGAGACCTCAAACCTCAATTAGCTATACTCGTAGGCCACGACCATGCCACGTGGGACATGCATCTTGCTGCAATCAGGTTTGCGATGAACTCCGCGATTACCAGGGGTCTATGGAAGTAGTAAGTGAGGTGTCGTTACGCAATCGCAGTGCCATACCTTGCGCGCCCCCTCCCGTCGCCTGCGCACCTCATACCGGGAGCTCAAGGAATGGGCGGCAGTCGGCACAGAGAGAGTACCCGAATCGCTTCACGATAACGGACGTGAAAAGTAATCCTCCGCGACTCTTGCCTCGTGATGTTTCTATTGTTCTACGACTTGAGTTTCAATGCCTGTACTTAATGTATATTAAGTATAAATGTTTTAACACAAGAATTTAAACTATTTTTTTAAAGAAACTACACAACTAACTATTCTGTGAATATTTCAAGCGACGACGATGGAATTCGCTGCGCCCCCGCCAGGGGGCGCGGCAGGCAGTTCCAGGGCTATGCCCTCTATCGCGGAGCCCATACCTCGGTCCGTTAAAACGGACCCGTCCTTAGGTTGGACACTGTCCATGGACTATTGGACGCATGCGACATGCGCCCATGTGAGTGGCTGCAATGCTGTGAACTGTAGGCGCGCCACAGCGCTGTTGCCCAGCGCTGCTTTCTTCACAGTGCCCCGGCGGTCCGGCTCCGCCGGGTGAGACCCCCGGTTACCCGAGGGAAGCCCAGCGGGAGACAACCAGCGACAGAGGCACCGACTTACGACGCATCTACAGTGGATGTGTGATTCCCGCCCGCCCCACTAACCAGAGCTAGCCGGCAGTGATTCGGGCTGCAGAAACGACGTGTGTGTGTGGGCGGTATTGTATGTGTAACACCGCCCATATATGCGTTTACCGCGGGCTCAAGAGCCGCGTCCAAGCGTGTGTCTACGTGAATGTAGAGAATGCATGTGTGGTTATAGCTGCGCGCCCTACCTATATTAACTTAGAACAGGTCGCGCAGCTGGGTGTGAGTGGTGTGTGGTGGGGGGCGCTGGTAACTTACCTTTACCCCCTCGCTTCCTCTTCTTGCCTCTCCGCCGCTTCAAGGAGGGGGGAGCTTCTCCCCTGTTGGTGGGCCCGTTGGCCGCCGCCATCAGCGACTCACCTTGGGCCTCGGTGGAGGCCACCTCTGTTGGCCTCTCAGCGACCGTGCTCGGTCGTTGTGAGGCGGTAATGGCGGCAGCTGTGCCCACCCGCCTGTTAGCCCTTATCTCCGCCTGGAAGGAGGGGCACTTAATGTTGTTGGTCGCCCCCGCAGTTGACACACGTGGCTGGCTCGTCACGTGGCCGGGGACAATCCCGCGCAGTGTGCCCCTCTCCGCAGCGGACACAGGCGAGCGGTCGGTGGCAGTGGTGCGACGAGTGCCTCCATTTCTGACACCAGTGGCACTGGGCGGGCCCACGTTTGCTCCGCCAGGCTTCAATCCTGACACTCCGCATGTTTAGGAACACGGAGGTGCCGAAGATGCTGCGTACTTTAGGCGTCCTTACTGAGTATGGCGTGGAACACTATTTCAAGCTTCTACCTGTTGCCGTTATTAATATCGAGCTAAAAACGGAAAAAACCGGCCAAGTGCGAGTCGGACTCGCGCACGAAGGGTTCCGTACCAATTATTATAAAAAAAACACGTTTGTTGTATGGGAGCCCCCCTTAAATATTAATTTTATTCTGTTTTTAGTATTTGTTGTTATAGCGGCAACAGAAATACATCATGTGTGAAAATTTCAACTGTCTAGCTGTCACGGTTCATGAGATACAGCCTGGTGACAGACAGACGGACAGACGGACAGACAGCGAAGTCTTAGTAATAGGGTTCCGTTTTTACCCTTTGGGTACGGAACCCTAAAAACACGTTAGTCGTATGGGAGCCCCCTTAAATATTTATTTTATTCTGTTTTTAGTAAGTATTACAGCCTGGTGACAGACAGACGGACAGACGGACAGTGGAGTCTTAGTAATAGGGTCCTGTTTTTACCCTTTGGGTACGGAACTCTAAAAATGAGTCTTAATAAAATAGGTACTTGAATAATTAATATTGAGCAGAAAAATAGCAAAACGGGCAGTTACTAAGTAAGTCTGGGCAGTAAACAAGTCGGCATTAGTCAGTAAAAATCTCGTTTTGCAGTTATCTTTAAGAGAGCTATCACAATTTTTCTACTCACTACTTTACTCTTAAAACACTGAAATACAAGAAAAAAAAAACCGGCCAAGTGCGAGTCGGACTCGCGCACGAAGGGTTCCGTACCATTATTTTAAAAAAATAGACAAAAATGCAAAAAAATCACGTTTGTTGTATGGGAGCCCCCCTTAAATATTGATTTAATTCTGTTTTTAGTATTTGTTGTTATAGCGGCAACAGAAATACATCATCTGTGAAAATTTCAATTGTCTAGCTGTCACGGTTCATGAGATACAGCCTGGTGACAGACAGACGGACAGACGGACAGACGGACAGATGGACAGACGGACAGACGGACAGACAGCGAAGTCTTAGTAATAGGGTTCCGTTTTTACCCTTTGGGTACGGAACCCTAAAAAGTACATTGTGTATTAAGGGCGGTAAGTAAGGAATTACGATCGAGACTCTAGTAAAAGCCCGAAGTCGAAGACTGAGGGCCGCCCGTGATACATACAATGTTTTTCATCACATTTGCGAGTAAATAAATAAAATTATATGGCAGAAAAACTTATCTATTAAAATGTATAGTTACTGTACAATTAGTAAAATTAAGGTAAACGTTTTTTTGGGGAGTATTATTGTTTGAGACAAATTATTAGTAATATTTTCTTCCTTATTAGAAATTGTGATATTTTACTTCTAACAAAAATTTGAATAATTATAAATACAGCTTTAATAAACAAGTCAGCACAACTAATATTACGAAATTGTTTTGTTTTTTCTAATCGGATGGCAGGCTTTTAACTAAGCTTTTAACCACTTTTAACCCACACCACAGATAATACAAATGTTTCGTTCAGAAAAATTAAGGGCAAATACGTATACATAAAGCCATGACCATGACGGTGTAAAAGAAATACGTATAGAGATTGAAATAAAATTCCTGTCATAACATTTTAAGACAATTTTTTAATTTCGATCTGATGTAAACTCCTTGCTTGAACTTGAACAAGCATGACCTGTGTGCAGTGATAGAAATTAAAAAAAAAATTACTTACCGCCCTTGGGCTTCATGGGAAGAAAAAGGGTCGAGGGTTTTATACGAGGCTTTGCAGCCAAGTTAACCTGCATGTTATGTTACTGTTTACGTGCAAGTGTGATGAAAAAAAGATTTTTATTTTGGGCGCTTCCTAAACAAATTAAATAAAACTTTCTCGGGCATATTTTTTTAAATTTTGCGGCCATATAATATATATAAGTTCATAATCACAAATCTAAACTGAGATTTTTGATGGGATGGGATTTTTTTTCTTATATTTGAGTGCTAGATTCTTAAAACAAGAAAACATGTAATAGCCCTCTTAAACAATGAGGGGGATTAATGTATTCCTCACTCAAATTTGTAATAAGGCGTATTCGACGTAGTCATTTATGTCTGAAGGGTTTATTAGTAAATTTTGATACAAGTGGAGAAAGTTTGTTATTGCATCCGAGGCGGAATTAACTCCCGAGCCGTAGGCGAAGGTGTTTTTGAGCCGAGAACTGCAATAACAAATGTCCACGCGTATCAAACGACGTTTTTCAATTCACTTTTGAAGAAATAAAATAAAAGAACGAAACATATTTTTGTCATAAATTATTAGGAAACTATGATTTTAATTTTCTGTTTTTCCGATCTTTGCTTTCGCCAGGTTGAAAGAGAAGCAAAGGTATGAAGCCGCTAAACAACCTAATATAAAAAATAGTTTTGTTTTATATTTTTGAATTTAGAACACAAATAAATGTTACTTTGATAACAAAAGTAAATATTAGTTTTAAATAATCATGTCTATCTATGATAAAAAAACACAATTTGAATATTCAAAAAATATTTACGCCATAAAGGCGCATTGCTTTGCCGAAAAAAAAAAAAAAACTTTCTCCTCCGACTAGGCATTGAACCAATTTGGACTAAGTATACGTATACATATAGTTATCTGTGGCAATAAAATTTTCATTCCCGCACACGTGTTGGAAAATTAAAAACAAATCGCACGTTGGTATGTGAAATACATTGCATGTTGAATCTAATCGTAGTGCAAAAAGAACCAGTCTTCGAGGAAGTGTGTTGAAATAGTACATTTTGATACAAGTGGAGAAAGTTTGTTATTGCATTCGAGGCAGAATTATAACACCCGAGCCGTAGGCAAGGGTGTTTTTGAGCCGAGAACTGCAATAACAAATGTCCACGTGTATCAAACGACGTTTTTCAATACACTTTTGAAGAAATAAAATAAAAATATTTTTGCCACGAACTAAGAAACTATGATTTTAATTATTTTTTTTTTCGCGCTTTGCTTCCGCCAGGTTGAAGGAGAGGCAAAGGTATGAAGCCGTTAAACAGCCAAAATAAAAAATAGTTTTATTTTATACTAGCTGACCCGCGCAACTTCGTCTGCGTCACATGAGAGAGAGAGAGAGGGTCAGAGAGAATGTGAGACCTTAAAAGATAGACATTATTATGCTATTGCGGATTTTATGTTGAACTTTTTAAGAGGAACAATTCCATAATACATGATTGTTGCGTAACTTTAACCGTTTATGCACCGCTCGCAACGGAAGTTCTCAAAAGAAATAAATTTTCCCCGTTATTGCAAAATTTATCATTGATGCTTCGCTCCTATTAGTTAAATTTACATCACCACAAAAAAAAAAAGACACATGTCGCTAAAGCTCGGTACTAAAACTACCTCGTATATGGGTCATTTTAAGCCCCGACTTACGAACAGTAAGTCGTGGGTTCGAACCCAGGCAGGCTACATGGAGACATGGAGAGAGCGACTGTCGCAACCCCGTGCAGGGCACGCCGCAATAGTGGTGATAAGTCCCCTCTTTGAGGAGTGGCTTGAGAGACGCCACGGCGTCCTCACCTTCCGCCTGACGCAGGTCCTCACCGGACACGGTTGTTTCGGGAGGTTCCTGCACTGAATCGGGCAGGAGGACACGCCCGGGTGTTTCCACTGCGAGGATCGACCGGAGGACATGGTGGAGCACACGGTGGACACCATGGGCGTCGGGGGCCACCACGTGGCCCCCGACGCCCATGGCGTCCGTCTCATGACGACAGGCCGTGTCGACGGCGCGTTCGTGTTCCACGCGCGCCTCAAAGAGAGTCAGCAATAGGAAGGGGTCCGCAAGGGTCGATGCCTGCCGGCCGGGGTTGCGGGACTGTTCGAAAGAGATACCGTGGCCCCGGAACACAAAGGGCGATGAAGGAACATGGATGGGTTTTAGTCGGTAAAAGTCTGACCCTCCCTACTGCTCCGCCCAGAGCGGGAGGAGTCATTTGATGATTTCCCATCCGAAAAAAAAAAAAAACCTTGTGTAATTTATTTCACTTAAAACGGTGAAGGAAAACATCAGTCCGCACTGGGCCCGCGTGGTGGATTATAGCCCATTCCTTCTCACAGAGAGGAGGCCTGTGTCCCAGCAGTGGGAACATTAATAGGCTGATAATGATGATGATGACTATAAAGCTGGTCAGTCAATTTAAAAGTTATCTGGTGAGCACACTAGCACAATAGATGTCGCTGCATCTTACATTTGATGTTTATTTCTTCTTGAACACTTTAAATTCGTATATCTTCTGATAGGATTGACCGATTACGATGAAACAAAAACTAAATAATACCTCAAGATACGCACAATTTTTATGTATAAAAGTTATCTGTATTGGTTTCGTATATTTTACGTGATGCTTGATCATCGAAACAGACAAACAGATAAACAGACAAACAGATAAACAGACAAATATTCCAAAAATGCTGGAAATGAATTCTGTTGGTTATCCTTTCACACCCCGGCAATTTTTTTTTGAAATATTTTCGATGTACAAAAACTATTTTTCTACAGATTTATTATACTTATGTATAGAAGATAGATATAGATAGATTTTTGCATTCAGAACACAAATAAATGTTAATTTGTGTATAAAAGTAACTATTAGTTTTTAATAATCATGTTTATCTATGATATTCTGTTTATAAACACAATTTTAATATTCAAAAAATATTTATGCCGTAAAGACGCGTAGTGCTTTGCTGAAATTAAAAAAAAACATTCACCTCAGACTATAGGTATTGAACCAATTTGGACTAAGTATAGGTATAGTTATCTGTGGCAATTTTCATTCCCGCACACGTGCGGGAAAATGGAAAAAAACGCACGTGTGTGAAATACATTGCATGTTGTACCTAATCATAGTGTGTTATGGACTAGTTTTCGAGGAAGTGTATTGAAAAGTAATTTCTTAAATACATAAGTACACATAAGGGCTCTACACACCATACAATCATGTCGACGGCAATGTCAGTGACTTGCGTACGTGCTCTTTGCCCAAGCTGTAATCAGCCCCGGATCTTGAACTTTTTCGAGGCGGGGCAAAAACTAAGAAATGCCGCCCGTCTATATTTTTATTTTTATCTTTATCATTATTTCACCCATCAGACGCCTAATGATGGCCATAGGCCCAGGGGTGGACCGTGAGTTTGTTGGGCCCTGGGCTAATACTACTTGGGGCCTGGCCAAGGGCGTCGCCAGCTTTTGGGTCGGCCTATCGGAAGGGTGCGATTTGTAAGTTTACTATTTACGGATGTAGCTGAAGTGCATATAGCCACTTCAAAAACGTTAGCACCTCCGTGACCTCGGATTGGTTAGTTTAGGTTTTGAAGAGTTATTTGAAAAGGTTAGGCACTAAATGAAAATTAGATTCTTAAACAGATGCTACTAAATCAATTTAGGGAGACAATTTAATGAGAAATAGGAACTAAGACTCTAAGAGCGAGCAAAGCGAGCTCGAAAATTTTAACATCCTACTTTGGACAGATTAGAATTATTTCGTCACTATACTACAAATGTCACTTACGGGATATCTTCCGTGATTTTAATATCGGGAGCTCAAAATAATAAATAATCACGGAAGATATCCCGTAAGTGACATTTGTAGTATAGTTATGAACCGTGAAAGCTTAAAACAGTATTTCGTCACTTCATACAGGAGTTACTTGGTGGACTTTCAAAGTTAAGATTTAAGAAGAACTTGACTGCATGAGCGAGCGAAGCGAGCTCGAAAATTTTTTGACACCTTGCTTTGGACAGGTTTGAATTGTTTCGATCCTTCATACAGGAATTACTTGGACGACTTTTAGGCAAAGTCTAAAGAAAGTAGTCTAAAAAGCAAGCGAAGCCAGTTCGAAAACTTAACAGTTTACCTACCTTGGACAGGTTAGAATTGTTTCGAACTACCGGAGTTACTTAGGTGACTTATGGACAAAGTCAAAATTCAAGAGAAATTAGGCTGCAAGAGCGAGCGAAGCGAGCTCGAAAATTTTACGTCTTTCCTCAGAAGAGAGAGATCTAAATCGATGGGCTAGTATGCATATGGGGTGTCTGCAGGGCGCTCCTTCTTCTTCAACAGGAACAGTTTTCCAGTCTTCAACAGAAATCAATGAGTTGTATCGTTACAACTCATCATTATCGCAACTTTGACCATATTATGTCTGCCAAGCTTGAATTTGCCGCCCCCTAAACTTGCCGCCCGGGGCATGGGCCCCGGCTTGCCCCCCCCCTAGATCCGGCCCTGGCAGCTGTAGTCTGTAGTCACCCATTACGTAATAGTTTATAAGATTTCGCGCGTTTAACGCCGCCATCTAGCCCGCTGAAAACGCGTGTGTAGAGCCTTATAATTAACTGACTGAACTGAAAGTGTTATCTACTAATTCCCCACTTTTCCGTTTACCCATCACAATGAATCATACTATCGCTACTCATCTGTAAAGCGTGATGAGTGTTTAGAAATGATTGAATATTGAAACATTGGGACCCTACGACGTGTCAGTGAACGAACTGATTTACGGTGAATTATTTAAATCTTACTCACTATTTAGTAAACCAAATAAAAATAGATTGTATGCAAGCAAATCTATGCATAAAACATCGTATGATAAGTAAACAAATAAAAGAAAGGGCGTTGAGTACGATTACCTTACAGAATAAATTAAAAGAGGCATCCAAAGTCAAAGGAATCATTTATGAAAACATATTCAAATTGATGCAATTGCACTGTCTTTTTTTTAGTTTTGGACGAAAATCCATACATTGAGGTTCGACTGTTACGTAGGTACGTCAATCTACTAGATACTTAAACCTATGAATCGAGTATTTGCTACCACAATACGCACCCAATGTAATGTTCCACAGCCTGGTATCTTTATTACATTTTCCACTTCCAATTCTAATTTCACTACAGTGACGACGTCGATTTTAGCCACTCATAGCGTAACGACTTTTGCCCTACTGTTCTGATGAATCATAATATCAAAGCGTATGTTACTCGTAGACCAGACAAACGATCCCAATGAGAACAAAGAGTTTTTATAAGCAATTGCGTCGGTATCTACTGAAAGACGTAATGTAGGGAGGCAGATAAAAGATGGACCAACTTCCTGTGATTCTTTGACGGAAGGTTGCAGGATCAAAATGCTTGAAGCAGGTTTGAAGACAGTGATGTAGAACCGTGTAGTGCTGTGTATAAGTTCTATATCTGTATAGGTACCCTACGAAGATTTAGAGACATTACTTTTCTTCATTTTATTAGACATCGTGATGTAGAAAATTTTCGACAAAGTTATTTACTTAGTTATTTATTTAGTTCAGTGAGATGTTAAGAAGACACCACTCCTATAAATATTCTTGGTTAAAAAATGTTGTATTGTCTTGTGCCAGCCGATAGGCCCCTTTTAACGTGGCTCTTGTCGAAATGTGAGTGATGCACTATTGCTTCCCTGCTCCTTCGAGGAATAGGCGTGATGTTTTTTGTAACGTTGTTTAAAAATGTTTTGAAAACTATAAATAGATACCACAAAAGTGTGTTTGCGAAAGTATAGATGAACACAAATTCATGCTCTAATCACAGGACGACTGTGCACCAACCTTCTCGGTCCCTCTAAACTACGCAACGGATTTTGATGCGGTTTTCAGCATCATATAGAGAACTTATTCCGGAAGATTTATACGTATACTCGACGTTTAAGGCACTGCTGCACTGCTATTAAATACAATATAGAAAAGTCGATTTTTTGTCATGTTACAAAAACCAACAAAACTTGACAAAAAATCGTCGCTAGTCCCTACCTACCGTATTACCAAAATGGAAGGTACCTACTTACACTTCAATGAATAATTAACACGTCACTGTCTAATAGGTACAGTCTTGAGCACCAATACCAATACATTTAACAAATTTAAAAATTCAATTGTTTTTCTCCTACTGTTCCGATTAAAATATCATGTTGTTACGAACATGGTATTTTGGAACTCAAATTTTTATGAAAAACATCAAACTCAAACTCAATGCATTTATTTCAATTAGACCATTACAGCACTTTTGAATGTCAAAACTACAAAAAAAAAACAAAGCTACAGTCCCAGTCCCAAGACATAATAACTTGAGAAAGTACTGTAGTTGCCCATCCTATCTCCAAGTTAAGTACAATCGTAATTACTCGCGAAAATTGCTTTTAAAATTAGGAAAGTGATACATATTGGTGCTTGTGACTGTACCTTACGTAGTCGGAAGTATCTAAACTATATGGTTCAGCGTCCCATATATGGCCAAGTTCAAATACGGTCAACATTAATGAGTGTTTTTTCAATTCATATAAATAGAAGATAGTTCAATTTTTTATCACTTGCACCGAACTACCGCTAGAGTTTGGTGTGGTCTCTACCCATTACTTTTAAATTATTTTTAATTTAATTGAAAATATATACACGTAAGTTTATTTTAACTTTTATCCTTCTTCTATCTTCTTACCTATAAATATTTTTTTTTTTGTAATTTCTATCTTATTGACAAAATTTGAACATTTTTATCAAACATAGATGTCGAGGCTCTATTATTCTTTAAGATTTTATATCTAACTAGTAACGCAAAAGCACTTCACAATTCTTTTTCAAATATTTTATCAATAACGTTACGAAATGCCTAGTACCTAAATTACTTGACAATGTAACTGAATCAATTGATATTTTGTGTTGTTTATTGTTGATATTTTAAATTCAAAATATTTATCTTATTACATTTATACAAACTTTTCAGGACATAGATGTGAAAATTAATTCTTTCGTCGATCAATGTTATTTGTTGTACCCTTTCTTGTTGATATTTAAAAATCACACGGTATAGGGTCTTCGAAGAAAAGTCTTCTTCACTGTGACTGGTTGATATCCCTTAAACTATCTATAGATGGAACCTACCCTAAATCTGTAGTTCAATTTCACAGCCAGCTGCATCATGACGCCAACTCCTCAAGAGCTAGCTCAACCCCAACGCCGCACCGCGACTGAGGGCGAGGCTGCAATGGTGCCAATGCCGGTTGCCGACGGCGAGAGGGTCGTGATCTCAGGCATGTCGGGGATCTTTCCCTCCTCGCACCACGTCAAGGACTTGTCCGACATTCTGTACAACAAGGTGAGTAACTGTGGGGTACCTGCCTAACACACACACAACCCAGTTCTGTCAGTTCAACAATGTTCTTTGGGTTACGTTACGGATAGTGGTGTTGACGAATTTTTCAAACAAGAATGGCTACGATTTGGCAAACGAAGGTGGCCGATGGACGATGGCCCCACATTATTGAAGATGGTGCTGACTGATACTGATGTCCAAACGATGACAGTTTTGACATAGATAGATATGGTAAAATATTTATTATTTATTAAATCTTATCCTCCAGGTTAACCCAGTGACTGCCGAGAAGCTACGTTGGACAGGCAACCACCCTGAGGCGTCTCAGCATATGGGCACAGTGCCAGATCTAGATCGGTTTGACGCCCAGTTCTTTAGAGTGCACTACCGTCTTGGAAACAGCATGGATCCCATGTCCCGAAAAATCCTCGAACAGGCCTATAATGCTATTTATGATGCAGGTGAGATATTATAAGTTTTGGGATGTTGCTGCTAGCTAGCTTGACTATCAAACTTTCGATTTGGGTGTTTTTTTTTTTTCGGATGGTAAATCGTCAAATGACTACTCCCGCTCTGGGCGGAGCAGAAGGGAGTGTCAGACTTTTACTGACTAAAACCCATCCATGTTTCTTCATCGCCCTTTGTGTTCCGGGGCCATGGTATCTCTTTCGAACAGTCCCGCAGCCCCGGCAGGCATCGGCCCTTTATTTGGGTTGAATTTTCCAAATTTAAAATCGTTAATATTATTATAAATCATAAATTAAAATTATAAATTAGGTAAGGAAAAAGTGAGGTAAGGTAAAGGTTGGTAACACAGAATGACAGGGGTCATTCTGTGTTACCAACCTTATTTTTCGAGCCTTTATTTTCTGCTGGGCAAAGGTTACCTTATCATTCCTTAATGTTAGAACAGATTTAGATGTACACACTATACAGGTAGACCATGACCTGAGCCTGAGTTAGGACAATAATACACAGATAGAACAGAAATAGTTCGTTAATAAAATAAAATACTAAAAAGTATATGAGGAGCTCGTGGCTAAAAAATAATAGCCGCTCGGGTCGATCGTTAGGTTAAGGCGTGCTTGCCTAGGTTGTTCTGTGGATGGGTGACCACCCTTACATACCGAGTTTCCTCCGTGCCTCGGAGAGCACGTTAAGCAGTTGGTCCCGACTGTCATTTGTAGATCTTTGACAGTCGTTACAGGTAGTCAGTGGCCCAAAAAGTCTGACAACCGGTCTTACCAAGGGGTATCGTGTTACCCAGTATTAACTGGGTTGTGGAGGTCAGATAGGCAGTCGCTCCATGTAAAATACTAGTATTCAGCTGCATCTGGTTAGACTGGAAGCCGACCCCAAACATAGTTGGGAAAAGGTTAGGCAGATGATGACTAAAAAGTATATGAAACTCTTTTTATTCCGGTAGTAGGTACATTCCATTATTGAATAAGTTTACACATAAAATATTTTTTATATAATTTTTGACGTTCACAGGAGTAAATCCCGAGCACTTGTCTGGGAAGAAAATAGGTGTGTTCGTCGGAACTTGTTTCTCCGAAGCTGAAAAAGCATCCTTCTACGATGCCGCGTCTAAATCAGGCTTGGGTATAACCGGGTAAGAAACGATTCACTTTAGACATAACATACAGACTTTATTCGGTACAGCGACATTCACCAGTTTGTTTAAAAAAGTCCCATGTAGTAAAGGCAAGGAAAAAACCGTGTACAAAACAAAAGCAAAAACGAAAAATCCAGATGCATTTTTTTAGCGTGGCCGTGGCAATCAAGTCCAGTTTCTCTCTCTTGCTACCACAGTATAGATGAGGTAACACATTTACTTTGACTTGGCCTAGCGAAGGATGGAGTTTGATATCTTATACCGGAATAGTTACCACTGTCGTAAGGCCTACAGTACCATTAGATTATTCGATCTAATTTATAAATATGTTCAACTAGCCCATTCGTAGATTTGTTATTTGACATAATTAATTTTGTTGTGTAGATGCTGTAAGGCCATGTTCGCCAACCGCATTTCCTATTGGTTGAACGCGAAGGGTCCTTCGATGGCGATCGACGAGTCGTGCTGCAGTTCCTCCGCGGCGCTGGAGCAGGCGTACCTCGCTATGAGTCGCGGTGAATGCGAGGCGGCCGTCGTGGGAGGATGCTACTTGTGTATGCATCCACAGTCCTCGGTGCATTACGGAAGGTAAAGCATTGATAAAAAAAACATTTTCGTTAAATGTATAACATAATGTTATGGTAGGCCTTGAATGCCGATCTTTCCAAAAAGTCTTTAAAACAAGCAAACACGGATGGATCATAATGGATTTTCAGACCAAAGTGATATAGTATACTGACCCAATTTTTTATCGAGTAACTGATTTCCAAGAGTTCCTTTCAATAGCATTCAAATGTTTAAATTTTGTACGATCGTGTTTTATTTATTTCCAGGATCATAAGACAAGCCATGGATGGTAAAACCAAGTCTTTCGATCAGAATGCCAATGGTTGTGTCAAGTCGGAAGCCATTAACGTACTGTTTCTGCAGAAGGCTAAGGATGCACTGAGGTAAGTTTTATAAGGCTCTTTTTACAAGAAATAAAAGTCAGGGGCTGTTTTATAAAATGTAATGTCATCATTTTTCTTTTGGAGCACTATCTGTTTTTCGAAACGGAATGTGAGGCTTCTATTTCTATAATTGAAGCCAAATATATAAACTTCTTTTCAGTAAATTTATAAATGTTCGTGCACCCACTTGTTGCGAAAAGTTTTCTCTTTAGACTAGTCTCATTTGTTGTGTTATATACAGGATCTACGCAGATTTATTGCTTGCCAAGACGGCGTTTACCGGTCTGCTAACAGAAGAAACTGGCCCTCAGTACGGATACTTAAGGAATCCTGACAAGACTGTTGACTTCTTGAACAAATTCTATGAGGAAGCGAGAGTTCCGCCGCATGCTGTGGAATACGTTGAAGCTTTTGGTTCAGGTACCTATCTTTTTCAGCACTAATGGACTCAAAACTGCTTAAAACCACGCCTGTATATCCCGAAGGGTAACTAAGTGTACCTACATCATATATCTTAATTTCTTCCGTTCGTAAAGTCGAAGTCCCATGCTGGTAGGTCTATTGCTATTAACCTAGGCACAAATCCAGAAGAAACTGGATAGCTATGACACAAAACCGCCAAAAGTGAAGAGATTTGGAACATAAAAAGAGAACCACAAATCCAGCTTCTTACAAATTTTTCTTTATTCGACTCGAAAATCGAATTATAGACTATGATTAGCAGTCGTGCAGTAGACCACACATCAACGGATTATTTTTAAATTAAATAACACTAACATTATTGCATTTCTTTGTAGGTACCCCTGAAGCTGACAAAGCGGAACTGGAAACTATTGAAAGGGTGTTCTGTAAGGGAAAAGAGGAAACGCTGTTAGTCGGCAGCGTCATTTCCAATATCGGATACGGGGAGGCAGCTTCGGGTATATCGGCTATAACGAAGGTAGGGTCACTCTTCATTATTGTCACCATGACTTAACTTGTTCTCAATCAAAGATTATAAAGTATAGGGCGTTAGAAGGTATTCTTCTCCACTTCTTCTTCAACGTGTCGATGGCAATCTAAATTGTGTGTGTCGGCCCAGAACTGAGCGACTAGTTTGGCGGTTTCGGTAGCGTCCTGATGGACGGTCGGGTCGGGTCGTTTGCTCACTACAGGAATTGATGTTCCTCTATTTCTTTCTTTCTACGTTTGTTCACGCAAACAGTTGAACAAACGCAGAATGAAAGAAATAATTATGGAGTGAATTCATTTGTTTCTAAAATAATTTGTATATCAAAGGGATTCGTTCGTCGTGGATGTGTTTAATAATTCTATCAGTTTGTTATTTAATTATTTTTATCCTCAACAGGTGTTGCTCGGCTACCACACCGGTCAGCTGGCCGCCAACCTGCACTGCACTACTCCGCGACAGGACGTGGCTGCACTGCGCGAGGGGCGCATGCGCGTCGTCACCGAGCACCAGCCCTTCCGACGGTCTTACGTCGCCGTTAACGGCATGTCCGTCACCGGCGTCAATTCTCATGTGTTGCTGCATGGACACTATAAACCCAAGGTACGAATGGCGAACCTAGCACATCGGTTAGCAACAAGCGGGCCGCGGTGCGTCCGCGGATCGTCAAAATGTTGTTAAATAACTCAATTTAAATAATATTTTAATACAACTACATACGTTTGAAAGCGTAGAATCCACAAGCTAGTAGTTATTTAACAAGTACCTACGACTGATGTGATGGAAAAAAATCCCTATAATATAATTACTTAGATGAGGCAAAATAACAGTCTTATTACGTACATCAAAAAAAGTTTGTGATCACTTTGAAACTTAGAAATCTTTTTTGTTACGTTTTCATAAAAAAACTAGCGGACGTCACGCGGTTGAACCCGCGTGATTCCCGTTTCCGTGGTAGTACGGGGATAAAATATAGCCTATGTTACTCAAAGTGAATGTAGCTTTCTAATGGTGAAAGAATTTTTGAAATCAATGCAGTAGTTTTTGAGTTTATTCATTACAAACATACACACAAAAATACAAATCTTTCCTCTTTATAATATTATTATAGTGTAGAAGTGTAGATAAAAAATAGTTTTATTTTTTTATTTCAAACAGGGTATTTCTATTTAAAGAAAACACACAACAAAGATTTTTTCTTGATAAAGTTCAATTTAAAAAAAAATATCAGCTTATGCTAGTGATCAAAAACTTTTTTTGATGCAGTAACAAAGCATTATAAGTTTTTTGACGTGATAACGTCATATAAATCGATGAACGCCGGCTGCACGCACGAAAAGGTGTCACGAATCCTGCGATCGACTCCACGCTCTTGGACCTAGAAAACTGAAAATTTGCACAGTGGTTTCCTTTATAATGTAGACAAGAAATAAAGAAGTATTTTTCGAAATTCAACCCCTAAGGGAGTTAAATAAGGGATGACAGTTTGTATGACAGTCCGTCAGTTGTAAAGTTAGGATCTTAAAATTTTGTGTTTAGGCTGAAGATTGAAAATTAATTTACACGTGTCTCAGCGTTTTTGATAATTGCACCCCCAAAGGGTTAAGTTAAAAAGGGGATGAAGTTGTGTAAGGAAAGTCCTTAATTTTCAAAGTAAAAATCACAAAAATTATTATCTAGGACTTTAGGCGTATGGTTGGAAGCTAACGCAACGGTGTTGATAGAATTTAAATCCTTCAGGGGGTAAAAAGGGGGATGAAATTTTGTTTTTTAAGTTAAAATCACTTATCATGAAATATGACGTTATCGGGTAAAACTTTACAGGCAACCATTTTTTTTTCGATAATATTTTACAACGGTATCCAAACCTTACTACTTGCCTACTCCAGACTAGCGCATTTTCCGACCTTAGTCATCACTCGGTATAATATTTTTACTCCATCTGCAGACAGTCCTTTTCTGTTGTACACTAGGCATTCCTGCAGGATGGGGTACGGAAGTCGATCGCGCCGATTTTGTCACTTATCTTGTGTGGACGTGTACTGAAGCGAATAGTCACGTGACTCCCGTTCAGTAAAGCAATCCACACGTGCAGTCGCATTCCAACCGGGATTTCCGTAGTGTGCCCTTACGCCCTAATTCATGGTCCACTTTTTACCGTAAAATATTTTAAATTTGTTCCAGGATCTGTCTCGCTACAACAGTAGTATTGCACATCTCGTGACTATATCTGCGCGACAAGACACAACTGTACAGAAAATATTCGAAAACTTGAAATCACGGGCCATAGATCCTGAAGAGTTGGCTCTGTTACATAACATTCATCAGACGAGCATCCCTGGACATTTGGGTAGAGGATTCATCATTTTAAGTAAGTCCGTCATGAGGTTAATTCACCACCAATACTTATAGCAGTAAAAAGGTGTTGCATGATACTGCTTTACACTCAATAATGGTCTAGGTAATCGCACATCAAATCAACTCGTATCTCGGTCTTTCCACCTTACAAGGAGGGTTGACAACTTCTGGTTATAGGCAGCGATCTTACAAGTATCGCTCCCTATAACCAGAAGTTGTCAACCCTTCATTTGCTGATTTGCTAGCTCACAACCTTTAATAAAAACACGCCTATTCCATCGTTTCAACGGCTAATATGACCAGCCCAGTCCATTGCCACTTAGCTTCCCTATTTTTGTGGAATTATCTATGCGATAACTATTAAAGTTATAGAAATAATAGGCTTTTATACCATGAGAGAGTTTAATTATATCTTAGACATTTTTTTACAGGTATTCTAACCTAGCTCTGGAGCCAGGGTCTCACATTTTTCTGTAACCTGTTTTTATGCCAATAAAGAAATTATATTATATTTTACAAGGAACAATAAATTTCAAGAAATTACACAATGGTTATTCCTTACGAAGGTTCCATATAGCTTCATCTTCAAAGAGTTTTGATATACAATCCTCTAACAATAATTTTGCTTTATAATTCCAGCAACGGACGAAGAAGAAAAGACTATCAGTCTATGTGAGCAGTCGGAGTACTTCGACGACGCGCGACGGCCGCTGTGGTTCGTGTATAGCGGGATGGGCTCGCAGTGGGCGGGTATGGGCGCGCAACTCATGCGCATACCGATCTTCGCTGCTGCCATCGAACGGTAAGTGACATTTAAAACTAGCCTTTACTGAATTGTCTTTTAGGAGGTTTTTCTTTCTACCTGGCGGAGTAAAAAATGGTTTGCAATTTTGCATTAGGCTATTCCATATCTTATAAATGAATACAATATTTTTAGAACTAATAGCATCTGTAATCTGAATTCCAGATGCCGAAAAACTTTGGAACCAAAAGGCATCGATATAGTCCATATAATTACTTCGCCCGACAAGACTATATTCGACAACATTCTTCACTCGTTCGTGGGCATAGCTGCTATTCAAATAGGACTGACTGATGTGCTTCGGGAACTTGGACTGGTGCCTGATGGCATTATCGGTAAAAATAACATTTCTGTTACACATATAACTTGAAGTGTGCCTTTTATTTTCTCGATTTGGCACGTCATCAACTGCTTAGTCTTTCCTCAACTATTTGGATCTGCCTATCTGAAATTCGCAACCCAGTCAGTAATTGGGTAACACGATTCCCTTGAAAATACTGTCGGGTTAGATCTAAACCTGACAGCGGAACGAATGCCAAAAGGGACTCTGAAATTTTTCAATATCTTGTCGTGAAGGCTATTTTATATCCTGGCCGCGTTCCCACTATGTCGTGACGATTAATGTATCGTTAGTTTTCAGTTGGCAAAAGTCGTGGACGACAGTAATCGCGTCGTCCTATATGTGAACACTTCCATTTAAATACACAAGCCACGACACTTTAAACTACACGATTATCTGTCGTCGCGACAAAGTGGGAACGCGGCCTCACTCTAATAGTTTTCCATGCTTTTGTTGTACAGGTCACAGTGTAGGCGAGTTGGGCTGCGCGTACGCCGACGGTTGTTTAACGGCAGAGGAGATGATTCTGTCGGCTTACAGCCGCGGTCTGGTGTCGCTGCAGACTCCGTTTATTCGAGGATCCATGGCTGCCATCGGTGTGGGTTATGAAAAGGTAGGAGTTTGTTTAAAATTCTATGTTAATATGTGATTATTTTTATTGGATTGCTAGCTTCTGCCTGCGGCTTCGCCCATATGTTTCGAGGATGGACGGTGGCCCAGTGGTATTGTTGGGACGAAAACATTAACCAAACCGAAAATTCTGATCCATGTGATAACCACCGACCGCAGGGCTCGGTGTCGTAGTAGATTACAGCGCTCCCTCTCTCACTGAGAGCAGACCTGCGTCCTAGCGGTATGCTCATCGATATTTTCATAAGAACCTATGATCTATTGTGTTGTTCTTAATTCGTAGATTTCAAAAATGTGTCCTCCTGAGGTTGAAGTGGCTTGTCACAACGGGCCTGAATCTAGCACCATTTCGGGACCTGCGGATATCATGAAGGAGTTCGTCGCAGAGCTGACTGCTAAGGGTATTTTCGCTAAGGAAGTACCATGCTCCAACATCGCCTATCATTCACGTTACATTGCTGATGCTGGTGAGCAAATATCACTTTTATTATCTTGCGTGGAGTCGTTTGTCTTTTATTTCATTAATTATAATTTTTAATAACAGGTCCCGGTTTGCTGAAATATTTGAGCGAAGTAATCAAGACCCCGAGGGCTCGAAGTGAACGCTGGGTGTCTACTTCCGTACCATTTGATAAATGGGAGGAGCCTCTGGCTAAGTTCTCGTCGGCGGAGTACCATACTAACAACCTTCTGGTAAGAACTCACTGTAGGAAATAAAAAATCTTCCCATTTAAAACAAAAGAGTTAACCTGTGGAGACAAGCTCTTTGCTGTCACCTATATGATATTGGTGAAAGACGAAACTATTTTTCCTACTTCTTCCATATTGATTCTTTGATTTAGTTGTGGAATTTAAGTTCCTTACGTCCATAATGGTATTCCTTTTTCCACAGAATCCAGTGCTATTTGAGGAAACTTTGAAACACATACCTTCAAATGCAGTACTGGTGGAGGTTGCTCCTCATGGTCTACTGCAAGCTATCTTGAAGCGGTCTCTACCGGCCGACTGCAGGAACATAGCGCTTACTAGAAGAGGGCACCCGGACAACACATTTCTGCTGCTTGAGGCAGTTGGCAAGTACGTGGCTTTTTTTTTCTTAGCCTGTCATGTTTCCCACTGCTGGGCAAAGGCCTCCCCTTTCTCCTTCCAAACCTCTCTATTTTGTGCGATATCTGGCCATGTTTGCCCCGCAAACAACATCAGATCGTCACACCACCTTCGGCGCGGTCTACTTCGACGATGACGGTGATTTCCACGTTCAGGCATCGAGTGAGTGACGATCTTTGCCCACCTCTCCGGGTGCGCTACGTGGCCAGCCACTCCCACTTTAGCTGGGCGGTTCTTTGTCCGACATCTGCAACCCGAGTTATGGAACGCAGAGTTGTGTTTCTAACGTGATCTGTACGCTTCATACCTATTATACCTACTGCGCTCTATCGCACGCCGCTGGTAAATCTTGAGTTTGGACTTCTGTTACCAGCTTTGCGCCTCTTAGTTTAGGACGAGCAGGAGGCACAAGTCGCTGAGTTTTTTTTTCAGTGTCATTGAAAGACGTCATTCTTTTCATTCGTCTTCATGTGTTCTTTTAGGGCCCAGAAGGTCTTCGAAGCATTTTGGACTCATATTAATTTCAACTTCCTTGTATTGCCGATTTTTTTTAAAGATACTGTCTGGCCCAAAAATGTATACTCATCGACATATTACAGCACATGCCCGTTTACTTTGACCCTACGTTTCATCCTGCTGGTCATGACTTGGGTTTTGGATCTGATCATTGAAAGTCAAACCTCAAGACTTGCTAATCAACAGACTTGCTTATCACGAAAGAGCAAAACGTAGATCAGTTACTTTCTTGCGTCGATTAATTATTGTTTCTGTTTCCAGACTATACATGGAGGGCTACCACCCGAAAGTCCAAATACTTTACCCAAAAGTAGAGAGACCGGTATCGACTGGGACACCATTCCTTTCCCATCTTATAGAGTGGGCCCATGGAGAAAGCTGGTAACTCAATTTTTTTTTGTACTATGATTAACAGTGCTCACAGATTAAGTGTGTCCTCTATAGTGGGGGATTCATGAGGTGTAAAAAGAGGTCTTCCTACGTCTAATATTTTATTAAGTTACCACCTCTTCGTAACCTGTCGATGGCAATATGAATCGAATCGGTCTAGGAATAGGCTACGAGTTTGGACCATCAGTGGCGTCCATTAATTAGTAACCACAAAATTTTTGATGTTTATTTTTCAGGGCTTTGCCTCTCTACCATACTGCTAGTAGAAGAAAGGGTGCAGCTTGCACATATACCATATCATTGCACGATAAGGAAAATGAACATCTGAAAGGACACGTCATTAGAGGTACTTACTAAATAGCATTCTTATTTCATGTCAATTTTCAATGCCAATTTGTCTGTTCAGAAAGGCACCTAAAATTTCACGATGATTAAATAAAAAACTGAACCGCTTAGGCATATCAAGGGGCTGCAGTCATTTTGCAGTATTGAAGCTATCATTGAATGTTCTAAAGGGATTGTGTGTGTATGATGATGTAGCACAATCTCACTCAGTCACAGGAACAGTGGCGCACTACCATAATTTCTTCGACGATCGTGAATCTTTTTGTGGTAGTATTGAGTAAATAATGCAACATTGAGTAAATGTGTCTTTATTTCTAGGAAAAACGGTGTATCCATTCGCATCAACCCTGGTAGCTGTCTGGGACACCCTGGCCATGACCCTGGGTGTTCCGAAGAAGCAGCTATCCGTGGAGTTCCGTGATGTTCACTTGTACGCACAACCTGTGATGCACACACAGAGTCAACTGAAGCTTAGAGTAGCAATGCAAAGAGGAACAGGATGTTTTGAGGTATAGGCGCATGTGTTAATGAAACAAAGCCCTCGTTAGTGAAGTAAATGATTACATTTACTTAGGCACTAGCCATCCTGTCCAGTACGAAAGCGAGAGTAATAGAAGTATTTATTTTCACAGGTATTTGATGACAAAATTAAAGTAGCGACAGGCACGATCGCTGTTTTCAAACCAGACGTTAAAAAGGCTGAAATAGAATTCAAAGAAAATCAAGACATGATCCTCACTGCTGAAGATATTTATGATTTGTTGCGTGAACGAGACTACTCGTACAGGTAAGAAAACTTATCTTTAACATGTGTGTGAGCTAGTAAAGCTTGGCTTTGGCGAATCAGAAAACAATATCCAGAGGTAGGAGGACAGAGCTCACTAAGGTCGGATAATGGACAAGGCTTAAGTATTTAATTCTTTCTTTCTCTCGATAAATCTCGGTGCGATGATAAGATTGATCGAGTCAAAATGTGGGTGAAAAAAAAGATCGACATAATAATAACAGGAGCAGAGCCGGGTGCTAAATGACGTTATTTGGAGTGTGAATCATAGTGAGCTCTCTCATTTAATTTTCTTCATTAATCTACATATCAAGATAAGTCAAATGATAATTTTCCTCCACAGTGGCCAGTTCCGCACTATCGAAGCCGCCAGCGCTTCTCTGAACGAAGCTTCGCTGGTGTGGCGCGACAACTGGGTCACGTTCCTCGACGGGTTGCTGCAGCTGCACATGCTGCGACAACCGCACGACGGAGTCACCCTGCCCACTCACATCAGGAGAATCGGTGTGGATGTGGAGAAGCATCTCAACACGAAGACTGTTTCAGAGGACAAAGTTTTATATAAGGCTGAAGTGTTAGAACAATTTGATTTCGTAAGGTAAACTTGAACATTTTCTAACTCAATATGACCATTCCGCAAACTACGAATTAATTTGTTTTTACTTTAAAATTTGATTGTCTTTTATTTTTCGACATTTTCAGATGTGGAGGACTAACAATAGAAAACACCAGATACCGTAATTTACCAGCTGTTAATAAAAGGAACACTGCGTTACAAGCGTTGAAATTCGTTTCTAATTTCCTAGTAGACCAACAAGTAAGTGTGAATATTTGCTTTGAAAAAAAAATTGAACATTCATTTAAGATGTAAGTCCGCACTAGGAGTCTACCAACGAGCTATGGAGCGAAACTACCAAGCAAACGTACGTGTATGGTGTCAAACTTACGGAACGCATCAGAAACTCCATACTTTGCTCTAAAACCCAAATAGCTGATGCTGTAAAGCTGCTAGCAGGTGGCAGCTGTAAAGCTGCTAGGTTGAAATGGAACTGAGCTGGTCACATCTGCCGCATGTCGGAAGGCCAAAAATTCCCACTTGGTGGATACCAAATGGCAGGAAACGACAACGCGGCAGGCCCAGAAGGAGATGGCGAGATAAGCTGAACTCTTTCGCAAAGGATAGGCCTACAATTGCACTAGATCGTGAAATATAGAATGAGGGAAGGGAGGCCTTTGCCCTGCCGTGGGACAATATAGACCTAAAATAATAATTCTTTTAGATGACTGATGGAGTGACTCATAAGAAGACGCTTAATATAAATAAAAGAAAGAAGGCGTACTGTGCAAATATTGTGATTTGATTGACAAATAAAGTGATAATGGATTATATAATATGTAACAATTTTAATTACCAGGTTTCAACATCACTACAAGTTTTCCTGCAAATGGTTGCCGAAAATGTAAACAAAGAGTCAATCAAGGTTGTTGGTATCAAAAATAACCAAATGCATGGTTCTGTCTTCGATGAAATAAAGAACATTGGAGCTAATGTTTGTGGTGTCAACATTAGTTACGAAGAATTTAATGTAGCAGACTTGAAGTCGACAAAAAATAGTGGCAACTCACTGAAGAGTGCGGACGTGGCTATCGTTCGTAATATATCAACCGACGATAACGTAAGAAATATTGTTTTTGCTATTGTTTATAGCTGCTATTGTTTGTAACTGATTTGGCAAGAAAATTAATATTCTCTTTATGTATTGACAGATGTGTCAAATGCTTCATTTTACACTTCGACGAGACTCCTTCATAGTAAGCGAAGAAGACAATGTGTTCGGAGGTCGCGTCCGGCCGTCGTCTCTGTATCGTCAACTGTCAGCACATAGCAACGCTAGCTCGCGCCTGGACCTGGTGCGCTGGCGGCCGAGTAACGTGGCCGTGCCCACCACCGCCATCACAGTGCGCGCGCATCTCGACTACTCCCTCCTCACCGCCGCCCGCGCCAACCTCTCCCCCCGCCATCGCCTGCTCATCATTGCCCCCTACCCTGCTCCCTCCACCCTCAAACAGTTAGTACAGTGTTGGAGGAAAGACGAACAACGTAACAATGTTTACCTAGTAACTGTCAATAATGAAGAAGGCAACAATTTCTTTTTGGACGATCTACCGGATATGGATCTAGCGTTCACCGTTCTGGATCATGTGAGTGTAAACATTGTTGATGTTAAAATAGTCTACAAGTGTTGTTTGTCAAAGTTTTCGGTAAGGTCGTCTTTGCAGTGATTTGTCATCATACCTGTATGATGTTCTAGTGTGATAGTATTTGTCCAGTCAATGTGCCATATTAGCTGTACCTTAGTGTCAATAAGACTACTTATAACGTTTAATTGTAGGGTAAGTGGGGAGGAGAGTATTACGTACCAGCACAGGAGAGCGCGACAGTGAGCAGCAAGGTGACGTTACAATCTGCACAAGTCGGAGATTTGAATTCTTTGGAGTGGGTCGATGCTGCGGAGACTTGCAGCTCTGGAGTACCAGTCACGGTACGTGCAATTATCGTGAATATTAGTACACTCTATCATTTACATATTTAACAGTTTATGTACACAATAGTTAACAGACAAGATGAAAATAACAGAAAATACGTATACAAAAGTGGTCCGTATTTCTAAAGAAACGTCTCGAAGTATCTATTTTGTTTTAAACAGCAGACCTTGGCACCAAGGGCACCTAAGTCCAAATATGTTAAGATTGTTAATAAGTATTTTTATATATTAAAAAAATCTTTTAACATTTCAGGTCCATTACGCCGGATTATCAAACACGGACATTAAGAAAGCAATTGGAAAAAATGATAATGGAGAAAGCAACTATGGCATGGATTTCAGTGGAACATTAGAGAGGTAATGATATTTATTATTTAATATTATATTTAATATTTATTTAATACAGATGGTGTGAAAGAGAGAAAAGCTCATGAAAAACTATTAACCATTAGTTTAATTATGTTTTTCGCAAAGATAATTCATTATACCAATAAAACAATAAATGATTAATAACACGATTAATTAATTATTGCCGCGGCGCTGCCGGTGATAAGTCTTTCTCCATTAGTTAGTGCTACACAAATAAACAGCTCGTTTCTAGTTGGTAGCTCTTCTTGCTTTGCGCCTATTGTCAGCTTTGGAGGGGTGCTAAGCCTTATATTTTGGCCTGATCGCACCAGATCTGTGACTTAATCATTGTAAAAGAGTTGTAAAGAGTCTGATACATGTTATGTTACAGCGGCGAGCGTGTGATGGGCCTGGTGCGCGGCGCCGCCTGCAGCAGCGTGGTGCGCGCGCAGCCGGAGCTGCTGTGGCCGGTGCCGGCGCACTGGAGCTTCGAGGACGCCGCCACCGTGCCGCTCGCCTACGCACACGCATTCTACTGTCTCGTAAGTATACACTTACACGGATACTACCAAAAATAATGGCGTCGTTCATTCTTACACTACACACATACATTCTTACATTCTTACTTCTCTCTTGTAACACCAATTGAATAACAAGTTGTAGGTCTGCAAGGACACTTCCGCGTTTGCTCGATATCTTGACAACGGACAAGTCGTACTCAGCACTTTCTCCTTTACATTTATTACGTGCCTATAATAACAGCAATAATATAATAATAGCATTTAAAGCAAGAATGAAATATTCTCAATCGGCTAGATCAAGAAGACGTTCAATAATAAATAATTTAACAATCCTGTTTTGTTATAGGGAATTAAATATGGCAAGAAGCTGTCTCCTGATGTCTCTGTGTTAGTCCATGGAGGGGCTGGAGCTTTGGGCCAGGCTGTGTTGTCCATACTCCTTGCTCACGGCTGTGAAGTATACACGACCGTTAGTGACATTCGGAAAAAACGTTTCTTACTTAAACTATTCCCGGAGTTGAAAGGTATACAAGTGATATGCAACTATATAAACATATGTAATGTCTGATAAGTCTAAGTGAAACTAGAAATTAATCTTTTATATTTTGTTTCCAGCTGATCATGTCGGCAATTCTCGAGATCAAAGTTTTGTAGATATGATTCGTAATGCCAAAAAAGGGGAGGGTTGTAAACTTGTTATAAGCTCTGTTAAGGGAGTGTTGAAGAAGGTATGGACTTCGATGTATTATTTATTATATATATATACTAATAAGCACAGCCTTATCATGATGGTCATCAGCAGTAGCTACATTGTTGTGTTTTCTTTCTTTCAGTATACACTTGACTGTGTTTGTTCTGTGGGCACATGTTTTGATGTTTCTCAACTTCACAATCTTGATGAAGAATTTGAATATGGAATGTACAATCTTACTAGAGAAAGAGCGTATGCTGCTATCGATTTCTCAACAATATTCGAAGCTCCCCAGGAAATACAAGTAAGTATACTTCAAGCAAAGTAGCCGGCACTGCCACCTACAGGCAGGTGAAGCTCTCTTACGAGCTAAACCAGTGAATGTGTTCAGTCGCTTCAGTCATAATATAATAAGTATATTAAAGAGATTTAAAAAGTAGCTAGTAATATATTTGAATGTCTTTGGTTCATAAAGAACTTACGGCATATTTTCCATCAAAGACTGACAATGTCATAAGACTTGCAACAATGGGGAGACACAGGCAAAGATAATCTAAGATGGCGCCACCATAGCTGGTCTCAATCTGACCAATAAGGTTAAGCTACTTTGAAATATAAAATGACATTTTCAACCAATGACGATGTTGGGAACCAGCTATGCTAGCGCCATTAGTTCCACAGTTTCCTTCCCCATTGACATGGCTCGAATTTTGTTTGTTATAAGAACTTTTTTTCTGTCCTTTTCATGCATGACATCAGTGACTTAATTTGTTTTTGTTAAATTTCAAATACATAAAACACAAAAAAGTGAAAAATAACTTTAGCTGTAGAAGTTGGTGATTTTTGTTTGTTTGATTCAGTTTTTTTTGCTACCGACTTCTAAAGCTAAAGTTGTGTTTCACTTTTTTTTGTGTTTTTGAAGTCGGTTTTATTTTTAGCAAACGGATTTTTATTTTTTTCTATTTTTAGGGAACTCTTCAATATAATAGATAGCAAATCTGTCGTGATTGCTGCAATCGCTTAGATGTTTATTGTTTACACAACATCATTAGGTACATAACAATTTTGCCATCTATTATTAAAGAGTTACCTTGTATATTTCCGAAAATCAGTATCAAATCTTCACCAAACTTAAACGGAACCACCGCGAAATAATATTCTTCCAATCAAAACAAGAACCATCAAAATCGGTTCACAGTTGGCGAAGATATCGCTGAAATAAATGCAAAAAAAAATCAGACGAGTTGATAACCTCCTCCTTTTGGAAGTCCGTTAAAAATCGAATGAATGGTTTCATTGGGTAGATATACGTCAATCTACCTAATAGAACCCAAAACTATCGGACAAAGACGCTGCTTATTACCGCTGATAACCGATTGCAGAAAAAAACAAAAATCTGTTTTTTGTCAGGAAAAGTTATAACTTCTAAAAACCCTTTGAGGGTTTCTCCCTGCCTCCCTGGTGACACCCATGTATTACTAAACGCCAACACGCTGTTGGATTTGAGATTAGGCGGTTCTAAAAATACCATGGATCTGTTGTCACAGGAATTACAGGCGATGTTGAGCGAGGGTATTGCTCGCGGATACGTGCGACCTCTGTCACGCGTGTCGTACGCGCCACACGACGCCGCGCGCGCATTCCGACTGCTCGCAGCCAGCAGGCATCGCGGCAGAGTACTGCTGAAGATAGAAGGCCATTCAACGCAAGCACAGCCCAGGTGAAGATAAACTTATTTGTTTTGATATTTTATAGAACCAACATTTATGTTTCGTATTCTTAAAACATAGCAAATGCTTTTGTATAAGGTGACTCTTTTAGTAATTCACAATATTATTATTTTGCTTGCAGAATATCTTGCAATCCAAAACACACCCAGGTTGTGGTATTGAATGAAGATAGTTTTGGACTCCAAATGGTCGACAAACTGGTAGCTCGTGGTGCGAGGAAATTACATATTCATAGCAAAGTGCATACAACTGCAAAGTTCCAATTTAAATTACGGTAAGCAAAATGATGTAATACAGTACTTCTCATTTCAATATAATTCTAATGACCGGGATAATGACAATGATGATGGTGATGTGATGTTCTAATCTGTCATAACAAAACAGTACTTTTCGGTTGTTCAGGAACTGGCAGAAGATGGGCGTCCAAATCCAAATATCGTCTCAGAACTTAGACAAGGAAAGTGATGTATTAGAATTACTCAAGGACGCTACAAAATTGGGCTCTATTCAAGGCATATATACCACTACAAATGATGATCAAATGGTAGAAGAAATCTTATTTACTCACTTGGATACAGTTTCGAAAAGATTATGCCCAGATTTAAGGTAACAGTGTAGTTATTTTGTGTTCATTTCTTTGAAAGATACTACATAAGTATTATCTTTCTCTGTAAATCTACATTCATTTGATCTTGCTAATTGTTTTCTTATTTTTCAGATACTTTGCGCTGATAAATGTTGGTGAGACTATGCTTGGTAAACCAACGTGTCTTTATCGTGTTCAAAGTAAATTACCAGCTAGATTGATAACCTTATCTCAACTCAAGAATGTAAGTAGCAGACCATCGGAATGTCTTTCATTGAACCCATGCAATTTTGTAAGAATAGCAATTTTGTTTACCAAAGGCACAATTTGCATTCAAGGGTCATTATTTAATTATGTAAAACAACACTGGCCCCAAAACAGATCCTTGCACTACACGTGACTGTGACAATAACCCAGTGCAATTCTATCTACTTTTAACACATTGGATTCTTCCATGGTAATAAGTACTAATGATATCTCTGAATTTACTAGGAAGGATGTTGAGTGAAACTTGTTCAATTGCTTTATAAACATCAATAATAAGCATTAAAATGTTATCTTAGATGTCTTTTGTTTATAATTTGAGAAATCAAGCAAAATGAGTTGATGAGCAACTTAATTAATAACCATAACGAGAAACAGACGATAACTAAATTAATTTTCATTAGGAGTTAAGTGCTGGTGATGCAGTGGATGCGGTGGAGCGTGCACTCTGCGGTGTGGACACCTTGGTGGTTGTACAGAGAATACATAGGAAACAACCCGATCTGTTAACACAAATTGCTAAATTGGCTGGTCAGTAGTATTATTTTTTTATATCTTCTTGTACCCCCGAATTCAACAGCTTAAGTTGCTGTGATAAAAAGAAAAATACCGCATATATTTTCAAAACTGTTAATTTTTAATATTTATGTTTGCTTTCCAGATATATCGTTGACAAAGAGAACACCAAAAATGATGACTTTGGAAGAACTCGGTATTCAAGATGATAAACTACTACTGGTTGGTAGTCATTTGAGAATTCACCATAATGTTGAGTGTTCCGAACAAGAGATACCACAGCTAACAGTTGAAACGTAAGTTCTTTAAAAAAATGTTTTATAAAAATCTCGTCTACATTCTAGAATTAACGATATTTGTATAATTTTAATCGTTCGTAGTTTATGTTAGAGAAAGTTTGAAAACTGTGACGAGAGAACCACCATTTCAGGACGCTAACTGTATTATATCCTGCTTAGGCTCTACGGCAATAGTTTCAGTCTATCGCTCTCCGTCTTACCAAAATCTAGAAAACTTTTATAACAGTCTGCAAGGCGTAATATCGTCTCTGAAATCCTACGCTAACATTATCCTAATAGGTGATATGAATGTTGACATCAAATCAGGATCTAGTGACCGGCACGCTAGTGACTATTTAACTCTCACCGCCACTCTTGGACTACTTCCTGCGCATTCCCTGCCGACCAGAGTTAACAACTGTCTAGATCATATAATGCTTAAATCTAAAAAGACTTCCACCGTGCTAGTCCTAGACTCTCACGTCACCGATCACCAGCCTATCTGTTTATTTCTCCTCCTCAATTCCAGTTCGGGATGTAGTGGGAAAAGAACAACATCACAGTATGATTATGAAGCTATTCGTAAAGAATTAGACAACACCGACTTCAGCCCTATTTTAACTTGTACAAACGCCAATCAAGCAACTAATCTGTTAATTGATAATATACAACGTGTGATTACTAATCACACCCGAATAACCAAAACCCATAATAAATGCAGGGTTCTAAAACCGTGGATGAGTACCGGCCTAGTCCGTTGTCTAAAAAACCGAGATAGAATGCATATCAAAGTCAGGAAAAACCCTGATGACTCCATACTTAAAATAACATACACACGATACCGAAACTTTTGTAACATCTTAATAAGAAAGTTGAGGCGAGCTTTTGAAAAAGAAGAATTTCTAAAAGCCAAAAATAATCCTAAGGCAACGTGGAAAGTAATTAAATCTATCACGAATACTAATGTTCAAACCCGCCCCCCTCGTGAACTTCTGCGTGATTCAGTTGACGTTAAAACATCGGCAAACAAGGTCAATGAGTTCTTTGTCAATATAGGTGCAAACCTGGCGTCGAAAATTGGAGCTAGTATCAACACCACAGCTGTAACAACACCACCCAGTCAATTACCGAACTCTCTTGTAATCCTTCCTGTGGATGAGGAACAAGTAGGTAGAATTATCCATGACCTCCGTAGTGACTGCGCTACAGGGTGGGATAATATCCCAGCCAGAGTTATCAAGAGTTCGCGTGTTACTTTAACCCCTGTGATCACTCATATTTGTAACCTGTCCATAGGCTCTGGAATCTTCCCTGAACCTTTTAAGAGAGCCGTCGTGCACCCCATATATAAGAGCGGGGACAGAGACATGGTCACAAACTATAGACCTATTTCTGTTTTGAGTACGCTTTCAAAAATTCTGGAAAGAATTCTTAACAATTGCTTAGTCAGCTTTCTGGAAAAACATAAATTAATAGCTCAAAACCAGTACGGCTTCAGATCGGGAATTTGTACAGAGGATGCCGTTGCTGCCTTCACTAATAGTCTGGTAAGCAAACTAGATAATAAACTGAACTGCTATGGCATCTTCTTAGACTTAACTAAAGCTTTTGACACGGTCTCTGTCCCTCGACTTATTTCGAAGATAGAAAACTTGGGAGTACGTGGAATGCCTCTCAAACTGTTCAAAGACTACCTCTGTGATAGATCCCAGTGTGTTCTCATTGATTCAGTCACTAGTTCATATGAAAGGCTCACCTATGGGATCCCACAGGGTAGTATATTAGGACCGACACTTTTCCAAATATATATCAATGACCTTTGCAAGCTCTCCATCTCTAATTGCGAAATCTTCTCTTATGCGGACGATACTGCACTTCTAGTGTCTGACAACAGCTGGGAGCAAGCCAGAGATAGAGCAGAATATTCGCTTCGGATAATAATGAAATGGCTGTCAACTAACTTGCTGACGTTGAATTTGGATAAGTCAAAACTAATCAGGTTCCATCGCTCACAATCAAAAACTCCATCCTCTTTCTCTCATAAAATTAAAGGTCACACTTGCCCCCCTCATCAATCAGTAAGTTGTAACTGTCTTGCTCTCAGCACAGTCCCCAATATTAAGTACTTGGGAGTGATAATTGACGAAAATCTTAACTGGCACGCGCATATAGAGGCACTCTGCACTAGAGTCAGAAGACTGATATATATTTTTAAAGAACTCAGGCACTCTGCCAATTCTGAAACTCTGGCTCTTGTATACTTCAGCCTTTGTCAGTCCATTATTATGTACTGCATTCCAGTGTGGGGCGGTACTTACAAAACCACAATGATCCCGGCAGAAAGGGCACAACGAGCTGTTCTTAAGGTGATGCTTTTTAAACCTAGAGACTACCCCACTGATCAGTTGTATTCTGAGGCCGAAGTTCTTACAGTCAGGCAACTATATGTCCTTCGTTCAGTCCTGCGGAGACACTCCAACCTGCCATTGGATAAAAAGCTGCTTCTAAGACGTCACGGTTTTCCTATATGTAAAACAAACCCCTGTCATTTTGCGTTTACTAGTCGACAATTGTTGGTTCAAAGTTCACGGATGTATAATAAAATAAATAAAATTATTCCACTGTATAGATTTAACTTATATGAAATTAAAAATAAATTACGAAAATGGCTATTATCCTTAACTTATGATGAGACTGAAAATATATTGGCTATAGAATCATAACTTTATCAATCTTAGTTTGAAAGAAAATTATTTAAACATTGATTTCACATTTTACACACCTCACCACACACACTCCACACTCATTTACACACCCCTACATACACAACCACCATCATTCAATCCATTTGCTGTGTTAAAAAAAAAAAAAAAATGTTGTAAACAAACAGAAAGTCACGGTTGTATTATATAAATTGAATCCGCAAAATCTCCGACTCCTAAGATACAGGTCTGCGTACCTAGTTTAGGAGCCCGGAAACCTGACAATAATTTTAAAATTGGTAGTACAACCCATTGTTTCCATATGCTATGTACTGTGCTGTTGTTTTTGTTATGTACTAATAAACATATTATTATTATTATTATTAATCACCAGAATCCTGAATTTGGATAAAACAGAAAACGCATTTGAAGATGTTAAAGGCATAGCAACATTTATATCTTACGTGGATACAGACGAACTACTGGCAACTTCAGAAATAGTATGCATGCCTACAATCACTAGCGGCGACGTTTTGGTAAATATTGTATTATTTATTCGCTTAAGAGCCTTTAATAAACATAAGCAAATTTAAATAGCTTGATGATTGAATTATATTTTCAAGGTCATTCAATGGCTCATTTGATAATATACTTGTAATCGAAGTAGTACGGCTGAAATCTTCAATAAAAATGCCATCATCTTAGGAGTTAGTATTCATCTTCTTTTCAGCCCTATCATCTAATAAAATGACACATCGTAGTTTTATAACATTTTTAAATATTTCAGCGTGAAGACGAATTTGACGCAAGCCAGACGTATCTATGCATAGTGCCGGGCATGGAGGGTCACCACGAGCGGTTCCGTGTGTTGTGCGAGCGCCTCAAACTACCGGCCCTGGTGCTGCAGCCGGGCCTCGACCACCCGACGGAGACCGTGCGGGAGACTGCGCAGAGATACGTTGACGTATGATCTCACAAGTTGAAAATAATCAGTTCTAAAAATTTCATGGGTACCAAGTGCAATAGTAATCTTACTTTTTCATAATGTTAGGTGCTGCTGAACAAGACTGGAATGAAAAACACTTTCTACTTATTGGGTTATGAAACTGGCGTTCTGGTGGCTTTGGAAATGGCAGCTATACTCGAGGATAATGGTGAGCAATATGATTTACTGCTGTACCTATTTAAAAAAAAATAACTTGACAAAATTGATGACGTCCATTTCCAATTTTTAGGTTTAACCGGTACTGTATATTGCCTTGGGTGTGCACCGGACGAGGTTCAAACTGTAGTTGAACAAAATATAGCAGAATACAAGACAAAAGAGCAACTGGAAAATGAGGTGATCAAACATATGTATAAGTTGATGGTGGGTGACGATGTTGCGGACCTGGAGGGAGCACTCAAAGATGCAGCTTCGTGGCCGGAGAAGGTGGACGCGTGCGTGCGGACTCTGTTAGGTCGTGTGCCGCACTCGATGCAGTACTCGCGCGCGCTCATAGAAGCTGCACTGGCGCGTATCGAGTGCGCGCGCAGCTACGTGACACCGGCGCGTGCGCTGTGCTCTCAGCTGGTGCTACTGCGCGCTGCGACTACGCTCATGACGGCACCCGCGCAGGCGCTGCAGCGACATTCACAACGTCCGGTCGCCATACATCAGCTAACCGCCCCCATGGCACACGCAACTAATGACATAAGCTGCGCGTCTGTAATTAATGAGTATTTAGATCAAACGATTCTAGAATCATTTAAAGAGAAAAATATTTGCGAAGCTTATCTACTTAATCCTTATTCTTTTATGATTGCTCATAGTGATTCATACTGATTAGTGAGACTCCTAAAATTGTATTCATCTACATATGTGTTATTTAGATATTTAAATTAAAATAAACGATTTCTTAATTAAACGTTGCATTTTATTTAAAAAAACCTAAGTCTAATGCGAAGAAAATGTATAGTCTGATTGATTTTTCTAAAAAATCGCAATGATGGACCAACCATCCACAGGATTTCCTTTTTTATTTTAAAAAACATATTCCTGTTCAAACATTTTATAAATATTGTTTTTCAAAACCCAATCATCGTCAGTTTCGCTAGATAAACCTCTGAGAGTTTGTTTGTTACTTATGTATGTCACCACCTGACTTTTTCAGTTAGTCTTCTTCGTCGCTGTAACTTTAAATTCATGTTATCTTACGATTACGAAGCTTAACATATTCTATAGAATCTTTAAAATATTCAGAATGGCAATAATTCTGAATATTTTAAAGAAGTTTCTTCTTCCGAAGATGGAATATTGAGTCTTCTGTTTCTATAAAAGTTTTGACTACTTGCTTTGTTTGCCTTTTTTCCTTGTCGTATTTTTCTTAAGTAACTAATTGCAAGTAGCTTTAAATAGTGTACATTATTTTGGTAGTTCAGTAGTTGACCTCGTTTCTGTGGGACGTTTCCATTGTCTTTGCTTGGATTTACGTTGCTTTAGTTGTTTAACGTGTTTGTATGCGTGGTATTTGTCTCACTGTTAGGCACCATTTACAATAGAGTCTCTCTCATTCTCCGCATTTTCGGGTCCTTTGCCGCTTTCTTTGCGTTTCTGTCTTTAATGTCCACCACTGTTTTCACGATAGTTATGATGACTCTTCCTCATATGAGACAAGAGAGTGATGATGCTTAATTTTCAGACCATGTTTAAAAAGTATCGTTTTATTTTCTTTATCTTCATATTGGATGTAATGATTTTAGTCTAGATTATTTAATGGGTCCCGACTGTTGCAGTATGTCCTGTTTCCTGAACTAATTTTTCGCTTTTTAGTTTTTATTTAAAGATATTAGTTATTTTTTACGCAGTCGTGTATTTTTTTCTTTTTTTTACACCTTTTAGTTACTTAGATATAAATAAAATAAAAATTAAAAAAGCCTGTTTATTCCTTGCTTGATTTTTACAATATTAACTTATTTCTAGTGGGATGTGTTAGTGGGTTAGTTTCTTGTTTTGAATATAGTTGTTAGTTTTGTTAGTTTTCTTCATTTGCAAGGACCCCAGTTTGGGTAAAGGCCTCCTCCAAAGCTGCCCATGTGTCTCTGTCTTTAGCTATTTGGCTCCAATTTGAGCCGGCTGTTCTTATAATCTCGTCCTCCCACCGTGTTAGTGGTCTTCCTCTGCTTCTTTTCCCTTGCGGGCCCTTCCATGTGGTCGCTCTTAGGGTCCATCGTTGGTCTGAAAGCCTCGCAAGGTGGCCTGCCCATTTCCATTTTAGCTTTTGTGCATAGGTCAAGGCATTTTTAGATTTCGTTTTAGCTCTTATTTTTGTGTGACGTATTTTATCTATTTTCCTTACCTTGAGCATACTTCGCTCCATTCCCCGTTGGCAGGTGGTGATTTTGTGCTTAGCTTTGGCAGTGAATTTCCACGTCTGGCACCCGTACGTCAAACACGGTATGAGGCTCGAGTTCATAATCTTAGTTTTCAGGCTTATAGGCAAGTTGCTCTTAAAAATTTCTTTGAGACTCCAGTATTTATTCCACATTAGTTGCACTCTCCTGTCTATTTCTATTTCATTGGTCTTTCTGTCAAAACTGTTTGTTTTTCCCAAGTATACATAATTATGTAGTGTTCCGTATATTCTAGTGGATCTCCATTGACTCTTATTGGTACCTTTCTGCTATTTGTCATTGTCATGGTCTTGGTGAGATTAATTTCCAGTCCTACATTTGTACTTTCTATCTGTAAGGACTCAATCATACTCTGTAGCTGCGAGCTTGTTTCCGATAGTAGAACTATGTCGTCTGCGAATCTTAGGTGGATACTTAGATATACCATTTTATAATCCTCAAGATGAGCCCTTTATCGAGCCGTTCGGGCTGCAGAGCGTGCCAAACATTTAAATTTGGTGCTAAAAACCGCCTTTTTTATATACCCAGTGCCACTCTCACAGTAAATACGAATCTAATTGTCATTAGATGATTGATGATTGTTGATTGTTGTTGTGTTGTTGATGTTTGATTGTCGATGGATTTTAGCTTGAGAGGTGTCCCTCTCAAGCTAAAATCCATCGAGCTGTTCAGGCCACAGAGCGTGCCAAATAATTATACATACATACATACTCTCGAAACACATAACCCTCCTTCTGGCGCAGTCGGGTAAAAATGGGACCAGAGTTGAAATTAATAAACCTTACTATTGTACTAATAGTGGGGGATGGCGCATGCCTTTTCCGTACGCTTTCTTATTTGTTCGGCACACAAGAACGCTCAATGGATATTCGTAAAGAAATTGTGTGGCATCTGACGAAGAATTGGGATGAATTTGCTGTTAAGTCTCATTACCGTCATGGCAACAGTCATGGGACAAATGAAGAGTATGCACTAGTGTAGAAGATAGGAAGAGACTAGGAGGGGGAAGACCTATATAAGGCGGCGCAGAACTAGCACCGCTCTCTCCCCCTGCCCGGTAGGGGCAGCCCCAGCCGCCTCTGGCTGGTCATCATCCGCTGGGCTTCACCCGGGGCACCAGGAGTTCCACCTGGCAGTGATAGACCGCCGAGGCGGCGCGGCGTGAAGATACGGTTAACACCGTGGCGCCCCTACCGACACAATATGACACTAACTCACAGGCGAGCGGCAGCCTATGGCGGCGGCGCTTGCCATAGGCCGAGGCCTATATGGCCACTCCACGGACGGTGCTCGTATGTTTACGGGCACACATGGATCCCGCCGGACAAAGGGCGATGCCCATAACCCGCCTGCCGCCCCCTGCGGGGATGCAGCGAGTTCTCACGGCCACCGCTCTCTTTTCACTTGGAGTCGTCGTGGGAACAACATCGTGAGAAGAGAACGTCAATCTGTGTCGGTATATTTTTCATTTGGGTGTTACTGTTTATTTTGTTAATTCTTTTGTTGTGTTAGCTTTGTTAGAATTGTATATTTATTTTGGTTAGTTTAATTATTTGGTTATTAATATTATTGTTTTGTATCAATATCCGGAATCCATCTTGAGTCAAGCACCTGTCTTTCAGCCTGTTGACAGCGATTCCTTTGCCTCTCCGCCGGTCGCGCCCTCTATGCTTACCGTTGGTACTAAGTATTTCAAGCGCGCATCGGGTGATCGCCCGATTTATCGTCATTATAGCGTCGTTTTTCGCGCCGTTCGGTTGATAGCGTTATTTAAACTTCGCGAAAAAGTAACTACCTGCTTATTTTAATTAAGTTTGGTAAAACTTTTATAGTTTCGATTCGTGAAATCCTCTCCGTTGTTATTATGGAAAATCCTAATAATAATTTAGAGCCAGGTGTTACTGACGGTTCACTATCGTGTAAACGTGTTCGTTCTCCGACGCCGAGTGCACGAGATAGTGATAGCAGTTCTTCTACAAGCAGTGGACCCAGCCCTTAGACACGTAAAGTAAGGAGGGACTCCCAAACCGTGAGTTATGCACACTTCGAGTTTTTATCACAACAAGTGGCTTATTTAACAAACCTTATAACGCGAAATTCCGTTATTGAAAATATACCCACTCCAAGTGCTAACAACATTAATACTGTTTCCGTAACCACAAATGAGTTAAATCTACGACGACCTGAAAACTTGTCTAAGAATAACAAACTTCAGATATTATCGGAAGTCGGTACAACAGTAAAAGATCCGATATACCCTAGGGCAAACGAAACATACCTTAAAAAAGTAACGGAGCTACATCGTTTTAAGTGTGATGATTGGAATGCGGTTCGGTTTTCGGATGCACAAAAGAAATATTTAGCTTCCCCCGGTTTCGTCGAGTTAAATATTAACGACGAATTAAAGCGTTTTGAATCGAACAAGTTGAAAGAAGATTCGCGCTCATATTTATTGGAAAGATCTTTTGCTGGATTAACGAATGCTTTACTTTGTCAAAAAGACGAATTGCACAAATCTTTACAATCATTGGTGGATTGGTCAAACGAGTCTAGAGAATCGTTGACACCTAACTCGTTATTCGAAAAAGTGGAATCATTGTTTTCGAAAGAATCCGCGTATAGTACGGTTACTGATGACTTATTACAAATAGTGTGTGGCCGAAGAGCTGATTTGATAAATGTACGTCGAGAGGCTATGTTGCGCCAAATTTCCGAAGGTTTCATCGTGATGTCCTACATAAAATTCCTTCTAGTACAGAATATATTTTGAATAATGAGGCAGTTCAAACCTACCTCCAAAAAATTGGGGGGGTGGATAATCTTACGGTATCAACTAAATCAATACCACAAAGTTATCCTAAAGAAAACTTTTATCAAAATCAAAAACCATCGACTAGTAAACAAGCTGACGACAGGTTTTTTCGTCGAGATACCTTCAATAAAATACAAAGACAGGCCTCAAACGCTTCACACCAAAACAAAAACCGAACAAGCAATCAGCGATATAAACCAAAGAGTAAGAAATCGCAATCGCAGGCTATCCCTAAAAATAAGCGTCGCGAATGACTGTCGGAAATTTCAAGGCGGCTGTCTAAGGCAATTTCAATATGCTTGGAGCAATCTGGGTGCGCCAAACAAAATATGCCGACTGTTGAACGGGGCACGCATACCCTTCACACTCAGGCCGCCGCTAATATTTCCGAGTCCCACAGTTCTGAAATGTTACAGAACCAAAACCTCTCCCAATGTGACCATACAAATCCAAACTATGCTCGAGTCAGGGGTACTAGAACCTGCGGAACTGACGCCCAGTTACCTTTCCACGTTCTTTCTGGTACCCAAGTCAGATCACACCTACCGTCCTATTTTCAATTTGAAAAAAAAAAAAAACTAAACCAGTTCGTAGCAGCCAAGCCGTTTCAACTATTCAGTCATTTCCGTGTACCAAGTTTTTTGCAACAACAAGATTGGATGGCCAAACTAGATCTGAGCCAAGCATATTTCCACGTGGCCATCGCACAGAAGCATTGCAGGTTCCTGAGGCTAAATTATCATCAAAATTCACATCAACATCAGCTACTCCAGATGACGTGTTTGCCGTTCGGCCTCTCATCGGCACCCAGAACGTTTGCCTCGATAACCAATTGGGTAGCAGAATTCCTAAGGAGTCACAAGATAAGATGCGTAGTTTATTTAGACGATTTTCTTTTGGCCAACCAGTCAAAATCGCAGTTGGCAGACGACATCGCATTCACGATCAAGATACTCGGTTTACTAGGTTGGACAATCAACTACGAGAAGTCTGTTCTGGTTCCGACACAATGCCTCGAGTTTCTCGGCATTACATGGGACACAAAACGCAACGCAAAGTCCCTGTCGGAACCAAAGTGCCTAACGCTACGCAAAGCACTTCACCAACAGCTTCAGTTAAGTAAGTGGTCCCTCAAACAGTACCAAACTCTAATGGGGAGACTCAACTTTGCAACGTTCGTGACTCCGAGGGGTCGCCTTCACTGTCGTACTCTGCAATACTACAGTCGACAGCTGTCGGTGAAATACCCGTATCGGTCGATCACTGTGCCACAACCGGCTCGATCAGAGATGGAGAGAGTCAAGCCATAGAAAAGTCGATGCCGATACACTTGAGCTCAGTGACGTCACAACTACTGACCACAGACGCATCAGACATCGGATGGGGGGCTCAACTCGGCGACACAAATATTGTGGGCACCTGGACCAATTCTCAAAAGACATGGCATGCCAACAAAAAAGAGATGTTTGCCGTTTACGCAGCTATACGTCGGAACCAGCAGCAACTCCAAGATGCACAGATACTGCTGCAAACCGACAATCGGACAGTAGTCTCGTTCATAAACAAGGAGGGCGGCGAAAATTCCAAGAAGCTGCTTTATCAAACTCGACAACTTCTTGCTGTTCTAGACAAGCAGAACATTCATCTGACAGCACATTATTTTCCGGGCAGGTTCAATGCCGAGGTAGATGCTCTTTCTCAGCAGAAGGCTTGTCCAGAATGGCACCTCACGAGGACAGCAACGACAATTTTTTTCGAATGTGGGGTACGCCGGAGATAGACGGTAAAGTACGTATCACTGGACGTCAACGATCAGGAAGCTCAACATCACAACGCGTTCTGTCATCAGTGGCACTACGACCTAGCTTGGTTGTTTCCACCACCAAATTTGATTCCCCGAGTTCTCCAACACCTGAACCAAGCCAGCGGAGACTATATATTGATTGCCCCGAGTGGAGCAAGGTATTTTGGCAGGCAGATGTTCAACGGCGAGCGCGACATCCCCGTTATCTGATTCCAGGTCTAGCCTGCACTCTCATAGACACCAGAACAGGGACGCATCCGCCGCAAGTGTAAGACCTACACTTAGAAGCATGGCTGATTTCGGGTGGCAAGATATTTTGAAGGACTGGACAGATCAAGAACAAAATTCTTTATGTCCAGCTGAAGAGGCTCCACAATCAATACCTACAGACCAGTGTGGCGCCGATGGAAGCGATGGTGTGAGTCCCATTCGATTAATTTTAAATACCCTAATGCGGATCAGGTAGCTCGATACTCGTATTTAGCACATTTACACTGTCTTGCATACAGAACTATTTTGGTACACAAATCTGTTATCTCAACTTTCACACACTTAACATCTAATATTGATTTGTCATCAAATTTCTTTATAAAACACATATTAAAAGCTATTTCTGTAGCAAGAGAGAAATCTGCTAAACCACCTATTTGAAATCCTAAAGTTTTATTGCAACACATGAGTGCTTATGATTTTGATGAAAATAATATATTTCAAGTATCAAGACACGTTGCTACTCTTTTATTGTTAGCATCAGGCCGCAGGGTTCACGACCTTAGGTACTCTGTTGCGAATTGATAGCAGTAGCTTAGTCGATGAAGATTCGTCTATTGTATTATGGCCAGCTTTCGGTTCTAAAACAGACAACCATAACCACAGACAGTCTGGATGGAGGCTTAGAGAACACCCTGATAAAAAATTAAATCTGATTTTTTTGGTTGAGACAATTAATATGTATTACTTCAAACTGTCGTGGAAATATAAAACATGTGTTTAGTACAGCTAGATATTAAACCTGCATCTAGAACTGTTATTGGTGGATGGGTGAGATCTCTTTTAAAAGCTGCTGGTATTGATGCAACTCCAGGATCAGTAAGATCCGCAGTTGCTACTCTTAATTTCGTAGAGAATTTTCCTATTGATCAAATTCTTGCCACTGGTAACTGGAAAACGATTCACACCTTCCAGAATTATTATCAGAGAGAACTGTTAAATCACAATGATTCAAATGGTCCCAATCATTCTACATCTTTGTCTAATTATTTTGATCCTATTCAATAAGAGTACCAATTTTATTTTAACCGAAACCATTTATGTTATGACTAAAAGAAGGTAATAAGTCATACCAGATTAATTATTGTAATACATTTACATAATTTTGACGATGTCTTTTATTAACCCAATATTTGTCATCCTAAAACACATTATAGCGTCTTTGGGTTTAGCGCACCAGGTGATAACAAACACATCACTCAAGATGGATTCCGGATATTGATACAAAACAATAATAGAGAGTTTTACATAAAATAAAACTTACCTATTATTTTTTCATCAATATCCGGAATCCAGGTAAGGTCTACCTGGTGCATCATGAGTTCCATAATGACGATAAATCGGGCGATCACCCGATGCGCGCTTGAAATACTTAGTACCAACGGTAAGCATAGAGGGCGCGACCGGCGGAGAGGCAAAGGAATCGCTGTCAACAGGCTGAAAGACAGGTGCTTGACTCAAGATGGATTCCGGATATTGATGAAAAAATAATAGGTAAGTTTTATTTTATGTAAAACTCTCTATTAAATTGTTGTCAGTTGGTTTTATCTATTTAAATTATTTCTTGTAGGTTCTTACATAATTATTTAAAAAAAAAGTCACTTATGGTCTAATTTCCAAGATCAGAAGATCAGAATCATTCTTTCCATTTCTACCGCCCGCTATTTCACAAATCCTCTCATTTTTAATATTTGTTTCGATTTATTTTTTTCTGTTGTGGTTTTAATAGTGTCATTTTTAGGGTTCCGTAGTCAACTAGGAACCCTTATAGTTTCGCCATGTCTGTCCGTCCGTCCGTCCGTCTGTCCTTCCTCGCTTAATCTCTGTGACCGTTAGCACTAGAAAGCTGAAATTTGGTACCAATATGTATATCAATCACGCCGACAAAGAGGTAAAATAAAAATTGGAAAAAAATGTTTTATTAGGGTAGCCCCCCTATATGTAAAGTGGGAAGTGATTTCTTTTTAAATTTCAACCCTAACGTGTGATATATTGTTGGAAAGCTATTTAAAAATGAATAGGAGTTTCCTAAAATAATGTTTTGAAAAGGTCAATAATTTCGGAAATAATCGCTCCAAAAGTAAAAAACAATGTGTCCCCCCCCTCTAACTTTTGAACCATAAGTTTAGAAAATATGAAAAAAATCTGGAACCTGGAATCTGGAAGTAGAACTTTATAAGGACTTTCTAGGAAAATCATTTTGAACTTGATGGAAACAACAGTTTTTATACAAAAGAGACAAAAAGTTGTACAAAAAAGACAAAATTTGTACAAAATAATTTCTGGACTAAGTTTGCCGCCCGTAGTATGCCGCCCGTAGTATATTCGTATATGCAAGCATTTTTACATAATGGATACCCACCTTTAAACTCATAAGTGGGAACACTTATTGTGACGGACGGGAAACTACGGAACCCTACACTGAGCGTGGCCCGACACGCTCTTGGCCGGTTTTTATTTGTGTGAGTACTTGTGTTGAGTTTTACTGGTATACGTTGTATCATTTGCCAGTCGGTTAGTTTGCTGTTTTTTTTTGGGTTAGGGAGTTAGGACTGCAGACCGCAAACGCGATCGTAGTCGCGGTCGCTGCGGCAGTCGTGATAATAGCTCGCGTCGTGACTATACTTCTCATCGTGACCGTCGATTCTCGTCGCAATAGTCAAGAGCGGCAAAATAGTAGGCACCGCGAGCGGTCCCCTAATGAAAACGACACGCTAAGGCTCGAGGGCTTCATCATTACCAGTGCGTTCATGTGACCGTGATAGAACTTTAGTGTCTGATAGTATACGTGGTCGAAGGGCATTGCGTCACCGAAGAAAGCTGAGTCTGCAGAATGCGCTCCTCTTGCGCCCCACTAGCCCGCTCCCGTCCCGCTTGCACCTCCATCCGCCGCCGCAAGGCCGCACGACGCTACCTGTTTCTGCAGCGCCTGCAAAGTCTCGACATGTTCCTGGAGATTTCGCTAGCGTAGTCGCAGGCATAACTACTCCCGCTGGGAAGCCAGTGCCTGAAAAGAGATCACAATTAAAGATCGTTTTCCGTTGCCACGTATAGACGACTATATAGATCGTTTAGGGCATAACAAATATTTCAGTTCCCTTGATATGGCAACCGGATTTCACCAGATTCCATTATACCAAGACTCAATTCCGCTTACGGATTTTGTCACGCCAGAGGGGCATTATCAATATTTGAAGATGCCTTACGATTTGGCAAATGCTCCAGTTGTTTACCAACGTATAATTACAAAACGCTTCGCGAACTAATTGAATCTGGTAATATCCTCGTTTATAAAGACGACATTTTAATAATAAACCAAAGCATTGATCAGGGCTTTGTTCTGCTACAAAGGGTTCTTGACACGTTGACTAAAGCGGGGTTTTCTATCAATTTGAAAAAGTGTTCATTCTTGACCACAGAGATCGAATATTTGGGTAGATCAATTTGTGAAGGTCAGATTAGGCCAAGTCATGAAAAAATGAGGGCTTTGATTGACTCAGTTGAACCGCAAAATGTAAAGCAAGTCCGTCAGTTCATGGGTTTGGCCAGCTATTTTAGTCGGTATATAGCTGGATTTGCCCAGAAGGCTGCGTTTGTTGCGGGATAAGTCCCGAAATACACGCAGTCTTCTGGGAAAATTCAGCTAAAAAGGGAGTATGTTTTAATTGGGGAGTCGAACAACAGGCTGCTCGTAAGTACACACAGCAAATTAGTTCGGTTTGCAGAGCACACCAACATAATGTTGGTGTGCGTAAAATCAACTGGTGTATTACTTCGCCTCACGTCTCACAATATGTCAGCAGCACGTGTGTGTGTGTGTGTGTGGCTAATCTTCGCTAAGATTGCCGACGTAATTGAAAACGGTTAGGACTATTTTGTAGGCAAAGAATATGAAGCATAAATTTCACAATGTTACTAACTGGTCTGGTGGCGTAGCTGTAAAAGCAATCGACTGATAAAGCAACGTTCGTAGGATCGAATCCCGCCGCCGACACTAGCTTTTTGCATTTTTAAAAACATTGTTGTCATTTAGTTTTTTTTTTAGTATTTTATCTGATAATAAGAAAAAAATATGGAAGTGGAAATTAAACAATTTGTAATAAGAAATCAACAATATTTATTGACTAGGTTTTTTAATAAGTATTATATAATTACAAATAAAAAAGTTAAGTACGTGACAAATATTCTAAGTCGGACAGGAAATAACGTTATTTTTCATATTCAAGAGGGTAATTTATTTATTAGTGACATGAATAAACATGTTAGTAAGAAAGATATTAAGATACGGTATCCTAAATTGTTATCTCACCAACAATAACATCACTCACTTAAAACAAATTACCCCTTGATATTTTTATTAATAGCCGATTGGTGCGCCTTCACTATCTATTACTTGTTGCAATCGTGTCCTCATGCTAGCAACCATATTTTTGCACAAGTCAGATCCACGAAACGATTCCCATGACGACATAACGACATCATCTAAATTGGATTTGGACCTGACTTCAGACGAGTCCCAATTTAGCACCATATGACCCCATAGGTTTTTAATGGGGTTCAGGTCAGGACTTTTTGATGACCATTCAATGACAGTAAAATTTTCTTGAACGTTTAACCAACTTTGCACAAGTCGCGCGCGATGCACTGCGCAGTTATCATGCACGAAGTAAATGTGTTCTTGCGGGTATGCAACGCACACACTTGGTAGCATCAGGTTATGTAAAACGTCCAAGTAACCTTCACTGGTATTGCGACCCCCTACCTGCACTAATTCACCAGGACCCATTGATGACATCCATCCCCAATATCCCAAAGTAATGCGGCCACTAGACCTGCATGGAAGAATATATTTTTTATTATAGCGTTCACCATCTTTTCGCCACAATATTTTGCGACCGTCTCTGTCTGACTTAAAACATTTTTCATCGCTAAATATAACAACATTATTGCACCAATCGAAATCCAAATATTCTCTTGCGAAGCGTACCCGGTTTTGTCTGTGAATATCTGACAGTAATATTTTCTTGGCCGGCCTACGACATTTCACACCAGCTGCACGCAAGTGGTTCCGTACAGTTTGTAATGTCACGTCATGTTTAGTCGCCGTTGAACGAGTAGTATAGTATTATGTTATACTTACGCTTCATATTCACCATTCATAATACTATTCATCATCCTTTTTATTTGTTTATATTTCTACACTCAGCAAATCGATTTAAATACGATTCTTTAACTTGGAAATAGCTGAAATAAAATATTATTATAATTTTCATGTTGTGATATTTACGTCAAGCGTCAAATTGTCAAACTGTCAGTTAGTTTTTTAATTCTCTTTCTGCTCAGTCTATGGTCTAGCTCTATGATTTCTCTTTTTGGTTTGTATAATTTAAATTATTTTTATCAATATGTGTTTAGCCATTATATTTTGTAGATTATTACGATTGTTTACTAAATAACTTAATATTAAATTATATTATAAAATTATTTACGCACTCATGGATATGTCCTGGCCGACTACACTTGTCAGTTGAGATGATGGCGACACTAAGAAAACTAAGATTTGAAAAAGGAAGACTACTTTGGGAGAAACGAGCTGACGGACGGCTGAAAGGACGACTCGGAAATCTGATTTGAGGGTATCAGAGAGCAGCTTGGTTTTGGCGGTGAGATTCTTAAACTGTCCAGGGGATCCAACGAAAGTTTCTCCTGGGACTTCTACTCCCACGTACCCCACTCCCACTACGTGCCTGTCCGTCTACTGGTCTCGCAGGGCTGTCCTACGTCTGGCCCTGAGTTCTGCACTGTCTTGCTGCTGAGCTGTCCTAGTGAACTCTGAGATCTGCGCTGCCGCCGTTTCTACTGCTTCAGAGCACAACTTCAAGGTTACTCCGGTATCGACCTGCTACCCTGACGCCTGTTCCCGTTCTTACAGTGTGGTAAACTCATTATTGTCCATCTAAGTGCATAAACTTTAAAACTGAGTGCGTGCTAGGTAGTTTTTTATAACTAGCTGTATTTTTTTTATCTTTCCTAAATTAAAATTGTATTTGAACAAGTCTGCTTATCCTTTTATTTTAATAGGATCAAGTAGATTTGTTACAAATTGGCGCCCCCCGTAAAATCAACTCGAACCCACTCATTTATTTTCAAAATTCTAAAAAAACTAGCACTAGTATTTCTTTTTGGACTTCTTATTTGGCTTACTCTTTTGAATACTAACTAACTTATTTTTCTTCTTCAGCTCTCCTTTTAAAGACTCTTCTGTTCGACTCAACTCTTCTACAATTAAACATCATCTAGGTATTCTTCACCCCTACACTCATACCGTTATCGAAAGATAATTGGCACCCTTTCGGCCTCTTGGGAGTGTTAATACAAATACTTCACTATCCTCCTAAACACTTATTATATATATTTATACATATTTCATCTGGGAATCATACCAAAACAAGTTTAGTTACGTGGGCTCTCAAAATATTTATATCGACTTGTTATTTGTCATCGGTTGCTAGGTAACAAACCAGGCCATGGAGTATTATGGGCATGGAGTATAACTAGTCTTATTTTCGCGGTGGCAAAACTAGGTATTAAAGTTTATCAAACTTTGCGGTGGCAATCATAATGTACTAAACTTTATGCTTTAGTTCCGAATTTTACCACCAACAAAAATAAGTTTTTCTTGGGTTACGATTTTTATCTTTCATTTAGCGTATTATTATTAAATCGGACCCTCTGGAGTTCTAACTCTTAAGAGTGTGAGTCTTTAACACTCTCTAGTCAACGCTCTCTAACATTTGAGTTTTCTTTAACTCAGACCCCTCTTGAGTCATTGATTTCATCAATTTTTATTTATCTTCTTTCAACATTAATTTCTTAATCATGGATAGAATTATTTTCTTTGAACTTTTAAACAAAGCTGAGTTTGAATATGAAATCAAAATAAGATTAGAAGAACCAAATGATACAGTAATACAGCTTAAAAAACAAATTCTTCAACTCGCACCTCGTTCTCCTTCTAAAGATATTTTAGACTCGATATTAGAAGTTAAAACTGATTTAGACGAACTTACCACTACTCTAAATTATATCGAATCAAAAATACAATCGTTAGAACAGGGTAACCAAAGACTAAACAAAAAAATTAAAACCTTTATTAATCATCTTTATTTTCGACTTGAGAGGATTGATATTGATTCAGATCCCTCAGAGGTGAATCGTTTATCTCAAACTAAAGAAAGATTTCTCAACTTAGAATCAAAATTTAATTCTTTAACAACTATTACCAACGACTTCAACTCTCAACCTATAGAAATCAACCGCCCTTCTTCGACTCCTAACAGCCCCAATGACACAATGTTTCATACTATGCTTCCCGACATTCAGTCAAACTCTATTCCTAATAATTCCCTTAACGAATTAAAACGAATAAAATATGACGGAAACTCGTGTCCGCGTTCCTTTATACAGAAAATTCAGGAATTTAGTATTTCTAGGAATATTTCTCGAGACAAATTATTAGATCATGCGTTTGAATTATTAACTGATAACGCTTTACATTGGTATCGTTTCAAACGTAATTCTTTGTTATCATGGAGCGAACTTTGCGAAGCTTTGATTACAGACTTTGGCGGTTTTGATTATGACTATAAATTATTAGAAGCCATCAATAGTCGAACTCAAGGCAAAGATGAACCTATTGTTATTTTTGTTTCCATACTAACTGGCATGTTTTCCAGACTTTCAGAAAAACTAACGGAAACTAAAAAACTTCAAATTATTATTCGTAACATTCGACCTTGCTATTCACCTTACATCGCGAATAATAACATTAATTCTATTGATGCGCTTATTTCATGTTGTCGAAAATATGAAGAATTCTTGGATAAAGAGAAACATTTCAACGAACCTCAAACTACAAATAATCCTATAACTGTTGAATTTAACTATAAATCTACTAACTTAACGTCAAAGCCCTCAACTTCTGACGCGTTCCCTCCTAGAACAAATTTTAATCGTTTTAACAATAAACTTAAAGTTAATACAATTAATAAAGTTAATTATAATGCTTTTTGTGTACGCTGCCGCACTAATGGTCATACACTAACTAATTGCTCTCAACCTCGTTCATTAATTATTTGTTTTAGGTGTGGTTTAAAAGATGTTAAATTTACCGACTGTCCTAACTGTAATAAAACTAACAACTCAAAAAACTAAACAACGACTTGGGTAATAAAAACTTTAATCAATCAGACTGGCATGATTGGTTACAAACTATAAAAAATTTCTTTCATTGTTACAAAATAACTTCACTATACGATAGTGAAAAAGATTTTAATCGTCCTTTTATTGATATTTCTATCAATGACAAAATGTTTTCCGGCTTACTAGATAGCGGTAGTTCTATTACAATACTTGGTAATAACTCTCACCTAGAAATTTTAAAATTAGGCTTCACGTTATCCAAGTCTTTTTCAATGGCGATTACTACTGCCAGTAATCATAAAAGTAAATCCCTTGGCTCAATTGATATTCCGATTAGATACAATAATCAAACTCATCTAATCCAAGCCTTCGTATTTCCTAATTTATCTCCTTCAATTATTTTAGGAGTCGACTTTTGGAAAAAGTTTAATCTTATTCCACACATACTTTCTTCGGCTTTTAAAGCAAATACTAAATGTTCAGTGGTCACTAAAACTACTAAACAAATACTTCCTTACAATCATCTCTCGTTAGAGCAAAAGACTATCGCTGATGATATGATTAAACGATTTAAAGCTATATCCTTCGAAAGTAGAGGAGTACTGGGTCGCACTCATCTTATTAGTCACCATATTGATACAGGTGACACTCCTCCAATTAAACAACGATGTTATCGTCTTTCCCCTGTAAAACAAAAAGCTCTCATTATAGAAGTCGATAAAATGTTAGAATGGGGCGTTATTGAAAAATGCGAAAGCCCTTGGCTTTCTCCGGTTATCATTACACCTAAAAAGAATGGTGAATGGCGATTCTGTGTTGATAGTCGTAAACTAAATTCAGTTACTCGTAGAGACGCGTACAGCCTACCGTTTGTTAATGAAATTTTAGATAACCTTAAAAACGCTAAATTTCTTTCAAGCATCGATATTGCTAAAGCGTTTTGGGAAATCCCTTTAAAAGAAGAAGCGGATAAAGATAAAACAGCTTTTTATGTCCCTGGTCGCGGCATGTATCGCTTTGTTATCATGCCTTTTGGTTTAACTAATGCTCCAGCTACTCAGCAAAGACTTATGGACATGCTTTTTACTCCTGATTTTGATAATAAGGTCTTTTGTTACCTTGATGATATAATAATCATCTCTGAATCATTTGAAGAGCATATCTCTTATCTAGTTAAAGTTCTTGAGAAATTAACGTTTGCTAGATTAACAATTAACTTCGATAAAAGTCAATTCTTTAAAAATGAACTTAAATACTTAGGGTACATAGTAGATGAATATGGTTTAAGGTCAGATCCGACTAAAATTAAAGCAATACTCGAATTCCCTACTCCCACTTCTCGTAAAGAAGTAAGAAAATTTATTGGAACTTGTAGTTGGTTTCGACGTTTTATTCCCAACTTCAGCACAATTGCAACTCCACTTAATAAATTAACTTCTTCCGGTAAAAACGCCCCTAAATTCATTTGGAATAAAGATGCTACTCTGGCTTTTAATAAACTAAAAGAAGCTCTTGTTACTACTCCTATACTTGCTTGTCCTGACTACGATCTCCCTTTCTCTGTACATTGTGATGCTTCTAACTTTGCCATTGGAGGTATGTTAACACAAGTAAAATACGACAAAGAAGTAGTTATAGCTTATATGAGCAAATCTCTTAATAAAAATGAACGAAATTACTCAACTACAGAAAGAGAAACTCTTGCGGTCATTTCAGCTTTAGAACATTGGCGTTGTTATATCGATAATGGTAAACAATTCACTGTTTATACAGACCACGCAGCACTTAAATGGTTTCTTAAATTATCCAATCCATCTGGTAGACTCGCGCGGTGGGCTCTTAGGTTGTCATCTTTTAATTTTATTCTAAAACACAAAAGAGGTAAAGACAATTTAGTCCCTGATTTACTCTCTCGTAATTCTAATTCATATCCACTTGGCGTTAATCCTGTCACACTTGATCCCCAACCTATATCTCCAGCATTAGAACACTATAACAAACTACTTTTAGAATGTCGTAGCAATCCTGATCAATATCCCAATTATACTATTCGTGAAAATAAATTATTTCGCTATACTCAATCTCCTCACGCGTTAACTGAAGATTTCGCGTGGAAAGAAGTTCCTCATCCTAGTCTCCGGGAAACCCTTGTTAAAGATAATCATGGGTCTCCAGATCAACCTCATCTAGGAATCTTTAAAACTTATAAAAAAATATCACTTCTATATTACTGGCCAGCTATGTTTAAGGATATCGCTAAAATAATTTCTATCTGTGATAATTGCTTAACATACAAACACGCAAATCACTCTCCCTTTGGCCTTATGGGTAAACCAAAAATTTGTTCCAGGCCCTTTCAAACAATTTCTTTGGATCTAATGGGTCCTCTACCAATGACTAGACGTAGAAATCAATTTATCCTAGTGGTTAATTGTTGTTTTACTAAATATTCGCTGATTTTTCCACTAAAACGAGCTACTAGTGCTAACATCATCTCTAACTTGGAAAATTTTGTTTTTCTAGTTCATGGAGTACCTCAAACTATTATTATGGACAATGGATCGCAATTTCAATCCCATGAATTTCACAACTTTCTGGGCAGATATAATATACCTTACATATTTTTCTCTCCTCACTATTGCCCCCAAGTTAATCCTACGGAAAGATACAATCGTACTATAATCACAGCTTTGTCATCTTTGGTTGGTGATGACCATAGATCTTGGGACATCCACCTTCCTAAAGTTCAATATGCTATGAACAGCACAACTAATATTACCACTGGTTTCTCTCCTAACTTTTTGCTCTTCGGACGAGAAACAGTTAGTTCTGGCTCACTTTATACACCAACTAATAATCTTGATGAAATCGTTTTTCTACCTAGGGACATCTATGCTACTAACATAGGTTTATTGTCTGCAACTTTCGATAAAGTTCAGATAGCCCTCCATATTGCTCATGCTCGTAACTCTTCTCGTTACAACGAAACTCGTACCTTTAAAGAATATAACGTTGGAGATACAGTCTGGCGTAAAAACTATACAATTAGTCATGCGGGTAATTATTTTAGCTCTAAACTAGCGCCGAAATATGTAAAATCAACTATTTTACAAAAGCTATCACCATTAGTATATATATTAGAAGATCAACGTGGCAATCGAGCCAAATACCATATTAAAGACTTTAAAATATAATTTATACAATTATGTAAAAAAAAAAATATCATCTATATTCATAACTCATCCCTTTCTTCTTTCCTTCCTCTATGATAGAGTTCTTTTTGATTCATTAAAACTCTATTTATTTATTTTTTAATTCATTCATCGGTTCTTAAACCATTAAAAGGTCAATTTTAATCCTCCCTTAGATCTATTTTTAATTTCTTTTCTACAAGTTAGTATGTTTAATTTGGTTCTTACTATCGACTGTAACAGTTGATTAAGGGCGGATTACTACTCCATTAAAAAAATAAGCCCTTGTTAACTATCGACTCTAAAAGTCAACTAAATATCAACTAAAGTTGATTAGGAGCGGATGACAACTCAGTTAAAAATAAGCCTTTGTTAAAATCTTTCTATTTTTATCTCATTAGTGGTTTTAGACGGGAGCGGATTACAACTCCTAAAATAAGCCTTAAAGTTATTGATTTATCAGGTTGAGTAGTGATCATTGAATGTGAATCCTACCTGACCTAACTTCGCAAGATGTCGGTGTGTTTGTATGAGTTATGTAAGTTTTGTGAATGCTGTAATACTTTAACTTTAGCAAAATTTTTGTTCTAGGCCAAAAATTTTCTCGGGGTCGTTGGGGAAATATAGTATTATGTTATACTTACGCTTCATATTCACCATTCATAATACTATTCATCATCCTTTTTATTTGTTTATATTTCTACACTCAGCAAATCGATTTAAATACGATTCTTTAACTTGGAAATAGCTGAAATAAAATATTATTATAATTTTCATGTTGTGATATTTACGTCAAGCGTCAAATTGTCAAACTGTGGCAGTCGCTGGTAATGAAACCACATAAAATGGATGATTAAATGGACTGTATTGAAAATTATGCACAAGGTACAAAAATAGAAAAATAGCAATGTGTTACACCGGCAGATTGCGAATGGTGACTGAGCTAATCTCGTTCACCTGAACGGAACGAGTGAATTATTATGTTTGCTTCATACATAAATTGGCAACGCCGACAAAGAAACTAAAGGCTATCCTTGAATACAAACAAAAACTTAACTTAATCCTACATCAATTGGCTTATCATTATACAAATAAGAACCCCAAGTTCTTCGTAAAGGTCTACTAAATAAATTTATTATAAAATAATATATAAACGAAATGTTTACTATTTAGGAACTTGTTGAATGCTTCAATACCTTTGAAATCGTTTAAATTGATGCTGTCCTACTGAGAGATAAAACTAATTAAGTTACTTTAAATTAAACAAATTATAAACTACATAAAATTGTTAACTACTTTACACGGGAAGAAATGATTAAAAAACCTATTATACACACAGGTACATACTTGTTACTCTTATAAAAGTATGTACTATGCATTCTATGCATGTGTCTATTACAAGACAGATGTTCACATATATTACATTTTACCTTCATAAAGCATAATTATGTATCTATTATACATGTCTTAAATCTGTTTACATCTTAAGTTCAACTATAATTTATTTAAATCTAAATAAGCTAAAAATAACAGAAGCTTGCACAATATAATATCTTACATTCTAAAGCTTATCTATGTATTTTGCCTAGTTAACAATAGCTTGCTAATACGGTTTTGCAATTATTGTATGTTGCTAGTTATTAATATAATCTATGGATGAGTACAATATAAAGATATCCTTAATGAATCTTAATACTATTATGTACTTAACTATGCTTAATATTATAGATTAAATTAGTTTTAATAAACTATCAAACCAATATAAATGAACAAGAACACATGACAGGTCCCGTAGCCACACAGAGGTATATTAGTAAGAATAATTTATTCATAGATAGGAAGTACACAAACTTTCATCACACTAGTACGCATGATTTTACCACTTTTAGTTCTTACAGATAATGCCCTGACCTTGCCATCTGATCCGGGAAAAGTTTGTTCCACTCTGGCCACTGGCCATGTTAATGGAGGGGTGTTATCAACTCTCAGTAATACCAAGACCCCTTTTTCAATATTTGGAACACTGCTATGCCACTTTGGCCTGTTTTGTAACTGACTCAAATATTGTTTTGACCAAGTTTTCCAGAAGGATTGCGCCATGTGAGTACATTGCTGCCAGAATGATAAACGGTTTATTGGCACATTTGTGACATCAGGTTCAGGGAATGATGTAATAGAAGCACCTGTCAAAAAATGAGCAGGAGTTAAATAAGACATGTCGTTTGAGTCGATACTTGGCAAAGAAAGTAAAGGCCTGGAGTTCAAAAGACCTTCTATTTGAATTATTATGGTATTTAACTCTTCATATGTTAGTACCTGTTGGCCTACAACTCTTTTCAAGTGATATTTTGCACTCTTAATCCCTGCTTCCCACAGGCCTCCAAATACTGGTGAATAAGAAGGAATAAAACTGAATTCAATACCAAGATCTGAAGTAAAATTTGTGATTTTTTCCTGATGTACCTGATTAAAATGTAATGAGTATAGCTCGTGTAACTGATTATTGGCACCTTTGAAAGTAGAACCATTGTCACAATAAATAATAGAAGGCTTATTGCGACGAAAAATAAATCTTTTTAATGCTTGTATGAAACATTCAGTTGTTAGATTTGACACCAACTCAATGTGAATGGCTTTTGTTGTGAAACAAATAAATAACAGTATGTATGCTTTTAAAATTTGTGGCTTTCTAACACGGTGTAGTTTAATTGAAAATGGACCGCCATAATCGATTCCTACCTTTTCAAAAGGCCTGCTGGGGTTCACCCGGTCTGAGGGAAGAGATCCCATCATTTGCTCTGATGCCTTGGCTTTCAGCTTGAAACACACTAAACATTTATGAATTACCCCTTTGACTTCCCTAAGTCCATTAATTAGGTAAAACCTTTGACATAAACTAGCTAGGGTCAACTTTTTTCCAGCATGTAACAAACATTTGTGTTCATTACTAATTACTAAGCGTGTAATGAATGATTTTTTGGGTAATATGATAGGATATTTCTGATCATATGGTATGTTAGCATTGTGTAACCTACCTCCTACTCTGAGGATACCTATTCCATCTAAAAATGGATTTAAAGATTTTAAATTGGATTTAATTGGTTTCTTGGACATGATACAAGTTATTTCTTCACTAAAATGTTGTGTTTGATCTTGTCTTATTATATTTTTGAGTGCAAATTCAAGTTCTTTTATTTTTAGATGTCCATATACCCTATCTTCTTTCTTTATTTTGCAATTATTAAAAAATCTGTAAATATAAGCAATAATTCTTTTCAATTTGTTAATATCAGAATAATTTGAATATAAACTGAAACCTGTATTTGACTCAGAAGTCAGTGTAATATTACAAAGTTTAAGCTCAGGAATTTCCATAGAAATGTTGATATTTGTAGATCCATGTGTGTAATTCTTACTATGTAAAATTTGTGGCCCATGCCACCATAACTTGTTGTTTTTAAGTAAGTGAGGTTCTATACCCCTAGACAAACAGTCTGCAGGATTCTCATTGGTAGTGATATATGACCATGAGGCATTTTGGGTGAGATCACGGATTGTTTTGACTCTGTTTGCAACATATACAGACAACTTTGTGGGCTCTGTGTTGAGCCAGGCAAGAACAATTTGAGAATCTACATATAAATGTACCTGAATGGTAAAATTGTTTTTCATTAGTTGATCATACAACTTTTTTAATAGCTTTGCTAGTATCAAAGCGCTATTTAACTCTAATCTTGGTGTGGTTAATGATTTTATGGGATTTACCCTTGATTTTGAGCATAACAACTCAACCTTTACTTGACCATTGCTGTTAATGGTCCTTAAATAAACACAACAACCATGAGCCTTCTGAGAGGCATCTGCAAAACCTATTAGTTCAATACATGTTGAGTTTTGTGTGTCAATATTTCTTTTTACTGGAATGCTACCTGTTTTTGATAAATTCTCAACAAAACCTCTAAATTTTTTATTTAAGTTGTATGGTAATGGTGAGTCCCATGAGATCTTCTCTAACCATGTTTGTTGCATGATTATTTTTGCAAGTACAATAATTGGACCTACTAGACCAAGTGGATCAAAGAGTTTTCCAATGAAACTTAATGTCTGACGTTTGGTGTAGACATCTAACAACTCGGTTTGTGGACATGAAATGTTCAATGTATCTGTTTGTGTGTTATATTTGATACCCAAAGTCTTCACATATTGATCATCACCTTTGCATAAATCAATTTCATTTGAAATTTGTAAAGCACAAGGAATGTCACTTAATATATATTCACTATTTGAACTCCATTTATGAAGTTTAAATCCACCGAGTTTTAAAATGGCAATTAATTGGTTTTTCATATCAATTAATTTTTGTAAATCATTATTACCAGTACAAATATCATCTACATAACAGTGATTCAGTAATATATGTGCACCTTCAGGGTAAATGTGTGCAAATCTAGATGCTAACTCATATAAACATCTTGTAGCTAAAAACGTTGAGCTTTTAAGACCATAAGTGACAGTTTGCAATTGAGCACACTGTATTTCCTTTTGTGGTGCATCTCTCCACAATATATTTTGAAGAGCACAGTGTTTAGGGTTGAGAATAACTTCTCTAAACATTTTTTGAATGTCAGAAAATAATACATACCTATGTAATCTGAACAAAACTAATATATTAAATAACTCATTTTGGGTGTTGGGCCCATTGAGCAACATATCATTTAAAGAAAAACCTAGATTTGTAGGCATTGAGCCATCAAAAACAACTCTCAATTTTGTAGTTTTGCTGTTTTCGTTTATTACTGGATGGTGTGGCAGGAAGTATACCTGACCAGCTTTTAAATCATAACTTTGAATATCAATGTAGCTAGCATGACCCATTGAAATGTAAGTGTCAATGAAATTTTTATAACCTCTGAAAAGTTCAGAATCTTTGTGAAGTCTTTTTTCTAAATTTTTAAAACGTTTTAGAGCTCTTATGAAAGAGTCTCCCATGTTTAACTGATCTAAATTTTGTTTTATAGGTAAGTCAACTTGAAATTTATTGTCTTTCAACAGTACAGATTCAGAAAAGATTTTTTCAGCAAGAGCTTCTTCAGAAACCGACTCAGTGAAAACTTCTGTCACTTGCTTACACTTCCAGAACTGCTCCAAAGCCCTCTCTATATTTTTAATGCTATCACATTCACTGTTCTGTAATATATGTGCGGTATACTTACTTACCGGAGAACAACTTCTAGTCTTCACCCTTCCAGCCACTATATACCCAAAGTGGGTATTGTGTAAATACAAACCTTTAGGGATAATAGGTATTTGTTCACGCAATAAAATTTTAAAGAAAACATCACAACCTAATAAGATGCTTATTTTTCCAGTTTTGTAAAATTCTTTGTCAGCTAACTTGACATATGAAGGAATTTTTAAATTATCTGTATCTATCTCACACTGAGGTAAATCACTAGTGATGTTTGGCACTACACAGCATGCTATTTGAGCATTGTAAGTGTTGATAGTAGAAGAAATGTTAAATGTGGCAGTGAAAGGAACGGTATTAGATTGACCACATATTCCTTTAATATAAGTATAGTTTTTGACTAACCTGCAATCAATTTTTTCTGTTAGGTCTGATAACACAAAGGAAACCTGACTACCCGAGTCACAAAGAGCCCTAACTTGAAATTGTTGACCAAACTTGTCAGTTATGTTTACCTTTATAGTAGGCAATAAAACATCATTGCACCTATTCATAGATAATGACACTTGCTTTTCCTCATGTTCAGGCTTATTTTCATGCAGTAGACTATTATGCTTTTGTTTGCAAATTGAACACTTAAAAGTAAATTTACACTTTGACAGGTGTTTGTTTAAGCATAGGGTACACAACTCATTTGTCTTTACATAGTTGACACGATCAGATAGCGAGGCAAGTTTAAATTTTTCACATTTATATAGTTGGTGGTGATTAGACTTACAAAATTTGCATACTTGTGTCACTTTTTTATTCTCTGTTGTTGTGGCTACTAAACCTGTCCTGCGACCGCTGTTCACTGCACTATTTGAGGATGCTTGGCTGTCTGCCACAGTTTCAAGTGCTGCTGCCCGTTGTTCTAAAAATTTAAGAAGTGAGTTTAAGTCAGAATCAGCATCTGATTTCATTTCGAGGTGAAAGCACCTTAATGTGTGCATGTCAAGCTTGCGTTGCAAAATGCATACAATAATTGCATCCCAATGCTGTACGGGTACATTAATATTTTTTAGGGCAGCTACATGCTGTCTGGTTTGAGATATAATCTCTCTTATAGCTAAAGCAGTGCATTTAGAAATAGGTTTTAGGTCTAATAAAGAATTGACATGATAATTAATGACCTTATTTTTGTTATCATAGCGCTCGCTGAGCAACTGCAGTGCGATTACATAATTATGTGCAGTAAGCGATAAATGTTTAATTAATTCGGCGGCTTCGCCAGTTAAATAGGTTTTTAGATAATAGAATTTGTCACATTGTGACAGTTTAGTGTTTCTATCGATGACACTTTTATATAGGCTGATGAAGTCGTGGAAATCACCTACCTCACCTCCAAACTTGGGAATACTTATAGGTGGGAGGCGTTTCATAGCGTCTCTCTCTCTGCCTTCCTCATCATGCTCCGCTCCGGGGTCTGGAGATTTACCTGGGCTGGATTTTAATTCGATGGCATCTTCGAAAGCGGCTAGGGCACTTAAATATATGGATTCATAGTGACCAAAATCTTCATCGTTATCTTCATCTAGAACAGATACATCTATGTTGAATGAGCTGTACTCTGAAAAGGCAGTGACCAGCCTGTCCTTTTTAACCATAAGCGCCTTTATAGAGGCTTTGTCGACGTCCTCGGACTCGGCAAACTTACATAGTGTGGTTATAGTCCCTTTTGTCTGGCCCCTGGCCAGTATTAAGCGTTTTAAATTGTTTGCCATGATGGCTTTAATGAGTTAATGTGAAACTCTTTGATTATATAATGTCTAGATAGAGCGTCAAGTGTGCGCAAACGTGTCAAAAAATATCAGCCAACTGTTGGCTTATACGTTCTTACCCGCCGATTAGTGCCGATCGAGCCGCTTTGGCGTCACCACGTAGGTATTACGTGCGCTAAGTAATAAACAAATAAAAGCGATAAAATGACGGTATGTGCTATTAAACTGTGCCGGAATTATACAGGAAGGGTAAAAAATACCAAACACATCGCCTATCATCGATAAGTAACCATAAAATGATATATTTCTGTTTTGTTTTTATGAACATAAAATTACGCCATATTTTATCAGTGTTGCCAGTTTCTTTTTTTCATTCTCCCAACTTAACGTCATTTTTTGTGGGTAAATTAGTTAGTCTAGGGGTACGTTTATATTATTTAGTTGGTCTACTTTATTTATCAATTTAAAAAAGGTGGAGTTTATAAATTCGTATTAAGTCTTTCTTTATATGATTTTGAAGTCGATGCCAAGTAAAACTTATTATTATATTAGCTAGGTAAATAATTTACTTGATACCGACTTCATGTTCACATTTTAGTAATTATTAGCTGACCCGCGCAACATCGTCTGCGTCACATGAGCTTACCTACCTACCTACTACCTACCTACCTACCTACTCCCTACCTACCTACTACCTACCTACCTATTACCTACCTACCTACTACCTACCTATTACCTACCTACCTACCACCTACCTACCACCTACCTACTACCTACCTATTTCTCACCGTTTAAACCTTCCGTGAACTTCCACAAACAATTCAAGACCAAAAATAGCCAAATCGGTCCAGCCGTTTTCGAGTTTTAGAGCGACGAACGACAATTCATTTATATATATATATATTATTAATAACTGGCACTGATTAAAAGTATTAAATCGGTAATTTAACCTCCATTTTTATTCCTTGGATAAAAGTTATCTGACTAATGAATACTCGTAATCAGTCCTTAACAAACATAATTATTGAATGAGTAGAATATGGTGATCAACATAATATCTTATTTTTTAGAATACCCAATAATCCTATTATCAGGAATCGATGGATAGATCGCATTCAAAAAAGCCGCGGAGATGCCACGTGGAAACCAACAAAAACTAATGTAGTTTGAGAAACTACTGCAGAGAGAAAAAGATAGAAATAGTCTAATTTTAGTTTAGTTTGTGAACAAGGGGATCGGCACAATTGTAATACTTATTTATTAACTTAGCTGATTTAATACAGCATTCAACAACTCTATTTAAATAGTGTTTTTTTATTTATCGAAGAAAGTAACTACATACTTAATAAAAAGACACTACTAAAACTGAATAATACCTTTTACATACATACACCTAAAACTTATCTTATTTAATTAGTCTATTATTTTTAATATGTGACTTATGGGAGAATTATTGTACCTGCTGGCAACATTATTCACGCACACAGAGACATAGTATGACAGCGTAAAACATCGCCTGCACGCACACAGGCTTGAAATTGTTGGCTCGTTTTTATGTTTTGATTGTAGGGCGACGCTCCATCTAGACATTATATAATCAAAGGTGAAACTACGCAAATATAAAACTTTGCAATTTGCAATTTTACGCATATATAGATGCTAGTTAATTATGCAGAATGCAATAATTGCACAATGCTGAAATAGTGAGACGTGTTTCACTTTCACAGAATAATTAAAAATCACTTTTCACTTGATTATTTGATAGAACACCACCAAAATGGCGGATAGCGTCGGTCAATGGTGAAAAAATTGGCGTGCCACGCCCGGCACCCGGCAGCTATGGAGCTTGCTGGAAGTTTCTGGAACACGACGTTGACGTTGCCGACCAACCGGCGGCCGAGTTGATCGCGCTTCTCCCTCGCACGCGTACGTGGTTCTCGCTCGTCCGCGTAGGCGCGCTGTACTGCACCCTGTGACGCTGTTGACTGCGTCCTCCTCGCACACGACGCGAAAGTTGAGACGCACGATGAATGATAACCCGACGAATTCGAATGATGGCGGCGACTTGACCACGCTGACGAAATTGAGCCACTCAATGCACAATAGAATGTTAATATTGTTAACACTGCCGCGATCACTATTACGGCCGATGGACCATTTTTTATTACACAAACTGTCAGTTAGTTTTTTAATTCTCTTTCTGCTCAGTCTATGGTCTAGCTCTATGATTTCTCTTTTTGGTTTGTATAATTTAAATTATTTTTATCAATATGTGTTTAGCCATTATATTTTGTAGATTATTACGATTGTTTACTAAATAACTTAATATTAAATTATATTATAAAATTATTTACGCACTCATGGATATGTCCTGGCCGACTACACTTGTCAGTTGAGATGATGGCGACACTAAGAAAACTAAGATTTGAAAAAGGAAGACTACTTTGGGAGAAACGAGCTGACGGACGGCTGAAAGGACGACTCGGAAATCTGATTTGAGGGTATCAGAGAGCAGCTTGGTTTTGGCGGTGAGATTCTTAAACTGTCCAGGGGATCCAACGAAAGTTTCTCCTGGGACTTCTACTCCCACGTACCCCACTCCCACTACGTGCCTGTCCGTCTACTGGTCTCGCAGGGCTGTCCTACGTCTGGCCCTGAGTTCTGCACTGTCTTGCTGCTGAGCTGTCCTAGTGAACTCTGAGATCTGCGCTGCCGCCGTTTCTACTGCTTCAGAGCACAACTTCAAGGTTACTCCGGTATCGACCTGCTACCCTGACGCCTGTTCCCGTTCTTACAGTGTGGTAAACTCATTATTGTCCATCTAAGTGCATAAACTTTAAAACTGAGTGCGTGCTAGGTAGTTTTTTATAACTAGCTGTATTTTTTTTATCTTTCCTAAATTAAAATTGTATTTGAACAAGTCTGCTTATCCTTTTATTTTAATAGGATCAAGTAGATTTGTTACAGTAGTGAGGAAGGGCTCAGCGATGTGCGTCGCAACTATATCACGGTGCCGCTCATTGGCATCTGTGTATGCTAATCCAGCCTTTGGTCCTGGTCGGCAAGGATCAATGCTTCCCAAATCTGCATAACGATGGACCCACAATTGCACAGTCCTTCTCTGTGAACAATAATAAAATATTGTTACAAATAACAACAATCAATAGGTAGCATGTGGATTATATTAAAAACACATTAATCTTCTAAACATATTAATAACATTTTGTTACTTACCGATATCTTTAAACGCCTCGCAATTTCACTAATTGAAACGTTTTGCTCACGCAAAATAATAATCTCAGCTCTTAAAAGTGTAGTTAGGTGATTCATAATGGTTAACAAATAAAAGCACTGCTCAAAACACGCAGGGTATAATGTCTAAAAACGTAATGAAAGCCCGATAGTCAATAGCATTATGACGATGAACTTAAAACTACTAACTTACACATGATTTGTCATTTTTAGAGGGTAGATCTATAATAATATATTCTAACTCAAAATAAAGGAAACTTGCCAATAGTTAAGCAATGAATTGAACAAACAAATGTAAAATGTTTTATTAAACATACAAAAACATTGAAATGTTGGCAGTCGGATTTGAACTTACGGCGCTACGCGCTGGCGGCGTAAGGCGCGAATTATATAGAAACGGCGTAAGGTGAAGGCGCGGCGCAGGCATCTTGCCGATTCAAAACGTTTCAATACAAAATGTAGGTAGGCGACACGATGTGAATTATACTCAAGCGGCGTGGCACAGGCACGTCGTTTCGTCGCCTGTTCCGCGTCGCTAGCAGTCGCGACTGGAGAGGCGCGCAAGCAGCACGACTTTTGTTTATACAGTAGGTGCAGAAAAATGAAAACCGTGTTTTACTTTCGACAATAGAATGTGGAAACATTCTAGTGACATTTTATACACTGTAGGAAAACGATCAGGATATTCGCATTATTTTTCCATTATTTTAAAATATCTATGCTCTTGTGACATCTTCCACACAGGGTGCACCCAATCCCGTGCAGGTCACGTTACGATAGTGGCGATAAGTCCCCTCTTTGAGGAGTGGCTTGAGAGACGCCACGGGGTCCTCACCTTCCACCTGACGCAGGTCCTCACCGGACATGGTGTGTTCGGGAGGTTCTTGCACCGAATCGGGCGGGAGGAAACGCCCGGGTGTTTCCACTGTGGGGATCGACCGGAGGACACGGTAAAGCACACGGTGGAGGTGTGCCCGGTGGGGGCGGAGCACCGCCGTGTCCTCGAAGCGGTGATTGGCGGCGGCGACCTCTCGCGTCCGGCCCTGGTGCAAGCCATGGTCCGGAGCGAGACAGAATGGGACGCCGTCACCTCCTTCTGCGAGTAGTAATGCTAGAGAAGGAGGTGGCGGAACGTGAGAGGGAGAGAACCTCTTAACGTCCCGGCCACCGTAGGCGCGGGCCTGTGGATGGTGGGCTATGGGCTAGCTCGCCGTCCGTCCGTCTCATGACGACAGGCCGTGTCGACGGCGCAGGAGTGTTCCATGCGCGCCTCAAAGAGAGTCAGCAAAAACGAAGGGGTCTGTAAGGACCGATGCCTGCCGGGGTTGCGGGACTGTTCGAAAGAGATACAATGGCCCCGAAACACAAAGGGCGATGAAGGAACATGGATGGGTTTTAGTCAGTAAAAGTCTGACACTCCCTCCTGCTCCGCCCAGAGCGGGAGGAGTCATTTGATGATTTCCCATCCGAAAAAAAAAAGGGTGCACCCAATATCTTCGATGTCTCTGCACGTTGATGAGTTGCAGCAAAGCAAGCGCATCTTCGTCGTCTGAAGAGGAAGACATTCTATCACGATAAAGTCAGCCTGTATAATGATTCGTTGCGGCGGCGTCTCTTCGCCTCTTTGATATAATTTAAATCGCATCCGTGCCTTATCTGTGCCACGCCTGCTCTGCGCCTGCGCCGCGTCTTCACCGTACGCCTTTTCTGTATAATTTGCGCCTAAGATATCGTTAACCGCACGTCCGACCATTGCGCCACGGAGACGATTGTTAAAATGGCTAAATTTATGCTTCATATTCATGCAACATCAAGTGACAAAAAATTGCAAGTGTGTGGGTGGACAACGGGTTATTGTGAAGCGCAAACACTAATAAAATAAAACTTTTTTGCCAAAAATAAAACCGACTTCAAAAAAAACAACAAACAAAAAAAACACAAAAAGAAAAGGACAAAAAAATACACTAAAAGAAAAACAAAAAAAAAACACTAAAACAAAACCACAAAAAAGTGAAAAATAACTTTAGCTTCAGAAACCTGTGACAAAAACACCAAATCAATCAAAGGTCAAGCTTCAGAAGTCGGTGACCTTGTTTAATTGATTTAGTGTTTTTGTCACCGACTTCTGAAGCTTGACCTTTGATTGATTTGGTGTTTTTCTCACAGGTTTCTGAAGCTAAAGTTATTTTTCACTTTTTTGTGGTTTTGTTTTAGTGTTTTTTTTGTTCTTTTCTTTTTGTGTTTTTTTTGTTTGTTGTTTTTTTTGAAGTCGGTTTTATTTTTGGCAAAAAAGTTTAATTTAATTTTTCCATTTTTAGTTGTAATATCCTATACTTACAAATATTTGCTATGCATTCATTGTACATGGTTAACAATACATGTCATTGTAATAGGCTTATCCCCAATAAATGGAACATAACATGCCATAACTGTCGAAATCAGGGTGTACTGTACACATCTATGTACCCCTCAGAGCAAACAGGTGTAATGTTACGTCATGATGTTGTTTAAACAATGAACATCCAACCAATTGGAGCTATCACAACAGATTTGCCGTCTATTTTTGAAGAGTTCCATTGTATATCTCCGAAGATCAGCATCAGATCTTCACCAAATTAAAATGGGACCACCTCAGGAGTATACTCTTTCAAGTAAAAAAAGAATTTTGAAAATCGGTCCACAAATGGGAGAGAAATCAGGTAAATTGTACACATCTGCGTACCACCTCAGAGCATACAGGCGTGATGTTACGTCATGATTTATTGTATCTTCTAAATATATAAAAGAAGAAACTGACTGACTGACTGACTGATTGACTGACTGACTGACTGACTGACTGACTGACTGACTGACTCATCTATCAACGCACAGCCCAAACCGCTGGGTCTACAGATTCCAAATTTGGCAAGTAGGTTCCTTATGTGGTCTAGGGGTGCACTAAGAAAGGATTTTTCAAAATTCATCCCCTAAAGGGGTTAAACGGGGCTCCAAAGTTTGTATGGGGAAACAAGATTAGTTACTATTTTATTCGAAACTTCACAGGAGTGCTCCTATTGATAAATGAGCAGAAACGGTTTTCAGGTTTTTTCAGAATTCAACCCCTAAGAGGGGGAAATGGGGTGGCAAAGTATAAAAATCAATGCACAGCCCAAACCGCTGACTCTAGAGATTCCAAATTTGGCAAGTAGGTTCCTTATGTGGTCTAGGAGTGCACTAAGAAAAGATTTTTCAAAATTCAACCCCTAAGGGGGTTAAACGGGAATCCAAAGTTTGTATGGGGAAACAAGATTAGTTAGACTATTTTATTCGAAACTTCACAGGAGTGCTCCTATTGATAAATGAGCAGAAACGGTTTTCAGGTTTTTTCAGAATTCAACCCCTAAGAGGGGGAAATGGGGTGGCAAAGTATAAAAATCAATGCACAGCCCAAACCGCTGACTCTAGAGATTCCAAATTTGGCAAGTAGGTTCCTTATGTGGTCTAGGAGTGCACTAAGAAAGGATTTTTCAAAATTCAACCCCTAAGGGGGTTAAACGGGAATCCAAAGTTTGTATGGGGAAACAAGATTAGTTAGACTATTTTATTCGAAACTTCACAGGAGTGCTCCTATTGATAAATGAGTAGAAACGGTTTTCAGGTTTTTTCAGAATTCAACCCCTAAGAGGGGGAAATGGGGTGGCAAACTATAAAAATCAATGCACAGCCCAAACCGCCGAGTCTAGAGATTTCAAATTTGGCACAAAGGTTCTTTATGAGGTTTAGGGGTGCATTAAGAAAGGATTTTCCAAAATTCACCCCCTTAGGGGTTGGAACGGGAGTCCAAAGATTACGTGGGGAAATAAGATTAGTTTATTTAGACTACTTTATTCGAAATTTAACAGGAGTACTCCTATCGATAAATGAGTTAACGTTTCTGTTTCAGTTTTTTTTCAGAATTCAACCCCTAAAGGGGGAAATGGGGTAACAAAGCCTGAAATTCAACATAGGTATTGTTTTTATGGTGAATTGGGTCGGGTGTATTACAAAAACAACGATTTTAAGATTTAATGTGGCAGACCTGAAATACTACCATTCCCTGTTGGGGTGCGATGGGGTTGAAATGTCTAAAAATCAATATGGGTGTCGATACCGAGATTATCAGGGGTGCCGATTACGAAAATGGCATTTATTTTGAGATCCAGATGATAATGATTGTGATTACGATGATGATGATTGTGATAATTACGACGATGATTGTGATGATGATGATTTTGATTAAGATGATAATGATTGTGATTACGATGATAATGATTGTGATAGCGATGATGGTGATTATGACAGTGATTTTGATGGTGATTGTGATGGTGATGGTGATGGTGATTGTGACGGTGATTGTGAAAGTGGCAGTGATTGTGATGGTTTCATTTTCAGTGATTGTCATGGTTCATTTATTTTGAGATCCAGATGATAATGATTATGATAACGATGATGATGATTGTGATAATGATGATGATGATTGTGATTGTGATGATGATGATTGTGATAATGATGATGATGATTGTGATTGTGATGATGATGATTTTGATTACGATGCTAATGATTGTGATTACGATGATGATGATTGTGATAATGATAATTGAGATAACGATGATAATGATTGTGATTACGATGATAATTAGTGTGATAACGATGATCGTGATTGTGATTTTGATGGTGATTGTGACAGTGATGGTAATTGTGATAGTGACGGTGATTGTCATGGTGATAGCAATGGTTGTGATAACAAGGATGGAGATTGTGATGATGATGATTGCGATTAAGATGATAATGATTGTGATTACGATGATTATGATTGTGGTACCGATGATGGAGATTGTGATAGTGATTTTGATGGTGATTGTGATGGTGAACGTGATTGTGATGGTGATAGCGATGGTGATGGTGATTGTGATTATGATTGTGACAGTGATGGTGATTGTGATAATGATGACGATGATTGTGATAATGATCATGATGATTGTGATGATGGTTGTGTTTACGATAATATTGATTGTGATTACGATGATGATGATTGTGATAATGATGATGATGATTGTGATGATGATGATTTTGATTACGATGATAGTGATTGTGATTGGGATTGTCACAGTGATGGTGATTGTGACGGTGATTGTGATAGCAATGGTTATGTTAACGAGGATGGTAATTGTGATGATGATGATAGTGATTAAGATGATAATGATTGTGATGACGATGATAATGATTGTGATAACGATTATGGTAATTGTGATAGTGATTTTGATGGTGATTGTGATGGTGATTGTGATAGTGATAGTGATAGTGATTGTGATGGTGATTGTGATGGTAATGGTGATGGTGATTGTGATGGTGATTGTGATAGTGATGGTGATTGTGATAATGATTGTGGTTGTGATAGTGATTGTGATGATGGTGATTGCGATTAAGATGATAATGATTGTGATTACGATGATAATGATTGTGATAACGATGATGGAGATTGTGATAGTGATTTTGATGGTGATTGTGATGGTGATTGTGATAGTGATGGTGATTGTGATGGTGATAGCTATGGTGATGGTGATTGTGATTATGATTGTGACAGTGATGGTGATTGTGATAATGATGACGATGATTGTGATAATGATCATGATGATTGTGATGATGATGATTGTGATTACGATGATACTGATTGTTATTACGATGATGATGATTGTGATAATGATGATGATGATTTTGATAACGATGATAATGATTTTGATTACAATAATAATGAGTGTGATAACGATGATAGTGATTGTGATTGAGATTGTGATAATTATGATGATGATTTTGATAACGATGATAATGATTTTGATTACAATAATAATGAGTGTGATAACGATGATAGTGATTGTGATTGAGATTGTCACAGTGAGTGTGATTGTAACGGTGATTGTGATTGTAATAGCAATGATTATGATAACGAGGATAGCGATTGTGATAGTGATTGTGATGGTGATTGTGATGGTGATGGTGATTGGAATGGTGATGGTGATTGTAATGGTGATTGTGATAATGATTGTGGTTGTGATAGTGATTTGCCGTTTATTTTTGAAGAGTTCCATTGTATATCTCCGAAGATCAGCATCAGATCTTCACTAAATTAAAATGGGACCACCTCAGGAGTATACTCTTTCAAATAAAAAAATAATTTTGAGAATCGGTCCACAAATGGGAGAGAAATCAGGTAAATTGTACACTTCTGCGTACCCCCTCAGAGCATACAGGCGTGATGTTCCATCATGATATTGTATAAACAATGAACATCCAACCGATTGGAGCTATCACAACAGATTTGCCGTCTCTTTTTGAAGAGTTCCATTGTATATCTCCGAAGGTCAGCATCAGATCTTCACCAAATTAAAATGGGGCCACCTCAGGAGTGTACTCTATCAAATGAAAAAAGAATTTTGAAAATCGGTCCACAAATGGGAGAGAAATCAGGTAACATACATAAAAAAAAAAAAAAAAAACATACACACGAACATATAACCTCCGCCTTTTTTGAAGTCGGTTAATAAATAGGCGAAGCCAGACCACGTTGATTTTACGCACACCAATAACTATGTTAGTGTGCCCTGCAAACCGAACTAGTTTGCAGTGTGTACATTGTGGAATGTCTAACGAGCGAGCCAGTACTTTAAATTTATGACCCTTCAATACTCATAGAAGTCCACCCATACAGACGCGAGTTCTATTGGGTACGGAGCATTCTTGATGCAAGTGCATGAAGGTAATCGTAAACGAGTGGTGTCCTACTTCAGCAGACTTACTCAGGGAGCTGAGAGTAGATACCACTCGTACGAGCTTGATACCCTTGCAGTGGTAAAGGCTCATCAGCATTTCAGGCACTATCTTGTGGGTATACGATTCACTGTGGTCACCGACTGTAACGCATTGAAGCTTACACAGCGTAAAAAAGATTTGTTGCCAAGGGTGGCTCGGTGGTGCATATACCTCCAAGATTTTGATTTTTAGCCTGGACTATAGGAAAGGTAGCCTTGTCGAGAATATCACGCCGCCGGGCGACTGCGGGCAGGGAGCTGAGGCCACGGAGGGGGCGCTCGAGCTGCGAGCCCACGCCGGGTGGCACAGCACTGCGTCATCGTCCACCGAGCGATTTATTACTCTTATTTTCTCGCCTATTCAAGTTAATTTAACCGTTTTGTTTTCCTATGTAAAATCTTATTATTATACAGTCCATTATTTATCAAGTCACCACGTTTTAGTCCTCTCAACACCCTGAGGATATCACCCATTCCTTTCTAGCCTTCTACCCATGCCGATTACCTTAGTGATAGATAGAAACCCCTGAATTGGGCGCGGATTGCTCAGGCTTATTCAAAAATTGGTGGATGGCCAATTAGACTCCAGTCGCTACGTTTTTAAAAACGACATCCTTTGTGTAAAATTTGCACCTACTGGTGAAGACTCCAAGTTCCTTTGCTATATCCCGAAAGGACATAGACTTAGTCTTTTACGAATTTTCTATGATGAACACGATCATCCCAGTATCGATAAGACTGTTGATCTTGTCACAAAACACTTCTGGTTTGCAGGGCTAAGGGCATTTGTCCAGAAGTATGTAACACACTGTTTAGTGTGTCTCTCCCATAAATAAGTCTCCCGAGCCCTTCTACAGCCATAGCCAGAGCATTCGCTCTTGGGAAAAACCAGATACACCTTTTGAAACTATCCATTTAGATTCCCTAGGTCTTCTTCTCGAAGCCGATGGTTATCGCCATGTTCTTATAATTGTAGACGCGTTTTCTAAATTCTGTTTGTTATACCCAATGTACCGACAAGACGCTGACGAACTAAAACAACATTTCACCAATATGGTCTCCCTCTTCGGGACCCCCGAACTAAACGTAGCCGATAGAGGTCGCATTTCTCAGAGTACTGAATTTCTGAATTGGGTCAAAGGCATGGGTTGCGACACTCACCTTATAACCCCTGAAATGCACCAGTCCAACGGGCAGGTGGAAAGATACTGCCGCACAGTGCTTAACATGGTGCGTATTGAGTGCAATCAGCGACAGCAAAAGTGGCCGAGTGTTATGTGGAAACTGCAGTTGATGATTTTCTCAATATCACAAAACAAAGAACAACTCAGCATTCAGCTTTGAACCTATTGATAGGTATTGATGCTGCTGCGGCGCCACTCATTCGTAGTTAGGTTCGCGATATGGCCTTTGAAGGCTCCAGCCCTAATCGTGAAGCTCTTCGCGGAAATGAGCCGTCAAAGAGTATCTGAACGTCTCCGGGCAAATCAAGGACGTCAGGATGACTATGTTAATCAATGAATTGAAATGTTTTTAATTTGAATTCCTTAGTTTTTGTGAGAAAACAGGCACAAAGCAAAGTAAAACAGGGCAGCAGGGGGAAAGCTGGATTCGTGTATGCGAGGGCCGTATCGTGTGGCGAAGGTACTCCCACACGGTCGCTATGAGTTGCATCTTGTGGCTGGCTCGTACGGCAAGACGACAAAAGCAGCCGCGGAATACATAATCCCATGGCACGAGGAATGGACTCCCGATGTGTGTTCTGCTTTCTTTAATGGTAAGTGATAGTGATGGTGTTTTGTATAATGAGTTAATGTAATGAGTTTTGCTTATTTTTATGAATGCAATACACAGGCTTATTATTTTGATAACATTGTTTGTAAAAGAGGTTTATATTAATCTCACGAGTATTCTTTTGTTGGGATTCCTTGTTGGGATTGATAATGCTGGATGATATTAGAGGGAAGTCTAGTCTTGCAATTTGAAATAGGCCTATAGGAGAATGATAGTGTTGTGGGTGTCTTCTGTTCGGGATGTGAGATCTTCTTCAAGGAACACAATGAAACGGTCCAGACACTTTATCAACAGTTTATTCTCACCACTAATACAACAAGATACGACAAGCACAAACAGGCAGGTATTGCGGTTAGGCGATTAAGCGTAAGCGGAAGGATTATGTTCACGCAGCCAGCGAGCGTGCGCCTGCCGTGAGCGAGGGGGCCGGCTTGCGGGGCGCGGGCGCGCGCGTTGTTCACGTCGTTGCAACGGTGATGTTTCTAGACTTCCTTTGTTTCGGTGAGTAGCGGGACTCGGTGCGCGTTTACTCAGCACGAAACGACGACGACTTGCGGTGACGCTCGACGACTCAACGATGCGGTTCTGCAGTCCTGGTAAGTTTGTTTATTAATATGTTATATGTTATTGTGCATGTTACGCATAGCGCTGCCTACGACCTAGACCCCGATCAGCGACTTACACGCCGCTGCGTAAGGGAAACAGCTAAATGCCGACGCTGCACTTCGTGATGCGCGGACACCGAGTGATCGACCTCGCAATACAGAAATCATCAACTCAGCACCCGATACTTTCAAGGTGGAACCGTACGGAAGCAAAGAGCAAGACAAGCACTTTATTGCACGTACCTAAGATTAGCTAATAACAAGAATCCAGGAAGATCATCATTCCATATTCACACTTCGAATAGGAGCTAGGCTAGTTTAGGCTATAGTTAATGTAATTATTTTACTCTAATATAGATTAAGTAGTCATCTTTGGTTTCATTTCAATCCCCCGATTGCAGCTAACGTAATTTGCATGTTTAATGTTTATGTTTGTAATTTGTTTATTTAGCATGTAAAGAATTTATAGTATATTTATATGTAAAATATAATACATATTTGTGATGTTAATAATTAGAGGTACATTTATGATTTATTTAGTTTATGTAATTAAGAATAGAATAGAATAGAATAATTTATTGAATCATTGTTACAATCATTTTCTTAAACTAACTTAGCACTTTGACAAAATCGTAACGAGTAAAATTTTAACATTAATATTTAGAGAAAACAGAGGTCCCCCAAACTAGGCTGCGCCTGTATCTTGGGGGCCGGAGTTGCGTTTACTTAAAATTAAAACACAATCATATAATTTGTTGTTGTGATACATGCGAGGTAAGCAGGTAAATTGTAAACATGTGCGTGTGGACTGAGGGCCACTTTGTTCAAAAAAATTGAAAATGTGCTAAGGATTTAGTGAACATTCCCAAAGAATTGTGAAAGTTGGAATCAGATTTTGTGAAAGACAAATAAGCGAGTTATGGACTGCAAAGTTGGGCCCTCAGTTCTCACATAGAGGATTGAGGGCCCGCCTGTACCTGATAAACTGTGAACACCACAGAAAAAGTCTTTATGCTAAAGTCTAAGCTAACGCCAAACAAAATTAGTGAAAACAAGATTTTATCGCAAAACGCTGTCCTACTTTATATATATACGTTCAAAATGGGCCCTCAATTCTCATACACGTAAAAGTTTATTACGTAAATAAAATTAAACCATTAACTTACAGCTACTACTTGTAATCATATGCTACTAAATAAATTGTGAAAATTTGTAAAAGCATGAACAGGTCTCCACTTCTTGTGGTTTGAAAGTTATGACCTTGATAAAAAATCGGGCCCTCAGTCCTCCGTTTCTTTTGTTTTCCTTCTATAACACTAGACGTATTAAATATAAGACAAACACAAAATTGTGTCTTTTTGTGAAATTAATTGTGCAACAAATTCGATACCAGAAAGAAAATGAAAGACCTTTTATTGTACAAGAAAATTGAGTTTTATTTTTATTATCTGAATTAGGAAATAGGGTGACCACAATTTCTTTTAGATTGCAGCAAATATTAGTAAATGTAGTGTCATAGGTTTTCCCTCTTTGAGGAGTGGCTTGAGAGACGCCATGGCCACCTTCCGCCTGACGCAGGTCCTCACCGGACACAGTTGTTTCGGGAGGTTCCTGCACCGAATCGGGTGGGAGGAAACGCCCGGGTGCTTCCATTGCGAGGATTGACCGGCGGACAGGGTGGAGCACACGGTGGAGGTGTGCCCCGCGTGGGCGGAGCACCGCCGTGTCCTCGAAGCGGCGATTGGCGGTGGCAACCTCTCGCGTCCGGCCTTGTTGCAAGCCATGGTCCGGAGCGAGACGAAATGGGACGCCGTCACCTCCTTCTGCGAAGCAGTAATGCTAGAGGAGGTGGCGGAACGTGAGAGGGAGAGAATCTCACAGCATCCCGGCCGCCGTGGGAGACGCCCCGGGCGTCGGAGGTCACCGTAGGCGCGGGCCTGTTGACGGTGCGCTATGGGCTAGCTCGCCGTCCATCCGTCTCATGACGACAGGCCGTGTTGACGGCGCGTTCGTGTTCCACGCGCGCCTCAAAGAGAGTCAGCAAAAATGAAGGGATCCGCAAGGACCGATGCCATCCGGGGTTGTGGGACTGTTCGAAAGAGATACCGTGGCCCCGGAACACAAAGGGCGATGAAGGAACATGGATGGGTTTTAGTCAGTAAAAGTCTGACCCTCCCTCCTGCTCCGCCCAGAGCGGGAGGAGTCATTCGATGATTTCCCAAGCGAAAAAAAAAATGGTAAGAAAAAAAATTGTCTAGAAAGACAATTTCCTTTGAAAAAAAATTATTCCAATAGAAATTGGAATCATCATTTTTTTTCGTCAACTTAGAAGTTTGATTTTTCACAACTTCAAGGGACTGAAGACTTGATTATATGGTTTTAATTTCAACTCGATACCTCCACGCATTCCCGAGATAAAGGGTCTTGACAGACAAATGGATTGACAGACGGACAACAAAGTGTTATAAGGGTTCTGTTTCTCTCTTTTGAGGTACGAAACCCTACAAATCTAAGAAAGTTTATTAAAACCTATGACACTACATTTACTAATATTTACTGCAATCTAATCGAAATTGTGGTCACCCTATTTCCTAATTCAGAGAATAAAAATATAAAACTCGATTTTCTTATACAATAAAGGGTCTTTTATTTTCTTCCTGGTATCGAATTTGTTACACAATTAATTTCACAAAAAGACACAATTTTGTGTTTGTCTTATCTTTAATACGTTAAGTGTAATAAAAGAAAAACAAAAGAAATGGAGGACTGAGGGCCCGATTTTTTATCAAGGTCATAACTTTCAAACCATAAGAGGTGGAGACCTGTTCATTTTTTCACAAATTTTCACAATTTATTTAGTAGCTTATATGATTTCAAGTAGTAGCTGTAAGTTAATGTTTTAATTTTATTTACGTAATAAACTTTTACGTGTACGAGAATTGAGGGCCCATTTTGAACGTAAATATACAAAGTAGGACAGCGTTTTGCGATAAAATCTTGTTTTCACTAATTTTGTTTGGCGTTAGCTTAGACTTTAGCATAAAGACTTTTTCTGTGGTGTTCAGAGTTTATCAGGTATAGACGGGCCCTCAATCCTCTATGTGAGAACTGAGGGCCCAACTTTGCAGTCCATAACTCGCTTATTTGTCTTTCACAAAATCTGATTCCAACTTTCACAATTCTTTGGGAATGTTCACTAAATCCTTAGCACATTTTCAATTTTTTTGAACAAAGTGGCCCTCAGTCCACACGCACATATGAGAAACACCTTTTTACAAAAAAAAAATGATATTACATTAATAAAAAATAATAAAAAGAGTTGTGTGTGTATGTGTGAATGCGTGTGTGTGTGAGTGTACATGCGTGTATCTGTGTATGTGTGTTTGCAGATGTGTGGATTATTTTATTGTTTATAGTTTATTTAGCTTACAATCTCTTCTGTCTCTTCATATGTCAGTTGGGCACACCATTTTGTAATAGTTTTTTTGCAAGAAAATTTGCTCATGTATTTAATGTCGCAGCTTTTGCTGATTCTATTATAAATATGTATATGCGAGTAAAGCGGGCATCGTCTGGCTAAGAGGCTATTTGCTTCGGGAAGGGGAATGTTTAGGACACGTTTAGAGATAAGTTTTTCAAAATCGGATCTATTTTTCAGTGTTTTGTGAACAAGTAATGTTGCCTTTAGGATAAATAATTGCCGCACTCTTAAGACAGCCAACTCCTTATAAATTAGGTCTGTTGGGTAGCGGTAAATTGGTAATTTTATAATTATAATGTATTGTGGTTACGCCATAGGCCTCTGTCTTGGAGCGCTTCGGACATGCTATCTCAAATTGACGTATACCCTCTCCAACGCGATTTGTCACACTCGTGACATCCTGCACTTCGCTTGAGCGCTATCTGTCACACTTGTTGCACGCGCACCCGCCTCCAAAAAACTGCATTAAAAACCGTCTAAAACTGTCTACTCCACAGTTTATTACTGTGTTCAATTCGTTACTAAATTCCTCAATAATAAAATCGAACATCGCAACACTATTCCATTGTCAACTTGCGGAAAAAAAAAGAAACTTTCATTTGACATTAAACGAATGACGGTGAACACTGCGCAGCAAATGTCGTGATTACTCTGGTATTTTTAATGGTAGCTGATACTATTATATATCAAAATTATCCGACGACTTAACGTAAATTCGTTTTGGAATCTCGAAGTTGCAGTATTTCACCCGTGAAAATGTAGGTATTTCCGTTGTGAACGATGGCGGCGTAACTATTTTTTAGCTATACATTATGATTTGGAGTATATAATTAAAGTATTACATTTTGATTTCTAGATAAGTAGATTCCTTATCTAATCAGCTTGACAACAGTATTTTTGAAATTGCTTTAGGACTTGTAGTTTTTGAGCTACAGGTGTTTTTATCGGAACGGGCAGAAAATGTTTTAAAAACTAGCCACAATTGTTGAATGTTGTGGACAACCGCGCAGGTTGAGGGATTTGCAATCCCGCGCGTCGCGCGGTGGAGAGGGTCTAGCTTCGATAACGCTGTAGGCGGGGGCCCCCTGCCCGGTAGGGGCAGCCCCAGCCGCCTCTGGCTGGTCATCATCCGCTGGGCTTCACCCGGTGCACCGGGAGTTCCACCTGGCGGTGACAGATCGCCGAGACGGCGTGAAGATACGGTTAACACCGTGGCGCCCCTACCGACACAAAATGACACTATGTCACAGGCCAGCGGCGAAAGCGCGCTCGCCATTGGCTGAGGTCTACACGGCCACCCCATCGACGGTGCCCGTATGTTTACGGGAACAATTTGACTCCGCGGGACAAAGGGGAATGCCCAAAACCCGCCGGCCGCGCCCCCCTGCGGGGATGCAGAGATTTCTCCGGGCACTGCTCTCTTTTTACTTGGAGTCGTCGTGGGAACAACATCGTGAGAACGTCACTCTGTCGATGTCGGTATATTTTTCATTTGGGTGTTACTGTTTATTTTGTTAATTCTTTTGTTGTGTTATTTTTGTTAGAATTGTATATTTTGTTTGGTTAGTTTGATTATTTGGTTTACAATATTAAATTGTTGACAGTTGGTTTTGTCTATTTAAATTATTTCCTGTAGGTACTGTAACAGATCTACTTGCTCCTATTTAAAATAAAAGGATAAGCAGACTTGTTCAAATACAATTTTAATTTAGGAAAGATAAAAAATACAGCTAGTTATAAAAAACTACCTAGCACGCACTCAGTTTTAAAGTTTATGCACTTAGATGGACAATAATGAGTTTACCACACTGTAAGAACGGGAACAGGCGTCAGGGTAGCAGGTCGATACCGGAGTAACCTTGAAGTTGTGCTCTGAAGCAGTAGAAACGGCGGCAGCGCAGATCTCAGAGTTCACTAGGACAGCTCAGCAGCAAGACAGTGCAGAACTCAGGGCCAGACGTAGGACAGCCCTGCGAGACCAGTAGACGGACAGGCACGTAGTGGGAGTGGGGTACGTGGGAGTAGAAGTCCCAGGAGAAACTTTCGTTGGATCCCCTGGACAGTTTAAGAATCTCACCGCCAAAACCAAGCTGCTCTCTGATACTTCTCAAATCAGATTTCAGAGTCGTCTTTTTAGCCGTCCGTCAGCTCGTTTTTCCAAAGTAGTCTTCTTCTTTTCAAATCTTAGTTTTCTTAGTGTGGCCATCATCTCAACTGACAAGTGTAGTCGGCCAGGACATATCCATGAGTGCGTAAAGAATTTTATAATATAATTTAATATTAAGGTGACACAGCTCACAGGCTCGAACTCATTGGTGGGCGTGACCAAAAAGCACGCTGTCTCACCTGGCATCGTGCCCGACAGAGATAGTATCAGTGATGAGCAGTTAGACGCTAGTCTTCACGCACGTCTAGTTCGTACATACACACACAGCGTTCCGAACCGTTCCGAACAAAAACGAAGTTACACGATGCACACAATTGATATGAAAAAACAGTAGCGTTTGTCTTTCTTGAACATATATACTGCTCTGCTCTCCAGCAGAGCCACAATCAAGGTCTATTTTATTATTACCTAATGCACGTAGGTACACACGCACGTACGTTAGCCGTGGGGTATCCGGCAGAGTAGAATAGAACCAACCCATTACACTCACGGGTGTCGTATAAGGCGACTAATGTCTGAGGCAGAACACCTTGTGCCTCCGTAGACCTGAGAATGGGCAGCAGCGTTTTCTGTTAGTCTTAACATCACTGCGATCTCCAATCCGCCTGCCAAGCGTGGAGATTACGGCAAATTCCTCTCATCATGGGAGAGGCTTATGTCCAGCAGTGGACGTTGTGGGCTGTTGTTGTTGTTTCACGTACAGCGATAACGATATACGTTGATACGTTGATGTACGTTTGACGTACATCATTTTAAGATATAATTGATCGATTTCTAAGATAGTGGCTCCGTGGCACAGCATGACACCATTCGACGCCAGCTCGAATCGCCGAGAAATCATCAAGTATCTACAAACTCGTACTAAAGTAGTAGGCGCTGCGTCATCGTTTTATACCTGTATGGCTCTCTAAGAACCTTATTATGTTTAGTTTTCCCCGGGTGGTCATGCAGCGATCGCCTCAAGAGTTCACGACGCTGCCGCCGCGACGACGCATGCTTACTTGAAAGTTCATCGCAGTTTATGTCCGATTGCAGCAGCATAACCAGCCTATAATGCTCCCACTGCTGGGACACAGAGCTCCTCTCTGTGAGAGGGAATGCGGGCCCAGTGCGGGTTGGTCTTATGTCAGAGTGGATACCTAATAATTGTAATTAGTTCTGCCTACATAAATTGTTTTACAAAAATACTTACACTTTTTTTTTAGGTTTATAATTATGCTCAATATCACTAAATGTAAACACATGTTTTCATCAAGACAAATAACAAATCAAGATTTTTTTCTTAGTATTTACATTTTAGAGTCCATGACAAAAATAATAGTCAATTTAGTCAGACGGACAGACAGACAGATGGACGGACTGACAGACGAACAGACAGGTGAATAGACAGACGAACCGACAGACGGACAGACAGATGGACAGCGGAGCCTTAGTAATAGGGTGCCGTTTTTACCCTCTGCAGTTTGTCTATGTCACATGAAGGAAATTAAAAAAGCTATTGGCATACTTTTAGAGCATGAGAAGTGAAAACTACATTAAATATGTATAGAAAACTATTATAGAATAATTTAATGCCCAAAAAGTATACATATTTTCATTAGTCAATTTAGTCAGACGGCCAGACAGACAGATGGACAGCCAGACGGACAGACAGATGGACAGCGGAGTCTTAGTAATAGGGTCCCTTTTTACCCTTTGGAGTTTGTCTATGTCACATGAAGGAAATTAAAAAAAAACTAATTACTTTCACTCCCTAGAGACTAAAAGGGTCACTTTAGTCCCACTTCGTAGGGCTATAATGGCGTACTTTTAGAGCGTGAGAAGTGAAATCTACAATGTATAGAAATCGAATAAAGAATAATTGAATGCCCAAAAAGTATACATATTTTTGTTACTAAAAATATATATTTTTTTAGTTAGCCTATTCTATCCCACTGCTGGACAAAGGCCTCTCACATTCCTTTCCAACTCTCCCGGTGTTTTGCCTCCTCCGGCCAATCAGTCAGGAACGAGTCCGTGAAAAAATTATTATTATACATAAATATTTAAAATGTAATAAATTTACATTTTTAATTTTTTAGTAACAAAACTATAAATAAAATTAAAAGCATATAAAATAGGTAGCCCGCCAGCAACGGGAACAGGGTCCAAGCTGCTGGTGGTTAGGGCTCTTGAGAGAGGAACTTACTAACAATACGCGCCGTGTCCAGAACTGCTTTCTGAATCAAGCGCTTGATCCAGCTGCCTAGCGAGGGTCACCTCAGATGTTAGTTGAGGCTCTTGTCCAATTAAATTATTATTATTATGGAATTAATAACACAATTACTGACATTGTTTCTTTTTACGTCTGCGGTTTGTAATTACCGCCACTACAGCTCAAAATAAGTGATTCCTAATAAACAGAAAAATAGTAAGGTATTTATGGTACTAGCCGTGCCGTGTGGTATCCGGCAGAGTAGAATAGAACCAACCCATTGCACTCACGGGTGTCGTATAAGGCGACTAATGTCTGAGGCAGAACACCTTGCGCCTCCGTAGACCAGAGAATGGGCAGCAGCGTTTTCTGTTAGTCTTTCATCACTGCGATCTCCAATCCGCCTGCCAAGCGTGGAGATAACGGCAAATTCCTCCCATAATGGGAGAGGCTTATGTCCAGCAGTGGACGTTATGGGCTTTTGTTGTTGTTGTATGGTACTAGTGTGGAAAGTTGGTTTTTACAAACGAGTAGACGAATGTAACCGTAATTTACGCACGTGTACATTGTAATACAAGGGGCTAAAATGACCCATTATACACGAGGTAGTGAATAGGAACCGAGTTATAATGGGATTTTAGAACGAGTTATAATGGGATATTAGTGTGTCACACTGTAATTTTTACTTTGAGTGGAAGAAAAATAGTCAATTTAGTCAGACGGACGGACAGACAGGCGGACAGACAGACTGACAGACAGACGAACAGACAGACTGACATACAGACAGACGGACAGACAGATGGACAGCGGATTCTTAGTAATAGGGTTCCGTTTTGAAAGCTATAGCTCTTATAATGGGATTTTAGTGTTACACTGTACTTTTCACTTTGAGAGCGAGAAAAATAGTCAATTTAGTCAGACGGACAGACAGATGGATTGGCAGAGCGATGGACAGCCAGACGGACATACAGACAGACAGATGGACAGCGGAGTCTTAGTAAATAGGGTAACGTTTTTAATGCTATAGCTCTTATAATAATTTTCTATAGCACATACATATTTTCCCTATTTGTCTTAGTTTATTTGAATAATTTCGCAGTACTGCATTCTATTTTTCTTACATATGAGAACATTAGGACCATACACCATTGCGTCTCTTAGAGCGTTTATTACACTGCTATCTCCATCACTAATTACCTTAGTATACATGAGCCCGTGCAACTGCATGCTTACTTTGCATCCATCTACACCTGACAAGTTTTTTTTTAAATACAATTTGTTAATGTATGATTACACCTCCACAACCCCCGTACTATTAAATTCAATCCATACATCAGCAGAATCTTTTGAATGCGTTACATTGAGTTGTAACACAAAACATGATTTTTCACACCAAAAAAAAAATCGTTTGATGTACAGAATGCTTGGTTGACTGACGGCTTCGTGAGGAGGTCTTTTGCACCCTGTATTCATGACGTGTCTCAATTCTTACTGCGTGGTCCTGTAAACGTATAACTCAATTAGAATATGCAAAAACTAACAAAATAGTACATTGTAAACATAGTCAATTTAGTCTGACGGACAGACAGTTGGACAGACAGACGGACATACAGACGGCTAGACAGACAGATGGACAGACAGACAGATAGACAGACAGATGAGCAGACAGACGGACAAACAAACAGACGGACATACAGACGGATAGACAACAGATGGACAGACAGACAGATGGACAGACAGACATGGGCAGACAGACAGAATGGTGGATAGAAAGAAAGATGGATAGACAGACAGACGGATAGACAGACGCACAGACAGACGGATAGACAGACATGGACAGACAGACGGATAGGCAGCGGAGTGTTAGTAATCATAGGGTACTGTTTTTACCCTTTGGAGTTTGTCTATGTCACATGAAAGAAATTAAAAAAAAAAAAAAAAACTTTTACTCTCTAGAGACTAAAAAGGTTACTTTAGTCCCTGATGGACTAAAGATGACTAGCGATAGCATAAATTATTATTCACAGAAAACACGTTTCAGTTTTCAGACATTTTATTGAGAACTGTTGAGAACTGTTGTCATGCCTACAAACAAAGTCACTATGTGACAGATTATATACCATGAAGGTATCAACCTCCAACAGTCCCGCTTCGTAGGGCTATATTGGCGTACTTTTAGAGCATGCGAAGTGAAATAATAGATTGTACATCAAGTGCATAAAATGCACCATTTTATGAGACTTTTTTTTTTTGTTAAATAGAGTGTAAGGGTGCGTACAGACTATATAACATAACATTGCTATATAACATGTTTCAGATAATGTAGACACTGAATGTTATAAATGTCAATGTCAATTTCATAATGTGGACGTGTTATAAAACACAAGTTATATAATATGTTATATAGTCTGTACGCACCCTTAGGTGTGGTCAGTACATGAGGAATATCGGAACTAATCTATTCACATTGTGCAGACATTGCTTCATGTGCTTCTGCTGCACAGGTATCTTGCCCGAAATCTCGTGTTGATCTAAAAAAAAAATGGATTACACAGGGTCAAATTAAATGAGTTAGCGAAACTCCGCACATAAAAATCAAAAGCTGTTTTTTTCGGGTCAACGATACACACAGCACAGTGGGTCTAAAATAGCCGCTATAGCAGAATCTACGCAGAATCTTAGCATGAATCACGTTAAAAAATTTAAATTCTTAAAATGGACTTTATGTCAATAACTATAAAGTCCATTTTAAGAATTTTAAATTTTTAACGTGATTCACAAAACGATTCTGCTAAAGCGGCCATTTTAGACCCCCGGTACAGATTTCATAAGTTTTTACCGTGCCGGAAGTGCCAGAGGTTGGTTTTATATATGTATAGGCACCAAGAGCAGCGACCGGTGGCCCAGTGGTGGCGGCCCCGACTTACGAACAGTAAGTCATGGGTTCGAACCTAGACAGGCGCATTACTTTGTATAATTTATTTCCACACCACTGCTCTCAAAGCGGTGAAGGAAAACATCGTGAGGAAACCGGAATGTCCTACAACCAAAAATTCGAAGACATGTGACATCTACTAACCCGCACTGGCCCGCGTGGTGGATTATAGCCCATTACCTCTCATAGAGAGGAGGCCTGTGTCCCAGCAGTGGGAACATTAATAGGCTGATGATGAGGCACCTACTATTTGCGCAACCATTTCCATTTACATACTGATACTGATACTGTTAGCCTGCGTCATCCCACTGCTGGGCAAAAGCCTCTCTCCATTTACATAAACATACAAAATAAAAGTCACTAGCGCATTGCACTGTCTGTCTTGCCTACATAGGGTGCCCTAATGCCTATACACAAAGCCGCGCCGCCGGCCACCATGGGTAAAGTAAGCCTGCGGCGCTGTGTGTAGAGAATAGCACTAATGGTTGAAGTCACCATCGACACGTGCCTCTGATGTCGATGCCGCGTGTCGCTCGTGTGTAAGAACACCAAAGACATTAAATTATACTACACTATATTTAATCTCTTTGAAGAACACTAAATAGATTAGGTGCAACAAATTATATGACTTACCCATTGTTAATTTGTAGTTATCCACACCTGTTCTTCAATGAACCAACACAATATCACTCGCACAGCGTCCACTCAAATCAAAAATTAATTTTTTTATCAAAAATCCGGAGTCCAAACAGTTATACGTCAAACGTCACACGAATGACATAGGCTTTAGAAGCACATTCGAAATTTCGAATATAACTTGAATAGGGTGGAGTCTCCTAGTATCAGCCTCCTCCTAAAATCGGCCTTTTCTAGAAAAAGTAACATAACTATAAAAATAGCTAAAATCATAATACTTTTCATGCAAAAACGACTCTAGTTCCATACACATAACCTCCCATACCATAAATACATTTCATTTTAAAATCTTCATGATGAGAAACATTTGAAATTTATTTATTCTTTTATACTATCTGTCATTTCGAATTACATTCAAACGTTGAATACATTTTTGTAATCATCTTTTAAAACCCTTCATTTTGATACCCCACTCGATGGTATTAGAAGAAAAAAAAATTCGAAGTCTACAATATGGCACCCCAAATCCACGTTTTTTTTTTTTTTGCAAGAAATCAAAAGCACTTAAAAATTACAAGTAGTCAAAGTTCAAAAAAAGTTGACACGGTCGATAATTGGTACCACCACCCTACGCGCGTATGACATATTGTTAATGTGTGCGTGAACGTCGTCGTCGTCCTCCCGCACCGCGCACCGCAGCGGGGGAAACATTGTTCAGTGAGATGCACGATAAGTCTAGTAAAAGGCGCGCGTAAAAAAATACGAAAAGGCCTTTGGAAAATCGGGTTTTATGAAAAAACCACTGCATAAATCAATTACAAGTAAAATTTATTGAATTCTTCGATAATTGTGCTGTGTCGGTACCGACTTTGTTTTGGAAATTTGACACTTCTTTTATTACTAATTTACGCCCAAAGTTACGTTAAAATTGGCAATAAAAATGAATCTTTGGTAGCTCGTAACTTTTTAATGGCTTTTTATTTTACTATTCTGTTTCCGTACAGACACAATTAATAATGAGACAAAACGATATCATGTTTAACTTTAGTTGTACCATGACAAACAGTGGAGTAATAGCCCCCCGAAATTTGTATGGAAAATATGTTGCGCAGATCAACCTTAAGTTATTTAGTAAACAATCGTAATAATCTACAAAATATAATGGCTAAACACATATTGATAAATATAATTTAAATTTTACAAACCAAAAAGTAAATATCATAGAATAAGCAGAAACTGAGAGTTTGACAATTTGACGCTTGACGTAAGTGTCACAACATGAAAATTATAAATGAATATTATTTTTATTTCAGCTATTTCCAAGTTAAAGAATCGTATTTAAATCGATTTGCTGAGTGTAGATATATAAACAAATAAAATGCATGATAAATAGTATTATGAATGGTGAATATGAAGCGTAAGTATAGCATAATACTATATTTCCCCAACGACCCCGAGAAAATTTTTGGCCTAGAACAAAAATTTTGCTAAAGTTAAAGTATTACAGCATTCACAAAACTTACATAAATCATTCAAACACACTGACATCTTGCGAAGTTAGGTCAGGTAGGATTCACATTCAATGATCACTACTCAACCTGATAAATCAATAACTTTAAGGCTTATTTTAGGAGTTGTAATCCGCTCGCGTCTAAAACTACTAATGAGATGAAAATAGAAAGATTTTAACAAAGGCTTATTTTTAACGGAGTTGTCATCCGCTCCTAATCAACTTTAATTGATATTTAGTTGACTTTTAGAGTCAATAGTTAACAAGGGCTTATTTTTATGGAGTTGTCATCCGCTCCAATCAAGTTTTAGAGTCGATAGTTAACAAGGGCTTATTTTTATGGAGTTGTCATCCGCTCCAATCAACTTTTAGAGTCGATAGTTAACATGGGCTTATTTTTATGGAGTTGTCAGCCGCTCCAATCAACTTTTAGAGTCGATAAAAAGAAACAAGTTAGTCATATTAACTTGAAGAAAAGAGAAGAATAGATATAAAGGAAGATTAAGAATAATCTTTTAATGGTTTAAGAAGCGATGAATGAATTAAAAAATAAATAGAGTTTTAGTACGCCGAAAATAACTATTATAGAAGAAGGAAAGAAGAAAGAGATGAGTCGTAAGTATAATAAGAAAATAGCAAAAGTACGAGTATAGGGATAGCAAAACAGTGTAAAAGAACATAAACTTGGAGTATATAGGATCTGAGTTCTGAAATAGGATTCTAAAGTAGCCTACTTGTAGTGGATGAAGGGATTCAAGTACCTATGGAGTTTAAGAGAGAAGGAGGGAAAGAGGGGTCAGGTCAGAACCACAACACCGCAGACAGTAAACTCCGAGTAGACGTCAGGGCAGCTCCCGTTATACAGTAGTCGGTAAGCTCCGAGTTAAACGTCAAGGGCAGCAGTAAGTAAGCTCCGAGTAAACGTAAGGGCAGCTTCCGCAATACAGTAGCCGGTAAGCTCCGAGTAAAACGTCAAGAGAGTCTGAGTGTTGGACACGGTGCAAAAGTGTTTAAAAATTTAAGAGTAAGACATTAAAGTCTAAAGAGGATCGATTTAATGATAATACAAGAAAAGAAAATTAAAAATCGTAAACCAAGAAAAACTTATTTGTTTTGGTGGTAAAATTCGGAACTAAAGCATAAAGTGTAGTACACATGATTGCCACCTTAAAGTTTGTTATACTTTAGTACCTATTTTTGCCACCGCGCAAAAAAGACTAGTACTCCATGCCCATAATACTCCATGGCCTGTTACCTAGCAACCAATGACAAATAACAAGTTGAAAAATATTTTGAGAGCCCACGATGCTAAACTTACTTCGGTATGATTTCCAGATGAAATATGAATAAATATAAATCATAAGTGTGTAGGAGAATAGTGAAGTATTTGTAATAGGAGTTAGGTACGTAGATGTATAGGTTTGTAAAAACGTCCACAGGATATTCTCAAATAGTACGTCGTAGAGTAAGCCAAACCCCAATTTGTAAATGACCACGAATGGTTTTAAGAACACTCACAAGCGAAGACTGAGTACGATTACCAGTAGGTAAATGCAGTGTTGTGCAAGTATGTGGGGTGCAGTGTAATGATGTATTGGTAGAGAGTTATGTGTAGGAGGAAACGTCATAAAGTAAGCCAGTCTCCAAACTTGGTAGTACTCACAAGTGGGTTAACACTCCCAAGTGGCCGAAAGGGTGCCAATTATCTTTCAATAACGGTATATGTGTAGGGGTGAAGAATACCTAGATGATGTTTAGTTGTAGAAGAGTTGAGTCAAATAGAAGAGTCTTTAACAGGAGAGCTGAAGAAGAAAAATAAGTTAAGTTAATATTAAAAAGAGTAGGTAAGCCAAATAAGAAGTCCAAAAAGAAATACTAGTGCTAGTTTTAATAGAATTTTGAAAATAAATGAGTGGGTTCGAGTTGATTTTACGGGGGGCGCCAATTTGTAACAGATCTACTTGCTCCTATTTAAAATAAAAGGATAAGCAGACTTGTTCAAATACAATTTTAATTTAGGAAAGATAAAAAATACAGCTAGTTATAAAAAACTACCTAGCACGCACTCAGTTTTAAAGTTTATGCACTTAGATGGACAATAATGAGTTTACCACACTGTAAGAACGGGAACAGGCGTCAGGGTAGCAGGTCGATACCGGAGTAACCTTGAAGTTGTGCTCTGAAGCAGTAGAAACGGCGGCAGCGCAGATCTCAGAGTTCACTAGGACAGCTCAGCAGCAAGACAGTGCAGAACTCAGGGCCAGACGTAGGACAGCCCTGCGAGACCAGTAGACGGACAGGCACGTAGTGGGAGTGGGGTACGTGGGAGTAGAAGTCCCAGGAGAAACTTTCGTTGGATCCCCTGGACAGTTTAAGAATCTCACCGCCAAAACCAAGCTGCTCTCTGATACTTCTCAAATCAGATTTCAGAGTCGTCTTTTTAGCCGTCCGTCAGCTCGTTTCTCCCAGAGTAGTCTTCTTCTTTTCAAATCTTAGTTTTCTTAGTGTGGCCATCATCTCAACTGACAAGTGTAGTCGGCCAGGACATATCCATGAGTGCGTAAAGAATTTTATAATATAATTTAATATTAAGTTATTTAGTAAACAATCGTAATAATCTACAAAATATAATGGCTAAACACATATTGATAAATATAATTTAAATTTTACAAACCAAAAAGTAAATATCATAGACTAAGCAGAAACTGAGAGTTTGACAATTTGACGCTTGACGTAAGTGTCACAACATGAAAATTATAAATGAATATTATTTTTATTTCAGCTATTTCCAAGTTAAAGAATCGTATTTAAATCGATTTGCTGAGTGTAGATATATAAACAAATAAAATGCATGATAAATAGTATTATGAATGGTGAATATGAAGCGTAAGTATAGCATAATACTATAGTACTTACATAATTATTTAAAAAAAAGTAACTTTTGGTATAATTTCCAAGCTTAGATATTATGTTACAATACTCTACATTATTGTAGCGGTTTCTGCGAGTTCGTCTAACGTACCGCAGTGTGTCAAGACGAAAGTCTATGACCAGTGTGTGTTGTCAGTGATTTCATACGGGACCGAAACGTGGTCACTTACAATCATGTGCCTAATCAGAAGGCTTAAAGTCACCCAAAGGGCAATGGAGAGGGCTATGCTCGGAGTATCCTTGTGTGGTGGAATCAGAAATGAAGACATTCGCAGAGAACTAAGGTTACCGACGTAGCCCGAAAAATTGCCAAGCTTAAGTGGCAGTGGGCAGGGCACATTGCTCGCAGAACGGATGGCCGATGAGGCCGAAAAGTTCTGAAGTGGCGACCGCGAACCGAAAGACGTTCGTTGCGTTGGAAGGGCTCCCACTAGGTGGAGCGTTGACCTGGTGAAGGTTGCGGGAATCCGCTGGATGCGAGTCGCACGGGACCGGTCAATGTGGCGTTACTTGGGGAGGAGGAACGCCAGCTATGTCCAGCTGTGGACGTCTTTTGGCTGAAATGATGATGATGATAATTTGGTATGTCTGAAAATAGGTCGTAGGCTATTATTTAGTCTCACACTATAGATCAAGATTTCCACGCGAACGAAGTCGTGGTCAGCTAGTCAACAATAAAATGCAACTTAACATACCTAACTGTCGAAATGTGGGTGTACTGTACACATCTGCGTACCCCTTTAGAGCGTACAGGCGTGATGTTATGACTGTTATGATGTTGTGTAAACAATAAACATCCAAGCGATTGCAGCAATCACGATAGATTTGCTGTCTATTATTGAAGAGTTCCATTGATATCTCCGAAGACCAGCATCAGATCTTTACCAAATATAAACGGGACCACAGCAAAATTAAATAATACTCGTTCAAACAAAAAATCATCGAAATCGGTTCACAATTGACGAAAATATCGCTGAATATACATACAAAACAAAAAAATAAAAATTCAGACGAATTGATAACATTCTTCTCGGAAGTCGGTTAAAAATTAGTGATTACCTGTCGTATACAGAATATCCACGTGAGCGTCACTGTCTTTGACTGATGCTCGGAACCGCGAATTTATTTCAGACTCCATAACATTAATTAAATGTTGCATAAGTTTTCTTTGTTTTCTTCGGCCAGCTTCTCTAAAGTATGGAGCAAACATCGCGTTACATACGTCATGTGCTGCATTAGTGAGAGATACGTTTCCTGGGAATAACAAATTGATTAAAAGAAATGAGAAATTAGAAACTGGTTTTCTAAAACTTTATTTTTCTTTTTCACGTGGTCGAGTGGTGCAATGTGAGTGATTTAAACAAAGGTTACCAAATATTATTATAAAGGGTGTAAAACACCTGTTCTGTAGAACAAAAAAATTAATGCAATGACGGGGAGAATAACTACCTTTCGGCTTCGTTAAGAGGTGTTTTACACCCTTTATAATAATAATCGAAGCCGAAAGGTAGTTATTCTCCCCGTCATTGCATTAATTTTTTTGTTCTACAGAACAGGTGTTTTACACCCTTTATAATAATATTTGGTAACCTTTGTTTAAATCACTCACATTGCACCACTCGATCACATGAATATGAAAAATAAAGTTTTCCCAGGCATGGTGTACATACTATCAAAAACCGTTCTGTAGTCTACACTTCTACACTAAATAATAATATAATAAAGAGGAAAGGTTTTTTATTTTTGTATTTTTGTGTGTGTGTGTATGTTTGTAATGAATAAACTTAAAAAATACCACGCCGATTAAAAAAAATCTTTCACCATTAGAAAGCTACATTCACCTTGAGTAACATAGGCTATACTTTATCCCCGTACTCCCACGGGAACGGGAACTACGCGGGTGAAACCGCGTTACGTCCGCTAGTTAATAATAATATATTTACGAGTAACAAACATTTATCTATCTATTATCACAAACTTTAGTAGGATAGGTAACTATTTAATCATGTACGTTCGAACTTACTATGTCATTGCAGTATGTAACTAAGCGTGTTTACCTTCAGGATATACCCAAAAAGGGTGCAGTGCTTCGAATAGTGTTTCTCCCTCTTTCTTCGAAAACATGTTATCATAGAAATCAAGAAAATCAATAAATGGTCTCTTAAAAGCAGTGTTGTATTTGGCCTTGAGCTTGTAGTGAAACACTTCTGCCTGTTCTGTAACAATTCAGTTCAAGTATTTTATTTCATTTATATTTATTTTCATAATTATTATTGAAAAGTCTCATAATAAGTCTAAGATAAGAAGCCAAAATACCCTTAGTACCCTTAGGTAGTGGAACTAGAAAGTGAGGTGGCCATGGAACGAAGTTTGTGGTGATAGGATTTTCATGGAACTTTTTTATTATGTACGTCAGAATCGCGGGTGTATTTTTCAGATCAGCCAAAATTTATTGCAGTTATTTATTGCAGTTATTTGGTACCTTCTGTGTACCTTTACGTACCTCTCCTCCCACCACCACCACCACAATTAATTCGAGCTACAGGGTGCCACACGGGTGGTGCGACACCGCAGTACAACGCGGTTTACCGCGGATCCGCAACGTCTACGTCAATGACCCGATTCCCGATGAACGTGAATGATGATTTGTTGTACCAAAGATGTAAGGAAATCAATAAATTAATATTATCGGTAGTCATCTTAAATAAAAAAGATAAATATTAATTGAAACAAATTGTAGCACACAACATGAATTTAAACATGTGCAATAAGTACACTAATAATACTGTGGTGGCTGCACGTTGTTATTCCGGCGCTGCAGCGTATCACCCCTCTCCACCTCGTCTCGCAGGTCACAAGCGCAGCGCGCTTGCGGTGCGACGCCGCATGGCGGGCCAACGCAACGTTTGACATGGTGTAGTGATTTGTATTTAGGATAACGTTGCGGCACCGCTCCAGCATCGCACCGCACCGTCAACGGCCTGTCTTACTATTTTGTGGCCCCGCTCTTACTATTTCTTAAAATACTTAAGGGCCTATACTACCTCAAATGGCTTAGCATGATCCTCCGTTACGCCTAAAATACTGCAGCATTAATTTTGAAATAAATATATGGCAAAGTTAAGGATTAATGTTAGGTTTTTTTGTTTGGCGAAAACACGATTTCATTAAATTTTCTCGATAGAAAAAAATCCCAAAGTTACCTCCAAATCGAACAATAAACCGCTGGTATTCAAAAAGTACTTCAAATTAGATCATGAAACTTAGCATACTAACTGAACTAACTATAAAGCAGGTCTTATGTTTTTTATTTTTTCCAAAAGACGAAAATTTGATTTTATAAAGAATAAAAACCACTCATTTCGCACTATTCGGCCGCAGTGACTGACGTAACAAACCGCTTTGTAGTGCAAGCAGATAAGAACGTTATTCTAACAGTATTACATACGAAGTTTGAATCACCACAAAAAGAGTTGCTAATCTGAGGTAGTATAGGCTCTTAATTATAGACGTCAAAGAAAGAAAATCGTTTTTTTACTTTTCGCAGCAACCTTACAGTATTTTGTTTATTTAATACGTGTTTCTGCAGGTACACTAGAGGTACCAAATCTACTTATACAGTGTACTTAGCTACATATATTGATAAGCAGTACACCCGCGGTTCTGACATCAGGATGGCGGGTGTACCTAATTTTCAAAATATCATTTGTGGTATTTCCCCCTATATTATCGGCTCTCAGACGCGCGCACGTCCGTTCACTTACGAAGCTCAAAGCTAAGTGACTGTACGCGGCAAGAGACGACACAATGCTTCCCTCTCTTTCACTCACAGACACTACATCATTGCACGTGTGTAGGTACACAGATTTTCAGGAGAGGTACGTAAAGGTACACAGAAGGTACCAAATAACTGCAATAAATTTTGGCTGATCTGAAAAATACACCCGCAATTCTGACGTACATTTTTTATTGAGTTGTGTCCGTGTGTGTTGTTACGTTTTTAATCAGGCGTTAATTTGTGTGTGATATTTTAAGTTTCCCATTAATAAATACTACTCTGCAACTCTATTGAGTAAAACGTGATGTTTACATCACGTTTGATTGTATTTTTATTAAAAAAAATATAATGTAAGGTAACGCCTGACAAAAAGATACTAGCAATCGACCTGGTTCTTTTTGCTGGTTTCATTTCTGGCAAAAGGAAAAAAGTAACTCATGCCAAAAGTTTACATTGGCCTTTTCAAATCGCAGAGGCAATTACATATTCATAATAACATACATCATTCGGATCGGATCATTGACCGTAAACACCCGCGATGCTTAAGTAAGCATCGCGGGTGTACATAAGTACAGTGTGCTACATAAGTATGTAGGTTCAAAACAAGAACAAAGAAGTAGGAACGATCAGGTATCTTCTAGGCACGCTTTTTCCGTCGTCTCGGTAGATAACATCCAGAGGTTACCACCATTCGAGATCGAGGTCAAGAACACGCCCATTCAGGAATATCAAAGAAAGAAAAAAAGAAAGAAAAAGCATTTATTAGCCCGCACAGGACAAAACACTAATAAAAATGGTTAAATTAACAGTAGGTACTTATAGCTCAACATAAAAGAGTAGAAATTAAATATTTGGGAACTAAAATTTTTCATTTTCTGGCAACATCTAAAATTAGTAGTTGAGCTGTCAATTCTTCTCGATCGGTTTCTTTTTTCATTAGAATTTTGGTGTTTGTGTGTTATTTCTGAGTGTGGACAGGAAAACAGCGACATATCATGAATAAGGTAATTCGTGGAGGTGCCCGTGATATAATGTTTAAGTTTTCAAGCGGTGTTTGACCGAATTACAAGCTGAGAAGCTGCTATCCTACTTCGAAGATGTTTGCCATCGTACAGCAGATTTTACTGGTAAGTAACTATTGAAAGTTGCAGTAAACGTTAATTACGAACGATTATTACATTCAGGGAGCAAAATTTTCGATCTAAATAGTATTTACAAATTAGTTGTCTACCATTTTTGAGGTTATGCTAAGATAAACAAATACCCTTGTAGTTATAGCGCGACTTAACAACATTGATAGAAGGCAACAACATTTAATGTAATTAATTGCGTATTACCAAATACGTTTTTTGCTATACCATATTTGTTGAAGCAACCGACTAATAGAAAGAAACAATTTTAAAATATTTTCACGTTATGAACATATTTGCACGGGACTTTTTTCGTCGGACTGACAGCAGTTACCTATATTATTTATGAAGATAGAGCACTAATTTAAAGTTGTATCTATAAGCTTATGTTAATAACATGCTTTGTTTGTTTTAGGTGTTTCTGTAAGCACAGTGCGCAGAATTGTGCAAAACGGCGGGAAATTCTCGACTCCAGCTATACACAGAAAAGGTCGCCCCTCATAATATATATTTGAGTGAACTTGTAGTTTTATTACTATTACGTACCAAATCTATTTATTATCTATGAGGAACTTATTGAAAGCAATGAATTAATAAACATACTTATTTAAAATAATTATTTTCTCATTATTTATAGCTATTAGACCAATAATAATTATCAAGTATCAAGATCAGCTAGGTCGTACTAACTGGGTTGCCACCTGAGCGATCGCAGCGCCCTCATTTAATTTCTACTCTTTTGTGTTGCACTATACAACTAATAATAAAAAAAAAACAAAGAGAAAAAAAAAAAAAACATGAAATGAAATTGGTCCTGTACAAGGCCAAAAGGTTATCTCAGCATGATAAATGATAAATGATGTTTATTTTGCAAGTAGGTTTTTACAAACACTTTTACACGTCATTTTTTAAAACTAGATGGGGCCGGTGTTTCGTACCTGACTACTCTGAGAAGAAACAGCCGAAACAAACTCAGAGGTCATAGTCTCTTTTAAAGTCCAGACAATCTTGCTCAATTCACATGAGGACTATGCAGATTAGTGTCTGAGATGGTCTTTTGAAGAAAGAACCATACAGATTTGAGTGGACCTGTCCAGTCAGTGCAAGCATTTGTCAGTTAACGTGTAGCTCGACTTATGACTCAAGGAGCTCAACGAAACGACGAACAATACCAAAGAAAGGACATTTGGGTAGGTCGCTTAGAGTACTCAAACTGCCAGACAGTTGTGGGAAAAAAACAAACAAAAAATAAAAATGTGACCCACATGGTCCCCACATTCACAATAATCAAATAAAATTAATAACAAATTCTTTTCAAATGGATAAGTAAAAAAAAAAACACAAAAATCATTAAATGTCACAATGATAATAAAATAAAAAAGTAAAATACTTAAAAAAATAAGTATTCATGTCAAATCAGTAAATGTCACATAAAACAATAAAAAATAAAAAAATAAAAGTAAAATAATAAAATACATGTCAAAAAAAATTCAATGTCAGAGTGTATAAAAGAAAGGAATCAATAATAAACAAGCGAAGTCCGAAATTTCGACATTCACAGAGCAAATTTCATTGGAGCAGCTTAATCCCAAGCTTTTTTATCTTCAAGATAGTGATTAACATGATAGTAGGCTTTCAGGCACAGCTTCCGTTTTATAAACGATTTGAATTTATTTAGGCTTAGTGCTTGAATTTGGCTCGGAAGTTTATTGTAAAAGCGTATACATTGGCATCTGAACGTACCTCCTATTTTTTTGAGCCTCGTTGCAGGAACAACAAATTTGTGTTTGTTCCTCGTGTTTATGTTGTGGATATCACTGTATTTTTTAAATAAATTAATATTTTTGTGGGCGTACAAAAGGTTTTCATAAATAAACTGAGAGGGCACAGTAAGAATATTAGTCTCTTTAAATTTTTCTCTGAGGGAGTATCTGGGACTTAATTTATAAATTGAACGAATTGCCCTTTTTTGCAAAACAAATATTGTCTGAATATCGGCGGCATTGCCCCACAAGAGAATACCGTACGACATCACGCTATGGAAATAACTAAAGTAAACTAAACGCTGTAACATGGTGCTGTAACATTTAAAAAAAAAACGTCACAGCGCTAGTATTTTGATAGGGCCCAGAGTGATGCCACGGTCAGACACGGATAAATAATAAATACATAAAGTGTAAACGAAAAAATAATAAAAATATGGGTAGAATAAATAGAGAAAATAATAATTACACCCTCACTCCACGTAACCACTACTTTGTGTTGGCCTTTACAGGCAACACTGACGAACAGAGACGCGGGCGCAGACATACATATCACTAATTAGTAGTGGTAATGCTTTTCCTATGGCCAGTAGTAAAAGCATAACACCACGCTTTTTATACCACACATTTCGTTAGTGATGTTTTGAGTTTGAGTAGTATTTAATATAGGGCGAACCTACTGACATCAATCGGACACAAATCCCAATTTAAAGAACAAAGAAATAGAAATCTAATCAGGAGCAGGGACCAGGATCTATCTAATTCAGGACCTTATGCTCAGCCATAGTGCCTGCTACTAGACATTCGGTGGACAAAATGACGACGATATTTCTAATTGTAGACGACAGGCATTCATAATGCCGTGAAGTAAGATTACCTACCTACATAACTAAATCAGACTGGTGAACGCAGAACTAGCCGCACCGCAGTCACCGCATTCGAATTCTTCGTATAAAGTTCTATGCAATCTATTTCTGTGTGCAATCTGTGTCTATGTCTGTGTGCGAGATTGCATGGAAGAATTCGGATGCGGCGACTGCGGCGACTGCGGTGCGGCCAGGTCTGCACCTTTAAAGTAATTATACAACTTACCCTTTACACGACCAGGTGTCATTGTGCTGAACCAGGATAAAAACACTTTAATTCCGTTGATTAAAAAGTTATCCATGGCATAGAACTTTCCTTCTTGTATTTGTCTGCAATGTTAAATAGTAAGAGACTTAGGCTCTTCGCACACGGCGTCGTAGCGTAAGCGTATCGTAATCCGCGCGTACGACGAGTGCAATACGAGCAATGGGCATGAACATGTTTAAACAAATCCGCATACGAAGCGGTGTTGCAGCGAATCGTAGGTGTTTATTGATATTATGACATTCGTAGCGTAAAACAAGCGTAAAAAGTTAACTTTTCATTATTTTCTTTAAAAAACACCTGAATTTAACTGAATTTCAATTTCTTATGACTTTTAATTAATTGAATTCATCAAACTGGTTGAAGACCTCCCTTGTCTATACATAATCATTCATTAAGCAATATTCAAGAAAAGATGTTACAGAAGAGAAAGTAAGATCCTCAACATCCAAAAAAGTCTAGTGATTTTAACTGATATCCAAAACGATACGTCTCCGCGACGATTCGTTTGTGCAACACTGTAGGTCTCATACGCGTGGCGTCGTAACGATACGCTTACGATACAACTACGCTTGTGACCAGTGTGCGAAGAGCGTGGTTTTGGCGGTCTCTCCAGTCCTGTGCCCACAGCTCTTGCCAGAAGGCCCATACCAATCTGTTCCGATTACCGGTACCTCGGGTCGCTTGTCCAAGGGGATGGTGAAGTAGACCGAGACGTAACACACCCGATCAATTCAGGATGGATGAAATTACTACAGGTCACTGGAAAAACTTGCGACCCACGGATGCCCCTCAAGTTCTAGGGGGAAATATACAAGTCCTTGATTAGACCTGTCGTACTGTATGGATCGGAATGCTGGGACAGCCCAGCATTCAATCCATTCATTCATTTCAGAAGAAGATGGATGAAAAAAGGTTGCATGCGGAGATGAAAATGTTGAGTCATACAATAAACAATAATTTAAACTGATAACATTTTTCTTTAAGTATCGAAATCCTCATACATGTCCCCCGTCATGCGGCGGGCGTAGGGGTCTGTCACTCTAATACTAACTAAAACCATACACGGTTAATGGGGTAATGGAACACATTTGCAATCCACATATTCACCCGTGATATTCACTAGTGACGGTTTGCCAGTACAAACGAATTATTCCGATCTGTCACCCCGCTTTGTCCCCTTAGGGTGACAGATAGGAAAAAAAAGTTTGATCTGTCCCCCTGTTAGCAATGAGGGGACAGTCCGAACTTTATTCACTCCTTAACGGTTTCATCTGTCCCCCTATCACTGATAGGGGGACAGATAAAACTTTTTATTCCTGTTTGTCCCCCATACAATTTAAATTAATTCTTAAAAATAATTCTACACGTAATAAGCTTTCAATAATTAAATAAAATATTAGTGGTTTGGATTATTATAACAACCTGTATTTAAATAAATTATAAATATTTATTTTGTTTCTGTATCGATCAGTCACAGTCCCATAAATCACGTAGTAGGTATTCCAGGTATAATAACTGTAATAACAATCTGTCCTCTGAGTTGACTTCATACGAGTATTACAGATTCATTCTCATGGGCCAGGCGGCGTGTACAGTCGTCCTAAATCCAGCTCTAACTCTCTTCACATATATTTCCACAGGTGTTGGTCAATATTATTGTTCGTGTCTTGGAGGGGTTGTAGGAGAAAATCATTGAAGGACCACTTCTTATTAGAAGAAAAGTTTTTCTTGCGCGGAACACGTTATTTTACGAGTAGACACGATCGGTGCAAGTTCAACAGTACCACGCGGATGAGTGGCGCCACTGTCGCCCTTCGTAGACCAATCGGATTGCATAGCGAATAGGCGATGAGCAAGCCGACAAATTAATCAAATCACATCCTTTTTACTACACACAAAGGCCTGAGTACCAGTTGTGGGGGAAAATTCAAAACTCCTAAGACTAAATAGGTACAGTAGGCAATACCTAATATTAAAGAGAACGGTACGTAACACAGATATTAATTTTTAATTCCGACAAATTCCATGGGGGACAAACAGGAATAAAAGTTTTATCTGTCCCCCTATCAGTGATAGGGGAAACCGTTAAGGAGTGAATAAAGTTCGAACTGTCCCCTCATTGCTAACAGGGGGACAGATCAAACTTTTTTTTCCTATCTGTCACCCTAAGGGGACAAAGCGGGGTGACAGATCGGAATAATTCGTACAAACCTCGCCTTTGGTAAAAGGGAGGACTGAGATGCTTTACGCCCATGTCATTGTATGTCACAAGCGCTCGGAAAAAAAAGAAACACTATGGAACGCTAACTCGGGCCTATGAGCTTAGAAGACGGGCTTTCCCAAGGCCGTCGCCTGCAACCTTACCAAAACTTGACAATCCTTCGTCTGTGAAGCCGACCGAATTGGTCTGATGCCATTGTTTAGTGTGACTACTTCGCTAACAGATGAAGGTTTGGGGCAGACAACAACTAATTGGTGTTTTTGAAGCAGTTTTTTAAGAAAAACTATTTTGTTCTAGCACATCAAAAACATATATGTCGGAGTTGCCAGGATTTATTTCGCTAGGCTCGAGCTTATGTGGGCAGAAGACGGGTTTCGTGCTATGAAAACACACTGGATGCGATACACTATTTTATTTCACATTGCACGGTTCGGGTTGGTAGTTTCCATGGATAAGAACCGGCAAGAAACTCCATGGTTCTCTTTTCACACAGATACACTGAGTCTAACAAATTACTTGACATTACACTTTCACACAATAACACCTAGTACAAAATACGTTAAGGCGGAAGTAGGCGAAGAGACAGTTTCAGAGTGGTGCTCTCACTTTGACGGTTCGTCCAAGACTTCGTCCGAAATGGCGTCCCGCCCACTATGACTCTGCCCACGTGATCAAACCACGTGCTTCACCAACTATCGTTACAATTCAAATAAACAACTTTTAATCAAAAATCAACCGGATATCCGACATATATGTTAATATTCATCATATTTCAAAGACCGTGGACGGACTCGATACATAATTGGACGAAATCGGCTCGATAGAAAATATATTGCAAAGAGTGGTCTCAAAATAATCATTAAACGGTTGTATGTCTTTATTTTTATGACGTATGGGTCTGCAATTATAAACATGAAGTCAACATATTCATACCTAAAGAGTTATATTTCAGAAATTATAATCCACCGTTTTTTATTGCAATGTATACATTATTTTCTTCTAAAACCTGGCCGCCCAGTAACTGTCTCGTTCTCGTTTACTCCGATACAAATAGACAGTGTGCGCGCATTTTGGTGTTGACATCCCCTTAACCACTTAGCCCCGTGCTGCAAGCTTAGGTGACACGCGCGTGGCAACAGTGATTGCCACGCGAACAAATAGCGTGCCGCCAGATATATAGCGAAACGACGCGCGATCCGCACGGTACTCACACAAAGGACACCAATGCGAGTCGCTTGACGCAAGTGGCCAGAGGGCTTAGCTTGAAACACCCGCCGACTGAAAGATAAGCTTATAAAAGTCTTTCTTTTATATTTCTGCGGCATTAAGCCGTATGCGTCATCATCATCATCACCAGCCTGTTAATGTTCCCACTGCTGGGACACTGGCCTCCTCTCTATGAGAGGGAATGGGCTGTAATCCACCACGCGGGCCCAGTGCGGGTTGGTAGATGTCACATGTCCTCGAATTTTTTGGTTCTAGGACATGCCGGATTCTCACGATGTTTTCCTTCACCGTTTTGAGAGCAGTGGTGATGAAATAAATTACACAAAGTAATACGCCTGTCTGGGTTCAAACCCACGACTTACTGTTCGTAAGTCGGGGCCGCCACCACTGGGCCACCGCTGCTCCGGCCATATGCGTATGTAGCTGCAATCCATTACCAAACCTGGTACCTAATGCTGCTCATACGCACGCTGCACTTTCACGTAAAGACAATGCTTACGTGTTCGGTTTCGGGCTGCATTTTATTAATTATTGTTGATCTGTCTCTGAGAAATGGTATGTGTAGCATGCGCACCAAAGCCGAAATAGCAGGGGTGGCTTTCTGCTAATAAGGAACACAACGATGACGATAAAAGCACGATGTTCAAAAACTCCACAGAATGTCGATAGCAAATACAATGCACACACGTACCTTGGAGTGCTACGACACACGATGAGCCTTCCACCTCCGATGGTTCCAAGGGCAGGAACACAGGAATTCCGGGATGCGAGTCTTAGACTCACGCGCGTAGAAGAATGAAAACAACGACTTGTCCAGTATTCGGACAAGAGAACCGTGAGCGCGAAAGGAGATGTTCTCACACACGGGCTATTCGAAAGAAGTGTTTTCGCTCCAACTTTCAACGAGTCACGGTATGCACCACAGACTATACACGGTCTGCGTTTTGTTATCGCAAACTGATGGAGCGTTGAGCATCGATTATTAGGATTTGTAGTTCTAGATTTGTAGAATTAGAATAAATTACGTTTAGTTTTGTACGGTGACGGAACAGTATTTGTTTAGTTCTTTTGGCGCGTGCAATGGTCGTATTTTTTTTTTTTTTAATATAATTACCACAGTCAAATTCCCAAATATTTACCCACACGGGTGCACAACAGGTGCTGCCACTGTGGGTAAAGATTTGGGAAAGTCTTTCTCTTTCCTCTGACAATGTCTTTTATTGCCATAGGCATTTGTGATATTTAAACAAAGTAAAGCATAAATAAACAAAATTAGTCATTACAGAGTTCTTTAGAAACCGTGTGTCTGTTTCCGTAGAAATAAAAAATCTTTTTGATTTTTTATTAAATAATCTTTTTGATATTTTATTAAATAATCTTCTTGATTTTTTTATTAATCTTTTTGATTTTTATTAAATAATCTTTTTGATTTTTTATTAAATAATCTTTTTGATATTTTATTAAATAATCTTCTTGATTTTTTTATTAATCTTTTTGATTTTTATTAAATAATCTTTTTGATGTTTTATTAAATAATCTTTTTGATTTTTTATTTCAATATAGTAAGGTTGCTGTTGGCTTGCTGCCATTGAAAAGTCTGAGAAGATCACAGGTAATCTTTATTCTTGACATATTCTTCGTTTCTTCTATTATCAGAGGCTAAGTACTGTGAAAGGACTTTACGGATGTTGCTACGTTACCTATCACCAGAGAGATATTAAGTCTTGTAACTATAGAACATAAGACGCAACTGCTACGCGCGCTCTTAATTGTGTCGCAATACGTTTTCCATCACACTTGCATGTAAACAGTATCATAACATGCAGGTTAACTTGGCTGCAAAGCCTCGTATAAAACCCTCGACCCTTTTTCTTCCCATGAAGCCCAAGGGCGGTAAGTATTTTTTTTTAAAAATTGTATCACTGTACACAGGTCATGCAGGTTCAAGTTCAAGCAAGGAGTTTACATCAGATCGAAATAATCTCGCTACGCAAGCAAGGAGTTTACATCAGATCGAAATAAAAAATTGTCTAAAATGTTATGACAGGAATTTTATTGCTATCTCGCTACGTATTACTTTTACACCGTCATGGCCAATGATATTATATCATTGGTCATGGCTGTATGTATGTGCTGACTTGTTTATTATAACTGTATTTCATAATTATTCAAATTTTTGTTAGAAGTAAAATATCACAATTTTTAATATGGAAGAAAATATTACTAATAATTTGTCTGAAACAATAAGACTCCCCAAAAAAACGTTTGCCTTAATTTTACTAATTGTACAGTGACTATAAATTTGAATGGATAAGTTTTTCTGCCCTATAATTTTATTTATTTACTCGCAAATGTGATGAAAAACATTGTATGTATCACGGGTGGTACGGAAATTACGAACCTCGACTCAAAAAGCCCTCAGTCTTCGACTTCGGGCTTCTACTAGAGTCTCGATCGTAATTCCTTACTTACCGCCCTTAATACACAATATACTATTAAGTCCTTACACCAAAGTTGCTGCCCCGCCGCGCGCCGGCGCCGCAACAGCCTGACGGCCTTATACAGGGATGACTTTTTTTATCATTAAAAAAATGGGTACAATAGGTGAACGGAGTAGAAGCAAATGGCATACTTAGTTTTGTTTTTTTCTCTACGAAAAAAAAATTCAAATCATACGCGCAGGTATTGCGTATAATTTGAAATTCGATAATTTTCATTTTTATTTTCAAAAATTCTCTTCGTTCACCTTATATACCCATTTTTTTGGAAAGTGATAAAAAAGTCATCCGATATAAAAAGAATTAATGTCGCCGACATGCACCCGCGTGTGCCCTCCGCTGACATGTCGGCGACTTGCGTACTTACGTGCGCTGCTCGGCGACAGACAGTCAAGCTGTAGTGTAAAACAAAGTTGCGCATCCGTGCTGCCAACATGCCTCCTACAGTTTTTTGACTTGCAATGAAGTGACGTCGGCAGCTTTTGTGTGAAGAGCCCATTACGGCTAAACTGACTCAAAGACAAAGTTTCACTCACTGTTTCATTGTTTCCACTACATAATATATTATATCATATCCATCAGCCGTATTCTTTGCGTACACTAACTCCGAGAATCGTGTTAGGAAAGCAGTGAAATAACCGTGATGATCCGACGCCATGGCATTCTTGAGATCGATCATGAAGACTTTTTTCATTTCATCTGTTGAAATTGTCCATCAAATTATACATATAGGAAGGGTGCTATTAATATTTGAACACCAGTCAAGTGTGAGTCGGACTCGGGTCGGGTCGGGTATAGAACGGTAAAAAGATGCCTACAACATAAGATGGCGGCACAGGCAGAATAAGCTAATCTAGTAATAGGGCCGAAACTCTAAAAATGTAGGTAATAGAATTCAAAATTAGATGAGAGGTTTCAGCACAACGTATATCGGTTTTACCCACGCACGTTACGCATATTAACCTAGATGTTTTACTGAGATTAGGAATAAAAACTTTGGTACCATCTCCCTTATAAATTCTGTTCTTGACGACAGTGAGTTTTTTTTTAATATAAAATAAGGGCAAACAAAACATCAAAATAGGTGCAGTTATAAGCGTCAGTCTTGGTGGGTCCTTGGCTTAGGCACCCAGTGGTCGAAGTACCTGTGGCCGACACCCCCGATTCGATTAATTTAATTCAAAGCAATTTTTGATCAAATGTACTGTCAGGCATAAAAATGTTTTACAAAAATAATTGGACGAGTTATTCGAAACGTCCCGTCGCAAGGCATGTTGTCTTGTCTTACCCCGTGTACTAATATCCCATCAAAAACATAAATGTGAAATGAGAGCCAAGTTCAATATTATGATATATGCCTTGGTTGTTGACTTCAACGACAAAAGAAGTGAGATCTAAATGGGTGCCAAGTTCAATGGTCAGTTCTGAAATGTATTTATAACAACATACTTAAAATATTTTAAGTTAAAGAAATGATGTTTTAAGTTGTTATAAAATCAAATTTGGCTCATACAGGTGAGTACGTTACATTGAGTTCTACCACAAAACGATTTTTCACCAATATTTTTTGCGTAAAGTTTGATGTACAAAATGCTTGGTTGACGACTTCGTGATGAGGTCTTTTACACCCTGTATGAGCCAAATTTGACATATTTATGTGAAATGGTTTTTCAGTTAGGAGGGGGTCAAAAGTCGCTCCAAATGGTTCGTGTGCCACTCGCCAGTTCTGTTAGGTTGAAGTTGGCTTGACACGCTACCGCGTGTCTAGAATCGTCACGTGCATACGCTATCGGTGCGTTCGTTTTGTTCGGCGAATAAAAACGCATCGCGTCGCTGTTCAATCGCTTTATTGGCACATGATTTAAGCACTTACCTTCGCCTGGTAGAAGAAAGTTTGCTACAGTAGTTGTATAAAAAGTAAACATTTTTGTTGGCTTTGGTATAATTGTAGAAGTAGTATCCATTGTTGTGATAACTTTGCTGATTTTGAAGGTGCTGTCTGTAAGAAAGTAATGTAGAATAGTTATTGTCTGAGACACTGATCAGTCCAAAACTTCCTCACTACTGGGACACATGTCTCCTCTCAGCAGGAGAGAGAGAGGGCCGTAATCCAAACCGTGGGCCTACTGCGGGTTTGTGAATATAATGTCACATATCTTCAAATTTTTTCTTCATCATTTTGAGAGAGTGGTGATACCTAAGTCGCACAAAATTATGTGCCTGCTTATATTAGAACCATTGATTTGAAGTTCATCACCACTGTTATAGGGACCTTAATAGGTCTCTATAGCAGTGGTGGGACAGTTTAAATAAGTCAATTGTTAACGTCCAAGCTATGGGCCCGCGCGGTGTATTAGGTACGGCCCTATCGGTTTACCAGAGAGGCGAGCAGCAGCGGAAAATTATAGGCTAAAACCTAATTCTTCATACTTCATTATTCCATTTCAGTCATTTGCACCTTTTGGCAGAGTTGTTGAGTTGTCGTATTGCCACAACATGTCAACGTTGGGATAGTCCAAATTTTTGTCTAGATTTACATGACTCAAATCGTGGTCAATTTCCGACAGTGTCTTTCTTTCCTCTTCTATTCTTTCTTCGATGTCAACCAACATTCGTCTAATTTTTGTTAATGATCTAGCAAGTGGATCTTTTACCGAGAGGTTCTTATTTCCTGTAGCTGAAAGTACAATAGGCTTGTCGGTTATATTGAATAACTTTATGTTACAAAACTTTGCTTGAAACTGCGGTCTCAAAAACACAAATATTTACACAAAAAAGTTTTTTTCTTTCTCAATGTATGTACAATATTTTGTAGTCGAAGTGACCTCTTTAGACAAAAATTGCCTGTGTTAGGTCATATCGCTCTTCCAAAGTTTAAAGTAACGTGGTGTACCAACGAATTTGAATCATAATATCTTAAAAAAAAAAACATTTCAAAGGAATTTTACAAAATAATTTAAAACTATAAAAAAACCCCACAATATAGCGTCGTTGTTTTTTTAAAATACTTATCTATGTACACTTGGGTTTTTAAGATTCGTCTTAAAAACCCAAGTGTACATAGATAAGTATTTCGACAATTATGGTTCCTATATTATTCGTAATATAAGGATAGGAACCATAATTGTCGAAATCCATCCAGCCGTTTTTACAAACATACAAGATACGCGCGGAAAACATAACCCTTGGCAGTCGGGTAAAAAGTTATGCCAAATTTTTAATTTATATAATCTATAATATAAAAAACTTTTTGCAAAAAAAATAAAACCGACTTCAAAACACAAAAAAGTGAAAAATAACTTTAGCTTCAGAAGGCGGTGACCTTTTTTGATTAATTTAGTTTTTTTTTTGTCACCGACTTCTGAAGCTAAAGTTATTTTTCACTTTTTTGTGTTTTGAAGTCGGTTTTATTTTTTTTGCAAAAAGTTTGTTTATTTTTCCTTTTTTAGTCGTAATGGCCTATATAAATATAAGCTATGCATTTATTTTACATTGTTAACAATACATGTCATGGTAATAGGCTTATCCCCAATAAATGGAACTTAACATATCTAAACTGTCGAAATTTACGTGTATTGTACACATCTGCGTACCCCTCAGAGCATACAGGCGTGATGTTACGTCATGATGTTGTATAAACAATAAACATCCAAGCGATTGCAAAAATCACGACCGATTTACCGTCTAGTTTTGAAGAGTTCCATTGTATATCTCCGAAGACCAGCATCAGATCTTCGCCAAATTTAAATGCGACCATTTCAGGAGTATACTCTTTTAAATAAAAAAATAATTTTGAAAATCAATCCACAAATGGAGGAGAAATCGTTGAACATACATGAAATTATACCACACGACTGAAGTAAAAATATTCATAAAATGAAAACTACTGGGCCAAACTATGTAAAATTTTTATGGGACCAAATGGCAACTATTCCGCATCAAACTAAAAAAGAATCACGTAAATCGGATCATAAATCTCAGCGTAATCGGTGTACATACATAAAAAAAAAAAATACCGATCGAATTGAGAACCTCCTCCTTTTTGGAAGTCGGTTAAAAATGAATCACTGAATGTGTTGCTAAGCGCAAATCTCAAGAGCAGCTGAACCGATTTCGCTAATTCTTTTTTTATAATTTTCGTGGAAGTACGAGGATGGTTCTTACGGAGAGAAAATCTTTAAAAAAAATGCCTGAAAAAAAAAAGAGGTTCGACTGTTAGGCGGTACGAAGTTCGCCGGGTCAGCTAGTTAAGAATAAAAATGTACCTACATAAGCAAAATATGTAATTCAGCAGTTAATACAATGTGTTAATACAATGCGATCCAAAGCTGTTGAGAAACGGACGTGTTCAACTCTCTCTCTCAAAAATACAATAAAAAGTGCAACGAACTCGGCATCGGACTCCGGTAGTCTGTTTCAACTGACGTCTGAGATAAAATTACTGCGCGGTGACGTAGGCGATCTCAAACACCATCTCAAAACTCTCACAGAACATTTAACACTGTGTAACCAACGCATTGAAGCATCAGAAGCTAGCCTGGCCTGCGCAGAAGCCAAGATTCAAGTGCTTGAGGATCGAGTACGTGAAATCCCTCACTTACAGTCTACCATACAACAACTCACTGAGCAAGTACAGTCACAAGCACAGGCCAACCTGAGAAACCAAATCGAAATACTAGGCGTAAATGAAACTGCTAACGAAAACCCCATTCATATAATTCTTACAACAGCAGTAAAAATTGGCGTTAATCTAGAAGATGCCGATTTAGAATACGTTACTAGAGCTGGGCCACGCTACAACGACCACACCGAGAACAACACCAGTACCCCCCTAGAGAAACATCCTCGCCCGCTGGTAGTTAAGTTTCTACGTCGTAACAAACGGAACGAATTTCTACGTGCGGGGAAATCTAGACGTAATCTCTCGTGTGAAGACTTAGACATTCCTGGAGCTCGCAGGCCTATATACTTTAACGAGCGGCTGACAAAAGAAAACCGGCAGTTATTTCGAGCTGCGAAGCCACGTGCCAAGGAATGTGGTTACAAGTACTGCTGGGTCAAAAACGGAACAATCAATATACGCAAACAAGAAGGAAACCCTGCCATTGCCATCAGGAACCAGCATGACTTATCGCGTCACTGCTCCATCTCACCTAAACAAGCAGAACTTTAGTGAGTCAGTTTTCACAAACTCAGGCGGCAACTCTTTATGTAAGCACCTGTTACGTTCTTCTTTTAATTTCATATTTTTCTTAAATGTCTATTGTTTGTTAATTATGCAATATTCACTCCAATACCTAAAAGGGCTAGTTAAAAAGCACCTATTTTGTTTTAATATTTTAATATTTTATAAATATTCTCATTGTATGTTTATCATGCCTAAAAGGTCCGAATACATGAAACGGCAGGCACTATGGCACAAACAAATATTATTAATTTTAATTAATTTTAAACAGTTTTGCTGTTTGACCGATATGCAGCGTTTGCTCAAATACTTATTTGGGATAGCACCCAAACTTTATGATTCTTTCTTTTTTATACTTTTTAAATTCTTTCGTTATCTGTGTATTATGCTGTGTTTGTTTACACACACACAAAGGCTCGTACCTAAATACACACACCTCACCACTCATGTCACACTACTCACATCAACGCACATATCCCGTCTAAAGCACACACACAATTACACACTACACAAACTGTCTTACGGAAGCATCCCACACATAAACACAAATATACCTCCTGCAACAACCGATATTCTATTTAAAATCTCCCTCTTGAGTCTTGGCTTCAATTTTCATAGTATAATTTTTAATTATGGCTTTACTTAGTGTTTCCGATGACCTAGACGATTCCTTTGACATAGAATGTCGTTCTGTAGAATCACTTGAATCTTGCAGGAGTATCCTTAAAGCTTCCACAGACAATATCAAGGTGCTAACATATAACATCAGAAGCTATCAAAAAAACTTTGACGATTTTGCTATTGCTCTGAATCGTCTGGACTCAGATATCGACTATATAATACTCACTGAATGCTGGCTGTCTGACGGTACTATTATAGAAGATCTACGTGGTTATAGCGCTCACAAAACTACAAATCAAGTAAACAAAAATGGAGGCATTATTGTCTACACAAGAACAAGCCAGAGTAGCAGTATTACTACTATAGAATCCAAGCTTTCCGACGCCGATAGTATATTATTAAAAATTAACAACAATTTCAGTCTCTTAGCCATCTATAGGTCACCTTCCTTCACTAACGCAGAAAATTTCCTCAGGTCCCTTGACTCCACCCTTTTTGAACTCAAAAGCCCACAAACACTAATTGTAGCCGGTGACGTCAATCTTAACATTAACGACTTAAGCAATAGTCAAGTAGCTAACTACGCGTGTCTCATGGCTTCACATGGGTTATCTCCCACCATTACACTCCCAACAAGACAAGGATCCTGTATCGACCACATATTCATAAAATCACCTGGAATACCTCTTGGTCTTGTATGTAGCTTATCTATTACTGATCATGATCTTGCCCTATGCAGTGTGCCTATTAAACCGGAAAAGTCCAAAAACACTAAGCGATGGCGGGTCAAAACTGACTGGACAGCCGTAGCTAATGAGATTATTAAAACAAACTGGGATTCTGTCACTGATGCAACCTGTGTGAATACTGCACTAAACTATTTCAACAACACGGTATCACGAGCCACTAAGACCCACACTCAAAATGTTAAAATTAGTCGCAAAATGGCTATCACTCAACCCTGGGTTACCCCTGGATTAATAAGGTGCATGCGACACCGTGACAAACTTCATCTTGACTGCAAAGCCAACCCCGATGATCACACAAAAAAAATAATTTACACTAGATATAGAAACCATGCAAACACAATTCTTCGCAATCTCAGAACAACACACAACAGAAAAGAAATTGAAAGTAACCAGAACAATCCCAAAAAACTATGGACAGCAATAAAAGGTATATGCAAGACCAAAAAATGCAAAACTCAAAACACATCAATTAATTTAATCACATCCAGTATGTCTCCAACAACATCTCTAGACAACTGCAATCAGCATTTCGTTTCAGTAGGGGAAAAACACTCGGCCAAGATCCTCGACAAACTAGCAACCACTCACCAATCACTAATAGACTCACATATAACTCCGAGCTTTAACTCTCAATCATTTTATTTGCACCCGACAGACGAAGACGAGGTCTCTAACATAATACACAATCTGAAAATAGATAGTGCACCGGGGCCAGACCAAGTAACAGTTCCACTAATCATAAACTGTAGAGAAAGCTTAATTAAACCACTCACACATATATTCAACCTCAGTATAGAAACAGGTGTCTTCCCCGACGCCTGGAAAGTTGCTGCAGTTTCTCCTATCTATAAAAGCGGTCCCAAAGACTTACCAGAAAACTACAGACCTATTGCTCTGCTAAGTATAGTCTCAAAAATTCTGGAAAAATTGTCAATAAAAGACTGGTAAATTTTCTGGACAAAAACAAAATAATCTCGGACAGACAATTCGGATTTCGACGAGGAAAGTCTACTGAAGACGCGGTGTCTCTCTTGACTAATCAAGTTTCACACCACATAGAAAATGGAAAATGCTGCGTCGGTGTTTTTCTTGATTTGGCAAAAGCATTCGACACCGTGTCTCCCGGTATTCTTCTAAAAAAATTAGAAGCTTCGGGGATAAGGGGTGTACCTTTGGAATGGTTCGCTAGCTACTTGTCATCACGGTGCCAATACTCCAAAATAGGCAGTCTCCAAAGTTCCTTGCTACCCGTCACGTTTGGTGTTCCGCAAGGCAGTACCCTCGGCCCAACGCTTTTTACGCTTTATATAAACGATCTAGTAAGCCTCCCTATAAACAGCGCGGAAGTGATCTGCTACGCCGACGACACTGCCATCATCTTTCACGACTCGACTTGGGAACGGGTGTATCGTTTGGCGGAACAAGGCCTCTCTCAGATAGCGCACGCCCTAGACACTAATCTACTAACATTAAATGTCAGTAAAAGTAAATATATTGCTTTCTCAAAAACCAGTGCCTCCAGCCCATCCCAAACTATGTCCATAAAAATACACACTTGCTCACAAGAACACAACAACGCTTCCCACCACACATGCCCATGTGAAGTCCTTGAACGAACAGACGCAATAAAATACCTCGGAATAATCTTAGATAACCAATTAACTTACAAAGCCCACATATATGCCGTATCCTCCAGAGTGCGAAAACTGATCCATGTCATGAAAAAACTCCGTGACTGTTCCCCAATCGATGTGCTGCGAACGGTCTACTACGCACTCTGCCAGTCAATCATGCAGTACTGCATCGGTATATGGGGTCGGGCTTGTAAAACCACATTCATTACATTAGAGAGGGCACAACGGGCACTGATCAAGGTTGCACTTAGAAAACCTTTTAGATTCCCCACAGACCTTATTTATCAGGAGTTTAAAGTTCTAAGGGTACGACAACTTTTCATATTACAAGCAACGCTTAAGTACCACGCAACCGTAAAAAAACTGCCTGATTACAACAAATTAATAAACAAGCGGGTATTTAGAGTACCTATACCAATTACCAAATCGGAACTAGCTAGACGTTGTACTAATTTTTCACATCCAAACACCTTCAATAAAATCAGTAAAATTTGCGACCTAAGAGACTGCTCAACCTCCACCTGTAAAAATATATTAAGAGTAGCCCTTTTAAAATTGACATACGACGCTACCGAAGCCTTGCTATAGCACCTGCACAACAGTCACACACACACCCATACACACATACACACCCATACACACACACACGTACACTCACAAAAACTCAAACACACCAGAACAAAAGCCCAACAAATGCAGACTTTGCTTTATTTCTATTTTCTACCTTGCTTTAACCTTTACCCTGTTAATAATATTTTTAATGTCCACATGTTTGTTTTTCAATGTAACAATTGTTTGTAAAATTCGCACTCCCGAGCCACAAGATACAAGCGATGCTTAGTTTGTGGCTCACCGACTATTATGACACACCTGTATTTTTATATTGATTAATAAACTGATTTTGATTTTGATTTGATTTGAATAATAATCTTATATTTTACATTTACATAGAACAGTGGGAAATGGATTGGGCGGATCACGTGAGCCGCATACATAACGACCGCTGGGCAAAGGTCTCAACACGATGGGTGCCTGAGGACGGACGGCGCCGCCGAGGTCGGCCTAGGAAGAGGTGGTGACATGATCTAGACGCGCATCATGAAGGCTGGTTCGAGACGGTGCAGGAGAAGAGTACCTGGAGGGATATGGGAGAGGCCTTTGCCCAGCAGTGGGACATGCAAGGATACTAAAAAAAAACTGGAACAGTAGTAGTGGTGTGCGGTGCGTGTTTTGTCCGTCGTTATGGTTCGGTACCAGCAGGCTTAACCAAGTTGACAATCTACAATCGTTGACGCTAGTAGAAAACTAATCAAATGTATGGGAATGACATCATCTCAACGTTAAATCACGTGATCAACACAAACGAATAGGAAATTCGTAGACAAGTTTAGGTACATCGTTCAAAATGATAGAATAGAATGTTATCGTTTCTACAATGTTGATCACTATACTCTTTGGTTGGAACGCTCACGGGCTCACCACGGACTAAAGTGTAGGTTTTTTCTACAGAGCGATCGGCTCAGTCGTGTCAACTTGGCTACCAATTTAGCGCTTTCTACAATCGCTTACGACGAGGTGTTTACGATTGTAGAAAGAGAATCGATACGAAACGTTTTAACTTGGCTAGGCCTGCAGGTATACCGAGCAGGTTGATCCCGCACCAATGACGCACCAACAAATCAGAGAAGTGCCTTATTTTTTAATAATTAAAACTTTTCTACTGATGAACAGTTACCTACCGGCTCCTAATATTATTAAAAAGCGTGATATTTCAATCAAGGTTCGATCAAATCGGTATGTACGGCAAATTTGTGAGTCCGGACATCTGACTTTAATCCGCAATTATCCTTAACGGATACCGGTTTGACTGAACCTTTGCACCTTGTATAAAAATCTACGTACTTGCTCTTACCGATTCGCTAAAAACGAAAAAACAAAACAAAAATGAAGCAAACATTCTATTTAACTTACTTTACATTGCGAAATGCAAAACATATCGCGTCGACCAATTAAGAAGGTCTTATGGCCAATAAAATAAATCAAAGTCCATAAAATAAATTTTATTTAACAGTTTAAAGAAATATGGTGTGTTGTTTCGTCACTCAATGTGCACGGACGCACGCAGTAAACGCAAATGTGAAAACGCACAATGTGATGCAACGTAAATAAGGACGATTTTAAAATTTAAAGATTAGAACGAGAAGTACGACTTTGAAAATCGTCGTTGAAGCAGTGGCGTAGAGTGGGTTTTTGCTGCCCGGGGCCAGCGGGAAATTCACCGCCCCCTCTATTTTTCATTTCATTTTAACATTGGAAATGTTTTTTCGATCGCTTCAGTTTAAGCCCCCATTTTCGCTCAGAGTGTGACATCGCCTTGGTGTCGTGAGTTTTAGGGCTACATGAATGTTTGAGGTCTCAAAAGACGCGTATCAACAAAGGCGGTATACGGTGAAAACAAGAAACGAAAAAATTATAAACTTTCTTTGAACATTTTTTAGGGTATTTTGGCATAAAATCAATTGTATCTCAAAAACTAAATGTGATATCGAAAAAATGAAAAAAACCTTCGGGGTATTGAGTTGAGCTACATTAAAAAAAAACGGATTTCTGTATCACTAATAATCTAGGCAGGAGGGTGCCCTTTGTGTAGCGTAATTTCGGGGAGCGCGCTCCTTAAATGCACTTCGCATTGCTGATTTATTAATGGATTGGGAGTGTTTAAGATTGGATCTTGAAATGTATTTGTAACACTTATTATACAATATCTTGTTACACTTATTTTAATTTAATTTTATAATGATGTTAATTTAAATAAATTCTTTAAAATTATTTTTGTGGGAGAAGGAATGGTAACAAAAGGCAATACCGTGAGTCCTGGAAAAAGGGTAGAGAGGCCTTTACCCTCCAATGGGACAATACAGGCTCCTAATTAATAAACGTAGGTAAATTACCAATAGGTACTAGTTATATCTGCAACTGTTGGCGTTTCACACGAAGCGAAGCCGAGTGTGATAATGAGAGGTTTTCCTTTTGAGGTATTAAAAAAAAACTTAGTTTCCAAGAACTCTATAGATGGCGTTGAACTTACTATGCCAAAGCCAAAACGCTTGAAAAAAAAACATTGTGTCACGTCACATACTCTCGTTGACTGACACTTTCATTTGCTTAACCTTCCGAATATAACCAACATTTCTCGCGCTTTGTTAAAATCAGTTTTTTTAGGTTTCGTTCCTTGCATTATCATACTTACTCCTAGCGCCATCTATCCAGCGACTAGGGAAGAGCTAAAAAGAAAATCCCTCATTGTCATTCTTTATTCTTTTTATTTAAATGGTCCAAAGAGGAGTCAAAACATTTTAAAATTTTATTTAACACTAGCTGACGTCCCGCGGTTTCACCTGCGTAGTTCCCGTTCCCGTGGGAGTACGGGAATAAAATATAGCCTATAGCACTCATGAATAATGTAGCTTTTTACCAGTGAAACAATTTTTAAAATTGGTTCATTACTTCCGGAGATTACCCCCTACATACAAACTTACAAACAAATGTTACCTCTTTATAATATTATTAGTATATTAGTATAGATAATTGTTTAGAACGAACTTACAGTATTTTTATATTTCTTTAGAGCATATTATTTTATGACTTTGGACAAATTTATATTGAGTTGGCATGAAAATAAAATCACACAATCAATAATAGTTCACAGTGCAGAGTAGTATGTATAAACGAGAACTGTATTGACTGTTTTTTTCTTTTGTTACAAGATTTAGTAAAAAATACAAACTTATACCTATACGTGGAGTAGAAAGAACCTTCAAGTAAATGCATCTGCAATTAAAAAAAATAACATTGTAGCTAAAGTGACTATAAAAAAGAAGCAAGCGATGAAAGTGAAAGAAAGAAAGAAAAAATCTTTATTTATCGCAGGGACATGACATGCATACAAAATTTAAAAACATAACAAACACTCATAGTATAACAAAACGGAACATAAACAAAGAGTAAATTTAAAAATATAGTTGACAGCTTGCACGTCGTGAGTGCGATAAATAGGTTACCACTCAGCATGATGCTGTGCTATGGGGAGCCCACAGCACAGCGCTGGAGTTCAGCAAGTGGTGTAAGACAATAATTGTTGCTCTCTGAATAATAGATCCCGACGCAGTAGAGACTCACAAATTTCATAATAATTGTTTGGCTCCCGAAAGGATAGTGGTAATAAACTAAATAGTACTTGATAAACGCGTATTGTCCTTAGAGACACAAAAACATCTATTTGAGACAAAACGAACCACACGGTCCTAATAGTGAAATTGTTTGCCTGTGTTTTTACGCAAAGTAACCCAGAAATAAGATCCATTCCAAGCCGAGTGAGTTAATATCAAACAAAAGAACAGTTTTGCGATGTTGTTTGTTTGCAAAAAAATATTATTTTTACCTTACGGATTTTTTACATCGTGCATTTTAGCTTTATTACTTCAAAGACAATATTAAATCTATTACGTCTAATCTATAATATTAGGCATCGTAAAAAATGAAAAGCCTGCCTAAGTGCATTTTCATTTTAGTCAAGAAAAAAGTAGCAAAACGTAACAATATACCCTCCTGTACCTATACCATGAGTTTACACAGCCAAAACTCGCTAGCGTCTCCGTAAATTATATGTATGAAATATTGTACAGCGCCCCTAGCGGTCACAGAAAGAATTAAAATTCGTACCATGATCACTATAGATTACGATAGGTTCAAAACCTGACGTAATCTATTCGATAGTCTCTAACGTTTTTTATCTGTCACCATACAAAACGGTACCATGAGTCACTAATTTTACTGACGCCATCGAATAATACGCTTACGAGTTACGATAGTCGTTACGTAGCTCACTAGCATTTAGACGTGTGAAACATGTGTTTACATTAAAATAATTCACGTTTTTGAGTCTAATACAGTCAAAATAATTTCTGCAAGAGCTTATTTAGCATGGAGTATGTTAGTGGTGGCTGAATTTGAAGACCAACGACGAGAACAACGTGATTTTCAAGCCAAAATGAGAATTCATGTAGGATACCAATCGGAAAATATAAGTGCAAGAAAGTTTATTAAACTTTACTGACTCTCTTTAGTAAGTTTATGTAATATTAGAAAACGTAATTTAATAAAAGGTGTAACGCAGGGTCTATAGAAGTAGTAAGTGCGGTGTCGTTACGCAGTCGCAGCGCCATACCTTGCGCGCCCCCTCCCGTCGCCTGCGCACCTCTGCGCAGCTCAAGGAATGGGACGCAGTCGGCACAAAGAGAGTACCCGAATCGCTTCACGACAACGGACGTAAAAGTAATCCTCCGCGACTCTAGCCTCGTGATGTTTTATTGTTGTACGACTTGAGTTTCGATGCCCTATTATACTTGATGTATATTAAATATAAATGTTTTAACACTAGAAGTTAAACTGGCGCCCAAACTAGTGGCTCGACCTACGTGACCAAGTGCATACCTACTCACCTTAAAGTACGGACGTTCGACCTTACCGTTGTCATCACGAGTGTGAAGATGCCGACAACGAGGAGAGGCGAAGCGCTCAGTCAACAACGAGGAGAGGATGAGGACAACGTCACGCTCACCGAAGATGAGGAGAGTGTCGTCGGGCGTGGCCACGCGGACGAAACCGTAAGTGCCGCCGGCTCGAGGTCGACACAGCAACCAGCTCCCCAGATCTCCCCAGACTTCCTATCCACGCTGATTGAGACTATCACGCGTGCGCAAGTGGAAGCCAATAAAAGCCTCATTAACTCGCTGATGTCACCCAATGGCGAATTCAGGGCCTCCACCTCAGTAGGCAGCGCGCCTACCACCAACGCAAGCAGCGAGAGTTCCGCTGTGGCAGTCGCATCACATGCTGACGCTAATTTCACAAGATGCACGGCGAGATTTGACGGGACCTCCCAGGACGGTCCTGGAAGCCGTAGAGGTCTTCAAGGAGTGTGCCGCCGTAAGCGACGAGCACGCCCTCTGAGGATTGCCAATGCTGCTGGAAGGTGAAGCCGCAGTATGGTGGCGTGGTGTCAAGGCGTCGGCGGTCACCTGGTCGGACGCGATTGCGCACCTACGCGCGACCTATGGCGTGGCGCAGCCCTCCTATCAAGTCCTACGACAAATCTTCGCCAAGGAGCAACGAGAAGAAGAACGCGCGGAATCGTTCGTGTGCAAAGTGCGGGCATTAATTGCCAAATTACCATAAAAACTCGAAGAAGTGGTGCAAGTAGACGCTTGCTACGGGTTACTGCACCGACGTGTGATGAAAAGAGTGCCGCGAGATTGTATACGTAGTGTAGATGAGCTAATGTATAAGGCAAGGATTGCTGAGGATTCATACAAAGCCCTAAAGGTACCAAATTCCGTTACTAGTAATAATAAAAACCGGCCAAGAGCGTGTCGGGCCACGCTCAGTGTAGGGTTCCGTAGTTTCCCATCCGTCACAATAAGTGTTCCCACTTATGAGTTTAAAGGTGGGTATCCATTATGTAAAAATGCTTGCATATACGAATATACTACAAACTTAGTCCAGAAATTATTTTGTACAACTTTTTGTCTTTTTGTACCAAAACTGTTGTTTCCATCAAGTTCAAAATGATTTCCCTAGAAAGTCTTTATAAAGTTCTACATTTCAGTTTTTTTTTTCATATTTTTTAAACTTATTGTTCAAAAGTTAGAGGGGGGGGACACATTGTTTTTTTACTTTTGGAGCGATTATGTTGTCGCCATAGACATCGCCTTATTCAAACCTACATACTTTCAATCTTTTTTACCCGACTAACCCAAAAGAAGGGTAAATGTTTTTAACTTTATTAGAATGTGGCGGTAGTTTCCCATCATTTCCTTCCTTCCTATTCATTCCTGCAGCGTCTACCATAGGTCAGAGCGAAACAGCAATACAAAGCTGGAAGAAGATGGAACGTAGCCGGTTGGAGTGTACATAACGGGGCACTGAGGAAAAAACAGAAAAATTTAGATGAATTTTTCAAACATAATAATACTTACTTTTTATGGTTTTATCGTATGGAGGACATCAAAAGAAACAACTTTTACCCGGGATTTTTTTTGTGAGGTCAATGACTGCTGAGCTAGGAGGCAAAATTTAACTCACATTGTGAAGGCGTCTGGGACTTGACCTTGACCCCAAGGGTCAAATTAAAAAAGACGCAGACACGGGGTACGTTCGAGGTCAGTGACCTTGACGCCAAGGTCAGTAACCTTGACCCCAAGGTCAAATTAACAAATACGCAGACACGGGGTACGCTCGTAGTCAGTGACCTTGACCTCAAGGTCAGATTCATAAAAACAACCCTTTTAACCTAACCTGTCCATCCTTTGCCCTTTAAGCAACTTAGTCCAAGAGCGAGCGAAGCGAGCTCGAGACTTGGGGCACTCCGACTTGGACAGGTTAGGTTAGAAGGGGATGGCGGGGTCCAGTGAGCGAGCAAAGCGAGCGAACTGACCCCGCCATCCCCTTCGTGGTTATTTTTTTTATGACCATTAAGCCCCGCGAAGTGACCTCGAGCGTACCCGTGTCTGCGTCTTTGTTAATTTGACCTTAACCTTGACCTTGGGGTCAAGGTCACTGATCTCAAACGTACCCCTTTTTAAATTTGACCTTGACCTTGGGGTCAAGGTCACTGACCTTGGCGTCAAGGTCACTGACCTCAAAGCGTACCCCGTGTCTGCGTCTTTTTTAATTTGACCTTGACCTTGGGGTCAAGGTCATTGACCTTAAGGTCGTCCCCCGGTATTTCCCCACCCTAGTACTCCCACATCCCACCGGATCCCGAAGGCTTGATTAGGCGATGTTTTTGGGTGAAATTTTTCTAGTGCGTCTTTTTTTCATAGTGCCCCGTTTTGTATACCATGACCCATCGAGGACGTGCAAAGCCCTTACACCAGGAAGGCGACTCCAGACTTCTGCAAAAAGGTAAGACGCTGCATCCTGTGTCGTTCTATTGTTCCTGTTTCTCCTTACCGAAAAATAGCCTCCTTCAAAATCAATGTATGCTGCCACATAAAGTTTATTACAGTCCACAAAACCGCCGATTCTCATAGCAAAGCTTTGAATCGCCGCTCCAGGCTTTTAGAAGCCTGGAAAGAGCTGTTAGACACTTCTTCCATTTCATGGTAAATTCCCCGCACCCCCCATGTTAGTGTTTAAAGGTTTTCCAAAAAGCTCGAAGCGCTAACATTTTGGTCCCCCGAGACGGATTTATTTTCTATTTTCAATTCAGTATTAGCTTCATTCCATTCCTTAGGGAACCCCGCACTCGTATCTGAATTCTTTCAGATTCGACTGATTAATTACATTCGTGTCATTTAATTCATCTAATCAAAACCATAAATTAGTTATAAAAATACATTTGATAAATACGTTTCATTGTTGTATCTTACTAATTTACAGCCATACGTAACTACGTATACATAACTTTACTTCATTCACAGTTGCATTGTATTTTAGCACAAAGTACTTAGGTACTCATTCCTTTATAAAAAACCGGTTTTAATATTATCAGTTCACTACATTAGCTGCTTGTTACCGCGCGCGCATTATAGTTATTGAATATAGGTTGTTTACGTTTTGAGAGCTCACTCTGTGCGTTCCGATCTACTTACTTGAACAGCTGTTTTATAACCTACCTACTTCATTGTAATAAATCAAAATGCCTCGACCTGCCGCTGATGATAAGTTTAGGATAACTGACTGTGTTAGGTAGAATAGACTATAAAGAACACACGTGTTGATGTAATCTGCGTTTTTGTGGCAAATCGCGTCGCAAAAGTTGTCGATAATATTCCCGCAAGTTGTTTTCATCACGTGGCAGGCATTGAAAACCCTGCTGATTGTTTATCGCGAGGTTTATCACCTGCGCTACTTGCCAATCACCCTCTGTGGTTTACCGGACCCCCATGGGCATCTAGGCATCCATCAGAGTGGCCTATTTCTGAATTCGATCGCGAAGACATCGGTGAAGTGCCGGAGCTGAAGGCTTCTGCGCACGCTACAACAGTAGGTGAATCAACATCGCCTATTTATGAGCTCGCTCAACGTGTTTCTTCATGGTCGAAGCTACTCCGCATAATTGTCTATATGTACCGCTTTTCAAAATTATTATCGCGCAGATCTTACATAAACAAATATGATTTAGATTTTGCTGAAACTAAAATCATATCCGCATTACAACAAGTTCACTTTATTGATGATATAAATAAATTAAAAAACAGTAAGAACTGTTCCCCTGCTATGCAAAGACTTAAACCGTTTTTAGACGCAAACGGTATCCGCGTCGGCGGTCGGTTGACTTACGCAAAAATCAATTACGCACAGAAACATCCCTATGTATTACCTAGGCACGATCACGTGATTGATATCTTAATCGATTATTACCATCGAAAGCATTTACACGCCGGCCCTGAATTGCTCATGTCCATACTTAGGAATCAGTATTGGATACTGGCAGCGCGACGTGTCATTCGTCATCGTATCCATAAGTGCAATACGTGCTTCAGAGCAAAACCGCGCCCATCTTTTCCAATCATGTCAGATCTGCCCGAGTTCCGCGTCACTCAAGTTGACAAGCCATTCACGCATACTGGATGTGATTATGCTGGCCCTCTCCAGTATACACCGGTTCGTGGAAGAGGTATTAGAAGCCGCAAGGCTTGGGTCTGTATTTTTACGTGTCTGACAACCAGGTGTTTGCATATAGAAATCGCTTCGGAGTTAAGTACCGCCAATTTCCTTGCTGCTCTGAAGCGATTCCTAGCGCGTCGCGGCCCTGTGCAGTGTATTTACACTGACAATGGTACTAATTTTGTCGGATGTAGTTCTTACCTTCGCGATCTTTACAGGTTCCTCGATAAGCATCGCGCGCATCTTGAATATGAGCTTTCAGAAAGTCGCATAGAGATGAAACGCATAACACCCCAATCGCCTCATATGGGAGGTTGCTGGGAGAGCATGGTCAAGGTGGTAAAATCTCATTTGTTCCAGATTATCGGTCAACAAATATTATCTTATGAAGAGCTGTTGACGGTGCTAACGCAAATCGAGGCACTTGTAAATTCGCGTCCGCTGACCGCTATGAGTCGCGACCCTTCAGAGCCATCGGCTCTCACGCCGGCTCATTTTCTTAATACTGCGCCCCTCTGCTCTCTGCCAGCTCCCCAAGTAGAGAACGTTAGTTTGTTGGACAGAGATTCTCTCTTGCAGAAGATGGTACAGTCTTTCTGGCAGCGATGGCGGGTAGAATATTTGCGTCAATTGCAATCTAGATCCAAGTGGAATACTCCATTCACTCCAATCCCACTGGGATCAGTAGTTATATTGATGGTCGATAATGCTCCACCATTTGCTTGGCCTAGGTGTGGTGGAGGCTGTTCACACCTCGAAGGATGGCACAACGCGGTCTCTTACCGTTAGAACGTCTAAAGGTAGCCTGGTCCGCCCAGTGGTCCGTGTGTGCCTTTTACCGAGCCAGTGAAAGTGCAACTCTCATACCTTAGGTTAGTTCAGAGATAGGTTTATTAGAAATAGGTAAATTTATGTTAAATTCTCTGACTCTTTTTAGAGCAGACAATCCCGCGAATAAATTATTAAAACTGACTCTGTCTAGATCAGATCTTATCGCTTAGTTATATAATAATACATTTGTAAATCTTAGGTAGGGTATACGTCGTTAAAGGCAACCCTTTAAGGTCGGGAGAATGTTGTCGCCATAGACATCGCCTTATTCAAACCTACATACTTTCAATCTTTTTTACCCGACTAACCCAAAAGAAAGGTAAATGTTTTTAACTTTATTAGAATGTGGCGGTAGTTTCCCATCATTTCCTTCCTTCCTATTCATTCCTGCAGCGTCTACCATAGGTCAGAGCGAAACAGCAATACAAGGCTGGAAGAAGATGGAACGTAGCCGCAGCCATATTGAGAAAAGATTCGTCTACTCCGCCGCCGCGAAAGCACCTCTCCAGGGCTTTACCGCAATAAATCTAGATTTTGTGATAAATCCAGGGTTTCGGGTCTATAATTCAAATTAGATCCACCTAAATATTAAGCTACAGTGATTTGAAGTGCTGCAAAAGGGAAGGAACCTTTTATCTGTGGAACCACGCTGGCCGCCAGGACGTGCAAAGCCCTTACACCAGGAAGGCCGTGTCGTTCTATTGTTCCTGTTTCTCCTTACCGAAAAATAACCTCCTTCAAAATCAATGTATGCTGCCACATAAAGTTTATTACAGTCCACAAAACCGCCGATTCTCATAGCAAAGCTTTGAATCACCGCTCCAGGCTTTTAGAAGCCTGGAAAGAGCTGTTAGACAGTTCTTCCATTTCATGGTAAATTCCCAGCACCCCCCATGTTAGCGTTTAAAGGTTTTCCAAAAAGCTCGAAGCACTAACAGATTATTTCCGAAATTATTGACATTATCAAAAAATGATTTTAGGAAACTCCTATTAATTTTTAAATACCTTTCCAACAATATATCACACGTTAGGGTTGAAATTAAAAAAAAAATCGGGAAGTGATTTTTTTTTAAATTAAACTTTACATATAGTGGGCTACCCTAATAAAACATTTTTTCCAATTTTTATTTTACCACTTTGTCGGCGTGATTGATATACATATTGGTACCAAATTTCAGCTTTCTAGTGCCAATGGTCACAGAGATTAAGCGAGGACGGACGGACGGACAGACATGGCGAAACTATAAGGGTTCCTAGTTGACTACGGAACCCTAAAAATTTTAAACCGTTAACAAAAACATTGGCGGAGACTACTACCGACCGCAAACTCACGCAATCGACTTCGAAGTCGAGTGCCTCTACTACGAGTTAGACGGCGCTGCGTAGCAACAACAGAAATAGACCCCGTTGTAGTTATTGCAAGTTATTTGGGCATGTTAGTGATGAGTGTCGCAATCGTGTTAAGGCGACCACTAATAAAATAAATAGCAACACTACGACTAAGGAGTTACGTTGTTATGGTTGTGATAACAAGGCGTCGTGAGATCGAAATGTGATGTTTGCGTGAAACCATTGTCGAAACCGGATGAGAAAACATCTTTAAACACTGTTGATGTAGATTTTTATCGTCGTGATGTTAGTTGTAATAATGACGTTGGCGCAAGTAATGCTGATTCGTGCGTTCAAATAACGAATGTGAGTGCGCGCGAACAGCACCCATTGTTAAATATTAGTCTTATGGGCCGTAGCGGCGTGGCTATTGTAGATACCGATGCTACACATAGCATTGCGAGCCCTCTATTACACCAACTGTTAGTAGATTCAGGAATTATGTTTAGCGAAACTAAACGTTTTGTACGCCTAGCTGACGGTACACAAATCTGGAGAGACCTGTTGTCAGCTGAGGTAGATGTTATAATTAAAGGTCGCAGGGTAATGTGTCAGTTTTTAGTATTACCTGGCGATAACATTAGGACGCTGTTAGGTGTAGATTTCTTGGCGCGGGCCAGCATGGTAATAGACGTCGCCCGACGCACGTGGGCGTTCTCAGATAGTACGGAACATTGTTATGATTTTGTTTACACTTACACACTTGATCCTGCTGACGCGGGCCTGTTGAGCCCCGCATCTACTGAGTTATCGTTGCGCTCGGACGAAGGTTCGATGTTAAATCCCGAGCAGCGGCGCACGCTTAGCGCGTTTATTGAACATCGCGCACCCCAGTTTGCACGCGACAGCCCAGCGACAGAGTTCGCCACGCATTGTATAAAGGTGAGTGCACACCAAGAATCTATTGCTTGTCCACCGTACAGAATGTCACAGAATAAGAAAGAGGCCTTGCATAAGGAGCTTGATAAGCTGCTGCGAAATGACGTCATCGAAGAGTGTGAGTCACCTTGGGCCTCCAATGTCGTACTGGTAGGTAAGAAGGACGGAAGTTTAAGGCTCTGTATAGATTACCGGAAGCTTAACGCGGTGACCGAGCCTGGCCGGTACCCCGTCCCACGCATTGAAGATATACTGCATGCGGCCAAGACCAGTGAGTACATGACCACTCTTGACCTTCGATCAGTTTACCATCAGGTGAGTGTCTGCCCAGAGGACCAAGACAAGACTGCGTTCACAACGCCACTTGGTACCTTTAGATTTAAGCGGATGCCGATGGGTTTACGGAACTCAGGAGCCACTTTCCAGAGAATGATGGATCGGTTCCGGTCTAACCTGAAGGAAGTGGATCTCCTCGCGTATCTTGACGACCTAATAGTGCTGTCACCGGGGCCCTTTGAGAAGCACCTGGCTGACATAGAGGCAGTTTTCGAACGACTGGCAATGTTTAAGCTAAGGGTCAATAGGGACAAGAGTTTCTTCGCAAAAGAATCTGTCAAGTTTTTAGGCCACGTCATAGTGCCAGGCGGAATTCAGGTGGATCCAGAAAAGACTGTGACGGAAAGGGTGTCCGTGGGGGTAAATAAAAGAAAACCACGGACCCAAGTCAACATAAAAATATATTAATAAACTAAACGGGTGTGGGTAGGTTTATGGTCACAAGTTTTCCAAGCCCGCCCGGGGGGTTGCACGGTACTCTCCTGGCTCAGCCCGGCGTGACGATGACCGTAGCGGTGTGCCACGCTGCAGACGCCAGGTAGGGTGACGGACGGCAGATGTTCGCGCCGACCCGTAGAATTGCGACGCGGCCACGCAGGTAAAAGGTACCCGCTGCGGAGCCCGCGGCAAATTGGATGCCGGTAAAACGGTTGTCAGCCGAAATCCTGACTGTCAGCCGGAATCTTGAACGTCAGCCGTAATCTTGAACGTCAGCCGTAATCTTGAACGTCAGCCGTAATCTTGAACGTCAGCCGTAATCTTGAACCCCAGTATGGGGTTTACGCAGACACAAAACGGAAAGAGTTAGGTTAATAACAAAAATTAAAGCTGCCTGCTTTAAGCCCGAATATTCTAGATCGCGAATACTTCTAGAAATTTAATTTGAGAGAACGCGTCCAGTCACTGGGAGCAGAATATTTCCAAAAAAGGCTCGTCATCGCGAGTCCGTGACATTTATACTGGCGTGCTTACGCATAGACAAGTCTTCACTCATTCGATCAGATACACGTAACGCGCGCACAGCACTGGTAAAAACAGCTAATTTTAGTCGTTTAGTAACTGGACGGCCCAATGAGTATGTATACTCTGTGGCGTTTGTTTTGACATTTAACTTAATTAAAGTGTTGAATAGGTTATGTTTACAAAGTAACGGTAGAAACTATTCTGAGTTTCTACAACGTTACAAGACAGCAGCCATCGACAATATGGCCGCCCCTCAGAACGTGAAACACTTAAAGTGCTTTTTACAGACGTCGAGTTGGTACCGACGCTTCATTACTAATTATGCAGAAGTCGCGAGGCCCCTTACTAACCTCCTGAAGAAATCGAGTGTTTGGCGATGGGACGTCGAGCAACAGGAGGCGTTTGAACGCATCAAGGTTCTTCTTGTGTCCGCTCCCATCCTCCGTCAGGCGGATGAGTCGAAACCCTTCGTCCTTTGCACTGACAGTAGCGCTTATTGCCTTGGAACTGTTCTAATGCAGGGGGAGGGACACGACGAGAGGCCAATTGAGTACACAAGTCAACTCCTCACTAGCGCCGAGAGGAACTACTCCACAACCGAGCGGGAGGCTCTCGCCGTCGTGTGGGCACTCGGTAAGTTCCGTGGTTATGTAGAAACCGTGAAGGTCACAGTTAGGACGGATCACCAGCCCCTGCGGTGGCTGATGAGTCAAAGGTCAAAGATGGGCCCTCACACTGCAATAGTTCGACCTTAACATCGAGTACATTCCCGGTCGCTCGAACGCGGTTGCGGATACGCTGTCGCAACCTTTCTGTTCGGAGGACCAGAACGAGTGCGCCTTACGTATGACGGTCGTTGACATGCAGAAGAGGAACAGTAGTGATATCCGCGGCAATCAATTATTGGACCCAGAGGTTGGTAAAATTATTGAGGACATGGAGTCTGACGAACCCTCTAGAGGGAGACCATGGTCCGACCGCGGGTACACTATTTCCGCTGGCATATTATACAGGTACAGTCTAGAGGCAGATAATGGAAAGGACTGCTGCTTGGTCGTGCCCGAGCACGAACGCAAGCAGGTCATGGCTGACCTCCACGACGTACCGACAGCTGGCCATTTCGGCGTAGAACGCACATTAAGCCGCGTTCGTGCAAGGTATTATTGGCCTGGTATTCGCGCGTTCATCACGAATTATATAAAGGAATGCGTGCCTTGCCAGAGGTATAAAGCCAGCAATCGCAAACCAGCAGGACTGCTGCAAACCCCTGCCGTGTCACGACGATTTGAGGTAGTCTCCGTGGACTGGAACAGATGGGTACCGATCGTAGAGGACGTCTGCTCGCGCTGGGTGGAATTGTTTTCATTGGAGAGTGCCACCAGCATCGAATGTGCTCAGACTCTCGCGAATGAAGTGTTCCTCAGGTACGGAGTGCCACGCCGTCTTATCAGTGACAACGGCGTGCAATTTGTGAGTGAGGTGATGCAGCAAGTGTGCCATGTGCTGGGGATTAGCCAGTCACTCACGCCCTTTTATCATCCCGACGCTAACCCCATAGAGAAAAAGTACCGAGACCTCAAACCTCAATTAGCTATACTCGTAGGCCACGACCATGCCACGTGGGACATGCATCTTGCTGCAATCAGGTTTGCTATGAATTCTGCGATTACCAGCAGTACAGGGTATTCGCCGGCTTATCTTACCTTCGGGAGAGAGCTACGAGCTTTCCGATTCTGCGATAGACATGAGGGCTATTGTAGATCACGACAACTTCGTACCCAGCATTACGCCTTACTTGAAGAAGATGGCTGCAACCCTGGACGAGGCCAGGGACACTCACGAGAAGGCGCAGGCTATCCAGAAGGAGAATGCTGACCAAAAGAGGCAGGCGATCTAGTTTTGTTAAAAACGCAGGGACCTAACGACGTGTCCCACGGACAAACCGCGAAGTTCATCCCACGTCGCGACGGCCCATACAAAATAGGGAAAATTGTCAGCCCAACAACTTACGGCCTGCAGAACGTGCAGACCGGTAGTGACGTGGGGAGGTATCACGTTTCGTATCTCACGCCCTTCGCCGGTCAAATAGAGCCACCCAAGAGGGAGAAACGCCGACGTGGTAGGCCCCGCCGGTATTTGGACTAGCCCAACGGCGAGGGCACCTAGTTGGACTAGAGGGGGAGGATGTAACGCGGGGTCTATGGAAGTAGTAAGTGCGGTGTCGTTACGCAGTCGTAGTGCCATACCTTGCGCGCCCCCTCACGTCGCCTGCGCACCTCATACCGGGAGCTCAAGCAATGGGACGCAGTCGGCACAAAGAGAGTACCCGAATCGCTTCACGACCACGGACGTAAAAGTAATCCTCCGCGACTCTAGCCTCGTGATGTTTTATTGTTCTACGACTTGAGTTTCAATGCCCTATTATACTTGATGCAGCGGAGAGCAGCGGTGGCCCAGTGGTGGCAGCCCCGACTTACGAACAGTAAGTCGTGGGTTCGAACCCAGACAGGCGCATTACTTTGTGTAATTTATTTCATCATCACTGCTCTCAAAACGGTGAAGGAAAACATCGTGAGGAAACCGGCATGTCCTAGAACTAAAAAAAAAATCGAAGACATTTGACATCTACCAATCCGCACTGGGCCCGCGTGGTGGATTATAGCCCAATCCCTCTCTTAGAGAGAAGGCCTGTGTCCCAGCAGTGGGAACATTAATAGGCTGATGATGATGATGAATTACCTATTATCAATCCAAACAACAAATTGAATAGAAAGTTCAAACATACATTTCCATGAACACTAACAATTGAAACTGTGAGACACTGGTCCTCATTGTATTCAATAATCTGTTTGAATCTATTATTTGTAAACTTTTAAACCATACAACACAGTACACAGCTCTGTGACACAACGTCAACAAACAAAAATACAAATAAAATAAAATATAATGTTTTTACAGATTTTGGCTAAAGAGGATCACAGAATGTTTCAAAAATTTTTATACCGTTTTGATCGTTCTTTACCGCTTGATACCTATCAATTTAACCGCGTTTGCTTTGGATTGCGCTGTAGTCCTTTCCTCGCCATGCGAGTTTTAAGACAACTTTGTGACGACGCACGCGCATCTTACCCGCTCGCCGCGGATGTTGTTGTACATAATTGTTACATGGACGATATTTGTTACTTCGTTCCCACCGTCCAGGACTCCTTGCGGATCAAGGATCAGAGATGTGAATTATTTGAAATACATATATTTGAAATGCAAATACAAAATGCAAAATACCTATTTTTATTTTACATTTGAAATACTTTTTTCAAAATGTATTTTATATTTTATTTGAAATACTTTAATAGAAGTATTTTGTATTTGTAAAATACAAAATAGTTTTGTTAATTTTGTTAATATTGTTTTCTTATTTTTCATGCCTAAGGGGACTACAGAAGCTAAACGCGAGTTTTATAATGCAAAAGCATATAATTCACTGCAATAAAAATAAAAAATAAAAACAGAAAAATATATGATATTCTTTAGAATATAATCTATGGCATTAAGTCCGCCTCTGTACTTTGTGCTTGAAGTGTTAAATAAATAAATATATGCTACTATGATATAGTGTTTTGAAAACATAATATACTAAAAAATACAATACTAAAAAAATACTTGATAAAAACAATCACGAACTTATCTCTAAAAATTTCTTTTAACTAGTAAAAACCATACTACATACATGCGATCATTCTGATTTTTTGGCAAATATTTCTACAAGCAACATATTAGCATGATAGTGTTTTATTTTTTAGTCCAATCAATAGATTTTTTGTAAATCGCAAAAAACCACTCATTTCGGCCCGTAGTGACTAACGTAACAACCACTTTGTAGTGCAAGCTGATAAGAACTTTATTCCAACAGTATTTCAAACCTATTTTGAAACACCACAAATAGAGTTGCTAATTTAGCTCCTGTAGTCTCCTTAAATCCAAAATTACTCTAATAAAAAGAAGAAAAGGGCTAAATCTTATTATACGTTTGTTGCGGACTGTGATTCTTCAGCAGCCAGTGATTCTTCAGCAGTCAGTGATAATGTCAATGCTACAATAGATCTGGTAACACTACAATACCTATTTAAAAGATGAAGACAAGACTTAAAAATCCTTGAACAGATATCCATAATGCAAAAAAACTCTTCCTTAAATATAATACCTGCTTGCATACCAAGTTCTGCATCTGTTTAACGACTATTATCATTTGGTGGAATGATTATGAGGCTCCATAGACGGAACATGAAAGACGAACTCTTTTAATAAATACTAGTATTGAAATCAGTTAGTTATGTAATTAACAAGGTATTTTATTTGAAAAACCTATTTTGAAAATACGTATTTTGCATTTTGTATTTAAATACTTTTATTTAAAACTATTTTGTATTTTTATTTGAAATAGTAAAGTAACATTGTATTTGCATTTTGAATTTAAATACTTTTACTAAACTATTTTTTACTTGGTGTTTACTTGGTGTAATTTATTTCATCACCACTGCTCTCAAAACGGTGAAGGAAAACATCGTGAGGAAACCGGCATGTCCTAGAACCAAAAAATTCGAAGACATGTGACATCTACCAATCCGCAGTGGGCCCGCGTGGTGGATTAGAGCCCATTCCCTCTCATAGAGAGGAGGCCTGTGTCCCAGCAGTGGGAACATTAATAGGCTGATGATGATGATGATGATGATGAAAATATTTTTTCACATCTCTGTCAAGGATGAGCTGTTAGGATTGTTTACGGCCGGGGGCTTTAACCTTATGAAATGGTCGAGTAACTCAACAGAGTTACTCGAGTCATTGCCTGATACTCACCGCTATTCTTCCAAAGTAAATTTCGATGAATCTAATCAAAGTCTAAAGGTTCTTGGCCTGGAATGGTCTCCCACTACAGATGTTTTTACCTTTTCTGTCACTCTTGACAACCGTCCATGTACCAAGCGCAACATCTTATCGGTTATTGCTCGCCAGTTTGATGTTTTAGGTTTGATCGCGCCGACTATTCTTTATGCGAAATTAATCTTACAAAAGCTCTTTGTTCTCCAGCTGGACTGGGATGACAAGCCGCCCCAAATTGTAATGATCCTTTTCCTTTGCTTTGATCTTCGCGAACTGCCCGCATTACGGGACCTAAAGATAAAGCGTCATCTTGAGGTGTTTAGAAATTACCTCGTCACTATTATTGCATTTTCCGACGCGAGTGAACGAGCTTACGGAGCCGCCGTATATGTCAAAGTTCAGCAGGATCCCCATTCCCCAGCCAGCGGTCGTCAATCTGGTGTGCGCGAAATCTAAAGTCGCTCCGCTCAAAACGATATCGGTTGCCAGACTTGAGCTCTGCGGCATTTTACTTATGTCTAAACTGGTGCAACGAGTTAAGAACACTTATAAACCGCGTCACAAAATTGAAAATATATTTTGTTTCACCGACTCAATGGTCGCATTATATTGGATTCATTCAGATCCCCAAACTTTAAAAAACCGGCCAAGTGCGAGTCGGACTCGCACACGAAGGGTTCCGTGCCATTGACTATATTTAGTATTTGTTGTTATAGCGGCAACAGTAATACACCATCTGTGAAAATTTCAACTGTCTAGCTGTCACGGTTCATGAGATACAGCCTGGTGACAGACAGACGGACAGACGGTCAGACAGACGGACAGACAGCGAAGTCTTAGTAATAGGGTTCCGTTTTTACCCTTTGGGTACGGAACCCTAAAAGCATTTATGGGGTAATGTAGATTGCAGAGCAGTCCCCATGAAGCAATAATACACTCCGTTAGTTGTACACAGTTTATTATCCACCAACACAGGTTGTTAGTTATTACACACACAGTTAACAGTATCTAGACGATCAGTTCTTAAAAGGTACTAATAAAATAGCGGAGCTCTTGAACCGAAACGTTTTCACTCCCAGCATGGCGGCAGTGTTGCCATCCTGAGTCGGTGCGTTCGGAAATCGAACGCCGCCACATCACCCCCCTAGGGAGTGGGAAAGATCATAGATCAAAAGGTTTTGCGAAGCGAACACTTCTACCTGAACGAGTAGTATAAGGTAAGGTACGTTGAGTATTGTGTGTTGTATCTTCTGTTTGAGGTTTGTGAGTGCTTGAATGAAGTGTATCATAGGATGTCTGACTGTTGCGAGTAGGAGGAATGGGTGTGTCAGCTGTGTGAGTGGGAGTTTGTGTGGGAGTGAAAGGTTGCGCAAGAGTATCCACGTATGCAGGTTTAACACGGTCTACACTCACGACTACTTCCTTGTTCCCGACCATGATGGCATTGTCTTTTCAGAACGACTCACGACAGGATGAGGGCCAGAATAAGGTGGTTGTAATGGTGGCTTCACGTGATCGTATCGTAAAAACACATGTGTAGCCGTGGCAAGGTCTTTAAAAAGAAAAACTTTCTTATGGTCATGTCGTGACGCGGGAACAGGGTCTCAACTCAAACATGGTTCTCCTAAGTTGCGTGACAAAATCAGCTGGATCAGCGGTAGGTTGGGCTGGCTGAAGAACAACCATCTCACAAGGTAGATGTAGTGGTTCTCCGTAAACTAATTCAGCTACCGAGGTACCGAGATCGTCCTTCAGCGCGGCTCGCATGCCGAGTAAGACGATGGGCAAGGCTTTGATCCATGATTCGTCACGACACATTAACGATGCCTTTAATTGGCGGTGGAGCCTTTCGACCATTCCTTTGGCACAAGGGTGGTAACTGGTAGTGCGTAACTTCTTAGTGCCTAGTTGTGCCATAAGTCGATGGAATAGGTCAGACTCAAACTGTCTTCCCTGGTCAGTCGTGACGCGGGAAGGTACTCCAAATCTTGAAATCCAACCGGAAAGCAGCGTGTCGGCAGTTTCCTCGGCAGTAATGGTTCGCATGGGCCATGCTTCAGGCCAGCGTGAAAATCGGTCTACTGCCGTCAAAAGATAGCGATAGCCTTCGCAGACGGGCAAGGGACCCACGATATCGATATGGATGTGCCTGAAGCGGCCAGATGGCGACGCAAAAGTACCAAGCGGGGAAACTGTATGCCTCGTGACTTTATTTCGTTGGCAAGAAAGACACGTTTTAGTCCATTCGCGGATGTCTTTTCGGATGGAAGGCCACACGAATCTGTCAGCCATTATATTAGTAGTTGCGCGAATGCCGGGATGACTCAAACTATGCAGTTTCTCAAAGTACTTTCATCGGAAAGGGACGGTGAGAAACGGACGCGGCTTACCGGTGGACGTGTCACAGATTATAGTGACGTCCGTGCCAGGTAAGGTAACCTTTTCAAGTTTTAAAGAAGTGTCAGCGTCCCGTAAAAAACTCTGGAGTTCCTCGTCGTCTCCTTGCGATTCAGCCAATGCTGAGAAGTCGTTCTCTAGAGAAACCGCCTCAATCCTCGACATCGTATCGGCTACAACGTTGTCTACACCTTTGATGTAAACGACGTCGGTCGTGTATTGCGAAATGAAAGAGAGTTGATTTAGCTGTACAGGGGGCAACTTTTCCCGGCGCTGAGAAAAAGGGTGCAAAAGAGGCTTGTGGTCTGTATATATTGTACAGTGTTGCGCTTCCAGAATGTGGCGGAAATGTTGTACAGCCTCATATACAGCCAAGAGTTCTCTATAATAGGCCGGCCAGGAGGATTGGCGAGGATTCAGTTTCTTGCTGAAGAATGCAAGGGGTTGCCATTCAGTAATTGTACGTTGCTGCAAGCACGCACCGACGTGCGTACCGGAAGCGTCCGTGAAGAGACCCAATTGAGCATTGAAAAGCGGATGTGCCAAAAGAGTCGCTTGTGTAAGGCTTTCCTTACAAGCATGAAAGGCACTCTCAAGCTCTGGAGTCCAAGGTACTGGCTTTGCACCTTTGAGTTTGGAATCGGCCAAGACATTTACCAACGGCGCCTGCATCAGAGCCGCGCGTGGCAAAAAACGCCTGTAGTAATTTATCATGCCCAGGAACCTACGGAGGCCCTGAACAGTTTTAGGTAGGGAGAATTCCTGCAGAGCAGTGATTCTCTCTGCTGGCGGACCTATGCCTTCCCTGGATACACGATAGCCTAGAAAGATAACTTCTTTAGCTCCCAAAACGCATTTTGCTGGATTCACGACAACGCCGTAGTCAGCCAATTTTTGAAAAAGAAGGCGCAAATGGCGTGCATGTTCTTCTTTGCTGTGGGAGAAAATGAGGATATCGTCTAGATAAGGAAAGCAGAAGTCAAAATCCCTTAAAAGTTCGTCCATGATTCTCTGGAACGTTTGTCCCGCATTGCGCAATCCGAAAGTCATATACGGAAATTCGTATAAGCCGAAAGGCGTTATGATCGCGGTCTTGCATATGTCCTCATCGTGAACAGGTTTCTGCTGGTAAGCTTTAACCAAGTCGATGGTACTAAATATAGTGGAACCTGCGATATTATGCCCGAAATCTCCGATATGACGCAACGGGTACCTATCAGGAATGGTGCGTGAATTTAAAGCGCGGTAGTCACCGCACGGACGCCAGGAAAGATCTTTCTTTGGTACAAGCTGCAAAGGCGAGGCCCAAGGACTCTTGGACGGTCGCGCGGTACCGTTTTTAAGCATCTCGTCGAATTCCCGCTTAGCAACTGCAAGTTTTTGAGGCGCAAGACGACGAGGGCGACATGACACAGGTGGACCTTCAGTAGTTTTTATGAAGTGAAAGGTCGTATGTTTAATGTCCCTGTGAAGTTCTGGAGGCCTAGTAATAGCAGGAAATTCGGCGAGAATATTACTGAATTCAGATCCTGAGGCAACCGAAATGGTTTTGACGCTTGCCTGATCGGTAGAAGCAACAATGGTGGAAACGGAAAGGCCAGTGATGCCGTCCAGAAGGCGTTTGTTCCGGCAGTCAGGCAGCAAATAGTAGTGGGCTAAAAAATCGGAACCTATTATGGGAGTGCTGACGTCAGCTATGATGAATTGCCAGCGGAATTCACGTCGCAATTCAAAATTGAGGTTAAGCGATACCATACCGTAGGTCTTTATCGAGCTGCCATTGGCTGCGCTGAGCTCATAATCAGAGACAGGAGTCTTGCCTCTCATCAACCTCCGAGGATAGCAACAAAGGTCTGACCCTGTATCAATCAGGAATCTGACCCTTGAAGTTTTGTCTGTGACAAAAAGACGACGGCCTGGCGTAGTGGCGCAGTCAGCTGCCGCCGCTACTGACTGGCTTCCTTGTTTTCCAAATTCCAAGAACAAGGAGTAATACATTTCGTAGCTTTAGCTTTAAATTTCTGGTGGTACCAGCACAGCTTCACATCAGATCCTTGGGAATGGTTCCTAGACCTGCTTTGACTTCGGTTGCGGTTATGGCTGCGACTGCGCTCGCGAGTGAGCGCTGCAACAGTCGTGGTCAAATTTTGCATCTGCGTAGCGATGGCATGTAAGCCATAGGGGTCAGGAACAACGGGAGCTCCTCCAGGTGCTGCAGCAGCATGTACAAAGGAAGACGCTGCGATCCCGGGTGCGACTTCCAGAATTTTGTCGGCGCGGGCTGCGATGTCATCAAGCAGATCCGCGCTGGCAGCCAGTATCACTTGAAGATGCTGCGGCAAACGACGCATGAAAAGTTGTCGCAAGATACTGTCGTCATCGTCTTTGAGTTTGACGCCGGCGAGGGAACGTAAGTGTCGTAAAAATTGGGAAGGTTTTCTATCCCCAAGCTCTTCCTCAGTGAGCAGTTGTCTTACCCTTTCCTCTTCAGACCGTGATAACCGGCGTGTCAGTTCCTTTTTAAGGTGATCATATTTACCAGAGCTTGGAGGACTCGTAACTATATCCTCGATATCAGCCATAATTTTGAAATCTAGTTGGCTAATCACGTGATCAAACTTAGTCTGGTCACTTGTAATGCCAGCGATACGAAACTGCGTTTCGACATGCGCGAACCATATTTCAGGTCGTTGCTGCCAGAAGGGAGGTGATTTTGGCGATACTTTGCATACTTGATTCCCTGAGTCATCCATTTTAGGCTCCTGATTAGGTTCACCTTGGGTAAATTTCTGGGCTTGCATCTCTGTGCGAAGTTGGGCATTCTCCTTTATAGTAGCCTGCAACTGTGAAGACAATGATTCAATCTCACGTCTGAGAGCTTCCAGCTTCGCGGCGGATTCATCTGTATCAGGCATGGCGGGAAATGGTAAGTAGTTAAAGCGTGTGCGTGAAAAACAAAAGGTAAGTAGTGTAAATGCGGTGAGTAGTTTTATACTAGATGTTTAAGGTAGAATAACAGCAATCGCTGGTTAATAAACCCTAAGTGCAAACGGCATGTTCATAGATGGGAGAGAAAACAATATACGTTCAAATAAACAAAGGCCTTAAAATTAAAAATTCAAGTGTTAGGTTATGGCTAAAATTCAAACAAATATGATTAATAAGTTGGCATTCCATGCAACACAATTCAAAAGGAATATTAAGTTTCAAGAAAGAAAATAACCATTAATACCCAAGGATTCATTTAATATAAACACACAAACAAGTTAGGTCAGTAAAATGATGGAAAATAAAAATAACCAGTTTAGTATAAACACAGCACAAAAAGTTAGTACAGTAAAAATATTTCCTTAAAACTAAAAGATACCGTAACCAATTTAATAGTAATGTCTCTTTATGTTAAAAATCAGTCAGTTTTTATACACGCAAAAAGGAAAAACACGATGTAGTTTACCGAAGACCCAATGTAGAAAGAAGAAAAAAAAAAAAATCAAACACCTGTCGTCGTCGTGCGAAACATGCGATGAATGTTGAAGTAATGGAGCAGCAATGAACATCAAACCGTGTCAGCAATGGATGTCGAAATGTACTAGCCAGCCATGGACTTCAAACTTGCAGTGGCAATGTACTTCGAACTCGCAGCAGCAATGTACTTCGAACTCGCAGCAGCAATGTACGACGTAGTTGATGCGGGTCAAAATGATCGACCAACCAGATCGAAGGATTCAAATGTGCTAAAAATAGCTTCGACGCTGGCGAACTTTGACCTTGAAATAATTTTTCTATTAGAAATAAAATAACGCTCGATGATCGAGAAACAATGTGATAAAAATCTGTCACTGGTCTTCTCAGCTTGTGAAAATAGATGTACCTTGCACGAAAATGTCCTTTTTCGGCAGATTCTTCGGGAAACGTGTTCAGAAGTGGTCACCAATATGGGGTAATGTAGATTGCAGAGCAGTCCCCATGAAGCAATAATACACTCCGTTAGTTGTACACAGTTTATTATCCACCAACACAGGTTGTTAGTTATTACACACACAGTTAACAGTATCTAGACGATCAGTTCTTAAAAGGTACTAATAAAATAGCGGAGCTCTTGAACCGAAACGTTTTCACTCCCAGCATGGCGGCAGTGTTGCCATCCTGAGTCGGTGCGTTCGGAAATCGAACGCCGCCACACATTCGTCGCTACGCGTGTTACAAAAATTTTAGATTGCCTTCCCGCGGAACATTTCTTTCACGTTCCCGGTACCGACAACCCTAGCGACTGCTTATCGCGAGGTTTGTCTCCTAAGCAATTGTTGTCGCACCCGATGTGGTTCAGTGGACCGTCGTGGCTTCAACAGAGCGTCGATACGTGGCCTGTTACCTCTGTCGACACTAGTGCTATCTGAAACCAAAGTGGTTTCATTGCCGGTTGTAGCAGATGTATGTGTAGACACGCATCCACTTCTTGCATTGTCGCATCGCGTTTCTAAGTGGACGGTGCTGCTTCATTCCGTTATCTACGTTTACAAGTTCTTGGGTAAACTGCCGCGATCTAAATCGATTACCGCATCAGATATGATTTTTGCTGAAAGGATGTTAATTACCGCGTTGCAAGAATTTTACTTTTCTGACGAAATCGCACGATTAAAAGCAAACAAAAATTGTCGCACCGCGTTAAGACGCCTCTCCCCCTTTATCGATAGTGAGGGCTTATTGAGAGTCGGCGGTCGACTCCGTAACGCTGATTTGACCAATGAACAACGGAATCCGTTGCTGCTTCCGCATAAAGACCGTATCACCGATTTGATCGTGTCGCACTATCATCGCCACAACTGTCATACTGGTCCGGTGGCTCTTATGTCAATATGGTTTATGGTTTAAGAACTTTATTTCTCAAAAAGAATTACATTCACTTATATGAGAAAAACTTATTTCTACTTAGGATACATTAATGACGCGACAGTTACACAATAAAAATAGTTTAGATTAGTACACTACCCGAAGATAGCTTAAAATTTTAAATCCGCTAAAATGTGTTTCTTTAGATGTTTCTTAAAAGTATACGTAGATTTTTGATCTTTCACATGCCGAGGCAATTTGTTGTAAAGCTGTGCTCCTTCATACAGGATAGTACTCCTGCCGTAGTTTGTTCGAGGGGCTCGCAACGCTATGTCGTTTGCTTGTCTAGTTCTGTATCTGTTTAGTATTTGTGATTGTTTTGTAAGAGTTATTTGTGTGTGTATGTTTTTGTTTAAAATTGTATGTACAAGTATACAAGTATTATACCTATATATCTGAGAAATATTCATGAGCTTTGTGTTATTATATAGTTTTAGTGTAGGTGTTCGGTAGTTGTATTTAAAAAGAACTTTGATAATTTTATTTTGAGCTGTTTGCAAGATTTGTAGGTTGGATTTATAAGTACAGCCATACACTTCAATTAAGTAGTCTAAATGAGGTTTCACCATGGAGTAATAAATCATATAGCAGACTTGTGGTGGAAGACAACGAACAATGCTGCGCAGTGCACCTGTTAAGGAAGAGAGCTTGTTTCTTATTTTCTCAATGTGCGCTTTCCACGACAAGTCGCTATCCAGTAGAAGTCCGAGGTATTTTTCTGCTTTGGATTTTTCTAGAATTTTACCATTGAGGTTAAGAGTGTGTTGTGTTTGTATTTTTTTATTTTTAGCTGCAAATATTGTGTACTTTGTTTTATTAGTATTAACTGTCAGTAAATTGCACTGGAACCAATCAAACAATCTATGTAAGTCGTCTTGTGTCTGTTCCATAAGAGTATCAATTTTATTACCAAAATAGAACAGACTTGTATCGTCAGCATAGAGTGACACATCACCTCGTATTCCTATGTCTGTAATATTATTTATATATACTAAGAACAGCAATGGGCCCAGAATAGAGCCTTGGGGAACTCCACATGTAATCAGTTGGGGGCTACTCTGACAGTCATCGATTTTTACCACTTGAAATCTATCCATGAGGTATGATTTAAAGATTTTGTATGCTGCTCCAGTAACACCAATCGCCTTCAGCTTTTTTAGCAGCAGTTCATGACTTACTGTGTCGAAAGCTTTCTTAACATCTATAAACAGACCCAAAGCCAGTTGTTTCCGATCTATGTTGGTTTTAATTTTGGTGACGAGATCGACAGTAGCTGATAAGGTGTTCGATTTTGGCCGAAGTAAGTATTGTGTAATCGGATATATAACATTTTTTCAAAGACTTTTGAAATAATAGGGAGTACAGAAATGGTACGATAGTTTTCAACATTTGATTTACTGCCACCTTTATGTATCGGTGTAACTTTTGCAATTTTCAGACTATTAGGGAAAGTTCCATCTAGTAAACAAGAATTTATGCACTCACTTAAATTATCCTTAATAAGGTTTTTAACACATTTTATCGTCTTTGCATTAAGTCCGTCTAAACCAGCACTAGTGTTGATTTCAAGATCATCTATAATGTTTGCAACTTCATTAGCGGTAGTTGGTGTAAGCTCTACTAATTGACTATGCCCCTGATTCTGTGGAAGTGTGTTTGTTAAGTTATTATGGTATTTAATAGGGATATCATTTGCCAATTTTGGGCCTATAGTCGAAAAGTAAGTGTTAAAATGTTCACATACTTGTATTTTGTCCATTGCAAGGCCATCAAGTATTTCCGGAGCACAGCCAACCTTTGTTTTATTACCGGTGAGGTTATTTATAAGTGTCCACATTTTTAGGGGATTTTTAGAACAGTTACTAAACTCTTTTAAGTAATAATTTCTCTTAGACACTTTGTTTCGAACACTAATAAAATATTCTTTAATTTCATCATCCTTAGGATTTTCTTTCATCTTTTTCCATTCTTCATTTCTTTTGTTTATATCCAATAGCAGGTCTTTATTAATCCAATCTGTCTTTTTTGCATTTAGAATTTTAGTTTTAGTTGTTTTATTTTTGTTTATATTCGATTCTAGATATTTCTCAAATGTAGTGTAGTCATTATTTACATTTTCATAGTTGGTTTCTTCTAAAGTTTTATATAATTGTGAGTAGTTGACTGCTTCGTACTGAATTTTCTTTGGAGGATCAGGCTTGCATCTTTTTATTTCAAATACAATTTGTTTGTGGTCGGACATTGCAGATTCAACAATGGCCAACCGGAAACAACTTGCATTGTCCTTTACATTTGTAGATACATGATCCAGTATTGTTTTGCTAGTTATTGCTTCTCGAGTACAATACTTTTCGTGGATTTTATTCAAAATACTATAGCCTTCCCCTTTTAATACATTCAAATACTCTTTTGTATTCTTATCTCTTTTTAGGACATTGAAATTAAAGTCACCAAAAGTTATACAACGTTTTTTATTTTGTAGATAGGTAGTGGTTGTGCCAATTTTAAATCACAGATTAAATTTTATTATTTGGCAACATTACGAATTGGTTGGTAATACATCCCTATCTCCCATCCCTTCCTTGCACGGAACCTATCGTACTAGTGGAAGCGAGATGGCAAACGTACGGCGGAAGTGATCCGTCATATTTAGACATTCATAAGACTTTTGTTCGTTGGCTATGAACCTGTGTGTCGAGAACATTGCGTTCCTAAGAAAAACTGGAAAATTGGTGAAACTTGGTGTTTGTGCGTGAAAACTGCTGTGAATCTTGCTGAGGAGCTGCCGACGAGGAAATCAAGGTACCGTACACCCCTGTAACCCTTAAGAAAGACCGATTTCACCATGTCTCCACGCGGTCTTACAGCGTCCCGTTTCATTATTTTCCAAGTTGATTTTGTTGCTTCTATTTTGCTTTCCCGCGCATCCAGGTAGAATAATCTTCAAGAAATTTTGTAACGTTCGATCTTTCTGGCTTATATATATTCCTTTATTCAAGGAATTTTTTTTCACATAGACCCAGAGAAAGTGATTGTCGTCGTCACACTTTTCTTCAACAAAGTTGTGCTTTACATTATTGTGGACAAATATAGAAACTCCCCCACCTCTGGACTTAGATCTATAGCTGTAATAATGGGAATAATTCGGTAGTTGTACTCTTTGTGCTTCATCACTTGACTTGATACACGTTTCTGTGAGAATGATTATATGTACTGTATATTGCAGAGATTCGATGACACATTTTAGCTCATCTAGTTTTCCAGGTTTTATTATGCTGCGGACATTTGCATAGAAAAATTTCAATGATTTTGTACTTGAGAATAGGTTATTGTAGTTTTCTGTGATTTGGTATGTTATGTTGCCAGAAGTCTCGACTGTATCGCTATGGAGGTATTGATTTATTGTTGGGAGTTTTTTGATTGAGTTTTCATGATCTTCGGAATCCCTTTAATATATTTTATGCTTAAGCCAGATTCGCCGTTCGTTAAACGGGTTTGTAATTCTTCCTTGAGGCTTTTCATATAGTTTTGTTGTTGCACAGTCTGATCTGAGTAGATTTTTATTTCGGTTGTTTCTAATTTAGCTTTGTTTCGTAGCAAGCTTTTAGTTGCACTGTCTGATGGAAAGTGAGCCTTTATTGGGCGATTTTTATCTGAAGAGTATTTTCCTAATCTTATTGTTTTGACAGGTCCGGAGCAATCTTCTGAGAGCGTTTTTACTACTTTTGTTACTTCGTTTATGTCATAATTACGTCTTTCATCAGAGTTTGAAGCTTGTAGCTCGGGTATGCCAACAATTATTATGTTTTTTTCTCTTATTCGCCGTTCTTGGATTTCAGTAACAATATTTTCATACATGGGAGTCATTAGTGTTGTATCAACGGTATAATTCACAGTAGTTTTTAGTTGTTGTAACTCCGTCTCCAATAATTTTATTTTGTTGTCATTTGCATTATTCGAATCCTTTAAAAGAGCGATTTCTGACCTCATTTCGGCTTGCTGTAGCACTAGAAATTCATTTGCAGTTTTAATTTCAGTTATTTGTTCCTTAATGCTCGAAACTTCTAGGAAAATTTTCTCAGTAGTTTCCTTTTGGGTCGTAGTAAACTCCTTCAGCATCGCCATTATCTCATTCTGCGATTTGCAGCACTCAGCGGGGAGCTCGGGAGAATTTGGCTGTTTTCTTTTATTGCTGCGTTGCGTTACGTGCTGTTGGCCAGCATCATAAGGCTTTTGTAAGTCCGGCAGTGAACCGCCTTTTCCATCGGTACTACAGCCAGCCACAGTAGGCGATCGCATCAGACTCATATTTAACTGGGGACAGTAAATTAACGTAAAAAATAGGCAAAGCAGTGTTTGACTCACAGTTGTTTTGTTTATTTAGCGAAATAAATCACTACTCCCGTTTATGGCCGCCTTTGTAGCACGGAAAAAAATCCACGAGTCCAAACTAGTGCCGCCGTTGTCGCTGCTCTCAGTACAACATTGACGTAGGTCAGGATTTTGTTAGATGCAAGTGGGTAGTAGTTTTTCACTCGCGATACTTTTAAGTTTTACACTGATTATAATAGTTCTATAACACAGATTCAGATTATATAGTTCAGTAGTATTGACCACAGGACACTTAGTTATTCGTTTAAACACTATTCACAACATTACTCAACAGATTTCCGTCGTAAACGAATTTATTTCCAGGAGCAATTATTAATTAAATTATTAATTAATTATTAATTATTATGAGGAGTTATTTATACGTGTGTAACTTGACAGCGTCACCGTCATGTTTTTTCTATTGCGGCAGAGTTATTGGATACTGTCTTGTCGTAATACGTCGTATCGTGCATAAATGCAATTTCTGTTTCCGCGCTAAACCCAAGGCCGTGCATCCCTTCATGGGGGACTTACCCACGTGCCGCGTAACGGAAGCTAAAGCCTTTACACGCACGGTTGTTGATTACGCGGGTCCTATAAGTATTATCCCGCAACGTAAACGTGGCGTTCGCTCTATTAAGTCATATCTATGCATTTTCGTGTGCTTAGTTACTCGCGCTGTTCATGTCGAGTTGACTACCGATCTTAGTACGAGTACCTTTCTCTCAGCGTTTAAACGATTTCTAGCGAGACGGGGTGCTGTACAAACTATGTACTCTGACGCAGGAACTGTCTTTGTCGGTGCGAAGAACGCCCTTTCGGACATCTACGCTTTAGTCAATTCTGAAAAGTATCAAACCGCGTTCTCTAACGAGTTGGCTGAACGGAAAATAACGTGGAAAATCAATCCGCCGCGCACTCCACATTTCGGTGGACACTACGAGATATTCGTTAAGGGCTTCAAAACTCATTTACATAGGACTATAGGTTCTCAATTGCTGACCTACGAAGAGATGTTAACTGTTTTAACACAAATTGAATGCGTTTTGAATTCGCGTCCGCTCACGCCCCTTAGTGAGGATCCGTCTGAGCTAAGCGCATTGACTCCATCGCATTTCCTGACGCCGCTAAAGAGTTTACCCGCTTGCGAAGCTACCGGTGATAACACAAATTTAAAGAAACGACACGCTTTGATAGATCAATTGGTGCAATAATTCGCAAAACGATGGAAACGCGAATATCTTCACCTTCTGCAATCCAGAGGGAAATGGAACACTCATTCAGATCCTATCAAGATAGGTAGCGTCGTGGTTGTAGTTACTGATAACGTTGGACCTCTATCTTGGCCATTAGGTATAATTCTTGAAACCTATCCCGGTAAAGATGGGATCAGCAGAGTCACTCTTGTCAAGACGGCGACATGGATCTATACGAGACCTGCCGTCTGCCTCTGCCCTCTACCTTCGCAATAGCGTCTCTTCCGCTCCCCGGCTTATAGTTTAGTGTATTTTTTTTTAAACCGATGGTTTTAAAGCTGAGCGGAGCATGTTCGCGCCGTTGCATTGGCGCTTCTTTATTTTAGGTATAGTTTTCCTTATACCCGCTTTTACTTTATATTTTTGATTTTTCGCTGCTTGGTTTTGTACTGAGGGGAGACATACGACTGACACCGTCGCCGCGTGGTTGTGTCCGTGCCGCTCCATTTAATATATCATCAATTTTTGATTAAACCGCTTTGAGGTTGTTTCGTGCCGTGCACGATCCTCACATCGTCCTCATCATCAAGAAGACCGAGAAGAGCACATCAAGGTCGCAGCAGCGCTGGCACGTGGAGCGAGGCCCTGAACTGGACTGCCCGCCGTGGTGCTAAGGTTAGTCAATTTTCTTCCCTTAGTCGCGAGACCAGCAGCTTTTCTCAATCTTGTGTTCTTTACCTTTTTCTTTGTTTTTTTATAAATATATCCTATGGAGATACAACCACTAGCCAGCTAGTACCCACCCGCGACATCAAATTTGTTTTTAAGCTTTCTTTCATTTTTGAGAAAAGTATTATACAAACCTCAACCAGTAAGAAAGCCATCCTGGCCTCGTATATAACCAGACCTCACCTGCAGTTCGGTCCGGTTAACTCATACTTGGCCAGGAAGGCTTACTTACTGGATTCTGCAGTAATGTACTATTTCTTTCTGATTCAATCGCGCGGTCCGAATCGTAGGACGCGACAAAAATATGAAATGGTTCAAATATCAATAGGGGGGTAAGAAATGTCCTGAATGACTTCGAGGAAAGGATCGTGCGGCTGTACCTGATTTTGTGAGTGGCTGTGGTGCCATGCGCTCTGACTTGGCGGGGGCAGATAGTTTCTAAAAATAAACAATCAGTCTAGAAGCTTTTCGTTGTAGAACTTCTAACACCACGTAAATCATTTTAGGGGGTTTAACATTTTGATTTTTGATACCGTTTGCTATAAAATCGCAAGACACGTTATTGCAGCCAATCACAGCAACAACAACGGTTAGAAACAAGCAACGTCTCCATCTAATTTGAAGTGAAACTGCTGCTTTGTAATCGTTTAAAACACAAGTTCGAAACTGTATACGTGTTTTTGAATTTTACTTGGGTACTTAATAATGTAACTAAAAGATGAACTAGGCAGGCAGGCGCATTACTTTGTGTAATTTATTTCATCACCACTGCTCTCAAAACGGTGAAGGAAAACATCGTGAGGAAACCGGCATGTCCTAGAACCAAAAATTCGAAGACATGTGACATCTACCAATCCGCTCTAGGCCCGCGTGGTGGATTATAGCCCATTCCCCTCTCATAGAGAGGAGGACTGTGTCCCAGCCTTGGGAACATTGATAGGCTGATGATGAACTAAAAGAAGAATGGCGAGGTTGGACCCACGTAATTTAAAAATAAACGGAGCGCCGTTCATGGTCTAGTTTATATTAATTATAGTAAAGAGTCTAACAGAGTTCTATATAAAAAATATTGAGTTACTAGATGATGGGAATTAAAAGTTACGAATGATTTTATTTTATACAAGCGGACGTCACGCGGTTTCACCCGCGTAGTTCCTATTCCCGTGGGATTATGGGGATAAAATATAGCTTTTGTTACTCAAAGTGAATGTAGCTTTCTAATGGTGAAAGAATTTTTGAAATCGGCGCAGTAGTTTTTGAGTTTATTCATTACAAACATACACACAAAAATACAAATCTTTCCTCTTTATAATATTAGTGTAGATAGTGTAGATAAGAATAAGTGACCCTGCAGTTTCCGAACGCAACGTTTGACATTTATTACTTTGTACAACTGAGAAAAGTGTACAATTCATTTGTGGACATAGTCTGTGGATTATTCTATTATTTGTGTTCAACGGCTTCGTGGAATATGGATAAAGGCTATTTTATGCCATTCTATTACTAAATAATAACCAATAAGTCCGTGCCTTAAATTAGGTTATAATCTTCTACCTTTCGTATATTTGCTCTCCCAACTTTTATAACCTACTTTCCATTTGCTTTTTTGTTAGTCTTAAGTCGTTCTTTAACTATTCATAAGTTTCCAAAATGTACGCTACCTATATCACTGGGTCCTGAATTACATGCAATCTCGCCATTCTCCTTAAATATTATTTTTTGTTAACAAAAGTTTGATGAATTTTGACAGAATTTAACGTTTACTTAATTATTGGACACATTTAGCATACTATTTTCGCTTTTTAAGGCCGTTTCTATGTTATTACTCGTGACTGTACGCCTCCTTTTTTTCACGTTGAGGAATTCCTCATTGGATGTCCTCCACCCTGGGGTAAGCGGAAGGGTTTGCCAGACTCGTACTGACTAAAAGTACATTGGTGTTCCCGCGCACACTTGCATTGGGGGGCAGCAGGATCTAATGCAATTTTCGCTGCACCGCACTAGTGCCAGCCCACTTGACCTGCGGGCCTCGTCCCGGGAGGGAGTGTAACACGATGCGCCGCCGTCTCGGGTCCAGTGTGATGGGGAGTGACGGGTGTCTTCTAAACGGTCGCCCCTGGGCCTGTTTAGGGGGCCAGGAGGGGGCGTTCCTGTACACACACTAGCTCAACTAAACGGTCAGGGCTGGCAGTCTCGACAAAGATAACGACAAAATCGCTTACTTTTCATTTCTAATTACTCACGAAAGAATTCGGTTGCAATAACGATGCTTGCGAGAAACACATCTTGGATGTAGAGACTTGCGTTACTCGCAAGCATCATTATTGCAACCGAATTTATTCGTTACTAGTAATTAGCAATCAAAAGTTAGCGATTTTATCGTTTTCTCTGTCAAGACTGCCGCGCCCAGGGCTGCACAAACCAAACCAACAGTCGATCGACTGCGCTCGATGAATTTGCTAGTTACAACAATTTGTCTAGTTAGAACTATCGTCTTAAGAGCGTAATATATGCTAATGCGCAATTTGAGTCCGACTAATCTATCGGCCGATACAAAGTTTGCAGTCTGCGGGGACTCTAAAATAGAGTCCCCGCAGGTAGAAAGTGGATATAGGTAGGTATAGCAAGTCACAAACGATGTTTCCATTAATACACGAGGACCTTACCTAATACCTACAAAAAGAAAAGAGACCCCATCAAAAACCTCAAAGAGTACTTCATATGTAATTTCTCATTTAGACCGCTAGCGCTATTTTAATTAAGAGTTAGGATTATTTAAAATACATAGATTATTCTTAAATGTTATGCTGCCGTGCGATGGACTAGCTATCCTATTTATAATAGTTATTTTCAACACATTTGCTCAAAAACTGCATTTACGGAGCCTGTATACATTGTTCGGAAGTTAAGAATTACGCACTATACAAGGGAACGTGCGGTAAAATAGGTACTCTCACCTAAGTACCTATTTTACCGCATACCCCCTTGTAAAGCACCGTGCGTATTTTTTTTAATTAGGTCAAAATTAAAATCCAAGATGGCGCCGACGAAAATTATTTTTTCTTCATGGGTGTCGTTTTCGTGGTTTTCGGGGTCGCTGATAACGAAAATGAGGTGACAATGAAAATCCAAGATGGCGCCGACAAAAATTTAAGGTTGTTCTTTATTGTTGTCGTTTTAGTGGTTTTTGGGGTCGCTGATAATGAAAATGAGGTCAAAATGAAAATCATTACATATTGTACTGTTTTGTGTTGAAAAACATTGTATGACACACGTGCAGAAATTGGTATTTACAAACTCGTGACTATGGTAAGCCATTAGTCTACTCGTTTGTAAAAACCAACTTACCGCACTAGTATCATAATAGTTATTTATGATACTAGTGCGGTAAGTTGGTCTTACCTAACCACGAAAACGACACCTATGAAGAAAGAACGAAAATTTTCGTCGGCGCCATCTTAGATTTTCATTTTGACCTAAATAAAAAAAAACCGTAAAGTATACGCACGGTGCTATACAACGGGGAGTGCGGTAAAATAGGTACTTATGTGAGAGTACCTATTTTACCGCACGTTCCGTTGTATGGTGCGTAATTTTTAGCTTTCGAACAATGTATACAGGCTTCGTAATTGCATTTTTGAGCAAATGTGTTGAAAAACACATTACATAATGATCTCACAACTTGTTATGGCAGAAAAACTGCGTAGCGAGACTTGCATTTGTGTACATTATTTTTGATGGGATATTTATTACCGGTGTCAACAAGGCTAGGCAGATGATGACGATGATTCTCGGTGCCAAAATCATTCCTAGTGCAAAAAAAAAAAATGTATTGTACCTGAATAAACTTTAAAATAAATGGTTTTTTTAAGACAAGCTTTTAATAAAATGTTTTAACTAGGAGGAAGTTTTTAAAGTCACTTAAAATCCTGAAAGTAATGATCACATCGCTGTTCAAGGTTTCTTAATGTCTCTAGGTAGACCTAAGTACTGTTCATTTTTAAGCCATTGAAATACTGTTTCTGGCATTTCTGTTATATTTAAAGAATCCGTCCTTCTTCCTGTTCAAAAACTTTATAAATATTGTTTTTTATTACCCATTCATTATCAGTTTCGGTAGATAAAGCTCTGACAGTTTGTCTGTTATTTACATCACCACCTGACTTTCTAGACGCCTTAAATGTCCTGTTACCATGTCTTAATGCATCATGCACATTATTTCTCAACTGGTCTGTATCATCGCTGTAGCTAGAAGCTTCTCTTAACTTATGAAGCTTATCATTTTCTATAGAATCTTGAAAATATTCAGAATGGTTGTAATCTGCTTCCGAAGGAACATAAGCTCTTCGTCTTGTTTGCTCTGGTTTGTTCAAATGTTCATCACGGTTTTTACGATATTTTTTATTAGGCTTCTGCTCGTATGATTTGAAGAAGCGATGATGTTCATTGTTTTTGACATGTTTTACCCCTTGTATCAACGTTTCTAACAATTTGGAGTATTTTAATAGAATGTGTTTGTTACTTTGGTCTAAGTTCATACTTCGTATCTGTGGCTGTACTGGAGTTGGAAACAAATTGACTATATCATTTCAATTTCTCAAATTCAATCGTAAAACTAGCAAGTACTAATATTTTTGAACTATATTAAATAAATAAATAAATAATGGATGAGAAAATACCCAAAAACCAAACCAAGAGTTACACATACATCCTATCACGTGACACGGCTGCATGCAACGCTGGGCATAGACTGATTACGGAGATATGATGGCTAAAGTCTAATTTAGTTTTATTGTTATGGTTTGATTTTTTTATAGATATATTGAGAGGAAATGGGTATAATAGGTGAACGGAGTAGAAGCAAAATGGCATTACGTAAGTAGTTTTGTATTTTTTTTTTTAATTGTTTTTTTTTTTTTTTAATTCAATTCATACGCGTATTGCGTATGATTTAAAATCGATATTTTTCTTTTTTTTGATGATAGATATTTTTTTTTCTAAGCTGTGGAAAAAAGAAAAAAAAAACTAGGTATAAGCTATTACTCCGTTTACATAATATACCCATTTTTTTTTGGGAAGTGATAAAAAAGTCATTCGGTATATGGAGGAAAGGGAAGGTCATTGCCCTGCAAGTGGGGCAATATAAGCTTGTAATAATAATATGCACAGTTTTGCGTGAATTATGCCCGCAGAGGAGACGTGCGGGAATCAACCATCACCCTGGTTGAAATCCATATCGTGTCTTCTAATGACTCCTGTGATTGGACGAATCTAGCACGTCTCTGCACTGTTCCGATCGCCTCCACTTCGATGGAAACTGGCTATGCCACTGCGCACTACTATTTAAAGTGCTTATCATACCAAACTTCATCGCGTAGGGACAAAAAGTCCGACCGCATAGAAACTCAGGACTGGAAATACTTTCAAGAAGAGTCTTTTTATCCGTTGTACAGAATGTGTCTACTTTGTACCTGCTGCTTGTATGAATGGTTCCAACAGTGCATTTAATATCATATTGGTCACTTGCGTAGTGGATTTTTGTCCTAAAATAATAAAGTAAAAATTGGAAATTACACTGTGGTCGGGGGGGTACATTTATTTCAAATGTAAATTATAATTAGTAAATATGATAATTAGGTCAACTGAACGTTTTAGAAAACAAAGCATTATACAAATTGGAAATTATATGAAATTAACGTTACCCATAATGTTGTTATAGCAATTAAATGACATTTAATGTAACATTAGATCACATAATATTTGGTTATTTGTTTTTATAGCGTATGAACATTATATCATGTGAACGTTATTTTAAGTGATATTATACTATTTCTTATTGGAGCTCGTGGCTAAATAATAACAGCCGCTCGGGTCGATCGTTAGGTTAAGCCGTGCTTGCCTAGGTTGGTCTGTGGATGGGTGACCGCCCATTACATACCGAGTTTCCTCCGTGCCTCGGAAAGCACGTTAAGCCGTTGGTCCCGGCTGTCATTTGTAGATCTTTGACAGTCGTTAGGTAGTCAGAGGCCCGAAAAGTCTGACAACCAGTCTTACCAAGGGGTATCGTATTACCCGGTACTAACTGGGTTGTGGAGGTCAGATAGGCAGTCGCTCCATGTAAAGTACTGGTATTCAGCTGCATCCGGTAAAACTGGAAGCCGACCCCAACACAGTTGGGAAAAGGCTAGGCAGATGATGATGATGATTATACTATTTCTTATTATGCCATATATTACACACCCAAGTTTTCATATAACACTACGCTATAATACGTATTTCTACGTTCGAGTATGGGGTTTGTGGCTGGGTAATAGCGCTACATTTGCAGCCTGTAGTCGTTGGTGGGGTCGGCTTCCAGTCTAACAGGAGTATAAAAATAAAATAATAAATAAAATAATAATATGCAGCAACAACTGCCTTCAGCACCCATCTTCAGTGTTAAACAGTGCAGTATACACCGACCTGTGCGACTGTTACTATTTAACCAAGAGCCACTTTTGAGTAAAGTTACCTTTAGGATATTCAGCAAAACCTTCCAACGCCTGAAATAGCCGTTCTCCGTCTTCTGTGGTGAATAAGTTTGCATAAAAGTCAATCACATAAGCCTCGTCAGGAACTAACGTCGTATCTTTATTCTTGAGTTTGAAAAACGCTCCTAATGCCTTCTCTGTAATACCCAAAAAGTGTTTTAATGTGCATTACAAATAATACCAAAGAACAAGTTACTTTTTTGCAGACATAATTTTATTATTGTACCCGTCTGTGTATATGTTGAAAAAAAATTGATGTTATACTCGGGTGTGTCAGTCGGATATCATAATATTATTTTGCATGACAGCGGATGGAATAAACTTCATTACGCAGAAAATCGTTTGGAAAACACAGCTTTATCATACATTTAAAAACTCATGGTTTTGTAAGTCAGAATCATCGTTTGGTAAACATTTCATGTTCAACAAATAATTGAAAGACAGTTACATTACAGGAAATTCATACCTACCTAGTTAAAATAATTTTGCATTTGTTACTTGCAAGAACTATTCAAACTTGCAAACAAGCATATATATACCATGATGCAGCATGCAAGCAAGGCGAAAAAAGCACTTACTACTATCGATGGCCGTTTCACCAAACGGGCGCTTCGGCTGACCAAACTACACTTTCACACAACTACAGCCGCCATCACTGGAAACGGCTCTTTTAATAAACACCTCTTTTAATAAACTGTCATAGGAATCACAAACAGCCCCCTGTGCCAAGTCTGTATGGAGGAAGAAGAGACAGCAGCCCACGTGCTTCTAGAGTGCCCAGAGGTGGAATCATACGTGCTTCTAGAGTGCCCAGTGGTGGCCTGATACAGGGCAAAGTACTTCGGTAACCCAGGCACTGGTCTTTCTCTGAACTAGGGTGAATCGAAAACTTCTCTCACCCGTACGCAAAATAAGCGCCTTGGACGTAGAGTTGCGGGCACCACCCCGTTAGATAATATAATGCATGGGTATTACATTGTATAGCGGGCTAGCGGGCTACGGGTACATAATAGTATGTACACCATATGAATTACGAAACTTTTACTCGACTGCCAAGTAAGGGTTATCCCATCAAAAATATAAATGTGAAATGAGAGCCAAGTTCAATATTATGATATATATGCCTTGGTTGTTGACTTCAACGACAAAAGAAGTGAAATCTAAATGGGTGCCAAGTTCAATGGTCAGTCCTGAAATTTATTTATAACAACATAAAATATCATTTTTCTTATAACTTAGGAGAATATATTGTAGCCTAAGGTTTGACTAACCTAACCTAACGTGTGATATATTGTTGGAAAGGTATTTAAAAATGAATAGGGGTTTTCTAAAATTATTTTTTGATAATGTCAATAATTTCGGAAATAATCGCTCCAAAAGTAAAAAACAATGTGTTCCCCCCCTCTAACTTTTGAACCATAAGTTTAGAAAATATGAAAAAAATCTGAAAAGTAGAACTTTATAAGGACTTTCTGTGAAAATTATTTTGAACTTGATGGAAACAACAGTTTTTGTACAAAAAAGACAAAAAGTTGTACAAAATAATTTCTGGACTAAGATTGTAGTATATTCGTATATTGAAGCATTTTTACATAATGGATACCCACCTTTAAACTCATAAGTGGGAACACTTATTGTGATGGACGGGAAACTACGGAACCCTTCACTGAGCGTGGCCCGACACACTCTTGGCCGGTTTTTTATTACCTCGTAAGTTCCAAATGGCTGGATGGTTTTTTATTTATTCGTGTATAATATGTTCAGATATTTATTAAACATTTAAATGATTGAATAGCCTAATTATATATCTTTTAAATTTAACATGAAGCCATTGCATCCGTGCAAAACAGGGGTGGATCACGACTTTGCGGGTGCTAGTATGAAAACCTCCCCAATCCCGAGATCTTCAGTCCGTCATCTTTACGCCTGTTACCTGTCACCCCTGTTCAGCAGTGGAGCATTCGGTTGATAACATTATATCAGAATCTTTCAATTCTTAAACGGCGGACAGACATTGTACCGTGTGGATGGGTTACAACAAATTATTGATCCAACTTACCTTTTAATTCAGCTGTTGTCATTTGGTCCACCAAATGTAGTGACTTTATAAAAGTTTTGCCTAATTGTTTATCAAATGTGCCATTGTTTAGGGTACTGTAAAGGTAAAACAGAAGGGTCAAATGCGTAGTACTCGGGTGTGTGCCCTGACGTATGAACAAAGACGAAGCAAAAGGTGTACCAACCATACATAATAAAAATACAAGGTGTAAACGAACTCTGCACGAAGCTGTCAACCAAGCATTCTGTACATCGAAGTAAAATCCGCAACCAGAAGGTTCCCAGATGGGAGAACAAGTGCCTTTCGGCTTCATTAAGCGTATTTTTATACCCATTACAATAATATATAATATACCCCTTCGGCCGTCTACGAACCCGTGTCGTTTCGTTACTCGATGAAGGAATTATTTTTCCTTGCATGTAACTAGTTTCGATGGAGGAATTATTTTTCTTTGTACGAAACCAATATAATTATATCAAGGAGCTCGTGGCTAAATAATAACAGCCAGTCAGGTCGGACTTTAGGTTAAGCCGTGCGTGCCTAGGTTGGTCTGTGGATGGGTGAGCACACATTACATACCGAGTGTCTCGGAGAGTACGTAAAGCAGTTGTTCCCGGCTGTCATTTGTAGATCTTTGACAGTCGTTACGGGTAGTCAGTGGCCCAAAAAGTCTGACAACCATGCAGTCTTACTAAGAGGTATCGTATTACCCAGCAGTACTAACTGGGTTGTGGAGATCAGATAGACAGCAGTCGCTCCATGTAAGATACTGGTATTCAGCTGCATCTAGTTAGACTGGAAGCCGACTTCAACATAGTTGGGAAAAGGCGAAGAAGAATCATACAATAATAGAAATATAATAATTAATATGCTGTTGTAATTCAACATTATGGCCTTTGGTAAGACCTATCTACTCCCAAGGGAAAAGGTTGTGAGTTTATGTTTCAATGTATCAAAGCAATATCATCATCATCTGCCTAGCCTTTTCCCAACTGTGTTGGGGTCGGCTTCCAGTTTTACCGGATGCAGCTGACTACCAGTATTTTACATGGAGCGACTGCCTATCTGACCTCCACAACCCAGTTAGTACCGGGTAATACGATACCCCTTGGTAAGACTAAATATGTATCAAAGCAATATCTGTATGAATATTATTTTGTGATCACGTTCTCGAAAACGGCTCTAACGATTTCGATGGGGGTTGCAAAATGGGAGTTTACGGGGTCAAAAAAACGAATTCGAAAAAAACGATTCTCTATTTCCAACCGAGCGGAGCTTGGTCACTCTGGTTATAACTGTTGCTGTTAAAACAGCAGCAGGACATGGTACTTTATATCTTAGTTAGAATTTTTTGTGCTATTATTACTCGTATTATACGAACATTATTATATTACAGTGCAGATACAGCCCGCTTAACGCAAAATCAGTTTTGCGATTCTGTAAGTAGGTGCAATGCAGATGGAATGTGTAAGAATGAAAATTGAACAATTGATATAGTCACAGGCAGCATGTAGAGGCGGCATTGTCAACCCGGAAAGGGTTGACAATGCCGCCAGCCGGGTACACAGTAGGACTCAAATAACGTAAAAAAACCTTGAAATACTTGTACAATTACATACAGCAGCTACATCAGAAGGGGACTGTATCAGAAGCACTCTGTCCGGGTCGAGTTGTCATAGGATCTTAAGTTACTAAGACTGATCATAGAAAGAGATAATCTCACTCACTCAATCATTAATTTTGACAATAAATGGATCACAGGTATTGTCTCTTCTGGGTCCTTTATAGCTATCAATTCCATAAATCTTGTTAAGAAAGCAGTGAAGTAATTATGTCTATCCGCCGCCATGGTTTTTCTCAAATCTTGTATAAATTGACTTTCCGTTGCTGTGTGTAAAGGCTGAGCGTTTGGTAGGGATAGAGTTACTGAATTATCTTCCGTTGCTGTGTGTAAAGGCTGAGCGTTTGGTAGGGATAGAGTTACTGAATTATCTGTGGGTATAAGGTATTGAATTATATTAAAATAGGTCATCATCATCTGCGTCTTCACCAGTTGTTGGTTGGTTTGGAAGTTACGAGGAAAGATAAGAAATCACTGCTGGTTTTGTAGCATCAGGTGTGGCGGCGTCTGGCTGTGCTGTAAGTTATGTACGGACTCATTGAAGCGAGATCATTTATTTGTTATTGTTAACAAATAGTGACCAACATTGTACGAAATAAATGGAGCTTGTGCAGTTTAACCGCATTCGATGCTTTTTGACTTTCGCGACACAAGCATGTGAGTGTGACTCTTGTCAGTAGCTCGCATAATAATATTAGTATAATTTATTTCATTTGTTTTTCCGCAATTGTCGCAACATACGCGTTAGTCCAGTCATATACGTGGGACGAGTTGCAGAACGAAAATATTACGTATTTTGGTTTTCATCAACTCGTCCCAAATGGGCCGTAGGCTTGTGGGACGAGTTGATGAACGACTCCATTTAAGGGGTTTCACATCGGAATGTGAAATAATAAGTATGTCAAATGCTACATAATAATGTGTATTCCTTTTTCAAAAAGACGTACCTATAATGCTTTATAATATACAAACTCAATGGTGTGAACACAGATGTAGTTCAGTAAAAATTTCGGTAAGTATTCCAAATTTAAATCACATTCTCCCCCTAGAGGATGAATGAAATTCAGTACAATTTTCTTTCCCTGTTTTTAACAGATTAAAAATGACTATTGTTATGTTCGCTTTTTGTGGCATAGAATGTCACTTTTTTGAGCAAGTTGTACGAAAAAAAAAACATTTTGGTGATCTTGAATAACTTATAATACGAAATGCAAGTTTTGAGACAACTTTCACCATATAATTTTTTAAAACAAACAAATAGAAAATCCAGTTTTTAGTTTTAATGTGATAACTATAAGAATGTCAATAAAGGTTAATACAAGTTTTTAGCATTGACTCTCATTCCGAGGTTGACTCTTTTTTTGCTCTAGTGACTGTACTAAGTGGTTATAGTAGTAAAGCACTTTGTAAACAAGTTCGTGTGGGGAAGTGCTACCTCAATACTTATATAAGCCACCAAACATCCTGGCTATTTTTCAGTTTTAAGAGTCTTATTAATTTTTTTTCGCAAATTTTTGATTTTTACTTCCTGTATGAAATTATTTTGATCGGCGTACACGAGTTGATAATAATAGTGATCTCCGGACGATTGTCGCTTGTTATTGACGAAAATTAGAGGCGAGACTGACATGAGACTGAGGAGCAAGCTGAATTGACGCAGAATTATTGTACTTCAATTTTATTTATTGTAATTGTGTCTTATTATATTGACAAACACAAACTAACAAAACGTATTCATTGTAGATCGAAGTTTTATAATCAATTTATTTGATAAAATTGAGTTTATTTGGAATATAATAGACGCTGAATCAAGACATTTATGGCTTAAATTACGCTTTCTTAACGATGTTTTCCGTGAAAACTCAAGGAATTTAAAGAAATTCTAGAACTCCAATAAACAAGTAAAACATTCAACTTATCTTTTAGTAATTTTAGCTTTTATAAGAATTGAATGTAACAATGTGAATTTGAGCGCCAAACTTCCATCACCGACGGTTTTTCTTGCAAACTGAGTTCGTAAAATATTTATAGTAAATTACACGAAAAGAAAAATGAAAATGTGTAACTCCAACTTACAAGAAAGAGAATAGCACTATCGTTATTCATAAGCAAATAATTAAAATATCTTACTGCTTCTGAAAATTACTGCGTCAAAAATCATGAATTTGCGTAAAAAATGTAATAGGACTCTTAAGGGTATGGATGCCCGAGCTAGTATTTAGGTACAGTAAGCGTTGATAAGTGCAGAGGCACGCTAAGGATTTTATTGCTGTGAACGCACGGTCGAGCGACCGTGCGTCTGTATGTGTAAGTGGTCTCAATACAGTACGCATACCACAATTCGCCCACTGTCGCAGGTCGTCACGTCGCACTCCACATAACAAAAAAAAAATATTTCCATCTCTTTTGGTTATACACGCAGCAAACACTCTTACTTGTGTGGCGACCTGTTCTTACCATAGAATAGCTAAAATTCACACATAATTAATAAGTGTTGATAACTGTTTGGATAAAGCAGTGGCTTCACGATTAAATTTGTTAGGTGTTTTGTTTTTTTTTTTTAAGAAGTTAAATATTAAATTAAAACCCATCGTTTTATTATTTAACCATTTAAGTGATTGTTTATTATCTTTTCGGTGTTGGAAGGTGCAAACAAAAAAGTCGTGTTAAATGATAACAAAAATGTTTATTCGTTTTATTTATTTATAAAATTATAAAAAAAAAACTTTAATGAAAATTTTAACGTCACATTCCTACCTAGTTACAAGAAGTTCTCTTGTAATCGTTCGATTTTTTATTGTATACCCACTTACTCTAAGTCAATTCACAATAACATAACAAGGAAAGGATGTTCTAATCTCATAAATAAAATTGTTGATACCCATTTATTAATAGGTATCGGTATTTAGCAGAGTTTATTGAAAACTAATATAAGTATGATTTAGACTTTATAAACATATTTTTTTATGTGACGTCACAATAAATGTAACTCGCATTGAGGTTATAGTTTAAGTGTTAATTTTCTTGAAGAAAAGAAGATTGAAACTAAACCTCAATTTAAGATCATTACTACGGATAAGTAAACAACTCAACATTAACAACTAAATAATATTTTGTTACACGTCTTATTCAAATTAAAACACTAGGATTGAAATTTTGTATAACTCCCATTATTTTCGATGCAGTCAAGTAGACGTTTGCGCCTGGACCCCACAATATTTTGATATATTCCGGTTCCTTCCTCTTAAATTTTCCCACACCGCCATGCAATGTGTTGTTAACAATTCAAATAATTCCGCAAAGTGTCTCGTAGGCGTGAAACCATTTGTTTCATACTGGCCTACCATATTATTATGGCGGCGCTGCGCTTCGCTAACAAGCGACGGCCTTCCGCTTCGCTGTCGACTAGCAAGGCTCCCTTCTTCCTCATACTTTTTTATCCAACGACTTACAATATTCCTCTAGAACAAAAAAAAAGTATTGTTAGGCACCTGTAGAAAAAAATACTAAAGTGATCATTCACTCTGCATTTATAAATAAACACTAATTATTTATCTTTTAGGCCTCATGATGGATTTAAAAAACAATTAATTAATCCTTAGGTCACCAAAGAAATTAACAATAACATTAGGTTTGAATTTCTAATAAAAGTTTAAGTTACAATAAAAAAACAATTAATTAGTCCTGTCACTAAATAAATTAACAATAATATTAGATTTTAATTTCTAATAAAAGTTTAAGTTACTAGGTAGGTATTATTCATAAATAAAGTACTCACAAAGTCCGGTTTCTTCAGATATTTGTGTTCTATTAAGACCACATAAGCAGCGCGATAAATATCGCCCTCGCCTCAATATTAATATTTGCCTGCATTTTGCAACAACAATACCGCTATCTATTAAACCACACGTCACTAACCAACAACTTCAACCAAACGAAAACATTCATTCCGGTCAAGTTAAATATTCATAAATCTCATGTCTACCTCACATAAATCTAAACTCCTTACTTATTTTTCTATGATCTACCTTTCAACTTCACGGAATGTGTGAACAAAGCGAACAAGATAGAAGAATATAATATTTCTGTTCCATTACTTCCAATTGAGTATAAAAACTGGTAAAAACTTACAAAAAGTCTAAAAGTAACAATGTGAGATTTGAAGACACGGCTTACTGATTCGTTCATAGATCTGCACGCGCCTAACCGCTAGGCTATCTTGACTTATGTTTGCATGTTGAAATTTTGAACTACAATTACTTGTAGACGACAATGTCTATTTTCTTGAAAGTAGAAGGTCGTAAGTCAAACTTAACGTCAAGCTATTGCTTTGTGAGATTGCCACTGGACTTTTGGTCGACACTGTACATAAGACATTTGTATGTCTAATTTTAGACAGTATGCAACCACTTAATATTTAAACAGCACTTAAAACTTTGTTTCAGGAATGAAACGTTTTGTTTAGCTATTCAAAATAATGATAACATCTAACTTGGAGCTACTGGGTTGGACGATTTCCACCAAATATCTGTCACTTCGTCGTAGTTTGTTCTACCAACTGGAGGACCGTCTGTGTTATTCAAATTGTCGCTGATCTGCGATATCAACGTCCTCTCATGTTCTATTTTGGCGTCGATCTCAACCAACATATCCTTTATGTGTTTTAGTGACTTTGCGAGCTTTTCTTTTAACGGCAGGTGTTTAGTCTCCGTAGCTGAAAATTCAATATTAAGTATTTATTTGTGCGGGACAGTGAAAATATATAGTGTAAAGTTATAGTGATACATAGACATTGGACAAACAGTACATAAAGTGATATTATAGTGATAAATAAACCGATAGTTTAGTGTTTGTGTGCAGGATAATAATGACAGTGTATAGCTATAGATATATATAGTATACTAGCGGACGTCCCGCGGTTTCACCTGCGTAGTTCCCGTTCCCGTGGGAGTATGGGGATAAAATATAGCCTATGTTACTCAGGGTGAATGTAGCTTTCTAATGGTGAAAGAATTTTTTAAATTGGTTAATTACTTCCGGAGATTACCCCCTACATACAAACTTACAAACAAATGTTACCTGTTTATAATATTAGCTATATAGATTATGTTATATGTTTTGTTGATTTTATATTTTTGTATGATAGTTTTTGATATACCTATAGATCTCGATAACATATAGTTTTATATAGGTTTACATAGAAAAAGTTAGTAAAAAAAACGCGAATATTGACACGCGGTTCTCGTTACAGTCAAGTTTCTTACTACTTAAGGTAACTTGCACAATGTTTTCCCGCTTTTTTGCCTTGTTTTCATTGGATTTTAGCTTTTCCCGCGTTTTTTGGAAATTTTTAATTAAATGATAAATGATGTTTATTTTGCAAGTGTGTTTTTACAAACACTTTTACACGTCATTTTTTAAAACTAGATGGGGCCGGTGTTTCGTACCTGACTACTCTGAGAAGAAACAGCCGAAACAAACTCAGAGGTCGTAGTCTCTTTTAAAGTTCAGACATAATCTTGCTCAATTCACATGAGGACTATGCAGATTAGTGCCTGAGATGGTCTTTTGAAGAAAGAACCATACAGATTTGAGTGGACCTGTCCAGTCAGTGCAAGCATTTGTCAGTTAACGTGTAGCTCGACTTATAACTCAAGGAGCTCAACGAAACGACGAACAATACCAAAGAAAGGACATTTGGGTAGGTCGCTTATAGTACTCAAACTGCCTGACAGTTGTGGGAAAAAAATAAACAAAAAATAAAAATGTGACCCACATGGTCCACAAAGGTTCACACATTCACAATAATCAAATAAAATTAATAACAAGTTCTTTCCCAATGAATGTAAGTAAAAAAAATCACAAAAATCATTAAGTGTCGCAATGATAATAAAAAAAGTTAAATACATAATAAAATAAGTATTCATGTCAAATCAGTAAATGTCACATAAAATAATAAAAAAAATAAAAAATAAAAGTAAAATAATAAAATACATGTCAAAAAAAATCAATGTCAGAGTGTATAAAAGAAAGGAATCAATAATAAACAATCGAAGTCTGAAATTTCGACATTCACAGAGCAAATTTCATTGGAGCAGCTTAATCCCAAGCTTTTTTATCCTCAAGATAGTGATTAACATGATAGTAGGCTTTCAGGCACAGCTTCCGTTTTATAAACGATTTGAATTTATTTAGGCTTAGTGCTTGAATTTGGCTCGGAAGTTTATTGTAAAAGCTTAAACATTGGCATCTGAACGTACTCCCTATTTTTTTAAGCCTCGAACAGCAAATTTGTTTGTGCAGGAACAACAAATTTGTGTTTGTTCCTCGTGTTTATGTTGTGGATATCACTGTATTTTTTAAATAAATTAATATTTTTGTGTGCGTACAAAAGGTTTTCATAAATAAACTGAGAGGGCACAGTAAGAATACTAGTCTCTTTAAATTTTTCTCTGAGGGAGTATCTGGGACTTAATTTATAAATTGAATGAATTGCCCTTTTTTGCAAAACAAATATTGTCTGAATATCGGCGGCATTGCCTCACAAGAGAATACCATATGACATCACGCTATGGAAATAAGTAAACTAAACGGGCTGTCTCTAAATCAGTTAAATCACGAATTCTTCTAACGGCGAATGCTGCAGAGCTAAGTTTCTTCGATAATTTGTCTATATGCGGGCCCCACTGAAGCTTGGCATCCAAAGTTATGCCTAAGAAGACTGTTCTATCTTCCGGTTTTAACTCTTCATCCTTAATTAGTACAGTAGTTTCCACTTGTCTTACATGGGGTATCGTAAACTTAATACACTTAGTTTTTTTCTCATTTAGGAGTAGATTATTAACATTAAACCAATTAACGACTTTTGCCAGGGCGCTATTAACATCATCATCATCATCATCATTTCAGCCGAAAGACGTCCACTGCTGGACATAGGCCTCCCCCAAGTGTCGCCATATTGACCGGTCTCGTGCGACTCTCATCCAGCGGATTCCTGCAACCTTCACCAGGTCATCGGTCCACCTAGTGGGAGGCCTTCCAACGCAACGTCTTCCATTAACATCATCCGTAACTAACTGCTGACGTTTGAGTTTAAATAAAAGAGACGTGTCGTCTGCAAACAATACTATGTCATGATTATCCTTTATGAGGTAAGGCAAGTCATTTATATAAATAAGAAACAAAAATGGACCAAGAATTGAGCCCTGGGGTACCCCCATTCTTACTACGGATCCGGGAGATATTTTCCCCTTAACATCAACTCTCTGAATCCTGTCACTCAAATATGAAATAAGAAGATCCAGGGAGGCGTTACGGATTCCGTAGTGGTGTAGTTTCCTGATTAATGTTTCATGAAGAACACAATCGAAAGCTTTAGATAAATCGCAAAAAATGCTCAAAGCATCGCATTTGTCCTCCCAGGCATTATAAATGTGTCCTAAAAGTTCAACAGCCGGCATCAGTAGTTGAATGACCCCTTGTAAAACCAAACTGTTTTTTATGTAATAACTTATATTTATTGAAAAAACTTTACATTTGTGTCAAAATTAATTTTTCTAAAATTTTACTAAAGGTGGGTAGTACTGAAATGGGTCTATAATTAGTGGGGTCTGATGTACTACCCGATTTAAACAATGGTATTATTTTACTATATTTCATTAGATCAGGAAACTCACCACGGTCAATACAATCGTTAAATATTACAGCTAATGAAGGAGCTACAATGTTTATAATGGATTTAGCAACTTGACCCCATAGATCGGCGATCTTTTTAACATTTAAGGTGTGAAAAGTTTTAATTATATCTTTACAAGTGACATATTGAAAATTAAATTCGGAATCACAGACTGAAACGTTTTCCCTTAGTAAAGACTCGGCAGCAGCAGGTGTCGAGTTTAGCGATTTCGTGGTCGATACAGGAATATCCGCAAATAAATTTTCAAAGGCTGTGGCAACTTAAGTGTCTAAATTTAGAATTTTATCGCCAATAGCAAGGCTGTAGTCACTGTTTCGGTTGCAAGACCTTGCCGTTTCGCTATTAATAATATTCCATGTCATTTTAATTACATTACTACTATTTTTAATTTTTGAACTCAAGTAACGTGACCTTGCTATAAAACAAACTTTTTTAAATCATCATCTGCCTAGCCTTTTCCCAACTGTGTTGGGGTCGGCTTCCAGTTTTACCGGATGCAGCTGAATACCAGTATTTTACATGGAGCGACTGCCTATCTGACCTCCACAACCCAGTTAGTACCGTAACAGTTAGTTAGTAACTTTTTTAAATATTTTAGAATAATTTTTAACATACAACTTAAATATTACAGTGTTTATATAGGTTCGCTCTGCATACAGCTCATAAAGTCGTTTTCGACTCTTATGAATACCAATAGTGGCCCAGTCGTTGAAGGAAACGTTACTATTAACCGAGATTGTCTTAGGAATAAATGTGGTATTAAATTGTGTGCAATACAAAAAAAATCGTTATAATGTTGATTGGGTGACAGTAGTTGACAGTAGTGTATTTAGACAAAAGTTTAGTTTTAAAGGTTTCCAGGCGAGTTTTGGTTTTTGGATTAACAATGATATCCTTTTTAGTGACTTTCTTGCTTACATTAGGAATTGTGATCAATTGCCCACAATGATCAGAATCTAATAAGTTAATAATTTCTTTGTGGGTAGGTATAACATCTGTGTAAATATTATCTAGGCAATTGGCACTAGTTGGTGTTATTCTAGTGGGCTCCAGAAATTTTTTCAAGATTGTATGAATGAAACGGGCTTAAAATTTTAGTACTTAACATAGAACTTTCTAACAAATTAATATTAAAATCACCGCTAATAATTATAGACTTCTTAGAATTACAGATTTTATGCAACACTTCATCCATTACCTTTTCAAAACAATCATACAATCCTGAAGGAGGTCTATACACACTTAATATTATAAACTGCTCCAATTCTATACAGGCTATTTCAACTGTTCGCTCAACAGATAGGCTTACAATATCCTTGCGGTCTTTAAACTTAAGCTGATTATTTACTAGGATTAATGCGCCGCCATATATAGCATTTACCCTGCTGAATGAACTATCAACCTGGTGATTACTAAAATTGAAAATTAATTGGTGACATTTGAGCCAATGTTCCGTTATACAAAAAATGTCTATGCAATTACAATTCATGAAAAGTTCTACTTCTAATTCTTTGTTCAAAAATCCTTGAATATTTTGATGAACCAGGTTGATACTATTAAAATTCTGAAAACGTTCGCCTGATTTACTATCTGGCTTCCTTATAATATTGCAAGAGGTTGCCTCTGTTGTCGAAATTGCTAATTTAAATGATCCACTGATTCATTCATTGTTGACAAACTATTGGTAGAGTAATTTAGGCTTATATTGCATTGATCAACAGAGGCAACTTGATTAGCCAAATTCTTGGCTGTAATAAAAAAATAATAAGATAGTGACACAGCTACTTGTCTTTTACAATAGTTTGTCAGTCAGCACCTTTCTACAAGATATCTATGTTTTGTCAAATAAAAATTGTTGCCAATATAATTGTTGATGTCAAGTAAATGAAATGAATTATTATTGAATGTCAAATTATGCAATGTCATATTAATTTTTCTTCAATTTTTCTTATATTTAAGTTTGACAAAGTTCTATAATACTGGAGCAATTATCCTTTGTTCACTTTTCCTCTATTACCTATCAAAATAAATAATATGGTGTCCTGGTTAAACTTACATTTAATAATTTCTTTCTTAATATGATATAAAGAACATCCTGGCATACAATTGTTTATTACCGAGTGTCCTGGATATTCATCAGTTAACAAATTACCTAGGTATTTTCCAATCTCATCACAAAAAAATACTATGTTTATGTTTGTTTTTTATTTACACTTTGTTTATATTGCTTATGGGAACTATTCATAGGAGTATGCAAATCAACACATGGCTGCGGTAAGGTGGTATTACATGTTGTCAACGAATGGTCTGGTGTATTTACATGTCAAGTTGTTTTTGTTTGACAGTGCTCACAGTTGTTGGTTTGTGAGTTTACCAAATCATTCATCGCCAACACATATTCCCTCATAACATGTTCAGAGGTATTATATTTGCTAGTCATTGAACTTAGCTTCTCCTGTAGGTGATAAAGTTTGGATTTCAGGTGTTCTGTGTCAATTTTGTACCTCCTAGTGCTTTGTTCCAAATTAGATGAATATATATCTAATTGTTTTAATAAATTTAGTCTTTCTCTATTCAATTTTACATTTTTATTGAAATAGTTCTGCCTTTTAACCATTTTTTGTGTTTTTACTATATATTTATTGATTTTAATGTATTTTTTAATTTTATTTTTACTGGTGACTACATAAATTGGAATTATCCTCACCTGTCAAATCTATAGTGAAGGAGGATTTGGTGGCAGAAACCACAGACCCCATATTGATTCTGATTGGTCAATTACTTAGAAAATTATGTATAAAATAGGGCCATTTTGTTCGACCGACACAGTAGTCGGCAAGCTCTAGAAGAAAACACTCCTCCAAATAAAGAAGCAAGAAGCTCATCAGTAGTTTTACTCCTCACCACACCAGCAGTTAAATGTGCTACACCACACATTATTTAATACAAATCTGTGAATTATTAATCAATGTGTTTAATTAAATATTATGCAAAATGTCTAGTTTTATTTCCGTAAATACATCCAGGCTTGGATGCAAGATATAGCACCTGCTTCATTCAAAATGTGTTTCGCTCGACACGGGGCGTGAATATTTGTAATGTCATGAGTTTCTGCAAAGTAGCGCCTGATTCCATTATTTCTTCTTTCTTATCTACTGAGCGGCCAACCCGCCATACTTTTCGCGAGAATTTTGACATACACTCGTGCGAGTCGTGCGTGAATAGCCGTTGTTACACATATAGGTATCTTTAAATTTTTTGCACTGGGAGGTATCTTGTGAACTATATCTAGGCTTCTATCGAAGCAAAAAATAAAAAATTGTATAAAACAAATTCAGTATAAGCCTCCAAAAATTACTGTTTTACACAAATTTTACACAAATTTTGCCGTTCATAACGTACTCATAAATTGTAAAAGTAAAGAAAATATCCTTATAGAAGCCTTGCAAATGTAGTGGAGATTCAAAATGACAATATTTATTTCACAAACTTCTAAGACTTGTTCAAAAACACGTATTTCCTGGAACAAGTTTTATAAATTTTCACATACTATTTTTCGTTTAATGTCCTCGTGTTAGGCGGAATGAGGTGCGCAGGTGACGAGTAGTGCGTTGTCAAAGCTAGGTAAGACAGGGGAGTTGAAAGAAAACCACCACTGTGGCTCTGGATGAAACAACAAGCTTTTCGACCATGCTCGCGTTGACGATAGACGAGCCGGGAAGGGCCCCTCCTAAAGGGATATCTTATTTTCAAGTTAGATATAGGTATATTAAAAGGCAATTATAAGTATGAGTGTCGTGAATAAATCTCTAATATTTTATATAAGTAACATTTAATCTGTGCTCTATTTTAGAACACCATTGCCTGTTTTCATTTAATTTTACTCTTAGCGACATCTTAATATTATTGTACTGTTGGAGTTTCCAACCTCGCAGCTGAGCTCTGAGCACTGAAAATCCAACAGCGGTTTTATTTAAGCATTCATTTAAGTGTCGCCTCACGTTAGTAAAAAGTGCGTATTTAGGGTCGTTTCATCGATTGTAAGTCTAGCTCCAGCAAGATGGGTAGATGGTATGGTATCAAAAGTCAGTCAGTATGTTCTCTCTCAATACATGGTTATTTTATGTCAATATCGTTATCATTCCAGCCCCGGTACCACCCCCGGTGGATTTTACGAGAACACCGCTTAACAAATATTCCTAAGACTGATCAGCGCCATCTGTTGATATATACTGAAGCGTTGTGACAAACGCCACTGGAAAATACCCCATTGTTCATATCATTCAAACCTCAGGACTATAGAGAACGTCATGTTTCTTTTGGCACATTAATGACATGACCACGAGGGTGCTGTTGGTACATTTGTGATGTTGTCTTTGGTAAATGTATTGAAAAAACAAGATGGTGATCAGTTCTGAGTACGGTCACGTGCCAATAGAACCATGACGCACTCTTGGTACCTGCATGTGCTATCAATGATTTGCATTATCCGTGCGTGTTGAATGTATAGTTTTAATTCTCTCTTTTTTTTGGATTATTGTACACTAGTTATTTTTTTTTAGTTTTTGCATACAATAAGTACTTAAATGACAATTATTCAGTTATGGAAGGGCGGAGTCTCCTAACACAGGCTTATATGCTTAAAAGGAGGCTTATATCACTAGTTTTTAAGATTTACATACCTGATAAAACAATAAACCATTTTTCATTATAGATTTCAAGAGGTTCTTCCATATCGATGGAAACTTCTTTCTTTATCGTGTGGTTAGTGTCTAACCTGGTGTCAGAGTTTTTAAGCCGCCCATAGGCCTCTGACTTGGAAGGAAGAAGAAGAAGATGGAAACTTATATTTATTTATGTATGTGACTGCCTCGTTGGTCGCAAGTGCGACTGCTGAGCATGAGGTTCGATTCCCTGGTTGGGCAAAGTTATACAGGGTTTTTCCATCAGGAACTTCTCAGTAGCAGCCATGGAATCTGGATTAGTGCCCGGGTGATGGCAATAGGCTTGCCCTTGACGATGGGACTTAAAAATATAACTGGCTAAAAGTCGGTGTACTATTAGGTACACCTCTGCGTCACCCTTCGAGGATTACAGGCGTGATGTTATTATGAGGAAACTTATTAACAAGGAAGGAAGGAGTTCTAAACGACAAAAATCTACTTACTTCGGCCGACCGATAGGATGAAAACGAAAATAAAACTTATAAATATATTAACAAACATCATTTTAAATTACATTGCAAATATAAAAATGTCTACCAATATCTTATGGCCAATAAAATATATCGAAATCGATAAAATTTATTCTAGAGCCTTTATTGTTTTAATGCAAAAAAAATAAAATTCTTATTGCTCGTGTTTTGGATACAGAGATCATTCTGCAATATTTGAATATAAATGTCACTGATCAAGTTTAGTTCCAAGAAATTATATAAAACAGTACATTTTGATGTAAGTGCGGAAACTTTGTTATTGCATTCGAGGCGGATTTCACAACCGAGCTGCAGGCGAGATTGTTATGGAACCAAGAACTGTAGTAACAAATTCCCACGTCTATCAATACACTTTCAAGAAATAAAATATTAGAACGAATAGTGTTTTGTCATGAATTATTAGGAAACTTTGATTTATTTGCGTTTTTTTCCGCGCTTTTCTTTCGCCAGGTTGAAGAAGAAACAAAAGTATGAAGCCGTTAAACAGCCTTAAATAGAACATTTTTTTTTTTTCACAAAATATTTTTTTAAATGTATCACACTAATAAATGTTGATTTGTTCATTTATGTAAATATTTTGTTAAATATTCATGTTTTCTATTTTTAAACACTATTTAAATATTGAAAATAATTTTTACGCCATACAGACGCATATCTTTTTGCCGAGATTTAAAAAAAAAACAATCACCGCCGAATAAAGGAATTGAACCAATTTGGACTTACTATAAGCATTGCTTAGAATATGCGTTAGTATTCTAAATTTTTATTTCGACTCTCATGATAAATGAAAAAATGCACGTGTGTGAAATACATTGCATGTTGAACTTAATAGTAGTGTGATAAGAAGCAGTTTTCGAGGAAGTGTATTGAAAATGTATTCATGGCTATTATTCTCGTTTGTGTAAGCAAGCAGAAGTAGCAGTGAGCTGGCCATGTCTGTCGAAGTACCGAGTCCTAAAGTGAAGACTGGATATCGGAAAGAGCAGCCGCGGACCCCTGAGCTAGATGGACCGATTACCTAAAAAAGGTTGATGAGACAGACTGTATGGAAGGCGGAGGACATGGTGTCGTGGCGTAGCTTGGGATAGGCCCATGTCCAACAGTGGACTGCGATAGGCCGATGTGTGACTGGTCCTTGCTTTGTTGTAGGTATTTGCAGTTTTTGACAATTCAAAAGTACCTAGGCCAGTTACAACTGGCCTGCTTGAAATGAATTATGCCCGACTCGAAATAAATGCTTTGATTTTTGACCATAAAATAAATGAGAGGATTTCGTTTTGAGGTTTAAAAAAAAAACATAGTTTCCAAGAACTCTGTAGATGGCGTTGAACTGACTACGTTATTAGGTGCCAAAGCCAAAATGCTGGGAAAAAAAACATTTCGTCACGCGTCATATACGCTCGTTGACTGACACTTTCGTTTGCGTTTGATTCCGAATATATTCTAGTTTTTCGCGCTTTGTTAAAATCAGTTTTTTTACGTGCCATTGCTTGCAGTAACTTACCAAGTTTAGCGTCATCTATCAATCAACTAGGGAAGAGTTAAAAAGAAAATCCCTCACTGTAAAGTCGCGTTGAAATTACAAAAGAATTAAGTAACTAAACAATGACATATTACCTAAACAAAAAACAAGACTTTCAGATGTCAGTTATCACACACATTGGGTAACAATAGGTAATTAAAAAAAAACAGTTTTTATTCACGACAAATATATATTTGTCTGCACATCACATACATTGCTGGTTATTTTTTTATTCCAAGTCCTTTTTACACGGTTACTTTTAGGCTGTTCTGGAACCGAAAGCCATAAACTCGATCATCGAACTCGAAACGATTAGGAACATTAAAAAAAAAAAAACAATAAAAATCACGGAAAATTAAATAGGTAGGTATAGGTATTGTTTTTTTTTTGTGAAATAGGTAACTAATTTCTCGACTGGGGTTACTCTGTTTCGGTTCCAGGACGATGTAAAATTAACCGTGTATTGTTTCAGTATCAATTCCCATGAAGGTATGCGCGTTTTTGAGATAAGTGTTGCAAATGTTCTTTTTATTGAACGTTTCTAGTACTGCAGTGTCTAAGTATGTGTTGATGATGGCCGCACACTGCAGATCTGAGGTGGCATGTGCTAGCGGTGCGCTCAGCTGGTGCACGTCGACCGGGCGCTCCGAGTGGCGCTGTAGCGCTGGCAGCGCGGGCGCGGGGTGCTCCGACGCGGCGCGCAGTAGCACCAGCTGGGAGCGCAGCACCTGCACCCGCGGCACGTAGCCGCGTGCGCGCTTCACGTGACTCAGCGTAGTGTCGATGAGAGCACGCGCGTATTGTGCCGAGTGCGACACTCGCCCTAATAGGGCGCGCACACACGCGTCTACCTTCAGCGGCCATGTGCTCGCAGTCTGCAGTGCATTATCTAGCCCTGTTGTGTCTCCTCCTGCCATCAACGTGAACATATGACGCGCTACGGCATCTTGGAGTTGTTCTTCTGTTTCAAACTCTCCGAGTTGCTCTTCGAGGTGTTTGTCGAATTCGTCCGGCGAGTATCCAACACAGTAAACTGTACCAGTCATACCTATAAAAATATATTTTACGTTACAATGTGTTATTAAAAGTATTTGTTAGTTTTATCTATTTACCTTAAACATAAAAAAAAACTGTCTTACCACGACTTTCCATGATGGCTGCCATTTCTAGAGCAACGAAAATTCCACTTTCATATCCCAAGAGATAGAAATGCTTCTCCAGTCCCATCCTCTTCAGGAAGACCTGAATTAAAAAAACAGCGTGAGTCAGTTTTCGGCCCTAGACTATGCAATAGTGTAGATGAACAAGATGTTAGTTACCATTGTGAAATGGAATGCTAACCTAAAGAAGTATGTGATGCGATCAGTGGCTATTGCACTCCTAGTCTAAGTTTGTCGAGCAACGTTTCATACCTTTGTTAATCTCTGGGCTGTTTCTTGTATAGTTTCGTTTGGGTTGTCGAGGCCCAGCTGCAGCACTATCGCCGGCAGCTTGAGGCGCTCGCACAGCACGTGGAACCTCCCGTGGTGACCCTCCATGCCCGGCACCAAACCCAAGTATATAAGGCTTGGATCAAATTCATCGTCTCTCTGTAATAATCCCATCAGTTGATTTTTTTTTCATTTTATTTGGCAAAATATTTTTTTTGAAATGTTAATGCCAGTCTCAGTACTGGCTACAAACAAATGAATAAACAGTTTTCCATGAAGACGATAAAAGTAGCTATATGACTGTTTTTTTTGCCATGCATAAGTAGGGAATAACAATATAGAGATCTACTGTTATTCCAAAAACAGTACTGTGACAAACAAATCTAATCGTAGCCTCATTAAAATTTGGCAACCTCAGGGTAGGGACCCAAAAACAGAACTTAATAAAGTAGCAATAAAAATCGTGTACCATAACAGCATTGTTGATGAGCGTCGGCATAGCCACGAACTCAACGGTAGCGACCAGTTCGTCAGATTCTACGAAGCTGAAGAATGTAGACAAGCCCTTAGTTTCAGGGAATTCTGTCTTGAAGATAGATTTTTCCAACTGATGTATCCTTTAAAAAAAACCTTTTCCTATTAAACTACGTCACTTAATGACTCCATGAAAACAAGATAGAATTTAAATTGAAGTTTATGAGAGAAAGAGAATCTAGTTAAAAGTGAACGGGGTACGCTTGTCTTGGTTGGAATTAGGTATATGGAAAGTGATGAGGAACAAAGCGAGACATAGCAGCCAGAAGAGTAATATCGCTGAGCTCAAATCTGAGATGTAGGTACACTTACGTGTCTATAGTAATCAAGGGTAATTCCTCCTCGTCAAACACAACATTGTAATGAATTCTTAGGAAAGAATAAATTAATGCAATTTTGTCGCTTTCTACACCCAATTCTTCCAAAGTAGTATTCTTGTCCGTATCAGCCTTTATGGTTACATCTGTCAAAAATAGAGAAAATTGAATGAAAATATTGAATTTAACACTTTTTTAACCGACTTCCAAAAGGAGGAGGTTCTCAATTCGATTGGTATTTTTTTTTTTATGTATGTACACCGATTACGCTGCCATTTATGATCCGATTTACGTGATTATTTTTTAGTTTGATGCGGAATAGTTTCCATTTAGTCCCATAACAATTTAACATGGTATGGCCCAGTAGTTTTTATTTTATGAACATTTTTACTTCAGTTGTGTGGTATAATTTCATGTATGTTCACATATTTCTCCTCGATTTGTGGAGCGATTCTCAAAATTCTTTTTTTTATTTGAAAGAATATACTCCTAAGATGGTCGCATTTAAATTTGGTGAAGATCTGATGGTGATCTTCGGAGATATACAATGGAACTCTTCAAAACTGGATGGTAAATCGGTCGTGATTGCTGCAATTGCTTGGATGTTTATTGTTTACACAACATCATGACGTAACATCACGCCTGTATGCTCTGAGGGGTACGCAGATGTGTATAATACACCCAAATTTCGACAGTTTAGGTATGTTAAGTTCCATTTATTTAAGCCTATTACTATGACATGTATTTTTAACAATGTAAAAGAAATGCATAGCAAATATTTGTATAGGATATTATTATTACAACTAAAAATGGAAAAATAAAAAAATCTTTTTTGCAAAAAAATAAAACCGACTTCAAAAAACACAAAATAGTGAAAAATAACTTTAGCTTCAGAAGTCGGTGACAAAAAAAAACTAAATGAATCAAACAAAGGTCACCGACTTCTGAAGCTAAAGTTATTTTTCACTTTTTTGTGTTTTTTGAAGTCGGGTTTATTTTTTTGCAAAAAAGTTTTATTCATTACTTACTATTTAATGAGTATAGTATCGATATCCAATAAAATATAAAATACCTATTAACAATCAGTTGTAGTTACAATAAAAAAGAGCGATACAGACCTGTTACAGATATTTTACATTAAACAACAGCAATCCAACAGCAACCTTACTGTCATGAGAATAAAGAACATTGTGAATTTGATTTGACAGTGACGCAAAGTCATCACTTGCCTAGCCTTCTGCCAAGTATACTGGGGCCAACTTCTAGTCTACCGGATGCAGCTGAATATTAGTATTTTGCATTGAACGGCTGCCTATCTTACCTCCATAACCCAATTGCAGGGTAAATTGTGAAAGAACTGTAGATGGATTTATCAAACTAATTTGAAATATTCGTAAATTACCAGCAATTGCAAGGATTTTCTGCAGTAGCGAGGTTTGTGGTGCAGGCGCCGTGCTTGCCAGGACCACACTGTTGGGGCCGCGCAGAGCCTTCTCGGTCACTTCCACTGCACCGCGGTACCATGCCCCGATGTTACATGACTCCTTCGATCGAAAAGTAATCAATATCAGCATAATAAAAAAAATAAAAAAAATGCTGCAAAAAGAAAGAAAAAGCAAAAAAAAAGAAAGAAAAAAAAGAAAAAGAGAAAGAGAAAGCAGTTTCAGTTTTAGAACAATTTTTCGTAATTATAAAGACCAAGAGTAAGTAGGTATCTAAATATGTTTGCTAACGGTGCTTTAAGATGCAGTAAAAGCATAAACTAGCTTAATGGAAAAATGGCGATGGTCGCGCGTCGGTTCATAACATTCGATGGTGGTTCGTTAAGAAGTAGGTAAGACCACTCATAAGGAATCAATAATCAAGAGCGTCCATGGCGGGTGATAGGTTGAAGAAAGATAGACCAAACGTCTTACATGACTTAGTTCAGGTAGCGACAATATTGTTGCCGGTAAATTGTTCCGTACTCGTCGGAGACACATTTCCTTCCCAATTGCATTGTCACCGGTGCTAAGTACTGCAAAATATCTGTAATACAAAACAATAAGATCTTTGATTATATTGATTGGGGTCCGCAAAGACAAATCAGGGAAAAAACTCTGGTTATAAAAAACTAACGTCTAATGACCATGATACGATATTCATTCATCATTCATCAGTGCCCAGTGGCAATCTAGCTCAATTAAAATGAAATGCCGCAGCGATACTACTGTTTTTTATGTAACTCCATAAAAACGCTTCTGCTGATGGTGAAATTGCCAACTGCTGCCCCGGTCAGCAGGCGAACGCAGACAGTAACCAGTAATACTAACAGTGGCTGTCAAGTCACTAAAAAAAAGACGACGTAATTTTATTGTATTTCAAATGACTTTCGCGAATCTGTAGAAGAGAGATTCCGTGTGCTGTTGAAGTTATGAGCATTCGGAATTCAAACTAGCAAAGGTACTGTGGGTTGCGGTTATTTCCAGGGTCCGTAACTTAGGCCCCCAGTGGTAGAGGCACCCGTGGCCGACGCCCCCGATTTGTTTCATACGCAACGCCGCTGCTGTCTGCATGCTACCGGCACGTACCGAATTAATAATTTTATGAATACTTACTTAATATCCGGACACAATTTTCTTGATACAACATCTAAAGTGCCGAGAAGAGTTTCATTGATATCCTGCTGCTTATCGCCCACACTCACATACACACCCTCGACGGGCCCAATGCGACTAGCATTGTTTAATAGTGTGTTGATGTCAGTTTCCTTTGACAAGTCATCAGAAAATACTGCGACTTCAACGCCCAATTGCTGCCATGATCTAAGGAAAATGATTAATAATTTATAATTTTAACAACAAAATAACAGAGACACAGTTCTCCATTATGGTCAATTGGTTATGCCACTTATTGTGTTGGGGTTTATTGACACTATTTATCACTGACAGGACTGTAGCAGCCAATAAATCCAATGTTATTGTAGTTTTCGATCGACAGCGCCATTCAAAAAATGACAATATCACTGTCCATCTTGTCGAGATTAATAATAATAATAATATGTTTATTTTCTCATCACGTTACAGTGAACATGAATGATTTAATCTAACAATACATGATAAACATTTGTGAGAGACTGGTGCCCGAAATAGGTATACAATACCTGTGTTACGGGTCATCAGGCCCCCAAGACTTAAAGGTATAAAACTAATTTAGATTAATACTTTACAACTAATGCGTGACGATTTATCTTAGATACGTACAGAATATTTAAAAATAAAAAATAGATTAGATTGATAAGAATAGATTGACGTACAACTCAAGAAAGAAAACCAAATCTGAATTATTTACCGTATCTTAATTTGCAGGTAGCTCATGGATTGCCTCTTGAAATGCACACAAAGCTTTCTAGCGCCTCGTTCCACAAGTTTGTCGCCCAGCTGTAGTCCAAAGGTCGCATCATTACAGAGTATTAGATGAGTATGATCAGCGTTCAAGGTTAACCTGTAAAATAATATTGTATAAATAAATACATGATTCCAGGCTTTTTTAAATAGCGATGGGAGTAGAGTTCGCATATCTAGAAGCAAAAACTATTGCATTTATTCGAGTCAGTACAATGTTCCTTGTATCCTAAAGCTAAAAAGCTACTAAATTAGGTTTGAAAACACACTGACAGACATAAATGCAGGTTGTTAGAAATACCTGGCCTGAGCTTCCAGTGCACATTCTTGTATCCTCAGCAATACTCTGCCGCGGTGCCTGCTGGCTGCGAGCAGTCGGAAGGCGCGCGCGGTGTCGTGCGGCGCGTACGATACGCGCGACAGAGGACGCACGTACCCGCGAGCAATACCTTCGCTCAACATCGCCTGTAAAAGCTATGAAAAATACAAAATTAGAGACATTTTCAAACAGTTATTTATAATCAGTAATCTATTTGAAGAACATTACGATAGGATCAACTAAGATCAAGTGACAAAAAATATTTGCAAAATACGTAATGTTTGAGAGCAATGGTGGCCCAGTGAGAGCAGCGGTGGCCCAGTGGTGGCGGCCCCGACTTACGGATAGTAAGTCGTGGGTTCGATTCAAGGCAGGCGCATTACTTTATGTAATTTATTTAATCATCACTGCCCTCAAAATAGTGAGGAAATCGGCATGTCCAATTGTCCAAGGATAAAAAAATCGAAGACATGTGACATTTACCGACCCGCACTGGGCCCGCGTGGTCATTGCCTGTCATAGAGAGGAGGCCCGCACTGGGCCCACGTGGTCATTGCCTGGCATAGAGAGGAGACCTGTGTCTCAGCAGTGGGAGCATTATAGGCTGATTATGCTACATAATGTTTATCATTTCGACTGAAGCAGTTCTGCTTCTGTTCTTCTGGATGTCAATAGTATTTGCATTACACTCTGTACACTAATACAAAATAAATACACAATATAAAAACCGGCCAAGAGCGTGTCGGGCCACGCTCAGTGTAGGGTTCCGTAGTTTCCCGTCCGTCACAATAAGTGTTCCCACTTATGAGTTTAAAGGTGGGTATCCATTATGTAAAAATGCTTGCATATACGAATATACTACAAACTTATTCCAGAAATTATTTTGTACAACTTTTTGTCTTTTTTGTACAAAAACTGTTGTTTCCATCAAGTTCAAAATGATTTTGCTAGAAAGTCCTTATAAAGTTCTACTTTTCAGATTTTTTCCATATTTTCTAAACTTATGGTTCAAAAGTTAGAGGGGGGGGACACATTGTTTTTTACTTTTGGAGCGATTATTTCCGAAATTATTGACATTATCAAAAAATGATTTTAGAAAACCCCTATTCATTTTTAAATACCTTTCCAACAATATATCACACGTTAGGGTTGAAATAAAAAAAAAATCACTTCCCACTTACATATAGGGGGGCTACCCTAATAAAACATTTTTTTCCAATTTTTACCACTTTGTCGGCGTGATTGATATACATATTGGTACCAAATTTCAGCTTTCTAGTGCTAACGGTCACAGAGATTAAGCGAGGACGGACAGACGGACGGACGGACAGACATGGCGAAACTATAAGGGTTCCTAGTTGACTACGGAACCCTAAAAAACTAGGTATATTCACATTTATTAGACATACCTTAGCATCCCCGATATTTTCAAGATCATATATTGAAGAGATGTCAACTGCGCTGTAAGCTCGCTCTCTAGTGAGGTTGTACATCCCATAAGCGAAATCATCTTGATTGTGCAGCTGAGAAACATCAATAAATAGCCCGAAGCTTTTGGTACAATTAATTCCACTCTGAAAAAACAATATAAAATTTATTATTATTTTTAAAATGATTACTTAAAAAAACATTAAAAGCGGTATTCATACTTTCTTCAGGTCTTCACCAAGGCAGCTAATAACCATGTTACAACCGTGCCCCTTAGTACCACTACGAACCATATCTTCAAAACTTTTATTCCGAGAATTTCCGATGTTTTCGGCTAAAACAAAGTTAACATACCAATTTATATAATGTGTAATTTATGTTCGAGTCATACTGCCATCCAAAACTTCATATTATTATCAAAATACCTTTTAATCCTGGGAATAATTTACGAAGGAAATGTTTCTTGCGCATGTCACTAACGGTTGTGTATACCTCGAAACCAAAAGCAAGGGCTATTGATATTACAGCTTGGCCGAGAGCCCCAGCCCCTCCATGAACCAACACGCTGAATTCATTCACTAATTCTTTGGGATTTTTGAGTACCTAAAATAAATCAGGATTTAATGTGAGTTTGGCAAATTTAACGGAGAAATTTTACTCGAAAGTGTCTTGAGTATGAACTCACGAGACAGTAGAGTGCGTGTGCGTAGGCGAGCGGCACAGTGGCGGCGTCCTCGAGGCTCCAGTGCGCTGGAACCGGCCACAGCAGCTCCGGCTGCGCGTGCACCACGCTGCCGCAGGCGCCATCTCGCACCAGGCCCATCACACGCGTGCCACTACATAGCGAATCAATGATATTACTGACACATTAATGTTATAAAAGGAAATACCAAGTCCCCTAGGACGTTATCGTAATCAAAGCATTTAAAAAATATTGTAAATATAAAGGACATATAAAATTCGAATTCAATTATTCGTCCAAAAAGACAGGCTGCAGAAAAGTAAAAGCTTGGCTCGTGGTCCTTTCTTGATGTTTTATCTGCAAATTTTTCATATTATGAAATTTAAAGTTTCGTCATGTCCGTCTGTCTGTCTGGCTGAGGTTTTGCTAAGAGACGGAAATAGTACTAGAAAGCTGTAATTTGGTAGAGGTGTGTTGTGTATATCAATTATGCCGACAAAACCATTAAATAAAACTTTGAAAAATATTTTGTTTTAGGGTGGCTTCCTTACATGTGAAGTGGGGATGAATTTTTTTTCATCGTCTACCCCATTTTGTGGGGTATCGTTGAATATGCCTTACAAAATAAAAATTACTTAGGGGTTGCTGATACTATTTTTCGATGTAATGCTCCATTTAAAGTGCCAATTTTTGTTCTAGTAGGGCGTCCCCCTCTCTATAAGCTAGTTTAGCTTTTAGAGGGGGGGACGCCCTACTGGCTAGCTTGAAAATCTAGAAAAATCATGATGATAGTGCATTTAATGAACTTTGAAGGAAAATTATAGCGGTTAAGATAACGTTATTAGTTGTTGAACTTGGGTGTTGGATAATTTTGTACCAAATAAAAACCAAATACCAAAATCCTTAGAATAAATCCTTTAAAGTGACTAGTAGTTGCTTGTCTATAACGGGTAAAGACTTGCATTGAAAAACAAAATCTAAAATATAACGGGGTACTATAGCCCCCACACTGCGCGTAGCCCGACACGCACTTGACCGGATTTTTATAGTTATCATAGTTACTGACCTGGCTGTGATTCCACTGAATTCCATTCCAAAGCTATTTTTAACCTGTGTTTTATACAATAAGGCGCCACTGGCTTTTTTGACGTCATCAAGAGTAATACCAGCATATTGAACCTAAAGAGATTGAAATTATGATAGAAGTATGTAATTTAATAACAATGTTAGAAGTACTAGTTGTTCACAAAACAATTAAAATAAAGTCAGTTATACCTGCACAGGTACTCCAGATCCGGATGGCTCGGGCACTTCAATCCACGTGAGCGTATCCAAATCACCAAACTGGGTACATTGTAACGATACGTTGTTGCTCACTGACGCAGCTGAATCTTCTAAGGGTACGTAGTACTCTCCTCCCCACTTAGCCTGATGAACGAATGAGAATTATTTATAGTAATATAATTTTATTGTAATAGTAATATAATTTTAAATTCTAATTTTGACATTAAAATAAATTAATATAAAAGATCTTCTTACGTTGTCTACTACGTTGAATGCCAAGTCAATATCGGGAATGTCGTCGCTATAAAAACTGTCGTTGCTCTCCTTAGCGACCATGATCAGATGGATCTTGTTGCGATTAGCTTCTTTACGCCAGCCGCCTACAAGTTGCTTAAGACCTGGCAGTGATGGGTAAGGCGCAATTATGAAGAGCTGATGTCCTAAAGTGAGGTTATTGCGCGCTGTTATGAGTTGTAGAATATCAGCGTTGGTTCGAATTGTGACAGTTGTTGTAGGTACGGCCGCAAACGCACCCCACCGAACTAGCTGCAGCTGTGACTGCTGTTTGCTGCCGTTTCGAACAATGGAGTGAACGGAAACCACACGGTAAAGGGACGAGGGGCGCGAGCGACCACCAAAAGCGAGGTCTTCTTCACTCGCTACAAACTGGTCTCTTTGTAGGAAACGATGCAGTAACTGGCACATCTGTTAAAGATTAGAGTAGTTAATCATAATGTAATCAGATTTGAAAATAAAAATTTCAAACCTTTTAACTTACGCTATCGTCTGTTGATAGGTTTTGAACCAGCAGCAGATCAGCATCTTGTAAGAAGTTGTTTTGTTTCTTCAGCGCCGCTTCGCGGCTAACTTCTTCGTATTTGACATTAACTCCAAAAATGTTGCTAACAGCATTATTTATTTCAGAGAACATTGCTCCTTTTCCAGGCTGGTTTACGACTCCCATAACATTAATGTTTGCTTTGTTCACATTTTCTGCCACCATTTGTAGAAAAACTTGAAGTGACGACGACACCTGTGCAAGTTGAAAATATGCGGTATTATATTCCTCTTTAGTTTAATTTCTACCAATAATTTTTATCGCGTAGAGGCGACGAAAGTCTGGAAAAATGTATAGTGGTTGGAAACACCAAAGGCTAATGGAGATCGCGCGGTCGCTCACCAACAAGATGGACCGATCAAGTGAAAGACTGGTGGTCCTCCAAATTCCACACGATCGTAACAGACGCGATGGACAGAAGCCGATGGAGGCAGATTACATTTCAAGTTTAGTTATAAACCGTGAAAGCTTAAAAGTGTTTATTTAATTTTGAACAAAATTACCATAACATCATTTGAATTTGAATTTGACATCATTTGATTTCATTTAATAGGTATCTTGGAACAACACCTAACGGATATATATTTATAAATATATCTTATATATATATAATTTGGTATCTTGGGAACTATCACAGTTTACTTAAAAGGTGTACTTACATGTATGTCTGATTGGAAATACGGAACGAATTGTAAAGCCCTTAACGCCATATTTCTGTTACTCACTGGCGGCAAATTTTCCAATTTAACATTGCTTATAGTAACACCTCCACACCTGTAACACGAATAAAAATTAAATTATTTAATTAACTGACACATCAGCTTCGGCTCAAATAATAGCAAGTACCTTCACAATGGAAACTCACATAGTAATGTCAGAATTGTCTAATACAGCTGCTTTCAATAGAACTTGGTAGTCCGACACGAAGGATTTTTCTACGACCTCTTGGTGATATTTAACATCGATCTTTATATTTCTGATATGCGTGACTAGTGATACCCCATCGTGCGGTTGTCGCAGCATGTGTAGCTGCAGCAAGCCGTCGAGCAATGTGACCCAGTTGTCGCGCCACACCAGCGAAGCTTCGCTCAGAGATTTATTAACCCCCGCAATGCTAAGGAACTCACCGCTAAAACGAATTAAAAGAACACATTATTATTTATTTATTATTATTCATTTATTATTTAAAGGAACACATTTTGTAAGTTACTTCTTTTTCTTCTTTATTTGAAACATACCTGTACGAATAATCTCTGTCTCTTAATAAATGGTAAATATCTTCAGCAGTTAGGTCTACGCTCACTTTAGTTTCAGGTTGTTCATTTAGTTTTCTTTGTTTCGTATTCTCCACATCATCCAATGGGTTTATACAGCCTGTCGCGACTTTGGAGCCTTCATTGAGAATCTAAGTTAAAAAAAAATACCAATCGAATTGAGAACCTCCTCCTTTTTGAAGTCGGTTAAAAATTAAGTGACTATTATACAGGGTTAGTGTTCAATGACCAGCCAAAATTTAAAATTAAGATCTAGATATTAAAAGTGCATTTTAAATATTATTGTCGAGAAATATAAAATAAAATAATAGCATTCATTTGAAAGTGTCCTAAAAAGGAGAATGCCCATTTTTCTACTGACCGCCGTTGCGCATCAAAACTTTTTGTATGATAGCATAACTTGAATATAAAAGAGGGGTGATGTCGTACTTTCTAAGGAAAAAAAAATTATCCATTTATTTTGTGGGGGTTTTAGTTGTTCTTTGATTTTCTGTTCAGTTTTGAGGTTAGTTTTGTAACGAACCTCCCACTAAAAGCAGCAGCCTATTACAACAGTATGACTTGAATTGACATAAGACACGAACAGTACGCAATGATAAGTTATTTATAGGCACAACAAACTCAACAACTATCAATGCACAAGTGAAAACAAAAGTTCGCTGTGTTTTGTTTGTTTGACAAATTGACAGAGACAGTTCACATTCACGTTGTGATAGTGTTACCAACAGTCAATATAAATCACTCTGATTTGTCAACTAAAGAAAGATTTTTAATTAGCAAAGTAATATTATCTATAGGATGTGAATTAAGAAAATATGTTATTTCAATTGTGCTAATTAAAAATATAAATAACGAGGATAAAGTCATAGTTGAATTTATTTTTAAAACTGAGTCTGACGGATTATGTCCCAGGTTTTAATAAATTGGCAACATTGATTTTACCGAAATACGCCATTTTAAAAAGTAAGCAATACAATCCAATACTGTAGCTAATAAAATACAAAATAGTAACCCCACATACGATTTCGTTCAAGTGAATTAAGATAAGTTAAAAAAATATTTTATAATTTATGAGTTTATTTTTATGGCCATACTCTTTTACTATAAAGCGACTCTGATTGTGGTCAATCTCCTTTTCCTAAATCATAAACCTAGTGGGAATCAATGCACTTGTGTGCGTGCATGCACCGCGAAATGTATATGTGTGCTAACTGCTACCTATCTAGATTGTTGAACTGTATTGTGTTGTTGTAATATCCACACGTTTGCTTTTTAGTGGTGGACAGGAATAAAATTTTATTAAAAAAAAAAAATATTTTTTCATTATATCGAAAATATTATCGATTCTGAACCATTTCTGAAAATTTGGCCAGCCATTGAAAACTAACCTTGAATAAAGTAGCATATTGTGTCCTATGTAGACAACTGGTTTCATAACTTGCATGTTTAATCAGTTGTAATCGCAATAGAAGCACTATGCTAGTTTATCAAACAAGTAAAACTGATGGCTGTTGCAAACTTTGAATAGCTTACCCATTTCACATTAGCAGGAAGGCTGCAGGCTGAATGCTAAAATGGGATTGAGCGGGTCACGTCAGCCGCATGCACGACCGCATGACCGCTGGGATAACGTCCCTACACGATGGTTGCCGGAAGACGGACGATACTGCCGATGTCAGCCCAGAAAAAGGTGGCGAAAGGTTCGGGTAGGCACGGGAAAAGAGCTCATGGAAGGAATTGAGAGAGGCCTTTGGAAATCTTATTACCTCAAAACAACCATTTCCCCTATGGATTTCAACGTTAATGCGAATCTGGCGTTGATCGTGTATTATTGGTTGCGTATACAGGCGCAGGTTGGAGAACTCCACCGGCATTTCCTTCTTCTGGAATCCCATAGTCATTGCGTAGGTGTCCCATACCAGGGCCAGTGTAGCAGCAAACGGGTATACGTTGTGTCCTAAAGATGAACATCGTTAGAGAGGACGAAAATTCTTTGAAAAGGGTACGTATTGGAAACAATTGTTGGTTAGAGAAAGCTAGGAAATAATTTGAAGTCTTATACTAAGTCTATGAGGTAGTAATTAAATCAACAAGATAATGCACGGTGTCAAAATACCTCTCAGTGAGTGACCCTGTAGGTAAGCGTGTTCAACGTCTTGTACCGAGGTGACATAGTCGAGAGAAGCTGCTGATAACCGATTGGCCATGCGATACGTTGTCATTGGCCTAAAGTGAGAAGAGGAAAATACAATTTGTGAATGTACGGATCGTTACGTTATTTAGACAATGCGAAAAGAGTAGTGCTAGGTACTTACCATTTCTCGCCATGAGCCCATTGGACTAGATGCGACAGCATTGGAGTCCCCGTAGAAACTGGTAATTCGACTTCCGGATAGAGAACATTAACTTTAGGATTGTAACCCTCCATATACAACCTGAAAACAACGGATATATCTATTATATGTACATTAAAAATAAAAACAATAAAATAAGTAACCTACAATAAATATTCAGAGAACTCCTCTTCAACGCTGTAAACCGGTAATGTGCCCAAGAATAGCGACATTGCCTCATTGTATGGCAATGCTCTCTCTGGTCAAAGTTAAAATCAGCGCTTGAGGTAGGAATTCTGATTACGGGCTGTTAAAAAAATTGAAAATTCTTTATAAAATCTTTGCTCAAATCAAGGATTGATATCAACATAAAAAATATCTATGGATTATTTCTCCAGGATTGCATGTAACAGCACATTAAGCAGTCGGGCTTCTAGCTACTAGACCCACTAAAGCTATATAGTCTTTTACTAGGGCACGTAAAAAAACGGTTAGCGAGCTAATACACCAGCCATTGTAGTCTCTCTGAGAAATGTTTAAACCGATTTGATATCTTTGAATGAATGAACGCGTCGCTCATCTTCCCTTAATATTTCCACGATCTTACTTACTTGCCGATACCCTCGAGTAGTAATAAAGTGTTGTCAGCATGCTTCCTCCTAGTCAGTGCGATGTTAGTGCAGGTACTTGGTAATGAGCGCTTGAGGATGGCCTGCAGCAAGCCATGAGGCGCTACCTCTACCAGCACGGCGTTGCTAGGTATTAGTTTTGACGTCTCCTCGAATAACACTGGGCTCTGTGGAAATAATTGATTTTATGAAATGTGAAGTGTCTTGAATTTTGCGTATGAGTTGGTCTTCCGCATTATCATCTTCCTGCCATAGTCCCTTGTTATACTTAAGGTCAGCGCGAAAGATTTTTCGCCATTCTCCCCTGTCTGTCGTTACTGGGCTGGGGACAGACAGGGGAGAATGGAGAATGGGTTTGGCGAGGTATGCTATGAAAGGTAACGGAGTGAATGATAGACACGGTGAATGGTAAATGATGTGATACTATCATTCACTCCGTTAATTTATTTAATAGTTTTAATTAATTTACTAGCGAAAAGAAGGATGGATTTGGCGAGGTATGCTATGAAATTCATAGCATACCTGGCCAAATCCATCCTTCTTTTCACTAGTAAATAAATTAAGCTCAGATTTTGGTTAATCATTGTTACTGTTACTTTTCAGGCTTAGAGTTAATCTGGTCTACTGCCGTACCTACAACTGGATCTGAATCAGAACTATCTATACATCGAGACGTTTAGGGGCTTGAAGCATTTTCTTAAAAAACACGCCCGAAAGACAATGACCCAGGATTCTATTAAAACTTTGGCAACTTTTTACACCGATACTTTATCACATCACTATTACTACTTACCAGCAGATTGTTGGTGTGATATTCAGCTGAACAGAGCTTCGCAATCGGATCTTCCCACTTCTCTTTCGGTACTGAAGTTGATAGCCAACGCTCGGTCCTTGGTCTCGGATCCTTGATCACCTCCGACAAATACTTCAGTAATTGGGGTCCTGTGTATAACAAGGATTGATGGCAACGAAACAAATCAAAACAGTTCATCCAAAACTAAAGAAAGTGATGCCTTTAATTTGATTGATATAAGAAACTCACCGGCGTCAGCGATATACCGCGAGTGATAGGCAATGTTGGAACATGGTACTTCTTTAGCGAAAATACCCTTGGCAGTCAATTCTGCGACAAACGTCTTCATGATATCAGCAGGTCCCGAAATCGTACTAGATTCGGGCCCATTGTGACAAGCCACTTGGATTTCAGGTGGGCATAATGGCAAAATCTAAAAAAAAAACATTAGTTTTAACCAAGTTTGTGATTTGTTCTTATTTTCTTACCCACAGAGTTGATGTGTCGGTAGATATAGAACGGATAAATATAAGATGCTGACCTGTTCATATCCCAAGCCGATGGCAGCCATTGATCCATGGATGAATTTAGTCTCCAGTGACACGCGCCCACGACTGTAAGCCGCAAGTATCATCTCCTCCGCCGTCAAACAACCGTCGGCGTACGCGCATCCCAGCTCTCCCACACTGTGACCTGTTTCATATTGCAGCTATTACAATTTGTTTTTTCTTTTATTTATTTATATATGTACTGTATTGCTTGTATCTGCTTTCTATTATTTTGTACCGGTCCTTTACACAAGAGTCTGATTTATCATGCCCAAATAATTTTATCATTAGATCTTTGAAGTTAGGTCTTACCAATAATTCCATCTGGTACAAGTCCAAGTTTCTTAAGAATGTCAGTTAGACCAATTTGTACAGCAGCTATTCCGACGAACGAGTGTAAAATATTGTCAAAGGTACTCTCATCTGGTGATGTTAATAGATCAAGAATGTTGAGTCCCCTTGGCTCTAAAACTTTGTGGCATCTGCAAATTATGATTAAAAACGGTTAAAGTGTTTATCAGTTTGTTTTTTTTTTTTTTTTTTTTTATGGGACAAGCCCGCCACACTGTTCCCAACCACTGTAACTCCTGAAAGCCAGAATCAACAGTGGCGACCACCAGAAAAGCGCCGAGACAATGAAGCTCGACGAAGTCCCAGAGAATGAATTTAACTGTCTTGGATCCCGCAACGAAATTAATCAGAAAAGTATAGCGGAGGAGTAGGAAAATCTGTAATTTCCACTTCCCTCCATATCGGCAGGAGACACAAAGAAACAAGGCCAATAGGCGCAAAGGGACGTTCACAACTGGGATAGGCCCAGTTGCCTAGCACCACGGATAAAATATTAACATTAATGGGTCCTAAGTTGTGAGCAGTTATATTTGATTCCAATAATAGGTATGGCAAAAACGCTTGAACGCACGGAAATTTTTTCTAGTTTCTACAAGGTCTGTGTAGTAAATAACTCCGGATGTAACCTGTACACTATCCAACATAATATTGCGTTCATTCTGCCAAAGACTGCACTCCCATAAAATATGATGTGCTGATTGTTCATATTCGCAGTCAGATGTGGAACATTGACAAAAAGGCGAGTCAACAAGCTTGAAGGAAAATAATTTACTCTTAAAGTTACCATGACCGGTGAGAAATTGAGCAACACAGTGATCAACCTCCAGCCATGTCCTGGCCAGCCGTTCACGAACGGATGGAAAGAACTGGTGGAGGTGTCGGCCCTTGATGGAATTATCCCACCTACATTGCCATTCAGACAAAAGTTCCTCCCAGACGTCGGTCTGTGGTTTGAATAATCTAGAAATCTTATCACGGTCACGTAGGGTTAAAAAGTCTGCGTCCGTGGTCTCACGCGCGTTATAGTACATTGCAGCCCGTCGCTGCACTTCAAGATCGACTGGAAGTACACCTGCAAGTACCGGTAAGGCTTCAGTACTAACCGTCCTATACGCTTTGCATAAGAATATCAAAGCCAAACGCTGGCTTTGAAGCAATTTACGTCGTACCGCTCCTATGGTGGCCCTATCGGCCCAAACAGGTGCCCCGTAGCACATACACCCCAAATAGGTAGCCCCATAAATGGTCTTTAAAGTTAGAAATGACAGACCCCACGTAGATTTGGATATTCTAGTTAAGGCATAAAAGTTCTTTTTAGCTTTTTCACCGACAGTTTTTATATGATCTATGAATGAAAAATTCTTCTCTAAGACCAAACCAAGGTAGCACACGGACTGCTTTCTTTTCACGGGAACGTTATTAAATTTAATACTAGGCCACGATTTAAGATTACCTTTTAAAATTAGTTGATAAGTTTTTTGCGGTGCAAAGGTCAGACGGTTTCGATCGCCCCACTGAGATATTAATCGTAGGCAAGTGTCAGCTAAATTCTCGAGTCCAGCCCGAGTACTCGACTGAATGAGCAGCAGGCCGTCGTCCGCGTAACCGGTTAATGAACAGCCGGGTGGGAGAGGAATCGCGAGAAAATCATCGAAACCTAAATTCCACAGATACGGAGCGATTACCGAGCCCTGAGGACATCCCATGGTAAGGGACTTTGACATAGAATGATGTCCGAGTTTGAGTTTCGCGGAACCATTTAAAAAATATGAATAAACAAGATTATATATGTTTTTATAGCAGCCGCGATTCTTCATTTTAAGTAGTAGCATCGGCCACCATGCGTTATCAAAAGCCCCGGAAATATCTAAAAAGATTCCAACCACGTACTTGTGTTCCGAGTTATTAACAATTTTTCTAACAGAAAGTGCCGCGTCTACGGTAGATTTTCCCACGGTGAAACCGAATTGGTTGTTATGAAACTTTGGCCCGTCTGGCAGCAAACGTGGAACGATAAGGCGCTCCAGGAGTTTTCCCAAAGATGGCAGTAGGGTAATGGGCCTGTAAGACTTAGGGTCGTCCGGTGGCTTATCACCACTTTTTGGAATTATTCGTATAAAGCCACGTCGCCATACACGAGGAAAAACGCCGTCCGCAATACATCGGTTGAAAACAGATAAAATGGCGTCACCCGCTGTTTTACAAGCTTCTATTATCATCCGATTAGATATTTTATCTTCACCTGATGATTTGTTAAGAGGCAGTTTCCTGACAAGATTAATGAATTCGTCAATGGATGGAAGGTCTGACGTTGGTGATTCAGGTGGCACAGATGCCCACGCTCTGATCTGCTGATGGTAGTCATTGTCATTTACTGGCGAATCATCAGGTATCAGACTATTTAATAGAACTTCGGTTGTTTCCTCAATACCGGTCGTGTGTCTATTATTTACTTTTATGTTCTGGACAAACGCCAGGTCGACTAATCGATTAGCTTTGAACTCGTGATACAAAGGAGACCACGGACCTTCTTTATCTAGTTTTTCTACTATTTTTCGCAGTAAATTACCCTTAGACTTTTCCACTGATGCTCTGTAGCGGGACTTGGCAACTCTAAATGCATTTAAAGCAAAGTTAAGTGGGTCTCCGGTGACCTTTTGTTTTCTGAGCTTGTTTAAATGTCTGCGCGCTCGGCGATAGCTTTTACGCTGCTCAATTAAGTAGTCACACCACCAATGACATCTATGGATGTTGGTCATAGATGCGCGACCAATGGCGATGTCAGCACAGTAAGTGAAGGTGTCTGACATAATTTCAGCACTTTCTTCAGCTGACAGCCCATCACGAGTGAAGTCTTTGGCGTGACACGCAAAAAGCAAGCCAAAGAATTCCCAATTCGCGCCTTTACTTTTATATCTAAAATTACCAGTGATATGAGATGGACCTTGAGTAGACCTCGGAACAAATTCGTACACGATCAGGCGATGATCACTACAAGACGCATCTGGTAGGACACGCCACCTATCCAATCGTACGTCTGCACTAGAAAGTGTGACGTCAATACAAGATTCGCCCATTGGGCTGCAAAAAGTAGGTGGTGCATCAGGGGTATTATGAATTGATAGGTTCATTTCTGCTATAAAATCTTCAACAGCACAACGTCGGTCGAAATCCGTTGACCTAACCTTGCCATACCACAGAGACGATGACGCGTTAACATCAGCGCCAACGATAACTTTACTGCCCGCGAGTGACTGTAAGACGTGACGGAGGTTATGTATATGAGGTGCAACAGGGTCTGAGTATTGAAAGTAACAGCTCACAACGTAAACTTTAAAAGAAGCTGATGAGACTTCCGCAACGGCACAGTGGGGCGTCATGAGGTTACGCAAAGACGTTACTGTAAAGTTAGAAGAACGCGCCACGTAAATTCCGGCTCGTGCTTTGCTGTCCAGCTGAACTACTTTGTGACGTAAGTGAGCGTTCTGGTATTGTTCTTGAACAAGTACTATGTCTAAGTTATAATCGATAATTAATTTGTCTAATTCAGAGGTCGCCACCCTATCGTTGTGGAGATTTAATTGTCCTATAGTTAAACTATCCATTATTTTAGTAGTTGGTATTGAGGATTAACTGTTCGAGCTTAAGTTTGTAAGTGGTACACTCTGGGGACCCGCAACGATGGTCAAACGGTTGTTGTTTATCAGTTTCTTATCTATTGTGACTCTTTTGTATGAATTAAGTCAGTACCTTTCGATGGCAGCAGCGAAGATTGGTATGCGCATGAGTTGCGCGCCCATACTCGCCCACTGCGAGCCCATTCCGCTGTATACGAACCACAGCGGCCGCCGCGCGTCATTGAAGTACTCCGACTGCTCAGATAGACTCATAGTCTTCTGTTCTTCGTTTGTTCCTACAAAATATATTGATTTATCATTAGAAATGTGTACAGATTATTCCGCAATCTTTTTCTTTTTTACCTTTATTTTTCTAGCTGTTAAGCTGTTTGGGATTCATAGTGGGGTAAATATTGCCCATAGCGACACACATAAAAAGAAAATATTTACGAAGTATGACGAATCCTCTGCCCAGATGTCCTGTAATATTCGCTTGATGTATGTTATGTAACAACCTCAGCTGTTCAGGATCTATGGGGTTGGCTTTCAATTCGCCAAGACAATAAGTCACCGCTTCTTCATGTCTTGCCGAAATGGTTACGAGATGAGCAATGTCCGACTTGTACCGGTTGGGGTCCTGAAAATAAAGTTATTGTGGTAAAAAAAGTAGGTAACGGTGAATGGTGCGGTATTAAGAATTACTAATAATATTATAGAACAGAAAAAGGTAAAAGTAACTAGACAGCATGACGACCGTTAGCCCTTTGGCCGCTAAGACATTCTGCGCCGTCCCCAACCATATCGGAATAAGGATAAGGACAGTCATTGCGAGCAATGGTTATACCTTTGGTCTATAATGTCCATGCAGCAGCACGTGTGAGTTGACGCCAGTGACGGACATGCCGTTGACGGCGACGTAAGCGCGGCTGAAGGGCTGGTGCTCGGTGACGACGCGCATGCGCCCCTCGCGCAGTGCAGCCACGTCCTGTCGCGGAGTAGTACAGTGCAGGTTAGCGGCCAGCTGACCGGTGTGGTAGCCGAGCAACACCTGCGAGAGAAAATAATCCTCTTATTATTATACGGCAAACAGAGGAATTACACGTAGGTTAGATTTCAGTGAACGCCCGTGCGTTGTTTTAAAAAAACCATCTTACTAATATGTGTTAGGTATTATTTATCAGTTGTCTCATTCATAATAAATTATCTATATTCTAGCTACGATTACTAAGACCGGGGTTTCTGAATTGAGTAATTGAAGTTTGGGACTTGAAAAACTAAAGTTTTGCCCGCGGCTCTGCCCGCTTGTAGGTTGGAAAAAATCCTTCTCCTACAGGAACGGTTAGCGCGTGAACAGTAGTATACAAACAAAGTTAGTTTCCAAGTTAGTACGGATTCAGGGGTAATAACGGCCTACCTTTGTAATAGCAGTGATACCAGTGGCAGCTTCATTATAACCAATGTTGGACATAACGCTGCCGATAAGAAGAGTGTCTTCTCTGCCATTACAGTACACTTTCTCAATGGCTTGCAACTCCACCTTATCGGCCTCTGGTACAGCTGTAGAAAACATAATTCAATCAGTTATTGTTCAGATCTCTTCAGAAACAATATGGGCATTACAGACGCAGTAATATTGTATTTTATTGAATACTGTGTAAGCACTTACCACTGCCAAAGGCTTCTACATACTCTATAGCCTGTGCTGGGATATCTGCATCCTCGTAGAAGTTCTTGATGAAGGTGATTGTTTTGCCCAAGTCTCTGTAGAATCCGTACTGAGGGCCCGTCACTCCAGGCAAAACACTGGTGAACTCTGTTTTGACGTGCAAAACATCGGCGTAGATTCTGTAGATTATTATAAGAATGTTGGTTTCTTTATCACATTAATTCAAATGAACCGGGCGGGCCTATTTTTGGCCAAAGAATCAGCATTGCCATCCAACGTGGCAATGCTGCTAGCCTTCTGAGCAATTTTCCTGTTGACAGCGATGTGGACGAATTTTTCGATGCCCTGTAACCCTTTTTGATACTTGTAAATATTTTTATTTCTATTCTATAGTTAGTATGTAAATAATGGATAATAATAACGTCCAGCAGTCGTTCGGCTGAAATGATGATGATGACGAATGATGTAAATAATGTAAATAATGTAGATAATGTAGATAATGTAAATAATGTAAATAATGTAAATAATGTAAATAATGTAAATAATGCAATTAATGTAAATAATGTAAATAATGTAAATAATGTAAATAATGTAAATAATGTAAATAATGTAAATAATGTAAATAATGTAAATAATGTAAATAATGTAAATAATGTAAATAATGTAAATAATGTAAATAATGTAAATAATGTAAATAATGTAAATAATGTAAATAATGTAAATATTATGGAAAATATTTTTTAGAAAATAATTATAATAATAAACAAATGAACCTTGATTATCCAACATTAAAATAAATCTTACCTTAAGGCATTTTTTGCTTTTTGAAGGAATAAAACGTTGATGGCTTCAGATTTAGCACATCCATCCGCATTTTCATCGAATGATTTAGTCTTTCCATCCTGACAAAGTTTCATAAGCCTGTAGCCAGAAAAAGTATTATTGTTAACCCTTGTCTACACCAAAAAGTAGTAGAAAAGTAAGAGTTTTCTGACAGTACCTTCCGTAGTGCACAGCAGACTGTGGATGTAGACACAAGTAGGCGCCGCCGACGACGGCCGCCTCGCATTCACCTCGACTCATAGCGAGGTACGCTTGCTCCAGCGCCGCGGTGGAACTGCTGCACGACATGTCGATCGACATCGAAGGACCTTTCGCGTTCAGCCAGTAGGAAATGCGGTTGGCGAACATTGATTTGTTGCATCTAATATACGAAGCAAGTATACATTGATGAATAACTTCTCTATTAATTTGTGTTTTGTGAAGGTATTTTCTCCGTAGCTACTGCAGTGGCCGTAGATAGATATAGTACTAGCTATATCAATGCTTAAGGCGATTTTAACTGTAGCTACGGAGGTAAACGTTGTTAATTAATTAGCTGGAAGCGCCAGGCTAGCCCGAGAACCTCAAATTTTCTTACGTTTTTTTTTGCAATTTGCAGGTCAGTGTCAGGTTTTATGTTGATGAAAATATGAATCGCGCAAGTATACATTTGTATAGAATTATCTTTAAAACCATACAACCCTCCAAGTTAATTTAACCCAATTGAGTGTCTTTATCATGAAGTAGTTGCAAAAAACGTTAGTACACTGGAATCTCGCAAGCTACTCTGGCGATTCCACCTTAATTAAGTGCGTATACAAGTAGAACGCTGGCTACCTGCGCCGATAAGCGCCGAACATCGCCGACAAGTGCCGACCCGCTTACGCCGTCAGAAATTGTCAGCGTTTATCGGCGCTGGGTCGGCACTAAATATAGAGGCTGCCTGCGCGGACTGGTGCCGATAAGCGCTGGCAGGTCGGCGCCCGCGCCGGCAGCCAGCGTTATACCTGTATACGCTAACACGTAGTTGCCTTGACTTACCCAGCGATTCCTAAACCATTTTTAGTGGCGGCTTCATAAAAACAAGCCTTTTCAGTTTCTGAGAAACATGTGCCAATGTACACACCAACCTTCTTACCGGAAAGTTCTTCCGGATTTATACCTAAACAAAAAAATATTTCAAAACTAGTAGATTATGAAATCCTAGTGATATTTTTTAAAGAACGGGGAACCAGTTCTTGTTTTATACAGAAAGAAAATGTTGGCGACATCTTTTTTAACGCAACATGGTAAATGTCAAATTAATAATGATGTCAAGTTAAGTCAATGTGGCAGAGCAGTCAGCATATCGAAATTACAGAACATGGGCTGGCTAGCCACCACATGTCCAAGTACGGCCAAGCCGAGTGGAGTGGAGAGCGGTATGGATTGCGGATAGCTGACTTGGACAGATAATGTACTTAAATATCTGTCATAGTAAGGTATCCGCAGCCAAACCGCGGCATAGGCTGGTTGTTTTCCTTCGGTATTGTCTTTCAATCACTCTACTGTATTTTTTTAACATTGGTTATAATAAAACTTTTTTACCTAATGTAAAAATAATTGGTAAAATATGGGCAGTACAACCACCAACTTTTATATTATGTGCCATAGTAAAACATGTATTGTTTGCAAGTAAATTAATGATTCTTGATTTTAATGGTGATGTGACATAATAAGTTTGTCAAAACACCTTTAACGGATCCGAGAGACACTTGTTCTTTCTGACCATAACTGGAAACCTTCTAGTTACGGAGATATTGAAGGCCAAAGTTCCTTTACTTGCTTTAAATACCTCCATGACTCCTGTACTATATAATGCATGCAACAGCATAATGAGTGCGTTACTTTGAGCACTACAAACCACACACCAAACAAAAGACCGTTTCCCAGCAATAGCTTTTGCGCAGTATTACTTAGTTTTATCCCGGAAAAATATGTTGTTCCTAAAAGTTAGACCACAGCAGGGCCAAACTTCATGTAAGGAATGGGTTCGACTAAATCGCACACTGAGGACAGTGGAGCGGAGAGCGGATGTGCGGGAATCAACCAATCACATTATGGTATAAAATCCACATTGCGCCGCCTTTCCTGTGATAAGTCGATTCTTCTAAGGCTCTATTCCGCTTTTGTGGAAACCGGGCCAAAAAGTTACTTTTCAAGTGCTTGTCAGATAAGTTACCTAACTTATCCTTATTATAGTATCTAGCTGACGACTTGGCCATCTACTGGGAGGTCCCAGCAAAATGTGGGGATACCTACTATGACACACCTTTGCTTAACCTCAGGGAAAAACAGTCCTGAGATATTGTGTTAGTGAACTAACCTGCATCAAAGATGGCCTGGTACGACTGCTCCAGGACCTTGCGGGCCATAGGGTCCATGGTATTTCCGAGCCGGTAGTGTACCTTGAAGAACTGCGCGTCGAATTCGCCGAGCCCGGGCACGGTCCCTGCATTCTGCACCACTTCGGGATGGTTGGACTCGAATCGGAGTGCTTCTTTTGTTATCGGGTTGATCTGGGACGCATTAACAAAACATTAACATTTTGTTCCCTATTTTGAAACCTTGGGGCTTGGACAAAGTGGCGTTCTGTCAGCGATAATGATGTTGGAAAAATAGCGTCGGAGTCGCGACACAGGCTCGGCTCCGCACCTGCATCTCGACTAAGCCGGGTCTCCACAACTCAACTCAAAGTATTTATTTCTATTAGACCATTACGGACTTTAGAAAGTCAAAAAGAAATAAATAAAAGCTAAGCTACTGTCACAGTCACAAGGCATAAATAATAACTTGAGAAAGTACTGTAGTTGCATATTCCAAAGCATAGATCTCTATGGAGAAGAACGGGCAAGAAACTCCATGGATACTCTCTGAAATCAAAATAATTAAAACATCTTGTTTACATCATTCATGTGAGAACGATGTAAAAAGATGTGCACATTAAGATCGTTCAGAGTAAAAAATTAAATCAACAATTTAAAAATAAAGTGAGATGACATGTAAATGAGCCGGCAGCTAAGACATGACCAGTCCCAACTGACAGCGCCCGTTCACGAGATTGACGCATGGATCAGTGTCCTTCATCTCAACCATATTGGCCGCCGGACACACCCACCACCATCAGCGAGACATTTGAGTGAGTATGATATTTTCTCAGCCACCAAGGCATACCTATTCAAGTCAATGAAAGTTAACTAAATACAAATAATAGCTTTACAGTACATAGTACTCACACATGTGCTATGCACTTATACGGGTGATTGGTAATTGGGTGCAGGCCTTGAAATGGGTGATACTAGACCTTATTTGCTATAATTTTGATCCCGATAACTTGGGGTCCAAACTGGGTGGTTTTAGAGAAATCGAACTTTAAAAGTTTTTATGGAATTTTATCACCTCTCCAAGATAAAGTGCTGATTGTGAGAAATCTACGGCGTTCAGGATGTTATACTGATACTTTTCTGATAGCTCATGAACGAATGTATCCTTCGAAAATCAATTTGTCAATATAGTCAATATGCGGCTTATAGGTCATGTTCTGAAGAATTTTGGAAACTTCCCTTGTTTGTCGAGGCAGGTTTCTCAAAATAAATGTAAAACATCATCATCAGATCATCAAAATCAAGTTCATAAAGGTCTAGGAGTGCCTTTTTAAGGTCAAAGTCATTGCAAATGAAAAAGCCAGTAATAATTCTACAATTATTTGTAGTGATTTCAATATCAATATTTTAGAAGAAAGTTCAAATAGCAGTCGAAATCTTTATTCATTTGACTTGACCAACACTTTTAAAGAACCTACTAGAGTCACTCCATCTTCTGCTACTTGTATATATAATGTTTTCTGCGATTGTAATTACATAGGTAAAGCCATAGTAAATTGTCTGCCGTCTGACTATAGCGGACAAACTGTAACTTTTAGGTGTAATACACCATTGCAAAAAGTTCAGATTAAATTTAAGATTACAACTAAGCGGTACCTACTTTCACAGATTTTATGTCTTGTGACTGGGACTGTAGCGTCATTTAATTTTCATCATTGTTTCGACAATTCAAAAGTTCCTGTAACTGGCCTACTTGAAATAAATGGCGTGAAATCGATCAAAAACGTCATCTCGTTTTGAATGATTTTTTTGGTTTTTTGTAGGACATGTTTAGTTATTCAATTGGTTTTTTTGCACAGCATTCATTTTTCTGGTATGCATTCAGTTAATTAGTGGAGTTACCTAGTGTGCTGGAAAATTATACAGATGTGCATTTAAAAATATCCCGAAATGAATGCTTTGATGTTATTTTATTTTTTTGACGGATTTGGGTACCTTGCAAGTGTTTTTAAAAATTTACGAGTAAGTAGCAACATATTATTAATTATTAAAAGTTTATATGTTGATGTAAGGCTTAAGGCCATACAGCTCAAACAATCGGTCCCTACTTTTCCTAAAACTCTTTGTTGCCCAGCTGAAAATAAACTCTGGACCAATAGTTTTAGTTTTACACCTCGCACCTCGACTACGCCGCGACGCCGCCACCGCGTCTCCACCTCGCCCGTGCCGCGACTATTGTTTGTGAGAAAACAGTCATTAATCCTTAAACAAAAGCTAGAAATCGTCGGGGCGACGCGGCGACGGTCCAAATAGAGGTAGATGAAAAATTACGTTAATATGGGAATCGATAAAAAAGATTTACCTTATTGTACAGAATGTTCTGAAGATCCCTGATGCTGTTCGAGTCGGGGTACAGTCCCGACATGCCAGCGATGACGACCCTCTCACCAGTCTGCGCCGGCCCTATTGGGATCTCGTGTGCTGCATGCTCCTGCGGTGTCGGCGTCATCGTGTGGCCGTTTGTGTGGTAGTATCTTAAAGCACAGTATTAGCATAATCAGCACATAAAGTTCCCTCTGTTGGGACACTAGCCTTCTCTATGCGAGACAGTGGACTATAATCCACCACGCTGCACAGTGCGCGTTGGTAGGTCTCACACGTCTTCAATTTTTTAGTTCTAAGAGATCCCGGTTTCCTCTCGATGTTTTCCATCACCGTTTTGAGAATAGTGGTGATGCAATAAATAAGGTAAACAAAGTCATGCGCCTGCTTGGGTTTGAATGAACTACATAGGTACCAATTGTAAGTCAGAGCTGTTACCACTGGGCCACCACGGCTCTCTTCCGTCTTTGAAGATTATGGTGAAAGCTCCACGGTGGCCCGCAACATTCAAATTTTCTTACGTTTTTCGCAATTTGAATAATTATTTCATGAAAAAGTCATTTAATACAGTTACATGAACTTAGAGGGTTGTATTGATGATTTTAATTGTTTTAATGGGGTAGAAGACACACCAATCAATTGAGATACTTTTTAAGAGCTGTCAAAACGTGGTTCTCTCATAGATTTTGTATGGCAATAGCCAACTGTGACGTCACTGTTTTTTCAACTCAATGACTCAACTATTTATTGATTACAAAGCAACTAAAAATCGATTTGGCAATTAATTGAAAATAAACCGGGTTTTCAGGCCCAAAATAAAGTTTTTTTTTAGAGATTGGTGTCTTGGAATTATTGTTTTATGGTGTCGTCTACCCTATTCTGTAACACAACGTGTTACAGCCGCGAATCATATTTTAACAACATACAAACTGACACTGACCTGCAAATTGCAATTGCAAAAAAACCGTAAGAAAATTTGAATTTCGCGGGCTACGGTGGAGCTTCCGATTAGAGTTTATTAGTACGTCTATACAGCAGCAGGTTGCTAGTTCGTTGGACTTACGAGTCAGTGGTCTCGAGTTCAAACCCAAGCCACGCATGCACCAATGATTTTTCACGGGTTTTGTCGACGGAGACGGAAGAATCGACAAAATTAAACAACAAAAGATATCTGTCATATTGTCGATTCTTCATCGTGGTCATACTATGCGTGCAGCTGTAAAAAGACTCTATCTGTCGAAAGACTATCGGGTTCTATCTGTTAACGATTGACAAATGACAGCCAAGACGCTTAACGTGCTGTCTGAGGCACGGAGTAGCTCGATATGTGAAGGACGGTCACCCATCAGCGGACAGACCTTGTTCAGTGTAACTTCACTTCCGATCGACGCTCGCGGCTTTTATTACTAAGCTACGAACTTCTTCAAATATTATTTGCGTATAAGAAATTAATTAAATCATGCTTGAAATGAATTTCCTCTCATTGAGAGGAGGCCGTGTCCCAGCAGTGGGAACATTATAGGCTGATGATGATGATGATACTTGAATTGTAAAGGAAAACACCGCGACGAAACATGCACGTCGTAAGAGTTCTCCGCAATGTCCCTTCGAGCAGAGGCCCTTTTTCACACGGTTGAAGAACCGACTTTGTAGTCGGCCGATTTCCACAAAGACGGTGTAGGCCACACCGCCAGCTAGCGGGCGGGCGAGCGAAGCGAACGAGGCCCTTTTCATACTTCGTTCGGCTTTTTCGGTAGCTCGCGGTGTGAACCCCGAAGTATGTAAAGAGGTGAAACGATGTTCGCCCGCCTAGCCCACCCGCCCGCTAGCTGGCGGTGTGGCCTGCGCCAGCGGGGCAGAGAGGAGACGTACGGGAATCCACCAATCACATTGGTTGAAATTCACATCGCGCATCTCGACTCTCCTGTGATTGGTGGAATCTTGCACGCCTCCGCATTATCTCCTTTCTCCTCCGTTTTAATGGAAACCGGTCCTCACCCTGGACCTCCTCACCCGGGCTTTGTTTTCCTACTTATGTCACAATTGTAGTTAGTTTTCTGCTTTCACTTATTCACCGCTTTTATTGGTTAAAGATGTCGAAAGCGCACAGTTTTGAGTTTGACACACAGATACCACACAATATTAATATGAATATATATTCCTAAACCATTCCCGAACTTTTACCTTAAACTATGATATCTTAGTCCTTTTTCAGTATAGATTTAATAAGCAAAAGCTCACCTAATATAGAGATTTATTAAACGGCACTCTTCAGACGGACAATGAAGTATTATGCGCGTTTCTGTAACAATTAGGCGTATATATAAACAGTGTTAATTGTATGTTAATATTATATGTTTGAATGATGTTCTCTAACGTATATATTATTATAAATATAATTACATTCGTGTTTACTTGACATACGAAGTATTACATAAAACAAAGGAATTTTAATGAGCGAATGGTCATTGAAATTCTGGTTTCTGGTAATTTAGATATAAGTATACATACAGGGTGTATAAAATAAAATTGAAAAATAAATATATTAATTAATAAATATTGCTGGACATTACACACAGCACCATCTAGTGCCACACTAAGCAACGAGGCTTGTGTCGTGGACACCAGATAGTTGATATACTACATAGATACTTTTTGTTTGTAAATACATACTTATTATACATATAAACATCCATGACTCGGAAAATATTGCTGGACATTACACACAGCACCATCTAGTGCCACACTAAGCAACGAGGCTTGTGTCGTGGACACCAGATAGTTGATATACTACATAGATACTTTTTGTTTGTAAATACATACTTATTATACATATAAACATCCATGACTCGGAAACAAATGTCCATGCTCATCACACAAACATTTGCTCCGACCGGGATTCGAACCCGGGACCCTATGAACGTAAGGCAGCCTCACTACCGCTGCGCCAATCGGGTCGTCATAAAAGACGGTTAGTGGAGAAAAAATACCAACTGTTTATTTCTTATTGAAAAAATTAACGAGACAAATGAGTAAAAATACCATTTTGAATTTTTTAATCGTACTTCGATACGTTTAATTCATGGTCAGTCTAAAGAGTCGTATCTCTCCTTTATACAAAGGCTGACCTCGAGATTTTTAAATGAATGACATGTTAATATTGTAACAAATCTACTTGCTCCTATTGAATAAAAGGGTAAGCAGACTTGTTCAATTTAAAATTTAATTAGGGGAAAGATATAAAATACAGCTAGTTATAAAAAATACTACCTAGCACGCACTCTCTATAGTTTTATAGTTCAAGCACTTATTTGGATTAGAAAGAGTTCACCACTGTAGGAACGGGAACAGGCGTCAGGGTAGCCAGTCTATAGCAGAGAGATGTCGAGGATTACCTTCAGGAAACCTCAGCTGGAAGGGCGTCGTGCAGATCTAGAGTCCAAAAAGTCAGCTCTGTAGTAGGGCAGCGTAGATTTCAGGGCCAAAATAGCTCAGCGTCGGAGTAATAGTCCCAGGTGGATCTTTACTGGATCCCCTGGGTAGTTTTTATATCTCAGCGAAAACCAAGCGGTTATCTGATGTTCATCTTATCAGATCCAAGAGTAGTCCTTTTTTCTTAGCCGTCCATCAGCTCGTTTCTCCAAAGTAGTTTTCTTCTTTCAAATCTTAGTTTTCTTAGTGTGGCCATCATCTCAACTGACAAGTGTAGTCGGCCAGGACATATCCATGAGTGCGTAAAGAATTTTATATTATAATTTAATATTAAGTTATTTAGTACACAATCGTAATAATCTACAAAATATAATGGCTAAACACATATTGATAAAAATAATTTAAATTTTACAAACCAAAAAGTAAATATCATAGACTAAGCAGAAACTGAGAGATTGACAATTTGACGCTTGACGTAAGTGTCACAACATGAAAATTACAAGTTAATATTATTTTTATTTCAGCTATTTTTAAGTAAATGAATCGTATTTAGATCGATTTGCTGAGTGTAGAAATATAAACAAATAAAAAGGATGATGAATAGTATTATGAATGGTGAATATGAAGCGTAAGTATAGCATAATACTATAATATTAAATATTTGTGCACTTATTCTTGTTGATCATCAAAACCTTTTTTTGTTCTTGAACGAATTCGGTGGTTTACTCTACCTGTCATCACAACACACGCTAGATATCCTGTCCAACTCCATTAAAGTTCAATAACTCGTTTAAGCCCGTTTCCATCAAAACAAAGACAAGTGTCGCAGTGCAGAGACATGCATCATTCGATGGGTGTATTTCCCAAATGACTTAATTTTATAATGAAACAGCCCTGCTTTCGACCTAGGGGTTTATTCCATATGACATAACGTTTCTATAGTTACCTATGTACACTCTCAATATAAAACCTACATCATTCTTCCCTCCTTAAGTTCGTTTCGTAGTCCTGTAGATGAGTTGGCGGACGCCGGCTTCTTTCAGATCGCCGAGGGTCAGGTGGGAGAAGTGGAGGTTCTTCTGTGTCGTGAAACTCGATATCCTCAGAGTCTGAAGTTTCGCTAACATCTGCGCCTCCGCCTCTTGGCGCCAAGTGTCTGTTAGATACCATAATTTCCCGTCCATTTGCAAATCGCACTCTGCTACTCATTGGGGATGGTTCGATCATTTCTACTTCTTCCACTAGTGGATCGTACTTGTTACGAACATGTTTCTTCAAAAGCACTTTATCATCTTTGAACCATGTTGGCAGTGACTGTCCCGAGGATGATCGTCTTGGGTGGACAAACATCCGTTCGTGTGGAGTCATGTTAGTGCGGTGCACAGAAGTGATCGAATGCTGTGTAGAGACTGCGTTAAAACATTCTCCCACATTTCTACAGCCATGTTCTTTGTTTTTAGTGCAAGACGTATTGTTTGCCATAGCGTTCCATTTAGACGCTCCACTTGTCCATTACATTGAGGATTGTACGGTGCTGATCGGCTGGTAGCGATTCCTTTAGCGTTTAAAAGTCTTTAAGCTCTCTGGACATAAACGCGGCTCCTTGATCTGTATGTATCATACATGGCATTCCAAACATTGAAAATAATTCCGTTAAGCTTTTAATAACACTGTCTGAACTTGTGTCTTTGCAAGGGTATGCAAATGGGAATCTCGAATACTTATCAATTACTGTAAGTATATACTTGTTTGCGGTAGAAGATGGTATTGGCCCTTTGAAATCTAGAGATAAACGCTCGAAAGGTATTGTTGCTTTTATCAAATTACTGGATAAATCTCTTTTAAATCTTGGTTTTTCTTCGGCACATACTTTACAAGACATGATAACGCGTTTAACCTCTTCCACTGAATATGGAAGATTTTTGCATCGTACCCAATGTATCATTCTCGTTATTCCAGGATGGCACAAAGATTCGTGTAACCTCATAACATCATTACCATTTGTATTTGCACATATTGCTTTAATACGTGACAGAGTATCGGCCACAATATTTTCTTTTCCGCATCGATACTTAATGTCTATTTTGTAGTTAGCGAGTTCCATTCGCCATCTTTGATTTTTTTCATTCTTTATCTTACTTGCATGTCCATTCATCATAAACGCCACAGATTTTTGATCAGTTATAAGATAACATTGCCGTCCAAGTAAATAGTGTCTCCATTTCTTTAAGCTTTCGACTATAGCGCATGCTTCTTTTTCAATGGACGGATATTTTCTTTCACTTTCATTAAGTGTTCGTGAGAAAAATGCAACAGGTCTTTCGTTTTGAGTTAATGATGCAGCTATTGAGTGTTCTGATGCATCAGTTTCGATTGTAAATGGCTCCTTTGGATCTATCGTAGAAAGAGAAGCTTTTGATATAATTTGTTTCATGTTCTGAAATGCTGCGATTTGTTTCTCGTTTAATGGATAAACTTCTACATCAATAAGTGCTCGTAGTTTATTTGAAAAATCTGGTACAAATTTCGAATAATGTGAAAAAAGACCAATGGTACGTCTTAAAGCAGCTGAATCGTGTGGCACCGGCATTTCTAGTAAGGGTGCTAAACGGTCTTTGTCCGGTTTAACCACTCCATCATTAATGTTATATCCCAGTATGTAAAGGTTCTTCACTGAAAATTCACTCTTATCCTTGTTGATGGTAAGGTTATATTTTTCAGTGACCTCCATGAATTTGTTCAATTTCTGATCATGATCTTCCTGATTGACTCCACAAACTGTAATATCATCTAAGTATGAGTAAACACTATCAAGATTTGACAGTTGCAGAATCGAATCAATCGTTCTTTGGAAGCAAGCTACGCCGTTTATAACTCCAAAAGGTATAGACAGAATTGGTACAAATTTCCTGCTGCTTCAAAAGCCGTCATTGGTTTATTCATTGTAATTATCGGTATCTGATGATAAGCTGATTTTAAGTCAATTTTGCTAAATACCTTGAACTTGGATACCTTCGAAACCAAATCTTCAATATTTGGAAGTGGGTAGGCGTCTAGGTAAGTTAATTTATTGATAGTCTGAGAGTAATCAATGCACATTCGTTTCTTGTAATGAGTGCCAGACGTGACAAGTACCTGAGAACGCCATGAAGAATTACTTTTTTCTATTATTCCGTCCAACAATAGTTTCTTTATTTCTGTTTCTATAAATGCTTGGTCATAAGGCGTGTATCTACGAGATTTGATAACTATTGGTTTGCAGTCAGCTGATAAGTTGCTAAATAAGTTGACAGGTTCTATGTTTGCTGGTTCCAATGCACACAGCCTGAGCTTGGGCTGAGTTCCACCAAACTCTATGGTCAGCTCGCTATGATGTTTTAAAATGTCGTGGCCCAAAATGACTTGAGTGCATAGATCCTTCATCACTCGTAGTGGAGTATTTGGCATATTGTGATCGTTTATCTGAACAGATGCATAACATATTTATTTTATTTCTTCTTGTAACGCTGATGATGCCATTATAACCTTTTGGTTCCATGGTTCTGTTTGCAGTCTATACTGTCGTATCAAGTCCTTATCAATAAAACTGGTAGTACTTCCAGTGTCTATTAAGGCTTTCACTGGTACTCCGTTTACGTGAATGGAAATGATACATTTCTGAAAACCATTGTTGATGCCAATGGAATACATGAAGCGGTGTTATCAGCCTTTTGACTCGTTATTGGTGTAGTACCTTGACTTTTGCAAGCTTTAGCAAAATGTCCGTTTTTGCCACATTTTAAGCAGGTAGCATTTGCAGCAGGAGAAAAACGGCGAGGATGTCTTGATTTGCCATAAAAATAGCATTCGCTCTGATTTAAGTTTCGATTTAAGTTGCTTGCAGCGGCAAAGGGTGTTACTGTTTCTAATGATTGAGATGCATAACTAGCTGTTTGAATTTTAGCTGACTCTAAAGCTCTCGCTTGATTACATGCTTCTTCTAAACTTAGTATCTGATTTTCTAGTAATCGTTGTCGTATTTCCGGAGATATTATTCCGGCAATGAATGCATCTCTAATAAACGCCTTCTCATTCTCTACAGCCTTGGTGTCCTTGAATTGACAGTCTTTGCCTAACAAATGTAGAGCCTGTATATACTGATCGATAGTTTCACTTGCCTGCTGCTTCCTTGTTGCCAATTTGTATCTTGCATAAAACTCGCTTTTTGGCTTTATAAACAACCCTTCCAAAGTTTGTATGGCCTCCTTGTAATCTCCACAGTGCTCGATGTATTTATACAACCCGGATGAGATATAATTTATTAGTAGTTGTAATTTTGATGCATCTGACGGGATTTTTTCATTTGTTCCGAGAAAATTTTCAAAAGTTTTTCTCCAATGTCTCCACTGGGCCGTAATATCACTAGTTTGCCCCGATGCGGGGTCTCCATCGAACCGCTCTGGACGGAGATACTTTTCCATATTTCTGGAGTCCTAATAAATAAGTTTACATGTGGAATAAAATGTTATAATGAAACAGCCCTGCTTTCGACTTAAGGGTTTATTCCACATAACATAACGTTTCTATAGTTACCTATGTACACTCTCAATATAAAACCTACATCACTTATTTTTTTGTCTTCTAAAACAAAAAACTTATACACTAATAAAAATAAGTAAGTATATAACTTATTCGATTTCATAGAATATTAGTTTTGTTATTAATATATAGCATATTTCGTTACATTATTAACGATTATTATTACTGAGAGGCACAAACGTATTTGTCCTGCAAAATGTTCTCATATCGCTGGACAAAAGTAATAAATTTAAACCTAACTTTACATCGACGAGTCCGACAGCGTCCCCACCCCAATTTAATTTCCCTCGTTAGTGTGTGCTAGTGCGCAGTCAGGACGGACATGACAATGTATCAAATCGCTGCATATTCCCGCCAATAACGCAAGTACGCCATTTCAGTTGCTCCCGGACAATTATTTTATACTATCGGTGGTTGCATTTTTCTAGTGTAATGAGTAGTTTTATTATTCTTGTTTGGTTCTAACAGAGGTAGTAAGTGATTTAGCTTCATTGACTGTTATTAAATTTATCCTAGATATTATGCATTTTTTCAAATTTTCTAAAAAGTGTGTTATTTCTCACGTCGCTGTTCTCATATCGTGTATAATCGGTGTTCTTTATTAACACCGATGTGATAATTTACACTGAAATGATAAGAAAAAATCAATCGGTGTCTTATATCTAATATTTGGTGGTGTTTTGATTCATGATCAACGCACAGTTTTGTCACATTGGTGGATTGCTTTATCATATCAATAGATCATTTTATCATCTCGGTGAGTCATTTTATCATATCGGTATAATATAATAAATAGATAAAAAGAAAACATCATAATAGCTTAATTTTGTTTAAGAATGCTGAGGCCAAAACTAAAAGAGGAGGAGAAAAAAGAGAGAAAGAGGTTGCTGGAAAGAATAAGAAAAGCTAAAATCAAAAGCGATCCTGTGTTAAGAGAGGAACATTTAAGAAAAGATAGAGAACGTTTTGCTAGACAAAAGGCAGCCGGACTTATCTCAACCCTAAGCCAAATGACTGCACATGCACGTCACATTGCTAAAAAAAAACCGAAACATATAAGAGATTTTTGTTTTTTTTTTATACTTCATTTTAATAAAGACAATAATAATAATAAAAATAAACATTCTTTTTTTTTAATTCAAAGAACTAGTAAGTATAATAAAAAAAGAAAGTAAATATAATTAAATAGGTACATAATTTAAAAAAATATATTTTAATTGAATTTCTAAGAACTCAGTTCTCTTTGGATATGATTTATTTACATAAGACCCTCAGTTCAGGTTTTCAGTTCTAAGTCACCCTTGTAAAAATATATAGGTACCTACTATTTCCTTTTTGATGTTCAAAGGTAGATAGATTATCATATCGCTGGATATGTACATCATTTCGGTGGACAAACTTATCATATCGGTGTACAGAAAAAAATAATCAGTGCCGGTTTGTCATATCGGTGGAAACCAGAATTCAAACTGAATTTTCTCCTTAGTCTTAAATGATACGTTGATGATATTAAATTTGGGGATATTTGATATCTTATAGATTACATAAAACCTGAAAAATATACAAAAAATATATAAATGAAAAAGTTCACGGATATGATAAAAAAATGGCATTTGTTGAAATTCACCCCGATCTATCACGAATATAGGTACAAGAGATGCGTTGTGAATTTCAACAAATGGTAGGTTCTAGCACATCTATTCTCCGCTCTACTCCTGCCCAGTTTGGTGGGCACCGAAAATTAAGCCTTCGACAAATGAAAACAAATCTATTTTCATCGTTATATCCTGTTGCGAGCTTGTATTTTATTGTGATGTCACCAAATCCATCGGTAACAATATTCACGTTGCAAATTTAGTCATTGCATAAGGAGAATGTCAAGTTCGCTACCTTGTAGAATTTATCTAAGGGCTTTAGTTGCTTGACAATAAAGGTTTTTAATGAACTTTCGTTTTCTTAGTTTGCAGCTTGCGAGGAGTTTGAAAAATAGATATTTTAAGAAACTATTGTCGTCATGCTGCGTCAAGCCTGCCCCCGTAAAGTGCGGTAGGGACAGCAGCAGATCAGATCAATTATATCACAAAAAAATTGTCAAGATCGACGTTTCATATTCCTCTTTTTTCTCCTCAAAAACTGAGTCAATTCAATTATTTTTATATTCAAATTCATCGATTTTGTTTAAATTTATATGGAGAATTGCAGCCCGTATTATTCAGATCTATCCCTCTCTCACTCACACTCATTTGCAGACGTGCGCGAGAGAGACTGATAGATCCGAATATACGGACATAACGTTAGAGAGTAGGGCCTCTGGTATTTTAAGAACCAAAGTGAAATTCATTGAATTTATTGTGAAGGTAAATTACTCTGTACTGCTGCGAAATTATTGTCTAGTGAAGTTGTATTTTTTTCTTACGTCAGGTGCTTTTTGTAATATAGACCAGGATTTTACATATATGTTGTACATTGCTTATTTTAATCTAGTACTCTGTTTGTCCACAACTTGTATGGTAATTCACAATAACATGAGAAGCCATTTTTTTAAATTATGGAACATTCGCGTTATTTCATTACTAACTTGTACCCCGCTTGTATGGATTGACATTAAATCATAAATAAATAAATATCGCTGGACATTACTCACAGCGCCATCTAGTGCCACACTAAGCCACGAGGCTTACATTGAGTTTAAGACATTATAAACTAATTTCCATCGCCCTTCAACAAATTGGAGGCACTACTACTAATAATATCTTCAACCCGTTCTCACTGCAGGGCAAAGCTGCATTAACAACAACAACAACAACAGCCCATAACGTCCACTGCTGGACACAAGCCTCTCCCATAATGGGAGGAATTTGCTGTAATCTCCACGCTTGGCAGGCGGATTGGAGATCGCAGTATTGAAAGACTAACAGAAAACGCTGCTGCCCATTCTCAGGTCTATACGGAGGCGCAAGGTGTTCTGCCGGCCGACTGAATTTCGGTTTTCGGTCAATATTGTGAATTTTAGCTAATTGCGTGTTTGGCCGAGTTACCGGCCTGAAACACAAGTAAATGATAATGAGTTAAAAGATAATCCTGAAAAATGCGTTTATTGCAGATTACATTGCATAATAATACACACATCAAAAGTGTCTAGGGATCAAGCATTTTTATGCGGATTTCTTGAGATTGAGATGTGGCTTTGTAATAAATTTATGATTTTATAAATTTATATGGATCCTTTTTGGTGCATTTCATAATTTGAATCAGGAACTCTCAATCAAATTCGAGTAAAAGATGAAAATAAGCTGTCAATATTTTCCCTATAAAAACATACAACGCATTGAAGACATTATTAGTGCTACTGTTTCCCTACTACTGATTAAAACCAACGTTATTATGGAGCGGCGACGTCATTTAAGCAGGGAAGAAATGCTCAGAGCCGTGGGAATGATAGAAGCTGGTTCCCGGCAACGTACTGTAGCTTTAGCTCTGAATACAAGTCAGAGTGTTATCAGTCGACTTTGGACACGTTACCGAAGCACTGGTACCGTGGCTGAGCGCCATGGAGGACGGTATCGCTGCACCACACGGAGACAAGACCGATACATTCAAATCTTAACTCGAAGAGCTCCAACAATAACCGCCATGATGTTAGCCGTGAGGCTTCATCACTCTTCAGGGAACTTAATTAGCGACCAAACAGTCAGAAACCGCTTGCATGAAGTGAACCTTCATTCCCGAAGACCGCTACGGGTACCACCTATAGCAATGCACAATCGTAGGATTCGATATCAATGGGCTCTTGAACACAGAAATTGGGCAGAAGAACAATGGCGTTTCGTGTGCTTTTCTGATGAGTCTCGTTTTGGTATGAGACCGGATACAAGACGTATACGACACTGGAGAACCCCTGGACGCCAACAGCGATTAAAATCCTGCCAGGAAGTCCATCCTTATAGTGGTGGAACCATCATGGTATGGGCGGGTATTTGGATCGGCGGAAGAACTGAGTTGATTTGGATCAGAGGCAACCTCAACGCTCAAATTTATGCTGAGACGATTGTATCAGACGTCATCGTTCCTCTACAAGTGCAAATCGGTCCCTTATTTCAGTTAATGCATGATAATGCACGACCGCACACCGCAAGAGTTGTAAGACAGACTCTCGCCGCAGCTAACATCAATGTCCTGCCCTGGCCTGCTCAGTCGCCAGACTTGAACCCGATTGAGCATGCATGGGATATGCTACAGAGAAGAGCTCTGCCGAATATGGAGGGTATCCAGTCGCAAGAAGACCTTTTTTTGTTGTTGCAACGAACATGGGCGGCCATTCCACAGCGTGATTTGGATGAACTCATTTTGAGTATGCCAAACCGATGTTCTTGTGTTGTTAGTGTTCGCGGTAGAAACACGGATTATTAATTGTTTAAGTTACCCAATAAAATTTTAAAGAAAACTGTGTTTTCAGTCATTTTTTCGAACTTTAATGTTAGTGGTTCAAATGTCAAAAATCCCTTTATTAGGAAAATGGCAAATTTCTTTATTAATGCAAAGGTGACTTGGTTTATCGTTACTGTGACAAACGAAAACACTTTATTTGATGAATCCTTAAAGAAAATTTTAATTAATATCAATCAGGAGAAAAGTTATTGCAAAAATATATGTTGATCCCTAGATACTTTTGATGTGTGTATATTATGATCATTTGGTCTGGCCTCTGGTTTGGTCATTCCTTGCCCGTGGTACAGTTGGATGGTACAGTTGACCGGACAGCGGGAAAATTTTTTTTTCCTTGGTACTGTTGACTGGACTACAAAAAAACATATTTTCCTTGGTACAGTTGACCGGACTACGGAAGTTTTTTATTGTTCCTTGGTACGGTTGACTGGACTACGGAAGAAAAAAATTTTCTCTGGTACAATTAACCGAACTATCGAAAAGTATTTTTTCGCTGGTACAGTCATAATTAATAGAAGAATAATTAATAACTAATTAATTAATTACTAAATTATATCCAGATATAACTATAGGTGCTATTATTATTATGGAGAGCGGGGTGACCCTCGACCCCCACACTTCCGAGGGTATACAGTCTCATAACCGAAGAACGTGGGTGATGCATTCGATATGCCTTCAACAATTTACGACCTTCGTATCCAAGGCGTCTAGTTCTGTTTGAGTCCATTTGAGTATGCCGAAAGAGTACATCAAAACCGGCATGACCCAACCGTTGAAGGCACGCACCTTATTGCCATCTGATAAAACACTATTAAATACCTACTTTTTTTAGACGGGCAAAGAAGCGCTCCTTCACCGATTGCTTCATGTCAGCAACATTGACGCCCAGCGCTTCCGATATACCCGAATACTTATAGGTATCGGTTGCTGAGAGGGATCGAAGAATTATGGAATCCGAGAGCTGGGTTCCCACAGATTCCACAATCTCCCCTCGTTTTACATGCATGACCGCACATTTGTCCACACCAAATTCCATCCTGATGGCGCTAGGTACAGAAAGTTTCAGTTACCTTCAGTAACTCCATCAGTCGCAAATCGATAGGGCAAAGAGTTTTAGGTCATCCATGTAAAAGAGGTGAGATATAACCTGACCATCTTTCTACAACCGATAGCCTAGACCTGAATCCTAAGAGGATTCAAGACTAAGCAAAACCAAAGTAAGTAAGTAAGTAGAGTAGGGAGGAGGGAGGGTGGGGGGGAGTAGTAGTAGTAGTAGTAGTAGTAAGTTATTATTATTATTAAAGTGGATTCAAACTATCGCCCTGAAATATACCTTACTCTATCCTTATCGGGTCGCTATTCCTCTGAATTTGCCGACATCCTGGATAGCGAAGGACTGTCCTCCATTGCCCCATACACGACATCAGGAAGGTGCGAAAAGTTGCATCACCTTTATACAACTCTAGCACCCTTATGAGCCATGTATGTGGCACCGAGTCATAGGCCTTCTTATAGTCTATCCAACATGTCGACAGATCCTTTCGGTAACGGCGAACCTGGTGACTAATGGCCATATCAGTGAGGAGTAGCTCCTTAGTACCATGGGACCCGTTTCTACTTCCATTCTGAGAACCGGACATGACAGAATTGTCATCTATATGTTTGCTAATTTTAGTTCTCAAAATGGATGTAAGAACTTCATAGACTGTCGGGAGACAGGTGGGTCATACCTGTTGTCAGGAACTCTGGCAGCGACCCATACTCTAAGGCTGACTGGAACAGGGTCGCCAGGCGAGCGTGCGACCTTGTGAACCATTTTATCCAGAAGTTGTGCAGCCCATCCGGCCCTGGAGATTTCCAGTTAGGCAACGGACGGACTGCACGAGCTACGTCTTGGGGGCTTATAGTAATGGCCCCTATTTCTGATACTGGATCGCACGCCCGCTCAATCACCCGAGTCCATTCACCCTCGGCATGGCTGACAGGCACCGACCAGATGCTGCACCAGAACGAACACATTGCATCATCATCCGGCAGGTGCGTGTCAGCCACACCTTGGTCCGGTCGCTCCCAAGCCCTATAAACCCACCTTTCATCTTTTGGAATGTGCGATTCTGGGTGTATCGGTTCACCCGCCGCTTATACTTATTGAAATTATAAAAGGCTTGTATTCTTTGTATGTAGTCTTTAACACTTTTCCTTTTAACTGTACATTCCGTCCACAATTTTATTAAAGTACTATTGTTAAAAAAAAATTAACCCTGGTCCGGTCAACTGTACCACGGTTCACAGAAAAAAAAATGGTCCAGTCAACTGTAACACTGTTATTTTTTTTTACCATGGTCCAGTCAACTGGACCTAGCCAACTGTACCACGGGCAAGGAATGATTTGGTTTGGGTCTGGTTTTGGTTTGGTCTGGCTACAATAATAATTATGTTTTTGAGATAATTAATACAATGTGAATATAAAAACTACAATGGGAACTACAGACTAGTTATAAGATATCCACTGACATCGCACCAACACACCACCCGCCAGATTTTGGTGAGATCGCCGTTTCGTATTGCCCTTTTTTCTCCTCGAAAACTGACCCCATTCAATTATTATGACATACATTTTTAGAAAATATCTGCTTTCTATTAGACAGACCGCTCTATCTATGATATGTAAACATATCTGCTTTCTCTTATCCATAGACCGCTCTATATATGGTATATAAACATTATGTGCTTTCTCTTAGACAGACATCGCTCTATCTATGCTATCTAAACATATCTGCTTTCTCTTAGACAGACTGCTCTATCTATGCTATGTAAACATTCTGCTTTCTCTTAAGACATAGACCGCTCTATCTAAGCTATGTAAACATATCTGCTTTCACTTAGACACGGACCGCTCTATCTATGCTATGTAAACAAATCTGCTTTCTCTTAGACATAGACCGCTCTTTCTATGCTATGTTAACATTTCTGCTTTCTCTTAGACATACACCGCTCTATCTATGCTATGTAAACATATCTGCTTTCTCTTAGACATTAACCGCCATATCGTTGCAGGATTTTTCTAGGTATCGTAGCAGGTGGCATTATGCATTTTTGAAGACAATAAGGTAAACTACTTACCTTTTTGTCAGTGATCGTATTTGAGATGCGTATAAACTCAGCTCAGTTATTTCATTTTATTGCAAAAATGTTTAAAAGATTGTTTTTTTTTACAATTGCGCAATAATATCACGATTGTAAATGGTGTTCATAAGTTTACTATTACATCCATAAAATACTTTATATTTTATCTATGACACCTTTTATTGTATGTGCCATACGTTGCTTTAGTACGTGTACATGTAATTTAAATGTATTATTTATTCCTAGAGCCCAACTGAATTTCGGTTTTCGGCCAATATTGTGAATTTTAGATGATTGGGTGTTTGGCCTGAAACACAAGTAATGAGTAAAAAGAAAATCCTGAAAAAATGCGTTTATTGCGGATTACATTGCAGAATAATATATTATGATAATTTGGTCTGGCTACAATAATAATTATGTTTTTGAGAGAATTAATACATAATGGGAACTAATAACTAGTTTTCGGTATCCACTGACATCGCATCAACAAACCACCCGCCAATTTTGAAAGGATCGAAGTTTCGTATTCCCCTTTTTTCTCCTGGAAAACTGACCCCATTCAATGAGGGCTATCGGTTTAGAGCCCACCAGATGGCGCCGCTGTTGAGTAAGGTCCTGTCATTCATTCTATTGTATACTTTAGAGTACTAATAGCTACATAAAAAGTTTACATTATTACGTATAACAACATAGTGTTAAACTTCAGATACATATTTACAATATTGCACCTAAAATTAGCAAGCAGTAGCTCTTAAACGTTTAAAAATCGTTCTTACCCAAGTACTAACAAATTAGATCCAAACTTGCTACTTAAAATCTTCAAGACATAAATAATCAGGAATTGCTCAATCTTGACCACAATCGTGAAAATAAGGAAGAATCTCACGGATTTTTCCTTATTTTCTTTATTTCCTTATTTCTTCTTTATTATTTTTCTTATTAATACAAAAAAGCGAACACCATGGCATCTGAAATTTCTGAAGACCATTCTATACGAACGCCTCTAGCGGCGAATTCATGCGTGATAGCCCCGGGATAACCCCCATTATCATGACATACATTTTTTTAGAAAGATTATGTCTAGGTTCCTATTATTTCCGCCGCGGGAGACGCCCGGGGCGCCGTAGGCGCGGACCTGTGGACGGTGAGCTATGGGCTAGCTCGCCGTCCGTCCGTCTCATGACGACAGGCCGTGTCGACGGCGCGTTCGTGTTCCACGAAGAGCGCCTCAAAGAGAGTCAGCATAAAGGAGGGGGTTCGCAAGGACCGATGCCTGCCGGGGTTGCGGGACTGTTCGAAAGAGATACCGTGGCCCCGGAACACAAAGGGCGATGAAGGAACATGGGTGGGTTTTAGTCAGTAAAAGTCTGACACTCCCTCCTGCTCCGCCCAGAGCGGGAGGAGTCATTTGATGATTTCCCATCCGAAAAAAAAAGGTTCCTATTATTTGTTTTATTGTTGAATACTTTTCTAAATTGTTTGGTAGTCCTCTAATGACTGCCGTATAAATGGGGCATTATTTGGAATTTTTAGAGGCTCCCATTATCCTAACTTATTAGTTGCTGAAATAAAACCGGCCAAGAGCGTGTCGGGGCACGCTCAGTGTAGGGTTCCGTCGTTTCCTGCACTGTGACTGTGATGTCCTGGCTGTGATGAATGAATGATGATGATGATATCAGATTTTTTTCATATTTTCTAAACTTATGGTTCAAAAGGTAGAGGGGGGGGGTCCCATTGTTTTTTACTTTTGGAGCGATTATTTCCGAAATTATTGACATTATCAAAAAATGATTTTAGGAAACCCCTATTCATTTTTAAATACCTTTCCAACAATATATCACACGTTAGGGTTGAAATTAAAAAAAAAAAACACTTCCCACTTTACAAATAGGGGGGGGGGGGGACCTCTACCCTAATAAAACATTTTTTTCCAATTTTTATTTTACTACTTTGTCGGCGTAATTGATATACATATTGGTACCAAATTTCAGCTTTCTAGTGCTAACGGTCACAGAGATTAAGCGAGGACGGACAGACGGACGGACAGACATGGCGAAACTATAAGGGTTCCTAGTTGACTACGGAACCCTAAAAAGGAAATGACAGAGACGTGTCTACTGCTGACCGTGATTTTGTGAATACAAAATGCTCTAGGTCTAGCTAGAGGTATTAATCAGGAAGAAATTTGGGGAATACATAATTGTATGAAGAATCGAAGACCCTGTTCCCATTTAACTAAGTATATTCGTATGTAAGTTTTTCGAGGTGCTCGAGGCTAAATAATAACAGCCGCTCGCTAACTCTAGACTTACTTTGACCTATGACATAATTGTAAACGTCATATTAGTAGGTAATCAAATTCCACTATCCATAATTAAAATGTAAATTTTTTATCCAAAGTTTAAATTAAGTTTGACATTGCAGATTCTATTCGAAAAATAAACGATACAACAATATAGAGCAAACGTATATTATAGAATACATTTATTTGAAAAGGTTTGAGAGAGGCAGTCAAATAGCAGAATAAAAAAAAAAACAAAAATAAAACAAATCGTAACATTTCACTATGCATCTATGTAACAATGTTAATACTAGTATTTTGCTGCATCTGGTTGGACTGGAAGTCGACCCCTATGAAAAAAAAAGTCTATTCTGATTGGCGACTGGTAATCACTTCTAGGTATGGTACCGTCTGGGCGTACCATAAAATAAAAATCAATTCATTAAACATTAATGATGCAAAGTTCAGTTTTTACCAACGAAACTGAACGCAATAACAGCGCATTCGAACTCTGTCAATGTCACCATTGAAGGAATATTGACACTGACAGCTCTTAAACGCGGCTTAGATGTGCTGATCGCGTTCAGTTTTGTTTTTTCAGTAAGTATCCGTTCACTAATGCCCAGTTTCTGATTTAAGTATTTGAATAAAGATTAGATTTTATGTTTTTCTGATTTTAGTATTTCCTTATTTTGAATTTTAAGCCTACTATAAAGGCTTAAACTCAAAACAAGGTGTTTCCTTCTTAGTATACGATTATTTAAAATAAAACTAACGTTCGTGTAAATACCTATACTTCAATTACTCAATTCAGAAATCAGCAATAACAATTTTGTTAGTAAAACTAATACACGAGTTACAATCGTAATACGTTACACAAAGGTCAATGTCAGACCGTGCCGAGGTCACTGACGCACGTGAAAAAGTAAATGAAATAAATAAATAGTAATATACCTACCTCTAATCGGGAACCGTAATTTACATTTAGAGCACATTATTTCCACCTGTAAATACGTCTTATTTGGTCAAGCTATACCTAATATTAGTACTACGACTACGTTCGTTCTACTTTATTATGTTTTTTCACACCATGATGACGTTAAATTCAAACTTACTACATTCCTGTTAGGATTAGCAGTTTTGAGGATGTCACCTCTTAGCGGCGGCGTTGTCCTGCATTTTTTTACGGTTAGAGTTAGGACCCCAATATTCATATGATTTGCAAAACAAATGCAGTATTGAACTGCTATGTATTCCCAAAATTATATAGGAAAATATCTTACATTTCAACGCCGTTGCTTCAAGCTAAAAAACATATAATATGTGAAATGATAATTCTTATATATGTAATTATATTTCTAGTCTGTTTCTAATTATACTGAAGAAGGCTCGACCGGATGTAGGATAATACTAACATAGAGCATGGAACTGCCTACGGATGAGACCTATACCACCCAGTTACTAGATAATGTGAAAATAAAACACACAAGATGTCCCGGTGGCGATGAACGCTTACCACCAAGTGGGCTGCGCGCTTGTTTGCCACTCTATTGTATAAAAGTAACCATTTGTATCACGTAAAGGTGCAATTTGGCAGCGGGCGACACGAAGCCGCTGCAGACGTGTCGTCGTTTCATGTTGCCGCGACACGTCACCGCCTCATGTCGCTGCAGTCACGATTTCGAGCCCAACTGCTTACGACAACTGCAGATGAAATCCAATTGGTCCGAGTGTTCCGTGAAACAAGATGTGTAACGTGTTCGAGAACAGTGATTGCAGTTAAGTTAAGAAGACGATAATGAATTGTTTTCATTAAACAGAAAAAGACAAAAAGCCACACGTCTTACGGTTGCTTGCTCATTGTGAGATGCATCATACAGTGCGGGATGTTGCGCCACCTGGTTTATGAGCTTATCTTCTTCAGAATCTGAAAAATTCATTTTGAAAAAAATAAACTCGCTCAACGACGTGTCGTTGCTCTCCGGCGTCAGCGACACTACACAGGATCTGCGGTCGGGCGACACTTCGACCACGTGACCGCTCGACTACGCGTCGCTAGCTTCATGTCGCTAGCTTCATGTCGCTTGCTTCGGAGGGAATTTCATAGAAATACATAGAAACCATGTAGTGTCGCTGCGACACGTCATATGCGGTGGCTTCGTGTCGCCCGCTGCCAACTTGCACCTTAAGTCTGCGTTTCCTAAGAGAAAGAGTATGAGTATATAATAACTACACATATTTGTTCAGCATTTTCTAGTCACTTGCATCATCACTAGTCTCATGAGCGGAAGAGTCATCATAACACTATCGTGAAAGCCGTGGTGCACATCAAAGGCACAGGATACAGGCAGGACTCGTGCAGAAAGCGGCAATGAACCAGAAAACAGGGAAGATAGACTCTATTGACAAATCTAAAGCCCATCAACAAAATAACATACATAAAGTAGGACATACACAATAACGTAAAATACTCGATTTCCATAAACTTTCTAAGATTTTACCGATCTAGTTATTCTCGATAAATAAGTATTTAATCGATTATTTTGTTTAATACTTTGATCATTAAAGTATTGGAAGCGAAAGGAAGCGATACAAATAACATTACAGTTTAATGTTATTTTTCTCGCTTCCTAGATTGTAAAATGCTGCTGTACTTTGTGATTTCCAAGAGAAAAAAACAATGAATTTTTTGGGACATATTTCAACTTGTAACAGCTGGGCCCAGAACAACTCTCCTACTCTAAAAAAAAAAAAAAATTAGATCAACTTATTTAATTTAGATACTTGTTTATCTACACAGGTAAATCTTGCGACAAGCTTTTAGATCATATAAATTGCGTAATGACGTTATAGTTGATAGTCAAAGTTTTAAAGGAAAAGTTTATTTTGTGCTTTTTTAGCGCATTTCAATAAAAGCTTGTTCAAATAGCTTTTTTTTAACGCAACGAATGCGTACAGAACAAGTTCTCCCGCCACTTGGGAAGCTATATGGGGTATATCCGTTTACCCGTTAATGTACCCCACTCGGTTTGTGCTCGGTATGGTCGTGTACAATTTACTTATATTAAATTCGTCCTTGTGTCTTATTTTGTTAGGTTATTTCGTGGCATTGAGCATAACCCAGGAGTGCTGCAGAGCCTGAGTTTGTGTGTACCGGACCGCTATGTAGGGAGGCGGCGCCGCCCGCCGCTGCTGACCATGCCGGTTACCAGGACAAATCTTCTCGCCAATTAAAACACCATTGACCCGCGCAAATCGATGTATTTATATGCTATTTGAGTGAATTCGCAAAAAACTGTTGTTTATTTTAAGCTATAGTGTAGATTAAAGTAGGCTAAATGTTGTTGTTTTATAATTTAAATATTGTGTTTTTAAAGTTGGGGAATTTACTAAAGAAGCTATTGATTTATTAGATTTGTTATTATAAGTGTGTTATTTATAGTAAAACAACTTAACACTGCACATGTTCATATGTTTTAAGATAAACGAGATTACAATTGCACGCCATTACTTCAGCCAGTCTTTCTTACAAGTGTTGTCCTCGCATCCGTCATAAGTACTACTAGTTTTGACATAAGTTTTTGATTGTAAATATTTAATTTTTGAGACCGAGCTATCGCATTAGGGACCTACCCTGTAATGATAGTTGTAAGGGATATTTTAATACATTAAAAAAAAATATATATATATATATATGTCGCCGCAAGAGGCTCTATCTGCTAAGATTTAATCTAATTAAAATCAAAATTAAAATAAAAACATTTATTTCAAGTAGGCCAGTTACAGGAACTTTTGAATTGTCGAAACAAAGATGAAAATTAAATGTAGCTACAGTGAACCTGCCATCTCTGCTTGGCAGTACAATTATTACATAGAACTTAATTAATTGACAGATGAGTTAAGCGCCATCTCAATAGATGGCGCTTAACTCATCTGTCAATTAATTAAGTTATATTAACCACGAACTATCTAAGTACTAGGTAAGCCAGTTCGTGGTATAAAAACGTAATTTATTAAACAAAAGTCTAGCTAAAGACTCTTAGTAAGTCTTTAGCTAGATCTATACCTAGTTAAAATTATGATAAGCAAGTATTTTATGACATTTGATTTGTAATTATTATTGTTCATTTGACACTAAAGATTGTTTATGAGGCAACACTACAGGTGGAAGATGGCGCCGAATACGATTTGATCAATAACTCAATTTATAATTTGAAACTGCAACTAAATCAGATTATCTAACTTAATTGGACGTAGTTACACGAAAAGGATCCAATCCACAACATGGTCAAAAATGAGTTAAATATACCAAACTGATGCTAAGTATCAAAACTATTGGCCAGTAAAAAAGATCCAAGCAAAAACATCTGTTTAACAATTTATAATAACCCCAGAACCAAACCACATGTCATTGTATGGCACGTTAAAAACAAAAATCACCTTGAACAATCCAACCTTCGTGGTTCATGACCAGTATTACCAACTGATTAAGTAAAACGAATCAAGGAGACTATTTTTGCGGAATTACAATTTGTTCATCACCGATACTATGATAAAAACACTAAAACGATCCAGTATGATTGGATATTCGTTTATTATTCCAATAAATCTGTCAACGAAAATGTAAACAGGTGTCCTCTCTATATTGATATAGACGACATCTTTATTTTTTTATCCTAGAGAAAATGGAAGATTGAAAGCTGATTAAGGTGAAGTTATGGTAATTGAAATATAATGCAAAATTTGAGAAGTTGTTTTGTTGGTTTTGAGACTTTATTTTGTTGATTTTGAGATGTTTGTGATGCCATATTTAAGATTAAGGTTTAATTAAAATTATTAAAACAAAATAAATGTTTTTTATTTCATGGAGTAGGTTTTATACACAATTTATTACTTGGGGCGTTTTAACGAAATTAAGACTATAGCATGCGCTATGAAAAATGTAATTTAACGAAAAGGATCCAACATATCAATTTACATAGTATAACTCGGAAAATACAATACTACGCTTAATTGTACTATTAACAATAAAAAAGTTTTATTATTCCACACACAACATCATGCTTTCAATTATTTTTAAAACGAAAACAAATGAAAAAATATTTTCCAAACTTCAAACGTCAATATCTCCAAAAATACAAGGCATGTTTTGAGAGGTTGTTAAGTTGATTTTGAGATTTTGTTTTGTTGATTTTGAGATGTTTGTGTTGCCATGTTTAAGGTTAAGGTTTAATCAAAATAATTAAAACAAAATAAATGTATTTTATTTCATGGAATAGGTTTTTCATACACAATTTATTACTTGGGGCATTTTAACGGAATTGAGACTAGAGCATGCGCTGTGGAAACTAATTTAACGAAAAGGATCCAACCGTATAAATTTACATATAACTTGCAAAATGCAATACTAAGCTTTACTATACTATTAACAATAAAAAAGTGTTATTATTCTACACACAATATCATACTTTCAATTAATTTTAAAATTAAGGTGACGCATCACACGGGCTCGAACTCATTGGTGGGCGTGGCCAAAAAGCACGCTGTCTCACCTGGCATCTTGCCCGACAGAGATAGTATCAGTGATGAGCAGTTAGACGCTAGTCTTCACGCGCGTCTAGTTCGTACGCACACACTCAGCGTTCCGAACCGTTCCGAACAAAAACGAAGTTATATAATACTTTCGTCTGACCTTTTATTTAAATGCGCTAAAAAGAATAAAATAAACTTTTTCTTTAAAAATTTTACTATCAACTTATAACGTCATCGTCACTACAGAATCTCGCGAGATTAGTGGCAACAATAATATTGTATAACTATATTGTTTGTTATTGTTCGCCAGGTCTGCTATTCCCTCGAGAAAAATAAATGGCTGTGAAGCCAGCAGAGTCTGGACGTTGGTCGGCAGACGACTGCTTTATATTGTCATCGTGGTACTGTGGATTTCCTTGGCCTGATAACGTTTAGGATTTCCTTTTCAGGGCGTATCACGTCGGAGTCACCAATTTAGTAGTTGTTGACACTAACTAAATTAAATTAAAAATGTTCATAATTCTATATAAATTTAGTCAACACAAGACAGAGAAGTGACAGATCAGAAGAAAAGTAAAAATGATATCGTGAAGGTTTTATGTATATAAAATTTCTAAATAAGTAGGTCGCTACACCATATTATAGGGTGTGCGTTTCGATGGCGCGACCACGGCGTTTTTTTTTTAAATAAGTATGCAATGATTTTGTAAAAATATGTATGTACGTGGTTCAAATTTCCCAAAACCTTAAATTTGTCAAAGTTATGGTTAAAAAGTTATAAGGGTTTGAACGTGGCCACGCCATCGAAACGCGGAGAACCGCGCGGCCACGGAAATCTTAAAAACTAAGCGTTGCAGAGACCTGAAATTTAGGTAAATAACAGATTGAATTTGTAAATAAAATATAAAAAATCCTAGGTTTATATTTCAGGAGCATACGTACGGTATCGCTTATCACCTTCAAAATGTTCTGAATGTGAAATTTAAAATTGAAATTAATTAATTAAATTAATTAATGAATTTAATTTTAAATTATTTTTTTTACACAATCTTGCCCTAGTTTAAAAAAATAATAATGCCGTGGTCGCGCCATCGAAACGCACACATTATAGGAGTGCAATAAAAATGCACAGGCCCTTCAACTTCAGCGAAAAACAAATGACACGTCACTGACGTCATGCATGAAATGAAAAGGACAGAAATATAGCTCTTGTTCTTCTATCAAACGAAGGACATGTCAATATTGCGTGTCCCCCTCCCGCACCGCACCGGGGGAAACATTATTCAGCGAGATGCACGAAAATTCATAGTAAAAGGCGCGCGTCAAAAAATATGAAAAGGCTTTTGGTAAACCGACTTTTATGAAAAAACCACTACATAAATCATTATCAAATAAAATTGATTGAATTCTTCGATAATTGTGCTGTGTCGGTACCGACTTTGTTTTGGAAATTTGACACTTCTTTTATTACTAATTTACGCCCAAAGTTACGTTAAAATTGGCAATAAAAATGAATCTTTGGTAGCTCGTAACTTTTGAATGGCTTTTTATTTTACTATTCTGTTTCCGCACAGACACAATTAATAATGAGACAAAACGATATCATGTTTAACTTTAGATGTACCATGTCGAACAGTGGAGTAATAGCCCCCCGAAATTTGTATGGAAAATATGTTGCGCAGTTCAACCTTAATATCAATGAAGAAATATCTTCCAAACTTCAAACGTCAATATCTGGATTGGATCCTTTTCGTGTAACTACGTCCAATTACAAACTAAAAAGTAAAAAAATAATAATTTAAAGAAAAACAAAAAACCCGACTGCGTAAAAACTAATTTTAAAAAATACGTGAAAGAATTAACGTAAATAAAAACTAAAAAGAAAGAAACAAGCCCAGTAGTTTAGAATTCTGTTAAGTAATACTAAATAACTACACAATTGAAATAGTTTTATAATCGATACACACATAAAACAAATCATACATTCTAATGCAGAACAGAACGACTCACAGTCGGGGCCCCTTGGGAAGATTTGATTGGTAAAATTTAAATGGGCCCCGACTGTGAGTCGTTCTGTTCTGCATTAGAATTTATGATTTGTTTTATGTGTGTATCGATTATAAAACTATTTCAATTGTGTAGTTATTTAGTATTACTTAACAGAATTCTAAACTACTGGGCTTGTTTCTTTCTTTTTAGTTTTTATTTACGTTAATTCTTTCACGTATTTTTTAAAATTAGTTTTTACGCAGTCGGGTTTTTTGTTTTTCTTTAAATTATTATTTTTTATTTTATACTTTTTTGGGTAAGGATTCATTGACTTCGTTATAAGATGGTAAATTTCGCAATCTAGTCATTTCATTGAGGGAGTTAATATCGTGGGGATTATTAAGTAACTTGCGGTGGTCTAAACTACTGATGATTAGTCCCTCTAGAGACCTAACTCGGCTCAAAGCTACATATGCTTGACCTTTAGCAAAAATGCGTGAACTTAAGTCAACCACAGCTCGGTCCAAAGTAGTTCCTTGGAGCTCGCCTATACTTGACATTGTGCACTTACATGCACATTGAATTTAGATTTTTTTTTCAAACAAATATTACATCGAATCGTTTTAATAATAACTCCAAGTGACTTCGTAAACGTCTCTTTACGTAAGAAAAATAAATCTATATCTGTCTCGCTCACACATTGTCAGTGATGAACAAAATGGCGAGCCGTCGGTCAGTGCCTGCGCAACGCTCTGTAAGTATCGTATTTCATCTCAATTAAATAAAGTTGTATGTATGAAATTGTTATAATTTTAGTTTCTACAAGCTTTACGCAATTGTCTCTATAAATTATTTTTGTGTCATATGTTTTGAATATACAGTAATTTACGATTTTTGTTAGGTGTGCATTAAAATACGCACTGCCTGGTGCAGGGTGAATGACTCAATATTTGTTGTGTATATTTAAATGCACACTGCCTGCTTTGCTATGAATAACACCCTATTTGTCATGTACATATAAATACACACTGCCAACGTTATAGATTATTACTATTTGTAAATGGTGTGTCTATAAATGCACATTGCCTACTGTGCTACTACATACTCGAGCCTTTGTTCAGACACAGTTTTTTTTTTATAATGCATGACAGCAATTTGTATTACACTTTCTACCAAATTCCTATTCCTTAGCTTGCAATACTTTTATTTCAGATGACTAGAAGTCAAAAAATGTTAGCTTTGGTGACTAAATGCAGAGCTAAGTCTGATGTAGAATCTAGCGAATCTTCGGAAGATGAATTCCAGATGTGTAGGCCTCATCAAAATGTCGCCGAAGACAGTTCCCCAGTTCGATTAATATCATCATCCGTCAAAAATGTAAACATCTCCGATAGTGATGACTGTGGGTATCGAGAAATATACGCCGTTGCTTCTGTCCATGAAGAGCCGAGATTCAGACACAACACTACCGACTCTACTCCATACTCACCTTCTATTCTTCTACATGATCCTGACATTATACCGCCTTCACCATCAGTTTATATTCCACTGTCACCATATATAGACTTAATCTGCAGTCCCGCATCTTCAGCACCTGCCGCAGCTACTTTGCGTCTTCGGCGTTATAAGAAAACGGGTGGAGTTGATCTAGCCGATATGTTAGTTGCTTTATACCGTACTGATTTTAAGGACATCGTTGGTATTTAGTATTGTGTTCACAGATTCTGGACATCTGCGTCAATGCCTGGTTGCTGTATCGTCACGAGAACAGTGGTAAGCAAAAACTATTGCCACTCAAAAAGATCCGAGTCGCTTTATTTAGGCTGCGTTTTTTTGAGAGGAGAAGAACTCCTCCTACCACCTGAACCTACAACCTGATGCTCTTTCCAAATCTGTGAGAAAAATAAAAAAACCCGTTGCAGAGAGGCCTGACGATGCTACTCGTTACGACCTAACGGGACTACTACACTACTACTACAAAAGCCCATAACGTCCACTGCTGGACATAAGCCTCTCCCATGATAGGAGGATTTGCCGTAATCTCCACGCTTGGCAGGCGGATTGGAGATCGCAGTGATGCAAGACTAACAGAAAACGCTGCTGCCCATTCTCTGGTCTACGGAGGCGCAAGGTGTTCTGCCTCAGACATTAGTCGCCTTATACGACACCCGTCAGTGTAATGGGTTGGTTCTATTCTACTCTGCCGGATACCACACGGCTTTTCATATTAAATAGTATTTAAGTTTTTCATACTGTTACATAGATATAGATATGTAAGTAAACTATGATCTCAGAGCATTAGGACTGAATATTGTCATAAATAATAATAGAAAGTTTAACTTTGTTTAAAAAAATGTTTAACTATATGTCATATATTGTAACATGCCATACTCATTGACCTAGTTCCTAACAGATCTCAAAACTTGTTGATATTTTTCAAGATTAGTTTTATTTTTATGTTTTTGTTTCTTGTTTAGTTTAGTGATTACATGGCAGTGTGCATGTAAATACTCATTTTTCTTTATCATTTTTTTCTTGTGAGCTTGGCAGTGTGCACTAGAAGACACATAATATATCCTGAAAACTGAAATTCAGAGATTTTTTATTTTAATATTCCTGATATCCTTTTATTCCAATTAACATAGAGAAGTAGTAAAAGTTTTGTTTTTTTAAGGTAAAATTCTCTGCCAAGTATAGGGTTAATATCGTGGGGATTATTAAGTAACTTGCGGTGGTCTAAACTACTGATGATTAGTCCCTCTAGAGACCTAACTCGGCTCAAAGCTACATATGCTTGACCTTTAGCAAAAATGCGTGAACTTAAGTCAACCACAGCTCGGTCCAAAGTAGTTCCTTGGAGCTCGTGTACAGTTACACCCCAGTACAATATCAATGGCAACATTCTTCGCTCTATTTTACCCTGTCCGCGAAGTGCATCGAATTCTGTCGTCGATGGTTCGATTCTGACTCCTACTCCAGGAACATTGTTTTTAATTGCTTTGTCGTCAAATTCTATATAAACAGCCTTTGGCAATTCTCCGGGTTCCAATTGGTCCCTCCGAAGAGCTGGCCACTCAATTGTCCTTATAACACCCATTGCTCCGTTAACAAGACCATGGGTAACATTCAAATTTCTTCGTAACATAACTTGTGATCCTAAACCGATTGTTAAATATTTAACGATTCCTCCAGTTTTGTTAGGATCATCAGAAACATATACATCTTTCGGTTTTTGACCATAATTATGTTGAATCGTAATAGTTTTGGTGACAGAAATGTAATGATGATAACAAAAAACTATAGGAATCCAAATTAAGTATTTTCAAATTTACGTACGTGTACTAAAGTCAGTTAACTATTCTCTCTGTGAGCTAAAATCAGTTGTAAAGTATGAAAACTTAAATCCATAACAAAGAATTCAATTAGTAGACGCGGAGAATCTTAACACCGCGATTCAGAAACGTGCATCAAATGTACAACGCCATCTATCGAGCTTGGTGGTAAACTTTTTTTTCTCGGCGACTTGGCGATGAATAAAAGTTATTTTTTTACCAAAAATATTTGTTTTTCATGCTTTTTCACTGTTTTTTTGTTTGTATATCGTTAATACTTGAAATAAAAACTTAAATCAATAAGTAAGAATTAGCGAGAATGATTGCTTTGTTAAACAACTTTAAATCGTTATATATCCTAAACTATTATTTATAATGAAAAATGATAAAAGGAACCTAAAGATGATTTTAAAATACCTATTCAACGACACCCCACTTGACATAGTTCATCAACTTTTTTATTTTTTATTTTGACAATATGGCGTCTGGTTGTCGCTGTGGTGAATTTTGATTACTGTTATGTCTTTAGTGACACTCGCAAGGTTAAGACGAATCGATTGACGTAAGAATTATCAAAATCGGCCTACGCATTTGGTCTCTAGAACGCCACATAGAAACAAACATACATACATACATAGACTGATAAACACATTACCCTCCTTTGCGACGCGCAGTCGGGTAAAAAGATTATTTTACAGAACAATTTATTAGTGAAAGACTTCTCAGGTGTTCTTTGTATTAAATCCTTTAATTAACCGGAAATGGTTTTAAGCAAGATCGAATATTGTTGTAAAAAGTTATAAAGCGACTAATTAGCTTTAACTAGTTAAAACCTTTGCATTTGTGAATATTGGTATTTTTTTAATTAATAAAATTATTAATTGTGAATTATTCTAGAATTGTTTGTAAGTTTTAATGAATTTATTATGTAATGAATAAACTGTACTGAATGAGGGACTTCCGCTCACTCAGAACAGACGCCTGGGCCTCAAGTCTGCTATTACAATAGTGTCAGAATAGTCGTTCATTGATCTCATAATTGTCGATTTTGACAAGTTTGGTAATCTACTAATTTAGTGGCGTCATTATGGCTTTCCAATGAACAACCACTGACACTCCATTGAAAGAAATGGCATAGAATGGTAATCTCGTACACAATGACAAATGAATGACTGACATAAGCGGTAACCTGCTAAAATGTTGACAGTTCCTTTGGATCATTGACTTATCATTGAAACGTCATTGTGCGGTCATGGTTTTTAATTCGATCGTGGTTGTGGATTATTGAATGGAGACAATGAATTCACTACGAACAAAATATTCTCGAGCCAGCCAACGCAAATCAAGTCTGCTATTATAATAGTGTCAGAATGATCTATCGTTGATCTTCTATTTGTTGATTTTGACAAGTTTGGTAATCTACTAATATAATGGCGTCATTATGGCTTTCCAATGAACAACCACTGTTTTAGAATGGTAATCTCGTACACAATGACTAACATAGAGCGGTAATCTGCTAAAGTTTTGACAGTTCTTTTGATCACTAACCTATCAGTGGAACGTCATTGTGCAATCATTGCTTTTATTTCGATCGTGTTTGTGGAATATTGAATGGAGACAATGAATTCACTACGAACAAAATGTTCTCGAGCTAGCCAACGCAGTGGATGCTAGAGAAAGAAGATGGGCGGAATGCAGAAGACGTCGTCGTGCCCTTCGCTTGACGCGAATGATGGACGTTTTGAGCCTAAAGGGATTATTTGAACCCTTTTAAGATATTCCCGAGGCGGAATTTGTAAAGTCGTTTCGCCTTGGAAAGAACTCATATGGAGGTTAATAAATTGAAGAACTCATTCCCCATTGCAGCATATTAGAAGCATGTTTCAGGTAAAGACCCATTATTATAAGCAATTTATTGTTTTAGATACTCAATAACAATGATTAGATGCAATAGTTTATGTCAAGAACAGTATTAATTAAATAAAAGTTAAGTTACCTGCGGTTGTACTTATAAAAGTAAATTGATTTTTTCAGGTTGCAGTTCATGCTTTACATTATAGTCGAACAACTGCAGGCAAGATTGTGAATGCATGTTACATATTGCACAACATTCCATACATGGCAAGAGCACCGTTGCCACCTGATGAAGTTTATCTAGAAGTACTTGGCTTGCAATAGGTGATTTACATTCCACATTTCACTTAGAATGAAGATGGAATTTAAAATAATACTGCTATGTTAAAAATCAACATTTAAAATAATCTTTATTTCTCATAAACTAAATATTTATTTAACATTTTAAACTTGAATTTCAAGTCAATTGAAAAACCTGAAATGTAAATATAAGTACTACATAAAACAAAAGACAAGTTACAATATCTAATGTAATAATAATAACAAATCAAAATCAGTCTTCATACAAATCAAAACGATCTTCAATATTTTAATTTTAATCATCATTTGAATAACAAATCACAAATATTACCTTTTAATAAAAATAATAACAGTCATTCATGTCATTAATCACTAATCTGTCTTTTAATTTAGGAGGAAAATAATAATGCAGCACCTAATTATCAAAACCATCAAAGGGTGAATCGGGATCTTCTTGAAGGTCGGGCACTGCAGCAGGCTCTTCTTGACAGACTGTGGAGAAATGCATAAATTAAATTAGCAGGTATGTACTGTAAACCTACCTTAATGTTCTAATGAAGTACGAAAATGCTCTAAGTATTAATAAAATGATTTAACTCTTTGTTACAGATCCACAGTGACCACAGTATTGACAAAATATGATTTAACGTTTCAAGCCCGGGAACAGAACATTGTTATTCCTGTAATTACGGGTATACTTATAGGTTAAAATAAATTAATACTCTTTTTATAAACACTGTTTCATTTAATCATTTTGTCATGACATTATAATTCTGCAGAGTTTGTGTGAAAACAAAATTAAGTTTAATACAAAAGTTGCAACTTCTTTTATAGCATGTTGTGTAACCTAGCGCTTAGTATCAGAGTTACAATCAAGATGTCAGATTCTGGCCAATGTACTACTACTGATTGAGCCTAAACCTAACACAAGCTTATAAGCTTAGATGGAGGGGTCATATTAATTATTATAATTTTTATTGTTTTGTTTTCAATGCTCCATAATACTTATTGTGGGTATGTTGGTAGCACACACAATGAGTAGAAGTTCCGATTTTGGGTGAAACCATTACCTAAAGGTGAATGACTTACCTATAAATCAACAGTAATTAGTAATTACCTTTTTTGGCACACAGTGGCCTCTATGGTTCACCATTTTTTCTGTGGTGGAGCTGTCCATCAATGCAGCAGCTGAGTTGTTGATGGCCTGCCCGAGCATGTTTTAAAGTCGCCTCGTTCCTGGCTTCAATAGCATCCAGCCTTGATTGAGCAACATCGAGAGGGTACATGGTCTGTTTCTATAAAAAAATATATATTTTGTAACATCGGGCGACATACTTTGCCCATAAAGTGGGGCGTTAATGGTCAAAACAAATAATTGCAAGATCTTTACCTTCGATAAACTTCGCCCTTCATTGGTGGTTTTCCAATTATTCAAGTGGAGCCGAAATTTGCTCAATTATCACCATTTTGTATAAAATCAATAAATATAGGCTTCTCGGTCAGTGGGTCGTCTTAGGGGTAAAAATATACAAACAAAAATCTAACTAGACAATCAAATGAAAATAAATACAATAACAAAACACCGGCCGCTAGATACAAAAACAAATAAACGTCAGTAAACAGTAATGCCACATTTGACTTTGACATAAAAACAGATAAAATATTAAATTTACATTAATCCGCGTTGAAAATTTTAATGTTTTTTCCTATTTACGAACTTTTTATTAATTCAGATGGCTTAAAACACTAATAAATAATATGTAAATAAATAAATAAATGAAATCTGGCATGAATAAATGTTCAAATGTAATAGTAGTTTTTCGAAAATCATTTCTACTAACGGGTCTTATATTAAATGGCAATACAACAAAGTCATTACAACACGAGACCATTGTCCGGACAATGATCGATCACTATGAATTTAGCAGACTACGAACTTTTACCAAAATGACAATAGGATCGTGTTGGACTGACGAAGAGCGTTATATAAAGAGCATTATTCTAAGCAATTGTTCTAAATACTCATGATGAGTGATTATTAGAATAAAAAATAGAAAATAGAATTAATTTCTTACTTTATAAATTTAGATGCTCTATTTCTTGTTTATGTCAAGAACAGTAATTAAATATAAGTTAATCTACGTTTACCTAAATAAATAAATATTAAATATTGCTCGACATTACACACAGCGCCATCTAGTGCCACACTAAGCAACGAGGCTTGTATCGTGGACACCAGATAGTTAATATACTACATAGATACTTTTTGTTTGTTATTATACCAATGATATTCTAACAAACAGATATGTTATATACCTACAAAACCACCGAAAAAAGTGTGCCGCGGGGGAGAGCCAGCTCACATACACGCAGTGACGCAGAATAAAGGAAAAACAGGCCAATTGACACGTTTTCGAGTCTTCACGATTGCGCGCTCATAACATATCTGTTTAATTAAATATCATTGTAATATACATATAAACATCCAAATGCCAAATGCAAGCCAAATGCCAAATGCAGCTAGGTAAAAAAGTAAATTGATTTTTTGCAGGTGTTTGCAGCACACATGCTTTACATAGGGCTGCTTTACACCGGGGCAACCAACGATATTCTATTAAACAGATATGTTGTGAGCGCGCAATCGTGAAGAGTAAAAAACGTGCCAATTGGCCTGTTTTGCCTTTATTCTGCGTTACTGCGTGTATGTGAGCTGGCTCTGCCCCGCGGCACACTTTTTTCCGTGGTTTTGTAGGTGTAATAACATATCTGTATAATGGCTAGTTTATACTTTACACCGGGGCATCACTGTGCGGCATTGCAGCATGCCACAAAGGCGCATGCTTCAATAATTTATAATGTTGCACATTGTGCGGCATTGCAACAACTTGCGTCATGTATCAGACTGTCACAGCTTCTATCCAAACACTATGGATTCCATGCCACAATCTTGGTGCGTCATACAGTTTATAGGTTATGTTTGGGATGCTTTGAAAATTATCTAGGCACGATGTTGCCTCGGTGTAATATAGTTTGCGGCATACCGCAATTGCCGCTCACCGTGGTTAATTGCATCATACCAAAAGATGACGCACGCCACAATATGTAGCTCGCTGCAATGCCGCACAGTGATGCCCCCGGCGTAAAGCTACCTTTAGAATATCATTGGGGGCAACACTGTGCGGCATTGCAGCATGCTACATGTTGTGGCGTGCGTCGTATTATGGTGTGCTACAAATAACAATACAATGCAGCAATTGCGGTATGCGGCAGCGTATTTTACGCCGAGGCAACATCGTGCCTTTTTCAAAGTATCATGCTGTATATTCTAGTGGAGTGTTTTGGTCTACCAACTTGATTGATTGAGGGGACAAGACACCGTAGATTATGGCTGATGAAGCAACTTTAGCAGCATGACGCAAGGTGTTGCCAAGCCACACGATTCTTGCCACAACGTGCAACATTTTAAAATATTGTAGCATGCGGCCATGTGGCATGCTGCAATATCGCACAGCGTTGCCCCGGCGTAAAGCAGCCTTTAGAGTTCAACAACTGCAGGCAAGATTGTAAATGCATGTTACCTATGGGTTAAAATCATCATCTGCCTGCCTAGCCTTTTCCCAACTATGTTGGGGTCGGCTTCCAGTCTAACCGGATTCAGCTGAATACCAGTATTTTACAAGGAGCGACTGCTTAACTGACCTCCACAACCCAGTTAGTACTGGGAAATACGATACCCCTTGGTAAGACTGGTTGTCAGACTATATGGGCCACTGACTACCTACCTGTAACGACTGTCAAAGATCTACAAATGACAGCTGGGACCAACAGCTTAACGTGCTTTCCGAGGCACGGAGGAAACTCGGTGTGTAAGGGTGGTCACCCATCCACAGACCAACTTAGGCAAGCACGGCTTAACCTAAAGATTGACCCGAGCGGCTGTTATTACTTAGCCACGAGCTCCTCCACTTAGGGGTTAAAATATACAAACTAAAATCTAACTAGAACACTCAAATGAAAATAAATACAATAACAAAACACCGGCCGCTAGAAACAAAAACAGATACACGAGAGTAAACTATAATGTCACATTTGACTTTGACATTTATACAGATAAAATATTAAGTTTTACATTAATCCGCGTTGAACATTTTAATGTTTTTTCCTATTTACGAACTTCTTATTAATTCAGATGGCTTAAAACACTAATAAATAATATGTAAAAATATATAAAATGAAATCTGGCATGAATAAATGTTCAATTTTAATAGTAGTTTTTCGAAAATCATTTCTACCACCGGGTTTTAAAAATGGCAATACAACAATATCATTCCAACACAATTCTATTACGAGACCATTGACCGACCAGTGATCTATCATTATGAACTTAGCAGACTATGAACTTTTACCAAAATGACAATGGCGTCGTGTAGGAATGACGAATTTTATAAAAATAGCAGACTTGGGGCCCTGGAGCAACGATCAGTCACGTTAGCTTACGATTAGCAAAAACAATTGAAATACTAAGTAATTATAAGTGTTTAATGAAGTGAACGTTAGTAAGTTGTGAAAATGTTATCTGTAATACGATTAAAAATAGTGTGAGGAGTTTTTTCATCCATTCTTCTCCTCAACCATAATAATTTGCGAATGGACGACTCAACTCTAGAAAGTTAATCAGTTTCTGTACCTAAATGGTATCATAGAAATAAACGTTTGGAATTTGAGTCAAGTGCTGTGTGTGATTTCAAATATATCTATCTACCAATAATGAAGAATTGTAGGTGTCGCACGGCGATGTGATGGCTAGAGAAGTAGAGACTGAAAGACAATGGCGGATTGGCGGCGGATGGCGCCAATATTTGGGCAGAGTGTTCCTTTAAGCTTTCCCTGCCGTGATATATATATATCGCTGGACATTACACACAGCGCCATCTAGTGCCACACTAAGAAACGAGGCTTGTGTTGTGGACACTAGTTAGTTGATATATTAGGTACATAGATACTTTTTGTTTGTAAATACATACTTATTATATGTATAAACATCCACGACTAGGAAACAAATGTCCATGCTCATCACACAAACATTTGCTCCTACCTAAGAACGTAAGGCAGGCTCACTAGCGCTGTGCTTTTCAGGTCGTCAATCTTTTGACGCTCCATTGAGGTTGACAGGAAAGCGCAGTATTTTCTTCGCATTACACTAAAAACATCGGGGGCTTCTTCAAATAAAATTTCAAATAAAATGCAACGTTTAATCAAGACATCGTTTCTTTTTATATAATAACCCACATGCAGTAGGTGAATAATATTTTAGGAGTCTTCTTCACTCAGCAATCATAAAAGAATAAGGATTAAGTAGATATGCTTCGCAAATATTTTTCTCTTTAAATGATTCCAGAATCGTTTGATCTAAATACTCATTAATTACAGACGCACAGCTTATGTCATTAGTTGCGTGAGCCAAGGGGGCGGTTAGCTGATGTATGGCGACCGGGCGTTGTGAATGCCGTTGCAGCGACTGCGCGGGTGACGTCATGAGCGTAGTCGCAGCGCGCAGCAGCACCAGCTGAGAACGCAGCGCACGCGCCGGTGGCACGTAGCAGAGCGCGCACTCGATACGCGCCAGTGCGGCTTGTATGAGCGCGCGCGAGTACTGCATCGAGTGCGGCACACGACCTAGCAGAGTCCGCACGCACGCGTCTACCTTCTCTGGCCACGAAGCTGCATCTTTGAGTGCTCCCTCCAGGTCCGCAACGTCGACATCCACCAACAACTTATACATATGCTTGATCACCTCATTTTCCAGTTGCTCTTTTGTCTTGTATTCTGCGATGTTTTGTTTAATCACAGTTTGAACCTCGTCCGGTGCACATCCAAGACAATATACAGTACCGGTTAAACCTAAAAATTGGAAATGGACGTTATAAATTTTGTCAAGCTCAATATATTTTTTTAATATGGCAATAAATCATATTGCTCACCATTATCCTCGAGTATAGCTGCCATTTCCAACGCTACCAGAACGCCAGTTTCATAACCCAATAAGTAGAAAATGTTTTTCATTCCAGTCTTGTTCAGCAGCACCTAAAATTATGAAAAAGTAAGTAAATGAAAAAGTAATTACTATTGCACTTGGTACCCTTTTTTGTTTTAATTTGTGAGATCATACGTCAACGTATCTCTGTGCAGTCTCCCTCACGGTATCCGTCGGGTGGTCGAGGCCTGGCTGCAGCACCAGCGCCGGCAGTTTGAGGCGCTCGCACAACACACGGAACCGCTCGTGGTGTCCCTCCATGCCCGGCACTATGCATAGATACGTCTGGCTTGCGTCAAATTCGTCTTCACGCTGAAATATTTAAACATATATAAAACCACGATGTGTAACAATTTGTGTTAGATGATAGAGCTGAAAAGAAGATGAATACTAACTACTAAGATGATGGCATTTTAGGATGTATTGAAGATTTCAGCCGTACTGCTCCGACCACAAGATAGTAGGGATCAGGGCGATAAGTTGGTAATATATTATCAAATGAGCTATTGAATGACCTTGAAAATATAAACCAATCATCAAGAGCTATTCAAATTATGCTTATATATAAAGGCTCTTAAGCGAATAAATAAAACAAGTATTTACCAAAACGTCGCCGCTAGTAATTGTAGGCATGCATACTATTTCTGAAGTCGCCAGTAGTTCGTCCGAGTCCACGTAAGATATGAATGTTGCTAAACCTTTTATATCTTCAAAGGCGTTTTCTGTTTTATTCAGTTTCAGAATTCTGGTGATTAAAATTGTACAAATACCGATAATTCTATAATGTAGACGAATTTTTATGGTACATTTTTAAAAGAACTTACGTTTCAACTGTTAGCTGTGGTATCTCTTGTTCGGAAAACTCAACATTATGGTGAATTCTCAAATGACTACCAACCAGTAGTAGTTTATCATCTTGAATACCGAGTTCTTCCAAAGTCATCATTTTTGGTGTTCTCTTTGTCAACGATATATCTGGAAACCAAACATAAATTTTAATGTTAAAAATTAACTGTTTTGAAAAATTGCAGTATTTTTGCTCTTTATCACAGCAACTTCAGCCACTTATCTGTTGAATTCTGGCGTACAAGAAAATATAGAAAAAAAAAAAATACTACTGACCAGCCAATTCAGCAATTTGTATCAACAGGTCGGGTGGTTGCTTATGTATTCTCTGTACAACCACCAAAGTGTCCACACCGCAGAGTGCACGCTCCACCGCATCCACTGCATCACCAGCACTCAACTCCTAATGAAAATTAATTTTGTTTATGTCTGTTTCTTGCTAATATTAGTATTAGTTGCCGTCAATTAATTTGCTTGATTTACTCAAATAATAAGTAGAAGAACATGTTCGGCGAAACATATTGCTGGTATGCTGCAGCCGCTAACGGGCAAGACGTCTTCCTTTGTCAAGGATTCGCGACATTTCATCGGCATCATCAAGCACATGAAGTTGGAACCCAGAGATACAATGGTGAGCTTTGACGTTGAGTCTCTTTTCACTTGTGTTCCTTTGAAGGATTGTCTTGATGTTGTTAGGCAAAAATTGTGTGATCATGAACTTAATGACCAGTACATCTGTCTTTTGGAGAACTGTTTAGATGGAAATTTCTTCTTATACCAGGAACAACATTACCTCCAGATTGATGGCGTAGCTATGGGTAGTACTGTAGCTCCTGTACTTGCCAATATCTGGATGGAGCACTTTGAGACTATGATCAACATGACAGCTCACGGTATAAGACTCTGGAAAAGGTACGTCGATGATGTTTTCTGCATTATCAATGGAGGTAAACAAGAAGTTGATCAACTGACAGAACATCTTAACTCCATACACCCGGAGATAAGGTTCACGTATGAGATGAAGAATAACAGATCTTTAGCCTTCTTAGATTTAAAAGTGATGGTTAAGTCCAATGGAACCTTGTCGCATATTGTGAACAGAAAAACGACACACACGGACAGAGCTGAATGCTGCCTCACATCATCATCCAGCACATCTTCAGTCAGTAGTTTCTTCTCTCATGAACAGAGCCTATGAACTCTGTGACCCTGAACATCTGCCCGGAGAGCTGGAACATGTTCAGGAGGTTCTAAAACGAAACGGGTACAAGACTAATGGGTGGCATCCAGATAGTAGACGCAAGCAAAAGCAAAAACACATTGATGTGACAAGACAGCCTGCGTTCATGCCTTATGTGAAAGGGGTTACGGACAAAATTGGGAACTTTTACAAGAAGTTTTCAATAAAGTCGATTTATACTCCATTCAACAAAGTGGCTAAGCGTCTGCGTACACAGAAGGATGTAGTACTTTTCCAGATTCCTGGTGTATATAAAATCGATTGCAGCTGCGGCCGTTCCTACATGGGCCGAACGAAGGGAACAGTCGCTGAAAGGGTCAAGGAGCACATAGCAGCGGTCAAAAATCGACAAATAAACAAGTCCGCTATAGCGGAGCATGTAGTAGACTCAGGACCCAACCACTGGGTGGAGTTACATAACCCAAAAATCCTTGCCAATGAGAAGCACTACTATAAGCGAATGGTTCGGGAAGCGATTGAGATCAAGAAGTATCCTAATTTCAATCGCGAAGGCGGCTTTAGACTTCCTCCCGCATGGAATCCAGTGATCACTAGGTGTATTCGTCAAGTGAAATCATCTCAGGCGGACACTGTTAGTGTAGTGTGCTGTCCTAGTGTGAACCGGCCCTAATTAACATTTATAAAGATCAAGTGAGGGTAGTTGAATAAACACCTTCGCTTTGCTGTGGCGGTACCTCCAATACTTCAGTCTTCCCGCGACCACGGCTGGTGCAATCTGGTCGAAACGTTGGGCTTATATTAAAGGTAAAATTCGCGATAAATACCCGTTTACATGTGTATTATAAAGTAGAAGACATATAAGATATAATTTAAATGCTTATTATTGAACTTTATACAGCAATTGAATAAGTACCACTCCACATCCTTCCTAGTAAATTCAGATATAATCATTATACGTACTTAAATATTTATAATCCAAATTATGTCTTGGGTTTTTACCCAAGACATAATTTGAATTCATATATTTTGTAAATCTTACAAAATTACACAGATTCTATTAGAAACAATCCGATGGTCTGCGGTATTTGAACTTACATTCTTTAGTTGAGATAGGGTTATCAATTTAGCTGGTAATTTACTTTGAACACGAGAAAGACACGTTGGTTTTCCAAGCATAGTCTCACCAACATTTATCACTGCAAAGTATCTGAAAAATAAGAAAAAAATCAGAAAGATTAAATTAATGTAGATTTACAGAAAAAGATTATATTCATGTACAAGATTATCTTTCAAAGAAATGAACACAATTAACTACGCTGTTACCTTAAATCTGGGCAAAATCTTTTCGAAACTGTATCCAAGTGAGCTAATAAGATTTCTTCTACCATTCGATCATCATTTGTAGTGGTATATATTATGCCTTGAATAGAGCCCAATTTTGAAGCGTCCTTGAGTAATTCTAATACATCACTTTCCTTGTCTAAGTTCTGAGACGAAATTTGGGTTTGCACACCCATCTTCTGCCAGTTCCTGAATTAGCAAAAGTACTGTATTGTTAGGATCGGTTAGAACACAACATCACCATGGTCGTGGTCATCATCACGGTCATTAGAATTATTTTGAAATGAGAAAGAACTGTATTAAATCATTATGCTTACCGTAATTTAAATTGGAACTTTGCAGTTGTATGCGCTTTGCTATGAACATGTAATTTCGTCGCACCACGAGCTACCAGTTTGTCGACCATCTGGAGCCCAAACCTATTTTCATTCAATACCACAACTTGAGTGTGTTTTGGACTGCAAGATATTCTGAAAGAAAAATAATAATATTGTGAATAGCTAACTTAACTGAATTAAAATCTCGGCTCTGTAGAATAGCAAAACAAAAAAATCTCTCTTCACCTGGGCTGCGCTTGCGTTGAATGGTCTTCCATCTTCAGCAGTACTCTGCCGCGGTGCCTGCTGGCCGCAAGCAGTCGGAAGGCGCACGCGGCGTCGTGTGGCGCGTACGACACGCGCGACAGAGGACGCACGTACCCGCGGGCAATGCCCTCGCTCAACATCGCCTGTATTTCCTGTGAATTCGAGTATTTTTTTTGCTGTCAACAGATCTATGGTTTATACATATAGAACCACCCAGTCTCAGGATTTACCAAGTGAATGGTGGTAAAAGTTCGAAATAAACGATGATATCAGAACGGTTTGGACTTTTACCATTAAGGGTTGGTAAATCTTAGGTTTTACTGAAAAATCTTAGGATTTACCGTCGTTCGGGTTTTTACAGTAACATATATGTCGCCGCAAGAGGCTCTATCTGCTAAGATCTAATCTAATTAATAGCACTCATAATTCTATTCCATGATAAAACTGGTGAACCTGCCATCTCTGCTTGGCAGTACAATTATTACATAGAACTTAATTAATTGACAGATGAATTAAGCGCCATCTATTGATTTACCTAGTACTTAGATAGTTCGTGGTTTCAAATAGTAATTTATTAAACAAAAGTCTAGCTAAAGACTCTCACTAAGTCTTTAGCTAGATCTATAGTTAAAATTATGACAAGCAAGTATTTTATGACATTGGATTTGTAATTATTATTGTTCATTTTGACACAAGATTGTTTATGAGGCAACACTACATACAGGCCGAATACGATTTGATCAATAACTCAATTAATAATTTGAAACTACAACTAAATCAGATTATCTAACTAAATTACAAACTAAAAAGTAACAAGATTATTTTACAGAACAATTTATTAGTGAAATACTTTGTAGGTGTTCTTTGTACTAAATACTTTGATTTGCCGGAAATGGTTTTAAAACAAGATTGAATATTGTTGTAAAAAGTATTGAAGCAACTAATTAGCTTTAACTTGATAAAACCTTTGCATTTGTGAATATTGGTATTGTTTAATTATTAAAATGATTAATTATGAATTACTCTAGTATTGTTTGTAAGTTTTAATGAACTTATTATGTAATGAGTTATCTGTACTGTGTGGAGGACTTCCGCCCACTCAGAATGGACGCGTGAGCAACGAGCAGTCACGTTATCCTACGATTAGCAAAAACAATTGAAATACGGTGTAATTATAAGTGTTTAATGAAGTGAACGTTAAAAGTTAATCAGTTTCTGTACCTAAATGGTTTCATAGAAATAAACGTTTGGAATTTGAGTCAAGTGCTGTGTGTGATTTCAAATACCCACCTACCAATCTACCAACAATGAAGAATTGTAGGTGTCGCACGGCGATGTGATGGCTAGAGAAGTAGAGACTGAAAGACAAAGGCGGATTGGCGGCGGATGGCGCCAATATTTGGGCAGAGTGATTCCCTAAGCTTTCCCTGCCGTGATATATATATAAATATACAAATATAAATATGGGTCGAATCTTTTTCGAAATCCATGTCCTCCTGCGTCTCGTCGAAGGGATTTTTTTATCGTAAAATATTCATGAACGACTTTTAAGTGCGGACATCATCAGGCTATTATGCTAATTGCCTTTTTTAAATGGTCAAGCGATTAATAAGTCATCATCTGCCTAGCCTTTTCCCAACTTTGTTAATAAGTACCAGTGCTTAAAAGTATTTAAGCACCGGTACTTATTAACGGTAGTAACCAGTACCAATAGAATGTTTCCATGTCTGCTGAGTGGCTGACAAAACACACAACCTTACCACGGACAACTGCAGAAATTAATTTCAAAGGAAGTTATGCCGCAAGTTTAATATTGTGACTGAACACATTCATTGGTTCAGCTCGTAAGAGAGGCTCACCTGCCTGTATGTGGCAGAGCCGGCTGCTTTCCTTGAAGTACCTACTTGTATTTCCTGGGGAGCTTCGAATATTGTTGAGAAATCGATAGCAACATATGATCTTTCTCTAGTGAGGTTATACATTCCATATTCAAATTCTTCGTCAAGATTGTGAAGTTGAGAAACATCAAAACATGAGCCTACAGCCCGAACACAGTCAAGTGTTTTCTGAAAAAAGGAAACACACCAATGCAGCTACTGCTAATGACCTTATTAAGATAAGGCTGTGCTTATTACTAATATAATAATACATCGAGGTCCATACCTTCTTCAAGACTCCCCTAACAGAGCTTATAACAATTTTACAACCCCCCCCTTTTTTGGCATTACGAATCATATCTACGAAACTTTGATCTCGAGAATTGCCGACATGATCAGCTGGAAACAAAATATAAAAGATTAATTTATAGTTTCACTTAGACTTATCAGACATGTATGTATAAATAGTTGCATATCACTTGTATACCTTTCAACTCCGGGAATAGTTTAAGTAAGAAACGTTTTTTTTTAATATCACTAACGGTCGTGTATACTTCACAGCCGTGAGCAAGGAGTATGGACAACACAGCCTGGCCCAAAGCTCCAGCCCCTCCATGGACTAACACAGAGACATCAGGAGTCAGCTCCTTGCCATATTTGATTCCCTATAACAAAAGAGATAGTTAAATTCATTATAATCGTTATCTTGATCTAGCCGATTGATTGATGATTTTACTCTTGCTATGAATGCTGTGGTTATACGTAGTAGGGAGCTCGGACACAGAGTTCCATTCTGATTGGGCGAGTAATAAATGTGAAGAGGAAGCGCTGAGTACGACTTTTCCGTGTTAAGATATCGAGCAAACGCGAAAGAGTCCTTGCAGACTTGAAGACCGGTGGAATACCAGTGTATTACAAGAGATGGTGGAATCAGTGTAAGAATGAACGACGAAATTATTATGGCTAGAATCCTAAGTGTATACTCACGAGGCAGTAGAATGCGTGTGCGTAGGCGAGCGGCACGGTAGCGGCATCCTCGAGGCTCCAGTGCGCCGGCACCGGCCACAGCAGCTCCGGCTGCGCGCGCACCACGCTGCCGCAGGCGCCAACTCGCACCAGGCCCATCACGCGATCGCCGCTGTAACATAACATGTATCACTCTTAAGTTACAGATCTGGTGCGAATCAGGCCAAAATAAAAGGCTTAGCACCCCTCCACAGTCGACAATAGGCGCAAAGCACAAAGAGCTACTTAGTAGAAACGAGGTGTTTGTTTATTTATAGCACTAACTAATTGAGATAGACCGGCGGTGCCGCTGCAGTGTTAAAGAAAAGAAAGAAATAAAAAGTATTTATTAGCCCGCACAGGACTAAACACACAAAATATGCTATAGTGGTATGGTATGGTATATTAAGGTATGGTTTGGTAGTATGGTATGGTATAATATGGTGTGGTATGATATTATATGGTTAACAGCTAGCGATCACTCATTGGTGTAATTATGTATTTCTTTAACTGAAACGAGACCTACATTGACGTTTCTTCGGTGGTAAAACATGAGTTTAATGAACGAAGTCTTTCCGTAGGTTTATTTATTTATTTATTTATTTATTTAACACTTCAAGCACAAAGTACAGAGGCGGACTTAATGCCATAGGCATTTTCTACCAGTCAACCTTTGGGTGATGCAGAGACAAGCAGTGGTAGGTGTACATCTGAAAATAATTTAATTAATAATAAGGTAAAATAGAAGGATATATAAAATACTATAAATATATATAAATACTATAAATATATATCAAACTATTTATTACTGTAAATAGATATTCACGGATTAAAATAAAAAGACAAACAATAGTGAAAACATTACCGCTGTGATGAAACTGCCAGCTTCTTGCGAATGTACTCTCGAACTTTAATTTTGAAAGCTAAACGATTGGTTGCCATCCTGATTTCCTGGGGAAGCGCATTCCACAGAGAAATAGATTGCACAAAGAATGAACGGTGAATGAAGTCAGTACGGTGAGAGGGACAGTGAAGAACACGGTTTTGCGATGATCGCAGATTCTTAGTATGGTATGGTTTATCTCTCTTTTCAACGTTTCACATCACCTGTAGTCATTACCTCTCTGTTGTTCCACTGAAATCCATGCCATAGTTGTTTTCTCCATCATGTGTTTTTCCAGTTGCTTTCTTAATGTCCGTGTTTGATATTCCGGCGTAATGGACCTGAAAACGTTCAAGATTTTTTTTAGACCCCGCCATACCCTTTTAAATTAATTTTGTAAATTAACATTTTAACATATTTGGCCTTGGGTGGCCTTGATGTCTCCTCCGCCAAGGTCTGCTGTTCGAAGCACGTAAGATGTTATTTAAGGACGTTTCTTTAGAAATTTTAATATGCACCACTTTTGTGTACGTATTTTTCCGTTTTGTTCTTGCCTGTTAGCAAAGTGCACATAAACTGTTTTATAAGTCAATAAAAATAATGTACACAATAATTGTACGTACCGTGACTGGTACTCCAGAGCTGCATTTCTCCGCAGCATCGACCCACTCCAAAGAATTCAAATCCCCGACTTGAACGGATTGTAACGTCACCTTGCTGCTCACTGTCGCGCTCTCCTGTGCTGGTACGTAATACTCTCCTCCCCAGTTATCCTTAAAGTAAACGCAAACAAACAAGCAGCATAATCAAGCTTAAGTATTGTTAACATTTAGAGCAGAGGTTTCCCAGGGAGAGCAGCGGTGGTCCAGTGAGAGCGGCGGTGGCCCCGTGAGAGCAGCGGTGGCCCAGGGAGAGCAGCAGTGGCCCAGTGAGAGTGGCAGTGGCCCAGTGAGAATAGCGGTGGTCTAGTGAAATCAGCGGTGGCCCAGGGAGAGTTTCGGTAGCCCAGTGAAAGCAGTAATGGCTCCGTGAGAGCAGCGGTGGCCCAGTAAGAATAGTGGTGGCCCAGTGAGAGCAGTGGTGGCACAGTGAAAGCAGCGGTGGCCAAGTGAGAACAGTTGTGGCGCAGTGGTTGCGGCCCCGACTGACGAGCAGTCAGTCGTAGGTTTAAACCCAGGCAGGCGTATTACTTTGTGTAATTTATTTCATCAGTATTACTCTAAACGGTGAAAGAAAATATCGTGATGAAACCGGTGTGTCCTAGAATCGAACTCGAAGACGAAAGACGGTTTGAAGACGACTGTGTGACAACGGAAGTTTGACATCATACGTATGTGTTACTGTATGATTGATTTAAAATTTAAAATTATCAACAATGTTCCACTTACATGATCCAAAACGGTGAACGCTAGATCAATATTAGGTAGATAGTCCAAGGAGAAATTGTTGCCTTCTTCATTATTGACAGTTACTAGGTAAACATTGTTACGATGTTCGTCTTTCCTCCAACACTGTACTAACTGTTTGAGAGCGGAGGGGGTAGGGTAGGGGGCAATGATGAGCAGGCGATGGCAAGGGGAGAGGTTGGCGCGGGCGGCGGTGAGGAGGGAGAAGTCGAGATGCGCGCGCACTGTGATGGCGGTGGTGGGCACGGCCACGTTACTCGGCCGCCAGCGCACCAGGTCCAGGCGCGAGCTAGCGTTGCTGTGCGCCGACAGTTGACGATACAGACACGACGGCCGGATGCGACCTCCGTACACATCGTGTTCTTCGCTCACTATGAAGGAGTCTCGTTGTAGCATACTATGTAGCATTTGGCACATCTGTAAATATTTAAGAACAATGTAGTTTCCTTGACAAATCACTAAGATAAAAACCAAGGAACAATGGATTCTTACGTCGTCGTCGGTTGATAGATTACGGACGACAACAAGGTCCGCACTCTTTAGTGAGCTCTCACTATTCTTTGTTGTGTCCAAGTCTCTTAAATTAAATTCTTCGTAACTTAACTTGACACCATAAACATTAGCTCCAATGTTCTTAATTTCATCAAAGACGGAACCTTTCATTTGGTTGTTTGTGATACCAACAACTTTGATTAAGTCTTTATTAACATTTTCGGCAACCATTTGCAGGAAAATGTGTAGTGTTGTGTATGTTGATACCTGTTAATAAGAATTTAAATCATGATTACGATTCTGTCCTTACTCCATTTTAATATATTTGCACATCATGTCGTCTTCTGTCATACATTTCTCTCAACTGTCATCTCAGGAGCCCCCCCCTCACATTCAATGCACGCATTCTCAACAACAATCCATAAAAATACACATATTTTATAATCCGAGTAACGATATCATAAGAAGAAAATCTCATAGAAATAATAAGACAAAATAATAGTCACACTTACTTGTTGGTCTTCTTGGAAATTAGGTACAAATTTCAATGCCTGTAACATCATGATCCTTTTGTTAACAGCTGGTAAATTACGGGATCTGATGTTTTCTATCGTTACTCCTCCACATCTGAAAACGGCGAAAAAAGGAATTCAGATAACAACCTACTACGCAGTTTATTGCTTAAATTGTTTTAGTTTACCTTATAAAATCGTATTGTTCGAACACTTCAGCCTTAAACAAAACTTTGTTCTCTGAAACAGTCTTCGTGTTGAGATGCTTCTCCACATCCACACCGATTCTCCTGATGTGAGTGGGCAGGGTGACTCCGTCGTGCGGTTGTCGCAGCATGTGCAGCTGCAGCAAGCCGTCGAGGAACGTGACCCAGTTGTCGCGCCACACCAGCGAAGCTTCGTTCAGAGAAGCGCTGGCGGCTTCGATAGTGCGGAAGAGGCCACTGTGGAGGAAAATTATCATTTTATTTATCTCGTTATATGTAGATTAAATCTCGAAATACCTCACTATGGTACACGACGCACTCGCACACGCACCTGAGTTATGGACTTGGCTCTCAAACACACACTTTCAAAGTTCTCTTCCACATAGCCTAGCAATGTATTATTTTAAATGAAGAAAAATAATTAAATGCGACCTTTTTCTCTGCCTCGGATCTATCATAACCGGATTTTGTTACTCAGACTGATCTTATTTCATAGCTCACCACTTCACTTTTATTAACGATAAAATTCATTTAATTTGTTTATGTCTTACCTGTATGAGTATTCTCGTTCACGCAACAAGTCATAAATATCTTCAGCGGTGAGGTTCATGTCTTGACTTTCGTTAAATTCTATTTCTACTTTGTTAATGTCTGGTTTAAAACCCGCGATCTTGCCTGTCGCTACTTTAATTTTATCATCTAATACCTGTAAAATGTAATGCTTATTAAATTATAGTTTTACTTTCATGTTGATGATGTTGTATAGTATAGTTTCCCAGTAAGTCACGTGATGTTGAGTGATCATAGCGTAGATAGATATTTATAAAACAAGAAGCATTACATGTTGCTATCCCACAGACAATGCTGAAATGTCTCATGTGCCTTTTTTGCGACAAGCCCGCCACAATATTGTAGTGGTTTCACTACAACTCCAGAAAACTAGAATCGACAGTGGCAACCACCAAAAAGCGCCGAGACAATGAAGCTATAGTCTGCGCCAGATAATAAACCAGATAATAAAGGTCATTAACCCGCGTACATTTATTCAAATACACACTGCGGAAAACAGAAATAATGACATAACATAAACTTGTCCCGAAACTACCTTTATTGTGATCCTGGACTTTTTCTAGTATTAAAAAACCGATTCATAATGTATTGTCGGGGTACCTACGCAGAGAAATTAAGGAAAGAGCAATGACCTTTAATTTCTACTTATCTGGCGCAGACTATAGACGAAGTCCTAAATAAACAATTTGACTGTCTTGCATTCCGCAAAGAAATTTATCAGAAAAGTATAGCGGTGGAGCAGTAAAAACATAATTTTCAATACACTTCCTCGAAAACTGGTCCATAACGCACTACGATTAGGTACAACATACAATGTATTACACACGCGTGCGATTTTTTCCAATGAAAATTGCCACAGATAACTATACCTATACTTAGTCCAAATTGGTTAAATGCCTATAGTCTGAGGTGAATGTTTTTTTTTTAATTACGGCTAAGTACTACGCGTCTTTACGGCATAAATATTTTTGAATATTCAAATTGTGTTTATAAATAGAATATCATAGTTAAACATGATTATTAAAAACTAATAGTTACTTTTAAACACAGATTAACATTTATTTGTGTTCTGAATTCAAAAATATGAAATAAATCTATTTTTTTAGGCTGTTTAACGGCTTCATACCTTTGCCTTTGCACTTTGCGCTTTGCCTCTCCTTCAACCTGGCGAAACCAAAGCGCGAAAAAACAGAAAATTAAAATCATAGTTTCATAGTTCGTGACAAAAATATTTTTCGTTATTTTATTTTATTTCTTCAAAAGTGTATTGAAAAACGTCGTTTGATACACGTGGACATTTGTTATTGCAATTCTCGGCTCATAAACACCCTCGTCTACGGCTCGTGTGTTATAATTCCGCCTCGAATGCAATAACAAACTTTCTCCACTTGTATCAAAATGTACAATTGCACTTGTGGAATGACTTCCCTCTATTTCAGCAGGAGACAAAACAAAACAAGGCCAATAGGCACAAAGGAACGGTTACGACTGGGATATAAGCCCAGTTGCTTAGCACAACGGATAAATATTATCATTAATGGGTCCTATGTTATGAGCTGTAATATTTGATTCTGATGATAATAATTATGTATGTCAAAAAAAATACTGACATGGTAAAAAGAGCCTCATGTGCCTAAATCGTGTACAGCCACTTTTGGCTCCGTTCACATGACTTGAAACGCTAGTCGCTTGTAACGCTCTACGAGCACGCGTCACGTGTCCCACTTGTATCCGCAAGTCGCTTTGCGGTTACTATTGGCGTGCTCTAAACAATTTCTTATGTTTCAAGAGGGGTTTGGCCATAACTTAAGTAATATCATCTATGTCTGGGGTGGCGCAGGTAAGGCCGCATTTATTGATGCCGAAAGAGCATAAAGGGCCGTCATTAAAGTAATGCTCAAAAACCTTATAAGCAGTATCTTTAAGTATTTCCCGGTCCTCCGTGTCCGACAGCTTTTTATCCTAAATGCAGTAATTTAAACACACAGCAAATTAAAATCCAGACCAGACTACACAGAGATAATCTCAAAACGTGCATTTAGTTAGGATATACATTTCGCAAGGAAACTCATATGGCAAGACGTTCTTTAAAGTATTTATATCCATGCATTAACGAAGCCGTAAAGAAACGTAATATATTATGGACCTCAAAATATCCCAGTGAAAAAAGATCATAAGGAACTGGCTCCTAGCACTCTCCTACGACAAAACAGAAAAGATTATCTATAAGAAGTAAGACAAACACAAATTGAAAGCACTCTCACTCAGACACTCACAAACGCACACGCATACACACATTGATCTTGTTACCAATCGTTTTATTGCAACTTGCTAGCTTTTACTTTAATTTATTAACTGAACTTTAAGTTTTGCTTTGTTATTAATCACCGAGTACAACCTTTTTGGATATAATGAAAATGAACAACCCTGATCCCCGAGATACAGACTATCGTCTAGATAAGGGATCACCGTTCTAACTACTTGATTATTAATAAATAATTTGAATTTGGGTCACAGAAATTTCAGTAGGTACATTGTATACCTCAAAACATCCAGTTCCTCTTTGCAATGCTACTCTAAGCTTCAGTTGACTCTGTGTGTGCATCACAGGTTGTGCGTACAAGTGCACGTCGCGGAACTCCACGGATAGCTGCTTCTTCGGAACACCCAGGGTCATGGCTAGGGTGTCCCAGACAGCGACCAGGGTGGATGCGAATGGATACACCGTTTTTTCTAGAAAGAAAAACACATTTACTCAATATTGCATTATTAGGCAGTATACCATTATCGAGATTAAGCTACATAATCATGTAGGAGGGTATACAGGGCTTTATAATAACAGTCAAGAATAGCTTCAATATTGAAAAATGAATACAGCCCCTTGACATGCCTACGCAGTTCTGTTTTTTTATTTAACCATCGTGAATTTATTAGTTGCCTTACTTAAAAAACAAGAATGGCTGTAGTGTATGTAGATATCAATATATCGCACTACAAACCGATAATAGTATTGTGACGTTGCCTCGGGCGCACATGTCACTCGGTTATAAGTACCGGTCCGAGTGGTGGGGAGTCAGTCGTTGTCAGACTGACGGACTGAGCGGTGGTGCGTTGGCGACTCATTAGGGTTGCCAACTATACTGTTTTAAACAGTATTATACTGTTTTTCACTAAATTATACTTTTTACTGTTTTACAAAAAAAAAGTATACAAAAATACTGTTTTCAGCATCGAAGCAGACGCCAAACGACGTCAAAAATTTTTTTTGTCAGACAGAGGGCGCTCACTGCGCGCTCACTGCTCAATGCAGTGCAGCTACAAACAAATCAAATCACACTAAGTTTCTGAACGAATCTGTCACTGTCAGTGTGCCAACTGTCACTGTCAGTGACAAATATTCAAGACTGTCAGTGTCATGTCATTCGTGTATGTTACAATTACTACTACGTTAAGTACGTTATCAATATTTAACCGTTTTTCGTGTGGAGTGAACCTTGTAGTGATAAGCTTAGTGTACAAAAGATGGAAAGTGATAGTGACACTACTCCTACAACGCCAAGAAAGAAAGCCAAACTATCGAAGGTACAACAAAAATATAAGCACGAATGGGAATGCCAATATGAATGGTTAACGAGTGATCCACTGTGCGAATTTAATGCTAAATGCAAAATGTGTGCTTTAACATTTACAATTTCTCACGCAGGTGTTGGGCAGGTTCGGTACTTTCGTTTGCATCTTGCTTGATTTCCACTTATCAATTTTTGCTTAAATAATAAGATATTTTAGGTAACTATTTTACTATATTTCGTTTCCGTCTTTTTAGGTTAAACAACACTTGACCAGCAAAAAACACCAAGCAAAAATGGAAATGAGAAAATCTAGTGGATTGTTACAAAAGTTTTTTCCTAAAACTTCTGCTTCTACATCAGGCTTGTCTTCTAATGAAGATACCAAGTTAGCAGCGGCTGAGTTAGCGATGACATACCATACTGTCAAGCATAATTTATCATACAATAGCCAGGACTGTAGTATCAAATTAAATAAGATTATCTATGTTGATTCCAAAACAGCCACTAACTTACGATTGGCTAGGACAAAAATGGAGGCATTAGTGACCGAAGTTCTTGGCCCACATTCCTTGCAGTCTGTTATTGATCAGTTAAATAAAGACAATGTATTTTACTGTCTGCAAACTGATGCCTCCAATAAAAAAAATATTAAATTGTTTCCTCTGGTAGTCCAATATTTTACCCCTAAAAGTGGAATACAACAAAAATTAATTGATTTTTATGAAAATCCAGATGAATCTGCCAATGGGATGTTTTCAGCAATTAAAAACTCCTTAGAGTCTTTGGAACTTCCTTTCAGTCAAATATCTGGTTTTAGCGCTGACAATACAAATGCAAATTTTGGACATAATCATTCATTATATACAAACATTTTAGAGGTTGTTCCAGATTTAATAAAAGGAAATTGTCATGCCCATATTGTACACAATTCAGTGAAACATGCTATGAATTGTTTAAATTATGACATTGAGAACATTATATTAAAAATCTATAGCCATTTTTCTGTGTCAGCATGCAGAAGAGAAGAATTAAAAAGATTTGTAGCACTTGCTGAAGGAGAGTTTCATGAAATAAAACGACACATAGGAACTCGTTGGCTGTCTCTTTTACCAGCGATTGATACAATTTTGCTTAATTGGATACCAATTTGTAATTACTTTGTTGATTTGGATGTTGACTGTCCAATGGTTATTCAAAATTTATTAATGTTAGATGATAATGTTAAAAATAAAGTTATTTATAGTTACCTTCTGTATGCTAGTCATATATTAAATGTTTTCAATAAAACAATTAAGAAATTAGAAGGAAATGATGTAACAATTTTAGATGTTTATAACATTATGACTGGTTTAAAGACTGAGCTAATTCAAAGAAAAAATGATAATTATTTTGGCCATGAAACAAAAAAAGTTTTAAATACCATTAGAGAGTCTTCCCAAGAAGTTTTTAATAGAACTATTAATAACTTTATACTTTTTATTGAAAAGGCTAATTTGTATTTAGAGAAATGGTTCGATTTCAGTCAGACTAATTGGCTTTCTTTAATTAGCTGTTTGTCATTGAAGTCTGCAGTGACATTTGATCATTTTGAGAAAATTATAGATAATCTAAATTTATATAGACTCAATATTGGTATGGATGATTTATATTCAGAATTAACAAATTTTAAAGTAATTTATGAGAAAATATCGGAAGACAAAAATTTTACTGAAATGAGTACTGGCCAAAAATGGAGCCATTTATTAGTTAACACTGCAGAAGAATTTAAAAACATTACAAAAATAGTCTCATATCTACTTTCTGTTCCCGCCACCTCAGCATTTACTGAAAGAGTTTTTTCAGTAATGAATGCTAAGTGGCGGGATGATAGAAACAGAGCATCCATCAAATTAATAAAAAACGAGCTCCTCATTTATTTTAACTTTGATATAAATTGTGATGAGGCATATGAAATTTTCAAAAAAGATTGTGAATTAATACGTTGTGCGAGAAGCTCAAAAAAATATGTATTTAAAGCAATGAATAAATAAAATACTGTTCGTTTTTCTAAAATACTGTTTGATAATCTTCATAGACCTGAATATACTTTTTTTCTTGTAAAAAAAGTTGGCAACCCTAACTCAACTAGTGTTGTTATATGTGCATATTTTTCAATGGCAATGAAAATTGGCATGAAATAAGTATTCTATTTAGAAGGTACCTCTAATGACGTGTCCTTTCAGATGTTCATTTTCTTTGTCGTGTAATGATATGGTATATGTGCAAGCTGCACCCTTCCTTCTACTAGCAGTATGGTAGACAGGCAAAGCCCTGAAAAATAAACATAAACAATCAGTGTTTACGTCACTGATGGCTAAAACTCGTAACCTAATCCTGGACCGATTCGATTTATATTGCCATCGACAGGTTAAGAAGACGTGGTATCTTAAACAAATAAATAGACGTAGTAAGACCTCTTTTTATATCGCATGAAGCCCCCACTATAATAGAGGTTATTCTAAATCTGTAAGCCTGTGTTAATCAGAGTTCAAAAAAAGTAATTTGAGTTACCAGCGATCTCCATGGGCCCATTCTATCAGATGAGAAAGGAGTGGTGTCCCGGTGGCTACCGGCATCTCTATTTTTGGGTAAAGTATTTGGACTTTCGGGAGGTAGCCCTCTATGTATAACCTGGAAACCGAAACAGTAATTAAACAACGCAAGAAAGTAACTGATCTTACGGTTAGCGCTTTCGTGTATATTTGTACGGTGCTTTTAGCCCAAGAATGCATATTAAACTCTGGGTTCCAAGCTGAACATGGAGAATACACAAAAGCGTGTGCTGTTTAATTTTTAACTCACGGCAGTAAGCAGTGTCTGTATGGTGTCAGACGTAAAGAATAGCACCATCCCATATCTTCCCGTGGGTGTCGTAAGAGGCGACCAAGGGATTACCAGAGAATGGGCAGCAGCGCTCTGTGTCTTTTGAAAGAACTATACTGCGATCGCCAACCCGCCTGCCAAGCGTGGTGATTATGGCAAAACCCCCCAAAATGAATACCGCATTACGAAAATGGCCCCTAGTGCCCGGCAGCCCGTCTACCCTCGACTACGGCAGTGGTCGAGGTTACGGCGTGGCAAGGGGTGCGAAGAATCCCCGGATGGGATCCGACTGCCTATACCAACGACTGGACCTGGCAACGTATAACGCACGCACACTCCGGACCGACAAGAAGATAGCGGAACTCGAAGAGGAATTGAGCAGGCTGCGATGGAGTATTGTGGGATTATCTGAAGTTCGAAGAGTGGGGGAGGACACGATAATCCTGAAATCCGGCAACCTGCTCTATTTCTGTGGGGGTGACCGGCAATCCCAGGGTGGTGTTGGGTTTATCGTCAACAAGTCCCTTGTGAACAACGTGGTGAAGATCGAGAGTGTGGACCAGGGTGGCGTACCTTATACTCAGAATATCCTCAAGATATTCGCTGAAGGTCATACAGGTCTACGCTCCGACCTCGGCACACACCGACGACGAAGTGAGACCATGTATGAGGATATTTCTAAAGCCATGCATGGTTCCAAAACTCACTTCACCGTTGTCATGGGGGACTTCAACGCGAAACTGGGCAAACGAGTCAGGGATGAGCTGCAGGTGGGGTAATTTGGAGTTGGACATCGGAATCGCAGGGGTCATCAACTGGCTAGTTTTATGGAGAAGGAGGGCCTCTATATGATGAACTCCTTCTTCAGAAAGCGTGAGCACAGGAAGTGGATCTGGCAAAGCACCGATAGTGCAACTAGAAATGAGATTGACTTCATCATATCAACCAAGAAGCAAATGTTCAATGATGTCTCGGTGATCAATTCGGTGAAAACCGGGAGCGATCACCGCATGGTAATAGGCACTTTTAATATCAATATCAAGCTTGAAAGGTCTCGACTGATGAAGTCTACGCTCCGTCCAGCACAGATCCAGATCCAAAACCCCGAAAGCTTTCAGCTTGAACTCCAGAACCATTTCGAGTGGCTAGAAAGCTCAGTGGACGAATACAACGATGGGTTCGTGAAAACTGTCCATACGACCGGGTCTAAGTTCTTTAAGGCACGTCGTACAGATCAGAACAAGAGACTCTCCGATCACACTCTCAAGCTCATAAAGGAGCGGCGTGAAATGATCCTGCAGACTTCAGACGAGGCGTGTTAATACCAAAATCAAAATCAAAGCATTTATTTCAAGTAAGCCAGTTACAGGCACTTCTGAACTGTCAAAACAAAGATGAAAATTAAATGTAGCTACAGTCCCAGTCACAAGACATAAAAACTGTGAAAGTACTGTAGTTGCCCATTCCCTAGCGTAGATCTCTATGGAGAAGAACGGGCAAGATACTCCATCGACCCTATCGACACTCTTTTAAATCAGAATATTGTTACAAAATCTTGGTTACATCATTCATGTTGAGATGGTATATTATGTGAGAACAATGAAGCAAGATGTGCACGTTAAAAGTGTCCACAGTAAAAACATACAAAAAAAATACAATTCAAAGTAATTCATTCAAATAAGCCATGACAACTAAGAGAGTCATCTCTTAGTTGTCAGTCACAACTGACAGCGCCCGTTCACCGACATGACGCATAGATCAGCACCATTCAACTAAACCATTTTGAAAGGAACTAAATGATCCGAGACATGCGCCACCATCAACGAGACATTTGAGTGAGCATGACATACTCTCAGCCGCCAGGGCACATTCAAGTCAAGAAAAGACGTAGGTTTCCAGTGAATTATAGCTTTCTAGTACAATTACTCACACAATATGGGCTATGCAAGTATATAATACTAAAGAGATTGAATCTATACAATGCAAAGATAGTTGTACAATCTTCAGCAGCTCCAACAATACAATTTAATGCTATCAATTTATGCGCCCCTGTCCTTGAGGAGCAGGACCAGCATTGAGCCAAGCATTTTTATCAGCGATATAATCGCTCAACTTGTAATATGCTTGCTTACATAGTGTGCGTTTAACGCAAATTAAGTGTAATAAATTCATTTGTGAAACTGACAGTTACCGGTTCGAAGGAATCTTGCATTGTCATCTTAATAACAGGTACAATACAAATTATTTTACTTGGTAGTACATTGTTTACGTTTTAATTATTTGCTTTTTAACTGGACCACTTTTCATTCCGGCTACCTGTTGATGCCGATGACCTTTGAAACGTAAACATAACCCTGTTTGGTTCGGTGACAGAACTTCTTTTTGTCGAACTAAATTTCATTTTTCCTTTCAATTAATCGTTTCTTATACAATTCTACCGCACCAATCTTCTCCTATCTTGTCTCTATTCTACTGTATCATGATTATGACACGCAGTGCCCGCGCTCGGCTCGAAGAGTCCAAACTTAGTCCGGCTTTGAGCGAACTAAAAGCGTGTAAGGAGTCCTATAACCAGCTAAACAGGGAAATATATGACAATGAAAGGTTGCTCTCTGAAGCTCATAAAAGGAATAATAAGTTAAAAATAGAAATGGCTCAGTTATATACTCAATTCACTGATGCCATAGAAGACCGGGATAGGCTCCAAGTCATTGTGGACGGGTTCAGCCAGTGTAGCACAGAGTATGAACAAACTCTCAGTCACAAACATCAGTTACAACAACATGCTACATGAGGCCAGAAGTCAAATATCAGAACTCGAGACAACCAATCACAACATCACAGCCTCATTGAACCAAAGTCTGTTCAGTGAATTGGTGCCAATTGCTCCGTCAATGCTTTCTAATACATGCCAACCTTACACTATAGATCTGACAGGTGATGACGAACTAAATTCAATTAAATCAGTGCGAGTAATGACTAGTAAGAATAAACTAAAAAAATATATTAAAATAAACAAATACATTGTTAAAACTAAGAAAATGGTAAAAAAGCAAAAGTTTTTCATTAAAAATGTAAAACTAAATAGGGAAAGGTTGAACCTTCTAAAACAATTAGATATGTATTCTGTAAATTTAGATAAAAGTAATAGGAAGTACCAAATTGACACAGAGAACTTGCAGTGTGAAATTGACCACCTACAACAGAAATTAACTTTACTCAATACTAAATATACAGCCTCTGAAAACCAAATGAGGGAATATGTATTGGCTATGAATGAGCTGGTAAGTACAGAAACTAACTACTGTGAGCATTGTCCACCACCATCCGTAGAACCCACACCGGCCCATTCATTGTCTCATGGTGATACAACCATACCGCAGTCCTGTGTTAGTTTACCTTTAGAAATTAATAATTGTTCAGCCAAACAGATTGTCAACAAAGAAATTGTAATTTTCTCTGATGAAATTGGAAAGGATTTAGGCCACTTGTTGACAAATAAATATCCGGGACATTCTATTATGAACTTTTGTATGCCTGGTTGTTCCTTATATGACATCATGAGGAAAATAATTAATTACAACTTCAACCAGGACTCTATACTTATAATATTTGTTGGTAATAGGGGTACTGTGAATAAAGGAGAATTACTCCAATATTATAGATCATTATGTGACCTGAGTTTAAGAAAAATTGTAATGTTCACATTTCCATATAGTAAAAGTTGGCCACAGGAAGAAAATTACTTTAGATATAATATTAATAAAACATTGCATAATCTGTCATTTAATAGTAATGTATTTAATTTAATTGACATTAACAATTATATTGGTGAAAATTTTTATTTGACAAAAGATATATATCTTGTAGACAGGTGCTATCTTTCAAACTATTGGAAAAGACAGGTAGCTGAGTCGCTATCATACTTTTTTTTTATTACAGCCAAGAATTTTGCTGATCAAGTTGCCTCTGTTGAACAATGCAATACTCAATTAAATCACTGTGCCAATAGTTTGATCCTAATGAATGAATCAGTCAATCATTTAAATTAGAAAATGGGACAACAGAGGCGACCTCTTGCAATATTATAAGGAAGCCAGATAATAAATCAGGCGAATGTTTTGAGAGTTTTAATAGTATCAACCTGGTTCATCAAAATATTCAAGGATTTTTGAACAAAGAATTAGAAGTAGAACTATTCCTGAATTATAACAATATAGATATTCTTTGTGTAACGGAGCATTGGCTCAAATGTCATAAATTAATTTTCAATTTTAGTAATCACCAGGTTGGTAGCTCATTCAGCAGGGTAAATGCTATACATGGCGGCGCATTAATCTTAGTAAATAATCATCTTAAATTTAAAGACCGCAAGGATATTGTCAGCCTATCTGTTGAGCGAACAGTTGAAATAGCCTGTATAGAATTGGAGCAGTTTATTATATTAAGTGTGTATAGACCTCCTTCAGGGTTGTATGATTGTTTTGAAAAGGTAATGGATGAAGTGTTGCATACAATCTGTAGTTCTAAGAAGTCAGTAATCATTTGTGGTGATTTTAATATTAATTTGTTAGAAAATTCTGGGTTATGTACAAAAATTATAAGCCTTTTTCAGTCATACAATCTTGAAAACAAATTTATCGAGCCTACCAGAATAACCCCAACTAGTGCCACTTGCCTAGATAATATTTACACTGATATTATACCCACCCAAAAAGCAATTATTAACTTAATAGATTCAGATCATTGTGGGCAAATCACAATTTCAAATGTAAACAAGACAGTCACTAAAAAGGATATCATTATTAATCCAAAAAGTAAAAATCGCCTGGAAACTTTTAAAACTAAACTTTTATCTAAACTACCACTTTTCTCAGTTAATGATGATCCAAATCAACAATATAACGATTTTTTCAGTATGTATTGCACACAATTTGAAAACACATTTGTCCCTAAGACAATATCTGTAAATAATTCTTTCAACGACTGGGCCACCATTGGTATTCATAAGAGTCGAAAACGACTTGAAGAGCGGACTTATAAAAACACTGTAGAATTTAATTTGTATGTTAAGAATTATTCTAAATTATTTAAAAAAGTTTGTTTCATAGCAATGTCACGTTACTTGAGTTCAAAAATTAAAAATAGTAGTAATGTAATTAAAATGACATGGAACATTATTAATAGCGAAACGGGAAAGTCTTGCAACCGAAATAGTGACTACAGCCTTGCTATTGGCGATAATATTTTGAATTCAGACACTCAAGTTGCCACAGCCTTTGAAAATTTCTTTGCGGATATTCCCGTATCGACTACTAAATTGCTAAACTCGTCAGCTGCTGCTGCCGAGTCTTTACTTAGGGAAAACGTTTCAGTCTGTGATTCCGAATTTAAGTTTCAATATGTCACCTGTAAAGATATAATTAAAACTTTTCACACCTTAAATGTTAAAAAGACCGCCGATCTATGGGGTCATTCTGTGGACGTTGCTAAATCCATTATAAACATTGTAGCTCCTTCATTAGCTGTAATATTTAACGATTGTATTGACCATGGTGAGTTTCCTGATTTAATGAAATATAGTAAAATAATACCATTGTTTAAATCAGGTAGTACATCAGACCCCACTAATTATAGACCCATTTCAGTACTACCCACCTTTAGTAAAATTTTTGAAAAATTAATTTTGGCACAAATGCAAAGTTTTTTCAATAAAAATAAGTTATTGCATAAAAAACAGTTCGGTTTCACAAGGAGTCGTTCAACTACTGATTGATTGAACTTTTAGGACACATTTATAATGCCTGGGAGGACAAATGCGATGCTTTGGGCATTTTTTGCGATTTATCTAAAGCTTTCGATTGCGTTCTTCATGAAACATTAATCAGGAAACTACACCACTACGGAATCCGTAACGCTTCTCTGGATCTTCTTATTTCATATTTGAGTAATAGGATTCAGAGAGTTGATATTAACGGGAAGAGATCTCCCGGATCCGTAGTAAGAATGGAGGTACCACAGGGCTCAATTCTTGGTCCATTTTTGTTTCTTATTTACATAAATGACTTGCCTCACTTCATAAAGGATAATCATGACATAGTATTGTTTGCAGACGACACTTCTCTTTTATTTAAACTCAAACGTCAGCAGTTAGTTACGGATGATGTTAATAGCGCCCTGGCAAAAGTCGTTAATTGGTTTAATGTTAATAACCTATTCCTAAATGAGAAAAAACTAAATGTATTAAGTTTACGATACCCCATGTAAGACAAGTGGAAACTACTGTACTAATTAAGGATGAAGAGTTGAAACCGGAAGATAGCACAGTGTTTCTAGGCATAACTTTGGATGCCAAGCTTCAGTGGGGCCCGCATATAGACAAATTCTGCAGCTCTGCAGCATACGCCGTTAGAAGAATTCGTGAGTTAACTGATTTAGAGACAGCCCGTTTAGTTTACTTTAGTTATTTCCATAGCGTGATGTCGTACGGTATTCTCTTGTGGGGCAATGTCGCCGATATTCAGACAATATTTGTTTTGCAAAAAAGGGCAATTCGTTCAATTTATAAATTAAGTCCCAGATACTCCCTCAGACAAAAATTTAAAGAGATTAATGTTCTTACTGTGCCTTCTCAATTTATTTACGAAAAGCTTTTGTACGCACACAAAAATATTAATTTGTTTAAAAAATACAGTGATATCCACAACATAAATACGAGGAACAAACAAATTTGTTGTTCCTGCAACGAGACTCAAAAAAATAGGGGGTACGTTCAGATGCCAATGTATACGTTTTTATAATAAACTTCCGAGCCAAATTCAAGCACTAAGCCTAAATAAATTCAAATCGTTTATAAAACTGACTGAAGCTGTGCCTGAAAGCCTACTATCATGTTAATCACTATCTCGAAGATAAAAAGGCTTGGGATTAAGCTGCTCCAATGAAATTTGCTCTGTGAATGTCGAAGCTTCGGACTTCGCTTGTTTATTATTTATTCCTTTCTTATCTATATATATTTCTAATGCCCGGTTGAAGAATTATAGGCCCATCTCACTTCTGAGCCATGTCTACAAGTTGTTTTCAAGAGTCATCATGAATCGTCTTGCGCGCAGGTTTGACGATTTCCAGCCTCTCGAACAAGCCGGTTTCCGAAAAGGCTTTAGCACCGTGGATCACATACATACGCTGCGGCAGGTTATACAGAAGACCAAAGAGCCTGCCCCTCTGTTAAGCGTTTGTGGACTACGAGAAAGCCTTTGATTCGATCGAGCTGGGCTGTACTGCAGTCTCTCCAACGGTGCCAAATCGACTATCGATACATCGAGGTGTTGAAGTGTTTGTACAAAAACGCCACCATTTGTTTAATTGGAGGATAGTACATTTCAATAGTTTACTCTATCTCGATATACTAGCTCACAAACATGCCTATTTTCTAGATTCTAACAAGAATTTGTTATATGACCACACACTGTTCAATAAACGTACCGGGAGACAAAATAACAACGGCATGCGAATTATTTTTCAAGACCTAAAAGATCTTATGCATGATATAAATCAAGATAGTTCGGAATTTGTAGAAACAGACATAATTGCCAGTGCACAGGAATATGAAGTTAAACCCCACTACCCGAATACAGCCCAGTTTTTTCTATAATAAACATCTTCACATTATGCATCAGAATATTGCGGGTCTCATCGGAAAATCCGATGCACTGACGGTATGTTTAGAAGAATTAATTACAAAAAAGATAAACATTGACGTCATTTGTATAACTGAGCACTTCATTATGTCTGGATATGAACAGCTATACTGGTATTCAGCTGCATCCGGTAAAACTGGAAGCCGACCCCAACATAGTTGGGAAAAGGCTAGGCAGATGATGATGATGATGAACAGCTCCTATCAATAGCTAACTACAATCTAGCTGGGATCTTCACGAGAAAAGACAGCAAAAGAGGGGGTTCTTGTATATTGGTAAAAAAGGGCTATCAATGGAAGGAAATTACAGGTATTAGCAAATTCTCAATTACTAACTTGTTCGAGTGTTGTGCAATTGAAATGACTCAAAGTAAAACCATTATAATATGTATTTATAGAATTCGAAATCCAAAGAATCTGAATACTTTTTTTGAACAGTTAGAAAAATTGTTAAAGTTTATTAATAAAACCAAAAACAGAAATATTGTATTATGTGGGGATTTTAATATTGACATATTAAAGCGAGACAGAACTACATTAGAATTGGAATGTCTATTACTTAACTCGAATCTTAAACTGCAAGTATATCAGCCTACTAGACTGAAAAGTGGTACATGTATTGATAATTTTGCACACAATCTAGGAAACAAATGTAAATCTGAAGTCGTGGACCTTGCCCTTTCCGATCATACCTGCCAAATACTAAAATGTCCAGTAAAAAAAAAAAGTCTGATTAACCAATAGTTTATTCATCGTAGGGATTTTAATCAAGAAAATGTGGACAAATTTAATAATTGTATAATAGTAGATTGTATGACAAGGGAGCAAAATAGTATTTTTACGGCGAGGGCGCTATTTTGATTCCAGAGCGAAGCGAAGGATTCTAGAATAGAATCCCGAGCATAGCGAGGGATTCTAAAATAGAATCCTGAGCGTAGCGAGAGATTCAAAGTACATCGCCTGAGGGAAAAATATGTTTGCTCTCAAGTCATATACTCTACTTTTCATCTCGTTCTATGAGAAAATAAATAAGAGACACTTTTAAGTAATTAATGAATAAGTTTAATTAAAAAAATTACATGAATGTAAAAAAGGTCAATTACAAATTTGTATTTATATCTAATCCGCTGGCGAAATTTTTAAAATTTATTGTCACTGTGTGTGTGTTGTTTGGGATTGATATAGTTGTGGATTTATTTTTACAGGATGTCATTTTTATCACTTTCAAAATAAAATGGGTGTAATAGGTGAACGGAGTAGAATCAAATGTCACACTTAATTTTTTTTTTTTTTCGAAATAAAAAAAAATATAGGTATATATTTTTTCGTTTGATTTGAATTTCGATATTTAACATTTTTTGTTTTTTAATTTCTCTTTCTTTGTTCTAATATGAAAAGTTTACTTGAAATTTATAGCGTTTTTTGATGATGGATCAATTCTTTTCTAAACTGTGGAAAAAAGAAAAACAAAACTAGGTACCTATGCCTTAAGCTTCTACTCCATTCACCGAATATACCCATTTTTTTTGGAAAGTGATAAAAAAGTCATCCAGTATTTTGAGTGTTTGTAATCTCAGTATCTGGCTGGTGCTCAGGAAAAGGTTCCTTTGATGTAGAAGAGCGCGGTGACAACGGTATGGGCGAACTATCTGCAGCTCTGCAACTCTTAATTTAATATTTTCAACAATGCGGGTGCTGACCCCCGCACCGTACAAACACTTACAGCCAGTAATTTATACAATTTTCGTTCGATTTCAGTGAACGATTCATGTTCCAAATTCAAATCTCATTACTGCCCGCTAAAAAGTCTAGTGGAGAAAAGAGCTACTTTGCTCCCGCTAAAAGGAAAACAAAACGACACTTTTCGAATAGAAGGGATGAAAAAAATATTAGCTTCTCTGAAGTTTATGAAATCAATGATCCAAATAGAGCATTCAATATTTTTATTGAGACATTCTTGTTATTCTATGAACTATTTTTCCCATTGAAAAGAGTCTTAGTTAAAACTTATAGGAAACCACAATGGGTGTCACATGGAATAAGACTTTGTAGCAAAAAGAAAAGGACACTTCTTTGGCGGTATAGATTGAATCCCAGTGACGCAAATAGAGATAAATTTAAAAAATACTCTACAACGTATAAAAAAATAATTAAGCTGACCCAACGCGCACAAAATACACATAAAATCAAAACATCAGCAAACAAAATAAAAACTACATGGGAAATAATTAACAGTTCCAAAGTGAATGTACCCAGGGAGGCTATTACGCAAATTTAAGTAGGCGATAAAACAGAAACTAATCCAACTGAAATAGCAAAAGCCTTCAATATTTTTTTTATAGAAAAAGTCAAACCTATTCCTGATTCTGGTAAAAATGTTACAGAAAATATATCCAAAAACAACAACTCCATATTTATGCCACCTAGTAGCCAACATGACATATCCAAAATTATTAAATCATTAAAAAATACAAACAGTACAGGACATGATGGTATTTCTACACATATAGTCAAGGAAGTCGGTGACATCATTAGTACACCACTAAGCCATATTTTAAACCTATGCATAACTGAAGGTGTATACCCGGAACACCTCAAAATTGCCGTTTTAAAACCACTTCTGAAAAAAAAAAGATGTCAATGGAGTCATATAGACCAATAGCACTTGTACCTATATTATCAAAAGTATTCGAAAAATATCTATATGTACAAATATATAATTTTTTAGAAAAAATGAACATTCTGACAGATGATCAAAAAGGTTTTAGAAAAAGTAAGACAATAAATATGGCAATCTATGATTTCCTAAACAATGTAGTAGAAAATGTTGATAAAAGGCGTCCAGTATGTTCAGTGTTCTGCGATATGACACAGGCATTTGACTACGTGGACCATAAAATATTACTAGATAAATTAGATGCTTACGGAATCAGGGGAAACGTTCTACAGTTGATTGAAACAGAAAGCAGTATGTTGAAATTAGACAATGCAATCATGTAACTAAAGAAGAGCACATATTTACATCCAAACGTAAATCAGTTATCTATGGCGGTCCACAAGGGAGTGTCCTGGGCCCTCTACGGTTCTTAATTTATATTAACGATCTACCAAATGTAACACATAACCCGATGTCACTTTTTGCCGATGATAGCACAGTAACTATCAAATGCATAGATGATCAAAATTATGAAGATGACATAAATAATACAGTTGATTCCATTATTATGTGGCTTGGTAATAATAATCTTAAAATAAACATTGATAAAACAAAATTAATGTTATTCAGTCAGCGTTTGAACATGAATGATAACCTTAATATACACAACAATAACAAATAGATAAATAAAGTAGATGTAAGTAAGTTCTTAGGGCTCACAATAGATAAAAAATTAAACTGGAAACCACATTTAGAGGAGTTAAGCAAGCGACTGAGTAAATCGGCCTATATGCTCTGCAAAATTGCTCCTGTTCTGGGTGTGGATGCCAAGCTTACGGCGTATCATGGCATTGTTGGTCCTCTTCTGAGATTTGGTGTTATCTTCTGGGGAAACTCAACCCTCAAAGAGTTAATATTCAGGTCACAGAAGAGATGTATAAGAACCATGTTCAGCCTAAAAACAACCGACTCATGCAAGCCATTCTTTATAAAATATAAAATTTTTACCCTCCCATCACTCTATATCTTCGAAATTGCGATGATCGTAAAAACAAACCCGCATCTGTTTAAAAAACAATCAGATATGAATAACCGTAACCGGCGTGATAAATATAAGCATGGATTGTGTATCAGACCATCCAATACAGCACTAATGAGTAATAGTGTTTTCTGTATGGCACCACGTATATTTAACCACCTTCCACAGGCACTCAAAGAAATAACTGTTACTATGTAATTTATTAAAAAAAAAAACTAAAAGAGTATTTAACAGCCAAATGTTTTTATAGTATTGCCGAGTTTCTATTGGAGAAAACATACTAATTCTAATGTAAATTCTAGTGTGGGGGCGAAGTTTGGTTCTGTTGACTGTTGTTTGTATTTTTATCTTATTTTGACATTTGAAATAATTTTGACGATAATATTTTGTTCTTCTATTAATCTAATTTAATTGATGTTTGAATTGCTAATATGCTGTATGCTGTACCTATATTATGTAATTTATTGTATATTTTATTGATAATTCATTGACCAAATATAATTTATTGTAATCTAAGAAATGAATTTCAAATAACTGTATCTTTTATAATTATGTTTAATAATTAATAGTTACAATTAGTTAAATAATGGATCAAATTTTATTATAAAATAAGTTTTTTTAAATATTTGTACGCCGTAAAGGTAAAACATGACTGTGATCCTTTCTGCATTGTATTTAACATCTTGCATGCTTTGTGTGTGCATACTCATGTTTCTAACAAATAAATGAACTCTGAACTCTGAACTCTGAACCATGTCAGTCCGACTTCAGGACCAAGCCTCGGAACCTATCCTCCTGCAGCGAGGTGTGAGACAGGGAGACGTCATTTCTCCGAAACTGTTCACCGCTGCACTGGAGGATGTCTTCAAGGTTCTAGACTGGCGAGGGCTAGGCATCAACGTCAATGGTGAGTACTATCGTGGTCTTTTCCGTCTGACCAGTCTAAATTTTTTTCGCTTAAATCATGCACCTTGGTTTGCTCGAAATAGCGAAATCCACGACTTCCTGCAGGTACCGCTCGTAAGCTCTGAAATCGAGCGGTACAAAGGTCAACACAAGGCACGCCTAGCCATGCACCCAAACCCCCTAGTGACTGAACTGTTAAACCCGACAGCGGTGGTAAAAAGGCTGAAGAGGAACCACCTTCTATAAGTGGGAGGCGCAGCACAGGCTGCTCCACCACAACGCCATGCAAACTGCAACAAATTCGCTTATGGTCTGACGACCGATTGCAAATAATAATAGAAGAAAAAAAAAAAAAACATGCGGAAGCGCTGAGCCACGCCCCCTTAAAGTTTGGGCCTATTAGGAAAGCGTCAACATAGGCGTGCAAAATAACAATAATTCTCGTTTGCGTCATCAGTGCGCTCGGCCGATTCGGTATCTTTTCATTCATTATTTCTATACAAAGTCAACTGGGCGGGGCTAGAGAGCGTTACTATGTTGCGAGTGCAAGCAAAAATTAGCTTAATGGTGGTCAGGCGAGAGTGTCCTCGATAGTAACGGGTGTTTTTTTTAGAGGTATAGAACTTTGAAATGGAATAAAACAAAGATGATTTTTTAACTTGATATGAAATTTACTTTATTCGAAAGATAATCTTCTGGCATTATAATTTAAACTAGCTGACCCGCGCAACTTCGTCTGCGTCACATGAGAGAGAGAGAGGGTTAGAGAGAGTGTGCACCTTAAAAGATAGACATTATACTATCGCCGATTTTTTTTTTTACTTTTTAATAAAAACAATATTCCCTCAAACATGATTGTTGCGTAACTTTAACCCTTAACCCGGAAGCTCTCAAAAGAAATAAATTTTCCCTGTTTTAGCAACATTTATCATTGATACTCCGCTCCTACATTAGTGTATATCGGACCTCTCTCTCTCGTGCACAAACAAAAAAAAAGTACGCGTCGAATTGTGAACTTCCTCCTGTTGTTGAGGCAACTGACAAGTGCGAGGGGTCGGAAAATCTTATCCCCGCGATTCAGAAAATAGAGTAAAATGAACAACGCCTTCTATCGACCAAGATTTTATACTGCTTAAATATAATGCATGGAAATCATGTGTAAATTTTAAACACATTTTAGTCATTAGTACCATTTTACTTCAATAGATGTCGCTGCATCTTACATTTGATGATTAGTTCTTCTTGAACACTTTAAATTCATATATCTTTTGATAGAATGAACCAATTACGATGAAACAAAAACTAAATAATACCCCAAGATATGCGCAATTTTTATGTATAAAAGTTATCTACATTGGTTGCGTAAATTTTACGTGATGCTTGATCATCGAAACAGACAAACAGATAAACAGACAAAAATTCCAAAAATGGTGGAAATGAGTTCTGTTGGTTATCCTTTATTTAACACCCTGGCAATTTTTTTTTCCAAATATTCTCGACTAGCTGACCCGCGCAGCTTCGTCTGCGTCACATGAGAGAGAGAGAGGGTCAGAGAGAATGTGAGACCTTAAAAGATAGACATTATTATGCTATCGCTAATTTTATGTTGAACCTTTTAAGAGGAACAATTCCTTAATACATGGTTGTTGCGTAACTTTAACCGTTTATGCAGCGCTCGCAACGGAAGTTCTCAAAAGAAATAAATTTTCCCCGTTTTTGCAACATTTATCATTGATGCTTCGCTCCTATTAGTTACTAAATTTACATCATCACGCTACTGCGTGAGTTGTCGCTAAAGCTCGCTAGTAAAACTACCTCGTATATAATGGGTCATTTTAGGCCCCGACTTACGAACAGTAAGTCGTGGGTTCGAACCCAGGGTTCTATCTCCATTTGGAGAGAGCGACTGTCGCAGCCTCGTGCAGGGCACGCCACAATAGTGGCGATAAGTCCCCTCTTTGAGGAGTGGCTTGAGAGACGCCACGGCGTCCTCACCTTCCGCCTGACGCAGGTCCTCACCGGACACGGTTGTTTCGGGAGGTTCCTGCACCGAATCGGGCGGGAGGAAACGCCCGGGTGTTTTCACTGCGAGGATCGACCGGAGGACACGGTGGAGCACACGGTGGAGATGTGCTCTGCGTGGGCGGAGCACCACCGTGTCCTCGAAGCGGCGACCTCTCGTGTCCGGCCGTGGTTCAAGCCATGGTCCGGAGTGAGACGGAATGGGACGCCGCCGCCGTCACCTCCTTCTGCGAAGCAGTAATGCTAGAGAAGGAGGTGGCGGAACGGGAGAGGGAGAGAACCTTTCAGCGTCCCGGCCACCGCGGGAGACAACCCGGCCGTCGGGGGCCACCACGTGGCCCCCGGCTACCGTAGGCGCGGGCCTGTGGACGGTGGGCTATGGGCTAGCTCGCCGTCCGTCCGTCTCATGACGACAGGCCGTGTCAACGGCGCGTTGGTGTTCCATGCGCGCCTCAAAGGAATGAGCAATAGGAAGGGGTCCGCAAGGGCCGATGCCTGCCGGGGTTGCGGGACTGTTCGAAAGAGATACCGTGACGCAAAGGGCGATAAAGGAACATGGATGGGTTTTAGTCAGTAAAAGTCTGACACTCCCTCCTGCTCCGCCCAGAGCGGGAGAAGTCATTTGATGATTTCCCATCCGAAAAAAAAAAAAAAAACTTTGTGTAATTTATTTCATCACTGCTGCTCTCAAAACGGTGAAGGAAAACATCAATCCGCACTGGGCCCGCGTGGCGGATTATAGCCCATTCCCTCTCAGAGAGGAGGCCTGTGTCCCAGCAGTGGGAACATTAATAGGCTGATGATGATGACTATAAAGCTGGTCAGTCAATTTAAAAGTTATGTGGTGAGCACATTTTTAGTCATTAGTACCATTCTAGCACAATAGATGTCACTGCATCTTACATTTGATGATTATTTCTTCTTGAAAACTTTAAATTCGTATATCTTCTGATAGAATTAACCGATTACGATGAAACAAAAACTAAATAATATACAATGTTTATGTATCAAAGTTATCTGTATTGGTTTCGTATATTTTACGTGATGCTTGATCATCGAAACAGACAAACAGATAAACAGACAAAAATTCCAAAAATGCTGGAAATTAATTCTGTTGGTTATCCTTTCACACCCTGGCAATTTTTTTTTAAATATTCTGGATGTACAAAAATTATTTTTCTACAGTTTTATTATAATTATGTATAGATGTACAAAAACGATTTTTCTACAGATTTATTATATGTATAGATATGACTTCTGACATATGACCGCCATGGCTGGCTCGCACGTAGTCTAATCTGGAGCACCAATTTTCGATGACTTTTTCCAACATTTGTGGCCGTATATCGGTAATAACGCGGCGAATGTTGTCCTCCAAGTGGTCAATTGTGTGGCTTCAATTCTTGCACGAGTTGGATTTTGTAAGCACGCAAATCAAGATCTTTCATCAATATCTTCCATAAAGTGGATGGACACATATCCAATTCCTGTGCACGATGGCGGATAGACTGATTCGGGTCTTCTTCTACGCTATGCTCTACAGCAGCAATGACTTCTTCTGTACGCACTGTACGACGTCTACGTGGATGCAAATTATCATTTAGAGTAAACATGGTGCGAAAACGTTCCATAGTTATTCGAATTAATTGCTCGATTATATTGACCATAAAATGAACGTAGTGCGCGATACGTATTTCAAACAGAACCATAATTTTCAAAATAAATTTTCACAATTTGCAAGCGTTGTTCAGGCGTCAGCCTATTCATGTTGAAATACCAAACCAAACTAAACTTAAATCACTTGACAGCTGACAAAATGGTCGCCAGTTAAAAAAGTGTTGCCAATTTAAAGTTAGTATATACCTCTAAAAAAACATCCTGTACATCACTCACCTTCGGTTTGCCGACGATATAGTGGCCATGGCTGAGACCATAGAGGACCTCAGTACAATGCTCGATGACCTCAGTAGAGCTTTCGGAAGAGTGGGTCTTAAAATGAACATGTACAAAACTAAGGTCATGTAGAATGCCCATGTCACACCCACTCCTAACAAGATCGGAGACTCTACACTCGAAGTTGTAGACGATTATGTGTACCTGGGACAAACAGTCCAGCTAGGTAGTTCTAACTCCGAGAAAGAGGTCAATCGTCGAATCCGACTCGGCTGGGCAGCGTTAGGGAAGTTGCGCGGTATCTTCTCGTCCAACTTACCGCAGTGTCTCAAGACGAAAGTCTATGACCAGTGTGTGTTGCCAGTGATTACATACGTTACCGAAACGTGGTCGCTCACAATAGGCCTCATCAGAAGGCTTAAAGTCACCCAAAGGGCAATGGAGAGGGCTATGCTCGGAGTTTCCTTGCGCGATTGAATCAGAAATGAAGACATCCGCAAGAGAACCAAGGTAACCGACGTAGCCCGAAGAATTGCCAAACTTAAGTGGCAGTGGCACTAAGTGGACCGATGACCTGGTGAAGGTTGCGGAAATCCGATGGATGCGAGTCGCACGGGACCGGTCAATGTGGCGACACTTGGCTCCCCCAAGTGTCGCCACATTGACCGGTCCCGTGCGTCTCACCTATGTCCAGCAGTGGACGTCTTTCGGCTGAAATGGTGATGGTGATGAGTAAGCAGTGTGTTGAAGAAAACACCCGTGCGATCAACACTAACTACATATGTAGCTCGTTCCAATTTCCCTGTTCGGGATAATTGGATTGTCGTCGTGTATCAAACAGGCAAATCGAAACGAGACGAAAATCAAAGTTACGCGAGTAAAGAGCGTTCTACAAAAATAATACGAAAATAATAAAAACCACTTACTTGCCAACTGCTTCAAGCAGCAGATATGTGCTGTCCGCGTGCCCTCTTCTGGTAAGCGCTATGTTCCTGCAGTCGGCCGGTAGAGACCGCTTCAGGATGGCTTGCAGTAGACCATGAGGAGCAACCTCCACCAGTACTGCGTTCGACGGTATGTGTTTCAAAGTTTCCTCAAACAGCACTGGGTTCTGGGTAGGAAAATTAAAGTTCAGACCTAAACCAAGGAGTCAAAATAGGAGAATTATGAAAAATTGTTTCGGCTTTCATATAAATGATGCAAGTGATAAGACATTTTTACAGGTTAACTCTTTTGTTCTAACTGGGAAGATTTCCTAATACCTTGTGGATTTCTTACCAGAAGATTGTTAGTATGGTACTCCGCAGACGAGAACTTAGCCAGAGGCTCCTGCCATCTATCACATGGTACGGAAGTAGACACCCAGCGTTCACTTCGAGCCCTCGGGGTCTTGATTACTTCGCTTAAATATTTCAGCAAACCGGGACCTGTTATTTATAAAAAAAATATTAATTACATAAAAGACATACGCCTCTATACATGGTAAAATAAGAGTGATATTTGCTCACCAGCATTAACAATGTAACGTGAATGATAGGCGATGTTGGAGCATGGTACTTCCTTAGCGAAAATACCCTTAGCAGTCAACTCTGCGACGAACTCCTTCATAATATCCGCAGGTCCCGAAATGGTGCTAGATTCAGGTCCGTTGTGACAAGCCACTTCAATCTCAGGAGGACACATTTTTGAAATCTAGGAAATAAGTATGACGTGATTAGATGAGTTCCAATGAACTTAAACATAGCTAAGTTGCACCGTTGAAAAAAAAGAAAGATCACATCAGACCCGTGTCAGTAAAATGGACTGTATTCTGCGCGGGGGCTTTGGTGTGTAGTGTCCAAAAGAGATATTTTTTATGAATAGTTGATCGCGGACTATCCGTGAGATCCGTGAGAACTCTCTCTACACTAGTTAGTGCTACACACTAACATACAACTCATTTCTGATTACTAACTCTACCCGCTAATCGTCAGCACTGACACATGTGGTTTAAAAAATACCTTTTCATAACCCACACCGATGGCAGCCATAGATCCTCGAATAAACGGAGTCTGCAGCGACACCAGACCGCGGCTGTAAGCCGACAGAATCATCTCCTCTGCCGTCAAACAATCGTCGGCGTACGCGCAGCCCAACTCGCCTACACTGTGACCTGAAGAAGAGAAGAGATTGTTATTGGAGCTACGTTCCACTAAAACAAACAAAAGAGAAAGTGAAATAGCTGTGTTTCAATTTTGGTGTGTGAATTGTGTGATAAAGTACACTACGTATATATTCGATTAAATAAATAACTCTAGCGAGAGTATAAAGGATGTAAAACACCTCTTAACGAAGCCGAAAGGCACTTGCTCTCGCCGTCATTGCAATCATTTTTTTGTTCTACACCATACCTGGGAACCTTCTAGTTCCGGAGATATTGGGGGTCAAAATTCCAACTTTTTGACAAGTTTTTTTTTTAAATACAAGTTTTTAATGCAATACTTTTATTTTAAACACCTCCACAACCCCCGTACTATTCCATCCATCCATTCATCAGCACAATGTTAATGAAATTATAATTTTACCGATGATGCCATCAGGCACCAGTCCAAGTTCCCGAAGTACATCAGTCAGTCCTATTTGAATAGCAGCTATGCCCACGAACGAGTGAAGAATGTTGTCGAATATAGTTTTGTCGGGCGAAGTAATTATATGGACTATATCGATGCCTTTTGGTTCCAAAGTTTGTCGGCACCTTAAAAAAATAACAGTTGTTGAATCATTTGTATCTTTAAAATATATACATTCAGATTTAGATTTCTAAAGAAGCCTCAGGCTGTAAGAAAATATACAAATATCTACCGTTCAATGGCAGCAGCGAAGATCGGTATGCGCATGAGTTGCGCGCCCATACCCGCCCACTGCGAGCCCATCCCGCTGTACACGAACCAAAGCGGCCGTCGCGCGTCGTCGAAGTACGCCGACTCTTCACATAGACTGACAGTCTTTTCTTCTTCGTTTGTTTCTAGAATGTAGAAGCAAAACAGATAGTTATGGGAAACGCAGTTCTCTTGAAAGCAATAATATGTTAAAATAACCAAGTCAAATTGGGACTGGTGAAGGATGATCAATTAAAGCTGCTGGATAAGTGGTCGAGAGTTGATAAGGTTGCGTGAAATGTTTACGATGATGATGAAGAGGCACTTTAAGATATTATTATGAAATTTACTTAAAATGATAAATCCTCTGCCCAAATGTCCACGAATGTTTGTCTGGTGGATGTTGTGCAACAAAGCCAACTCCTCAGGATCTATCGCGCGTGTCTTCAAGTTCTCAAATACTTTCCGTACAGCAGTGTCTTGTCTCGCAGATATAGTCACAAGATATGCGATGCCACTGTTGTAGCGAGACAGATCCTGGAAAAAATGAAAAATTTTACGTTAAGAATTTGACAAAGATAATTGATAGACCTGAATCATTTTTAATCATCATTGAGAATCATGAAAAACAAAAAAGGTAAGTCCTGCTTTTTATCTTTTTATGTTATCTCCGTTTGTACCTTGGGTTTATAATGTCCATGCAGCAGCACGTGTGAGTTGACGCCGGTGACGGACATGCCGTTGACAGCGACGTAAGTGCGGCGGAAGGGCTGGTGCTCGGTGACGACGCGCATGCGCCCCTCGCGCAGTGCTGTCACGTCCTGTCGCGGAGTAGTGCAGTGCAGGTTGGCGGCCAGCTGACCGGTGTGGTATCCGAGCAACACCTGTTGAGGATGAGAAATATCTGAAGATAATCGATCCAATACATCTCTGAATATCGCTTCGAAATTCCAACATTGTCTGGACGTGAGTTCACCACGAGCCAACTCATTTTTTTTATTAAAAACTAGCTGCTTCCCGCGACCTTGGTTCACGTGTAATTTTTATAAAAATAGGTACTATTTTCCCAGTCTATGCAACATTTTTCATTGATGTTGCGCTCCTTTTGGTCGTGGCGTGATATTAATGGCTATCCAATATTTATTATAATTTAACATATAAAAATCTCGTGTGTCATCATCAGTGTTTGTCGTGAAACGGCTTGACTAATTTATATGTTTTTTTTTGTGTATATTTGTATATATATATATAATATATTTGTATATTTGGTAGGTCTGAGAGAATGACTCGTAGGCTATTTTTTAGTCTCACACATACACTTCAAAATTTCCACGCGAACGAAGTCGCGAGCAACACCTTGTTCATAATGTTTCAATTCCAACCAGTAGTTTCTGAAATTAGGGCGTTAGGGCAAACTTTTCAGTTTTATAATAAAACTAGTTATTGCTCGCGGCTTCGCCCGCGTGGATGTCGAAAAATATCCGACGAGAACGTACAGGGATTAAAAAGTAATTTAGAGGTTAATCCAGGTTATAAACTATCTGTGTGCCTAATATCATCCAAATCCATTCAGCCGCTTTTTTGAAAACCAGAACATAGAGTTCTGTTCAAAAAGTATCGCGAATTTTGAATTGCTACGTACCTATATTCGATTTTCAATTTTTTTTTTTTCTTGGCTCGTCATCGATTTTTGCTTAATCCAAAAAATCAGGCTGGCCACGATCCTCAGACCTCAGACTCAACCCCAGAGAGAATCTTCACAAAAAAACACACACCCTCCAAGTTTCATGTCTCTAGGACCAGCGGTTTGGACTGTGTATCACCCAGTCAGTCAGTCCATTAGTACCATTACCATTTTATAAAAATCAAATACCACCAGTTCTTAACTTTAAAAACCAAAAATAAGCCTGTTCAAGTCTTGAATCGTCATCAATCGTGGTTTTCAACATTTTTTCAAATGAAAAACGATACATGGTTCATTTGTTTTGATTCGTAGGAAGAGACATTAGGGAAAGGCCACTGGCACCAACTATAGAACGACATAAATTGTTTTTCTTCATTTGTTTTACATTGATCGCATGATAATAAGTTATAATGATGATGACAATCCAGTGTGACCCAAATACAAAAATTACCTTGGTTATCGCGGAGATACCAGAAGCGGCCTCGCTATATCCAATGTTGGAAATGACGCTGCCAACTAAAAGTGTGTCTTCTTTTCCTTCGCAAAACACCTTTTCAATGGTCTCCAGTTCTGTTTTGTCAGCCTCAGGCGTACCTATAACAAAATTGTGAAGGTCGACCTAAAAATATTTTAAAATTTTCTTCATCTTTGTCTCTCTAGTCTACTGCGAGACTGCTGATCTCGTAGTCAAGAGCCCATACCCAAGTCGGGTACAGATTATTAAAGGGGTTTGAATTGTTGGCTGGATTAACTTCCGCCATTATGTTTTTTTTTAAAGTAGAGTAACACTACCCTACTTAAAAAAAAAAAACATAATGGTTTTGTATAAGACAAAATGTTCTAAAGTGTCACTTTTCCGAGATATTATATGCTAGAAAAGTTAAAGTCCATTCACTGATGGCATCTTTAACACAACTTTGATTTCATCAGACACGCATAGAATGTGTATCAATCGATAGCTGGTATCATTGAAACAAGATTTTCTGAGATAAAATCTTTTAAAACATCACGTTTCCGAGATTTAAGCTATCAAAGTTGTGCTGGTTGCGATCACAACGCCATATAAGTATTTCAGAAACTTGACACTTTAGAACACTGTCTTTGTCTACACAAAACTTGTAAGAGACGTCGCACGCGTGGAATTTAAATAACTGGACAAATGAAGATGTAACAAAAACACTCGGTTACAACTTTGGAACATACAGGCATACACATACATTGGACAGGCGTGGTCTAAAGCACTTTCATTAATTATTGAGTCAATCAATACAAAAATGGATACCTGAACCAAAAGCTTCCACATATTCCACAGAATGTGGGGAAATTCTCGCTTCCTCATAGAAGTTTTTCAAGAAGTCGACAATCTTGTCAGGATTCCTTAAATATCCGTACTGAGGGCCAGTTTCTTCTTTTAGCAGACCGGTAAACCCCGTCTTAGCGAGCAATAAATCTGCGTAGATCCTGTATATTACACGACAAGTGAGACTAGTCTTAAAGAGAATACTTTTCACAACAAGTAGGTTGATGCACCAACATTTATATATTTACTGAAAACATGTTTATATATTTTGAATCAATCAGAAATAGTAACCTCACATTTCTTTGTGAAAAACAGATGGTACTCCCAAAAGAAAGTGATGACACTAAAACTTTATAAAGCAGCCTCTGACTTTTATTTCTTATAAAAACATCCTTATAAAACTTACCTCAGCGCATCCTTAGCCTTCTGCAGAAACAGTACGTTAATGGCTTCAGACTTGACACAACCATTAGCACTCTGATCGAAAGACTTGGTTTTACCATCCATAGCTTGTCTTATGATCCTGGAAACAAATAAAACACGATCGTACAATTTCAAACATTTGAATGCATTTGGAAAGAGCTCTAACTTGGAAATCGGTTCCTCAATAGAATTCGATCCTGTTTTCTGTTTTTGGAACTGTCGATGCCGATGAAAGGCCTGCTATAACTTATTATTATATAAGCTATGATATTATATTTCGTTATATGTATACATATTATACAATATTAAATGGTAAAATGGTGGTGGTTGGTAAAAAGTTTTTTTATCAATGCTTTACCTTCCGTAATGCACCGAGGACTGTGGATGCATACACAAGTAGCATCCTCCAACGACGGCCGCCTCGCATTCACCGCGACTCATAGCGAGGTACGCCTGCTCCAGCGCCGCGGAGGAACTGCAGCACGACTCGTCGATCGCCATCGAAGGACCCTTCGCGTTCAACCAATAGGAAATGCGGTTGGCGAACATAGACTTACAGCATCTATAAATTAAAATCAATTATGACCAATAACAAACCTACAAATGGAGTAGCTGACCTTATGTATACTTAAATCGAATAATCTAATGGTACTGTAGGGCTTACGATAGTGGTAACTACTCCGTAATGAGCTATCAAAACTCCGTATTACGCTAGGCCAAGTTAAAATAGATATGCTACCGCGGATGTGCACTATATACTGTGTTAGCACGAGTGACTCCTAGATTTGATTCCCACGGCCACGCTAAAAAAATGCAAAAAACAAGCACATGGCACTGCATCTGGGTATTTCGTTTGTTGTTTCCTTACCTTTACTTTTATTAAATGGGACTTTTTAAATAAACTGGCGAATGTGGCTGTACCAAATAAAGTTTGTATGTAATGTCTAAATCGTTTGTTACCCAGCTATACCCAAGCCTGTTTTAGACTCGGCATCGTAGAAGGTTGCTTTTTCAGATTCGGAGAAACAGGTTCCGACGAACACACCTATTTTTTTCCCAGACAAGTGCTCGGGGTTTACACCTGTGAACAAAAAATATTAAAAAAATAAAAAAATATGGTAACCTTACATACGCTGCTGCCAGAAGTTACGCTCGCGTGGAGCTCGGGACGTATGCCACGGGGATGTACTTCTGCGATACAAAGTATAGTGTCCTAACTCAGGTCATGGTCTACCTGTGTACATCGAAATCTGTTCAAAAATTAATTCATGATAAGGTAACACAGACACCTGCCGGGGTTGCAGGACTGTTCGAAAGAGAAACCGTGGCCCCGGAACATAAGGGGCGATGAAGGAATATGGATGGGTTTTAGTCAGTAAAAGTCTGACACTCCTTCCTGCTCCGCCCAGAGCGTGAGGAGTCATTTGATGATTTACCATCCGAAAAAAAAATAAAGGTTACACAGACAGACAGGTATGCTTCCGGATTTATAACAATATAATGAATTTTATGAAGGATTTTGAAAAATCCAACCCCTAAGCGGAAGAAATAGTGGTTGAAAGTTTATATTGCCAAGCTAGCTGGCAGCAACATCCCCGAAATATAAAATATGCATGAAATACAAAAGTCTTTTTATATAGTCTTAGTCTTTTTTTTTGTAGTTGTACATACAAGCAGAATGTTTTACATGGGAGCTATATCTGCCAACAAACTGTTTTACAGTTTGGCAGAAGTAACATTTTTTGTAATACGATGTCACCACGAATAAACGCTTTTAATTTTTTTTTAAATTAAAAATGTGTTGTGTTAGCCTATAAAAACATTGTGGTACACACTTGTTTATGTTGCTAATACATCACTTATTTTATAATTTACTGTTTTATGTAGCATGTTTTTGGTGAAACGGAACGTACTCTCAAAACGCGTCGTAGTGGGGTAAGTAATATATGATATAATTACAAAATCTCTAATATTTACAAAACATAACAAATTAATCTATAATTTTATTCGATATAACGATCAGTTAATATAATAGACGATTGATATAATTTTAAAGTTACTATTTTTTATAAGCATAACCTACATTGAATATAAAATCGTTTGATATACCACTCAAAAGACATAAAACTTATTTAGTCTAATATGATAAAACGCGTGGTTTTTATTTCCCTGTAAAAAATATGCAAACAAGCATACACCATGCATGCAGCAGGCATGCAAACAAGCATACACCATACGTGCATCAAGCATACAGCATGCAAGCAAGCATACAGCAAGCAAGCAACATGCAGCAGGCATGGTTTCTGTCACGGCTCGGTGCTGCGGGGTTCCGGCGGTCCCATGCGAGCTTATCGTCGCAGATGTGGTTCACGCTCACCACCGCGGCTTCGGTTTGCTGGCCGGCAAAGCCGGCCAGCCTCAGCAGCGGCGGCGAGTGTTAAAACCACTTGCTCCTCAGCTCGCTGGCCGCCTCGCCCCTCCGCGCCTACGCGATTTTAAATAACACACTTGGGGTAGGGCAGACAAGACTACGTGGAGTCGGTTTTGCAGCGATTCGTTTCTGCCACACTTTTCGATTAAATAAATGTTATATCCATATTCTATGTTTTAAACGATAGGCCTAATGATTTTCAATTAAATAACGTTAGACGAAATAAGTTTTAGAGTATATAAATATTATATCTAAATAAATTATATCAACAGTTGGTTTAACTCACGTTTATTATATCTTGTGGACGTTATTGAAATGAAAATATACCAAATAACTTTATATGATAGGAGACGCACCCGTCGTAGTGACGTCAAGTCAAAAAAACCGGCCAAGTGCGAGTCGGACTCGCGCACGAAGGGTTCCGTACCAATTATTATAAAAAAAAACACGTTTGTTGTATGGGAGCCCCCCTTAAATATTAATTTTAATCTGTTTTTAGTATTTGTTGTTATAGCGGCAACAGAAATACATCATCTGTGAAAATTTCAACTGTCTAGCTGTCACGGTTCATGAGATACAGCCTGGTGACAGACAGACGGACAGACGGACAGACGGACAGACGGACGGACAGACGGACAGACAGCGAAGTCTTAGTAATAGGGTTCCGTTTTTACCCTTTGGGTACGGAACCCTAAAAACACTTTCATTTGAAAAGTGCTTAAAGTTTCACTAAGATTTTATTATAATATTGTTATTGCAATTTTTACTTCACTAGAGCAAATACAATTAGTAAAATTATTCTAGTAGGAGCAAAAAAATTTATGTAAACAAGGCAGATTGTGGTAAATGACGTCACATTATGGCCGCGACAGCTACGGACATTTGAACGTAACGTAGAAAATTGCAGGAGTTTAATGTTATTTTTAAGCGACAAGCAGTGGCTGAACTTAAGAGTCCTATTACATTTTTTTCGCATTTTTTTGATTTTTACTCCCTGGATCAAATTTTTTCGATCGGCATACACGAGTCGATAATAATAGCGATTTCCGGATGATTGTCGATTGTTATTGACGAAAATTAAAGACAAGACTGACATGAGACTGAGGAGCGACCTGAATTGACGCAGAATTAAAGTACTTATTATATTGACAAACGAAAACTAATGAAATGTATTCATTATAGATCGAAGTTTTATATCATATTAATGTATTTGATAAAATTTAGTTTATTTGGAATATAACGGACGGTGAATCAAGACATTTATGGCTTAAATTACGCTTTCTTTACTTTTATTTTATCCTCGAAAACTCAAGGAATTTAAAGAAATTCTAGAACTCCAATAAACAAGTAAAACATTTAACTTATCTTTCAGTAATTTTAGCTTTTATAAGAATTGAATCTAGCAATGTGAATTTGAGCGTCAAAGTTCTATCGCTGATGGTTTTTCTTGCAAACTGAGTTCGTAAAATATTTATAGTAAATTACACGAAAAGAAAATTGAAAATGTGTAACTTCAACTTACAAGAAAGAGAATGGCACTATCGTTATTCTTAAGCAAATAATTAAAATATTTTACTGCTGCTGAAAATTATTGCGTCAAAAATCATGAATTTGCGTAAAAAATGTAATAGGACTCTTAACTTATAATACTTTTTTTGGGTTGATCGTACTGTATTTTATTGATTTAAGTGAAGAAAAAATTACGTGCATATTCCTTATTATAATATCTCACCTGCGTCATAAATAGCATTATAGGCCTGTTCGAGGATTTTCCGGGACATGGGATCCATGCTGTTGCCGAGATGGTAATTCACCTTGAAAAACTGGGCGTCAAACCGATCTAGCTCCGGCACCGTACCCATATGCTGAGACGCCTCAGGGTGGTTGCCTGTCCAACGTACCTTCTCTGCAGTCACTGGGTTAACCTGGAGCATAAGGTTTATGAATGTACCAGTGGAACAGTAGGCACTGTTCCACTGGTAGATTTTACCATACCTACCTTTCAGAATCTATTATATCTTTGGCACATTCGTTCGCCAAAAATCAGTAATGTAATGGGGGCCATCCAACACCCAAATTATGACACACATTTTCTATCACAATCCGAAGGCTTTTTGAATCCCACTATTCGATACCCAAAGATCATTGTTGAACTACCATAACTGGATTGTGAGTTGTAATAGGAAGTTATCGCACAGTTAGCCACGAATCTCCAAGCCCTCACCTTGTTGTACAGAATGTCCGATAAGTCCTTGACGTGGTGCGAAGAAGGGAAGAGCCCCGACATGCCGGAGATCACGACCCTCTCGCCGTCGGCGACCGGAGTCGCCCCCAGTGCAGCCTCTTCCTCAGGCGTTGGGTGGGGTTGGGGCTGAGCTGGCTCTTGCGGGGTAGGCGTCATGGTGAAGCAGGCTGATAAAGTGAAGAGAGCTGACAATAAGGAAAGGTTATTGATCCCAAAAACTAAAAATCATAATATCATCATTAATAAGAATTATTTTTAAAAATCATGTGACTGTCCACCAGCGGGGGAGAAGCAGGTATGATAAATGATGTTTATTTTGCAAATAGGTTTTTACAAACACTTTTACACGTCATTTTTTTAAACTAGATGGGCCGGTGTTTCGTACCTGACTACTCTGAGAAGAAACAGCCGAAACAAACTCATAGTCTCTTTTAAAGTCCAGACAATCTTGCTCAATTCACATGAGGACTATGCAGATTAGTGTCTGAGATGGTCTTTTGAAGAAAGAACCATACAGATTTGAGTGGACCTGTCTAGTCAGTGCAAGCATTTGTCAGTTATCGTGCAGCTCGACTTATAACTCAAGGAGCTCAACGAAACGACGAACAATGCCAAAGAAAGGACATTTGGGTAGGTCGCTTAGAGTACTCAAACTGCCAGACAGTTGTGGGAAAAAAAAAAAACAAAAAATATAAATGTGACCCACATGGACATTCACAATAATCATATAAAATTCATAACAAGTTCTATTCAAAAGAATGTAAATAAAAATCACAAAAATCATTAAAAGTCGAATACTTGATGACTAAAGATGATAAAAAAAAAGTAGAATACTTGACAAAATAAGTATTCATGTCAAATCAGTAAATGTCAATTAGAATACAAAAAAAAAATTAAAAAATAATAAAATACATGTCAAAACATTAAATGTGTATAAAAAATAATAAAATACATGTCAAAACATTAAATGTCAGATTGTATAAAAAAGGAAAAAAAAAATAAAAAAGGAAAAAAAAAAAGGATAAGAAAGGAATAAATAATAAACAAGCGAAGTCCGAAGCTTCGACATTCACAGAGCAAATTTCATTGGAGGTGGAGATCATCGGGAATAATCGTATCTAAACTAACATTGTTACATCTTATTGTCACTGCGACTATTGAACGCGGTATAATGTGCTGATTGCGTTCAGTTTTCTTGGAGAAATTCGATCTAATTTATGTTTTAGTGCGTAAGTATTAATAATATACTTCAAACGTGAGCCTTTGTTCGCCAGTCACTCTCTTTAGGTGGTACTTTAATCTCTTCACAGCTGCTTCCCATACACCTCCCGCGCTTGGCCAGGATGTGGCGTTAAAGTGCCAATTGATCTCCATGTCGGTGATTGCTTCGTAAAATTCCACGTCTAACACTTTTTGAATGTTGATGAATTCTTCATTTAGAATTCTGCTTGCTCCTACGAAGTTTGTACCATTGTCGCTGTATTTATGTTTTGGGGTGCCTCTTCTTGCTAACATACTGCGTAATGCTGATAAAAATGGTGAGGAGCTCAGATCTGAGACTAATTCCTGATTCACAACTTTCGCGGCCATGCATACGAACATAGCGATGTATCCTTTTGTCGTCTTTACTCCTCGGCCTTTGACACAGGTTCTAAGGCGTTTCTTGACTGCTCGATTTCCGCCTTGAATCCAATATTGTTGTCGCAGCCAAGCTTGCGTGATTCGAGCTCCGCCATGATACCAGTCATCTGATGTTCTTGGTCAATAAGCATCAAGTTACTGAGAAGAGAGATTTTAGGTATTATGAGAGGATGTCTCATATTTTGACTGATATTCGCATTAGCGATCCTCCCGCCAACTCTCAGTAAGCCTTCTTGATCCAGGAATGGGTTCAACTTCAACAGCTTACTTTTCAACCGACTTCCAAAAAGAGGAGGTTCTCAAATCAACTGTATTTTTTTTAGAACTTTCGACTGGGTAAACCGATTTTGATGATTCTTTTTTCATTTGAAAGCTGGTGCTTTCCGTGTGGTCCCATTTAAATTTTGTGAACATCTGATGCTGATCTTCAGAGATATACAATGGAACTCTTCAAAAATAGACAGTAAATCTGCTGTGAATGTTGCAATCGCTTGGATGTTTATTGTTCATACAACATCATGACGTAACATCACGCTTGTATGCTCTGAGGGGGTACACAGAAGTGTACAATACACCCAGATTTCGACAGTTAGGTATGTGTTAATAAATTAGCGCGTTCGTGTTCCGCGCGCGCCCAAAAGAGATGTCAGCAAAAGAGACTGTTCTAAAGAGATACTGCGGCCCTGGAACACAAAGGGCTAAGAAGGAACATGGATGGGTTTTAGTCAGTACAATTCTGACACTCCCTTCCGCTCCGCCCAGAGCGGGAGGGGTTATTTGATAATATCCCATCCGAAAAAAAGGTATGTTAAGTTCCATATATTGGGGATACGCCTATTATCATGACATGTATTGATGGAACAACTAAAAATGGAAAAATAAAAATCTTTTTTGCAAAAAATAAAACCGACTTCAAAAACACGAAAAAGTGAAAAATAACTTTAGCTTCAGAAGTCGGTGACAAAAAAACTAAATCAATCAAACAAAGGTCACGCTCTGACTTGTTTGTGTTTCTGAAGACTGATGATATCTTCTCTGAATTCCGACTGTTGTACTTGATTGATGATGAAATGTCTTGATTTTTTTTCATTTCGCCGATTGTTAAAAACTTTGTGTTATTACACGCAAAGTCCAAGCTAGAATTCGCGTTGCTCTGTTGAAATTGCTACATTTATTTAATATATTTTGAGCAATGTATTGCGTAACATAAGTTTGTTATTTATGTTCACTTTCATCGAATGATGATAGCCACGTTGGTCCATGCCACCATAGTGAATGTTCTTTGAGCTGCTCTGCTGAACATCTTCGGCTAGCACAATCAGCTGGATTTTCAGCTGACTTCACATAGTGCCAGTGCTTGTTTGGGATTACTTCAGTGACTTGTTTCACTCTATTTGCCACAAATGCCTTCCAGTGATTTGGGTCTTCCTGAAGCCAGCCCAAGACCGCTGTTGAATCTGACCATCCGTATATCTTGATATTGTAGGTCTGTAAAGTAGTCTGAACTACTTTCATCAGAAGTGATAATAAATGTGCTGCGCTAAGCTCCAATCTTGGTAATGATATCACTTTATTGACAGGAACCAGTTTTGATTTTCCTGCTACTATGGTCACAGGAGTTTGATTGTTCTGATTGTTCTGTTTGATGATCCTACAATAAATTACGCAAGCATACGATTTTGTGGATGTGTCACAGAAACCATGAAGTTCATTTTCTGTGTTTTGCTGTGTTTGTAGCCATCGCGGTACATTGATATGTTCTATTTCTGGTAGATCTTTCTTGATCTTCTGCCATTGCTCGTTGATATGTGCTGGTACTTTGTCGTCCCATTGTAGGGTTAGTGACCAGACATTTTGAAACGAAAGTTTTAGCTTGGTCGAGACAGGAGCCAGCCAGCCTAGTGGGTCAAACATTTTAATATATTTGACAATAAGGACCTCTTAGTAGCTGGAGCTGCCGATTTTGTGTTGATCTTCATTTCGAACTTGAGTTGATCGTCCAGTTGTCAACGCAGCCCCAATGTTTTAGTTGATTATTGATGTTTGAATTCAAATGATTGCGCTGTGTTTGCGGTGACGTCATCTAATACCTCTAATTTATTAGATGGCCACCTTCTCAAATTAAAACCGCCTGATCTGAGTAATTCGATGATTTTAGTTGCTTAGCTTCTTTGATGCTATGATGTCCTGCCAGCAAGTCGTCCATGTAGAAATAGGTTTCAACAACTTCGGCCGCAGCAGGATACCTTGAGCTCTGCTATTTGCTTTAGAGTCATCATGGCGAGAAATGGTGCTGATTTGGTGCCATATGTAAGTGTTGTTAACTCATATTCACATAGTTTCTCTTGAAGTGAGTCGCGCCAAATGATCTTTTGATATTGCAGATCATCGTCATGACAGTAGATTTGTCTGAACATTTTCTTGATGTCCGCTGTAATTGCATATCTATGTTGTCTCCATCTCAATATGAACGTAAGTAAGTCTTGTTGGAGATTCGGGCCACTGTACATGAAATGATTTAAGCTGTAGCCAGTGGATCAATGGTGGTGGTGGTGGTGGCCAATTTTTCATTTGTTATTAAGTATATTGTGTAAAATTTGCAAGCCGAAATTAATGGAAAAATAAGAGAAATATACTTTATCTTTAAGAGCCTCCTGTGCCTTATTTACGCAAATAAATGATTTTGAATTTGATGTTTTTGCTAACGCATTAAACACCACACGTAATGCTGTTGTTGATTCGGGCCTCAATACACTTAGGTGAGGTAAAATGCAATCTGGCTGTTTTTTGCTCGTGCACTCGCGCATGTGACCTACTCTGATGTATTCATCGATGAATGCTTTGTAATCTTGCGCAATTTTTGGGTTTTTTCCAAACTTGTTTTCCAATTGATAAAATTGTGCGACTGCCTTGGGTTTTGATTCTCCCAAGTTTTCCTTTATTTCTGGCTTTAGCGGTAGTCTTACAACATTACAACGCAAAGTTTCTGTCTGATACTGCTGATGATCCTCCTTCGACATGTTGATATTGCCATCTGCTATGTCTTCAATGGCCTAAAACCTTTCTATGTCTTCAAGATTGTTCATTACGACGTTGCAGTGATATGATTTGACATTTCCGCTTAATATCCACCCAAGTTGAGTTTGTTGCGCTACATTGAGTGACTCATTTTCTTCGATGATACCTCCCATTATAATTTGTGAATATACGTCGGCTCCAAGTAGTAAATCTACTGGTCGGCTTGTATAGAATCCTGGATCTGCTAGCTATTTATGTTCTGTAGGTATGCCCATGATGATTTTGAGAATGTCCTGTTTGGCACGTTGTTTAACAGTGTGTTCATTATCAGCACATCTGCTTGAAATGTAAATTCAGTATGCTTTGATGAAGCAGTAATACTGATCTCTCCTTTACAATTGGCTTGACTAGTGCCGATGCCAAATATGACCCCTTTGCATGCTTGTCTTGGGAGTTCTAGTTTTTGAGTTGCGCTTTCTGATATAAGAGAGACTTGTGAGCCTTGATCAATTAGAGCACGCAACGTGTGATATGTTCCGTTTCGTGTTTTGACACGAACGAGAGCTGTTGCTAGCAGTATTTTTACAATACTTTCATTTGAGACATGGTTGACAGTGTCTTGTGTCCTGTTTTCTCGTGTTATGGATTGTTGTTCTTCTGCTGACGACTTCGTGTTACTTGTCCTGCCGTTGCTGTGGAGCGTATCGTGCAGCAAGGTGTTATGCTTTTCTTGACATACTCTGCATTTTGTTTCCGAGTAGCATGGCTTGTCTTTGTGATCATAGAGACAATTTTTACAGAGGTTCAATTGTTTCACAATATCTCCTTTGGCCTCTGGCCTAGAATCTAAAAATGTTTTGCAACGGAAAAGTCCGTGGTTGTCTTTGCAGAGTGGACAGTTTATTCATTGCAAAACTTTTAAACGTTGAATTGCGGAAAAATGGTTTGCCTGCATCGTTTTTATTATTGTGCTGATTAGGTTTACTTTATTTGTTAGACTGATGTTCTGATTCTTTTCTGTTGAATGTTTCTTGCTTTGATTTTGGAGTATACTGCTTGCGCCTAGATGATTCAAGAGCGGTATAATTATTTGTTTTACAGAAATGATAGGAAATCATCGAGTGTCGGCAGTGCTCTAAGATTGGTTGGAGATTGAATGTATTCCCCATGCGTCTCGCTTTCTAACTTATGTGCCAGTAGGTGCACAATAAGTGGGTCCCAGTTTGATATGTTGACGCCGAGATTCTTTATGGTGTTAAGACATTCGTTGGTAGTATCGAACATCTTCTTGATCTGATAATCTGCTTGATTTTGCATTGTAGGTATTGCCAGAAGTACGTTGATATGCGAGCTAACGATGAGCTTTTCGTTGTTGTATCGATGATTCATGATGTCCCAGCATAGTTGATAGTTTTGTTTTGTTTGTTGGACTAGCTTTTCCGCTTCACCTCTTAGCTTGCTCTTCAAAAACTGCATCTTCTGAGCACTCGAAATTGATTTGTTGCTGTGGATCGTTTCTATAAATAGATCCTGGAATGATGTTCACTTGAGGTGATTCCCGCTGAATATAGGAGTTTCGATTTTGGGGGTACAACTTTCGCGGTGTGAAATTGAGCCCATCTTAATATTGATTGACTTTTTCATGTCATTGTATAGCTGCTCATATCTGCTGTATGTTTGCTCATAATCTTCATCTTTCTCGTAAAACTCACTGTTAATTTCATAGTGCAACAAGTCGATGATTGACCACCTTTTTTGTACATTACGCAGTAGATCTTCGAATTTCCATTTTTCAGAGATGTTCTCTAATTCCACGCTCTTAATTGTACAAGACAACGCCTCGAAGTTGCTTTTTTGCTTTCGCAGCTTTTCCTCCAGTTTGCTCGCATTTCCTTGAGAAACAGTTTTCCACAGTGATTTAGACTTACTGTTACAAAGATTGCCGTTTGCTTGATCGCGGTCAGCTGATGAGGTGCTTAAAGTTTCTTGATGGTGTTTAACAGATGCCGGTGCCGATACTTGCATTGATGGCTTGCCCGGAGATTGGTCTCTCTTACTTTCACTAGGATCCTTCGGTTCGTAACGTTCGATAGTTTCCCGCGCTTCAGTGTAGAAGAGTTTGTCCTTTTATAGCAATTATCGGCGGAATAGCTGGCACTGCGAGTTTCGAATTCACATAATTTCAAATTATTAGACTGGAACTCAGACCAATAATTATCCAGAGTTTGCAGTCGTTTCTTGATATTATATGGAGTCTTACGTTCTGAAGAATCTTTCTTGAAGTTCCGTAATAGCTGCTCCATAGCTTGCATGATTTGATCTTGATTTACTAAAATGTTTTCCATTTTGGAACTCATGATTAATAGTTTTTTAATTATGTTCCTGACCGCTAGTCAACAAGAAGTGCTTTTGCAAACTTTCCGCGATATTAGCGCCTTCTCAATCCAACCGGTGAGACCCGCTTTTGGGGAAAGATGAGCAAAGCACACTCTGTGATGATGTAGCCAGCAGTCGATGGCTTGATGATGTTGGTAGACCGGTGACCGTCGTCCGCAGGTCGTGTTTACAGGAACAACCACTATTATGTTCGCGACGTGATTGGGTCCCGCTTATCAGGCTCGAAGTACCATTAAGATGTATGGTTAGGGACCTTACACCTTGACTTAATGCTGATTAATACACTGATTACTGATTGATTGATATTTATTGATAAAAGTATGATTGCATGATAGATGAGTGCATATAAATGCTATTCGGGTACTAAATTAGCCGGCCCGGCGCAGGTAAAATGCTGACATATTGATATGAAAACTGTGCTGTGCTTGCACTGTACAATTATGACTTCTTGAAGACTGAATAGATTCAACGCGATTCCAGAAGAAGCAGAAGTGGTTCGGAATTTGCTGATATGGTTTTTCTAATACAAAATAAACGGCTACAACTTACTTGGTGCTGAACGAGATCCTAACAGCTTTACTGAAAGACGAGTGCAACTTGTCCAATAATTTTATGGTATGTTGTACTTATAGAATTGATTTTAATACTTTTAATTCGAAACACAATGATTAATTTGCATTCAACATCGGTCAATTGGGATAATTTAAACGCTGAACATTCGATTAACTTTACTGCAAGTATGTAGGTATTGATTGATAATGTAAACCCTACGACGGCTTGTGTGGTATGTTTACCGTTACGTTTTGTAAAATAATTGAAAACGAGTGTTTATTAAATAATAAAAGATAAAAAAAAAACCGGCCAAGTGCGAGTCGGACTCGCGCACGATGGGTTCCGCACCATTTTCTATACATTAGACAAAACGGCAAAAAAATCAAATATTAATTTAATTCTGTTTTTAGTATTTGTTGTTATAGCGGCAACAGAAATACATCATCTGTGAAAATTTCAACTATCTAGCTGTCACGGTTCATGAGATACAGCCTGGTGACAGACAGACGGACAGACGGACAGACAGCGAAGTCTTAGTAATAGGGTTCCGTTTTTACCCTTTGGGTACGGAACCCTAAAAACCGTCAAAATAAAACTTTAATTAACCTATGTTAAAAATTTCATTGATTCCTGTTTATTTTTAGAGTCTTTAAAGTCTCCGCGCGTCTGGATACATCACAGAAAAGGCACGACGGATGGAGGGTTTATATTTTTTATTTGCTTTAAACAACACAATTAAATTAACAACACAATTTAATTGTATTATCAAATATTCAAAATAGTTATGCTAATAAATGTTGTTGCAAAAGTATATTGTGTTTATCAATTAAATGTAAAATTTGCATGTTTTGCTGTTTATTGTATCGTTAAATTAATTACGAAAAGTGGTATATTGAAGACGTAATAATTGATCGGTTAGTTTTCATGCAACCATGTATACCTTCCACGAGTAAAAATGACTTACTCATGTCAGTTGAAGAAAAAATGGAAAACGCCTTTCTTCCAAAGGAGACTGGTCTTTGTATGGAAAGTGGTATATGAACCATTAGCGTAATGGTATTTCTATTGGGGATACTTGAATTACAACAGGCGCACGAGTTGATCTTCCTCTTTTTCTTCCGGATGGGTGACATTGGATGCCATTAATTTACATACCGAATTTTCTCACTGCCTCGGAAAGCATGTTAAGCCGTTGGTCCCGGCAGTCATTTGTAGATCTTTGATAGGCGTTACAGTTAGTCAGTGACCTGAAAGACTGACAATCAGTCTTACCAGTCCAAATTATACCACATTTCCCAATACTACTACCTGGGTTGTATAGGTCAGATAGGCAGTCGCTCCATGTAAAATACTGGTATGCAGCTGCATTCAGTTAGAATGCAAGCCGACTCCAACGCAGATGGAAAAAGGCGAGGCTGATGATAATGATATTATGATGTCAGAAATACCCTTTAAACGTTTCTTAAACAACAATAAAATGAAAAATACCGGACAAAGGCGAGTCGGACTCGCGTATGAAGTGTTCCGTATGCGAAAACTTGTAATTACCATAATTTACCTTCATTCTCAACTTTTCTACTTTTTTTATTTTGGATTTTTTTCTTTATTTGTGCTGTAAGACCTTGCTTTTTGCCAAATTTCGTGATTTGAGGTTAAACCTACCTTATAGGTTTCCTTACCTTTCCTGAGGCTACCTTATAGGTTTTCGACCCAAAACATAGGGTACTTCCGGTTGACCTACAATTGTCAATTTTGGTTAAAACCACGGTCTTACAGCACGAGTAAAGGTAAAACTCCGAAAGTAAAAAAGTAGAAAATTAAGATAAATTTTGGTACTTTCAAGTTTTCGCGAAAACCTAAAGGAGACAATTTTTTTTGTTTGGAGAACAGGCCACCCACATAAAATTGTAACAGACATACAGATATTAATGAAACGTATATCGATTTCTTCCTTATAATTTCTAGAATAAAGTGGTAATATTAGCAAAGCCATGTCTAACCGGAATGATGAGAAATTCGAAAATGAAAACGTGAATCTAACAATAAACAATAACAATAACACGTCAAATGTCAAATGAAGTTGTCAGTCAACCACCAAAAAGACGAATTTACGTTCCTTGCCATGATGATTTTCTATACCATCTAAAAGATTTTAGCGGAAACCTCTAAAATAGCATTAGAAAGCTCACAGTTTAATATTATTTCTTTTTATATTATATTATATTTTAATTAAAGCAGATATTAGTACCAATGGATACCGTACTTTTTTTTTGTAAACGGAAAAAACGCCCCTATTTACGTAAGTATTTTCCGTCAAATGACATTCACCACAACAGGAATGATTTGACTCGCAAAAAAATATCATAATACAACTTATTTGTTATGATTTTAAGATTCCGGTTTCGTTTCTATGTAATCTTTCGTTTATTATTAGAATAAAATGGTTACTTTTTTTTGGTGTAAGTAATATGAATATCCGCAACATCGAAGAGGGCCTAAAAAAAACTGTCTCCTTTACGCATATCTTTTTATCGTTTGACTCAGGACCTTGTTTTTTATACACCTAATAGTCATGGGGGACCAAGTCGGTGATAAAAACACTAAATCAATCAAACAAAGGTTACCGACTTCTGAAGCTAAAGTTATTTTTCACTTTTTTGTGTTTTTTTTTTTGTTGGAATTTTTTCGAAGTCGGTTTTATTTTTTGCAAAAAAGTTTTTTTATTATTTTTTCCATTTTTAGTTGTTCCCAAACAAGTCGCCCTGAATTTATTTTCCATTATTAACAACGCATGTCATGGTAATAGAATTATCTCCAATAAATGGAACTTAACATTTATTTAATTACAACGGATAAATTTAAACCAATTACTGTAACTAAAAGAGAGATAAATTAAAATATCCAAAATAACAAAGTAAGGGTTCACACATTCACTAATTCCTCTGACAATACTTCCAGTGATGACATGCCAATAAAATCCTTTGTCCATTCATCCGCAAACATACCTAACTTTCGAAATCTGGATTGTGTCCGTATAGATCTACTGTTCAGTTCTGCTAGTAGGACTAAACGGAGAAAAAAGTCCATTTAGAACTACTATCTGCTGTATGAATTTTAATTGAACTAAACGGACAAAAAAGTTCTTTGCGTACTAATTTCAGACAAAATTCAATAGGACTGAACGGACAAAAAGTCAAATGCAGAGTACGAATATTTATTAAGAATTAATGACAAACGAACGAAAAAGTAAACCTTTATTGTCATTATTAAGATTAATAGTTCCATGATGGAACTACCGTTGTTTTTGTTAATCAATCATTCCAATTTGAAAGAATCTGAAAATAATGGTACTAATGTTGATTTTTTTTACCACTCGTTCCACATTATTAATTAAGGCACTTGTGAAATTTGTTAGGGGAAGAAACACACTAGAAGTAAAAGCACTTAGTTTCTTTTGTATTAATTATATTCTATAAAATCAACTTTTTTAAGATAATTAATTGGTGTGAAGTAAAGTAAAATTTATTTACATAGATTGCAGGTTGCAGAATTGCAAGACGATGCTTTAGAAGACCTCCCACTAGGTGGACCGATGACCTGGTAAAGGTTGCAGGAACCCACTGGATGCGAGTCGAACGGGACCGGTGAATGTGGCGATACTTGGGGGAGGACTATGTCCAGCAGTGGACGTCTCTCGGCTGAAATAATGATAATCTTCTTCTATTCTATTTCTATTTTCTATCTATATACATATAATAAATCTGTAGAAAAACGTTTTTGTACATCGAAAATATTTTGAAAAAAAAAAATTATCAGGGTGCTAGAGGATAAGCAACAGAACACATTTCCAGCATTTTTGGAATTTTTGTCTGTTTGTCTGTTTCGATGATCAAGCATCACGTAAAATTTACAAAACCAATGTAGATAACTTTTATACATAAAAATTGTGTGTAACTTGGGGTATTATTTAATTTTTGTTTCATTGTAATCGGTTAATTCTTTCAAAAGATATATGAACTTAAAGTTTTCAAGAAGAACTAATCATCAAACGTAAGATACATACATACAGCGATATATGTTAAACTAATATGGTACCAATGACTAAAAATGTGCTCACCAACCACATAACTTTTAAATCGACTGACCAGCTATAAAAAAAATATGTAGCATGATATACTTTAGCAGTTTAACATTTTGGTCGATAGATGGCGTTGTTCATTTCACTCCATTTTCTGAATCGAATGACCCTCGCCCGTGTCAGTTGCCTCAAGATTGTTTTTTTAACCGAAGAAACAAAAAGAAGGAAGTTCTCAATTCGACGCGTATTTTTTTTATATATGAACACGGATAACTTTTACAGAAAAGTCCGTACATGGTCCTTTTTTGTGAAAAGCGTAGGTACAGTCGAGGACGTTAATTGATAAGCCACTTGCCACTATTCGTAGTTTAGCCGTGTAATACAATTCGGGTTTATTCGTTAATATTCGTACTTGTAAATGTATAAAAGTGCAAAATTGGAAAGTAGTGAAAGTGGCTTATCAATTAAAGTCCTCGACTCTACATCTCAAAGTTGGTCCCATTTATAATTGAAAAATCGTGTTTGGCCTAATTTCTTGCACTTTTGATGAGAACCGACCGACCTAGCTGGAGTATGACTGTCATCGAGTGTCTAAGGATGAAGACGTAGGCTGTCGAGGCAAGCCCTTTTTTGGAAAAACATAAGTAGATTATTTTAGCGATTAATGCAAATATATCGAAGAAATTAAATTGTTACCCACTTGGATCTATATCTACTAATATTATAAAGCTAAAGAGTTTGTTTAGTTGGTTGAACGCGCTAATTACAGGAACTACTGGTTCGAATTAAAAAAAAACTTATAGTGTTATAATATAGTTATCGAGGACGGCTATAGGTTATCTAACATCACGCTATAATTTAAAGGAGCGGAGCATCAATGATAAATGTTGCAAAAACAAGGAAAATTTATTTCTTTTGAGAGCTTCCTTTGCGGGCGCTGTATAAACGGTTAAAGTTACGCAACAATCATGTACTAACGAATTGTTCGTTTTGAAACGTTCTAAAAAAACCGCGATAGCATTATGTCTATCTTTTAAGGTTGACTCACACTCTCTCTAACCCTCTCTCTCTCTCATGGGACGCAGACGAAGTTGCGCGGGTCAACTAGTGGTGAATAAGATGGGCATGCAAACATTAATTAAATTGTTAACTACATTGAAAAGTTCATTAAATAATGGTTTACAGTTAAAAACAACGGTCCGCATAGTACATTTATAATATAAAAAAAAAATCCTAATACAGTTGGAATAAAAATCCGACAAATTCAGAGAATGAGAGCATTCGGTATGTCACAATAATAAATAATATGTATGTATTACAATAATCTTTTACGGTGTTAAGAAGGCACATTCAGAAAGTTGGGTCCAAATAAAAAAAATATATTAATAGAAATTCTGGTCTTTTTGGAGTAGTGGGAACAAAACTAAAAACAGCACTATTTATTCTAAACAACAGATGTTACTCAAACTCCGCGCCAAAGTGGAAAACAGTTGTGCTAACAACAACAAAAATAGTACATTTTGATAGAAGTGGAGAAAGATTGTTATTGTATTCGAGGCGGTATCACCCTTTACATAACAGTAAAACCAAAGAGTTTTAAAAAGAGATTTTAGGCGTCGTCAACACTCCCGATGCGGAAAAACCCCGCCAAGTGCGAGTTAAACTGTTTTTTTTTATTTTTATTATCTTTAAAAAATATTGAGTTTATTGAATATAATTAATACAAAAAAAACTAAGTGTTTTATCTCTAGTGTGTTTAGAACCCTAACAAATTTCAGAAGTGCCTAAAATAATAATGTGGAACTAGTGCTAAAAAAAATCAACATTAGTTCCATTCTTTTCAGATTCTTTCAAATGGAACTAGTGATTAACAAAAACAACAGAGTAGTTCCATCATAGAACTGTTAATCTTACTAGTGGAGCTAGTGATAAAAAAAACTCAACACTAGTTCCATTATTTTCAGATTCTTTCAAATGGAACTAGTGATTATAAATAACAACAGAAGTTCCATCATGGAACTGTTAATCTTACTAGTGGAACTCGTGATAAAAAAAATCAACACCAAAGTCTGTTTTTTAATATCGTAGACTAAACTGACATTACGAGTGTTGTCAGTTTATTGCAATTCTTAAATAGTGATGTGGCACAACCGAAACTTAGCGTTAATAAAATCAAGTATCGTTTTTTTTTACAATAAGTTATCCTGAAATAATGTGTAAAAAAAATAATAAATAAAAAATAAATAAATAATAATAAATTCATAATGTAAAACATATATTTTTAATTACATAACATAATTACAAGTATTCGCGTTAATCCGATTCTGATAATGACTTCATGTCTGAGGAATATTCTGAATCATCAGAATCGCCACCTACTTTTATGATAAACCTATCAGTAATGTCGTCGGTTAAATGACCCAGATGACACATTTCATCTTCAATTTTAATTACTTGGACTACACAGTGTTTCCACCGCTGCGGGGTCACTTGACGAAGCCGTTCTTCAAAAAGGCTTCGTACTTCATTCATTTTGAATGTTTTATTATTTTTAGCGACATGCCCCTTTACTTGAGCCCAGACCAACTCAATCGGGTTTAGCTCGCAGTGGTAAGGGGGCAGTCGCAAAATATTGACACCCCGTTCAGCAGCCATCTCGTCGATGACATACCTTTCATGGGCTTTTTTGTGCTTTCGGGCAATTTTATTTAATTCGGGCTTTAACATTGTCTCGTCATATGAAATATTTTTACATTTTAGCCAATCTTGGATTTGCCCTTTTCGCCAACTAGCAGTAGGTAACGATTCCAGTTTCCTGGTGTGATACGGAGCATTATCTATTACAAGTACTGCGTTTTCTTTTAATTTAGGAAAAATATTTTTTAACCAGTTTTCGTATATATCAGAAGTCATCTCCTTGTGGTAATCATCTAGCCCCTTTTTCGCTTCGAATATTAATAGACCATCATCCACGAAACCCTCTTCGCTTCCAACATGGGACACTACAAGTCGTCTCCCCTTGCCTGAAGGCCCTTTTAACCCAGTGGTAAACCCTTCTAAGAAAGCCTGACGTGATGATTTCACACTGGTGTCCACCCAGTGCTTATTCTCAGTATGACCTAAAATGAATTAGTATGTGTGTAAACAAAATAATAAAAAACATAAATACCTACTAATATAATAAAAACGACAGTCTCGAGAAGCAAGTAAAATTAAATGCTAATGTTAGTACCAACCTTCATTAATCCACGTTTCATCTTGATAATATATAGAACGACTTTCCCTACGATACTGTTTTATTTTTTGCAAATAACGATGCCGCCATAAAGTTATGTCATCTCGGTCAATTAATACACTGCGGCGTTTTCTGGTCATGAACTTAAATCGAAGGTGTTTTAAAATTTCATGTAACGTACTTCTTGAAAATGACTGAAGTTCTGGGTCATCATTTACGACTTGAAGAACCTAAAAATTAAATAATTGTGTAGGTAAGTACGAACTTAAAAACTACAGTTTGCAAGCATCATTACAATACCTGTCAAAATTAAAAATATTAAATAAACAGAATTAGCATTACCTTGTTCAAGGATGGTGATTCGTTTCTATAAAAGATTTGGTGGACTTTTCGACGTATAGCCGAAAGAGTGAAATCGTCCAATTTGTTTTTGAAATCTATTTTAGGGCCAGGTATTTTCGGAGAGTTAAAATTTTCATTTTCTTTGTGCTCCTTCAGCACGTTGCAGATTGAAGCTTTTTTATTTCAAACAATCTATAAAACCAATGCTTAAGATCGTAGCGATGACCTAGCGGGCTGTCAAAAACGGTCTCAAGGAAATGTCATCTTAGCGAAAATAATCGTTAAGTTTGCGATGACACTCGATAACTTTGATAGTAGAGACTACCAAAAATCATTAAATTGGGATCGTATAAACATTGAAGAACAATATAAAAATTATAAAATATAACAAAATATAAGATGAAGTCTTGCATTTGTCGTTTTCATCGTTTTGGTAAGCAATTTTGTTCATTAATATTTAGCGACTGTAGTTTGCCATCGAATCGCTATCCTATGTCGAGACTGCAGGCCATGGTCGGATTACGCATGGCGTTGCGTGGTCAGATTTCCCTGGCAGTTTGTAGCACGTCGTGCAGCCGTGTGTACGTACGTGAATTTTAAATATAAAACTTTGAATGAAAATTAAATTCGTCTATTATAGATAAAAAGTTACGATTCAACAAACCGGTATCGTAGGTACAACACTGCACAAAAGAGCTGGCAACATTATTTGTAAATTTGACATTTGCATGTGTCAATTTAGTCTACGAGATTAAAAAAAACAGACTCTAGTTCCATTATTTTCAGATTCTTTCAAAATGGAACTAGTGATTATAACAACACTAGTTGCATCATGGAACTGTTAATGGTACTAGCTAGTGACAATGTTGTTGTTAGATGTCGTATTCAAATTTTTCTTTTAATAACTGTTGGTCATGAAGAGTTTAAGATAGAACAAAAAAGAATATACATTTTTCTGCTATCCGTTCAGTCCTATCAGTAGATCTCGTGGTAGAACTACACGACTACACTACAAATTATTATTTTTTCTCCGTTTAGTCCTACTAGTAGAACTGAATGGTGGAACTATACGGATACAATGGAAATCTGATTGGGTGTATTGTACACATCTGCGTACCCCCTCAGAGCATACAGGTGTGATGTTAAGTCATGATGTTGTATAAACAATAAACATCAAAGCGATTGCAGCAATGACGACAGATTTCCCGTTTATTTTTGAAGAGTGCCATCATATATCTCCGAAGGTCAGCATCAGATCTTCACCAAATTTAAATAGACCATAATTGAAATAGAACCGAATAGAGGGGTTATTATTTAATTGAAGTCTAATAAATGATTAGATTAAAATGCCAATTGTACACTTTGTGAACAATAACGTGCCCAATATTTGTGTGAAAAAAAAACTACACCTTAATGTCGTTTAGGAGTAGTTACGAAATTTCAAAGAAAAAATGCTTAATATATATAAATTACGTGTCACGTTGTTTGTCCGCGATGGACTCCTAAACTACTTAACCGATTTTAATTAAATTTGCACACCGCGTGCAGTTTGATTCAAATTGAAAGATAGGATAGCTTACATCTTATTGTCCAGCCGTGCAAAGCCGGGACGGGCAGCTAGTATTAATAATAAAGTTAGAATTATTTCAATTGTACCAATTCAAGTTTAGAGTCTATTAAGCAACATATTATATTTTCTTTGTACATTTACATTCACTCATCAAAGAGGAGTTAGATGGAGAAAACCTCTCGTTACCAGCCCCCTTAACATGACTTCAGTAAAAGTTGATCATTGTTTTCACCTTGTTATATTAATTTCATTACCCATTTAACTAATACCTACTTATTTACCTCATCTTTTTCTCCCTCGGGAGCATGTTACAGTATATGCAATGTGTGCGGGCATGGACTAGCGATATTCTAGGTATCTAAACAAGAACGGTTTTCATACACAAAGATTGGGCTATTACCAAAATAAACTTATTATTTGGATAGAGCTTATCAATAAACATTTTTTTATTATTACCTACACCTTAGTCGTAAGTCAATTCACCGAGAAGTTATTCATTCAACTACAAAATATCTGAGGTCACCCAGATTGGGGTATTTTTTTTGCCAGCGAACTATAATGAACGGAATACCTAATTAAATAGAGCTTAATATGAATATAATGGGTGTGATACGTGATTTCGAAAAAAGAAACACCGAAGGTGATGTCCCCATAAGTTCACGAATACGAAACACTTAACACCGAATGCACGCTACCTCGAAAAACCTAACGCCGTAGCCATGGGATCTCGAATAACTAAAACTCGAAAAGTCGTCGTAAAAAGTCTTTAATCATTAAACAAAACAAACATAAATAATTGAGAAAAAAAAAACATATTAAGTCATATTATGTGTCAATCAACCAAATAATTATTTTGTTCCATGGGAAATATGAGGATATATGGGGATATGGGCAATATGAGTTAAGTTATCGTTTAACAAGTATGCAAGACGGTCTAAAAATGTGATTAAGTTCATCGTTTCCTTTTTTTCCAAATGATTTTTTTATTTTTTCTTCCCTATTTTTTTTTCTTTGCTCTTTTGGTTTCTTGATTTTCATTAATAAAAAAATATTAATAAAATATTAAATATTTGGGATATTTAATATTTTATTAATATTTTTTTATTATGCCACCCAAGTTCTATACCTAAGTTTTAAATAATTAGAAAAAAAAAACAATAAAATGAAATAAAAAAGCAAAACTAATAATTATAAAAGCTACTAGACCATGAAGACACTAATGAAGGGAGTTCTGCCGATCTCTTTGAAGCCCGGGTACCCTTGAAGCCCAGACTCATCGATGTGTTTATCCTGCTCGTCCTAACCTGCGGTGCTCAGAACTGGTCACTCAACTAATTGCAAAAGTTCCGCCTTGGGGTCTGTCAAAGAGCGTAGCATTCTGGATGTAAAAAGAACAGATAAAATACGCAACGCTACGGTGCGATCAAAAACAAGAATTAGAAACGTAGGCAAAAACGTTGCCAGGCTCAAATAGGATTGGGCAAGTCACGTGAGCCGCATGCATAACGACCGCTGGGCAAAGGTCTCAACACGACGGATGCCTGAGGATGGACGGCGGCGCCGCCGAGGCTGGTCTAGAAATCTAGAAAGAAGCGGTGAGATGATCTTATGCGAATCTTTAATCTTAGTTTATCTTAATCTCACCCCAATCCCGAACAGAAATTATAAGTGTTATTTAGTGATATTTGATTCTATGTAATTATTTAATTACTAAAGCAACTTGTCTTATTTAAATCTATTGTGAAATGAAATAAAGACCTGTGGATATGGATCACACACAGGTCTTTCTTTTCATTGCGATGTTTCAGAAAAAAACTATCAATTTGATTGATCAAGGCGATTGATTTTCTTCACATTAGACTAAAACATCGGGGTTTTTTTTAAAATAAAATGCAACGTTTAATCAAGACATCACTTCTTTTTATTTAAATATGTATGTTACACACAATACATGTAGATGAATAAAATTTTAGGAGTCTTCACTATGAACAGTCATAAAAGAATAAGGATTGAGAAGATAATCATCGCAAATATTTTTCACTTTAAATGATTCAAGAATCGTTTGATCTAAATACTCATTAATTACAGAGGCACAGCTTAGGTCATTAGTTTCGTGTGCGATGGGTGCGGTTAGCTGATGTACAGCGACCGGGCGTTGTGAATGTCGCTGCAGCACCTGCGTGGGTGACGTCACGTGCGCAGTCGCAGCGTGCAGCAGCACCAGCTGAGAACGCAACGCACGCGCCGGCGGCACGTAGCTGAGCGCGCATTCGATACGCGCCAATGCGGCTTCTATGAGCGTGCGCGAGTACTGCATCGAGTGCGGCACACGACCTAACAGAGTCCGCACGCACGCGTCCACCTTTTCTGGCCACGAAGCTGCATCTTTGAGTGCTCCCTCCAGGTCCACAACGTCGTCATCCACCAACAACTTATACATATGCTTGATCACCTCATTTTCCAGGCGCTCTTTTGTCCTGTATTCTGCGATATTTTGTTTAATCACAGTTTGAACCTCGTCTGGTGCACATCCAAGACAATATACAGTACCGGTTAAACCTAAAAATTGGAAATGGACGTTATACATTTTGTCAAGTTCATTTTTTTTTTTAATACGGCTGTAAATCATATTGCTCACCATTATCCTCGAGTATAGCTGCCATTTCCAACGCTACTAGAACGCCAGTTTCATAACCCAATAAGTAGAAAATGTTTTTCATTCCAGTCTTGTTCAGCAGCACCTAAAATTATGAAAAAGTAAGATTACTATTGCACTTGGTACCCATTTAATTTTTAGAATTTGTTATTTTAACGTTGGAAATGCTTTTTCGATCGCTTCAGTATAGCCCCCCATGTTCGCTCAGAGTGTGACATCGCCTTGGTGTCGCGAGTTTTAGGGCTAAATTATTTTTGAGGGTCTTAAAAGATGCGTATTAACAAATTCTATAATTTGGTGGAAAAAAAAATTGAAAAAGTTCTAAAATTTTCTTGAAAATCGCAAAAATGTAAAAAACTCGATCAATTTTTTAGGGTCTTTTGGCATAAAATCAACTGTATCTCAAAAACTAAATGTGATATCGAAAAAATGAAAAAAAAACCCTTGGGGTATTGAGTTGGGCTACATTAAAAAAAAAACTGGATCTCTGTATCACTAATAATCTAGGCAGGAAGGTGCCCTTTGTGTGGCGTAATTTCGGGGAGCCACTCTCCATAGATGCGCTTCGCGTCGCTGATTTTTTATGAGACTGGGAGTGTTTAAGATTTGATCTCGAAATGTATTTGTATTTATTTGTGAACACTTATTTTAATTTAATTTTATAATTAATAATAAAATTATTTTTGTGGGAGAAGGAATGGCAACAAAAGACCGGGAGTGCTGGAAAAAGGGTAGAGAGGCCTTTGACCTGCAGTGGGACAATACGGGCTCCTAATTAATAAACGTAGGTAAATTACCGATACTAGTTATTTATACAACTGTTGGTTTATCACACGAGGCGAAGCTGAGTGTGATAATTGTAATTCTTTATTATTTTTATTTTAATGGTCTAATGAGTCAAAATATTTTTTTAATTTATATGAATTTAACAGATTTTTTTTCCTTTGACACATCAAAATGTTTAGAATGAACTTACAGTATTTTTATATTTCTTTAGAGCATATTATTTTATGGCTTTGGACAAATTTATATTGAGTTGGCATGAAAATAAAATCACACAATCAATAATAGTTCACAGCGTAGAGTAGTATGTATAGATGAGAACTGTATTGACTGTTTTTTTTTTCATTTGTTACAAGATAATTTAGTAAAGAATACAAACTTATACCTATACGTGCAGTAGAAAGTTCCTTCAAGTAAATGCATCTGCAATTTAGAAAAATAGCATTGTAGCTAAAGTTACTATAAAAAAAAGAAGCAAGCAATGAATGGTGCAAGACAATAATTGTTTCTCTCTGAATAAATCCCGACGCAGTAGAGACTCACAAATTTCATGATAATTGTTTAGCTCCCGAAAGGATAGTTAGTGGTCATAAACTAAATAGTACTTGTTAAACGCGTATGGTCTTTAAAGACACAAAAACATCTACTTGAGACAAAACGCACCACACGGTCCTAGTGAAATTGTTAGCCTGTGTTTTTTACGCAAAGTTACCCAGAAATAAGATCCATTCCAAGCCAAGTGAGTTAATGTCAAACAAAAGAACTGTTTTGCGATGTTGTTTGTTTGCAAAAAAATATTTATGTTTACGGATTTTTTTACATTGTTTATTTGAGCTCTATTACTACAAAGACGATACTAAATCTGTTACGTCAAATTTATTATATAAGGCTTTGTACAAAATGAAAAGCCTGCCTATGTGCATTTTCAATGTACCCGAAGGTCGTGTAGAGCACGAGATCTGTGAATTTTTTAACTTGCGAGATCATACGTCAACGTATCTCTGTGCAGTCTCCCGCACTGTCTCCGTCGGGTGGTCGAGGCCCGGTTGTAGCACCAGCGCCGGCAGCTTGAGGCGCTCGCACAACACGCGGAACCGCTCGTGGTGACCCTCCATGCCCGGCACTATGCATAGATACGTTTGGCTTGCGTCAAATTCGTCTTCACGCTGAAATATTTAAACTAATATTAGACCACGATGTGTAATTTGTGTAAGATGATAGGGACTAAAAGAAGATGAATACTAACTACTTAGATGATGCCATTTTTGTATGTATTGAAAATTTCAGCGGTAGTGCTCTGACTACAAGTTATTAGGGATCAGGGCGGTAAGTTGATAATATAATTATTAAATATGCTACCTTGAAAATATGTATAAAGCAAACATCATGTTATTTAAATTATGCTTATGTATTATAAAGGTACTAAAGCGAATACATAAAACGAGTATTTACCAAAACGTCGCCGCTAGTGATTGTAGGCATGCATACTTTTTCTGAAGTCGCCAATAGTTCGTCCGAGTCCACGTAAGATATGAATGTCGCTAAACCTTTTATATCTTCAAAGGCATTATCTGCTATATTCAAATTCAGGATTCTGGTGATTAAGATAATGCAAATACCGATAATTCTTTAGTGTAAACGAAATTTTTATGGATCATTATTTTAAAGAAAACTTACACAAAAGTTACTTAAACTTACGTTTGAACTGTTAGCTGTGGTATCTCTTGTTCGGAAAACTCAACATTATGGTGAATTCTCAAATGACTACCAACCAGTAGTAGTTTATCATCTTGAATACCGAGTTCTTCCAAAGTCATCGTTTTTGGTGTTCTCTTTGTCAAAGATATATCTGCAAACCAAACATAAATGTTAAAAATTAACTGTTTGGAAAAAATCTGCAGTATTTTTGCTTTTTATGACGGCAACTACAGCCACTTAGCTGTTTCACTTATCTGTTGAATTCTGGTGTTCAAGAAAATATTAAAAAAAAAAATACTACTGACCAGCCAATTCAGCAATTTGTGTTAACAGGTCGGGTGGTTGCCTATGTATTCTCTGTACAACCACCAAGGTGTCCACACCGCACAGTGCACGCTCCACCGCATCCACTGCATCACCAGCACTCAACTCCTAATGAAAATTAATTTAGTTATCGTCTGTTTCTTGTTATGATTAGTTATTTAGTTGACGTCAATTAATTTGCTTGATTTACTCAAATAATACGTAAAAAATATCGAAGATATAATTATAATACTTATTATTGATCTTTATAAAGCAATTGAATAAGTACCACTCAACATCCATAATAATAAATTGAGGTATAATCATGTTACGTAAGTACATGGCACTTTTCCCCATAAGTTCTCATTACAATTCAAGAATACATTATGTGTAAAAAGAAGTTACAAGTTAGAGCACTTGCTTATTCACACAGTGACGTGTACGGCAAGGCTCTGTTTTGGGGCCAGTGTTTGTTGTTTTACCTACGTAATTAATGATGTGTCTAAATTGTGTCTTAGGTAAAAATATTTGTAAATCTTACAAAATTACACAGATTCTATTAAAAATATTCCGATGGTCTACTGTATTGAACTTACATTCTTTAGTTGAGATAGGGTTATCAATTTAGCTGGTAATTTACTTTGAGCACGAGAAAGACACGTTGGTTTTCCAAGTATAGTCTCACCAACATTTATCACTGCAAAGTATCTGAAAAATAAGAAAACAATCAGAAAGATTAAATGAATGTAGATTTACAGAAAAACATTACATTCATGTACAAGTTTATCTTTCAAAAAAATGAACACAATTAACTACGCTGTTACCTTAAATCTGGGCAAAATCTTTTCGAAACTGTATCCAAGTGAGCAAATAAGATTTCTTCTACCATTGGATCATCATTTGTAGTGGTATATATGCCTTGAATAGAGCCCAATTTTGAAGCGTCTTTGAATAATTCTAATACATCACTTTCCTTGTCTAAATTCTGAGACGAAATTTGGGTTTGCACACCCATCTTCTGCCAGTTCCTGAATAATCAAAAGTACTGTATTGTTAGGATCGGTTAGAACACAACATCACCATGGTCGTGGTCATCATCACGGTTATTAGAACTATAATGAAATTAGAAAGTACTTTAGTAAATAATTTTTCTTACCGTAATTTAAATTGGAACTTTGCAGTTGTATGCGCTTTGCTATGAACATGTAATTTCCTCGCACCACGAGCTATCAGTTTGTCGACCATCTGGAGCCCAAACCTATTTTCATTCAATACCACAACTTGAGTGTGCTTTGGACTGCAAGATATTCTGAAAGAAAAATAATAATATTGTGAATAGCTAACTTAACTGAATTAAAATCTCGGCTCTGTAGAATAACAAAACAAAAAAATCTCTCTTTACCTAGGCTGCGCTTGCATTGAATGGCCTTCCATCTTCAGCAGTACTCTGCCGCGGTGCCTGCTGGCCGCGAGCAGTCGGAAGGCACGCGCGGCGTCGTGCGGCGCGTAGGACACGCGTGACAGAGGACGCACGTACCCGCGGGCAATGCCCTCGCTCAACATCGCCTGTATTTCCTGTGAATTCGAGTTTTTTTTTTTGCTGTCAACAGATCTATGGTTTATACATATAGAACCACCCAGTCTCAGGATTTACCAAGTGAATGGTGGTAAAAGTTCGAAATAAACGATGATATCAGAACGGTTTGGACTTTTACCATTAAGAGTTGGTAAATCTTAGGTTTTACTGAAAAATCTTAGTATTTACCGTAGTTCGGGCTTTTACAGTAACATATATATAAATATACAAATATAAATATGGGTGGAACCTTCTTCAAAATCTAGCTCCTCCTGCGGCTTGTCGAAGGGATTTTTATCGTAAAATATTCATGAAAGACTTCTAAGTACGGACATCATCAGGCTAATATGCTAATTGCTTTTTTTGAATGGTCAATCCATTAATAAGTACTGGTGCTTAAATACTACCAGTACTAATAGAATACGTTTCCGTGTTGGAAACGAACGGAAACGTATCTGCAGTCGTTCGTGGTAAGGTTGTGTGTTCACAACCTTACCACGAACGACTGCAGAAGATAATTTCAAAGGAAGTTATGTCGCAAGTTTAATATTGCGACTGAACACATTCATTGGTTCAGCTCGTAAGAGAGGCTCACCTGCCGGTATGTGGCAGTGCTGGCTGCTTTGATTGAAGTACTTACTTGTATTTCCTGGGGAGCTTCGAATATTGTAGAAAAATCAATAGCAACATATGATCTTCCCCTAGTGAGGTTGTACATTCCATATTCAAATTCTTCGTCAAGATTGTGAAGTTGAGAAACATCAAAACATGCGCCTGCAGCACGAACACAGTCAAGTGTATTCTGAAAAAATGAAACACTCCAATGTAGCTACTGCTAATGACCTTACTGTGATAAGGCTGTGCTTATTACTAATAAGCACAGCACACAACAATACACACACACACACACAGCAATACATCGAGGTCCATACCTTCTTCAAGACTCCCCTAACAGAGCTTATAACAAGTGTACATCCCTCCCCTTTTTTGGCATTACGAATCATATCTACGAAACTTTCATCTCGAGAATTGCCGACATGATCAGCTGGAAGCAAATAAAAGATTAATAAATAATGTCACTCAGTTAGGTAAGTATAAATAGTTGCATATCACTTGTATACCTTTCAACTCCGGAAATAGTTTAAGTAAGAAACGTTTTTTTTTAATATCACTAACGGTCGTGTATACTTCACAGCCGTGAGCAAGGAGTATGGACAACACAGCCTGGCCCGAAGTTCCAGCCCCTCCATGGACTAACACAGAGACATCAGGAGTCAGGTCCTTGCCATATTTAATTCCCTATAACAAAAGAGATTGTTAAATTCATTATAATCGTCCTCTTGATCTAACTGATTGATTGATGATTTCACTTTGAATGCTGTGATTCTTCGTAGTAGGGAGCTCAGACACAGAGATCCATTCTGATTAGGCACGTAATAAATGTGAAGACAAAGCGTTGAGTGCGAATTGTCCGTGTCTAGATATCGAGCAAACGTGGAAGAGTCCTTGCAGACTTGAAGACCAGCGGCTTCTACATTCAGATGACTGGTATTACAAGAGATGGTGAAATCAGTGTAAGAATGAACGACTAAATTATTATTGCTAGAATCCTAAGCGTATACTCACGAGGCAGTAGAATGCGTGTGCGTAGGCGAGCGGCACGGTGGCGGCGTCCTCGAGGCTCCAGTGCGCCGGTACCGGCCACAGCAGCTCCGGCTGCGCGTGCACCACGCTGCCGCAGGCGCCATCGCGCACCAGGCCCATCACGCGATCGCCGCTGTAACAACATGTATCACTCTTTATAACTGCTCTTTTACAATGTAAAAGTCACAGATCTGGTGCGAATCAGGCCAAAATAAATGGCTTGGCACCCCTCCACAGCCGACAATAGGCGCAAAGCAAGAAGAGCTACCAACTAGAAACGAGTTGTTTGTTTATTTATAGCACTAACTAATGGAGAAAGACTTATCACCGGCGGCGCCGTGGCAGTGTTAAAGAAAAGAAAGAAATAAAATGAATTTATTAGCCCGCACAGGATAAAACACATAAAAATATGGAATGGTGGTTTGGCGTTGGGATGTACTTAGGTAGCGACAAGAATAAAACACAGAGTACCAAAATAAACTGATTAGATTTTTATTGTAAATAGCCTGCTTAAGTACTAAATATATACATGGAAGTATTAAAGGGTGAACCTACCACTATTATTTAATTCTCCAATAGCGATGAAGTGGCGAATATACGGACTGAGGTTACAAATATGGGTAGCGCGTGGTGGAGCGCCAGTGTACACTGGCGCTCCACCACGCGCTACCCATATTTGTGCGGTGAGGCGCGCGCGCAGGTCATGTGCGCTGCCACAGTGCTACCCCCTCAAGCGAAGCGTATCGGTTGTTTGATGACTCGGCCGGAGCGCGATGTTTTTATTGCAGCTGGATTTTCTGGAAGTTTTGTGGTTGTGACATCTGCTTTGCATCCGCGTCGCCTGTCAAAGGTCCAAGATCCAACGACATATCGTTGGATCTTGGACCTTTGACAGGCGATGCATGTTTGTACCCAAGTTTTGACGTCAGATGTCATAGATGGCCAGAAGTATCTTTGCTGTATGAGCTTTCTCGTTGTTCGTATACCGGAGTGGCTGAGTCCATGGATTGCGTTGAAAACGATAATACGGTACTATTGAGGTAAGTATGGACGAATGTTCTTTGTTGAGGTTTCACAATAGACTTGCTGGGACGAGCCGGGAAGCATTACTGCCTTGAGTTGGACATTTGTTTGATGCATTTGTTCTTTAATGTTCTTGCCTTTTGCTTGTCCTTGAGCTAGTGCTTCAAAGTCAATGGGGCTCGGATAACTAATTTCGTCGACGCGTGATAGTGCATCGGCCACTACATTGTCTCGTCCGCTTATGTGACGTATATCGTTGGTGAATTTACTGATGAACAACAGCTGTCTTCTTCGGCGTTGAGTCTCTGAATCTGATGAGATCTTCTGCATTGCAAATGTGAGCGGCTTGTGACCAGTAAAGATAATTGGTTCTCGACCTTCAAATATTTTTCTGAAATGCTTGACTGCCATGTAGATTGCTTGTAATTCTCTGTCGAACGTCTAGTAATTTTGCTGAGCTGGTGTAAATTTCTTTGAATAATAACCAAGCGGTTGCCATTTTCCATTGATTAACTGCTGAAGGACGGCGCCAGCATATCGATCGGATGCGTCACACATCAGTCCTAGTGGGACAAAATGATGCGGGTGAGACATGTAGGTAGTTTCTGTGATACATTTCTTGCAGTTTTCAAACGCTTGAGATGTACCCTCATTCCACTGTATTATTGTTTTATCACGCTTCTTTGTGTTGCTCAGGTAGGTATGTAGTGGGGCTTGAATAGCGGCGGCGTTCGGTATGCTGTCTCGGTAGAAATTGAGCATACCTACCGAGAAATCTTCGTAACTCTTCAATTGTTCTAAGTTTCGGATATTCGCTAATGACCTTGATCTTGTCTTCCGGTGGCTTAATTCCTTCTGGTGTCACATTATAGCCCAGGAATGTTACTTCACTCTGACCGAATACGCATTTAGATGGATTGATTGTAATGCCGTATTCGTCCAACCTTTGCAATACAGTTCGTAGGTGCTGTATGTGCGTATCTTCGTCTTCTGAGGCTACTAACAGATCATCAATGAACGGATACCCGTAGTCAAGTCCTCGCAGCACTTCGTGGATAAATCGCTGGAATGTTTGTCCGGCATTCTTCAAACCAGGACACATTCTCGGGAATCCGAAAATTCCAAAGGGGGTGATGATCGCAGTTTTCTCCACATCTTCGTTGCGAACGGGAAGTTGCTGATAAGCTCGATTCAGATCAATGGTTGAGAATATTTGTTTGCCGGAAAGCTGGTACGTGAAGTCTTTGATCCTTGGAACAGGGTAGCGGTCTGGTTTTGACGGTATTAAGACGCCTGTAGTAATCTCCGCATGCTCGTAGGTCTCCGTTCTTCTTCGGCACAATGTGTCGGGGGCTAGACCATGGGCTCTTACTCGGCCTACACAATCCTTGGCTGATCATGTTTTCAAATTCTTTCTTCACTCGTTCATACAAATGTGGTTGTATTGGTCGTGCTCTTGAGTAATATAGGTTGGCCAGTTGTTTCGATGAAATGTCCCACTTTATGTTTCGGGTTCAATTTCATTGAGGACAGGCGAGTGGTTCCGGGGAATTCTGCTAGTATGTCGTGATATGTTTGCTGTAGATTGACACTGCAGACAGTAGGCGTACTTGTATATCGTCCAGGTGCTTTGGAGGTGAGCTTCGTAGTGTTGTCGATGAGCCGTTGATTACGTAGGTCAACTAGTAAATTGTGATGGTTGAGGAAATCTGCTCCAATTATAGGCTTCGTTACTGCTGCGACTACGAACGTCCATTTGTATGGCCGACGAAGATTTAGGTCGAGCGTCAGTGTTTTTTCACTATACATAGCTGATATAACTGTGTTGTTTGCAGCGTACAGTTGATAGGGCAATAGTGTGGATTGTATTCCTTTCCTTTTTGGTATAACAGATATATTGGCACCTGTGTCTACCAAAAAACTCTAGGACGACGTCTTGTCTGTTATAAATAAGCGGTAGGATTTCTTCACGACATTTGGTTCCGCTACTGCCAACGCCTCAATTAGTTTTCCGTCTTAATATCGGTGTTATAATTGCACGGTGTTGTACAATGCCTCACATTTTTTCCAAAGTGACGATGATAGTAGCAATGTGTTGATGGTGCGGGCGTCGATGAGTGAGAACGCGAACGAGACGTTGAGCGCGCTCGATACGAATTGCACCCGTAGCCGTAGTGTGACCGCGACGGCTTGCGCGAGCGGTCGCAATGATTTTGTCGGTATGAAGTCTTTATTTCGGCGATTTCCAGATGCAATTTCTTCATTTCTTCGACGAGATCTTGAATACTGCCCGGTTGAGTCTGTGATTGCTGGTTTGTTGATACTGATGCGACCGATACTGCAGATACTTCGTTTGTTTGTTCCATCATCTTGTCAGCGAGTTTGGCTAGTTCATCGAGTGCTGTTTGCTTGCTTATAGTGTCGCTTACTACAAGCACTGAGCGAACGTGCACGTTCATCCACATGAGTCTGAGTGTGTTGTCTGGCACCTTTTTGTGAGCGAGGTTGCGCATGCACCGTAATAATTGGCTCGGCTTCTGATCACCCAGTTCCATTTCGGAAAGTTGCTTCTGCAACTGCTTGACGTCCGATTCTTTAAAACTGATAACAAACGTTCCTTTATAACTGGATATTGGTGATCGGCGGGTGGATCGTACAGCAAGTCATCTATTTGTTCAATATCTTCCTTTTCTAGCTAGGCGATGACCATATGTGCCTTCTGTGTGTCGCTTCTCTCGAGATCACGCGTAGTAGCTTCGAAAGTGATGAACCACAGTCGGGGTTTGTCACGCCAGAAATGTGGTATTCGCAGGGAAAGTGATATTCTTGAGTAGACAGCGAAATATTGTGAGACCTTGTCCCTGATGACTCCATATCGGCTTTCTCTGAGTTATTTGCCATGATATCCGTTTGGTTGGTTGCTTCGTTCAGTCGGGGTCACCACTTTGGCGTTGGGATGTACTTAGGTTGCGATAAGAATAAAACACAGAGTACCAAAATAAACTGATTAGATTTTTATTGTAAATAGCCTGCTTAAGTACTAAATATATACATTAAAGTATTAAGGGGTGGACCTACCACTATTATTTAATTCACCAATAGCGATGAAGTGGCGAATATGGACTGAGGTTATAAATATGGGTAGTGCAGGTGGAGCGCCAGTTCCCAGCATGCAACCGGTAGATAGTCAACACCTTGACATGGTAAACGCGGAAGTCGAATGTAGGGCCTCTCTTCCCCTCTTTGAAGATCCCGATGATCCTATCCCTGTAGTCACCCCAGACGAAGTGTACGACATCATTATAGGGCTTCAACCGCTTAAAGCACCCGGCTCCGACGAAATCACTAACAAGGTGCTCAAACGTCTCCCCGGTCAGTTAATAGTCTTATTGGCAGCCATCTTCAATGGCGCCTTAAGTAACAACTTCTTTCCCCAAGTATGGAAAGAGGCCACTGTTGTCGGAATTCCCAAACCCGGTAAATTCAAGACGGACCCCGCGAGCTACTGTCCTATCAGTCTCCTGAAAGCACTCGGAAAAATCTATGAGAGACCTATTTATAAGCGTCTCAAAGATTTCGCCGAAGCTAAGAGCCTCATTCCCAACGAACAGTTCGGCTTCAGGACCGAACACTCTTGTATTCAACAAACCCATCGTATCGTCGAACACCTGAGCGCTGGTTTCCAGCGTTCGTCGATGACGGGCGCGTTGTTCTTTGACATAGCGAAAGCTTTCGACAAAGTGGCACAACGGCTTATTATATAAGCTGTATCAACCAGGAGTGCCGGACCGTCTCGTACTCATCTTGCGAGACTTTTTGTCGAATCGGACGTTCCGATACCGCATAGGAAAATCGCTCTCCGCTTCTCACCCTATTCGCGCAGGAGTCCCCCAGGGCTCCGTCATCTCCCCGCTCGCGTTCACGTTGTTCACTAGTGACATTCCCAAGAGTAAAAAGGCTCAGTTAGCCCTGTTCGCGGACGACACGGCCATCTATTACACCGGTCGCTGTAAAAACACAATCGCCAAAACCCTCGAAACCTCAGCCAACGTCTTAGGTGCTTGGTTTAGGAAATGGAGAATCGAGGTTAACCCCGATAAGAGTCAGGCCGTTCTATTTTCGAGATCGCACGAATGTCACTTCCCCCAATCCGATCACTATGTACGGCAAGCCTATCCCCTGGGAGAAGCAAGCCAAATACTAAGGAGTCATTCTCGACAACCATCTGACCTTCGGGCCACATATCAAAGCAGTTCGCGACCGAGCTGCTTACGCGATGGGTAGACTATTTATTAACGGAAAAGAGCAAATTGTCTCTCAGGTGCAAATTGCGTCTCTATACCGCCGTGATCCGTCCCATCATGACTTACGCTTGTGTCGTGTACGCTCCCGCGAAGCCTAGATATCTCCGTAGGATGCAGGTCCTACCGACCCGAGGAACCGATTCTTACGTAAAGTCACGGGAGCCCCCTATTACGTCCGTAATGACCGTTTACATATTGACCTTAAAATCTCCACGTTAGCTCAGTTTATGAAGCGCCTCTCCAAGCGCTTCTTCGATTCTGCTATTAATCACCGTAACCCCCTGATCGCAGAGGCCGCCCGCTACGAACCCTCGCGAATTAGTCAGATCAGCCGCCCAAGGCATACTTTAGTCGATCCCGATGACGCTATTACCCTCCTCCAGGAGAGTAGCCAGGAAACTAGCACGCTTAGAAAGCACAGAAGCAAACAGCCGTCATTCCGTCCTCGCTCGTCGCTCGTCGAGGCTCGTTGCGACGCCCCGATACGAACCCTCCCCGTCCCTTGCTCGTGCCAGCCCGCGTTGCTGAGCCTGTAGTTCAAAATCAGTCCCTTATTGATGACACCACTCAGATCCAGCCTGTCCCCTTGCTGTCCTCTCCCAGCGACGCCCTAAGCCGAGGCCCGTACCCCGCAGGGGGTGCCCTATCGTGTAGTCCTTTAGTTTGTAAGTTTTATGCCTTGGCTGGAGGCCTTACACATAAAGTACCCACAGGATTGTCCAGTTAAGCAGACGACAACCTCTCTAGGTTGAACTGCGAGATGCCATTTCGAAAAAAAAAAACAAAAAGTGGAGCGCCAGTGTACTGCGGTTAGGCGCGCGCGCAGGTCGTGCGCGCTGCCACAGTGGTATGGTATGGTACGGTGGTATAGAATGGTATAATATGGTATATGGTTAACAGCTAGCGATTACCCATTGGTATAATTATGTATCTCTTTAACTAACATGAGACCTAAATTACCTATTTGACGTTTCTTCGGTGGTAAAACATGAGTCTAAGAAGCAGCATTAGACTCATGAAAAACATGAGAAAAACTTACGGAAAGACTTCGTGAAGTCTTTCCGTAAGTTTTTCTCTCTTTTCAAGGATTCACATCACCTGTAAATGTCATTACCTCTCTATTGTTCCACTGAAATCCACGCCATAGTTGTTTTCTCGATCATGTTTTTTTCCAGTTGCTTTCATTATGTCCGTGATTGATATTCCAGCGTAATGGACCTGAAAATGTTCAAGCATTTTTTTGTTTAATATTATAAATTAAACAAAACAAAAAATATATATATATATATGTCGCCGCAAGAGGCTCTATCTGCTAAGATTTAATCTAATTAATAGCACTCATAATTATTATTCTATTCCATGATAAAACTGGTGAACCTGCCATCTCTGCTAGGCAGTACAATTATTACATAGAACTTAATTAATTGACAGATGAGTTAAGCGCCATCTATTGGCTTACCTAGTACTTAAGATAGTTCATGGATTCAAATAGTAATTTATTAAACAAAAGTCTAGCTAAAGACTCTCAGTAAGTCTTTAGCTAGATCTATAGTTAAAATTATGATAAGCAAGTATTTTATGACATTGGATTTGTAATTATTATTGTTCATTTGACACAAGATTGTTTATGAGGCAACACTACAGGTTTAAGATGGCGCCGATTACGATTTGATCAATAACTCAATTAATAATTTGAAACTACAACTAAATCAGATTATCTAACAAAATTACAAACTAAAAAGTAACAAGATTATTTTACAGAACAATTTATTAGTAAAAGACTTCTTATGTGTTCTTTGTATTAAATCCTTTGATTTACCGGAAATGGTTTTAAAGCAAGATCGAATATTGTTGTAAAAAGTAATGAAGCGACTAATTAGCTTTAACTAGATAAAACCTTTGCATTTGTAAATATTAGAAATGTTTAATTAATAAAATGATTAATTGCGAATTATTCTATAATTGTTTGTAAGTTTTAATGAATTTATTATGTAATGAATAAACTGTACTGTATGAGGGACTTCCGCCCACTCAGAATGGACGCGTGAGCGTCGAGCAGTCACGATATCCTAAGATTAGCAAAACAATTGAAATGCTAAGTAATTATAAGTGTTTAGTGAAGTGAATGATTAGTTGTGAAAATGAGAGTGTACCTAAATGGTTTAATAGAAATAAACGTTTGGAGTTCGAGTCAAGTGCTGTGTGTGATTTCAACTACCCAGTACCCACCTACCTATCTACCAACAATGAAGAATCGTATCGCAAGGCGATGTGATAGATGACTGAAAGACAATATGGTGGCGGATGGCGCCAATATTGGGACAGTGTTCCTCTAGGCTTTCCCTGCCGTGATATATATATATGTCGCCGCGAGGACACCTTTAAGCTAAGCTTATTACATAATGTCATTGGTTGTAACTGGTTAAATTATAAATTATTATTCCATAAACGATAATACTGCCATCTGTGAGATACTCTGGCAACTATTATAACACCTGTGAGTGCCACTGACTAATGTCGTTTGAGTATCAATATCAACAGCGCCATCTGTTGGCTTGTCTTAATCAGTATCACTTGAAAATCAATTATCAAACTAAACTCGATGTTCTAGCTAAAACTATCGTTATAATTAACATAAGAATATTTGTTTATCAACTTTAGAGTTTCATTCATATTAGCAATTAATAGTTAATCACTTGACATTATGTTTCTTGATGATACGGCGTAACCTGTCAGGGAAAATGGCGCCGACTGTGACTTATACCATCAATACCTGAATGTTTAAATTTAGTACGAGAACTAAGTAAGTCTCAATAATGGATTCCCAACTATAAATTAATAAGAATATTTTACACAGTGATTTATTAGTAAAAAGCTTTTGTTTAACATAACTGTTTACATCACCGGAAATGTTCCATGATAGCACAGATTAAAGACTAAAAAGTAATGAGACAACTAGTTTATTATTAATGATTGAAAACGTGTTCAAATTGGTGAATTCTGTCATTATTTAATAGTAACACAATTATTGTAAAGTGTTTCAATATTATTTGTGAGGCTGATTGAATTTACTATTGTAATAAGTTGCTGAACGGATATTGTGGTACTTCCGCTCACGCAGGCAGAACAGACAGAAGCCTGAGCAACAATCAGTCACGTTAGCTTACGATTAGCAAAAATAATTGAAATACTAAGTAATTATAAGTGTTAAATGAAGTGACCGATATTAATAAATTGTGAAATAATGTTATCTGTAATACGATTTAAAATAGTGTGAGGAATTTCTTCATCCATTCTTCTCCTCAACCATAATAATTTGCGAATGGACGACTCAACTCTAGAAAGTTTTCTGTACCTAAATGGTTTAATAGAAATAAACGTTTGGAATTTGAGTCAAGTGCTGTGTGTGATTTCAAATACCCACCTACCTATCTACCAACAATGAAGAATCGTATCGCAAAGCGATGTGATAGATGACTGAAAGACAATATGGTGGCGGATGGCGCCAATATTTGGGGACAGTGTTCCTCTAGGCTTTCCCTGCCGTGATATATATATATATATAATTTACTGTAGAGAGACTTAACGATATCACAGTTAAACTGCATAAGCAGTTTTGTGGGGCTATGTAATTAGTGTTAAGGAATTTTTAAGAGAATAAATAAATCAATCAATCAATCACACAATATAAATTTTAACTCATTTGGCCTTGAGTGCCCTTTATGTGTCCTCCAAGGTCAGCTGTTTAAAGTGGGTAAGTAATATATGATATAATTACAAAATCTCTAATATTTACAAGACATAACAACTGCATCTATAATTTTATTCGATGTAACGATCAATTAACATAATAAACGATTAATATAATTTTAAAATTACTAATTTTTATAAGCATAACGTACATTGAATATAAAATCGTTTGATAAACCACTCAAAAGACATAAAACTTATTTAGTCTAATATGATAAAACGCGTGGTTTTTATTTCTCTGTAAAAAAATGCAAACAAGCATACACCATGCATGCAGTAGGCATGCCAACAAGCATACACCATACATGCAGCATGCAAGCAAGCATGCAGCAAGCAAGCAAGCATGCAGCATGCAATCAAGCATACAGCATGCAAGCAAGCATGCAGAAAGCAAGCAACATGCATGGTTTTTGTCACGGCTCCGGCACTGCGGGGCTCCAGCGGTCCCATGCAAGCTTATCGTCGCAGATGTGGTTCACGCTCACCACCGCGGCTTCGGCTGTCTTGTGTTGTGGCGGCGAGTGTTAGAACCACCTGCTCTTCAGCTCGCGGGCCGCCTCGCCCCTCCGCGCCTTCGCGAATTTAAATAACACTCTAGGGGTAGGGCAGACAAGACTACATGGAGTAGGTTATGCAGCGATTCGTTTCTGTCATGCTTTTCGATTAAATAAACGTTGTATCAATATTATATGTTTTAAACGATAGGCCTAATGATTTTCGATTAAATAAACGTTATATCCTATAACGTTATACGAAATAAGTTTTAGAGTATACAAATGTTATATCTAAAGAAATTATATCAACAGTTGGCACTCACGTTTATTATATCTTGTGAACGTTATTGAAATGAAAATATACCAAATAACTTTATATGTTATGAGACGCACCCGTTTAAACTAAATATCTTTAAGTAGGTTTCTTTACAAATATGTACCACTTTTGTATACGTATTTATCTGTTATTTTCTTCTTGTCTGTTAATTAATGTGTACATAAACTTTTAACTAAGTAAATGATAATGTGTACTAGTATTCACAATAATTGCACGTACCGTGACTGGTACTCCTGAGCTGCATGTCTCCGCAGCATCGACCCACTCCAAAGAATTCAAATCCCCGACTTGTGCGGATTGTAACGTCACCTTGCTGCTCACTGTCGCGCTCTCCTGTGCTGGTACGTAATACTCTCCTCCCCAGTTATCCTTAAATTAAACTTTAAAGTCAAATATTGGAATCAAGCTTAAGTTTTGTTATCATTTAGAGCAGCAGTGGCCCAGGGAGAGCAGTGGTGGCCTAGCGAGAGCAGTGGTGGCCTAGCGAGAGCAGCGGTGGCCCAGGGAGTGCACCGGTGGCCCAGTGAGAGCAGCGGTGGCCAAGAGAGAACAGCTGAGGCCCAGTGGTTGCAGCCCCGACTGACGAGCAGTAAGTCGTGGGTTTGAACTCAGGCAGGCGTATAACTTTGTGTAATTTATTTCATCACTACTGCTCCAAACAGTGAAATAAAACAATGTGATGAAACCGGCATGTTGAAGAACCAAACTCAAAGACATGTGACATCTACCAACCAGCACTGGGCCCGCGTGATGGATTGTAGTCCATTCCCTCTTACAGAGAAGAGGCCTGTTTCCCAGCAGTAGGAACATTGTTTATGCTGATTATTGTTAACATGACAATATTATTTTTCCAGTAATATTCATATGAAACGCCAATACTTAAATTGGTAAACTAAAGTCAAAGTTCAGTTTGTAAATTTTCCCTTAGAAAGAGGCAATCAAACATGACACGGTTTGAAGACGAATGTGTGACAATGTAAGTTTAACATCGCACAGTCGTCATCATACGTATGTGTTGCCCGTATGATTGAAATTATCCACAATGTTCCACTTACATGATCCAAAACGGTGAACGCTAGATCGATATCCGGTAGATCTTCCAAGAAGAAATTGTTGCCTTCTTCATTATTGACAGTTACTAGGTAAACATTGTTACGTTGTTCGTCTTTCCTCCAACACTGTACTAACTGTTTGAGAGCGGAGGGGGCAGGGTAGGGGGCAATAATGAGTAGGCGATGGCGGGGGGAGAGGTTGGCACGGGCGGCGGTGAGGAGGGAGAAGTCGAGATGCGCGCGCACTGTGATGGCGGTGGTGGGCACGGCTACGTTACTCGGCCGCCAGCGCACCAGGTCCAGGCGCGAGCTAGCGTTGCTGTGCGCCGACAGCTGACGATACAGTGACGACGGTCGGACGCGACCTCCGAACACATCGTCTTCTTCGCTCACTATGAAGGAGTCCCGTCGTAGCACACTATGTAGCATTTGGCACATCTGTGAATATACAGGGTGTTAAAGTAGTCGCGTGCCATAGCTTAGGGGTGAGTTCAGTATCGATAAAGGAACACGTAAAAAAATAAAAATAAAATACCTTTAATTTTTTTTTAACCTAAAATTGGGGTGTTAGTGTGAATACCGTTATCCTTGAAACCAGTGGTTTGATTTCATTTCATTAGTAGAACCTAAAACCATTGAGAAAAGCAACCTTTTTTTTTGAAGAAAATCCACTATTTTCCTCAAGATCATTTTACCCTAATGCGCTCGGAAACAGCTGACCGCCGAACGGGCGGGCACTCGGGGTCATCGACAGCGCCGCAGTCTGCTGTCGCTAGAGCGAGCGCACGTAGCGCGCGCCGTGCGCCGATCTGTTTGTTTCACGCGCGTAAATTGAGTGTACTTAAACGAATGAACACGTTCGATAGTGGGTAAGTAATTAAAGCATTTAAACAAATAAAATAATTTTAATTCTCAACGATTGCTATTAACCCCAAGTTAGTAAACCGTACTAAATTAGGTTGATCTTGCAACTAAATTACGTTTTAGGTTCTACTAATGAAATCAAACCACTGGTTTCAAGGATAACAATGTTCACAATAGCACCCTATATTAAGGTTAAAAAAAAAATTAAAGGTATTTTATTTTTATTTTTTACGTGTTCTTTTAACGATACTGAACCTACCCCTAAGCTATGGCACGCGACTACTTTAACACCCTGTATAAGAACAATGTAGTTTCTTTGACAAATCACTAAGTCAAAATCCAACAACAATGAATTCTTACGTTGTCGTCGGTTGATAGATTACGGACGACAACAAGGTCAGCACTCTTTAGTGAGCTCTCAATAGTGTTTGTTGTGTCCATGTCTCTTAAATTAAATTCTTCGTAACTAATGTTGACACCATAAACATTAGCTCCAATTTTCTTCATTTCATCAAAGACGGAACCGTTCATTTGGTTGTTTGTGATACCAACAACTTTGATTAAGTCCTTAATAACATTTTCGGCAACCATTTGCAGGTAAATGTGTAGTATTGTGTATGTTGATACCTGGTAACAAGAAAGACAAATATTTTGGTACATTATTATTTTTATTCACAATTTAAATCATGATCACATTTCTGCCCTTGATCCATTTTAATATATTTGTGCATCACGTCTTCTTCTTTCATACTTTTCTATCAACTGTCATCTCAGGAGCCACTCACCTTCAATGCACGCATTCTCACCAACGATCCATAAATTTAAACATATTTTGTAATCCGAGTAACAATATCATTAGAAATCATAAGACAAAATAATAGTCACACTTACTTGTTGGTCTTCTTGGAAATTAGGAACGAATTTCAATGCCTGTAACGTCATGTTCCTTTTGTTAACAGCTGGTAAATTACGGGATCTGATGTTTTCTATCGTTACTCCTCCACATCTGAAAACGGCGAAAAAAGGAAATCAGATAACAACCTAATACGTAGTTTATTGCTTAAATTGGCTTAGTTTACCTTACAAAATCATATTGTTCGAACACTTCAGCTTTATACAAAACTTTGTCCTCTGAAACGGTCTTCATGTTGAGATGCCTCTCCACATCCACACCGATTCTCCTGATGTGAGTGGGCAGGGTGACTCCGTCGTGCGGTTGTCGCAGCATGTGCAGCTGCAGCAAGCCGTCGAGGAACGTGACCCAGTTGTCGCGCCACACCAGCGAAGCTTCGTTCAGAGAAGCGCTGGCGGCTTCGATAGTGCGGAAGAGGCCACTGAGGAAGAAAATTATCATTTTATTTATCTCGTTATATTATTGTGTAGATTAAATATAAATATTGGAAATCTCGTAATAGCTCACTATGGTACACGATGCACATACGCACCTGCGTCATGAACTTGGCTCTCAAACACACATTTTCAAAGTTTTCTTCCACTTAGCCAAGCAATGTATAATTTTGAATGAAGAAAAATAATAAATGCGATCTTATTCTCTGCCTCGGATCTATCATGATCTGGATTCTGTTACTCAGACTGATCTAACTTCATAGCTCACCACTTCACTTTTATTAACGATAAAAGTCATTTAATTTATTTAGTTGTCTTACCTGTATGAGTATTCTCGTTCACGCAACAAGTCATAAATATCTTCAGCGGTGAGGTTCATGTCTTGACTTTCGTTAAATTCTATTTCTACTTTGTTAATGTCTGGTTTAAAAACTGCTATCTTGCCTGTCGCTACTTTAATTTGATCGTATATTACCTGTAAAATTATTATAGTTTTGCTTTATGTTGATGATGTAGTATCGTACCTATAGTTTCCCAGTAAGTAAGTCTCGTGATGTTGAGTGATCATAGCGTAGATAGATATTTATAAAACAAGATGGTATAGCGATATGTATTACCTATACATGTCGCTATACCATAGGTCACAAGGCTGAAATGCCTCATGTGCCTTTCTGTTACCAGCCTGCCACAATATTCCCAAACTACTGCAACTCCTGAAAGCGAAAAGCAACAGTTGGCAACCACCAAAGAAGCGCCGAGACAGTGAAGCACGACGAAGTCCTAGAAACAATTTAATTGTCTTGGATCTAAACGACGGAATTAATCAGAAAAGAATAGCGGTGGATTAGTAAAAACATAATTTGCACTTCCCTCTATATCACCAGGCACAAAGGGACGTTTGCTACTGGGATAAACCCAATTTCTTACCACCACGGACTAATATTATCATTAATGGGTCCTATGTTATGAATTATTTATTGATTCTAATAAAATATGGATGGCAAAAAAAGCCGCATGTGCCTAAAACGTGTAGGTACAGCTACTTTAAGCTCCGGTTTACTTGACTTGTAACGTGAGTTGCGTGTAACGCACTTCGCGCACGCTTCACGTGTCCCACTTGTATCCGCAAGTCGCTTTGCGGTCACTCGTAGCAAGCTTTAAACAATTCCTTTCGTTTCAAGAGGGGTTTGCACATAACTTAAGTAATATCATCTCTGTCTGGGGTGGCGCCAGGTAAGGGCGCATTTATTAAAGCCGAAAGGGCACAAAGAGCAGTTTATAACCTAATTATTTACAGGTCCGTGTCCGCGTCTGACAGCTTTTTATCCCAAATGCAGTAATTCACACACAGCAAATTAAAATCCATACCAGGCTAGACAGAGATAATCTCATAACGTGCATTTAGGATACCCATTTGCAAGGAAACTCTCTTATGGCAAGACGTTCTTCAAAGTATTTACGTATATATCCATGCATATATAAGGAAACCGTAAAGAAGCGCAACATATTAGAGACCTCAAAATATCCCTGTGTAAAAAGATCATAAAGAACTGGGTCCTAACCAAGTTCTTTATGATCTTTCAAAATCATTTTTGTTTCGTCGTAGGAGAGTGTTAGGACACTCTCCTACGACGAAACAAAAATGATTTACTACAAATAGCTACATAAGAAGTACGACAAACACTTTAAATTAAAGCACTCCTATTGTATTTATTTCTATTATTTTCTCCTATTTTATTTCTATTATCACTCAGACTCACAAGCGCACACGCACACACAAATTTATCTTAATACCAATAGTTTTATTGTATTTAACTTGCTTTTTCTATATAATTCAATAACTGAACTTTTAGTTTTACTTTGTTATTAATCACCGAGTACAACCTTTTTGGATGTAACGAAAATGTACAACCCTGATTTCCGAGATACAGACTATCGTCTGGTTAGGAGACTACCGTTCTAATTATTTGATTATTAAGAAATAATTTGAATTTAGATCACAGAAGTTTTAGTCGTACCTCAAAACATCCGGTTCCTCTTTGCAATGCTACTCTAAGTTTCAGTTGTCTCTGTGTGTGCATCACAGGTTGTGCGTACAAGTGAACATCTCGGAACTCCACGGATAGCTGCTTCTTCGGAACACCCAGGGTCATGGCAAGGGTGTCCCAGACAGCGACCAGGGTTGATGCGAATGGATACACCGTTTTTTCTAGAAAGAAAAACGCATTTACTCAATATTGCACAAAGATCGTCTAAAAATGTATATATGGTAGAGCGTCATTGTTCCGGTGACTGCGTGAGATTAAGCTACATAATCGTGTATGAGGGTATACAGTGCTTTAAAATAACAGTCAATAATAGCTTTAATACTAAAAAATTAATACAGCCCCTTGCGTCCCTACGCAGTTCTGTTTTTTATTTAACCATCATGAATTTATTAGGTGCCTTACTTAAAAAACAAAAATAGCAATGAAAATTGGCATGAAATAAGTATTCAATTTAGTAGGTACCTCTAATGACGTGTCCTTTCAGATGTTCATTTTCTTTGTCGTGCAATGATATGGTATATGTGCAAGCTGCACCCTTCCTTCTACTAGCACTATGGTAGACAGGCAAAGCCCTGAAAAATAAACATAAAATATTCAGTGGTTACCAATTAAAAAACGCCACTGATGGCCCAAACTCGTAGCCTAATCCTAGACCGATTCGATTCATACGTATTGTCATCGACAGGTTAAGAAGAGGTGGTAACTTAAAAAAGTAACTAGACGTAGTAAGACCTCTTTTTATATCGCATGGAGCCCCCACTATAATAGAGGTTATTCTAAATCTGTAAGCAGTGCTAATCAGAGTTCAAAAAAAGTAATTTGAGTTACCAGCGATCTCCATGGGCCCACTCTATCAGGTGGGAAAGGAATGGTGTCCCAGTGGATACGGGCATTTCTATTTTTGGGTAAAGAATTTGGACTTTCGGGTGGTAGCCCTCTATGTATAACCTGGAAACAGAAACATGCAGTAATTAAACAACGCAAAAATAAACAACGCAAGAAAGTAACTGATCTTATGATTAGCTCTTTCGTGTATATTAGTTATATTGTTAGTTATTGGTGCCGATTCCCTTGTTTACAAACTAAACCAAATTTAAGTTCAGTGCATCTTTTTCTTTCTATTTCATTAAGAAAAGGACAGAAGATAAATTTTAGTAATGTTCTGTCAAATTAATCAGCGCCATACAAGTTTTAGACGCGATTAAGGAGTTGACCACTAAAATTACATCAAATTACGTCAGGTGCTGACTAATTTGACAGGATTAAACTAATATTTATCTTCAGTCCTTTTCATAATGAAATAGAAAGAAAAAATGCATTCAAATTAAATTTAGTTTCGTTTGTGAACAAGGGAATCGGCACCATTATATTAGTTATGTTATTATTTGCTTTTAGCCCAAGAACGCATTTTTTATTTTAAACTCTGAGTTCTGAGCTGAGCATTGAGAAGACACAAAAGCGCGGATGTGTACTGTTGAATTTTTAACTCACGGCAGTAAGCAGTGTGTTGAAGAAAACGCCCTTGCGATCAACAGATAAGTACATAGCTCGTTCCAATTTGCCTGTTCGGGATATTTGGATTGTCGTCGTTATTGGAACAGGCAAATCGAAACGAGATGAAAATAATTTTTACGCGAGTAAAGACAGTTGTACAAAATAATACGAAAAGAATTAAAGCCACTTACTTGCCAACTGCTTCAAGCAGCAGATATGTGCTGTCCTCGTGCCCTCTTCTGGTAAGTGCTATGTTCCTGCAGTCAGCCGGTAGAGACCGCTTCAGGATGGCTTGCAGTAGACCATGAGGAGCAACCTCCACCAGCACTGCGTTTGACGGTATGTGTTTCAAAGTTTCTTCGAACAGCACTGGGTTCTGCGTAGGAAAATTAAAGTCCAGAACTAAACCAAGAAATCAAAATAGGAAAAGTAGGAAATATTGTTTCGGCTTTCATATAAATCATGCAGTTGATAAAAGTTTGTCTTCAGATGTTAACTCTTTTGTTCTAACTGGGAAGATTTCCTAATATCTTGTGGATTCTTACCAGAAGATTGTTAGTATGGTACTCCGCAGACGAAAACTTAGCCAGAGGCTCCTGCCATCTATCAAATGGAACGGAAGTAGACACCCAGCGTTCACTTCGAGCCCTCGGGGTCTTGATTACTTCGCTCAAATATTTCAGCAAACCGGGACCTGTTATAAAAAAATTAATTAATTAAAGAAAAGACATGCGACTCCATACATGGTAAAAATAAGAGTGATATTTGCTCACCAGCATCAGCAATGTAACGTGAATGATAGGCGATGTTAGAGCATGGTACTTCCTTAGCGAAAATACCCTTAGCAGTCAGCTCTGCGACGAACTCCTTCATAATATCCGCAGGTCCCGAAATGGTGCTAGATTCAGGTCCGTTGTGACAAGCCACTTCAATCTCAGGAGGACATATTTTTGAAATCTAGAAAATAAGTATGACGTGATTAGATGAGTTCCAAAGAAACATAGCTAAGTTGCACAGTCGAAAAAAAATTGACTGTATTCATTTGCGTGGGGGGCCTGGCTTTGGTGTGAAGAGTGTGTTTGGTGTTTGGTGTAGAGAGAAAAGAAATATTTTTAGGGTTCCGTACCCAAAGGGTAAAAACGGAACCCTATTACTAAGACTTCGCTGTCTGTACGTCTGTCCGTCTGTCTGTCAGCAGGCTGTATCTCATGAACCGTGTCAGCTAGACAGTTGAAATTTTCACAGATGATGTATTTTTGTTGCCGCTATAACAACAAATACTAAATATAGTCAATGGTACGGAACCCTTCGTGTGCGAGTCCGACTCGCACTTGGCCGGTTTTTTATGAATAGTTGATCGCGAACTATCCGTGAGATCCGTGAGAACTCTCTCTTCACTAGTTAGTGCTACACTCTAACAAACAACTCATTTCTGATTACTAACTCTACCCGCTAATCGTCAGCACTGACACATGTGGTTTAAAAAATACCTTTTCATAACCCACACCGATGGCAGCCATGGATCCTCGAATAAACGGAGTCTGCAGTGACACCAGACCGCGGCTGTAAGCCGACAGAATCATCTCCTCTGCCGTCAAACAACCGTCGGCGTACGCGCAGCCTAACTCGCCTACACTGTGACCTGTAAAAGAGAAAATATCGTTATTGGAGCTACGTTCCACTTAAACAAACAAAAGAGAAATTGAAATAGCTGTGTATCCATTTTGGTGTGTGGATTGTGTGATAAAGTACACTTCGTATCTTTTCGATTATGTAACGGTCACCAGATTGCCAGCCATGCCAAAGCCATGCCATGCCGTGTCGTCTTGGTGCAGCCAAAGCCACAGCCGCAGCCTCAGCCAAAGCCATAGCCATGACAACCAAGTACGCCACGGCAGCCACAGCAAAGAGAAAGTCAATTGACTAGCACGTCACGTGCGCTTGTCAACGTAACGCGATGGGCGTTACCGAGCGGCAATCCCCTCCTCGATTTAGAGCGGGGGCAAAATTATAAATAGGTCGCGCAGCGCATTTGGTAGGGAATTCTGATCTAGAACCTAGCCTAAGCCGAAACTCTGTTTGATTATAATTTATATAATAAATACCTACAATCAAGAAAATTGGTTTTCGCTATCCTGTGTTTCACTCAGAAGCGGGATGAAGCGAAATCGCCGTGAACTTCATGGACGTGGGGTGCGTCCACCCGGATGGGACCCCTCGAGCGACACCGAGCAAGATGAAGACGGCGATTCTACACCACCGCCCGCTAGAAAAATTCTGAAACACCTCCTGCAAAATGAGGTCGACAAGGCCGTCCGCGAACTGGATTCAGACATCGGTACGTCCAAAAATCATCATGCTGCGTCCCTCATTCCTGAATTCGACCCGGATGGCGAAGATTGCACCGTATCAGTATGGTTAAGAAAAATCGATCAACTCGGCGACATACATCGTTGGAGCGATGAGATGAAGGCATTCCATCTGCAAAACAAGCTACGGGGACAAGCTCGCAAATGGTACAACCGACTCGACGAGTATAATTACTCGTGGGACGAGTGGAAACAGATGCTGCTGCGTGCCTTTCCAAAACATCGGGACTACAGTACATTGTTAGACGAGATGATGCAAAGACGGAAGATGACCAATGAAACAATGACCAAGTACTATCAAGATAAAGTATCCATGTGCTTCCGTTGTAAGTACACGGACAGCACCAGTGTTTCGTGCATCATTCGAGGCCTACCCTCATCTTTACAACCAAATGCACGTGCTTTCCGATGTGAACGCCCTGATGATCTATATGAAGCATTTCTCTGTGCCCTCGACGACTACCGCGGCCCCGCACCAGAAATTCGACTACCGAGTAAGGATCCTCGCCCAATGCCTGCCGAAAAGAAGATTTTTACGGAGAATGATCCGTGCCCACGCTGTAAGAAGACAGGTCACATGTTACGAAATTGTACGCTTCCCGATCAACGTGTGTGCTTTAAATGTGGTAAGCAAGGCCACATCGCTACCCGCTGCAATAATTCATCTGCAACCACTCTTCAAAAATCTACATTTGATGTGAACAACGGCGTCAAGGAAATTAAGATAATCCAAAACTACAATGACACCTACAAGAAAATAGCCAAGATCAACGGAGTCCACGTGAAGACCTACATCGATACCGGAAGCCAGGTGAACGTCATGACCAGTAGGATCTCCAAATTATTATCTCTCGACGTCATACCTACAAGTACGATCCTAAAAGGCTTTGCCGGCGGGTTAATTACTTCCCGTGGAGAAGTAAAATTTAATCTGGAAATAGACGGTATTCAAGTTACTTGCGATGCGTATCTGACAGACATCGAGATGGGTAACATTCATTTACTCATCGGTCAACCTGTCATCAATGCCAGCGACATTGCACTCGTCGTAAGCAACGGAACAGCCACACTGATGCGCGAATCTGACTCCATGCCAAAGGAAGATGTGGTTGAAGAGCTCCACAAGTTCAAGATTGTAACGACTATGCGAGAAACGTTGCCACCAGGAGCTTCCATCATCAAGGTCCTGATAGTGGGCAACCGCCAGAACAACGATATTGCTACCACTGCACGCCACTACGAGCTTCAAGGAGTTTCCTACTCCCTGCCCGCCACTCTCCTTCGAGGCGACAGCGGACACATCAAGGTCATCAACACCGGGGCTGAGGACATCGTGTGGGAGGCTGGCCAGGTCCTCACACGCGCCGAGAGCTGCGACACATCACCCACCATAAGTCAGGTTAGCCAAGCCAAGCCATATTTGCCTTTAAAGCCCTCTGATTTACCTAATTCATGTGATTTGCCTAAATTAACTGTGCTGGAAAATATGCCTTTTGTTTTGTCTGTGGATAAAGATTCAAATCTGAGCATAGGTGGAGTTTTGTTAGACGACATAAAAATAGGCAATTTGAGTGAAATGGAACGTAAAGATTTAATCAAATTGCTAATTAGATTCAAACAAAGTTTCGCAGTCAGCACTAAAGATCTCGGCTGCACAAATTTAATTCAAATGCCAATTACTTTGACTACCGATAAGCCCGTTTATCGACAACCATATAGACTATCGCACTGTGAACAAGAAATAGTAAAATCTAAAGTCTCTGAATTATTAGAAGCCGGTATTATTAAAGAATCAGAGTCCAACTATGCTTCTCCAGTGATATTGGTGAAAAAAAAGAACGGGGATAGCAGGTTGTGCATAGATTATCGCGCACTTAACGCCATAACCGTTAAAGACAGATATCCGTTACCTAATATTGAAGATCATATTTCTAAGTTAACCGGTAAAAAATATTTTACGTGCTTAGATATGTCTCAAGGTTACCATCAATTGGCGCTAAAACCCGAAGATACTTCTAAAAGTGCATTTATTTGTCAGGCCGGTCAATTTGAATATGTCCGTGTTCCATTCGGTTTAGCTAATTCTCCGTCAGTTTTCATGCGTTTAATTAACAAACTAGTAAACTCCATCCATTTTTCCCAAAATGGCGGTAGTAGCGATTCATGCGAGATTTTAGCTTTTCTAGATGACATATTACTACCCTCAGTCGACGTTAAATCTGGTCTTGACATGTTAGAGGTTGTGTTAAATAAATTCGAAACCGAGAATCTGAAATTGAATATGAAAAAGTGTACGTTTTTAGAAACTCGAGTAACGTATTTAGGACATGAAATTTCCGAAAGTAGTGTGCAACCGGCAGAGTCGAAATTAACCGCCGTGTCACAGTTTCCGGTACCCAAAAATGTACACGAAGTTCGACAGTTTATCGGGTTATGTAGCTATTTCCGTAAGTTTATTCATAAATTTGCTCAAATTGCTCGTGCCTTAACAAATTTAACAAAGAAAAACGTTGCATGGGATTGGGGTAGTGAACAATCGGAGAGTTTTAACGAATTAAAAAAGTGTTTGTGCTCCAAACCGGTGTTAGCGATATACGATTCCGAGCTAGAAATAGAAATACATACGGACGCTTGTAAGTTAGGCATAGCGGGTATATTATTTCAAAAACAAATTGACGGTACTTTAAGACCGGTAATGTATTTCAGTCGTGTAACTTCTAAACAAGAAAGCGTATATCACAGCTACGAACTCGAAACACTAGCGGTTGTAGAATCTTTGAAGAAATTCCGCGTTTATGTAATTGGTAAACATGTAAAAATTGTTACGGATTGTACCGCGGTGCGTTCTACTTTGACTAAACGTGACATTATTCCGCGGATAGCCAGATGGTGGTTGATGATTCAAGATTACGATATAAGTGTAGAATACCGGCCGGGTGAGCGCATGAGACATGTCGATGCACTTAGTCGAAATCCTGTTGACGCGCTTAATGTTAATCGCCTAGAAGTATCTGATTGGTTCTTTACAGTTCAGTATCAAGATGACAAAGTCAAAAACATAATTGATCGATTAAAATCTGGTTCAGCAGAGCGCGACTTAACAAAGGATTTCGTACTGATTGATGATAGGTTATACCGGAAAACTCTGTGCGGTAATCGTCTTGTAGTGCCGGGACCAGCTAGGTGGAAAATTGTTCAAATGCACCATGATGAAATAGGCCATGTAGGGTTCAAGCGCTGCATCGAGCTTATTAAAAATGACTACTGGTTTCCGAGAATGACGCGGTTTATTCAAAAATATGTTGCGGCGTGTTTACATTGCGCTTACGGAAAAGGGGAGCACGGGAAAAAGGAGGGTATGTTGCATCCTATTCCCAAACCAACTGAACCGTTCAGAACAGTACATGTAGATCACTTAGGACCGTTCTGTAAGACGAAGAAAGGCTATGTGTACATGCTAGTGATAACCGATTCATTTACAAAGTTTGTAATTGCGGAACCAACTCGGACAGTAAACTCAATCGAGACGGTCAGGTTATTAAAACGAATTTTCGCCTTGTTTGGATACCCGGATAGAGTAGTGTCGGATCACGGAAAAGCCTTTACTAGTAGACATTTTAAGAAGTTTGCTACATACAAACAGTTCAAGCATACTTTAACTGCTATAGCTTGTCCTCGAGCTAACGGCCAAGTTGAACGTACCAACAGAACCATTTTGAACGCGTTACGAGCTACCGACCCTAGTGAAGCCGCGAACAATTGGCCTAACAGTTTACCTGACGTAATCTGGGGTATAAACAACACTTTAAACGACACAACCGGATATAAACCTTACGACTTGATGTTTTCACGGAGTAGTAGGCCGGCATGTGATGTTTCTATTCCGGGGCGGGTAGTCGAATCGACTCACGTGAAACGCACCAAGGCTAGGCAGCGTATTGAAAAAGCTAGCGCTAAAATGAAACACCATTTTGATAAGCGTCGTAAGCCATGTCACACATTTAAGAAAGGTGATTTAGTACTTTGGAAACAGGCTCCTACAAGTAGCGCGGCTAAAGTCAGTACTAAACTAGATGATCTCTATTCAGGGCCGTATATTGTCACAAAAGTTGTTGGTAAGGACAGATACAGGATCAGGAGTATAAAAGGTTTGAGAGGATATAAGAACTTCATAGGTTTAGTATCTGCTGACTCCTTGCGACCCTATCGAAGTGTAGCTCCTGTATCTGACAGTGCCAGCAGCTCTGATGAGCAGTTAGAGACAGAGGACCTAATTGATTTACTGGAAAGCTAATTGTATTCCCTTTTCCCATTGCGGGAGCAATTGTTTCAGGATGGCCGACTGTAACGGTCACCAGATTGCCAGCCATGCCAAAGCCATGCCATGCCGTGTCGTCTTGGTGCAGCCAAAGCCACAGCCGCAGCCTCAGCCAAAGCCATAGCCATGACAACCAAGTACGCCACGGCAGCCACAGCAAAGAGAAAGTCAATTGACTAGCACGTCACGTGCGCTTGTCAACGTAACGCGATGGGCGTTACCGAGCGGCAATCCCCTCCTCGATTTAGAGCGGGGGCAAAATTATAAATAGGTCGCGCAGCGCATTTGGTAGGGAATTCTGATCTTGAACCTAGCCTAAGCCGGAACTCTGTTTGATTATAATTTATATAATAAATACCTACAATCAAGAAAATTGTTTTTCGCTATCCTGTGTTTCAATTATATAAATAACTCAAGCGAGAGTATATACCCATACCAATCAGAGCCATATACAATATTCGTCGGCGCGATTATCTAAGGTAACTGTTTAAGGAAATTAACGTCATAAATAATAATCATCATCATCATCATCATTTCAGCCGAAAGACGTCCACTGCTGGACATAGGCCTCCCCCAAGTGTCGCCACATTGACCGGTCCCGTGCGACTCGCATCCAGCGGATAAATAATAATAATAAGTAATAAATATTGCTGGACATTACACACAGCGCCATCTAGTGCCACACTAAGCAACGAGGCTTGTGTCGTGGACACCAGATAGTTGATATACTACATAGATACTTTTTGTTTGTAAATACATACTTATTTTTTTTACGTAGAACCATGCATCACTTCTTACAGGTACCTAATTCCGGTATGCATGATATTTTTTTTTTTGTGAAAAGCGTATAATTATCTTAAAGTTGGTCCTATTTAAAATTGAAAAATCCTGTTTGGGCTCATTTCATGTACCTTAATGTGTCCTTAGTATGACAGTCATCGAAGGTCTTACAATGGAGACAGAAGGCAGTTGCAGGAGGTCCTAAACACTTTGCAGCAGCTATGTTGTGTTTGAGCTCATTTTATGCACCTTGATGAGAACTTTCTACCGAGCTAGGGAAAGACTATCATCGAGTGCCTAAGGATGAAAACGTAAGGCTGTCGAGGGAAGCCCCTAATTAGAAAAACACAGTAGAATATTTTAGCGATGAATGCAAATATTTCTGAGAAATTAAATTGTTACCCACTTGAATTTATACTTATTGTAAGGAGAAGAGTTGTTTGTTTGGTTGGTTGAACGCGCTAATTTGAGGAACTACTGGTTGGAGTTAAAAACATATTTTAGTGTTGGATAGCCCGTTTATCGAGGAAGGCTTATCTAAATATATAAAAGAAGAAACTGACTGACTGACTGACTGACTGACTGACTGACTGACTGACTGACTGACTCATCTATCAACGCACAGCCCAAACCGCTGGGTCTACAGACTCCAAATTTGGCAAGTAGGTTCCTTATGTGGTCTAGGGGTGCACTAAGAAAGGATTTTTCAAAATTCACCCCCTAAGGGGGTTAAACGGGGCTCCAAAGTTTGTATGGGGAAACAAGATTAGTTAGACTATTTTATTCGAAACTTCACAGGAGTGCTCCTATTGATAAATGAGTAGAAACGGGTTTCAGGGTTTTTAAGAATTCAACCCCTAAGAGGGGGAAATGGGGTGGCAAAGTATAAAAATCAATAAACAGCCCAAACCGCTGAGTCTAGAAATTCCAAATTTGGCACATTGGTTCCTTATATGGTCTAGGGGTGCACTAAGAAAGAATTTTTCAAAATTCACCCCTAAGGGGTTTAAACGGGGCTCCAAAGTTTGTATGGGGAAACAAAATTAGTTAGACTATTTTATTCGAAACTTCACAGGAGTGCTGCTATTGATAAGTGAGTGGAAACGGGTTTCAGGTTTTTTCAGAATTCAACCCCTAAGAGGGGGAAATGGGGTGGCAAAGTATAAAAATCAATGCGCAGCCCAAACTGCTGGGTCTACAGATTCCAAATTTGGCAAGTAGGTTCCTTATGTGGTCTAGGGGTGCACTAAGAATGGACTTTTCAAAACTCACCCCCTAAGGGGGTGAAACGGGGCTCTAAAGTTTGAATGGGGAAACAAGATTAGTTAGACTATTTTATTCGAAACTTCACTGGGGTACTCCTATTAAGAAATGAGTAGAAATGAGTTTCAGGTTTTTTCAGAATTCAACCCCTAAGAGGGGAAATGGGGTGACAATGTCTAAAAATCAATGCACAGCCCAAGCCGCTGAATCTAGCTCTAGAGATTCCAAATTTGGCACATAGGTTCTTTATGAGGTTTAAGGGTGCATTGAGAAAGGATTTTTCAAAATTTACCCCCTAAGGGGTTGAAACGGGGGTCCAAAGATTGCATGGGAAAATAAGATTGGTTAGACTATTCGAAACTTAACAGGAGTACTCCTATCGCTAAATGAGTTAACACTTGTGTTTCAGGTTTTTTCAGAATTCAACCCCTAAAGGGGGAAATGGGGTAACAAAGCCTGAAATTCAACATCATTGTTTGTATGGCAAATTGGGTCAGGTGTATTACAAAAACAACGATTTTAAGATTTAATGTGGCGGACCTGAAATACCATCATTCCCTGTTGGGGTCTTGGGGTGCGATTGGGTTGCAATGTCTAAAAATCAATATGGGTGTCGATACCGAGATTATCAGGGGTGCTGATTACGAAAATTGCATTTATTTTGAGATCCAGAAGATGACGGATTCGACATCTGTACAGGGTTGCTTCTGTATTGTTGATTTATTGTGATGATTGTGATAACGATGATTATGATTGTGATAATGATGATGATGATTGTGATGATGATGATTTTGATTACGATGCTAATGATTGTGATTACGATGATGATGATTGTGATAATGATAATTGAGATAACGATGATAATGATTGTGATTACGATGATAATGAGTGTGATAACGATGATGGTGATTGTGATTTTGATGGTGATTGTGACAGTGATGGTTATTGTGATAGTGACGGTGATTGTGAACCATCACAATCACCGACGCTATCACCAGATAGCGATGGTTGTGATAACAAGGATGGAGATTGTGATGATGATGATTGTGATTACAATGATAATGAGTGTGATAACGATGATAGTGATTGTGATTGGGATTGTCACAGTGATGGTGATTTTGACGGTGATTGTGATTGTGATAGCAATGGTTATGATAACGTGGATGGCGATTGTGATGATGATGATAGTGATTAAGATGATAATGATTGTGATGACGATGATAATGATTGTGATAACGATTATGGTAATTGTGATAGTGATTTAGATGGTGATTGTGATGGTGATTGTGATAGTGATTGTGATAGCGACGGTGATTATGATGGTGATAGTGATGGTGATGGTGATTGTGGTTGTGATTGTGACAGTGATGGTGATTGTGATAATGATGAAGATGATTGTGATTACGATGAAAATGATTATGATAACGAGGATAGTGATTGTAATAGTGATAGTGATTGTGATAGTGATTGTGATGGTGATGGTGATTGTGATTGAGATAATGATTGTGGTTGTGATAGTGATGGCGATTGTGCTGGTGATGGTGATTGTGATGATGATTGTGAAAGTGGAGGTGATTATGATGGAGATAGCGATGGTGATGGTGATTGTGATAGTGACAGTGATGGTGATTGTAATATTGATGAAGATGATTGTGACTACGATGAAAATGATTGTGATAACGAGAATAGTGATTATGATAGTGATTGTGATGGTGATTGTGATGGTGATGGTAATGGTGATGGTGATTGTCATGGTGATTGTGATAATGATTGTGGTTGTGATAGTGATGGCGATTGTGATCATGATGATTGTGATTAAGATGATAGTGATTGTGATTACGTTGATAACACTAGTTTACAAATTAAAATAAATTTCATGTCCTTCCAGTGAATTTCACATCGTTTTATTTAGTAACAGAAACTAAATGCAAACATATATTTGTTTTATTTTTATTACGTCAAAGAATGAAGTTATCAACACATTTTATTTTAAGACTACCCACAAGTTGCAACAAAAGAAGTGAAAATTACAGACAGTTAATTGCTGATTTATTACATAACTTTCAACGAATGGGTGTCAGCATGTCTCTGAAAATTCATTTCCTTCATTCGCACCTCGATTTTTTCCCTGAAAATCTCGGAGAAGTCAGCGACGAACACGGAGAGCGTTTTCATCAGGATTTGAAATTTTTCGAACAAAATTATCAAGGATACTGGAACCAAGCCATGTTAGGTGATTATTGCTGGTCTGATAAAAGAGAAACAGACACAAATAAATACAAGAGAAAAGCTAAGGCAATTTTTTTTTTTTTTTTTAATATTTTTGTAGGCCTTTTTTGTAAGTCAAAAATAATAAATATTTAGGAAATGTGACGTGTTGGATTTTTTTCATATTTTTTTTTAAACTCAGTATATCTCAAGTGATAAAAAAAAACACTTTTAATTTCAAGGACAAAAACCGTGTAAACTAGTGTAATTATTGTGATTACGATTATAATGATTGTGATAACGATGATGGTGATTGTGATAGTGATTTTGATGGTGATTGTGATGGTGATTGTGATGGTGATTGTGATAGTTATTGTAAGAATGGCGGTGATTGTGATGGTAATAGCGATGGTGATTGTGATGGTGATTGTGATGGTGATTGTGATGGTGATTGTGATGGTGATTAAGATGGTGATTGTGATGGTGATTGTGATGGTGATTGTGATGGTGATTGTGATGGTTATTGTGATAGTGATTGTGATTGTGATAGTGATGGTGATGGTGATTGTGTTAATGACTGTGATTACGATGATAATAATTGTGATAACGATGATGGTGATAGTGATAGTGATTATGATGGTGATTGTGATGGTGCTGGTGATTGTGATAGTTATTGTGAGAGTGGCGGTGATTGTGATGGTAATAGCGATGGTGATTGTGATGGTAATAGGGATGGTGATTGTGATTGTGATGGTGATTTTGATGGTGATTGTGATGGTGATTAAGATAGTGATGGTGATTGTGATGGTGATGGTGATTGTGATTGTGATTGTGATTGTGATGGTGATGGTGATGGTGATTGTGATGGTGATTAAGATAGTGATGGTGATTGTGATTGTGATGGTGATTGTGATGGTGATTGTGATGGTGATTGTGATGGTGATTGTGATTGAGATAATGATTGTGGTTGTGATAGTGATGGCGATTGTGCTGGTGATGGTGATTGTGATGATGATTGTGAAAGTGGAGGTGATTATGATGGAGATAGCGATGGTGATGGTGATTGTGATAGTGACAGTGATGGTGATTGTAATATTGATGAAGATGATTGTGACTACGATGAAAATGATTGTGATAACGAGAATAGTGATTATGATAGTGATTGTGATGGTGATTGTGATGGTGATGGTAATGGTGATGGTGATTGTCATGGTGATTGTGATAATGATTGTGGTTGTGATAGTGATGGCGATTGTGATCATGATGATTGTGATTAAGATGATAGTGATTGTGATTACGTTGATAATTATTGTGATTACGATTATAATGATTGTGATAACGATGATGGTGATTGTGATAGTGATTTTGATGGTGATTGTGATGGTGATTGTGATGGTGATTGTGATAGTTATTGTAAGAATGGCGGTGATTGTGATGGTAATAGCGATGGTGATTGTGATGGTGATTGTGATGGTGATTGTGATGGTGATTGTGATGGTGATTAAGATGGTGATTGTGATGGTGATTGTGATGGTGATTGTGATGGTGATTGTGATGGTGATTGTGATGGTTATTGTGATAGTGATTGTGATTGTGATAGTGATGGTGATGGTGATTGTGTTAATGACTGTGATTACGATGATAATTATTGTGATAACGATGATGGTGATAGTGATAGTGATTATGATGGTGATTGTGATGGTGCTGGTGATTGTGATAGTTATTGTGAGAGTGGCGGTGATTGTGATGGTAATAGCGATGGTGATTGTGATGGTAATAGGGATGGTGATTGTGATTGTGATGGTGATTTTGATGGTGATTGTGATGGTGATTAAGATAGTGATGGTGATTGTGATGGTGATGGTGATTGTGATTGTGATTGTGATTGTGATTGTGATGGTGATGGTGATGGTGATTGTGATGGTGATTAAGATAGTGATGGTGATTGTGATTGTGATTGTGATGGTGATTGTGATGGTGATTGTGATGGTGATTGTGATGGTGATGGTGATTGAGATGGTGATTGTGATGGTGATTGTGATGGTGATTGTGATGGTGATTGTGATGGTGATTGTGATGGTGATTGTGATGGTGATTGTGATAATAATTGTGGTAATTATGGTGATTGTGATAGTGATGGTGATTGTGATAGTGATGGTGATTGGTGATAATGATGGTGACTGTGATAGTGATGGTGATTGTAATAATGATGGTGGTTGTGATAGTGATTATGATGATAATAATTAGATTATGAAATTTGGCACATAGATAGTTTATAACCTGAATTAACATGTAGGACACTATTATCCCTTTAGTATGATCCAGTGGGACAGTTACCGAACTTCACGCGGGCGAAGCCGCGGGCAACAGCTAGTCTAAATATATAAAAGAAGAAACTGACTGACTGACTGACTGACTGACTGACTGACTCATCTATCAACGCACAGCCCAAACCGCTGGGTCTACAGATTCCAAATTTGGCAAGTAGGTTCCTTATGTAGTCTAGGGGTGCACTAAGAAAGGATTTTTCAAAATTCACCCCCTAAGGGGGTTAAACGGGGCTACAAAGTTTGTATGGGGAAACAAGATTAGTTAGTCTATTTTATTCAAAACTTTACAGGACTGCTCCTATTGATAAATGAGTAGAAACGGGTTTCAGGATTTTTCAGAATTTAACCCCTAAGAGGGGGAAATGGGGTCACAAAGTCTAAAAATTAATGAACAGACCAAAACGCTGAGTCTAGAGATTCCAAATTTGACACATTGGTTCCTTATGTGGTCTAGGAGTGCACTAAGAAAGGATTTTGCAAAATTCACCCACTAGGGGGTTAAACGGGGCTCCAAAGTTTGTATGGGGAAACAAAATTAGTTAAACTATTTTATTCGAAACTTCACAGGTGTGCTCCTATTGATAAATGAGTAGAAACGGGTTTCAGGTTTTTTCAGAATTCAACCCCTAAGAGGGGAAAATGGGGTGGCAAAGTATAAAAATCAATGCACAGCCCAAACCACTGAGTCTGGAGATTCCAAATTTGGCACATAGGTTCTTTATGGGGCTTAGGGGTACATTAAGAAAGGATTTTCAAAATTAACCCCCTAAGGGTTTGAAACGCGGGTCCAAAGATTACATGGGGAAATAAGATTAGTTAGACTACTTTATTCGAAACTTTACAGGAGTACTCCTATCGATAAATGAGTTTACATTTGTGTTCCAGGTTTTTTCAGAATTCAACCCCTAAAGGGGGAAATGGGGTAACAAAGCCTGAAATTCAACATAGGTATTGTTTGTATGGTGAATTGGGTCGGGTGTATTACAAAAACAACGATTTTAAGATTTAATGTGGCGGACCTGGATTACCATCATTCCCTGTTGGGGTGCGATGGGGTTGAAATGTCTAAAAATCAATATCGGTGTCGAAACCGAGATTATCAGGGGTGCTGATGTCGAAAATGGCATTTATTTTGAGATCCAGAAAATAGGGATTCAACTTCTATACAGGGTTATTGTTGATTTATTGTGATGATTGTGATAACGATGATGATGATTGTTATAGTGATGATGTTGATTGTGATGATGATGATTGTGATTACGATGATAATGATTGTGATTACGATGATAATTGTGATAATGATCATGATGATTGTGATGATGATTTTGATTACGATGATAATGAGTTTGATAACAATGATGGTGATTGTGATAGTGATGGTGATTGTGATAGTGACGGTGAATGTGATGGTGATAGCGATGGTTGTGATAACGAGATTGTAATGATGATGATTATAATGATTTTGATTACGATGATAATGATTGTGATAACGATGATAGTGGTTGTGATTACGATGATAATGATTGTTAAAATGATGATTGTGATTGTGATGATGATTGTGATGGTGATTGTGATTGAGATGGTGATGGTGATGGTGATGGTGATTGTGATGGTGATTGTGATTGTGATAGTGATGGAGATTGTGATTGTAATAACGATGATAATTATTGTGATTACGATGATAAATATTGTGATTAAGATGATGATGATTGTGATAACGATGATGGTGATTGTGATAGTGAGTTTGATGGTGATAGTGATTGTGATAGTGACGGTGATTGTGATGGTGATAGCGATGGTGAGAGTGATGGTGATTGTGATGGTGATGGTGATTGTGATAGTGATGGTGATTGTGATTACGATGAAAATGATTGTGATAACGATGATGGTGATTGTGATAGTGATTTTAATGGTTATTGTGATGGTGATGGTGATTGTGATAGTGACGGTGATTGTGATGGTGATAGCGATGGTGATCGGGATTGTGATGGTGATTGTGATTGTGATAGTGATGGAGATTGTGATTGCAATAACGATGATAATGATTGTGATGCCGAGGATGGGGATTGTGATGATGATGTTTGTGATTACGATGATAATGATTGTTAAAATGATGATAGTGATTGTGATAGTGATTGTGATGAGATTGTGATGGTGATTTGATGGTGATTGTGATGGTGATTGTGATTGTGATAGTGATGGTGATTGTGATGGTGATGGTGATTGTGATAGTAATGGTGATTGTGATTACGATGAAAATGATCGTGATAACGATGATGGTGATTGTGATAGTGATTTTAATGGTTATTGTGATTTTGATGGTGATTGTGATAGTGACGGTGATTGTGATGGTGATAGCGATGGTGATGGGGATTTTGATGGTGATTGTAATTGTAATGGTGATTGCTATGATGATTGTGATAATGATGGAGGTTGTGATAGTGATGGTGATTGTGATGGTGATTGTGATGGTGATTGTGATGGTGATTGTGATGGTGATTGTGATGGTTATTGTGATGGTGATTGTGATGGTGATTGTGATGGTGATTGTGATAATGATGGTGACTGTGATAGTGATGGTGATTGTGATAATTATTGTGATAATGATGGTGGTTGTGATAGTGATGGTGATTGTGATGATGATGGTGGTTGTGATAGTGATGGTGGTTGTGATAGTGATGGTGATTGTGATGATAATAATAAATTGTGATGATTATGAAATTTGGCACATAGATAGTTTATAACCTAAATTAACATGTAGGACACTATTTATCCCTTTAGTATGATTCAGTGGGACAGTTACCGAAGTGAGTTCTTTATGTGGTCTAGGGGTGCACTAAGAAAAGATTTTGCAAAATTCATCACCTAGAGGGGTTAAACGGGGCTCCAAAGTTTGTATGGGGAAACAAGATCAGTTTAACTATTTTATCCGAAACTTCACAGTAGTGAAAAGAAAGATAAGTAAGTAGGTAAGAAAGGATTTTTCAAAATTAACCCCCTCAGAGGTTGAAACGGGGGTCAAAAGATTACATGGGGAAATAAGATTAGTTAGACTACTTTATTCGAAACTTAACAGGAGTACTCCTATCGATAAATGAGTTACCATTTGTGTTTCAGGTTATTTCAGATTTCAACCCCTAAAGGGGGAAATGGGGTAACAAAGTCTGAAATTCAACATAGGTATTGTTTGTATGGTGAATTGGGTTGGGTGTATTACAAAAACATCGATTTTAAGATTTAATGTGGCGGACCTGAATTACCATCATTCCCTGTTGGGGTGCGATGGGGTTGAAATGTCTAAAAATCAATATGGGTGTCGAAACCGAGATTATCAGGGGTGCTGATGTCGAAAAAAGCATTTATTTTGAGATCCAGAAGATAGCGAATTCAACTTCTATACAGGGTTATTGTTGATTTATTGTGATGATTGTGATAACGATGATGATGATTGTTATAATGGTGATGTTGATTGTGATGATGATGATTGTGATTACGATGATAATGATTGTGATTACGATGATGATTGTGATAATGATCATGAGGATCATCATCATCATTTCAGCCGAAAGACATCCATTGCTCGACATAGGCCTCCCTAAAATGGGGGGTTTTGCCATAATCGCCACGCTTGGCAGGCGGGTTGGCGATCGCAGTGCGGTTGTTACAAAAGCACAGAGAACGCTGCAGCCCATTCTCTGGTAAGTCCCTTAGTCGCCTGTTACGACACCCACGGGAAGATATGGGATGGTGCTATTCTTTAAGTCCGACACCATACAGACAACATCACCATACAACAACATCATGATGATTGTGATGATGATTTTGATTACGATGATAATGAGTTTGATAACGATGATGGTGATTGTGATAATGATTGTGATAGTGATGGCGATTGTGATAGTGACGGTGATTGTGATTGTGATGGTGATAGCGATGTTTGTGATAACGAGGATGGAGATTGTGATGTTGATGATTATGATTAAGATGATAATGATTGTGATTACGACAATAATGATTTTGATAACGATGATGGTGATCGTGATAGTGATGGTGATTGTGATAGTGATAGTAATGGTGATTGTGATAATGATTGTGGTTGTGATAGTGATGGCGATTGTGATCATGATGATTAAGATGATAATTATTGAGATTACGATGATAATGATTGTGTTTACGATGATAATGATTGTGATGACGAGGATGGAGATCGTGATGATGTAGATTGTGATTACGATGATAGTGGTTGTGATGACAATGATAATGATTGTTAAAATGATGATAATGATTGTGATTGTGATGATGATTGTGATGGTGATTGTGATTGTGATTGTGATAGTGATTGTGATGGTGATTGTGACTGTGATAGTGATGGAGATTGTGATTGTAATAACGATAATAATGATTGTGATTACGATGATAATGATTGTGATTACGATGGTGATGATTGTGATTACGATGATGATGATTGTGATAACGATGACGGTGATTGTGATAGTGATTTTGATGATGATGGTGATTATGATAGTGACGGTGATTGGGATGGTGATAGCGATGGTGATGGTGATTGTGATTGTGACAGTGATGGTGATAATGATGAAGGTGATTGTGATTACGATGATAATGACTGTGATAGTGATAGTGATGGTGATTGAGATAATGATTGTGGTTGTGATAGTGATGGCGATTGTGATCATGATGATTGTGATTAAGATGAATATGATTGAGATTACGATGATAATGATTGTGATGACGAGGATGGGGATTGTGATGATGATGATTGTGATTAAAATGATAATGATTGTTAAAATGATGATAGTGATTGTGATCGAGATTGTGATGGTGATTTTAATAACGATGATAATGATTGTGATTACGATGATAATGATTGTGATTACGATGGTAATGATTGTGATTACGATGATGATGATTGTGATAACGATGATAGTGATTGTGATAGTGATTTTGATGATTATGTTGATTATGATAGTGACGGTGATTGTGATGGTGATGGTGATTGTGATTGTGACAGTGATGGTGATAATGATGAAGGTGATTGTGATTACGATGATAATGATTGTGATAGTGATTGTGATTGTGATGGTGATTGTAATGGTGATGGTGATTGTGATGGCAATTGTGATGGTGATTGTGATGGTGATTGTGATGGTGATTGTGATGGTGATTGTGATGGTGATTGTGATGGTGATTGTGTGATTGTGATGGTGATTGTGTTGGTGACGGTGATGGTGATTGTGATGGTGATTGTGATGGTGATGGTGATGGTGATGGTGATGGTGATGGTGATGGTGATGGTGATGGTGATGGTGATGGTGATAGTGATAGTGATGGTGATTGTGATTACGATGATGATGATTGTGATAACGATGATGGTGATTGTGATAGTGATTTTAATGGTTATTGTGATGGTGATTGTTATAGTGACGGTGATTGTGATGGTGATAGCGATGGTGATGGGGATTGTGATGGTGTTTGTGATTGTGATGATGTTTGTGATGGTAATTGCGATGATTATTGTGATAATGATTGTGATAATGATGGTGGTTGTGATAGTGATGGTGATTGTGATAATGATTTTGATAATGATGGTGGTTGTGATAGTGATGGTGATTGTGATGATAAAAATAAATTGTGATGGTTATGAAATTTGGCACATAGATAGTTTATAACCTAAATTAACATGTAGGACACTATTTATCCCTTTAGTATGATTCAGTGGGACAGTTACCGAACTGCACGCGGGCGAAGCCGCGGGCAACAGCTAGTACGTTATATAAGATCAATGAAAAATGTTGCAAATACAAGGTTAAAATTATTGCTTTAGAGAGCTTCCGTTGCGTGCGCTGCGTAAACGGTTAGTGTAAACGGTAAAATAAGTTACTCAACAATCATGCATCTATGACGGGATTATTCCTCTTAAAAAGTTCGCGATTGCACATTGGTTGACTCACGCTCTCTCTAACCCTCTCTCTCTCTCTCTCTCTCTCTCTTATGTAACGCAGACGAAGTTGCGTGGGGCAGCTAGTTATACATAATAATAATAATAATAATAAGCCCCCCAAACAACCACTCGTCCTGATTGAACATCTAATCACGTGGGGGGCGGATACGCGAAATTGAAATTACTGGCGTGGCTAATCGTGGCTCTGGAAACCCACTAAAAATGGAGACTCGTTCAAAGAGAAATCGTATAGGACCGCTGCCCGGGGGCGATTGCCGGGGCGCACCTGGAGCTGACGCTAGGTGTCACAGCATGCGATCCGTCAGCGGTGAGGAGTTGAACAGGCGGGCTCCCACCGACAAAGATACTACAGCCGAAATCATTGACAATGGTGACAGACTGACAGACAGGACAGACACCCCTGTAGAACCGTATAGTCCAAGCACAGTATCATACACACCTTCTAGGCGATCATCACCATCCATACCATCGTCACCAACACTTTCATCACCCCCCATCATTAGTTTAAATACAGTCACACCCACTCCGACCTTGAATGTTGCGCGGGGGGTATCTACCTTTTTACCCGCGTCCACCAAGGTTGGGAAAGCAAGAGTTCGCATGAAATGGAGTAAAGAAGTAAATCTATTTATCATGCGAACCTACCTACACATAACTAAATTAGAAACCGATATGACCGCATATAGACAACAATTGCATGCACTTTTCACCCGACAATATCCTGAAATTACGGTTTCAGAACAAAGAATCTCAGACCAAAGGAGAACCATAGTTAGAAATAAACTTCGTTCTCAAGAAGTTATAGATCAATTAAAAGAAGAAGTACGAACACAATTACTACAAGAAGAAATAGTAAATTATACAGATACTGACAATATCACACAAAACATAAATGGCATTAGTCATCAAGAACAAACACAATTGCTTAGCCAATCACAACTTATTTATGCCCAATCTCAACCGTACAGCCAATCACAAGCATACACACAAACATCGCACACATCCACACAAACCGAGTCCATTACCCTAACGCTAGAAAATGACATTGAGACCATAGTCGTCCCAGATCAACACTTAACAACTGACACATATATTCAAGAAATTAATGACAAATTTAGAACAACAATAACACAATACTCTGGGATGGACCCAGCAGCTAGACCGAGGTTACCCAAACTGAAATACACACCTCACCTATTTCGTTTAGTTAATTTGTTTAATGAGAGTATACTCACACAATTTATATCTGATGACACACAGCTTATAGACATACACCTACTTATATATTGCACAGCCGTAGTTATATCTGAAGAACTAAACTTTAAAATCACAAATCACACAGGAACCCCAAGAACAAGACAGAATATAGTACCAGCATGGCAACAGAGACTAGAAAAAGACATTAAAAAATTAAGGGCAGACATTGGTAGACTCACTCAATATATCAGCGGTTGCAGATCTAATAAATTAGTAAAAAGAGTTGAGATCATATTTAGAAACAATTCCACGCATACTAGACACGAAAATAGTAACCGAAAACCCGAAGAATTTTTAGACACCTTAAAACAAAAACTAGCACTCAAAGTTCATAGGCTCAAACGATATAAGAAAGCACAACAGCGCAAAAACGATAACGCCACATTTGCCACAAACGAAAAAATGTTTTATAGGAACCTACACACACCACAAACAGATACAAATCATGAAAATAACACAAACACACCTAACCTACCTTCAAAAGAACAACTAGAAACATATTGGGCTGGTATTTGGGAAGAGCAAAAACAACACAACGACAAAGCATCTTGGATAGCGGATGAAGAGGCAAAATGGAGAGATATTGACGTGATGGAATTCGTAGAGGTTACAGAGTCTGATATTATACACATTACAGCTAGATTACATAATTGGAAGTCACCTGGAATAGACAAAATACATAATTTTTGGTACAAAAAGTTAACTGCATTACACAGATCTATGGCAAAAAATTTAACAGATATTGTATTAGGACAGCAAAATATACCCGAATTTATCACAACAGGAATTACTTACATGCTGCCTTTTTTTTTTTTTTTTTTTTTTTTTTTCGGATGGGAAATCATCAAATAACCCCTCCCGCTCTGGGCGGAGCAGGAGGGAGTGTCAGACTTTTACTGACTAAAACCCATCCATGTTCCTTCATCGCCCTTTGTGTTCCGGGGCCACGGTATCTCTTTCGAATAGTCCCGCAACCCCGGCAGGCATCGGTCCTTACGGACCCCTTCCTTTTTGCTGACTCTCTTTGAGGCGCGCGTGGAACACGAACGCGCCGTCGACACGGCCTGTCGTCATGAGACGGACGGACGGCGAGCTAGCCCATAGCTCACCGTCCACAGGCCCGCGCCTACGGTGGCCGGGGGCCACGTGGTGGTGGCCCCCGACGCCCGGGGCGTCTCCCGCGGCGGCCGGGACGTTGAGAGGTTCGCTCCCTCTCACGTTCCGCCACCTCCTTCTCTAGCATTACTGCTTCGCAGAAGGAGGTGACGGCGTCCCATTCCGTCTCGCTCCGGACCATGGCTTGCACCAGGGCCGGACGCGAGAGGTCGCCGCCGCCAATCGCCGCTTCGAGGACACGGCGGTGCTCCGCCCACGCGGGGCACACCTCCACCGTGTGTTCCACCGTGTCCTCCGGTCGATCCTCACAATGGAAGCACCCGGGCGTTTCCTCCCGCCCGATTCGGTGCAGGAACCTCCCGAACACTCCGTGTCCGGTGAGGACCTGCGTCAGGCGGAAGGTGAGGACGCCGTGGCGTCTCTCAAGCCACTCCTCAACGAGGGGACTTATCGCCACTATTGTGGCGTGCCCTGCACGGGGTTGCGACAGTCGCTCTCTCCATGTCGCCATGAGATCCCGCCGGAAGTCTGTCCGCTGAGCGACAATTTGTCGCTGCAGCGGAGTTTCCCCCCGGCGTAGCGTCTCCGCGCGCCATTCATGCAGGCGCGCGAGGACTATCGCCTCCAGATCCCATGGCGGCAATCCGGCAAGGAGGCTCGCCGCCTCGCGGGCAATCGTGCGGTAGCCCCGGGCCAGCCTTACGGCTACTACCTTTTGGGGCGCGTTCAGGTAGTGGGCGGCACGCCGCCTCAAAGAACGCGCCCACACCGGGGCCCCGTAAAGGGCCATGGACCGCACGACTCCCGCATAGAGCCTCCGGCAGGAGGCGTTTGGCCCCCCCAGGTTGGGCAGGAGCCGCCTGAAAGCAGCCCCAGTCCGTTCCAGTTTGGGGGCCAAACGTCGGAAGTGCTCCACGAAGTTCCACCGGCTGTCGAGGACGAGTCCTAGGTACTTCAAAGTCGACTCGACACCGATGGATACCCCTCCTACCGTGAGTAAGGATCCCGGAGGTGGCGCATTCCGAGGCCCATGAAAGCTCATGGCCTCGGACTTGTGCAATGCCACCTCGAGACCCAGTTGCCGGATCCTCTCAACGACTGTCGCAACCCCGCGTGTCATCACTTCGGCCGCCGCCTCGTGCGACCTCCCCTGGGCCAGCACCAGCGTGTCGTCAGCGTAGCAAACTACGCTGACACCACTAGGGAGGTCGGCGCGCAGCACCCAGTCGTAACCGATGTTCCACAAGGACGGCCCTAGGACCGATCCCTGCGGAACACCGCACGACATCTCTCGCCGGTTCCATTCTCCACTGCGACCGGGGTAGATGACGGCTCTGTCCGTCAGATAGTCCCCGACCACTCGACGGAGGTAGGTCGGCACCCGGTGATACCGGAGTGCCTCCCTAATGCAGCTCCAGGGCATGGAGTTGAAGGCGTTGGCGATGTCGAGAGACACCGCCAAGACAACCCCACCCCTGGAAATCGCATCCCCCGTCGTGAGGGCTCTCACGCGCATGATGGCGTCCACCGTAGAGCGCCCCTTGCGGAAACCAAACTGGTGTTCCGCAAGGTCCGGCCCAGTCCCCGCAAGGTGCTCGGCGAGGCGGTTCGCAATGACTCTTTCAAAGAGCTTGCCCACCTCGTCGAGCAGCACCACGGGCCGGTATGCGGACGGAGAGTCCGCAGGGCGCCCCGGCTTCCGGATGAGGACCAGCTTCCCCGTCTTCCAACGAAGCGGGAACTGGCCTCTCTCCAAGCATGCGCTTAGGAGCCCCTCCAGTCGGGGCCCGAGAGCCTCCGAGGCCAGGACCCAGGCTTTGCCAGGCAAGCCATCGGGTCCCGGGGCGGTATTTTTGGCACTGAGCCTGCGTACCGCCACTCTCAGGTCTACCCCAGTCACCTCCGGAGTGTCGTCGTCGTCGTCCTGATGATCCGCTTCCAGCACCGCAGGCGGCGGAGCCATAGGCGGGGGTGGGTGTTCCCCTCGCGAAGGGAACAGAGTGCTCACCACGTCCTCCACGAGCTCAGGCCGGAGACTCTGCGTCAGTGGGGGGGCCCAGGGGCGGAGTTTGTCCCGCACTAACTTGTAAGGGCGCCCCCACGGATCTCTGTCGAGAGTCCCCAGCATCTCCTCGCGGGCCAGATCCCTGGCCCGCAGGACAGCCTCGCGGAGAGCAGTCTTCGCCGCTCTGTACCCCTCATATAGCTCCGCCTCAATGGCTGCCGCATCCGGTGGGCGGATGCGGAGCCTGCGATGCCTGGCGTACAGGTGCCGTGCAGCGACGCACGCTTTGCGCAGAGACGTTAGCTCTCGCGACCACCAGTACACCTGACGCCGGGCGCTTCTTGGCCGAACGCGGGGCATTGCCACGTCGCAGATGTCGGACATGGCCTCCTGGAACCACCCTGCCTCATTGTTTACGTCGGCAGGCCTGTCCGGTGATGTCACCCAGGCCTGCACGATCGAGGCTTCCAGGAGGAGCTCCCGGTCCAGCTGCTTCAGCGCCCAACGCGGACCACTCGGGGCCTGTTGGACCGGCGCGCTTGAGGTCTGGGTGGAGACGTCGAACCGGATGTACCGGTGGTCGGAATAGGTCTCCACCCCCTCCATGACACGCCAGTCAACGACACGCGGCGACAGAGCGGGGCTAGCGAACGAAATGTCCACCACCGACTCGCCCCGCATCCGCACACACGTGGGGACAGAACCCCGATTTAGGACGACCAGGCCCTTCTCCAGGGCCCAGTCTTCCACCATCCTTCCCCGCACGTCTGTGCAACGAGAACCCCAAGCCAAGTTCTTGGCATTGAAGTCCCCGAGGACAAGCACGGGGAGGGAATGGTTTCCGACGACAACACTCAACTCTGCGAGAGAGTTGTGGAACTCGGCGAGAGTTCGGCTCGGGGAGAAGTATACTCCCACCACTACGATCTCCCCGAACCGGGCTGCTACGCACCCCCGACCCCTCCTGACACCTTCAAGGGTTGGGGTACCGGCGGCGGCCGACGACACTATGGTCACTGAGCCGCTAAGGTCCGCCACCCAGTCTTCCCTGGGGAGGACAAAGTACGGCTCAGCGACCACAGCAATGTTAATCAACCACTGCGCCATGCTCTGGAGCAACAGATCCTGAGCGCAGGCGCAGTGGTTGATGTTCGCTTGGAGGAAGCGTAATGGGGCCGTTATTGGCACTCCATTACCGCTTCCTCCCTAGCCCCCTGCGAGGGCCCCTCTGTGGCGGCGACAGTGGCAGCGACAACGGTGGCAGTTGCGGCTTCGGCGGTGGCGACGGTGGTGGTGGTGGCGGCGGAGGGCCTCCCCTTGCCTCTGGTGGCCTTGGTGGGTGCAGCGCAGGCCTTGCTTCCAGCCCGGTGGTCGGCTGGCTTGCCAGCCGCCGCACAGGCACCGCAGTGCGGCGTGGCGCAGCAAGCCGCGGATACGTGACCGGGCTGGCTGCAACGGAAGCAGAGTCCGCTGCGGTCAACCTCCGAGGCGCACTGTACTGACACGTGGTGTCCCACGTGGCAGCGATAGCACCTCAGAGGTCTGGGCTCTAGCAGCTTCACCTGCGCTGAGACCCAGCCCACCAGTAGCCTTTGGCCCTCCGTTATGGCTTTAGCCGCCGTCACCGGGCAGCATACCGTAACGGTATGCATACCCGTGGAGTCCGGGCGAATGGCGCCTGCCCTGACCTGATCGGCAGGGCACCCTCCGGACCTGGCGACGGCAGCCACCACCTCCTCCTCGGTAACCGAGTCGTCCAGACCCAGGATGCGCAGGTCTGCGCATCTGACAGGCCTGGACACTCGGGCCTCGTCCGCGTTTAGGGACGCTCTGAGCTTTTCAGCCAGAGCGTCGGCGGACGAGCCGCTGGTTTCGCCGGGGATCTCCAGCAATCGAGCCCCTGTCGCGGTGACTTTAAGCCGGAGGCCCCCGGCGATCCCAAGCTCACCGAGGTTCACCGCCTCTTTCGCCTTCGCCAGAAGGTCGCGGTAGGTCACGCCCCTCTTTTCCGCGTCCGGCTGTAGTGTGATCACTACAGCCGCGGTCTTCGGGGCGCGCAGCCTGGCCGCGATCTTTCGCGCCCTGAACTGGCGCTGCCGCTCCACATTTCGGGCCTTTTTGGCCGCCTTCCTCCCCTTCTTCTTCTCCCCGACCACCTGCCATCCGGCTTCAGCCGCAGGTGTCGGGGGCTGGGGGGGCGGTGGCGGCGCCGGCGACTGGCGTGCCGCTGGCGCTGGCCCACTCGCTGCTGGCCCATTCGCCGCTGGCGCTGGCGCCGGCACAGTCTCCGCCTGTGCGGCCGCCTTGCCCTTCCTCCTCCTCCTGGGCGCCTTCTTAGTCGGCGCCGGTTTCGCCGGAGCCGACTTCCCAGGGGGGGGTGCCGCAGCTCTGCCGGTGGACTGGCTCGACGGCCCAGGCCCGGGTGTGGCAGCCGCAGCAGCCGCGTATGACGCCGTGCTCGGCATCGTGCTCGGGCCCGCGGCTGCCTTGTTTGCACCCAGGGCGGGGCGCAGAACAATTCCCTCCAAGACGGAGAACCGCGCCTGGAAAGAAGCCAGCTCCTGCCGAACCAGGTTCAGGACCTGGTTCTCCACCGGCACGGGCTGGGCTTGTCGCTGTTGCTGCTGCTGTTGTTGGCCCCCATTTGGAGGCGCAGCACGGCTACCAGCCTTGCGCAGATTGGCCAGGTCTGCGTGGAGCTTGGCGTTCTCCTTTTGGAGAACCTCCATGGCGGCCGTCAGGCGGGCCACCTCCTCCCGCAGCTTGGCCAACTCCTCTCCACCTACCGGAGGCGGAGGAGGGGAAGGCACCGCAAAATTGGCCTCCGCTGCCGCCAAGATGGAGGCGGAAGCCGCGGGCTTACATGCTGCCTAAGACTAAATACACATCAGAGCCTTCCCAATACAGACCAATCACATGTTTGCCAACAATTTACAAAATACTAACTTCTGCAGTCACAAAGAAAATTAACTCACACATTATACAGCACAACATAATAGCAGAGGAACAAAAGGGATGTAGGCAGGGCCACATGGGATGCAAAGAACAGCTGATTATTGATTCCACTATTCATAAACACGCCACCTCAAAAAACAGAAATCTCCATTGCACCTACATTGATTACAAAAAAGCTTTCGATAGTGTACCGCATTCCTGGTTAATACAAATTCTGGAGATCTATAGAATAAACCCGAAAATAGTTGATTTTATGCGCCATGTAATGCTACAGTGGAAAACCACATTACAAATAAATAGCAGCAACAATAATGTTACAACACGACAGATATCTATCAAAACAGGCATCTACCAAGGCGATTCTCTGAGCCCCCTGTGGTTCTGTCTTGCCCTCAACCCTCTGTCTCATTTGCTGCAGCGCTGCGGGGCCGGATACTGCCTCAAACACGCCACAGATGAAATAACAATATCACATCTAATATACATGGATGACATCAAACTTTATGCAAAATCAGAAAAAGATATGAAGAAATTAGTAGATATTACAGCAGAGTTTAGTCAGAATATTAACATGCAATTTGGATTAGAAAAATGCAAAACACTTCACATTGTTAGAGGCAAGGTGCGACCCGGCGACTATGCAGTGAATGAGTCAGATTCTATAACCGCATTGGAACCGACTGACTTGTATAAATACTTAGGGTACACGCAACTAAAAGGTGTTGACCACGTTAAAACTAAAGATACACTAACTACAGAGTACAAGAAGAGAGTTAACGCTGTCTGTAAAACCCAGCTCTCAGGTAAACATCTCATTAAAGCCTTAAACACCTTTGCTATTCCAGTATTAACGTACTCATTCGGAGTTATAAAATGGACTAAAACAGATACAGAACAATTACAACGAACTACACGAACAACATTCACGAAACATAACAACCTTCACCCTAAATCCGCCATAGAGAGACTAACTATTAAACGAGAACATGGAGGGAGAGGCCTTATAGATGTCCAGCACCTATGGCGGAAACAAGTTAGTGGACTAAAATCATTCTTCCACACAAAATCCCGCAATAGTAATATACATAAAGCCATAGTAACAAACGATCTTAACTACACTCCACTTAACCTAAGCGATCAGATAGAAACCCAAAACACTACCAATGATGACCCGCAGACACAAAAAAATAATGACTGGAAGAGAAAAGTACTCCATGGTCGGCACCCTCATGACCTAGAGCAATCCCACATTAACAAATTAGCGTCAAATAAGTGGCTAAAAATAGGCAACTTTTTTCCAGAAACCGAAGGATTTATAATAGCAATTCAAGACCAGGTCATCAACACAAAAAACTACAGAAAATACATAATCAAAGATCCTACAGTAACTAATGACAAATGTCGCAAATGTCACGTCCACCCAGAAACTGTCCAGCATATAACAGGAGCATGCACAACTCTCACGCAGCCAGACTACACTCACAGGCACAACCAAGTGGCCAACATCATTCATCAAAAACTAGCACTCAAACACGCACTCATTCAAAATACCAACACTCCTTACTACAATTATAAACCTGAAACTACCCTAGAAAATACAACACATAAGCTTTACTATGATCGCGCTATTCTGACTGATAGGACGATCCACTACAACAGACCGGATGTAATCCTACAAGACAAAATAAATAAAGTTACATACCTGATAGACATCGCAGTCCCAACACTCACAACATACAGAAAACAATCACTGAAAAAATAAGTAAATACGCAGAACTTAAAGAAGAAGTTACTAGAATCTGGCGACAAGAAAAAGTATATGTAGTTCCAATAGTCCTTTCCACAACCGGGGTAATCCCAAATCATCTCATCCATAGCTTAAAATTATTATACCTTAAAGAAACCCTCTACATTACACTGCAAAAAGCTGCTATTTTAAATACATGTAGAATCGTTAGGAAATTCATGCAGATTGAAGAGAACGAGATAGGACCCCATCACAACACAACATCATCAAACTAACACACCACACACTGCATTTACTTTGGCTTCGGCCCGTAAATGTAGTTGAAATCCAGTCTAAGGGCTGAGAAGAAAAAACACTTTCGATAATAATAATAGGCCTGACATTGTGGTGATAGATCGATTGGAGCGTCGCGCAATGATTGTTGATATAACGATCCCGCATGACGAGAACCTCGTGAAAGCAGAGAAAGATAAACAATTCAAATATCTGGATCTGGCTCGCGAGGTTGTCGACATGTGGGACGTGAATACAGCAGTCATTGTGCCGATAGTCGTATCGGCCAATGGCCTAATAGCCAAGAGCCTCGACCAACATCTTAGGAGGCTCTCGCTTGGCAGCTGGATCAAGGGCTTGATTCAGAAAGCAGTACTTCTGGACACGGCACGTATCGTTAGGAGGTTCCTCTCTCAAGAGCCCTGACCACCGGCAGCTCGGACCCTGTTCCCAGCGCTGGTGGGCTACTGTTTTTTATATTTTTAAATGTTTTTTTTATATTGTTTTATTAAGAAATATTTAAAAATGTTAAAAATATGTATGTAGAAGAATAAATGAAAATAATAATAATAAATTCTTTATTGACATAATAAGTTTCATAAAATATTTGAAGCCTCTGACTTCCGAACTAGGTGTACCTGTATGTCAGGAGTCAGATAATATCCCTAACTCGGAAACAAATGTCCATGCTCATCACAAAAACATTTGCTCCGACCGGGATTCGAACCCGGGACCCTAAGAACGTAAGGCAGCCTCACTACCGCTGCGCCAATCGGGTCGTCAATGACTGTACATTGTCAATACAGCTACGAAAACATAATGTACGTAAGAAAAAACTATATTTTTTGGTAAAGGAGGTGACAGACACAAGTACAATACTAGAAATAGGGACCAATTAGTTTAGTCAGGCTTCAGACTCGCTAAAGTAGACTCATCTTTCATGGGGTACTGTTTGAGATGCTATAGTAAAATTCCACAAAGTTTTCTTGAACTGAATGAAACAAAATTTAAAACATGCATTAAACGCACACTTTGTAAGCAAGCATAATACAAATTGGACGATTATATCGCTGATAAAAATGCTTGTCTCAATGCCGGTCCTGCTCCACAAGGACAGGGGCGCATTAATGGATAGCACTAATTGTATTGTTGGAGCTGCTGAAGATTGTACAACTATCTTTGTGTTGTATAAATTCAATATCTTTAATATAATTCTAGCTGACCCGCGCAACTTCGTCTGCGTCACATGAGAGAGAGAGGATTAGAGACTATGACTCAACCGAAGATAGACATAATGCTATCGCGGTTGTTTTTTAGAACGTTTTAAAACGAACAATTCCCCAATACATGATTGTTGCGTAACTTTGTGGATGGGGGACCTGGTGATTTGTAATACAGGCATTTTACGCCTAACTCAGACACCAGCTCCTCACATTGCCAAATAAACAAATAATAATGTGAAACCTAGACTAAGTTTGTCATTGTGAAGAGAAATAAAGAACTTTATTATTATTATTTATTATATTACTTTAACCGTTTATGCAGCGCCCGCAAAGGAAGCTCTCAAAATAAATAAATTTTCCTTGTTTTTGCAACATTTATCATTGATCCTCCGTTCCTTTTAATTATAGCGTGATGTTAGATAACCTTTAGCCGTCCTCGATAACTATTCAGCACTAAAAGTTTTTTTTAAATTTGAACCAGTAGTTCCTGTAATTAGCGCGTTCAACCAACCAAACAAACGCTTTAGCTTTATAATATTAGTAGATATAGATCCAAGTGGGTAACAACTTAATTTCTTCGATATATTTGCATTAATCGCTAAAATAATCTACTTATGTTTTTCCAAAAAAGGGCTTGCCTCGACAGTTTACGTCTTCATTCTTGGACACTCGATGACAGTCATACTCCAGCTAGGTCGAAAGTTCTCATCAAAGGTGCATGAAATTAGCCGAAACACGATTTTTCAATTATAAATGGGACCAACTTTGAGATGTACTATCGAGGACACTCCCGCCTGACCACCACTAAGCTTATTTTTGCTTGCACTCGCAACATAGAAACGCTCTCTAGCCCCGCCCCGTTGACTTTGTATAGAAATAATGAATGAAAAGATACCGAATCGGCCGAGCGCACTGACGACGCACGCCAAACGAGAGTATATTTATATATTATAGAGTATTGTTATTTTGCGCGCCAAAGTTGAGGCTTTCCTAATAGGCCCAAACTCTAAGGGGGCGTGGCTCGGCGCCTCCGCATGTTTTAAGCGAAAAAAATTTAAAATGGTCAAGCGGAAAAGACCTTGACTGTACCTACGCTTTTCACAAAAAGAACCATGTACGGACTTCTTTATAAAAGTTATCCGCTGTCATATATAAAAAATACGCGTTGAATTGAGAACTTCCTTCTTTTTGTTTCGTCGGTTAAAAAACCAATCTTGAGGCACCTGACACGGGCGAGGGTCATTCGATTCAGAAAATGGAGTGAAATGAACAACGCTATCTATCGACCAAAATGTTAAACTGCTAAAGTATATTATGCTATATATATTTTTTAAAGCCGGTCAGTTGATTTAAAAGTTATGTGGTGAGCACATTTTTAGTCATTGGTACCATTTTAGTTCAACAGATGTCGCTGCATGTATGTATCTTACATTTGATGATTAGTTTTTCTTGAAAACTTTAAGTTCATATATCTTTTGATAGAATTCACAGTCATCGACGGACTACTATAAGTGACGCACGCGCGGACGCTAAACTAACTTATACGTATACCCTCTGTTTTAATTAAAATGTCCAAGTGCGATAGTTTTAAAAATAATATAACTAAAACTTCACCGGGATTAGGGTGCAGCAAGTGCGAGCAGGTAGTGCATTTGAATCCAAAATGTACGGGATTAACCAATAAACAGATCGTTGCATTAAAAGCTGCATCCAGCCTGGAGCGGACATGCCAGGAATGTCAGCAGGAATCCCCGAGACGTAACTCATCCATCATTATACCTGAAGATGACGGTGAAGAGGACGATACACTAGTCCAAATAAATGCAAAAAGTTTAGTAAGCAATGTCAGTAAAGAGGTTGAAAAAGCAATTAAAAGCGAAATGGCAAAACTAAGCGATTCTTTGCAGTTCCACAGTGACAAACTTGATGAAGCATTGGAGTCTATGGAAGCTTTCAAGCGGACTATCAAGGCTCTTGAGCGTAAGATACGGAACTAATAAATAAAAATAATAACTTGGAAACCCGTGTAGGTGTATTAGAACAACGTCTGACAGAGATCCAACAAGAGAAGCTTGCAAATTACGTAGAGATCGCAAATGTGCCTACCCAAAACAAGGAAGATGTGAGACTAGTGGATAACATTGCACTTAAGCTAAATCAGCCTAAAGAACAGATCAAAAGTGCATGCAGACTCCATGGATGGAAAGAACAGTCGGCCAACATACAGTTATATAGCCATATAGTTAATTAGTTAGTCGGCCATATAGTTTTCCTGTACGTCTTCGTCTTACGTACGAAGACGTACAGGAAAACTGGATTACTGGCGCCAAAAGTGTCAAGCCAACTGTCTCTGATTTACTTTCTAGCGTAAACAATAATGTAAATGTCGTTTAAGTGAGAGAAGCCATGACAAAACATCATAAGCAACTATTCTGGAATGCCAAGCAGGAGCTAAAAGTCAATAACAACTTCAAGTACGTGTGGTTCAAAAGAGGACTGGTCAAAGCTCGCAAAGAAGACGGTGGAAAAGTTATGATCATACGAACTATGAATGACATACACGGACTAGCTATCAACAAGCAGTAAGTCGGCATGCCATCGCAATCGCAAGTTAACAAAGCATTTAACGAACATAACTAACGGCAAATTCTTTTTGTGATATTAATGAGATTAATGACTGTATAAATGTTAACGACTTCATTAAATGTACCCCTAGCCATCAATTTAACCTATTCTGCATGCATATTAATATTTGATCAATAATCATAAACTTCTCTGCATTAGAACAAATGATCATAAGCGCACAAAAATGTATCGATGTCATCATTCTAACTGAAAGTAATATATCAGAAAACAATAGTGTTTTGTATCAATTAAGTGGGTATCGAATGTACACAGCCTTGCGTAAGTCCCGAAGGGGTGGTGGCATTATAGTGTATGTGAATAGTAAACATAAATGTAGCCTAATAAAAGTAAAAACTATACACTTTGAAAGCTTATACTGTACCGTCATCGACCACCTAGCTCGAGTAAGATTCTATTTGTCGAACTACAAACTTCACTACAAAAGTTCACTATAAACACAGAATTGTACGTATTGGGGGACACTAACATAGACTTAAAACCGGCCAAGTGCGAGTCGGACTCGCGCACGAAGGGTTCCGTACCATTATCTATACATTAGACAAAACGGCAAAAAAATCACGTTTGTTGTATGGAAGGCCCCCTTTTTTTTTTTTTTTCGGATGGGAAATCATCAAATAACTCCTCCCGCTCTGGGCGGAGCAGGAGGGAGTGTCAGACTTTTACTGACTAAAACCCATCCATGTTCCTTCATCGCCCTTTGTGTTCCGGGGCCACGGTATCTCTTTCGAGCAGTCCCGCAACCCCGGCAGGCATCGATCCCTACGGACCCCTTCCCTTTTGCTGACTCTCTTTGAGGCGCGCGTGGAACATGAACGCGCCGTCGACACGGCCTGTCGTCATGAGACGGACGGACGGCGAGCTAGCCCATAGCCCACCGTCCACAGGCCCGCGCCTACGGTGGCCGGGGGCCACGTGGTGGTGGCCCCCGACGCTCGGGGTGTCTCCCGCGGCGGCCGGGACGTTGAGAGGTTCTCTCCCTCTCACGTTCCTTCTCTAGCATTACTGCTTCGCAGAAGGAGGTGACGGCGTCCCACTCCGTCTCGCTCCGGACCATGGCTTGCACCAGGGCCGGATGCGAGAGGTCGCCGCCGCCGATCGCCGCTTCGAGGACACGGCGGTGCTCCGCCCACGCGGGGCACACCTCCACCGTGTGTTCCACCGTGTCCTCCGGTCGATCCTCACAATGGAAGCACCCGGGCGTTTCCTCCCGCCCGATTCGGTGCAGGAACCTCCCGAACACTCCGTGTCCGGTGAGGACCTGCGTCAGGTGGAAGGTGAGGACGCCGTGGCGTCTCTCAAGCCACTCCTCAAAGAGGGGACTTATCGCCACTATCGTGGCGTGCCCTGCCGCAACCCCGTGGTTGCGACAGTCACTCTCTCCATGTCGCCATGAGATCCCGCCGGAAGTCTGTCCGCTGAGCGACAATTTGTCGCGGCATGGGAGCCACCCTTAAATATTAATTTTATTCTGTTTTTAGTATTTGTTGTTATAGCGGCAACAGAAATACATCAACTGTGAAAATTTCAACTGTCTAGCTGTCACGGTTCATGAGATACAGCCTGGTGACAGACAGACGGACAGACGGACAGACGGACAGACAGACGGACAGACAGCGAAGTCTTAGTAATAGGGTTCCGTTTTTACCCTTTGGGTACGGAACCTTAAAAACTGATAATCCTGTAAGACATAAATACAATAACCTGTTATGTAGCATGGGCCTTGTGTGACTGAACACACCAGAATAGCAATATCTAACGGGAAAATAAGTAAATCTTGTATTGATCATATCTATGCGCGATCCCGTACACAAGACCTATTTACCGCGGCACTCGGTACCACACTGGCTGATCATCGCGCTGTGATGCTCGCATGTTCTGGCGCGCGTATACAGGTTGTCCCAAAATACAAGACCTGCATAAATAATCATCAACTGAGTAAATGTTTCGATGGAATCCAGTGGGAAAAACCACAGAATATAAAATGTCCTTTAATCCTATATAATTTCATACATACAAAGTTCAAAGAATGTTATAAAAAATCTGAATAATAAATCAAAATTAAAATTAGTGCATCTCGTAGTAAAAATGAATGGATGAATAAAAAAATAATCAAAGCCTGTGAACATCGGGATAAATTATTCATGAAGTGGATAATAAAGACTCCAATAACGTAGTCCTAAAACAAAAATACAATAAATCAAGGAACTATGTAAATATTATAATAAACAAAACTAAAAACAATAACATAAAATCAGAAATTGTATCAAATAAGAATAATACTAGATAGCTGTGGCAAATTCTTAATCGAATTACGGGAAGAATAAAAAATTCTATTGATGATGCTATTCAGAATTCATTTATTAAAACTAACTTAACTTCTACAGATATTGCTAATAACTTTGCGCATACTTTCGATAAAAGCGTAAAGCTTATTATTCCTAATTGTTCGAAACTATTGTTAAATAAAGCAGAGTACACAACTCCAGCGAATGTTACAATGCGTGTAAAGCCTGCAGAGCCTGACTCAATTAAAAAAGTTATAATGTCTTTGAACAATAATAAAGCCCCAGGAATAGATCGAATTAGAGCCATAGATATCAAAATGTTGGGCACGACAATCACCTCCGTGATTTCAAAATTAATTAATCTATGCATAATAACATGCAGATATGCATCTACACTTATCAGGGATTGTCAGACCGATTCACAAAAAGGGAAGCAGGCTGGATTACAACAACTACAAACCCATTACTATATTGCCTACTATAGATAAAATAATAGAGAAATACATTTGTAGACAAATACACGAATTCTATGAAAAAAATAAAATCCTAAATGACAAACAATATGGCTTCCAACCAAAAAAGAATACCACACAGCTGTTATCAACGTTCACAGATAGTATTCATAAACACTTAGATGAACAAAAGCACGTTTTAGTAGTATTTATAGACCACAGCAAAGCATTCGACACGCTCAGACATGACCGGTTACTAGTGTGTCTTCATGACAGCGGAATTAGAGGCAAGCTACTCGATTGGTGCGAAAACTATCTTGATGACAGAAAATACATGGTAAAAGTCAGTGACGTGACTAGTGAACCGGTCATCGTAACTGAGGGAACGGCGCAAGGCTCGGTCCTTGGGCCACTGCACTACCTCACTTATGTTTACATAGCCTTGTGAATGTCACAAAAAAGTGCGAGATATACCAATTTGCCGACGACACCTGCCTTGTAGCCGCTGGACGGAGTGTTAGTGATGCCCAAAGGCAACCACAGGAGGACTTTGATTTGTTGGCTAAATGGTCTCATGACGCTGGTGTATTAAACGCTAATAAGACCAAGTTAATGTACATCAGTAGCAGTCAAAATAGAAGCTCTTCCTTGCCGAAACTAACATCTCACTGCCATGACTGTTTGCATGATAAAGTAGCCAAGCCTTGCAGTTGTGACTCCATAGATCTCGTAGATAGCCAAACATACCTAGGACTTACCATTGATAACCGACTTAATTGGAAGGAGCACATTAACGGGGTTTCTGATAAACTTAGATGTATATTAGCTAAATTCTCTATTATAAAATGCAAAATTCCATATCAAACCCTGTTAATGCTTTACAAAGCCCTGGCCGAATTAACGATATCCTATGGTCTGTCGAGCTATGGTAGAACATATAAGACTCACCTTGACCAAATTTACGCACTTCAACTACGTATATTAAAAGCAATTGTCCCGCATAACATTAAGAAGAAATTCATAAACGACTACCGTAAATTGTTTGAATTCTGTAAGATATTACCTATACATGAAAAAACTAAATATGTACTATTAAAAGAAGAGTTTTTTAATGAAAATCTAATGAGAACCAAGACCATGCATGTGAATGAGACTAAGACTCGTAGCGTTCTCAATGCTAAGCTGTTACTTCCAAAGTATACGAATTTGCACGGCAAGAGATCACTAAAGTATATAATACCTTACCTTATTAATCAAATACCTATAGCATTGAGGGATACATTAACGCAGAAAAACATAATATCCAAATTAAAGCAACATTTTTTACAAAATATTAATACCTAAGATAGATAGAACATAACATATTTTTTTTTTATTAAATAATAAACTTGCACTAGCACACTAACTAAACGAACAACCTGTATTGCCCGATCCAGACTCTCCACGAGGCTACACGAGGGAACGCGAGTACGAGAGTGTGGACGGTGCGCTCGTGTCCTCTCGTGTTCCCTCGCCTCGCCTCGCTGTCGCTCCGTTTTGTGTCGGTTTTTCGGACGCGAGGTGTGAGGCGAGGGAATCATCCACACTCTCGCGCTCGCTCACTTTGTTGTAACTGCTGCAGAGTAAGGAAATAGTTGAAATCTTTTTTAAGTAATCAAGAAAGGCTACTATACCGTTGAGGAATTTAAAACTGACAAATTGTGAATCGATTGATCCTGTAATAACATTAACTTGACGTAAATGTAAAATAATATTAGGTGCTGATTGAACGAACTGATAATAATGATTAATTATAAAATAATAAATACAAAATTGATTAATGTTTTGTATAATTAATGTAATATAAATAATTTTAATATAATATTTGTAATGTAAACAATTTTAATGCAATTAATTGTAATAATAACTAGAATCAATATTTTAAGTAATCTAATAATTTTATATATAAAATATTTGCGGTGCCCTTACAGGGTGCATGTCTTAATACTGTGTCATTAAATTTTAATGCATGCCTAATAACCAGTGTTTTACATGTTAGCAAATAACTAAATAAATAAATAATATTTGTAGGCACATAAAGTAGCTAACGCAGTCACTTCAATCACATCCATCTTGTAGTAGACGTAGCGGGCAAGTGAATAAATCGAGAGTGTGGATTGCTAGCACTCGTGCAGCCTCCACTCGCCAAGACTCGTGCAGAGAGCCTCTAGGAGGCGCCTCGCGAGAGTCTGGATCGGGCATATCATTTAAAACTTCCTCCACTACTTCTGTTTTTTTATGAACGGACGCTCGGATTGGTCACCGAGGTTCGCTCGTTGGTATGTATTAGATATTATTTCGCCAAATACCCGATGTAACGTTTGTGATTGTTTCTTTATTTTTTTAACTAAGTACCTACTTATGTGAATATAATTCTATATTATGTAGTCGATGATCTTGGTGCACGGTAAAACTCTAATGAGTTTATGTTGGCACCAACAAAAATGTAACAAGTGTGTGTGTTAAGAGTATGTCAGCATGCTCACTCAAATGTCTCGCTAATGGAGGCGCGTGTGTCGGATCATTTAGTTCCCTTCAAAATATAAATATCAGCACCATTCAACTCAACCATGAGTTGAATGGTGCTGATACATGCGTCATGTTTGTGAACGAGTGCTGGCAGTTAGGACTGATCAGCTCTTGGTTGCCACGGCTTATTTGAATGAATAAAATACTTTTTGAATTGTTTTTTTTTTTTACTACGGACACCTTTCACGTGCACATCTTGCTTCATTGTTCTCACATAATGTACCATCTCAACATGAATGATGTAACCAAGATTTTGAAAAAATATTCTGATTTAAAAGAGTGTCCATGCAGTCTATTGCCCGTTCTTCTCCATAGAGATCTACGCTAGGGAATGGGCAACTACAGTACTAGACTGTAGCTACAATTAATTTTCAACTTTGTTTCGACAATTCAAAAGTGCCTGTAACTGGCCTACTTGAAATAAATGCTTTGATTTTGATTTTGACTCCCCCTTTTTTTTATTTTGACTCTCGCTTTTTTTTTTTTTTTTATTTTATTTTTTTTTTTTTTTTTCGGATGGGAAATCATCAAATAACCCCTCCCGCTCTGGGCGGAGCAGGAGGGAGTGTCAGACTTTTACTGACTAAAACCCATCCATGTTCCTTCATCGCCCTTTGTGTTCCGGGGCCACGGTATCTCTTTCGAATAGTCCCGCAACCCCGGCAGGCATCGGTCCTTACGGACCCCTCCCTTTTTGCTGACTCTCTTTGAGGCGCGCGTGGAACACGAACGCGCCGTCGACACGGCCTGTCGTCATGAGACGGACGGACGGCGAGCTAGCCCATAGCTCACCGTCCACAGGCCCGCGCCTACGGTGGCCGGGGGCCACGTGGTTGTGGCCCCCGACGCCCGGGGCGTCTCCCGCGGCGGCCGGGACGTTGAGAGGTTCACTCCCTCTCACGTTCCGCCACCTCCTTCTCTAGCATTACTGCTTCGCAGAAGGAGGTGACGGCGTCCCATTCCGTCTCGCTCCGGACCATGGCTTGCACCAGGGCCGGACGCGAGAGGCGGTGCTCCGCCCACGCGGGGCACACCTCCACCGTGTGTTCCACCGTGTCCTCCGGTCGATCCTCACAATGGAAGCACCCGGGCGTTTCCTCCCGCCCGATTCGGTGCAGGAACCTCCCGAACACTCCGTGTCCGGTGAGGACCTGCGTCAGGCGGAAGGTGAGGACGCCGTGGCGTCTCTCAAGCCACTCCTCAAAGAGGGGACTTATCGCCACTATCGTGGCGTGCCCTGCACGGGGTTGCGACAGTCGCTCTCTCCATGTCGCCATGAGATCCCGCCGGAAGTCTGTCCGCTGAGCGACAATTTGTCGCGGCAGCGGAGTTTCCCCCCGGCGTAGCGCCTCCGCGCGCCATTCATGCAGGCGCGCGAGGACTATCGCCTCCAGATCCCATGGCGGCAATCCGGCAAGGAGGCTCGCCGCCTCGCGGGCAATCGTGCGGTAGCCCCGGGCCAGCCTTACGGCTACTACCTTTTGGGGCGCGTTCAGGTAGTGGGCGGCACGCCGCCTCAAAGAACGCGCCCACACCGGGGCCCCGTAAAGGGCCATGGACCGCACGACTCCCGCGTAGAGCCTCCGGCAGGAGGCGTTCGGCCCCCCCAGGTTGGGCAGGAGCCGCCTGAAGGCAGCCCCAGTCCGTTCCAGTTTGGGGGCCAAACGTCGGAAGTGCTCCACGAAGTTCCACCGGCTGTCGAGGACGAGTCCTAGGTACTTCAAAGTCGACTCGACACCGATGGATACCCTTTCTACCGTGAGTAAGGATCCCGGAGGTGGCGCATTCCGAGGCCCATGAAAGCACATGGCCTCGGACTTGTGCAATGCCACCTCGAGACCCAATTGCCGGATCCTCTCAACGACTATCGCAACCCCGCGTGTCATCGCTTCGGCCGCCGCCTCGTGCGACCCCCCCTGTGCTGGCACCAGCGTGTCGTCTGCGTAGCAAACCACGCTGACACCGCTAGGGAGGTCGGCGCGCAGCACCCAGTCGTACCCGATGTTCCACAAGGACGGCCCTAAGACCGATCCCTGCGGAACACCGCACGACATCTCTCGCCGGTTCCATTCTCCGCTGCGACCGGGGTAAATGACTGCCCTGTCCGTCAGGTAGTCCCCGACCACTCGACGGAGGTAGGTCGGCACCCGGTGATACCGGAGTGCCTCCCTAATGCAGCTCCAGGGCATGGAGTTGAAGGCGTTGGCGATGTCGAGAGACACCGCCAAGACAACCCCACCTCTGGACACCGCATCCCCCGTCGTGAGGGCTCTCACGCGCATGATGGCGTCCACCGTTGAGCGCCCCTTGCGGAAACCGAACCGTTTTGACTCTCGCTTGAGTTGCTTTGTTGTTGTTGTGTCGTGCAATTGTAACAGAAATTATAGTTTTACCGATAATGCCATCAGGCATCAGTCCAAGTTCCCGAAGCACATCAGTCAGTCCTATTTGAATAGCAGCTATGCCCACGAACGAGTGAAGAATGTTGTCGAATATAGTCTTGTCGGGCGAAGTAATTATATGAACTATATCGATGCCTTTTGGTTCCAAAGATTGTCGGCACCTTAAAAAAAAACAGTTTGTTATTAATACAGAAAATGTAAGACAGAAATAAGAATACAGAATCATTTGTATCTTTAAAATATATACTTAGATTTAGATTTCTAAAGAAGCCTTTAGGCTGTAAGAAAATATTCAAATATCTACCGTTCGATGGCAGCAGCGAAGATAGGTATGCGCATGAGTTGCGCGCCCATACCCGCCCACTGCGAGCCCATCCCACTGTACACGAACCACAGCGGCCGTCGCGCGTCGTCGAAGTACTCCGACTGCTCACATAGACTGATAGTCTTTTCTTCTTCGTTCGTTTCTAGAATGAAGAAGCAAAACAGATAGTTATGGGAAACGCAGTTCTCTTGAAAGCAATAATTATGTTAAAATAACCAAGTCAAATTGGGACTGGTGAAGGGATGATCAATTAAAGCTGCTGGATAAGTGATCGAGGATTTATTAGGTGGTGTGAAATGTTTACGATGATGATGACGAGGCACTTTAAGATCATATCATCATCTGCTTAGCCTTTTTCCAACTATGTTGGGGTCGGCTTCCAGTTTTACCGGACGCAGCTGAATACCAGTATTTTACATGGAGCGACTGCCTTTCTGCCCTCCACAACCCAGTTAGTTACGTATACGACACCTCTTAGAAAGACTGGTAAGACTGGTTGTCAGACTTTTTGGGCCTCTGACTACCTAACGACTGACAAGGATATACAAATCTGACAGCCGGGACCAACGGCTTAACGTGCTTTCCGAGGCACGGAGGAAACTCGGTAAGTATGTAATGGGCGGTCACCCATCCACAGACCAACCTACGCAAGCATTATTCTGATTTAAAATAGTGTCCATGGAGTTTCTTGCCCGTTCTTCTCCATAGCGATCTACGCTAGGAAATGGGCAACTACAGTACTTTCACAGTTTTTAAGTCTTGTGACTGGGACTGTAGCTACACACATCAAAAGTGTCTAGGGATCCAGCATTTTTATGCGGATTTCTTGAGATTGAGATGTGGCTTTGTAATAAATTTATGATTTTATAAATTTATATGGATCCTTTTTGGTGCATTTCATAATTTGAATCAGGAACTCTCAATCAAATTCGAGTAAAAGATGAAAATAAGCTGTCAATATTTTCCCTATAAAAACATACAACGCATTGAAGACATTATTAGTGCTACTGTTTCCCTACTACTGATTAAAACCAACGTTATTATGGAGCGGCGACGTCATTTAAGCAGGGAAGAAATGCTCAGAGCCGTGGGAATGATAGAAGCTGGTTCCCGGCAACGTACTCTAGCTTTAGCTCTGAATACAAGTCAGAGTGTTATCAGTCGACTTTGGACACGTTACCGAAGCACTGGTACCGTGGCTGAGCGCCATGGAGGACGGTATCGCTGCACCACACGGAGACAAGACCGATACATTCAAATCTTAACTCGAAGAGCTCCAACAATAACCGCCATGATGTTAGCCGTGAGGCTTCATCACTCTTCAGGGAACTTAATTAGCGACCAAACAGTCAGAAACCGCTTGCATGAAGTGAACCTTCATTCCCGAAGACCGCTACGGGTACCACCTATAGCAATGCACAATCGTAGGATTCGATATCAATGGGCTCTTGAACACAGAAATTGGGCAGAAGAACAATGGCGTTTCGTGTGCTTTTCTGATGAGTCTCGTTTTGGTATGAGACCGGATACAAGACGTATACGACACTGGAGAACCCCTGGACGCCAACAGCGATTAAAATCCTGCCAGGAAGTCCATCCTTATAGTGGTGGAACCATCATGGTATGGGCGGGTATTTGGATCGGCGGAAGAACTGAGTTGATTTGGATCAGAAGCAACCTCAACGCTCAAATTTATGCTGAGACGATTGTATCAGACGTCATCGTTCCTCTACAAGTGCAAATCGGTCCCTTATTTCAGTTAATGCATGATAATGCACGACCGCACACCGCAAGAGTTGTAAGACAGACTCTCGCCGCAGCTAACATCAATGTCCTGCCCTGGCCTGCTCAGTCGCCAGACTTGAACCCAATTGAGCATGCATGGGATATGCTACAGAGAAGAGCTCTGCCGAATATGGAGGGTATCCAGTCGCAAGAAGACCTTTTTTTTGTTGTTGCAACGAACATGGGCGGCCATTCCACAGCGTGATTTGGATGAACTCATTTTGAGTATGCCAAACCGATGTTCTTGTGTTGTTAGTGTTCGCGGTAGAAACACGGATTATTAATTGTTTAAGTTACCCAATAAAATTTTAAAGAAAACTGTGTTTTCAGTCATTTTTTCGAACTTTAATGTTAGTGGTTCAAATGTCAAAAATCCCTTTATAAGGAAAATGGCAAATTTCTTTATTAATGCAAAGGTGACTTGGTTTATCGTTACTGTGACAAACGAAAACACTTTATTTGATGAATCCTTAAAGAAAATTTTAATTAATATCAATCAGGAGAAAAGTTATTGCAAAAATATATGTTGATCCCTAGATACTTTTGATGTGTGTACATTTAATTTTCATCTTTGTTTCGACAATTCAAAAGTGCCTATAACTGGCTTACTTGAAATAAATGCTTTGATTTTGATTTTGAAGCACGGCTTGACCTAACGATCGATCCGAGCGGCTGTTTTTATTTAGCTACGAGCTCCGAAGCTCGAGAAGAGGCACTATAAGATATTAATATAAAATTTACTTAAAATGATGAATCCTCTGCCCAAATGTCCACGAATGTTTGTCTGATGGATGTTGTGCAACAAAGCCAACTCTTCAGGATCTATGGGTCGTGTCTTCAAGTTCTCAAATACTTTCTGTACAGCAGTGTCTTGTCTCGCAGATATAGTCACAAGATGAGCGATACTACTGTTGTAGCGAGACAGATCCTGGAAAAAATGAAAAAATTTACGTTATGAATTTGACAAAGAGGATTTATTAGACCTAGCAGTGAGAATCATCTATACATATAATCAAACAGTAACGAAAGAAAAACTGTACATTGAGAATTTTCGAGAAAAAATAAGTGGCTTTTGTTAGCAAAACGTAACTGATGACAAAAAGTGACTTTTTAGATTTTTTGTCTGTTTATCTGTTTGTCTGTACACGTATGGTACGGCTTCACGCCAAAACTACTGGATAGATTGAATTGAAATTCAGCAAAAATATTCTTTGTAAACCAAGGAAGGTTTTCGGCTACATATTATCACGCCGTATGTTATGGGAGGTAAGCAATATTGATTTTAAAAGGTTTTTGTTCGTAATTGAATGCACAAAATTACATGTTATTTATTTAATTTTATTTAGTTAAAATAAAAATTTAACTCTGGGAACGTAAATAATCACGGTTGCGAGTTCAAATTCCATTGTATTCTTTAAAAAAATCGGAAATTCCTTTTTTTTAGTTTTTGCATTTTTAATGTGCATCAATGGAAATCTGAGAACTTTACATGTCCTATCTAATTGTATGGAGAGTTTCACACCAATTATTCTAAACAGATTAATTGGTGGTACAACGAGCTACACTATCATCAGTCAAGTCAAACTTTTGGTTCTAAGTTATATCTTACCAAGCACATTTGTTGTAGGTAATTGATTTAAGTATGTAATTCTTAGTTTTGTTCCTTGCTGCTGTTACCATATTTTTTATGCATAAATAATGTAGTTGTCTGTTAAATTAACGACAATTTACTTTTATTCATAATTTAATTTGGGTAAATAATATGTAGTTTCTGTTTTCTAACTAGATGGCGTTGGCGTCGAGTTAGATCGCACTATGGTTCCGTTCCCAAAAAGTGATGTTATAGGTACAACAAAGGTTTCTATAATCCTACAGAAACCTTTCTTGGCTCTCATCCGAGAGCGGCACATTATCATGTGCCGCTCTCATCCTATAGAAACCTTTGTTGTCTGTGTTCGTTGATGTGTTTAATTTTCCTGCGAGTAATAATTATTTTTCTACTTACTAGCAATTCTTACGTACTTATTCGATTATTTTTCATTGATTTCAATATCTTTAGAATCGGATTAAGAAGGAATTTTAGCTGTGCCTTTTAGAAAAAGATCAAACCTGTCTCGAAACTCAGGGGTTTCTAAGATGCACAGGTTAGTTCGATCCTTCGTTCGATCTCTCAAAACCCACGCAGAGCGTGAACAACGGCTAGGTGCAAACCGTGAGCGTAATGCACTAAGTTTGTCCGCAGAAACTAGCACGCAGCGCCAATTACGACTAGAATTTAAACGAGTCCGCACTAATGCTTCTCGATCTCAAGAAAGTGTGGAACAATGAAAAATGCGTTTAGCTATCGACCGGGATCGTCATTCTTTGTCTTGCGCATCCGAAACGGTTACACAGAGGGATCAGAGGTTGAGTCTTTAGAATATCCGCTCTGAGACTGCTCGATCACTTGAGAGCAGTCAGGAGCATGAGATACGACTTGCGCGTGACCGAGAGCGTCATTCTTTATCTTGCGCTTCCGAAACGGATACAGAGAGAGATCAGAGATTAAGTCTTCAGCTTTTCCGCACTGAGACTGCTCGGTCGTTCGAGAACAGTCAGGAGCGTGACACGCCAAGCAAGCGATATCGCGAGAAATATTCCACGTGAAGAGTATTTTCTGCTGTGAGAATAAATTTGAAGATCTGGAACACCTGTTGTGGAACACCAAAGCCCAGCGACACTATAACATATATAGGAATGACGTCTTATCAAAAGTTGTTTAGTCTGATGGGCTTCCTGTTGACTTACAAAAATGAAAGACCTGGAACGTCTCGAATCGTCTCGCGCATCACGTTATTTTCCCGTCCCTGGGCTCTTAGAATTCGACATCAGACGTTTCAGATCTTCAATTTTGACGACCCCGTTGTTGCTGGCATAAGCAACAGGATCCGCGTACGAAGTCGCGGGCAGAAGCTAGTGATAAATAAACAAAAAACCGGTCAAGAGCGTGTCGGGCCACGCTCAGTGTAGGGTTCCGTAGTTTCCCGTCCGTCACAATAAGTGTTCCCGCTTATGAGTTTAAAGGTGGGTATCCATTATGTAAAAATGCTTGCATATACGAATATACTACAAACTTAGTCCAGAAATTATTTTGTACAACTTTTTGTCTTTTTTGTACAAAAACTGTTGTTTCCATCAAGTTCAAAATGATTTTCCTAGAAAGTCCTTATAAAGTTCTACTTTTCAGATTTTTTTCATATTTTCTAAACTTATGGATCAAAAGTTAGAGGGGGGGGACACATTGTTTTTTCGCTGCAAAAGTAAAAAACAATGTGTCCCCACATTGTTTTTTACTTTTGGAGCGATTATTTCAGAAATTATTGACATTATCATAAAATGATTTTAGAAAACCCCTATTCATTTTTAAATACCTTTCCAACAATATATCACACGTTAGGGTTGAAATTAAAAAAAAAAAACACTTCCCACTTTACATATTTATTTTACCACTTTGTCGGCGTGATTGATATACATATTGGTACCAAATTTCAGCTTTCTAGTGCTAGCGGTCACAGAGATTAAGCAAGGACGGACGGACGGACAGACATGGCGAAACTATAAGGGTTTCTAGTTGACTACGGAACCCTAAAAAAGGTAAGTCCTGCTTTTTATCTTTTTATGTTATCTCCGTTCGTACCTTGGGTTTATAATGTCCATGCAGCAGCACGTGTGAGTTGACGCCGGTGACGGACATGCCGTTGACGGCGACGTAAGTACGGCGGAAGGGCTGGTGCTCGGTGACGACGCGAATACGCCCCTCGCGCAGTGCAGCCACGTCCTGTCGCGGAGTAGTGCAGTGCAGGTTGGCGGCCAGCTGACCGGTGTGGTAGCCGAGCAACACCTGTTGAGGATGAGAAATATCATCTGAACAGCTGAATTATCGAACCAATACATCTCTGAATATCGTTTCGAAATTCCAACAATGTCTGTACATGAGTTCACCACGAGCCAATTCATTTGTTTTATGAAGGATTAGCTGTTGCCTACCACCTTGGTTGGGGGGGAGATATTATATAGCTTTAAGCCTTGAGAAATGGGCTATATAATATATTATAATCTAATATATAAAAATCTCGTGAGTCATCAGTGTTTTTTATATCGAACTCCTCCGAAACGGCTTGACCAAAATGATATGTTTTTTTTTTGTGTATATTTGATAGGTCTGAGAGAATGGGTCATAGGCTATTTTTTAGTCTCACACATACACATCAAAATTTCCATGCGAACAAAATCACGGGCTAGTAATTTATAGGTAATGTTTTAATTCGAACCAGCAGTTCCTGAGATAAAGGCAGTCGACCAAACCAACTTTTCAGTTTTTTTGTCCGCGGCTTCGCCTGCGCGGATGTCGATAAATATCCAACGGGAACGTACTATCGAGATATAAAATTGTGACCTAAAGGTTAATCCAGATTATTAACGCTATGTGTGCTAAATATCATCCAAATTCGTTCAACCGCTTTTGTACAAACCGGACTAAATTTTTGACTCGAATATTCAATGTAAGGTTTGACTTCGTTACTATTTTATTTTACTTCGTCCGTCTATAGTATAACTTCTTTTTTCTAGATAATTATGAATGAATAAAACAATAACAATAATTATACAGGTTTTTTCATGACTAATTGAGTATTATACTAGATTTTTTTTTTGTCATAAATGGAAAGATCATATATATGTTTTATAACAAACAATTTTTATTTTATTTTTTTTCGCTCTAATTAGAAAGTTATTTTAGATTAAAAATACATTCTCGAACCCCGTACCGAAAACACGCCGACAGTTCCCGAATAAACCCGAGCGCGTATGTGACGTCACAATGTTAATACTTACTCATCGTACCATACAGCTTTTTGACCTAGCATCGATGATTTCTTGTTATTATTAAAATTCTGTTCCTCAAATACTATGAGTGTGCGTTAATTAAGAGAGTTGGATAAAAGGATCATATGCCAACACCATTAAAAGTAATATATTTAGCACGCAAGATTCTTAATTTACCCTAATAAAATCCAAGTGCGTAAATACGGTCATCGCCATATTGTGAGCCAAGGCTAGAAATCATAAAAAAATAGTTTTCGGACATCCAAGCTCCACTATGTTGAGAATAATTGACTCGTCATTTAATTATGTGACGAATTCATCCATAGTTCCATTTAAATAATTAATGGTAATGATGGTTTTGAAATCTAAAGTCGAAGTTTCGCGGCAATCTTGCGTGTTTACATTTTTATTTTTCACATTGTATCACACAGACGCATAGATTCGAAAACAAATATGACAAATATCATTCCAAATATTTTATACAACATGAAAATACCCAGATCTTAGCGTTATTTACTAACACAGGACCAATAACACGATTTGTATTTGTTATTGACGTTGACGACATGACATGCCGATATTATTTTTTTTAAATCTTTGTGATGTGTGAAAGCGATTATTCCAATCGATTATTTTTTTGTAAATTTGGATTAACTCGAGTAATTAAATTAAGGATTGTAATAATCGACGAATGGAAATTAAAATAACCTTGTTTTAAGCGTAAAAACAATAAATATTTATTATATTATTGTGCTTTTTTATAGGTAATCTTAATTGTATATTGTATTCAAACCAACCCAACCATAAACAGTACAGATTGATCCATGGCTAAATTCGCGCCGATTTTTTCGAAATCAAAATTTAAATTAGAAATGCACTCGCTGTTCAAAATTACATTGTATTTAAATTTACTATTTTTTGAAGTGATAACTTCTTCTGGGAGGGTGACTCGATTCGGAACGGTAACGAAGGAGTTCGGGAACGAAGTAGTTCCTGAATGACTGACTGATGGATCAATGCACAGCCAAACCACCGTAGAGACCTGAAACTTAGAGGGTGTGTTCTTTGTATGACGTAGGCATCCGATAAGAAAGCATTTTCCGAAATTCTATCCCATATTAGTGCTTTTGATTTAAATTACTTTTGACGTGACAACGTCTTATAAATTGGTTTGCCGGGTGACACTTCAAGAAACTGGGTCACGTTATGCGGCTCACAATGAGAGCGAGTGAGAGGCACGCGTCCCGCCTAAGAGCGAGAGAGACAGACATAAAAAGTTTATTTTACCACTCAAAGTCGTTGTCACGTAAAATTATCGTCCGTAAACCGACTTTACAGACAGCCAGTTTTTTTTTATTTTGACACATGTCTAAAAACCCAATCCGATTGTATTAAAAAAACTGACTGTACAAGAATCTTTTGGCGCGTGGACAAAATCTGAACTAACGCCACTAATTTGTTTATTTTTAAACAATTTCAATATCAAATAGGTAGTTCAACATAAATTAGTTTAATTTAAGTTATCACTTCAGTCTAGCGTCCCGTTAGTTGGAAATAGTGCGCCAAGGATCTTGGTAGGTAGGTATTGTAAAAATCTGTTGAAGTTTTAGAGTTGATAATATTTATCTATCTTTGGTGGATCAATCAAAACTATGCCTACCAAGATCCTTGGCGCACTATAGCCAACCTTCAGTTATTACAAAACAAAATTCACAATAAATAAATGATGTAGTAAATAAAAATACTCATAAATGTGAATTGCGAGCGCATTCCAAGTTTAAATTTAGAAACTAAAAAGCGACGCGAATTTAGCCGTAGCTTTGTTTCTCAATAATATAATCTCCTTCTCGTGAAATCAACCAAAAGCATCGAATAATTACTAAATTACATTATTAAAAATGATAGTTTATAATAATTAATAAAAAAAAATCAGTATTCAGTATCAACTCTTTTTTTCCAGACTTCATTTCATTGCGAGTATCGATTAGGCTGAATGCAACTTTTTAATCGTGATTGCAAAACTTGCGTTTGCGGTCAGCACTACTAAAAGAAGTGTTATGTTGCAACTAGGGTTGCCAATTTTATTTACAAGAAATAAAGTATATTTGGGTCTGAGAAGGAAAACAAACAGTATTTTAGAAAAATTAACAGTATTTTTGTTAAATGTTTTAAATAAATATTTTTTGTGCTTCTCGCATAAGTTTGTATTTTTTTTAAAAGACTCCATATAAGACACCATAGGCCTTGCCACAATCAAAACAAAAATTAAAATAAATGAGCTCAAAGCTCTATTTCTGTCTTCCCGCCACTATGTACTATTTATTCTGTGCCGCCACTTTGCATTACCTATCGCAAATTTTGATGCTATAAACAGTATTTTGTGTACTTTATTTTCGTTCAACAGTAAAAAGTATAATGTAGTGAAAAACAGTATAATACTGTTTTTAACAGTATAGTTGGCAACCCTAGTTGCAACATGGTTTTTTTTTAGTAATATTGTCAAGACTTTGATTGTGTTGTGCTTGTGTATGAAAATTATGTATGAATAATGACGAAAATAAGAACGCAGATAGAATGTTACTGTTTTCATTTTGACCTTTCCAGTTTTATTAGCAAACGAGAAGCTTCTATAAGTACAATATTTTCAGTGCATCTAGGTTACCTATTTTAGGAAGGGTGTAGTACTAAGTATTTTACACATATTTGGCAATAAACTGATGTCGCTGTCGTTTTACCGACCTCAACACGTTATTGTAGATATTAACTACAAACTTATTGTATGAAACAGCTGCCGTGACATATTTTTCATTATAAAATTTAATGCTGAAAGTTCACGAAAATTCACACTGTATTGTTGAGCAAGTCCTTTAACATTGTGACGTAGCCAACATGGCAACCACTTTTGGCGCGTTTCTAGTCACGTGACTAATTTCAAAATTTTATCAATTTTAAATTGTCTATAATAAATAAATAAAAAAGAATTGAGAGTTTTTCGCTTCTATCATTACTATCATTTATGATAAAGATTTAAATTATATTTAAAAAATGATGTTTTTTTTTTTTTTGAACAAATCAATTGTCCTCCACTACGTGTGATATTTGAGGAATACTGTAAAGAAATACCTACTGTAAAGGACCGGTATCTACCTTAATACCGTCCTTCACAGTATTTCTTTAAATACAATGTTTTTCACTAATTCGAAAGCGGGGACTAAAACAACCGGACTAATTAGCAGCAGCTCGCCTGTGCACTTCAGGATGTGACTACTGGTAATTAGCAGCAGCTCGCCTGTTCACTTCAGGTTGTGCCTGCTTGTAATTAGCAGCAGCTCGCCTGTTCACTTCAGGTTGTGCCTGCTTGTAATTAGCAGCAGCTCGCCTGTTCACTTCAGGTTGTGCCTGCTTGTAATTAGCAGCAGCTCGCCTGCTCACTTCAGGTTGTGCCTGCTTGTAATTAGCAGCAGCTCGCCTGCTCACTTCAGGTTGTGCCTGCTGGTGCATGCTTTATCGACTACACAAAAGCCTTACACTACACTACTACAGCCCATAACGTCCACTGCTGGACATAAGCCTCTCCCATGATGGGAGGATTTGCCGTAATCTCCATGCTTGACAGGCGGATTTGAGATCGCAGTGATGAAAGACTAACAGAAAACGCTGCTGCCCATTCTCTAGTCTACGGAGGCACAAGGTGTTCTGCCTCAGACATTAGTCGCCTTATACGACACCCGTCAGTGTAATTGGTTGGTTCTATTCTACTCTGCCGGATGCCACACGGCAAACTTAACACACGCACAAAAGCCTTTGAGTGCGTGAAATGGGACAAACTATGGAAAGTGTTACTCATAAGGGTGTTCCTAAACACCTCGTTGCTTTATTCCAGAGTCTGTTTACTGAAAACCGTTCTTTCATCAGGGTAGGCACGGAACATTCCAATGATTCGAACTAGAAAAGGAGTGAGACAGGGCTGCATATTATCCCCTGCACTCTTTATCATTATATGGGGAGCACATTATTCGGCAGACATTTAAAATTAGGAGAACGGTTTCCCCATAGGTGGAAAGAGATTATCTAACCTCCGATATGCCGATGGGACCGTTCTTTTGGCAACATCCATGGCAGATATGAGGGAACTGTTTCGAAGACTCAAGTTAGAAAGCGCCAACATAGGTATCGCAGTGAACAGGGCAAAAACTAAAGTAATAACAGTGGATCGAGCCGTAAAACTAACAGACATCACCAGCAAAATTCCTGGCATTAATACCGTCGAGCGCTACACACTCGTATACTTAGGTTCCCAAATCGGCAATGACGCCAGCTGTATCTCATTTATGCAACATTTAGGAAAAAAAAGGGAATTGGTATCAAAACCCAAATCAGATTGAGTCGAGCGCTGTTATTCTTTATCTTCCTGTTTGGAGTAGAAACGTAGACAATTCTGGCCCGAGAAACACAAAGGATTGATGCATTCGAGCTGTGGTGCTCGAATATTCACCTTTTTTTTTTTTCGGATGGGATATCATCAAATGACTCCTCCCGCTCTGGGCGGAGCAGGAGGGAGTGTCAGACTTCTACTGACTATAACCCATCCATGTTCCTTCATCGCCCTTTGTGTTCCGGGGCCACGGTATCTCTTTCGAACAGTCCCGCAACCCCGGCAGGCATCGGTTCTTACGGACCCCTTCCTTTTTGCTGACTCTCTTTGAGGCGCGCGTGGAACACGAACGCGCCGTCGACACGGCCTGTCGTCATGAGACGGACGGACGGCGAGCTAGCCCATAGCCCACCGTCCACAGGCCCGCGCCTACGGTGACCGGGGGCCACGTGGTGACCCCCGACGCCCGGGGCGTCTCCCGTGGCAGCCGGGACGCTGAGAGGTTCTCTCCCTCTCCCGTTCCGCCACCTCCTTCTCTAGCATTACTGCTTCGCAGAAGGAGGTGACGGCGTCCCATTCCGTTTCGCTCCGGACCATGGCTTGCACCAGGGCCGGACGCGAGAGGTCGCCGCCGCCAATCGCCGCTTCGAGGACACGGCGGGGCTCTGCCCACGCGGGAGGTCGCTTATCCACCTTAAGCCAACAACGCATCCTTTCGTATTTCGGCCACATGGTGCGTAGTGGCGACGAAAATTAAAAAAAAAAACCGGCCAAGTGCGAGTCGGACTCGCACACGAAGGGTTCCGTAAAATTGACTATATTTAGTATTTGTTGTTATAGCGGCAACAGAAACACATAATCTGTGAAAATTTCAACTGTCTAGCTGTCACGGTTCATGAGATACAGCCTGGTGACAGACGGACGGACAGACGGACAGACAGACGGACAGACAGCGAAGTCTTAGTAATAGGGTTCCGTTTTTACCCTTTGGGTACGGAACCCTAAAAAATTGATAATGTTTGCAAACACCGAAGGCAAGAGATCGCGTGGTAGCATAAAGTATTATGCTATACTTACGCTTCATATTCACCATTCATAATACTATTTATCATCCTTTTTATTTGTTTATATATCGACACTCAGCAAATCGATCTAAATACGATTCATTTACTTAAAAATAGCTGAAATAAAATAATTATTTTCATGTTGTGACACTTACGCCAAGCTTCAAATTGTCAAACTGTCAGTTAGTTTTTAATTTTCTTTCTGGTTTAGTTAGTCTATGATATTTACTTTTTGGTTTGTAAAATTTAAATTATTTTTGTCAATATGTGTTTAGCCATTATATTTTGTTGATTTTTACGATTTTTTACAAAATAACTTAATATTAAATTATATTATAAAATTCTTTACGCACTCATGGATATATCCTGGCCGACTACACTTGTCAGTTGAGATGATGGCCACACTAAGAAAACTAAGATTTGAAAGAAGAAGACTACTGGGGAGAAACGAGCTGACGGACAGCTGAAAAGTCTACTCTTGGATCTAATTAGATGAGCATCAGATAACCGCTTGGTTTTCGCTGTCAGATACTTAAATTACCCGGGTGATCCAGCTAAAGATCCACCTGGGACTATTACTCCCGATCTTTGGAAGCTAACTACGTGCCTGATTTTCAACTTGTCTCGCAAAGTTATCCTGACGCTGAGCTATTCTGGCCCTGAAATCTACGGTGCCCTACTACAGAGCTGAGCTGTTGGACTCTGAGATCTGCACGACGCCCTTCCAGCTGAGGTTTCCTGAAGGTGATCCTCGACATCTCTTTGGTATTGACATGACGCCTGTTCCCGTTCCTATAGTGGTGAACTCATTCTTATCCAACTAAGTGCTTGAACTATAAAACTATAGAGTGTGTGCTAGGTAGGTTTTTATAACTAGCTGTATTTTTTATCTTTCCCTAATTAAAATTTAATTGAACAAGTCTGCTTATCCATTTATTTTAAATAGGAGCAAGTAGATTTGTTACAAGCTCACCAACAAGACGAACCGATCAAGTCAAATACTCGTCGTTCTCTAAATTCTACACGGTTGAAAGAGACGCGATGGACAGAAGCCGATGGAGGCAGATCATCCGCTCCTAATGCAACCCTTAGGTTGACCACGGTCCTAAGACATGTAGGACCGACCCTAGAGAAAGAGACTCTTCACAAAAAAACACATCCTCCAAGTTTCATGTCTCTAGGACCAGTAGTTTGGGCTGTGTGATATATCACCCAGTCAGTGAGTCAGTCAGTTAGTTTACCATTTTATAAAAACAAACGAGTTCGCTCCCGAACACTATGTAGATTTCTGAACTTTAGAATCTTAGAATCTGACTATAGTTGCTGCCAGATAAAATGACAATAGCGGTCATTGACTCACCTACATTTATTAAAGTTCTTAACTTTGAAAACCATAAATAAGCTTGTTCAAGTCTTGAATCGTCATCTATCGTGGTCTTCAACATTTTTTTCTAATGAATTATAATAAGGTTCATTTGTTTTGGTTCGTATGAAGAGATTTTAGGGAAAGAGCAATGACCGCTATTGTCATCGTAACTGGCACCAACTATAGAACGATAATATTTGTGTTTTTCATTTGTTTTACATGGATCACACGGTAAAAGTTATGATGATGATGAAAATCCAGTGTGACCCCAATAAAAAAATTACCTTAGTTATAGCGGATATACCAGAAGCGGCCTCGCTATATCCAATGTTGGAAATGACGCTGCCAACTAAAAGTGTGTCTTCTTTTCCTTTGCAAAACACTCTTTCAATGGTCTCCAGTTCTGTTTTGTCAGCCTCAGGCGTACCTATAACAAAATTGTGAAAATCGGTACCTACAAATATTTTAAATCTTTTTTCTACATCTTTGTCTCTTTAATCTACTGCGCGACTGCGGATCTCGTAGTCATGAGTCCGATCTTCAAGTCGTATAAGGGATTTGAATTTTTTGGCCGGATTAACTTGCGCCATTTTGTTTTTTTTTTTTAGTAGCGGCCACGTATAAGACCTATATTAATTAATCGATAGCTGGCATAAAAAAAAAAAAAAAAACAAACAAGTTTTGTATGAGACAAGATGTCCTAAAGCGTTACCTTTGAGCTATCAAAGTTAAAGTCCATTCACTGATGGCATCTTTAGCACGAATTATACAGAAACGGCGTAAGGTGAAGGCGTGGCGCATCTTGCCGCTTCAAAACGTTTCAATACAAAATGACGCCGACACGATGTGAATTATACTCAAGCGGCGTGGCGCAGGCACGTCGTTTCGTCGCATGTTCCGCGTCGCTAGCAGTCGCGACCGGAGAGGCGCGCAAGCAGCACGACTTTTGTTTATACAGTAGGTGCAAAAAATGAAAACCGTGTTTTACTTTCGACAATAGAATGTGGAAACATTCAAGTGACATTTTATACACTGTAGGAAAACGATCAGGATATTTGCATAATTTTTCCATTATTTTAAAATATCTATGCTCTTGTGACATCTTCCACACAGGGTGCACCCAATCCCGTACAGGGCACGCCACGATAGTGGCGATAAGTCCCCTCTTTGAGGAGTGGCTTGAGAGACGTCACGGCGTCCTTACCTTCCACCTGACGCAGGTCCTCACCGGACACGGTTGTTTCGGGCGGTTCCTGCACCGAATCGGGTGGGAGGAAACGCCCGGGTGCTTCCATTGTGAGGATCGACCGGAGGACACGGTGTGCCCCGTGTGGGCGGAGCACCGCCGTGTCCTCGAAGCGGCGATTGGCAGCGGCGACCTCTCGCGTCCGGCCCTGGTGCAAGCCATGGTCCGGAGCGAGACGGAATGGGACGCCGTCACCTCCTTCTGCGAAGCAGTAATGCTAGAGAAGAAGGTGGCGGAACGTGAGAGGGAGAGAACCTCTCAACGTCCCGGCCGCCGCGGGAGACGCCCCGGGCGTCGGGGGCCACCGTAGGCGCGGGCCTGTGGACGGTGGGCTATGGGCTAGCTCGCCGTCCATCCATCTCATGACGACAGGCCGTGTCGACGGCGCGTTCATGTTCCACGCGCGCCTCAAAGAGAGTCAGCAAAAAAGAAAGGGGTCCGTAAGGATCGATGACTGCCGGGGTTGCGGGACTATTCGAAAGAGATACAATGGCCCCGGAACACAAAGGGCGATGAAGGAACATGGATGGGTTTTAGTCAGTAAAAGTCTGACACTCCCTCCTGCTCCGCCCAGAGCGGGAGGAGTCATTTGATGATTTCCCATCCGAAAAAAAAGGGTGCACCCAATATCTTCGGTGTCTCTGCACGTTAATGAGTTGCAGCAAAGCAAGCGCATCTTCGTCGTCTGAAGAGGAAGACATTCTATCACGATAAAGTCAGCCTGTATAATGACTAGTTGCGGCGTCTCTTCACCTCTTTGATATAATTTAAATCGCGTCCGTGCCTTATCTGTTCCGCGCCTGCTCTGCGCCTGCGCCGCGTCTTCACCGCCTTTTCTGTATGATTTGCGCCTTTGATTTGATCAGACACGCATAAAATGTGTATCAATCGGTAGCTGGCATCAATACAAGCAAGATTTTCTGAGATAAAATCTTCTAAAGCATCACGTTTCCGAGATTTAAGCTATCAAAGTTGTGTTGGTTGCGATTATAACGTCATATAATTCAGAAACTTGACACTTTAGAACATTTTGTCTAGACAAAACTTGTAAGAGACGTATCTAGTTAGCAATAGGCTCACTTACACACGTGGAATTTAAATAACTGGACAAATGAAGATGTAATAAAATACACTCAGTTAACCCTTTGGAACATACAGGCGTGGTATAAATCACTTTCATAAATTATTGAGTCAATAATTACAAAAATGGATACCTGAACCAAAAGCTTCCACATATTCCACAGTATGTGGGGAAATTCTCGCTTCCTCATAGAAGTTTTTCAAGAAGTCGACAATCTTGTCAGGATTCCTTAAGTATCCGTACTGAGGGCCAGTTTCTTCTGTGAGCAGACCGGTAAACTCCGTCTTGGCGAGCAATAAATCTGCGTAGATCCTGCATATTACACGTCAAATGAGACAAGTCTTAAAGAGAATACTTTTCACAAGTAGGTGAACGCACCAACATTTACATATTTACTGAAAACAAGTTTATATATTTTAATTCAATCAGAAATAGGAACCTCACATTCCTGTGTGAAAAACAGATGGTACTCCCAAAAGAAAGTGATGACACTAAAACTTTATTAAACAGCCTCCGACTTTTATTTCTTACTAGCTGTTGCCCGCGGCTTCGCCCGCGTGAAGTTCGGTAACTGTCCCACTGGATCATACCAAAGGGATAATAGTGTCCTACATGTTAATTCAGGTTATAAACTATTTATGTGCCAAATTTCATAATCATCACAATTATTATCATCACAATCACATCACTATCACAACCACCATCATTACCACAATCACCATCATTATCACAGTCACCATCATTATCACAAATCACCATCACTATCACAACCACCATAATTACCATAATCATTTTCACAATCACCATCACAATCACCATCACAATCACCATCACAATCACCATCACAATCACCATCACAATCACCATCACAATCACCATCACAATCACCATCACAATCACCATCACAATCACCATCACAATCACCATCACAATCACCATCACAATCACCATCACAATCACCATCACAATCACCATCACAATCACCATCACAATCACCATCACAATCACCATCACAATCACCATCACAATCACCATGACAATCACCATCACAATCACCATCACAATCACCATCACAATCACCATCACAATCACCATCACAATCACCATGACAATCACCATCACAATCACCATCACAATCACCATCACAATCACCATCACAATCACCATCACAATCACCATCACAATCACCATCACAATCACCATCACAATCACCATCACAATCACCATCACAATCACCATCACAATCACCATCACAATCACCATCACAATCACCATCACAATCACCATCACAATCACCATCACAATCACCATCACAATCACTATCACAATCACCATCACAAACACCATCACAATCACCATCACAATCACCATCACAATCACCATCACAATCACCATCACAATCACCATCACAATCACCATCACAATCACCATCACAATCACCATCACAATCACCATCACAATCACCATCACAATCACCATCCCTATTACTATCACAATCACAATCACCATCACAATCCCTATCATTATCGCTATCACAATCACCGTCACTATCACAACTACAATCACCATCACCATCACAATTACCATCAAAATAACGATCACAATCACCATCGTCGTTATCACAATCATTATCATCGTAATCACAGTCATTATCACAATCACCAACACTATCACAATCAATGGTGATTAGTGATGGCACTATCTCAATCACCATCAAAATCACCATCACAAACACCATCGCTATCACCATCACAATCACCGTCACTCTCACAATAACTATCACAATCACCATCACCATCACAATCACCATCAAAATCACTATAACAATCACCATCATCGTTATCACAATCATTGTCATCGTAATCACAATCGCTATCATCATTATCACAATCATTATCATCGTAATCACAACCATTATCATCGTAATCACAATCATCATCATCACAATCGCCATCACTATCACAATTACCATCATTATCATAATCACCAACACATCATCATCATTATCACAATTACCATCAAAATCACTATCACAATCACCATCATCGTTATCACAATCATTATCATCGTAATCACAATCACTATCATCTTAATCACAATCTCCATCCTCGTTATCACAACCATCGCTATCACCATCACAATCACCGTCACTATCACAATCACCATCACTGACACAATCACCATTACAATCACAATCACCATCATCGTTATCATCGTAATCACAATCATTATCATCACAATCTCCATCCTCGTCATCACAATCATTATAATCGTAATCACAATCATTATCATCGTAATCAAAATCATCATCATCACAATCATCGTCAATCATTATCATCTGGATCTCAAAATAAATGCCTTTTCTTAATCAGCACCCCTGATAATCTCGGTATCGACACCCATATTGATTTTTAGACATTTCAACCCCGTCACACCCCAACAGGGAATGGTAGTATTTCAGGTCTGCACATTAAATCTTAAAATCGTTGATTTTGTAATACACCCGACCTAATTCACCATAAAAACAATACCTATGTTGAATTTCCGGCTTTGTTACCCCATTTCCCCCTTTAGGGGTTGAATTCTGAAAAAACCTGAAACACATTTAATGTTAACTCATTTATCGATAGGAGTACTCCCGTTAAGTTTCGAATAAAGAATTCTGCAATTCAGTCTCATTTAAAATAAAAGGAGAATTATTAGAAACCGTTAATGAGGTCCGCGATCTTGGTGTCATCATGGACAGTAAACTTAACTTCAGAAGTCATATCGATAACATCGTTACTAAATCATCACGGTTGCTAGGATTTCTTAAGAGAAGTACTAAAGGGTTTAAGCTAATAAGAACTAAAATTGTCCTTTATAACGCCTTAGTTCGGAGCCACCTGGAATTTGCCAGCGTGGTATGGAACCCCCACTATGCTGTACACTCACAGAGAGTCGAAAGCATCCAGAGGGCCTTTACAAAACACCTAGCTTATACTTTCAGTATAATATCCCCCCGGTGTCCATATGAACAACGCCTTCAATCGTTTGAAATGAATAGTTTACGCGACCGTCGACTAATGCAGGATCTCATGTTTTTGTACAAATTAGTAAATAACAAATTAGACTGCAGTAAGCTAGTTGAGCGAATCGGCCTAAAAGTACCTCACAATTTTCCCAGATATCCTATGACCTACCTATTCAATACTCAAGGATCTAATTCAAATATTGGTGTAAACTCGCCACTCAATAGACTCTGTAGAGAGATGAATTCTTTTATTAACCCGTATGCTCCCGGCCGTGCCTCCAGAGGCACAGTGCATTGTTATTTTAATTGTGTCTGTAATTGCGGGTATTGAAGTGCTACATCCTCCCCTGATGTCGACATTTACCACAATTCCATAAAAATCTTTAAATCCCAATTACTAGATTCTCGAAAATCGCAACACAATGTTTTGTTATGTTAGTATTAATTATATGATTCCTTTGGTTTTTTTTTTTTTTTTTTTTTTTTACCTTGTAACATTACTTCTTTCTTTATTTTTAACAATGTTATAATAATTTTATTTTTATTCATAGTTCTGATCTCATTTTTATCTATTCTAACATTACTAATCATATCTTATGTCTTTTTTTTAATTTTAATTAGTTAGTAAAATTACATCATACGTTTTTCTTTTATTTGTATTGCTTCGTAAGTTAGATAGTCTATTATTGTATGTTCTACTTTGTATTCCATTTCTTTAGCCACTTATTTTAATTTTTAATTTTAATCTCTCCTAAGCTAACACTTATTTTTGTGAATGCTGGTTAACCTATAATTGGCAACTGTGTTAGTCCAAAACTGTATAACCAATGTATACCTAAATGTTATACACAGAAGCTGTTGGTGAACCTTTATAAATAAATAAATAAAGTAGTCTAACTAATCCTATTTCCCCATGTAATCTTTGGACCCCCGTTTCAACCCCTTAGGGGGTGAATTTTGTAAAATCCTTTCTTAATGCACCCCTAAAATTCATTAAGAATCAAGATGCCAAATTAAGAATCTCTAGACTCAGCGGTTTGGGCTGTGCATTGATTTTTATACTTTTCACCCCATTCCCCATCTTAGGGGTTGAATTCTGAAAAAACCTGAAACCCGTTTCTATACATTTATTCATAGGAGCACTCCTGTGAAGTTTTGAATAAAATAGTCTAACTAATCTTGTTTCGCCATACAAACTTTGGATCCCCGTTTAACCCCCTTAAGGGGTGAATTTTGGAAATTTCTTTCAGTAGTAGTGCACCCTTAGAGCACATGAGAAACCAATGTGCCAATTTTGGAATCTCTAGACTCAGCGGTTTGGGCTGTGCATTGATTTTTAGACATTGCCACCCCATTTCCCCCTCTTAGGGGTTGAATTCTGAAAAAACCTGAAACCCGTTTCTACTCATTTATCAATGGGTGCTCCTGTGAAGTTTCGAATAAAATAGTCTAACTAATCTTGATTCCCCATACAAACTTTGGAGCCACGTTTAACCCCCTTTGGGGGTGAATATTGAAAAATCCTTTATTAGTGCACCCCTAGACCACATAAGGAACCAACTTGCCAAATTTGGAATCTGTAGATCCAGCGGTTTGGGCTGTGCGTTGATAGATGAGTCAGTCAGTCAGTTTCTTCTTTTATATATTTACTAGCTGCTGCCCGCGGCTTCGCCCGCGTGCAGTTCGGTAACTGTCCAGTGGGACAGTTAGTCTAGTTAGACTCAGTGGCGTCATACTAAAGGGATTAATAGTGTCCTACATGTTAATCCAGGTTATAAACTATCTATGTGCAATACGTTATAAACTGTAAATCTGTGTGTAATTTCATAATTATCACAATTTATTATTATCATCACAATCACCATCACTATCACAACCACCATCATTATCACAATCACCATCACTATCACAACTACCATCATTATCACAATCATTATCACAAGCGCCATCACAATCACCATCACAATTCCCATCACCATCGCTATCACCATCACAATCACCGTCACTATCACAATCACCATCACCATCATAATAACCACCAAAATCACTATCACAATCACCATCATCGTTATCACAATCATTATCATCGTAATCACAATCATTATCATCTTAATTACAATCATCATCATCACAATCTCCATCCACGTTATCACAACCATCGCTATCACCATCACAATCACCGTCACTATCACAATCACCATCACTGTCACAATTACCATTACAATCACAATCACTATCACAATCACCATCATCGTTATCACAATCATCATTATCACAATCATCATCATCGTAATCACAATCATTATCATCGTAATCAAAATCATCATCATCACAATCATCATCACAACCATCATCACAATTATCATCACAATCATCATCCCAATCATCATCACAATCATCGTCTTCATTATCACAATCATCATCATCGTAATAACAATCATTATCTTCTGGACCTCAAAATAAATGCCATTTTCGTAATCGGCACCCTTGGTAATCTCGGTATCGACACCCATATTGATTTTTAGACATTTCAACCCCATCCCCAACAGGGAATGGTAGTATTTCAGGTCTGCCACATTAAATCTTAAAATCGTTGTTTTTGTAATACAAAAATTGTTTTTATGGTGAATTGGGTCGGGCCCAATTCACCATAAAAACAATACCTATGTTGAATAATTCAATACCTATGTAGGGGTTGAATTCTGAAAAAACCTGAAACACATTTAATGTTAACTCATTTATCGATAGAAGTACTCCCGTTAAGTTTCGAATAAAGTAGTCTAACTAATCCTATTTCCCCATGTAATCTTTGGACCCCCGTTTCAACCCCTTAGGGGGTGAATTTTGAAAAATCCTTTCTTAATGCACCCCTAAACCTCATAAAGAATCTATATGCCAAATTTGGTCGAATCTCTAGACTCAGCGGTTTGGGCTGTGAATTGATTTTTATACTTTTCCACCCCATTTCCCTCTCTTAGGGGTTGAATTCTGAAAAACCTTAAACCCGTTTCTACTCATTTATCCATAGGAGCACTCCCGTGAAGTTTCGAATAAAATAGTCTAACTAATCTTGTTTCCCCATACAAACTTTGGATCCCCGTTTAACCCCCTTAAGGGGTGAATTTTGGAAAATCCTTTCTTAGTGCACCCTTAGAGCACATGAGGAACAAATGTGCCAAATTTGGAATCTCTAGAATCAGTGGTTTGGGCTTTGCATTGATTTTTAGACTTTGTCACCCCATTTCCCCCTCTTAGGGATTGAATTCTGAAAAAACCTGACACCCGTTTCTATTCATTTATACATAGGAGCACTCCTGTGAAGTTTCGAATAAAATAGTCTAACTAATCTTGTTTCCCCATACAAACTTTGGAGCCCCGTTTAACCCCCTTAGGGGGTGAATTTTGAAAAATCCTTTCTTAGTGCACCCCTAGACCACATAAGGAACCTACTTGCCAAATTTGGAATCTGTAGACCCAGCGGTTTGGGCTGTGCATTGATTTTTATACTTTGCCACCCCATTTCCCCCTCTTAGGGGTTGAATTCTGAAAAAACCTGAAACCCGTTTCTACTCACTTATCAATAGGAGCACTCCTGTGAAGTTTCGAATAAAACAGTCTAATTAAGTTTGTTTCCCCTTACAAACTTTGGAGCCCCGTTTAACCCCCGTAGGGCGTGAATTTTGAAAAATCCTTTCTTAATGCACCCTTAGACCACATAAAGAACCAATGTGCCAAATTTGGAATTTCTAGACTCAGCAGTTTGGGCTGTTCATTGATTTTTATACTTTGCCACCCCATTTCCTCCTCTTAGGGGTTGAATTCTGAAAAGCCCTGAAACCCATTTCTACTCATTTATCAATAGGAGCACTCCTGTGAAGTTTCGAATAAAATAGTCTAACTAATCTTGTTTCCCCATACAAATTTTGGAGCCCCGTTTAACCCCATTAGGGGGTGAATTTTGAAAAATCCTTTCTTAGTGCGCCCCTAAACCACATAAGAAACCTACTTGCCAAATTTGGAATCTGTAGACCCAGCGAGCGGTTTGGGCTGTGCGTTGATAGATGAGTCAGTCAGTCAGTCAGTTTCTTCTTTTATATATTTAGACTAGCTGTTGCCCGCGGCTTCGCCCGCGTGAAGTTCGGTAACTGTCCCGCTGAATTGTACTAAATGGATGAATAGTGTCCTACATGTAAATCCAGGTTATAAACTATATGTGCCTAATTTCATAATCATCACAATTTATTATTACTATCACAATCACCATCACTATCACAACCACCATCACTATCACAACCACCATCATTATCACAATCACAATCACTATCGCAACCAACATCATTATCACAATCACCATCACTATCACAATCGCCATCACAATCACCATTACAATCACAATCACCATCACAAACACAATCATTATCATCATTATCATTATCATCTTAATCACAATCACCATGATCACAATCGCCATCACTATCACAACCACAATCATTATCACAATCACCATGACAATCACCATCACCATTACAATCACCATCACCATCACAATCCACGTCACAATCACTATCACAATCACTATTCTCGCTATCATAATCATTTTCATCGTAATCACAATCCTCTTCATCAATATCACAATCACCATCAATGTCACAATAACCATCACATCGCTATCACTATCACAAACACCGTCACTATCACAATCACCATCACAATCACCATCACAATCATTATCATCGTAATCACAATCATTATCATCGTACTCACATTCATTATCATCTTAATCACAATCAACATGATCACAATCGCCATCCCTATCACAACCTCAATCATTATCACAATTACCATCACCATCACAATCACCATCACTATCACTATCACTATCACTATCACAATCACTATCACTATGACAATCACTATCACAATCACTATCCTCGTTATCACAATCATTTTCATCGTAATCAAAATCATCATTATCACAATCACCATCACTGTCACAATCACAATCACCATCACTATCGCTATACCCATCATAATCACCGTCACTATCACAATCACCATCACCATCACAATCACCATCAAAATCACTATCACAATTACCATAATCGTTATCACAATCATTATCATCGTCATCACAATCATTATTATCTTAATCACAATCATCATCATCACAATCGCCATCCTCGTTATCATAATCATTGCTATCACAATCACAATCACCGTCACAATCACCATCACTGTGAAAATCCCAATCACAATCACCGTCACAATCACCATCACTGTGACAATCCCAATCACAATCACTATCATCGTCATCACACTCATTATCATTGTAATCACAGTCATTATCATCGTAATCAAAATAATCATCATCACAATCATTATCATCATTATCACATTCATCATTATCGTAATCACAATCAATATCATGGTAATCACAATCATCATTATCATTATCACAATCATTGTCATCATTATCACAATCACCATCACTGTCACACTCATAATCACAATCACCATCGCTATCACCATCACAATCACCTTCACAATCACAATCACTATCACAATCACCATCACAATCACCATCACAACCACTATCACAATCTCCATCATCGTTATCACAATCATTATCATCATAATCACAACCATTATCATCGTAATCACAATCATCATCATCACAATCTCCATTATTGTTATCGCAACCATCGCTATCACCATCACAATCACCGTCACTTTCATAATCACCATCACTGTCACAATCACCATCAAAATCACAATCACCATCGTCGTTATCATACTCATTATCATCGTTATCACAATCATTATCATCGTTATCTCAACTATCATTATCACAATCATCATCATCGTAATCACAATCATTATCATCGTAATCAAAATCATCATCATCACAATCATCATCATCATTATCACAATCATCATCATCGTTATCACAATCATCACAATAAATCAACAATACAGAAGCAACCCTGTACAGAAGTCGAATCCGCCATCTTCTAGATCTCAAAATAAATGCCATTTTTGTAATCAACCCCTGATAATCTCGGAATCGGCACCCATATTGATTTTAAGGCATTTCAACCCAATCGCACCCCAAGACCCCAACAGGGAATGATGGTATTTCAGGTCCGCCACATTAAATCTTAAAATCGTTGTTTTTGTAATATACCTGACCCAATTCACCATACAAACAATACCTATCTTGAATCAGGCTTTGTTACCCCATTTCCCCCTTTAGGGGTTGAATTCTGAAAAAAACCTGAAACTCGTTTCTACTCATTTCTTAATAGGAGTACGCCTGTGAAGTTTCGAATATAATAGTCTAACTAATCTTGTTTCCCCATTCAAACTTTAGAGCCCCGTTTCTCCCCCTTAGGGGGTGAGTTTTGAAAAATCCATTCTTAGTGCAGCCCTAGACCACATAAAGAACCTATTTTCCGAATTTGGAATCTGTAGATCCAGCGGTTTGGGCTGTGCATTGATTTTTATACCTTGCCACCCCATTTCCCCTTTTTAGGGGTTGAATTCTGAAAAAACCTGAAACCCGTTTCTACTCACTTTTCAATAGGAGCACTCGTGTGAAGTTTTGAATAAAATAGTCTAACTAATCTTGTTTCCCCATTCAAACTTTAGAGCCCCGTTTCACCCCCTTAGGGGGTGAGTTTTGAAAAATCCATTCTTAGTGCACCCCTAGAACACATAAGGAACCTACTTGCCAAATTTGGAATCTGTAGACCGAGCGGTTTGGGCTGTGCATTGTATTTATACTTTGCCACCCCATTTGCCCTTCTTAAGGGTTGAACTCTGAAAAAACCTGAAACCCGTTTCTACTCACTTATCAATAGGTGCACTCCTGTGAAGTTTCGAATAAAATAGTCTTAACTAATTTTGTTTCTCCATACAAACTTTGAAGCCCCGTTTAACCCCCTTAAGGGGTGAATTTTGAAAAATCCTTTCTTAGTGCGCCCCTAGATAGACCACATAAGGAACCAATGTGCCAAATTTGGAATTTCTAGACTCAGCGGTTTGGGCTGTTCATTGATTATTATACTTTGCCACCCCATTTCCCCCTCTTAGGGGTTGAATTCTGAAAAACCCTGAAACCCGTTTCTACTCATTTATCAATAGGAACACTCCTGTGAAGCTTCGAATAAAATAGTCTAACTAATCTTGTTTCCCCATACAAACTTTGGAGCCTCGTTTAACCCCCTTAGGGGGTGAATTTTGAAAAATCCTTTCTTAGTGCACCCCTAGACCATATAAGGAACCTACTTGCCAAATTTGGAATCTGTAGACCCAGCGGTTTGGGCTGTGCGTTGATAGATGAGTCAGTCAGTCAGTCAGTTTCTTCTTTTATATATTTAGACTAGCTGTTGCCCGCGGCTTCGCCCGCGTGAAGTTCGGTAACTGTCCCGCTGAATTGTACTAAATGGATGAATAGTGTCCTACATGTAAATCCAGGTTATAAACTATATGTGCCTAATTTCATAATCATCACAATTTATTTTAGTCAGTCAGTCAGTCAGTCAGTTTCTTCTTTTATATATTTAGATATAAAAAAATCCTTTGAATAAAACTTACCTCAGCGCATCCTTAGCTTTCTGCAGAAACAGTACATTAATGGCTTCCGACTTGACACAACCATTGGCATTCTGATCGAAAGACTTGGTTTTACCATCCATAGCTTGTCTTATGATCCTGGAAACAAATAAAACACGATCATACAATTTCAAACATTTGAATGCAATTGGAAAGAGTTTGGAACTCGGTTCCTCAATAGAAAAATTGGACCATTACACAATATAAATTTGGTCTGATGATCCATTATGAGTCAACCACGATCCTGTTTGCTTGTTTTGGAACGATCGATGCCAATGCAAGGCCTGCTATAACGGATAATTATATATGTTATGATATATTTCGCTATATGTATACATAATATACATAATTATAACGAAAATGGTTTTTTATAAATGCTTTACCTTCCGTAATGCACCGAGGACTGTGGATGCATACACAAGTAACATCCTCCTACGACGGCCGCCTCACATTCACCGCGACTCATGGCGAGGTACGCCTGCTCCAGCGCCGCGGTGGAACTGCAGCACGACTCGTCGATCGCCATCGAAGGACCCTTCGCGTTCAACCAATAGGAAATGCGGTTGGCAAACATAGACTTACAGCATCTACAAAACAAAATAAATTATGACCGATAACAAACCTACAAATGGACTAGCTGAACATTATGTGTACTAAAATCGAATAATCTACAGGTACTGTAGAGCTTACGGTAGTGGTAACTACTCCGTTATGAGCTATCGAAACTCCGTATTACGCTAGGCCAAGTCAAAGACGTAAAAATGCTACTGCCGATGTGCACTGTATACTGTGGTAGCACGAGTGACTCCTGGGTTTGATTCCCACGGCTACGCTAAGAAAATGCAAAAAAACTAGCACGTGGCACTTCATCTGGGTTTTTCGTTAGTTGTTTCCTTACCTTTACTTTTACCACATGGGATTTTTTTAAACAAAGTGGTGAATGTGGCTGTATCAATAAAGTCAGTCTGTATGTAATGACTAAAGCGAATCGTTTGTTACCCAGCTATACCCAAGCCTGTTCTAGACTCGGCATCGTAGAAGGTTGCTTTTTCAGATTCGGAGAAACAGGTTCCGACGAAGACACCTATTTTTTTCCCAGACAAGTGCTCGGGATTTACACCTGTGAACAAAGTGTATTTAAAAAAAAAAAGTTTTTACGGTAACCTTACATACGCTCTTGCCAGAAGTTACGCTCGCGCGGAGCTCGGGACATATGTCACGGGAATGTACTTCTGAGATACAAAGAATAGTGTCCTAAATCAGGTCATGGTCTACCTGTGTACATCGAAATCTATTCAAACATTAAGGAATAAAAAGATAACACAGACAAATAGGGATACTTCCGGATTTATAATAATATTATAGATTTTCAAAAATTCAACCCAGCGGATGAAATAGTGGTTAACTATTTATATAGTCTAGCTAGCTAGCAGCACATCCCCGAAATTTTAATATCTCACCTGCGTCATAAATAGCATCATAGGCCTGTTCGAGGATTTTCCGAGACATGGGATCCATGCTGTATCCGAGATGGTAATTCACCTTGAAAAACTGGGCGTCAAACCGATCTAGCTCTGGCACTGTACCCATATGCTGAGACGCCTCAGGATGGCTGCCTGTCCAACGTACTTTCTCTGCAGTCACTGGATTAATCTGGAGCATAAAGTTTATGTAGCCTAATGTTACACTGGTAGATTTTACCATACCTTTCAGAATCTATAATACCTTTGGCACATTCGTTCGCCAAAAATCAGTAATATGATGGGGCCATCCAACACCCAAATTATGTCAAACATTTTCTATCACAATCCGAAAGCTTTTTGAATCCCATTAGTCGTAACGTAGCCCAAAGATCATTATTGAACTACCATAACTGGGTTGTGAATTTATTGTATTAGGAAGTTACCGCACTGATAACCACGAATCTCCAAGCCCTCACCTTGTTGTACAGAATGTCCGACAAGTCCTTGACGTGGTGCGAGGAGGGGAAGAGTCCCGACATGCCGGAAATCACGACCCTCTCGCCGTCGGCGACTGGAGTCGGCGCCAGTGCTGCCTCGTTCTCAGGCGTTGGGCGGCGTTGGGGCTGAGCTGGCTCTTGTGGGGTAGGCGTCATGGTGGAGCAGGCTGATAAAGTGAAGAGAGTTGACAAGGAACGATTATAAACCCCAAAAACTAAAAACCAACTAATCATTGAATAAGAATTATTTTTAAAAATTATGTGACTGTCCACCAGCGGATGGAACCAGGTGGAGGTCATCGGGAATAATCGCATCTAAACTACATTGTTAAGTACATCTTATTGTCACTGCGGACCACCGCGGAAACCATCAGAAAGTTACCTCTAATTTTCAACATTTTTGGTTTGTATTCTATTTTGGTGCATGTTACTGAACCATAAACTTGATAAATATTATCACTCATGTATAACCTAGAGCTGATAATAGCAGTTTTTCAAAATATTTTCTATTTTAAGAGATAACAGACTAGCATTTGGCGCTTACTACATTTTTATTCCGCGCAATATGCAGTCTTCCGTCTCGCGTGACGCGAGCTTGAGACATCAGTTTGTTTCACCGATCACTCGCTGATCAGTTGCTATATATAGATTCTCTGTGTCAGTCAGTGATGCCAGATCTACTGATTTAGCAGTAGACCTACCTGATTTTAAAAAAATCTTCTGATCTACTGCCTTGATTGGAAATCTACCTGCTGTTTTTCAAATCAGATCGTATCATCTTGTTATTGACGACGTGTCGAGTCATCTGGCCTAAAGGCCTAATAACATGACATTTGTTTAGCAACCGTAGTAAGTATCGAAAAATATTGGATACGTGTTCTTTATTTTGTTTTATCAAATTAATAAAAATTGACGAAGATAAAACGTGTCAAAGATCATGAGTTTGGCTTGTGACGTCACATTTGAGTAAAAAATGTACTCAAATGTGACGTCACACGAGTTTTCGACGTACTGTATCGTCTTCATTTTTGTTTAGGTACGTGAAAAAAGAAAAAAAACGTAACCAATATTTTTTTGGAAATCTATTTGACGGACTAATTAGATGTTTTTGTCATGTCCTGTTCAAGATCTACTGATTTTTACTTCGATCTACTGCTAAAACTTTAATTTTTCTACTGATTTCTTCAGATTCCATCTGGCAACACTGGTGTCGCTCTGTTGAGACGGGTAGTCTATGTCACTTTGCTCCGCGCCAATTCGCCATTATTATTATCATTGATTCAATTATTTTTTTTATGTAACATGGGTAACAAGAAAAATACAATTGAAAAGCGATAACTAAAACAGTTGAAGACTCAAATGATGGCTGATTGCCGAAGTCGAAGGTACTATGTATTTTTACGTGCATAAGCTCATAGTAAACGCAAAATAAACGGATGATTGATTTATGTGTATTGTTTTTGTCCGAAAATATTTTGAACATATACAACCCGTCCGAATTAACCGGTAGGTAGGTAGTGGGTAGGTAGTGGGTAGGTAGTGGGTAGGTAGTGGGTAGGTAGTGGGTAGGTAGTGGGTAGGTAGGTAGTAGGTAGGTAGTAGGTAGGTAGTAGGTAGGTAGTAGGTAGGTAGTAGGTAGGTAGTAGGTAGGTAGTAGGTAGGTAGTAGGTAGGTAGTAGGTAGGTAGTAGGTAGGTAGTAGGTAGGTAGTAGGTAGGTAGTAGGTAGGTAGTAGGTAGGTAGTAGGTAGGTAGTAGGTAGGTAGTAGGTAGGTAGTAGGTAGGTAGTAGGTAGGTAGTAGGTAGGTAGTAGGTAGGTAGTAGGTAGGTAGTAGGTAGGTAGTAGGTAGGTAGTAGGTAGGTAGTAGGTAGGTAGTAGGTAGGTAGTAGGTAGGTAGTAGGTAGGTAGTAGGTAGGTAGTAGGTAGGTAGTAGGTAGGTAGTAGGTAGGTAGTAGGTAGGTAGTAGGTAGGTAGTAGGTAGGTAGTAGGTAGGTAGTAGGTAGGTAGTAGGTAGGTAGTAGGTAGGTAGTAGGTAGGTAGTTGAGGCCCTTTAGGCATTATTAGTTCTGTAGCTTATTTATTTTGTGAAATTTTGTAATATTTTGATGACAAATAAACACAATTTTCTTTCTCATTTACGTAATCAGCAAACCCAAAAACCATGAAAACGACACCCATGAAGGACAAACCGAAAATTTTCATCGGTGCCATCTTAGATTTTCATTTTGACCCCATTTTAGTAATCAGCGACCTCGAAAACCATGAAATCGACACCCATGATGGAAACCCAAAAATTTTCATCGGAGCCATCTTGGATATCCATTTAGACCTCATTTTCGTAATCAGCGTCCTCGAAAACTATGAAAACGACACCCATGATGGAATAACCAAAAATTTTCGTCGGCGCCATCTTGGTTTTTCACTTTGACTTCATTTTCGTTATCAGTCACCACGTAAACCATGAAAACGACACCCATGATGGAAAAACCTAAAAATTTCCTCGGCGCCATCTTGGATTTTCATTTTGACCTCATTTTCGTAATCAGCAACCACGAAAACCATGAAAACGACATCATGACGGAAAAACAAAAAAAAACCACCTTCAAGTATAAATAACAGGCGTGATGATAAAACGAAATGGACATCAAAATTAAGATGAAATGGAGTACTCAAAACTTTTATTTCAAGACATACAAACAACTTAAGAATGTATTATTGTATAGAAGGTGTTAAAAAATGAACACAAAAAAAATAAGAAAAAAAAATGGTTTTATTTAACTGTGTTGCTTGCATATACTACGCCCTACCCGATACACTACGCAAGCTTGGTCCCGCGCTTCGCGCGTCGTGGCGCCGCGGTCGCCCGTGTGTGTTATCGGCACTAATGCGGGTGTAGCGAGACGCGCGGGGGAAATCAGAATTTATCCTAGCGTTAGGCCCGCTCTTAAGTATGAGTATGTATGAGAGCAGCGGTGGCCCAGTGGTGGCGGCCCCGACTTACGAATAGCAAGTTGTGGGTTCGAAACCAGGCAGGCGCATTACTTTGTGTAATTTATTTCATCACCACTGCTCTCAAAACGGTGAAGAAAAACATCGTGAGGAAACCGGCATATCCTAGAACCAAAATTTCGAAGACATGTGACATCTACCAATCCGCACTGGGCCCGCATGGTGGATTATAGCCCATTCTCTCTCATGGAGGAGGCCTGTGTCCCAGCAGTGGGAACATTAATAGGCTGATGATGATAATGCTTAAGTATTATTGTGACTTTTTGAGGACTGAATAGATTCAACGCGATTCCAGTTATAGCCGAAAGAATAAAAAAAGTTTTTCAAAAAGTGATTCGGAATTTGCTGACATGACTTTTGTAAATACAAAATAAACGGCTACAACTTACTTGGTGCTGAACGAGATCCTAACAGCTTTAATGAAGGACAAGTGCAACTAGACTTGGGTTCCACGATACTTGTCCAATAGTTTTATGAGCTGGTATGTAGCACTTATAGAATCGATTTACATATTGTTAGTTAGAAACACAATGATTAATTTGCATAACATCGGTCAATTGGGATAATTTAAACGCTGAACATTTGATTAACTTTACTGTGATTCACTTAACCCTCGATCCGTCGCGTAGTGGGATCTTTGGAAGCCCCAGTTTTAGAAAGTTCACAAGTATGCATTCTTACAATGTTTCCACGGATCCTTTACGAGTAACTTCCAAAAAACAAACACTCGCGCTGTCGCGCCGGTGACATTTAATGTGCGCATACGCACCGGGATTGAAATATGACTGTGTTTCTGCGCGGCCCACTGGTCTGTTAGGTATAATATTTTTATTATTTTTCCTACATGTTCAAAAAAAAGATTATAATATAAAAATCGAGCTTTTCAACCGACTTCCAAAAAGAGGAGGTTCTCAATTCAACTGTATTTTTTTTTTTTTTGTGTTTGTTTCCTCAGAACTTTCGACTGGGTGAACCAATTTTGATGATTCTTTTTTTATTTGAAAGCTGGTGCTTCCCGTGTGGTCCCATTTTAATGTTGTGACCATCTGATGCTGATCTTCGGAGATATACAATGGAACTCTTCAAAAATAGCCGGCAAATCTGCCGTGATTGCTAAAATCGCTTGGATGTTTATTGTTTATACAATATCATGACATAACATCACGCCTGTATACTCTGAAGGGGTACACAGATGTGTACAATACACCCAGATTTCGACAGTTAAGTATGTTAAGTTGGCGCGATCGTATTCCGCGCGCGCCTCAAATGACGTAACATCACGCCTGTATCCTCTGAAAGGGTACGCAGATGTGTACAATACACCCAGATTTCGACAGTTAGGTATGTTAAGTTTCCGCGCGCGCCTCAAAGTGATGTCAGCAAAAGGGACTGTTCTAAAGAGATACTGCGGCCCTGGAACGCAAATAGTCTGGTAAATGAATGATTGTGGTTGGAAAAGTTGAAAGCAGAAAATGTGACTTATGAACTTTGTTTGGACTAGTTAGAAGATAAACATATTAAAAGTCCTGACCCCTCCGAGATGAGCCCGAGGGGGGGGGGGCAAAGAAGGTCCCGTTTTTTGGTTTTTTGCTTATATCTCGAAAACGATGCGTCGTACAAAATTTTGTTGTACTACATAATAAAACCTCATAAAATTTTCTTCAACTTTGCTTTTCAAATTTTTTATCTATCTCTTATCGTTGAATTGGTATGAGCTCCGAAAAACGATCAATTTTTTAAAAAATTTCCTACAATCTGTCCCGTTCGTTGTTTTTGGTTTATATCTCGAAAACGGTGTGTCGCATGAATATTTGTTGTACTACACAATGAAATCTGATAAAATTCTCTACAACTTGGCAATTTTTTTTTTTTACTTTTTTTTTTTTTTTAAATATTGGAGATAGATAAAAAGTGTGACAAACAAAGTTGTAGAGAATTTTATGAGGTTTTATTATGTAGTACAACAAAATTTTATACGACGCATCGTTTTCGAGATATAAGCAAAAAACCAAAAAATGGGACCTTCTTTGCCCCCCCCCCCCCTCGGGCTCACCTCGGAGGGGTCAGGACTTTTAATATGTTTATCTTCTAACTAGTCCAAACGAAGTTCATAAGTCACATTTTCTGCTTTCGACTTTTCCAACCACACCCCCCTTTTGAGCACTCATTTACCAGACTAAAAGGGCTAAGAAGGAACATGGATGGGTTTTAGTCAGTAAAATTCTGACACTACCTTCCGCTCCGCTGAGAGCGGGAGGGGTAAATTGATGATTTCCCATCCGAAAAAAAAGGTATGTGAAGTTCCATATATTGGGGATACGCCTATTACCATGACATGTGTTGTTAACAATTTGACAATAAATTCATGGCAAATATTTGTTTGGGGCCAACTAAAAATGGAAAAATAAAAAACTTTTTAACAAAAAATAAAACCGACTTCAAAAACACAAAAAAGTGAAAAATAACTTTAGTTTCAGAAGTCGGTGACAAAAAAAGTAAATCAATCAAACAAAGGTCACCGACTTCTGAAGCTAAAGTTATTTTTCACTTTTTTGTGTTTTTGAAGTCGGTTTTATTTTTTGTTAAAAAGTTTTTATAGTATAATATCTGGATGATCTGGTTTTTTTTTGGTGACGTTTTCTATAAGTGAAACCTGGCTAGATCAAAAAAAAAATACTAAAATAAAATATACAGCGGTAAATCCGCTATAAATTTTATCTTAGTTTTTTTTGTTAATCTCAAAAATAAATATAAGAAAAACAAAACAATGAGAAATTAAAACAAAAAAATGATCTTACGGCGAACACAAAACAATAGAAATAAAATTGTTGGTCCTCGTTCTTATTCAAATTTTAATAATAATAATATATTTATCTACACCCATGCTATAAATCCTCTATAAAAGTATCTGAAACAGTTAACTTATGGCCAACATTAAAACAGCCAGTGTCATAATAACCATTATAACATCCAAACGGGTGTTATAATGTTGTACTGAATTTCATTATGCAACTCGTTTTTAAAAAAAGAACATTGTCTAGCACGTGCGATTCACTACCACAGCGACGTAATTAAAAAAAAAACTTATAGGTTAATTCGAATTCACGTCGTATCCCGCCATTTTTGTTCGATATTTGGATATTAGTATTGCACTAAGTACTTTGTTGTTTACAAAAGTGAGTGATACAAGCTTTGTGCATGTGAATAATTGTACAATCCAAAATGTTAATAATACTTAAACATGGTTTGTTTGTATTAAATACTCAGCAATTAAACTTTCCATGAATTTACATAGACTTCTTACAACACTGCAACATCCTATGGTTTCAGAACCTTTTATAGAGGATTCATATCATGGATGTAGATAAAGTCTTGTATACAACTGTACATAATTAGGTATTAAAACACTCATTATACAACAGTTGCATAAATAACTATTAAGAGTTACTTATATTGTATAATGTACGTTATCAAGTAACTGATTTAAAATGTCTTTTATTATTTAAATGCGGCCCTAAACCCCAACTATGTATAATCCGTCAAAATAAAACATAAAATGTATGTTTTAATGTCATTTGATTCCTGTTTATTTTTAAGGTCTCTATAGACCCCGCGCGTCTCGAGACGTCACAGAAAAGGCACGACGGAAAGAGGGTTAATATTTTTTCTTTGCATTGCACTGACAACTTAGTTGTATTACAAAATAGTTGACCTAATATGTTGTTGCAAAAGTATATACTATTTAGCTAAAAAATATAGAATTTGTACCTATGTTTTACTGTAATTGAATCGTTAAATTAATTACGAAAAGGCGGGAAATATTGAAGACCTAATAATTGACCATTGTATGAACTTTTCTAACCATATTTATCTTTGACTTTGATCGGTTAGTACCATGTAGATCTTCCATGAGTAAAAATGACTTACTCAAAAACTTGTCAGTTGAAGAAAAAATTGAATACGCCTCCTTCCAAAGGAGACTGATCTTTGCATGAAAAGTTGTATATGAACCAATAGCGTGATGATATTTCTGAGGGTCTACTTGAGATGCATAGATACCACTGACTCCTGGCTAAATAATAACAGCCGCACGGGTTTATCTTCTAGGTTAAGCCGCACTTGTCAAGGTGATCATTGGTGCCATCATTGGGTGCCATTAGGTGCCATTTATTATATACTTTCCTCACTGCCCCGGAAAGCACACTACGCCATCGGTCCCGGCTGGTATTTGTAAATCTTTGATAGTAGGTAGTAGTTACAGGCAGTCCTGATAGTCTGACAACCAGTCATACCAGTCCAAAGAATACCGCATTTCCCAATACTAAACTGGGTTTCGGAGGTCAGATAGGCAGTCGCTCCATGTAAAATACTCGTATGCAGCTGCATTCGGCTAGAATGCAAGCCGACTCCAAAGCAGATGGAAATAGGCTAGGCTGGTGATAATGATATTATAATGTCAGAAATACTCTTAGAAACGTTTCTCTAACGACAGTAAAATGACTGCAAACAACAATGAAAAACTTACCTTAACTTACCAAAACCTATAGTTGAGGTATCCCCACATAAATAAAACAGTATCGCTACTGGTACATAAACTAGTTTTGCACAATCTACATGACATCATCAGACACTACATGCAGCACGGAATCTCATTAATCCATGCTCCTTTATTTTAGCTAGAGCGAGATCGAGCGCATCATCGGTGGTGCCGCGATAGCACACCCGCTCTGTCGGGATAGGAGCATGGAAAAATGCGATTCTGTGCTGATAGATGTCGCGCAAACCAATCTCTAAGTAAATAGCTGTGTAACATTTGGATTGACAGACGAACAAAACTACAATTCCATAAAATTTATAATATAAACTAGTATTTGCGTGGGTGCGCGAGCTGCGCGCAGCTCGCGTGTTGTCGTGTTCTTGAGAAGTATTCCTTACCATCATAAAATTTTGAGAATCCATAGGAATCCTTGAAATAATTGGAAAATCCGTTACAACTACCCCTAAATCAGTATGAAAACCCTTAAGAACCCCTAAAACATTCTAAAAACTAAATCAATAAAAAAATGAGAATTCATTAGAATCGTTAAAAGCTGAGTTACGCTTCACCCACTCAACCTTCGTTACGCTGCGGAGGTCGCCGGCTCGCTTCGCTCGCCACCTCCCCCCTTCGCTCCACTCGGTCTCGCAGGTTCGCTCCACTCAGAACCTACCACCACCGGACAGGTTTCGACGCCTACTATAATATTTGTTCAAACACCCAATGGCTATCTCTAACCGTTACGAAGTAACAGCCCTTTCAATTTTAGGGGAGGTTGGGGAGGGGAGTATACCCTCCGTTTACAAATTTAAACGCTCCTCATTAATAATTTATAGTAAAAATCAAAAAGCCGCTACGTGTCCTAGTTTCCGAGATACGATAGGGGGAGGGGTGAAGGGAGGAGAGTGGGGAGTTTTGAAAAATGATTTTGACTAACGCGTTGCCCCTTTACACGAATCTGAAAAAAAAAATGTTCCAAGTCTCTGAATTTCTGAGATCCGCCTAAAGGGGGTGAAAAGGGGGCCAAGGGGGGCAACTTTGAAAACTGGTTATTACTTCTCCGAGCCTCCTCTATACGAATCCGTAAAAAACAAAAAATACGGGTCTCTTTGTTTCCGAGATACGATAGGGACGGGGAGGAAAGGGGGCGAAAAGGGGAGGTTTGGCACTTTTCCCATACTCGCGGGAGTTAGTTGTTTACGAATCTGTCAAAATATACCCACCTCCCCATCCACCATCTGGGAGAACAATTATGTCAGTGAGTCAGTCAGTCAGTCAGTGAGTGGTAATCGAGCTTTATATAGTATAATAATAATATAAATTTAATATTTTCCTTGTTTTATCTGAAATCAATGGACGAAGTCACGGTCGAAATCTAGCTGCAGACATAGGCACTTACAACATACGTAGGTACTGAATTAATCATTGATTATGTTGCTAAACGATTCAGTGATTACCTATTTCAACGCTACAAAAACTAATAATAATAGGTACTGGTCACCTTGCACGTCTAAATGACTGAACATAAGGAGGTAGGTAGGTACTTGTTGTTTTATATAAATGGTGTAAATAGACGCATATCGAAGCCGAAGGCACTTGTTCGCCCTGTCATTGCGATATTTTTTTTGTTCCGGACTATATCTACCTGGGAACCTACTAGTTACCTACGGACATATTGGAGGTCAAACTTCTAACTGTTCCAAATCCCATTATTTTTCTACATTCAAGACTAAGGGCGTCACCTCAGTGTCAAGAACAGACCTATCGACCTACGTCACACGCCTTTCACTCGCGCTATTGGTTAATATTGTTCCCGATGACCCCTCTCCTTGACTCTTGTACACGACATATTTTTCGAATACATTCAATTTTGCTTTTGGACTATACGCATCTTTTATTTTACCTAATAATTCTTCAAGAAAGTCTTTGCATCTCATCAATCAGCTTGCTTGCCACAAAAGCCTTCACCGCTGCTGCACCATAATTTGGTCCTTCTACGCCGCATCCAATAAATAATTTGAGCCATCTACGTCAACGTTACAAAAAGATCGACGAGCGACCTTTGGACTGTAGACGCCTTGCACGTGGCGGATCGAAGAAAACGCTGATTTTCAACAATTGGGACGAGATTTCGAAGAAAAAGGCTGCCTAACGGACAACTGCAACCATAAGAACAGTTTGGAGGCCAAGCGCACATTGGAACTAAAGTGTTAATTGAGTTTCATCGAAAATCATACGCAAATCGGTGAGGCCAATCCTTACTTTTTTCCTTCACCTCCTATTCTATGGGTGCTATACTGTGTCTGTATTAAAATTTCAGTGGAATCGCTGCAGTGTATTCTCGGATTATTGCGATTTCCAGTCCGGTACAAATCTGGTGACGTTGCTTGCATCAGTGTCGTGTGATTGGGCTGAAGACTGTAAAACCGTGAGTACTCCTCCTTTCACTGATCACCAAAATGCCTACGGAATCTGCTAGATCCCGTGATAAATCTCCTACTTTGCTTAGTGTAGATAGTAGTGATGTATTTCGTGATTTAGTTAGGAAGCGCGGGATAGTAAAGGGTAGGCTTACCAAATTCAGTACTTATTTAGATTCTTTAAAAGATGATGACTTTTCAAATCAACAACGCATTGATTTGAGGTTAAGAATTCAAGGATGTGCTAGTTTATTTACTGAATTTAATGCTATCCAAACTAAAATAGAAGAAAGAGTTGAAGATAGTGAGTTAGATGCACAATTAACGCAACGAGAACTATTTGAAGATAGTTACTACGATTCAATATCTCGTGCTGAGTTTATGCTGAACACTGGTGAGATCGCTGACTGCTCCGGGTCATGTCATAATCATAGTCATAATAGCAATAACACAAAGTCTATCAAATTGCCTGTTATCTCCATGCCTACATTTGACGGTTCCTATGAGCGCTGGCTGGAGTTTACCTCACTCGTTCACGATTCAAAAGATATTTCTACCATTCAAAAGTTCCACTATCTCAAATCTTCTCTAAAAGGTGACGCAGAACAAGTCATACATTCAATAGAATTTTCATCTAATAATTATCAGGTTGCGTGGGACTTATTGCTCAACCGATACAATAATTGCCATCTTTTAGTTCACAATCATGTCAAAGCTTTGTTTACTATATCCCAATTAACTAAAGAGTCCCCTTCTTTGATTAGGAACTTAATAGATACAATTTTGAAAAATTTACGTGCACTTAAAATCCTAGGGGAATGTACAGACACCTGGGATACTTTAATCATTTATATTATAGTTTCGAAATTGGACAAAGTTACCGAAAGAGAATGGGAAACTCACAAATACACATTGTTACCAAAGCCGAACGAAAACAATTCTAAAACGCAATTAAAAGTTACTGATATAATTAATTTTCTTCGTAACAAAGCGGACGTGTTGGAAGCATTGCAGCGTTCACATGGTAAAGACGTACAAAGTACTGATAATAAAAAACAACACACAAAATCTCACAACACGTCACACTGCAATGTTTCCAGCGAGCCCAAGAAATCGAGCGAGAAACACGTTAGATTATGTTTTAAATGTAATGCAAAGCATCGCCTGTATACGTGCAAAAAGTTTATCGAGAGTGATTTAGACAGTAAACTTAAACTTGTACGCGATCACAACAATATGCGAGAATTGTTTAAATTCGGGGCACTTGGTAATCGATTGTAAGTTTGGGCCTTGTAGATACTGTAACCAAAAACATAACTCATTATTGCATAATGATGCTAATAGTTCAGTCGCTTGCCATTCTTCAACAAACACTGAGGCGTCAACGTCAAGTACGAGTAGTGCGCCGGCGCATGTCCCCGCGGCCGCACTCCCCGCGGCCGTACCAGGCACCTCGGGCTCCGCCCATTCAATTCAAGTAAACAAGGCACACATGCAAACGGAATGTATTAAGTCTGTAGATGTGCAATCTGTGTTATTGTCAACAACTATCGTGGAGGTAGCCGATGCGCATGGCACATATCATAAAGCGCGGGCGCTCCTAGACAATGGCAGCCAGCGTTGTTTTATTTCTAAAGCATTATGCCAATTACTAAATTCACCACTTATACAGTCCACTAACGAAGTTCGAGGCGTAGGTGATTCGGTAATACATTGTTCACAAGCTTGTAATATCGTTATCAAATCCTGCGTCGATAATTCATTTACTACTCGTATTCATTGTTTTGTATTGTCTAGGATCACAGCTTCGATGCCTGCCGTATGTAAATTAAGCGCAAAGATCTGTATTCCAGATAACATACGGTTGGCCGATCCAGATTTCTTAGACTGCAAAACTATCGATATTTTAATTGGTGCAGATAGGTTTTGGGATCTGTTAGAAGAGGGAAAAATTCGATTGTCTAATGGTCCGTTTTTACATAATACCAAACTAGGCTGGATTATTTCTGGACCTATCGTTACTAAATCGCGCAAACCTGCACCAATTCATTGCAATATTACTAATTCATTAGATACACAACTTCGACTGTTCTGGGAGATTGAGGAACTGCCCAAGGTCAGAGACGCGCAGACTGAGGAAGAACGGGAATGCGAGAATCACTTTGTTCGCTCAACTACGCGGAATAGTGAAGGGAGATTCTGCGTGCACATTCCACTCCGTCAGTCACCTGAAACCTTGGGAGACTCTTATATCCAGGCAGAGCGTAGATTTCTAGCATTAGAAAAACGCTTGCAGCGTTCGTCAGAATATAAAGGTCTTTACACTAATTTTATGCAGGAATACCTCAGCTTAGGCCATATGACACAGGTAGATTCCTACGAATCCCCGTGTTATTTTATGCCACATCATGGCGTGTTCCGCGAGCTCAGCACCACCACCAAGTTGCGCGTGGTGTTTGATGCAAGCGCGCCGTCGAGCTCCGGTAAGTCCCTGAATGATTTGCAGCTGGTTGGCCCTCCTATACAGGGTGACCTCATTGCTATTCTTCTCCGATTTCGGCAGCATAAGTACGTTGCATGCGCCGATGTGGAGAAGATGTATCGGCAGTGCCTAGTGGATGAGGGTCAGCGTAGCTTGCAAATGATTCTGTGGCGTGACCATCCATCGAAGCCCTTAGGTATTTTCAAATTGAATACCGTAACGTACGGAACTGCCTCCGCACCCTTTCTTAGTGTCAGGTGTCTAAAACAAATAGCTATTGAGTCTCCTGATGCTGATGTTGCGCGAGCAATAAAAGAAGACTTTTATGTTGATGATTTTATTACGGGTCTAGATAATAAATTAAATTTACTAGATTTATGCGAAAAAACCCAGAAATCGTTGCAGTCAGGCTGTTTTCCACTTAGGAAATGGGTATTTAATTTTAGGCGCGATGATGATAGTCATTCATCTAGTCTGTTTATACCGCTAAATTTAGGTGACAATATTTGTTCTAAAACATTAGGTATAGGTTGGCACAATACAAGTGACAACTTTTATTTTAATTCGCAAATTCAAATTGATAATGACAAACCGATTACTAAACGAGCTATTTTATCTAAAGTTTCTCAAATTTTTGACCCCCTCGGCTTGTTAAGTCCCGCTATAATTGTGGTCAAAGTTCTTTTGCAACAATTATGGCTATTAAAAATAGGTTGGGACGACACCGTTTCTGATAACACGGCGCACGTGTGGAACCGGTTTGTTATTTCACTGCAAGCGCTAAACACAATTCGCATTCCTCGTCATGTTATAGGTACGCAGCCTATGTATATCGAGCTTCATGTTTTTAGCGACGCGTCTCAAACGGCTTACGGCGCGTGCATTTATGTTCGCACAGTTAATTCTGATCTAACGGTAACGGTTAGATTATTATTTTCTAAATCTAAGGTCGCGCCGTTAAAACCTATTAGTGTCCCTCGTCTTGAACTTTGTGGGGCTTTATTAGGCGCCCGTCTGTATGACAAGGTACGCGACTCATTACGTTGTAAGTTCAATAAAATCGTGTTTTGGACCGATTCCACGATCGTCTTAGGCTGGCTACATGAGGCCGAACCAACTTAGGACGTTCGTCCAAAACAGGGTCGCGGAAATTCATGACCTTACACTAGTGGTCCCGTGGCGTCACGTCAGGAGTGAAAACAATCCTGCTGATCTGGCGTCGCGCGGCAACCGGTTGGAAGAACTTCCATCTTCTACCCTATGGTGGGAGGGTCCTGAATTTCTTCGAGATCCTAACTTTTCAATAGATGATCACAAAAGTTCAGATTTATTCAAACATGTCGAGTTACCTGAGGTTAAATCATCTGTCACCGCGTTTGTAGCCCAAGATTCTTGTGAATCGTCTTTGTTTCCGTTCCATCGGTTTTCCCAATTCAAACGTATGAGGCGTGCAGCGGCCTTTATGTTGCGTTTCATTCATAATATCAGATATAAAAAAGAAAGACATGTAGGCAGTCTTAGTGTTGACGAGTTAGATTTTGCCGATAAAACATTAGCACGATTATGCCAAATTGAATCTTATCCAATAGAATATAAAGCACTGTTTAATCATGGGTCTATTAAAAATAAAAGTTGTTTGTCTAAATTGAACTTATTTATAGACGACTATAATATATTGCGTGTGGGTGGTCGTCTAGTTAATTCAGATGAATTTATTTACAGCAAAAAACATCCCATTGTAATTTCTAGTAAACATTACTTCGCAACTTTGTTGTTTCGTCATGAGCACATCCAGCTTCTCCACGCTGCTCCACAGGCATTACTGTTTCACCTACGCGAATCGTGGTGGCCTGTAGGAGGCAGGAATTTAGCTCGTCAGGTAGTACATAGCTGTGTCACTTGTACGCGTATTCGCGGTAAGACGCTTACCCCTATGATGGGTAACTTACCTATGGAGCGAGTTACACCTAGTCTTCCATTCGTTCGGTGTGGGGTGGACTACGCTGGGCCGGTGCTCATTCTGAGGGGCGCTAGGCTTATCAAGGGTTACATCTGTTTGTTTATTTGCTTCGCGACACGCGCGATCCACCTTGAGCTAGTCAGTGACCTCTCCAGTGAAGCATATTTACTAACCTTAAAGCGATTTATTTCACGCCGTGGTAAACCTGCAGAAATTTATTCTGATAACGGTCGCAACTTCGTAGGTGTAATGAACGATTTTTCCAAATTTTTAAATAAATGTAGTTCAGATATTTTAGAGTTTGCCATAAGTCAAAATATTAAATTTCATTTCATTCCCCCTTATTCCCCGCATTTTGGTGGTCTGTGGGAGGCAGGAGTAAAGTCGAGTAATTACCATCTTCGACGTGTAATAGGTAACGCGCACCTTACCTTCGAAGAGTATAGCACAGTACTAGCACAAATAGAAGCCGTACTGAACTCCCGACCTCTGTCTCCTCTCTCTCCCGATCCACAGGATTTTTCTCCGCTCACTCCCGGCCATTTCTTAATTGGCCGACCACTGACTGCACCAGCCTGTGATGACCTACGTGATGTGCCTGCCAGTCGTCTCCAGCGGTACCAGAGGGTGGAACAACTTCGCCAACACTTTTGGAATCGGTGGGCGAAAGAATACATTTCTGAGCTGCAGGTGCGGACAAAATGGACGGCGAATAAGGGCGAGCTTCAACCAGACTCCTTAGTGGTTATTAAGGATAACAACCTCCCGCCGTTGAAGTGGCATTTGGGACGTGTCCTTCGTACTATCCCAGGAACGGATGGCATATCCCGTGTGGCCGACATACAGACGGCATCGGGTGTGGTGAGACGCGCATTCGCCAAGATTTGTCCCTTACTACAAGATGTGGACCAGGATGCTGCTACTGAAGATCATTGAAACCCATTGCTTCCAAGGCCGGGGGCATGTTCCAAATCCTATTATTTTTCTACATTCAAGACTAAGGGCGTCACCTCAGTGTCAAGAACAGACCTATCGACCTACGTCACACGCCTTTCACTCGCGCTATTGGTTAATATTGTTCCCGATGACCCCTCTCCTTGACTCTTGTACACGACATATTTTTCGAATACATTCAATTTTGCTTTTGGACTATACGCATCTTTTATTTTACCTAATAATTCTTCAAGAAAGTCTTTGCATCTCATCAATCAGCTTGCTTGCCACAAAAGCCTTCACCGCTGCTGCACCACTAACTTTTCCACAACTTTTTTTCAAATATTATTTTTTAAGGTCATAACTTTACTAGTACTGTAATACCTCCTGTTCACTAAAATGCGTCGATAAGCACAATGTTTTGAATGCTTTACAATGAGTTTTACCGTAAACCGTGTTATTTCACCCCAAAAAAAAAGTCAATTCCCAGCAATATTTTGAAATACTTAGTTTGATGTACAGAATGTGTTGTGTCTTGGGCCTTGCAGGACTAATATAAAAGACTGTTTAATGATGAACAAGAATGTAATTGAAAATTATAGCTTACAGAAAAAGTCTCCATTTTGCAATGCTCTTGTCATAGAGTAAAATCGGATACGTTCAACAAACATCTTAAATTATACGTTCAGAAATGCTAGTATACTACATACACTCCTCCCTATAAATTTAGACGTTGTGGGGGTCTAACAGTCCTCTCAGAACGTCTAATAGATAATGGAGGTGTTTCTTCAGCCACAGGAATATTTTCATTAGAAATTATGTCGTTTAAATTGTCATTGATAATAGGAATATCCTGTGCCTGCGGTAATACAATATTTGGTTCAATAACGTAAGGCTGTTGATGTTCTAATGTTGCAGAAGGCTGTGTTAATCGGCTTAAAATGGCATCGTTTTAGTTAAATTCTTCATTAACTATATAGGCTTCGAAGAAGATGCATTAATTATTTGATTCAAATGTCTCTTCCAGATCAAATTCTCATCAACAACTTTACACAAATACAATCTTTGATTTGAGTTTGAGTTTGAGTTTGAGTTTGAAACAATATCACCTTCCTTAAATATCTCTTCTCATTTTCCTTTTACATTTCTTTCTATTTCTTTGAAATTAATAACATTTTTAGAAGTTAACAAATCTAACCTAGTTTTCAGCTTCCTTTGAAACATTAACTCTGCAGGTCAATCACCAGTTATAAGATGTACAGAATTTCTGTAGGAAAATAAATATCTATTAATTAACGTTTCAAAAGAGATTCCATCATTATTATCCTTTAAAGCTTTAGACAATCCAGCTTTAAAACTTTTTACAGCATTTTCTGCAAATCCATTGGATGCAGGATGAAATGGAGGTGATGTCATATGTTTGATACCATTCTTAGATAAAAAAAGTAGAAAATTCTTGACTACAAATGTTTTGGCATTGTCAGTAACTACTATTTTTGGCAATCCAAATCTACAAAAGCATTCTCTAATTTTTTCTATAGTGCTCTTAGAGTCAAATCCTTTCATTATAAAAGCTTCTGGCCATTTAGAATAGGAGTCTACAATAATAAAATTATTTTGCCATCTATTGGACCTAAAAAATCAGCATGCAATCTTTCATAAGAAAAGTCTGTTTTTGGCCATGAAATAATTTTTACCTTTTTTGGTTCTGGACGACTCGACATACAGATGTTACAATTTTTTACATATTCCTCAATATTTTTATCAAGATAAGGCCACCAAAAATATGACCTGGCATTACTTTTCATTTTAATAATCCCTTGATGGGTTGAATGCAGTTCTTGTAACAAAGTGCTTTTTAATTTAGTTGGAATTACAACCCTATATCCCCACATAATTACACCTTTGTCAATGTAAAGCTCACTCTTTCTGTTAAAAAATGGTTTTAAGACTCATTCGAATTCAACAACAACAACAGCCCATAATGTCCACTGCTGGACATAAGCCTCTCCCATGATGGGAGGAATTTGCCGTAATCTCCACGCTTGGCAGGCGGATTGGAGATCGCAGTGATGAAACACTAACAGAAAACGCTGCTGCCCATTCTCTGGTCTACGGAGGCGCAAGGTGTTCTGCCTCAGACATTAGTCGCCTTATACGACACCCGTGAGTGTAATGGGTTGGTTCTATTCTACTCTGCCGGATACCACACGGCGAATTCATTTCCTTAGAATTGTCAGGAAAACCGTACCTAATCATATTAAAAATTGTGCTCAAAATAGGATCATTTCTAGTCTCAGACCTAATTTAATTTAAATCTATTACATTTTGGTCCTCAATGAAATTAATGTAATCATTACTGTTTTCACAATCAAAGTCCTCCTTATTTACTTGTTTTAAAGGTAATTTAGACATGCAGTCTGCTCTTAGGTTTTCTGAACCTTATATATACTTACTAGCGGACTTCCTGCGGTTTCACCCGCGTAGTTCCCGTTCCCGTAAGAGTACGGGAATAAAATATAGCCTATGTTACTTGTGGATAATGTAGCTTTTGAATGGTGAAAGAATTTTTTAAATCGGTCCAGTAGTTTTTGAGCCTATTCATTACAAACAAACAAACAAAGTTTTCCTCTTTATAATATTAGTATAGAAAAGTATAATCAAATTCTGACAAAAATAAATACCATCTTTGTAGTCTGCCAGCAGCCATCTGAGGAAGGCTTTTGTTTTCCCCAAACAGAGCTTGCAACGGTTTGTGGTCAGACTGTAATTCAAATTTTGTCCCTACTAAATATTTATATATTTTTTTAACTGACCAGTATATAGCCAATGCTTCTTTGTGAATCATAGATTTTTTTTTTCAGACCCACCAATACCATTTTGAGATGCATCACAAGCTAATCTATCAAAATAATTTTCAATTTTCTATCAAAATGTACTAAAACCTTGTCAGAAATGAAATCTTTCTTTACATTGTCAAAACTACACTGACATTCCTTTGACCAATAAAACTTATTGTTTTTTGTAAAAGATCATATTACATTGGTTTCAATTTTGCTGACAAATGTGAAATAAACTTTGCATAATAATTGACCATGCCAATTCATGATTTCACTTCAGTTACTGTAGTGGGAGCAGGTGCACTTGTTATGGCCTCTAATTTAGAATTGTCCTTTTTTAACCCTTCTTTAGAAATTATATGCCCCAAATATTTAATTTGACTTTGAAAAAATTGCATTTACTTTTATTTAATCTTATACCTGCTTCTTTGAATCTCTTTAAAACTTCTTCAAGATTCTGCAAGTGTTCAGCATCATTAGACCCTGTCACCAAAACATCTTAATTCTTAATTCCTCACCTGAAGTCTCAATTGGATTATTGGCGAATGTATCTGGCTGCACGGCTGAATTTAAATTTAAACACATAAACCCAATGATAGTTATTAAAGCTTTTCGGCAAATAAAAATCAAACTAACCGAAGATCTATGGGGAATGTCTATCAAAGTTTGTACATCCATACTTGAGACTATAGCCCCATACTTGGCTTTAATTTTTAATTTGTGTGTAGACCAAGGAGTTTTCCCTGATCTAATGAAATACAGTAAAGTCATACCTCTTTTCAAATCCAGGGACAGTAAAGATACTAATAATTATAGACCCTTATCCGTGTTGGCAGTTTTTAGCAAGGTGTTTGAAAAAGTAATGCTTAATCAAATGCTCAATCATTTTAAAACCAACAAAATTTTACACGATCAACAGTATGGTTTCACCAAGGGACGTTGTACCACTGACGCCGGTGTAACCTTATTAAAGCACATATTTACTGCGTGGGAAGAGTCTTAAGACGCCTGTAACAAATTTACTTGATCCTATTAAAATAAAAGGATAAGCAGACTTGTTCAAATACAATTTTAATTTAGGAAAGATAAAAAAATACAGCTAGTTATAAAAAACTACCTAGCACGCACTCAGTTTTAAAGTTTATGCACTTAGATGGACAATAATGAGTTTACCACACTGTAAGAACGGGAACAGGCGTCAGGGTAGCAGGTCGATACCGGAGTAACCTTGAAGTTGTGCTCTGAAGCAGCAGAAACGGCGGCAGCGCAGATCTCAGAGTTCACTAGGACAGCTCAGCAGCAAGACAGTGCAGAACTCAGGGCCAGACGTAGGACAGCCCTGCGAGACCAGTAGACGGACAGGCACGTAGTGGGAGTGGGGTACGTGGGAGTAGAAGTCCCAGGAGAAACTTTCGTTGGATCCCCTGGACAGTTTAAGAATCTCACCGCCAAAACCAAGCTGCTCTCTGATACCCTCAAATCAGATTTCCGAGTCGTCTTTTCCACCGTCCGTCAGCTCGTTTCTCCCCAAAGTATTCTTCCTCTTTCAAATCTTAGTTTTCTTAGTGTGGCCATCATCTCAACTGACAAGTGTAGTCGGCCAGGACATATACATGAGTGCGTAAAGAATTTTATAATATAATTTAATATTAAGTTATTTAGTAAACAATCATAATAATCTATAAAATACATTGGCTAGGCATATTGATAAAAATAATTTAAATTATACAAACCAAAAAGAGAAATCATAGAGCTAGACCATAGACTGAGCAAAAAGAGAATTAAAAAAACTAACTGACAGTTTGACAATTTGACGCTTGACGTAAATATCACAACATGAAAATTATAATAATATTTTATTTCAGCTATTTCCAAGTTAAAGAATCGTATTTAAATCGATTTGCTGAGTGTAGATATATAAACAAATAAAATGCATGATAAATAGTATTATGAATGGTGAATATGAAGCGTAAGTATAGCATAATACTATACGCCATAGGAATATTTTGTGACCTTTCCAAAGCATTTGATTGCGTAAATCACGACACAATACTTTTGAAACTTGAGCATTACGGAAATATGATTTTACCAAACTAAGTGCAAGTTGACCTAGCAACTTGCACTTAGTTTGGTAAAATCATATTTGAGTGATAGACACCAACATGTTCAAATAAATGGTGTTAATTCAAAGGGTTTAAAAGTAAAAATGGGGGTTCCGCAAGGCTCAATATTGGGTCCTTTCCTCTTTCTCGTGTATATAAATGATCTACCCTATTTATTGAAAAACCAACCTCAAAATATGGTGTTGTTTGCTGATGACACTTCCCTAATTTTTAAGATAAATAGACGGGCCCAAAATCTAGATGACGTGAATAATACCCTACTTCAGGTCCATAATTGGTTCACAGCAAACAATTTGGTATTAAATGAAAAAAAACTAAATGCATAAGATTTGCTTTACCCAATGTTAAGAGTAGTGATTGTGAAATAATATTGAATAAAGAGAAACTTTAATTCGTAGATAAAACGGTTTTCCTGGGGATTACGCTTGATTCAAGGCTACAATGGGGTTCACATTTAACATCCCTTGCGGGCGGCTAAGTTCAGCAGCATACGCTATTAGAAAAATCCGTCAATTTACTGATGTAGATACCGCTAGACTGGTCTATTTTAGTTACTTTCATAGTATAATGTCTTATGGCATTTTGCTATGAGGACGGGCTGCAGATATTGAGTCTATATTTATTCTTCAAAAAAGAGCCATCAGAGCCATATACAATCTTCGTAGGCGCAATTCTCTAAGGGAACTGTTTAAAGATATTGGCATCATGACGGTACATTGTCAGTACATCTACGAAAACATAATGTACGTCAGAAAAAATCTGCATCTTTATGGTAAAAGAGGTGACAGACATAATTACAGTACTAGAAATAGGGACCAACTAGTTCAGCCAGGCTTCAGAACTCGCTAAAGTAGACTCATCTTTCATGGGGTACTGTTTGAGATGCTATAATAAAATTCCACAAAGTATTCTTGAACTGAATGAGACGAAATTTAAAACATGCATCAAACGCACACTATGTAAGCATGCTTATTACAATCTGGGCGATTATATCGCTGATAAGAATAATAAAAATAAATAAAATTAAAATTAAAATTTTAAAATAAAAATTTGTTTATTTCTCTTCCACAAATAAAAAACTTACAGTAAGTACTTATGTTGTAACATATCTTTAGACAGGAAAAAGTATTTTATTTGTGGGAGACTGGCGCCTAAACTAAGCCGAGGCCTGTATTTTAGGACACCAGGTCCCCACTAAAATGCATATTAGGAGATCTAACAAAAGTAGTCTATACTTATTACAATACACATCAAAGTTTTTAAACCAGATAGGCAAACTTATATGTACTACATAATTAAGATAGAGTAGAAGAGTAAATGAGTGTGTTTTTGTGTGGCAGTGTATGAGTGGTTTTATGAGCGTGTGTTCATGAATGAGTGTTCTGTGTGGTGTAGTGATGTCGTGTCAGTTTATGAGTTCTGTCGTATGAGCGTGTGTTCATTTATGAGTGTACTATGTGAGGTGTGTGGTGATTGTGTGTTATGTGTTACAAATACTACAAAACCTGAGACTAAATAAATAATAAATTTACTTTTTTATTTCCAGTAGTTCCTCAGTCTCCTTATAGTCCAATCCCAACAGCCATGAAGTTACCTTTCCCTTACATTCTTTTGAATTAGAATTAAATATATTTTTAATTTTATTAATTTGATTATATAATCTAGGTGCAATAAAGTTATAAAATTTTTGTGCGAATCTAGTTTTGGTTTTAGAGGTTTTGCAAACGGCATAGTGCCTTCTTGTGTTAGCAATCTCCTGGTTAAACGCCGATATATCTCCATGTTGTCGAAGGATGCTCAGAAGAATGTACAGTTGTCTAACTGTTAGTACACCGGTTTCTTGATATAATTTCCGGGTAGAAAAGAGTCTAGGCTTAAAGAAGGCAACCTTTAAAATCAACCTTTGAGCTCGCTCTAGCTCCAACAATTTTTTTTTGTCCGTGCCGCCCCATGTAGTAATACAGTAGGTCACAATAGATTGGATCAAGCCCTTGTAAACCATGATCAGTGTCTTTCTATCTGCTATGTGTCTCAGTTGTCTAAAAATGTACGTAAGTTTACGCACTTTCTGGGCGACATTATGAATGTGTTCTCCAAACGATAGTCTATTGTCAATAGTAACGCCTAAGTAACGTATTGATTTGACAGATTTTATTTGCGGACAGTTACTACACTGTAATACGGGAGGAACTGAGCATTGGTGGGCAAATATTTGGGATACGCTTTGTGAAGTCACTGCTAGGTGACGAACGGAAAATTGCATGAATTTGGTCTTGTCCGCATTCAATGTTAATGAATTTTCAGACAGCCAGTGGCAGATAGTGTTAAACCCAGCCTGTGTTTTAGCATAAACCTCTTCCCAGGTGTCACCAACAAATGTCAAAGTAGTATCATCTGCATATGAGATAATATTACAGTCTTGGATTTGGAGCTGACAGAGCTCATTTATATAACATAAAAATAAGGTGGGCCCAAGAATACTCCCTTGCGGGACTCCAAACGTCATTTTAAGATCATCACTCGTGTAGTCACCGATATTCACACACTGAGATCTTCCCGATAAATAATCAGCGAAAAGATCAAGCTGTTTCCCCCGAATTCCCATGCTGTTAAGCTTGTTTAAAAGGTTGGAGATACAGACTGTGTCAAACGCCTTAGCAAGGTCAAGGAAGATGGTAATACATTTCTTATTTGCATCCATTTTTTTAACTAAATAGGTGGTGAAATTATGAACAGCCTGATCAGTAGATTTGCCTGCTCTGAAACCAAATTGTGATGAGGAAAGAAGTTGATTCGATTCTAGATAATCTATAAGCCTACCATTTATAATTCGTTCAAATACTTTTGACAATGATGTGAGGATTGATATAGGTCTGTAGTTGTTGACACAGTCGGTATCCCCTGCCTTGTGTATAGGAATAAGTATAGATTTTTTAAGTGCATTGGGGAAAACACCAGCCTCTAGGCAGCGATTTATGAGATCGGTAAGCACAGGAGCAACAATGCCTACAACTTTTTGCAGGAACCTAGACGAAACGTTGTCCCAACCCGCTCGACAATCGTGTTTTAGGTTAAGTATAATTTTTGTAACTTCCTCGCAATCCACATTTAGTAGGACAAGAGAGTTACAGGGTGAACGTTCTTTATGTTCATCGACATTTTGAAAAGGTGGGGTAGGAGGTATAATTTGTGCTAGTCGACTACCGACACTAGCAAAAAATTCATTTACAGTGTTGATAGACAACTGCGGGGAGGAGTTAGCAGATAGCAAGTCTTGAGAAGAGCTATTTTCTTTACTATTATTATAACTTGTAATAGCTTTTATAGAATTCCATAACTTTTTGGAATTATCTTTAGCCATTTGCAGTTGATCTCTTTCATACTGACGTTTCAGTTTTTTCAGTAGATTATTACAGAAGTTTCTGTAGCGTTTATATGTTGTACACAAAATTTCATTATTTGGTTCATTTTTAGTTTTTAAGTGCATCAAGTCCCTGTTTCTTATACACCGTAGAAGGCCAGTAGTGATCCATGGCTTTAGGAGAGTTTTGTTTCGGGGAATCTTTAAGATCACAGTATGTTTATGAATCAAATCAGTTAAAACATTTACAAACATGCTAGTAGCTAAACATGGATCCACTTCATTATAAATCTGACCAAAATCTATCTCCGAGCAGTCCACCACAGCTCCCTCCCAATTTACTTTCTTAACCGTACTAGCCTTTTTTGCCTTTACGGAACTTTTGCTGTTTAGACAAAACAATATAGCTTCATGATCAGATATCGTAGTTTTTAAATTAAAGGTAAAAGCATTTTTTTTTGTCTTAACTATAACATGATCAAGGCAATTATTACCCCTAGTCGGTGAATAGATGGCTGGAAGTAGACCGTGGAAAGAGGTAATGTCGAGATAAGCTAGAGAGTTAGCATCTGAATTTAATATATTTATATTGATATCGCCCGTTATAATAATATTCCTAAAGTTAGATAATTTATCAAGTAGATCATTAAGTGATATTAAAAAGTTATCAAGTTTTTTAAACGACGGTGGTCGATATATAGCTATTATAACGGTATCATTTGCTCCCATCTTAATGACCAAGCAATTTGCTTCCATAAACAGCGGTTCTTCAATTTTAAAGTTATGTCGATCATTTATCATGACCACAATACCATCATTTTGATTGTAATTTTTAGATGTCTTATGTGAACTGTAGCCATTTATTTTAGGGAGACTAGATACCTGAGAAAGCCAACACTCTGATAATACAATTATATCACAATCGAATTTCAGCCTAGCCATCATTATCAATAATTCATCAAAGTTGCGATTAATGCTGCGGATGTTTTGTTGTAAGATTTTCAAATACTTTGGGGGCTGTATGTATGAGCTGCATTGTTCGGGATTACATGTAACAGGTTCAGAGACGCGAAATTGTTCTACATTGTGTAACAAATCATTTACGGCAGCGAAAACAATAAATTATGGAGTTCGAAGGAAAAAGTTATTGGATAAGAAGAGCTATTTAATCTATCGATATCTGCGCTACGTATGTTAACATGAGTTTTGTTATATTTATAGAATTTTGTAAATAATAGTATTATAACTTTGTGTGTGTGTGTTTGGTGTATATTATAATTTTGTAAACATGTAGTGAATAGAGTAGAAAGAAAAAAATCAGTTTGGAAACAAAAAACAGTGAATTTAAACAATATCAGCTAATACTAGTCATATTTTATTTAAATCTAAATCTACTTCGTCTTTTATTTGGATGGGTCTTTCACCTTCCCTCTTGCGGATAAAGATTCGCCTGAAAGAAATCCAGCAGCCATCATAAGAATGGGATTTAGCACATTGCCTGGCTAAGTAAAATAGTCTACGTGCTTTGCCAGTTAACGAGTCTGAAACATAAATGTTTCGTGGAGGCCCTTTTATCTTTAAATGGTTTGTGTTCAGCGGTAATAGTTTTTGTTCCTTCTGTATCTTATTAAAATTTATAACGGCGGATATAAACGACGTTTTTCTGGCTACGGTAGTGAAGTCAACGACTAAGGCTTCGGTTTTAGTATTAGTCCTGTAAATGTCGCGTATTTCTGATTCTACGACTTTAGACGGTAGATTGACCGCTGAGCTGAGATCCTTAACAACGTTAACCAGGCTTTCCTTAGTCTCATTTTCATGTTTTGGGATATATGACGAATTTCTAGTGTGGATGCCCGTGCTGATTTTTCGTGAGATTCAAGTTTTTGTTCCAGGAGCTGCACCTGTTTTTTGGTATTTTTGTTCTCCTGTTGTAATTGGCCAATAATCACCAGGGATTCATCATATTTCTGCGATATGAAAGAAACCGATTCCTTTAATTCAAGATGCAGCTCCTTAATACAGTTGATAGATTGATTTATTATATCAAATTTTGCATTTTGTTTCTCCTGGAAATCGGCAAACATAGATTTCATTTGAGACATAAACTTTTCAAAGCATTCGGCATGATCGTCCATCTTACGTTTGTAGTTTCTTCTGGCAACATTTATCGACTCATCCATTTTTGTTTCTGTGTCATTTAATGCAGAGTCCGAACTATGGTGTGGTGTTATATTTTTTGACAATTTGTTTTCGCAGAAATTAGGCGGTGTGCGCTGGGGATTCATATTTATTTACAAATCGTTGTTCCACTCCGAAAATTGACAAATCTCAAAAAGAGACACAGGTTCTGAGATTCGAACTTGCGACGTGTTGCTCAAGAGTCGCCGCTGCTACCGCTACGCCAAGCTGAAGTTAATTTTACCGGTGAAATAGTGGTAGTGTTTTGTAGCTAACGTTTTGTTTTGACAGCTGATGGACACGTACGCCGACAACGTGTCGAGTGCTCAAGCTCGTTAAGTATTTAGAGTCCAAAGGTCACTTGAGTAATGTAGCAATGTGACGGTTTAGATGTACTTTTATTTTTGTGATTTTGCACTATTTCACTGTTTTTAGTTAAAATCAAGTAATCTAATGTTTTTACTTTGAAAAGGGAACACTTTAATCGGGTTTTAAATAGTAAAATGTCACTGTTTTGTTGATGTTATCACTCGAAATTCACTGGGTTGGGTTCACTAATGTTTCGTGATATGCACTGCAGATTTACTGTTGTCCACATTAACACTGGTTCTTCTATGCACTATAAGCTATAACAACTACTTTCAAGTTCAAGATACTTTCGCGTTGATTTTTAATGATTTAAAAACTACAGAGCAGATGTTTGCATTGCACGCCGTAGGGTGGGGATGTGGTGATGATGGAATGCGTGGCTCAATGCTGGTCCTGCTCCACATGGACAGGGGCGCATAAATAGATAGCATTACATATAATTGTTGGAGCTGCTGAAGATTGTACAACTATATTTGCATTGTATAGATTCAATCTCTAGTATTATATAATCGCATAGCCCATATTGTGTGAGTACTATGTAAAGCTATCATTCACTGGAATCCTACGTCTTTTCTTGACTTGAATGTTCCCTGGCAGTTGAGAGTATGTCATGCTCACTCTAATGTCTCGCTGATGGTGGCGCGTGTGTCCGACCATTTGGTTCCCTACAAAATCGTTGAGTTAAATGGTGCTGATCCATGCGTCATGTTCGTGAACGGGCGCTGTTAGTTGTGACTGGTCATTTCTTAGTTGCCGTGGCTTATTTTAATGTTTATTTTTGAATTGTTAATTTTGTTTTTACTATGGACACTTTTAACGTGCACATCTTGCTACATTGTTCTCACATAATATACCATCTCAACACGAATGATGTAACCATGATTTATAACAATTTTTTTATTTAAAAGAGTGTCCATGGAGTTTCTTGCCCGTTCTTCTCCATAGAGATCTACGCTAGGGAATGGGCAACTACAGTACTTTCACAGTTTTTATGTCTTGTGACTGGGACTGTAGCTACATTTAATTTTCATCTTTGTTTCGACAGTTCAAAAGTGCCTGCAACTGGCCTACTTGAAATAAATGATTTGATTTTGATTTTGATCATCAATTAAATTTACAGCTCCCTTGGCTCCTAATAATTTTTTTTCAAGTTTTGTTTGAAATATTTGACTGGCCGGCTTTGTGCCATATGGTTAATCTATTTAATTTAAAAATACCCTTAGGTGTAGACCATGCTAAAAGTTCACCTGTGGCAGAATCTAGTTATAATTGATTAAATGCATTGCGCAAATCTAATTATGTAAATTTGTTTCCACATTGTAAAGCGGTAAAAATATCCTCAATTTTGGGCAAGGGGTAATTAAAATCTTTTAAATATTTATTCATGGTAATTTTGTAATTTGCACACAACCGTAACTTTCCGTTTTCTTTCATTTCTGGTACTAATGGTGTGCCCCACTTAGCATTCTCAACTTTTGTAATGACATTTTCTTTCTCTAAACGCGTTAATTCATCATTCACTTTTTCTTTGTAAGCATGAGGAATGGGAACAGGTTTACAAATAATTGGCTTTACATTTTCCATAAGCTCTAATTTAACCTCTTCATTTTTAATAACTCCCAACAAATTTTTGAAAACTTCTGAATAATAATTTTTGCAAATGTGAATTTTCTATTGAATTGATAGAAATGGATTTGTTAATTTTAATATTAAACTTTTCTATGAGATCCCTACCTAATAAACTTTTGGACCCTTCTTTAACAATAATGAGTTCACCCTGAACCTGTCTGTTCTGATAAGATATAGGAACCACTATTTTTCCCAACGGCTTAATAATTTGACCGTTGTAAGTTTTCAATTGCAAATCTGTATCTGATTATGAATATGAAAATGATTATGTGCATTGCTTTTACAAAGAGAAGCTAAATGTCCAACTTTCTTACAAATTTTACATGTATACGCCTTGTAAATACACTTGAAAAATGAATGATTTGGTTTGCCGCAATGAACACACTTTAAAACCTGGGATTGCTCTTCAGTCTTGTTTGCTGTATGGGTGGACTTCTTGTAATCAGGCTTTCTCTGTCCCTTTGTGTTCTTGAAACTTGACACCTTGTCGACAGCAATAGGACGCTCCTGCAGTGCACATTCTTTGTTTAAAGTGATGTCTAGTAATTGTACAGCCGTTTTCTCTAATGCTTCCTCGCACAATCTGTCTTGAATCGGTCCTGCCCGCATGCCTGTGTAACAAAATATCTACTTACTCTTTTTTAAAATAAATGGATAAGCAGACTTGTTCAACTAAATTGTTATTAGGGAAAGATAAAAATACAGCTAGTTATAAAAACCTACCTAGCACGCACTCTCTATAGTTCTATAGTTCTCACACTTAGATGGATTGGAATCCGCTCAGCACTGTAGGAACGGGAACAGGCCTGACGCCTGTTCCTGTTCCTACAGTGCTGAGCGGATTCGGTAGAAGGTCGATACCAGAGCAACCTCGAAGTTCAGCTCTGAAGTAGTAGAAGTGGCGGCAGTGCAAATCTCAGAGTCCACCGCGCGACAGCTCTGTAGTAAGGCAGTGTAGAACTCAGGGCCAGACGGAGGATAGATTCTCGAGACAAGTAGAAAGTCAGGCACGTAGTTAGCTTCCGAATATCGGGAGTAAAAGTCCCAGGTGGATTTTTAGCTGGATCCCCTGGGTAGTTTAAGTACCTGACAGCGAAAACCAAGCTGTTATCTGATGTTCATCAGATCAGATTCAAGAGTCGACTGCCTCCAGCGGTTCCGAAAACTCGTTTTCCAAGTAGTCTTCCTTTTTAAATTGTCAAATATTAGTTTTTTTAGTGTGGCCATCATCTCATCTGACAAGTGTAGTCGGCCAGGACATATCCATGAGTGCGTAAAGAATTTTATGAATATAATTTAAAATTAAGTTATTTATTGAACAATCGTAATAATCTACAAAATATACCGAACCTGGAGCGAATATCGGGTCTTTTTTAAGACCAGAACCTCAAACCGGAATACTTTCGAGTGAGCAATAGTGCAAACATAAGAATACTACAAGTGCTCTGACGACTGATTTGCCAATCGTCATCCAAGCAGCTGCACACCATCGCACATCCAGCGACTTCTATTAGAAAATGGTCACACTACCGCGTCACGCTCGTTGTGACACAAGAATCGATCTTTAGAGACGTTCCAGGGCCTGCAGTCTCGACATTTGTAACGACGCTGTCGCAAACTAACGATCGATATATAATAACGAAAAAAATCGGTTGCAATAACGTCGCTTGCAAGAAACGCAAGTCTCTACATCCAAGTTAACGAGCAAAAGTCGTACATTTTCTTGAGTTCTTGACGTATGTACGCTAACAAAAACGATATTTGGTAGTCTCTACACTCAAAGTTAGCGATTGTCCTCGGAATGATACCGAGTTTTGTAGCTAATTTATCAATTTTTGAAAGAGTAACGAATATTTCTAACTACTATTTTTGACAGCCCGATAAGTGATTCGGTAGCATTGTAAGCTAATTTAATGGTGGTTTTTACGGAATTATTGGCAAAAAATTTGCCGCACGGGTTTATTATTTGTCTGTACCGAAGCATGCTGTGCTTACGGCCTTCTAAGGCCGTAAGCCGAATCTAACCTATGAATAGGTTCCGGACGTATATGTGTGAATAGGCGTCGCTGATATTCATTTTAGTAGGAAGAGGATTCATTTAAATAAAATAAACACAACTGTAATCAATTCCTATAATCAACTCTATTATCAAAGACATTCAATTATTCTACTAACAAGTTCTCTAACACATTTTTTTAAATGTTTAAATTTTAAAACAATATGACATGTAATGCAGGAAAAATGAAGGTCTTATACATGTAGGTACCTATGTATCTATAGTTGCATAAAATGTAAAGAAACAGAACATTACATTTATTTCAGTGCAAAACACATTCCGTGTACTCATAATTATTACAATAGCATGAAAATTACAAATCACAGTACAGTACATCATAGCTATACTTATCCTATGACAAAATTTTAAATAAAACACAATAGCTTATACACACTCATCTTTTTATTACAATATAATACTGTCAACTAAAAGATAGGTACCTACATACAATCATTATTACCAAAACATTTTACACCTTTAATTCATCTGAACACGGCACGTGCAAACATCTGCATTAATAAAAACAATAATATACACAAATACTTTCTTCAAACAATACAAAATTATCAATTTTTGAAATACTAACATGAAAATTAACACTAAAATTAAATTTTACAATGCATTTTTTATGTGGGAAGAATGAGATGAACATTTTTGTACATAAATATATAGGATAGGTCAAACATATAGGACTTTCTTAGGTAATGCATTATAAATTAATGGTATAACTTCTAATTATTTAGATTCTACGTACGGGTTATTCTACGAGTGACTTCACACGTTTGAGTTATTTCTATTTTCAAAGAGTTTCATTTTACATTTAGCAGGTTTGAATAATTCATAATTGAAACAAGGAACCGGTTTTATTCCTTTTAGTTAAATGTTTTTGTGATTTGAAGACAAGATTCAAACCTTTGTAAATTGAATATTTTGGAATTGTCTTGCACACAAGCATTTCTTGTGTATCTTTAAATAAAAAATAAATAAAATTAATTTAATTCAGGCAAGACATCCATACTGAAGATACACTTTTCATTCACAAATTTTAAACGTAAAAAATTCAAGAAAAACAAATTAAATATGAATGAAGTAAATTTAAACTCGTGATAGCTCGGCTGTGTATCCTTACAACTACTTATTATTTATGGTAATATCGAATATTGGAACACTGCGATTACACTCTTATAGTTTTGGAAAAATCGGATCAATATTACACACACTACACTATTTCACTCAGTTTGATTTTTTGCTTGTTCTTGAACGTTCCTTGACCGTAGTCCCTAGTCTCTCGGAGGCCTTCTGTAGTGTGACAAAACAGCTCAACAGCTCGCTAAGTACCTACATCCTGCATCCGATAGCTTTGGCATGTTTCGACACATTACACGAAATCAGCGTGAAAATGAAAAATCCCTTGAATCTGCTTATTTCTGTATCTTGCCGAAATAGCAAGAGAATTGTTCACGGAGCTCCTTTATGAATTTCAGCCATCTCTTCAAACACAACGACCTTACGGGCTTTGTCGAATTTCAGTATCATTTCGTAGCTACATATACGTGAATGTAGAAGTATATCCGATGGGGTCGCAGCTTTAGCCAGAAAAAAGTTGGCGGAGGTACTGTACTCTTGGCTATCAATGAAAAATGCTTGAGAAAATACCATTGAAAACATAAACACAACAAATCAATTGGTTTCCAATGACAACAACGCAAAAGTTCGCAAAACCAATTGACAAGTTTGACACTAAGCCAATGTTGCAAGGATGCAAATTCTAACTTCCTACTAAATTCTATTTAATCATTTATTTTAATTTTTAAAACATTTTTAGCTGTACTTACGAGTTTTCATGAAAAATAGTGCCTTCAAAATAAGGCTTTTAAAGTCTCAGTTTAAGATACAAGAAAACCAATTATTGTCTTTGAAAAAGCCGAATACGTTTTTTCGCTAGCCCACCGACGTCCGTATGTCAAGATAATGTACGACTTTGCTCGTTAACTTGGATGTAGAGACTTGCGTTTCTAGCAAGTGTCGTTATTGCAACCGAATTTTTTCGTTATTAGTTATCGATCGTAAGTCTACGACAGCGTCGTTAATAATGTTGAGACTACAGCCCCATCTCCTTGAATATGGGGAAAAATGGAGAACATGGTTCAATAAAAATAAGTGGTTTTCTTGTATCTTAAACTGAGACTTTAAAAATCATATTTTGAGGGCACTAATTTTCACAAAAACTCGTAAGTAGAGCTAAAAACGTTTAAAAAAATTTAAATAAATAATTAAATATACAAGGAAATTAAAATTTGCCTCCTTGCAACATTGGCGTAGTGCCAAACTTGTCTAAACTCAAAAGTCAATTGGTTTTGTATATGTAATGATACCGTTATTATTTTGTTTCTGTTTTCAATTGTATTTTCTAAAGCATTTTTGATTGATACCCAAGATAATAGTACCTCTGCTAAACTCTGGCTAAAGCTGCCACCCCACTGGCCATACTTCTACATTCACTTTTAAGTAGCTACGAAATGATATTGGAATTCGACAAAGCCCGTAAGGTCGTTGTGTTTGAAGAGATGGCTGAAATTCATAAAGGAGCTCCGTGAACAATTCTCTTGCTATTCCGGCAAGATACAGAAATAAGCAGATTCAAGGGATTTTTCATTTTCACGCTGATTTCGTGTGATGTGTCGAAACACGCCAAAGCTATCGGAAGCAGGATGTACTTAACGAGCTGTTGAGCTGATTTGTCACACTACAGAAGGCCTCCGAGGGACTGGTGACTACGGTCAAGGAATGTCCAAGAACAAGCAGAAAATCAAACAGTGAAATAGTGTAGTGTGTGTAATATTGATCCGATTTTTCCAAAACTATATGAGTGTAATCGCAGTGTTCCAATAATAGCTATCACCATAAATTATAGTTGTAAGGATAGCCGAGCTATCACGAGTTTAAATAACACAAAAGAAATGCTTGTGTGCAAGACAATTCCAAAATATTCAATTTACAAAGGTTTGAATCTTATCAAGCTATCTTCAAATCAAAGAACCATTTAACTAAAATGAATAAAAGAGGTTCCTTGTTACATTTATGAATTACATCTAAACCTGTTAAGTGTAAAATGAAAATCTTTCAAAACAGAAATTACTCAAATATGTGTGAAGTCTCTCGTAGAATTACCTGTACATAGAATCTAAATATTTAGAAGTTGTACCATTAATTTCTAATGCTCTACCTAAGAAAGTAGTTGACCTATCCTATATATTTTTGTACAAGAATATTCATCTCATTCTTCCTATATAAAAAATGCATTGTGAAATTTAATTTAAGTGTTAATTTTCATGTTAGTATTTCAAAAATTGTTAATTTTGTATTGTTTGAAGAAAGTATTTGTGTATATTATTGTTTTTATTAATGCAGATGTTTGCACCTAAGCCATGTTCAGATGAAGTAGCTCTTCGATACCCGCAATTACAGACACAATTAAAATAACAATGCACCGTACCCGATCGGGTACGGCTCGGGGGGTTAAAATGTTTTGGTGATAATGATTGTATGTAGGTACTTATCATTTAATAAAAAATCAAATGTATTATTTTGTACTACAAAGATAATGAGTGTGTATTAGTTGATTGTGTCTTCTTTAAAATTTTGACATAGGATAAGTAGAGCTACGATGTACTGTGATTTGTAATTTTCATGCCATTGTCATAATTATGAGTACTTAACACAGAATGTGTTTTGCACTGAAATAACTGTAATGTCCTGTTTCTTCACATTTTATGCAAATAAAGATACATAGGTACCTACATGTATACGACCTTCATTACATAATGTTTTATACATTTACTTTTATAAAAATGTGTGAGCGAACTTGATAGTAGAATATTTGAATGTCTTTGATAAGTTGAATATAGGAATTGATTACAGTTGTGTTTTATTTTTATTTATTTAGATGAATTCTCTTCCTACATATGAAATGAATATCAGCGATGCCTATTCACACATAGGTACGTCCGGAACCTATTTATTGGTTAGGTTTGGCTTACGGCCATCGAAGGCCGTAAGCACAGCATACTTCACTACAGACAATAGACCTTCGAGTAATAAGCCCATCCAGCACAATCTTTGTCAATAATCCCGTAAAAACCAACATTAAATTAGCTTACAATGCTACTGAATCATCTAGCGGGCTGTCAAAAATGGTCGCTAGAACTAGAAATATTCGTGTTGCGAAAATCGTTATGTTAGCAAAAATCGGTACCATTCCAAGGACATTCGCTAGCTTTTAGTGTAGAGACTACCAAATGTCGTTTACTTTGCGAAATCGTAACTTTGCGTCCGAATTCGCTAACTTTGCGATCGTTATCTATGTCGAGACTGCAGGCCCTGGGCCTGCAACACGAATATTTCTAGTTCTAGCGACCATTTTTGACAGCCCGCTAGATGATTCAGTAGCATTGTAAGCTAATTTAATGGTGGTTTTACGGGATTATTGACAAAAATTGTGCCAGATGGGCTTATTACTCGGTCTATTGTCTGTAGCGAAGTACCTATGCTGTGCCCTAACCTATAAATAGGTTCCGGATGTACCTACCCTATGTGTGAATAGGCATCGCTGATATTCATTTCATATGTAGGAAGAGAATTCATTTAAATAAATAAAAATAAAACACAACTGTAATCAATTCCTATATTCAACTTTATTATCAAAGACATTCAAATATTCTATTATCAAGTTCGCTCACACATTTTTATAAAAGTAAATGTATAAAACATTATGTAATGAAGGTCGTATACATGTAGGTACCTATGTATCTTTATTTGCATAAAATGTGATGAAACATGACATTACTTACAGTTATTTCAGTGCAGAACACATTCCGTGTTAAGTACCTACTCATAATTATTCCAATGGCATGAAAATTACAAATCACAGTACATCATAGCTACACTTATCCTATGTCAAAATTTTAAACAAGACACAATCAACTAATACACACTCATCATCTTTATAGTACAAAATAATACATTTGACTAAATGATAAGTACCTACATACAATCATTATCACCAAAACATTTTACACCTCCCCAGCCGTACCCGATCGGGAACGGTGCATTGTTATTTTAATTGTGTCTGTAATTGTGGGTATCGAAGATCTTCTTCATCTCAACATGGTGCACCTAAGCCATGTTGAGATGAAGTAGCTCTTCGATACCCACAATTAAAACAATCTAAAACATCTGTATTAATAAAAACAATACTAAACACAAATACTTTCTTCAAACAATACAAAATTAACAATTTTTGAAATACTAACATGAAAATTAACACTTAAATTAAATTTCACAATGCATTTTTTATATGGGAAGAATGAGATGAGTATTTTTGTACAAAAATATATAGGATAGGTCAACTACTTTCTTAGGTAGACCATTAGAGTTTAATGGTACAACTTCTAAATATTTAGATTCTATGTACAGGTAATTCTACGAGTGACTTCACACATATTTGAGTAATTTCTAATTTGAAAGAGTTTCATTTTACACTTAACAGGTTTGGATAATTCATAAATGTAACAGGGAACCTCTTTTATTCATTTTAGTTTTGAATATTTTGGAATTGCAAGACAATTCCAAAAGAAATGCTTCGAGTTTACAAAAGAAATGCTTGTATGTCTTGCATATACAAGACATACAAGCATTTCTTTTGTAAACTCGTGATATCTCGGCTGTCCTCACAACTATAATTTATGGTAATATCTATTATTGGAACACTGCGATTACACTCATATGGTTTTGGAAAAATCTGATCAATATTACACACACTAAGTACACTATTTCACTGTTTGATTTTCTGCTTGTTCTTCGACATTCCTTTACGGTTACCGTAGTCCCCAGTCCCTCGGAGGCCTTCTGTAGTGTGACACAACAGCTCAACAGCTCGCTACATGTTGATTCCGATGGCTTTGGCATGTTTCGACACATCACACGAAATCAGCGTGATAATGAAAAATCCCTTGAATCTGTTTATTTCTGTATCTTGCCGGAAGAGCAAGAGAATTGTTCAAGGAGCTCCTATAGGAATTTCAGCTATCTCTTCAAGCACAACGACCTTACGGGCTTTGTCGAATTCCAGTGTCATTTCGCAGCTACTACGTGAATGTAGAAGTATATCCAGTGGGGTGGCAGCTTTAGCCAGAGTTTAGCAGAGGTACTGTTCTCTTGGCTATCAATCAATGCTTGAGAAAACACAATTAGAAACAGAAACAACTATTAACAACAACAAATAAACAAAACCAATTGACTTTTGAGTTTTGACAAGTTTGACACTACGCCAATGTTGCAAGGAGGCAAAGTTTAATTTCCTTAAATATTTAATAGTTTATTTAATTTTTTTTAACGTTTTTAGCTCTACCTAAGAGTTTTTGTGAAAAATAGTGCCTTCAAAATAAGGCTTTTATAGTCTCAGTTTAAGATACAAGAAAACCAATTATTTTTATTTAACCATGTTCTCCATTTTTCCCCATATTCAAGGACATGGGCTTGCAGCCTTGACATTAGTAACGACGACGCTTGTCGCTTACGATCGTTAGCTAATAACGAAAAAATTCGGTTGCAATAACGACGCTTGCGAAAAACGCAAGTCTCTACATCCAAGTTAACGAGCAAAGTCGTAATAAACTTGACATATCGATGTCGGTACGCTAGCGAAAAAACGTATTCGGCTTTTTCGAAGACAATTGTATGCCTTTACAAAATCACCTTGCTAAGGGGACAAATAGAGAACACGGTTCAATAAAAATAATTGGTTTTCTTGTATCTTAAACTGAGACTATATAAGCCTTATTTTGAAGGCACTATTTTTCATGAAAACTCGTAGGTACAGCTAAAAACGTTTTAAAAAATAAAATAAATGATTCAATATTTAAGGAAATTAGAATATGCCTCCTTGCAACATTGGCTTAGTGTCAAGCTTGTCAATTGGTCTTGCCGTTTTGCGTTGTTGTCATTGGAAACCAACCAATTTATTTGTTGTGTAAATGTTTTCAATGGTGTTTTCTCAAGCATTTTTCATTGATAGCCAAGAGTACAGTACCTCTGCCAACTTTTTTCTGGCTAAAGCTGCGACCCCATCGGATATACTTCTACATTCACGTTTATGTAGCTGTGAAATGATACAGGAATTCGACAAAGCCTGTAAGGTCGTTGTGTGTGAAGAGATGACTGAAATTTATAAAGGAGCTCCGTGAACAATTCTCTTGCTATTCCGGCAAGATACAGAAATAAGCAGATTCAAGGGATTTTTCATATTCACGCTGATTTCGTGTGATGTGTCGAAACATGCCAAAGTTAACGGAAGCAGCGTGTACTTATCAAGCTGTTGAGCTGTTTTGTCACACTACAAAAGGCCTCCAAGGTAATGGGGACTACGGTCAAGGAATGTCCATTAACAAGCAGAAAATGAAACTGAGTGAACGTAGTGTGTGTAATATTGATCAGATTTTTCCAAAACCATAAGAGTGTAGTGTTCCAATATTCGATATTATCATAAATTATAGTTGTAAGGATACACAGCCGAGCTATCACGAGGTTAAATGACACTAAAGAAATGCTTGTGTGCAAGACAATTCCAAAATATTCAATTTCCAAAGGTTTGAATCTTGTCAACCCATCTTCAAATCACAGAACCATTTAACTAAAAGTAATAAAATGGTGTTCCCTGTTTCATTTATGAATTCTCCAAACCTGTTAAGTGTAAAATGAAACTCATTCGAAATAGAAATTACTCAAACGTGTGAAGTCACTCATAGAATTACCCGTACATAGAATCTAAATAATTAGAAGTTATACCATTAATTTATAATGCTTTACCTTAGAAAGTAGTTGACCTATCCTATATATTTTTGTACAAAAATGTTCATCTCATGCTTCTTATATAAAAAATGCATTGTGAAATTTAATTTTAGCGTTAATTTTCATGTTAGTATTTCAAAAATTGATAATTTTGTATTGTTTGAAGAGAGTATTTGTGTATATTATTGTTTTTATTAATGCAGTCTATGTTTGTACCTATGCCGTGTTGAGATGAATTAAAGGTGGACAATGTTTTGGTGATAATGATTGTATGTAGGCTATCTTTTAGTCGACAGTATTATTTTGTAATAAAAAGATGATGAGTGTGTATTAGCTATTGTGTCTTGTTTAAAATTTTGTCATAGGATAAGTATAGCTATGATGTACTGTACTGTGATTTGTAATTTTCATGCCATTGTAATGATTATGAATACACGGAATGTTTTCTGCACTGAAATAACTGTAATGTCCTGTTTCTTCACATTTTCTGCTATTAAAGATACTTATGTACCTACATGACCTTCATTTTGCCTGCATTACATAATGTTTTAAAATTTAAACATTAAAATGTGCTACAGAACTTGCTAAAAGAATAATTGAATGTCTTTGTTATTAGAGTTGATTAAAGGAATTGATTACAGTTGTGTTTATTTTATTAAAATGAATCCTCTTCCTACTGAAATGAATATCAGCGACGCCTATTCACTTCACACATACGTCCGGAACCTATTTATATGTTAGTTTCGACTTGTAAGCACAGCATACTTCGGTACAGACTAATTATAAGCCCATCCGGCAAAATTTTCGTCATTAATTCCGTAAAAACCACCATTAAATTAGCTAACGATGCTACCGAATCACTTATCGGGCTGTCAAAAATGGTAGTTAGAAATATTCGTTACTCTTGCGAAAATTGATAAATTAGCTACAAAAATCGGTATCATTCCGAGGATAATCGCTATCTTTGAGTGTAGAGACTACCAAATATCGTTTTTGTTAGCGTACCGACATAGATACGTCAAGAACTCAAGAAAATGTACGACTTTTGCTCGATAACTTGGATGTAGAGACTTGCGTTTCACGCAATCGTCGTTATTGCAACCGATTTTTTTCGTTATTTTATAACGATCGTAACTTTGCGACAGCGTCGTTACTAATGTCGAGACTGCAGGCCCAGGCCCGGCAGTCTCGACATAGATAACGACAAAATCGCTAACTTTTGATCACAAATTACTAACGAATGAATTCGGTTGCAATGATGAAGCCTGCGAGAAACGCATCTTGGATGTAGAGACTTGCTTTACTCGCAAGCATCAATAATGCAACCGAACGAGAACAGAACTCTCTTGTCAGAACGAGACTGCTGACCCAAACTATCCCACCTCAAAAGGCGCACCGATAGAGGGTATTACCTGTACCAAAACAAACAACTAGAACCACAACTATAGAAAAAAATGTTAATGTGCAAAAACAATAAAGAATAAGCTGAACAAACAAAGAAACCGAAAAAAATGTTACGGAACAAGTCACAGAGATATTTTCTGTGATTTGTTCCGTAACATTTTTAGCGGCATATTTGAGGAGAAATTTTTAAACTTGGAGAAATGAAAGAAATAGCGGAAAATCAAGAAAAGATAATCAATTGTCAGGAAAACCAAGCAAGAGTTAGAAACCTGGTATTTTTCGGTATTGAGGAAAATGAAACATAGTATTACCGATAGTTTTGGAAAAAAAAAAACATAATTAAATGGCTAGAACAACACTTCTCAATCAAGCTGAGTTACAGCGACATACGAGAGGTCAAAAAAGTGGGTAGAAAAGGAGAAAGACCACGCCTAACTGTAGTAATCTTGTCAACTCTACATATAAAAATAAAAAAATTAAACAGAAAAGTGCTAAAGATAAACTATTTCGAAAATGAATTCAAATTTCCGGCAAAAGGCATACAAAATATTAAAGGTCTTTTTTTAAACAAATATCTACATTTTAACAATTCAAAAGTGTAAATAATTATAAATCATTTCACAATTGGATAAGATGTCAAATTAAATAAAGTAAAAAGAACAAAAAATAAAACCGACTTCAAAAACAAAAAAAAAATTAAAAATAACTTTAGCTTAAGAAATCGGTGACTTTTGTTTGTTTGATTCAGTATTTTTTGCCACCAAATTCTGAAGCTAAACCAACTTCATAAACACAAAAAGTGACAAATAATTTCACTTTTTGGTGTTTTTGAAGTCGTGTTTTGTTTTGCAATAACTTTTTTATTTTACAAATATTTGTTGCCATTTATTTTAAACTAGCTGACCCACGCAACTTCGTCTGCGTCACATAAGAGAGAAAAAGCTAACAAAAGGAATACATTTTCTCCGTTTTTGCAACATCTTTCATTTATGCTCCGCTCCTTTTGGTCGTAGCGTGATGTTATATAGCCTCAATAAATGGGCTATCCAACACAAAAATATTTTTTCAATTCCAACCAGTAATTCCTGAGATTAGCGCGTTCAAACAAACAAACAAACAAACTCTTCAGCTTTATAATATTAGTATAGATTGTTAACAATACATCATCAGCCTATAATGTTCCCACTGCTGGGACACGGCCTCCTCTCAATGAGAGGGGAATGGGCTATAATCTACCACGCGGGCCCAGTGCGGATTGGTAGATGTCACATGTCTTCGAATTTTTGGTTCTAGGTCATGCCGGTTTCCTCACGATGTTTTCCTTCACCGTTTTTGAGAGCAGTGGTGATGAAATAAATTACACAAAGTAATGCGCCTGTCTGGGTTCGAACCCACGACTTACTGTTCGTAAGTCGGGGCCGCCACCACTGGGCCACCGCTGCTCTCAACAACAACAATACATGTCATGGTAATTAGGCTGTCCCCAATAAAATGGAACTTAAGGCGACGCATCGTTCTAAAACCGGGCACGCGCGCTTCGGGACTGAGCGGGGGACTGGGCGTCTGAGCGGGGCGAGGATTGCTAGCTTATAACTTAAAGGACGTAAACGACAAAATGGTTTTTGTTATTTAATTCAGTTAGGAACGATAATTTCAGAAATTCCTTCTACAATTTTAAAGAGTATGTATAGACTCATCTACGGAGAAAGTTAAGAGGCTTAAATTGGTACCGTTTGCCCATAACATGTGAATCTCTTTTTAAAAAGAGGTACGTTTGATATTTTTTTCTCTGTTACAAAAGTTACTTAATCATGTATTGAAAACTAACAAAATAAGGTTTTTATCATGAATTATCAGGTCACCAACTTATATTTTCATTCGTTTTGTAATTACTGACAAAAATTGAGATCATTGACTCCATGATTTCCAATGCGTCCTCTTAACATATCTGACTGTCGAAATCAGGGTCTAGGTACTGAAGACATCCACGTACCTCCTCAAAGCATACAGGCGTGATGTTACGTCATGATGTTGTGTTATCAATAAACATCCAAGCGATTGCAGCAATCACGACAGATTTTTTGTCTATTATTGAAGAGTTCCATTGTATATCTCCAAAGATCAGCATCAGATCTTCACCAAATTTAAACAGGACCACCGCGGAATAATATTCTTTCGAGCAAAATAGAATCATCAAAATCGATTCACAATTAGCAAAGATATGGCTGATAATAATATTGTTACGAGCTGGGTACGGGATAAATTAATTACTACCGATTAAACACTTGGATAACTTTAATTAATCACAAAACACTTAAAACACAATCACTTACACAGTACTGATCACTATTCACTTAGATATCGCACTTCTAGTTCACTTCGATTCGCTTGGTACTGTAGCCAAAATAATACTGCCGCTCCCGCGAACAGGTCCGCTATTTATGCTGGTGACCAATCCTTCGAGAAACATCCAAAAGTTACTCGAATTTCTAGACAATTACAGTCGGTCATTGGCCTTTGTACAAAATAAAGAAGTAGGAACTTTATGCCCTCGGCGTACGGTCGAAATTACAATGACCATTCCTACACCTACATTTTCGAAACTCGTCCTACGTACCTACCTACTACTATCTACATACCTACTTTTGATTGTAGGTACGAGTACGACGTAACACTGCCCCCTCCTTAGACATGCTCGTCCCGAGCATCATTAGCCCCGTAGTATCGCGCCAATCGGTCTACATGGACAATCTTAGGCGCACCTCGTGGACCCTTCTGTATTCGGTAGGTGACATCGTTGATCCTAGTCACGACTCGGTATGGTCCATCCCAGTTTGCTTGCAATTTCGGAGACTTCCCTTTGCTCCGTACTGGGTTATGCAACCACACTAGTGAACTCTCGTCGAAACCTCTACTATTTGCCTTCCGGTCATAACGGGTCTTCATCTTCTCAGACATCTGTTGGCCGGATTGTCTGATATGCTCATAAACATCATTCAACTTGTTACGCAAATCATTCGCATAATCTGTTACACTACGTGGGGCATCGGGGGGAGTTCCAGTGATTAAATCTGCAGGCAACCGTAATTCCTTTCCAAAGTTCGCGAAGGCTGGCGTCACTGTCGTACTTTCGTGGACTGCGCTGCGGTAGGACAGAAGCTTGTCCCAATCCCTTTGTCTGCTTTCCACTACTTTTGCCAGATATCTTTCCAACGTTTGGTTGAATCGTTCCACCATTCCATCAGATTGTGGGTGGTAAGAGGTGGTTCTGGTTTTGTGGGTACCCATTAATCGACAAGTCTCCTGAAATACTTGCGATTCAAAATTTCTTCCTTGATCGCTGTGTATTTCTAAGGGTACTCCAAAACGACAGAAGACTTCCTGAACCAATTTATCTGCGACAGTTGTAGCTTCTTGATTAGGAATGGCGAAGACTTCTGGCCACTTTGTGAAGTAATCCATGACCACCAGGAAGTACTTGTTTCCGCTCTCACTTTCTGGAAATGGTCCCGCAACGTCTAGTGCTATCCGTTCCCAGGGGGCTCCAACGTTGTACACTTTTAATGCACCTCTGCTCCGTGTGTGGGGTCCTTTCACGGCCGCACAACTGGTACATTTGCGACACCAGTCCTCCACATCATCTCGACAGTGGATCCAGTAAAAGCGTTCTCGAATTTTTAGAAAAGTCCTTTTTACCCCCATATGTCCTCCTGAACATCCATCATTTATTTATTATTTATTTGTTTATTTAGTACAGTATTTAAAACCATTAACACTAAATTAAATACCTAATCCTTTTACTCGGTCTTCTCGCAGAACCACAAACATTCCAACAATATCGTCTTCCATTCATCAGCAAACAAGTCCAATCCAGGGTTGGTCTCCACGAGAGCGTTGAGGTTCGTAAGCATACGTGGTACAGGCGAAGTGGATCGAGCTACAGTGCGACTAAATGGAACATTAAACAATTTATGTTTCCTAGAGCGAATATAATTATTTGGAACAAATAATTGACACAGCTCAGCATGTAATTCCGAGGCGTTGGTATAACCATGTATAATTTATACGCAATCATGGTAGAGCCGTAAAACATCCGGTACCTTAGCTTTAGGGACAACCATTTGTAGATGACAGCCTAGCTGTCTCCTCGAGCGTTTTCCCATTTACGGCACAAGACTCCATCCTGGATCACCAAGCTGTTCCATTGCGCCCAATAACTCTTCGTGATGGAACTCATCGCAGCCACATCACTCCACTTGGGTTTAGGAGCACCAGCTTTGATCCACTCGAAGATCGGTTTGATGTCCGAGTCATTTTGCTGAGCCTGCTGTAGAGTTTCCTTCCATTCATCGCTGAGATCCGTTCTAAGCATCCTCACGGGCACTACTTCCTTAGTTTCTTGCCTGGCACAGTGCTTACAGTCTTCAGGACAAGGTCTTCTCGACCCAGTGGAAGAACAGTGGAAGAACCCACGGTAACGCAGACGCCTTGGCGTCTGCGTTACCGTGAGTTCTTCCACTGAGATGTTCAGTTACGAAGTCAAACTCTTGCAGTAGCTCAATCCATCTCGCCACTTGCCCCTCTGGATTCTTGAACTGCAATAGCCACTTCAATGCAGCATGGTCAGTTCTTAATTGGAATTTACGTCCCAACAAATATTTACTAAAGTGCTGCAATGTCTTTACTACGGCGAGTAGCTCTCGTCTTGTAACGCAGTAATTTTTTTCTGGTTTGGATAAAGACTTGCTGAAGTAAGCTATCACAACCTCTTGGTTTCCTTTCCGTTGAGACAGCACGCCCCCAATTCCAGTATTACTTGCATCTGTGTCAACTATGAAGTCATTTTCAGTGTCAGGATATCCCAAAATAGGCGTATTGCACAGACGTTTCTTTAACTCCTGAAATGCAACGTCGCAGTTCTCGTCCCAACAGAATTGCCGCTTTTCTTCAGTGAGTTTGTGCAAAGGTTTTGCAATGTCGGCAAAATTCTTGACAAACCTTCGATAGTAGGAGCACAAACCCAGAAATGCTCTGACCTGCGTCTTGTCTTTCGGAACTGGCCAATCCTTGACGGCAACTACTTTTTCTGGGTCTGTTTGAACACCTTCCCCCGAAACTATGTGTCCTAGAAAGTTCACTTGTTGTCTGAAAAACGAGCACTTTTGCGGACTTAACTTGAGATTTGCTGTTTGGATTTTCGACAACACTTGGTTGAGGTTTTTAAGGTGATCTTCAAATGTTCGGCCCACAATGATTATGTCGTCTAAATAGACAAGACATGCGTCACCAATCAATCCGGCGAGTACTTGCTCTATCAGCCTTTCAAACGTCGCAGGAGCATTGCACAATCCGAATGGCATAACTTTAAACTGCCACAAGCCCTTTCCTGTTGAGAATGCAGATTTTTCCTTATCTTTGGGGTCTATTTCTACTTGCCAGTAGCCACTTTTCAGGTCAAGTGTGGTAAACCACTTCATACCAGCCAGCGTATCCAGTGTGTCATCGATCCTAGGCAGCGGATAGCTGTCCTTTTTCGTGACATCGTTCAGTCGTCGATAGTCCACACAGAAACGCACGCTGCCGTCCTTTTTCTTTACCAGGACCACAGGAGAACACCATGGACTCGATGAAGGCTCTATAACACCGTCCTTCATCGTCCCCTCCATCATGGTTTCCACCTCTTTTTCTCGTGCAACTGGCAGTCTTCTTGGTCGCTGACGGATTGGTAACTCGTTGCCTGTATTAATCTTATGCTGAACAAGTCCAGTTCTCCCTATGTCAGCATCATTTAAAGAGAAAGTGTCGGCATACTGAAATAACATCTTCTTAGCCTTGTCCATTTCTCCTTTAGTTAAATCGCAGTTTTCTAATAGCGTTGACACGTCAAACTTTGGACTACAAATTTTATTTCCGGTAGGCAGATTTTGCAATTGACGCATCCAAGCTAGTTCCTCGCAAGTGCCGATCAAGGTGCCCTTCTTAATCACTTGCTCCTTGTCACTTGGATTCAGTATGCGTACTGCTGAGACGTTGGTGGCCTTGACCAGAGTCCGTGCCATCTTCCATGGAAAGTCATTGTTCACCCTTTCTATCAGAACACTTCGCCTCTGATGGTCAGGCTGTTCCCATCATGTGCTTGCGAGATCAAGATTCTCGGGGCTCTTTCAATACCAGCCAGCACCCGCCCCCCAGTCCTGGCATTTACTCGTTTCCCTGCTGTGGCTGGGCAGTCACTTCAGCCACCCTTCCTTGCTGATCTTCTTGCGGGGTGCTACGCTTAGGACAGCTTGACCGAAGGTGACCCCTTTCTCCACAAGTGTAGCACCTAGGACTGTACCCTTGTGGGCGGTCGCGTACCGGTGATGCTACAACCTCCCTGACGCGGTGTGTTCGGTGGTCCTGCCTCACTACCTCTACTTCTAAGGCATGGGCCAAGGCGTCTCATGGTGCCCAAGTCTCACAGTGGCTCTAACTTCCAAGTCACGTATTCCATCAACGAACGCTTGTACCAGATTCCCATCGATAAGTGCAGGGGCAGACTGGTATGCTTTTCGAACTAGCTTTTCAACTTCCAGGGCCCACTGCTGCAGGTTCTCGGCACTACGTTGAACACGATCCTTCAACTTAGCACGAAATACGTGCTCCAGGTGCGCGTCGCCGTATCTGGACTCTAACGCCTCCAGCAGCTGCTCGTTGGTAACATCCTTGCCGAGCGCCTCAAGGATGTTTAGGGCCTGGTCTCGGAGGCCCAAGGTGAGCGCGGTCATGGCTTGCGATTTTGCAATGCGATTACATCATTATATTATTCAATATTTTTTGTGAATAATGTATTCTTTATTATTCTTGATTATTTTTACATTTGGTGGATTATCCACTATTACCTCGTATGGACCATTATAAATGTTATCTAAGTTGGTACCAGTTTAATTTTTTACTAAAATTAAATCACCTGGTTTGTATATGTCACCGCAAGAGGCTCTATCTGCTAAGATTTAATCTAATTAATAGTACTCATGATTCTATTCCATGATAAAACTGGTGAACCTGCCATCTCTGCTTGGCAGTACAATTATTACATAGAACTTAATTAATGGACAGATGAGTTAAGCGCCATCTATTGGCTTACCTAGTACTTAGATAGTTCGTGATTTAAAAAAGTAATTTACTAAACAAAAGTCTAGCTAAAGACTCTTAGTAAGTCTTTAGCTAGATCTATAGTTAAAATTATGATAAGCAAGTATTTGATGACATTGTATTTGTAATTATTATTGTTCATTTGACACTAAAGATTGTTTATGAGGCAACACTACAGGTGGAAGATGGCGCCGAATACGATTTGATCAATAACTCAATTTATAATTTGAAACTACAACTAAATCAGATTATCTAACAAAATTACAAACTAAAAAGTAACAAGATTATTTTACAGAACAATTTATTAGTGAAAGACTTCTCAGGTGTTCTTTGTATTAAATCCTTTGATTTACCGGAAATGGTTTTAAGCAAGATCGAATATTGTTGTAAAAAGTAATGAAGCGACTAATTAGCTTTAACTAGATAAAACCTTTGCATTTGTGAATATTGGTATTGTTTAATTAATAAAATGATTAATTGTGAATTATTCTAGAATTGTTTGTAAGTTTTAATGAATTTATTATGCAATGAATAAACTGTACTGAATGAGGGACTTCCACTCACTCAGAACAGACGCCTGAGCAACTATCAGTCACGTTAGCTTACGATTAGCAAAAACAATTGAAATACTAAGTAATTATAAGTGTTTAATGAAGTGAACGATATTAAGTTGTGAAAAGTTTCTTCATCCATTCTTCTCCTCAACCATAATAATTTGCGAATGGACGACTCAACTCTAGAAAGTTAATCAGTTTCTGTACCTAAATGGTTTAATAGAAATAAACGTTTGGAATTTGAGTCAAGTGCTGTGTGTGATTTCAAATACCCACCAACCTATCTACCAACAATGAAGAATTGTAGGTGTCGCACGGCGATGTGATGGCTAGAGAAGTAGAGACTGAAAGACAATGGCGGATTGGAGGCGGATGGCGCCAATATTTGGGCAGAGTGTTCCTCTAAGCTTTCCCTGCCGTGATATATATAATACTGTGTATGTTTTGGTCGAACAGACTTTTTCTTACTAATTTACTCTTTAATAAATTTTCTTTAGCATCTGCATGAGCTTTTTGGAGTCTATATTTTAATTCTTTAAGATAACTGTCAAAATTATACAATGGATCAACCTAACCTAATTTTAATTTACTTGGCAAATTACACAGTTTTCCAAACACCGATTCGTATGGTGTGTATTTTGGCTCGGTATGTATCGTAGTATTAAATAAAAAACACCAAAAGGGAACCCAATCGCTCCAATTGTCTCTATTATTACTACATTGAATTCTGAGATAGGCTCCCAAATGTTTGTGTGTATTTTCAAGTGAGCCTAATTAAATTCATGGTGGTAAGGAGTTGAATTTATTTTTTTAATTCCTTATAACTCGCATGTTTCTTTTGATACGGACGACATAAACTCTGTTCCCTTATCTGGGTGGAAGGCTTGCTGCACATATTTCTCTTTTTTTTTTTTCATGATGATACGAGCATCGCCACATGATATTTATTGTTTTAGTTTTTACCTGAACTAGCAGTTGCTAAATTCACAGATTTATTTACATTCGCTGACTAGGCTATTACGCCCGCCACAAGTCACCTACTTTTTGTATTATATATTTTAATGTTTTACATAATAAACGGTCAATCATTTACGGACACAAAACAGTGATTTTATTCCCTGTACACATCCCGTGTGATTCGTCCATCTACATACTACATCTCAGTGTGCGGAGCTGCTGCCCGTACATTTTTGGTCTTTCGAGCCGGATCGCCACTCCTGGAGCAAACAGTGCTACAAGCCGCACAGAAACGAAGTGTTTCTACTTACGATATCTAATCGGTTTGACTGGTCTTCCACAAGCGGATCGCCCCAGTCAGATTGAGAAGGCGCACAATATCGTACGGAGAGATTCCTTCGGACCCTGTGATCGCCACAGGAAACATCAACATTTGGTGGTTCGGGAACTACATCCTAACAATTCAACAGTGAAGTCAACAGGGCTAACGTCCATCAACAATACGCATACATACTCGTACAACAACTATGGACGCTAGACAACAAGAACTTCTCAAGCGGCAGGGAATCATCGCAGAGGGCATCCGGAAAATTGGTGTCAACTTCGGAAAGGATGGCCCTGACCGCAAAACCGCAACATACATCCGGGGTAGACTGGATACTCTCCAGGCGCACTGGAACGAGTTTGAGATGAACCATGGCGTACTACAAGGCGCCACGGACCGGACCGACATATACTATACTACAAAAGTGTATGACAAGGTCAGGGCGGAATACTCAAGCATACAACATAAGCTGCAAACATGGACTACCTACACTGCGGAACCCGCGGGTCACCAAGTTGAAGAGAACAAGAACACTGGAGTCCTTTCAAAATCAGACGAGCTCAAAACGCAACAAGCAACTAACTTCAGAGCCTTCTCCCGTTTCACCAACAACCTTCGTACTGCTGACATTAGCGAGAAATGAGATATAGAAGACAAGCTCAGGACCCTCGAATCTCGATGGAGGATGATTGATGAAGTACACTGGCAGCTCGACAACATTCTCGTCGGTAGCGACGTTAACTACGAGCTTGAGTTCTCGCAGTATGAAGAAACGTACGAGTGCACAAAGCGAGATCTTAACCGTAAGCTCAATCTCGCTGTCCAACAACGGGACAGCGCGCCGAGGATCGAAATACCGATATTCTCTGGTAACTACACACAATGGCCAACATTCCTTGACCTATACATTGCGGCCATCCACAACAACTCTTCCCTCTCGAAGGGGCAGAAGATGCAACACCTGAAAGGGAAACTAAAAGGGGAGGCTGAGCGCCTGGTGCAACATTTACCTGTTTCCGAAAGCAACTACGACTCCTGCTGGGAAATTCTCCACCATGGGTACAATAACTTGCAGCTGCTCTTCACCAAACAAATGCAAGTTTTGATGAGTCAACATACGATTCAACATCAAAACGCCTACAAGTTGAAGCGCCTACACGACACCAGTCTCGAAACCGTGCACGCGTTGCGTAACTCAGGCATCGACACGGCAACATGGGACCCGATTTTGGTGAATATCCTGACGGGAAAACTGGACACACAGACCTATTCTGATTACATAGAAGCAGGGAAGAGTCCAAGAGGGCTTCCTGATTTCAAAGAATTCATCCAGTTCATCGAAGGGAAGTTCACGGCGCTGGAATCAGTGGTGAAGAAAACAAACAAACCAAACAAACAAACAGATGCCGCCATCACAAAGGGAGCTCGACAACAACAGTACAAAGGGATGCGTACAACAGATACGGGTCCACCTTTTATAGCAGAACTTTTTATGTCATAATATTACTTTGCATAACAGCGGGTAGCACAAACTTCATTTCGCAGAAAATCGTTTGGCAGACACTCATTTATCATACATTCAAAACTCATAATTTTGTAAGTCGGAATCATCTTTAGGCATAAATTTCATATGCATAAGAATTAAAAGTAGAACCATCTTAGCGCAGAAAGTTCGTAGCCAGAATCATCTTTTGGCATAAATTTTATATCGATAGTCACTAAAAGCAGAACTATCATATCACAGAAAGTTTACAGTAGAATCATCTTTTGGCATACATTTCTTATGCTTAACAATGGAAAGACTCATCTATCACATCACATCACAGAAAATTCATTAAAACAGTTGATTGTGAACATTTGGTTTTTATTTTCCTGTAAGTAGGAGGCAAACATGCAAACAAGCATACATCTTGCATGCAGCAAGCATGCAGTATGCAAATAAGCATGCAGTATGCAAACATGCAAACCAGCATACAATATGCAGACATGCAAACCAGCATACAATATGCCTCCGCGCCTACGCAATTTTAAATTACACTCTAGGGGTAGGGCAGACAAGACTACGTAAAGTCGGTTTTGGAGCGATTCGTTTCTGTCACTAACTTTTGTAGCCCATCATATTGACTTTTTGAGACAATATTTAAATGTTTGGTTAAAAATGCTATTTTATAGAAATGGCAATAATCCCAAATAAAATTATTTCAAATGAAATTCTGCCATCTTCGTAATATGCCAAGTGAAATTGTGTGAAATTTGAACATTGCCAAACGTAATTATGCCAAATAAAATTCTGCCATGTTAAAAGTATGCCATTGTAAATTCGGAAATACAAACATTCTGCCAAACAATAACTATATTAAATAATTTTTATGCTTTTGAAATATTCGTTTAAAGAAGATTATGCCAAGTGTGTTATGCCAAATAAATTTCGGAGCATCAAGATTCTGCCAGATAGAAGGAACCCCTTGCTCTACTGCAAAGCGTCTTAAGCGATGTCGCCAGACATAAAAATTAGGACAATTGAGCAATTGAACATTTGCAAAAACTGCATGTATCCGCACAACGGAAAGAAATGCAACTCGCAAAAAAGATGCAAAGTGTGCAACGGCGCACACCACACCACGCTACATGACCTAGCTTGTGATACTACGTCAGCGACACTGTCGTCAAGTCAACTGACCGACAACGGGACTAACAACAACTCGCATCGAAAAGCTAATCACGTGTCAGGAAATTTCAACGAAGTTCTACTAGCTACAGTACAGCTTAAAGTAAAGGCCGCAGATGGAACTTACACCGTACTCAGATGTCTCTTAGATCACGGCTCCCAACTGAACCTTATTACAGAATCTGCTGTGCAACGACTTGGCCTCCCGCGACGCAATCACAACTCAACTGTGTCGGGAATCGGAACATTTGCCAGCCAGAGCAACGGGACCGTTCAGTTGGACAGTAAGTCCCTTTACGGAGATTACGAGTTTTCAACGACGGCACTAGTAATGGCTAATCTACTAAACAATCTACCTAACTACTCCTTCGAAAAACAAGATTGGCCTCACATAGAAAACATTAACCTGGCTGACCCACATTTCAACTTAGCTAATTATACGCACCTATAGGACAACAAACTAAGCTCGGCTGGGTATTAGTTGGAAACACGAATACTTTCAACTGTCATGTCGTGGTAGACACTAACGATATCTCTCGCTTTTGGGAAATTGAAGAGATAACATCGGACGACAAGTCTATAAGTGTCGAGGAGGAGTACTGCGAGAGGCTGTATACTGACACAACTAAAAGACTAGAAGACAAGAAGTAAACTTCGGCCCTCGGACAGTGCGGACGTGTTTCTGATAAATTTGCAAAAATATCAAAAACTCTATACCCAATAATAAGTCTTAAAGCTCGCAGTGCAAGAACGAAAGTGGTGTCAAAAAAGTGATTAAGTTACGACCATCTATCATCCCACATCAACGAGCAGCAGCGTGCCAAAGCGGCGCGTGCGCCCCCCGCTCCACCTCGGGTAAAAGAGATAGTTGCATTTTTTAACCTCTTCCTCGTACTTAAAAACAAGTCAAGCCATTATGAGTGTTCGACGCTCGCCACAATCCACGAACATGACAGTAGGTCAAAGTGGTTCGCAATCAGATTTTTCAAAAACTAGTGGAGATGAAACAGATAAGCGCGTTACACTTCGGAAGAGAAAACAAAAAGATTGCTGTGATATATTAACTGCCATAAGTAAACTTCGAGATGAAATGATCGCATCACTGGAGACAAACTTGAAGCCGGTGCGCGATGATATCTCTTCAATGAAAGACCAGGTCAATGATATAAAAAATTCAACTGCAAAGATGTTAGCCGAACATAACAATATGAAAGCTGAAATTTCAGAACTGAAGAAAAATAACCTCTCTGCAGAACTGAAGATATCTAAGCTTGAAACTCAAATTAGTGAACTCAAATCTACACCAACGAAATCAAATACACTTCAAAACTGTGATTTCGCCAATGAAAAAGTTATAAATGAACTGCAGGAACGAACAAATAGAAGCAAAAACGTAATAATCGCTGGCCTACCCGAACCAACAATACCTGATAACGCCGCACGCCAGGCTGAGGACATGAGTTCGGCCCAAAACATTCTACAAAATGCATCAACCGAACATGTCGAAATAATAAAAACAATTCGGCTTGGAAAATACACCACGGAGAAAAATCGCCCACTGAAGATTTGCTTTAGATCACCCGAAGAAGCGAAGAAAATACTGCGAAACAAAACTAAATTGCCGGATAACATTAAAGTATACTCGGACCAGACCCCCACTCAGAAGGCAATAATGAAAGAACTCAGTCAAGAACTAATCCGTCGTAAGGAAAACGGTGAAGAGAATCTAATTATTAAATACATCAAAGGCACCCCAAAAATCGTTCAGACTGAGCCAAAAAACTAATGCCGTTAAATCCACCAAAGATCCTAACTAACTCAGATGATACAATTACCTACCAACTCTGTCATACTTATCAAGACCTGCCATCTTTTAAATCGACCTTAACTTTCTTCTACGCAAACGTTAGAAGCATAAAAAGACAAGGAAAATTCGACGAACTGCAATGCATAATTGCGTCGATAAAATACACTACTCATGTCATAATATTAACCGAGACATGGTTCAAATCCAATGAAGACGCTGATCATTTCCAACTACCAAATTATACCCACTATTATAATGTCAGAACAGATTCCAGGGGTGGTGGTGTTTCAATTTATGTACACAATACTCTTAATCACAGCAAAGTCGATGAAGTATACGCCGGAGGCATCAACTACCTATGGATATACCTCGAGAGACACGCATTAAACATAGGAGCTGTCTACAATCCAGGAAACAATAACACAAGAGAGTTTCTTGAAGAGTTCTCATCGCAAATAATTAAGAAACCCCGATCTATTGTCTTCGGCGATTTCAACATCGACCTCCTGACTAAAAATTCGAAGACTAAATACTACCGAGATGCTATGAAGGAGGCTGGATACGATTTCCTTAATAATATTCATGAAGACTACAGCACGCGCGAGACTGCTTCGACAAAAACCATCCTTGATTACGTATGCACCAACCTTAAGGACAAAAGCTTTCATATGGTCATTATTGACTCGCCTATGTCTGACCACAAGCAAATTTATCTAAGTATAAAAAAATACAAGAGACCACCAAAGAAGCGTGTAAAATACGAAGCGATAGACTATGAAAAACTACACGAAACCATCGCACTCGCAGAATACTCGTCAATTGACAATACTTACGAGAAGTTTGAGAAGTATCTAAGGTGTGGCATTCATAGTAGCACAACGGTCAAAACAAAAATCTTAAATCCACCACGCCAAGATTGGATATGTAGAGAAATAACAGAGAAGATTACGAGAAGGAATGAAATCTGGCATCGATTGAAACAAGAGCCTAGTAATCAAGATCTGATGGAAAGTTTTAAAATTGAAAGAAATATTACAGCTGAAACGATTAGGAACACTAAGAAGAAGTACTACTATGAGGCATTTATGAAACACACTGCAGACCCTAAAAAGATGTGGAACTTAATAAATACTTTGTCTAATAATAAAATCAAGTCAGAGCGCACTCCCCCTAAGCTTCTAGCTGAATCTGGACCCTTAACCGATGGCAACGAGATCTGTGAAACATTCAACCGCTTTTTTTCTACGATTGGTTCCACCTTAGCCAACCTCATTCCCACACAACCACAAGTACAACAACACAACCCTTTAACAACGCCAGATTCATATAACAGAGAACTCACAAGCTTCACACCATGCCAAGCCAGCGAAGTATCCAAAATAATTAAGAATCTTGACCCAAACTGCAGTGCCGGTATCGATGGTATAACTACCAAAGTCATCAAGTGCGTAAGTGACTTAATCGTGAAGAAACTGACCGACTGTATAAATATCCATCTTGCCAGTGGAACCTTTCCAGATCAATTAAAGGTAGCTAAAGTTACTCCAATCCACAAATCTGGTGTCAAAACGGATCCTAATAACTATAGACCTATATCAGTCCTTCCGATTATCTCTAAAATATTTGAAAGAGTCCTTTATACACGCCTAAATGAACACCTCACCTCAATAAATTTCCTCTTTGAAAGGCAATATGGGTTTCGAACACATTCTAACACCCTGTCAGCCACTATAGATCTAATTACCAAAATACAAATGAACATTGATCAAAAAAACATGGCCCTAGGCTTATTCATAGACCTTAAAAAGGCTTTTGATACAGTTAGCCACCCTATATTGCTACAAAAGCTAAAAGACATAGGCATAACAGGTGTAGCGTATACAATGTTCGAATCATATTTGAATAACAGGCGCCAGGTGGTTAAAGTTGGTGAATACCAAAGTAAACCACATGATATCACGTTTGGTGTTCCCCAGGGATCACTGTTAGGTCCATTATTCTTCTTGATATATATTAACTCCATCCATAAGGTTCCAATACACGGACATATTTCGCTATATGCAGACGATACGTGCCTCTTTTATTTTGGTGATTCTATAGTTGACATGATAAATCAAGCCCAAGAAGACCTAAACTCATTGTCCATCTGGTTTAAACAAAATCTTTTAACAATCAATGCATCCATGACTAGTTACGTCATATTTAAAGCCAAAAATAAGAAAATACCACCTCATCCACCTCTTACTATTGAAAATCAAATACTCGAACTCAAACATCACGAGAAATACCTTGGGCTAAGACTAGACTGCCATCTAAATTGGAAAGTTCAAATTGACTACATCAGATCCAAAATAACATCTTTATTGGGCTCACTACGGAACATCGTACACTGTCTGCCATATAATGTACGCCAGACAATATACAATTCTTTGGTAAAGCCGCATATACTGTATTTAATCGAAGTCTGGGGCAATGCACCTAAAACAAACTTAAAAGACCTGCAAATTGCACAAAACAAAATTATTAAAATGCTTTTTAATTACGATTACTTAACACCTACAATTAAATTATACAAGGACACGAAACTCTTCAACATCAAACAACTTCATGCATACTGCAGCTGCATACTCATTAAAAAAATACTTAATAAAACCATACATACACAAATTTCATTCACCAAAACACATCAAGTGCATAACCGTAGCAGTCGTAGAAAAGATCACATCGTACTTCCTCAAGTGCGAACCACTAGAGGTAGAAGATCACTTGTATATCAGGGAGTGCAACTCTACAATAAATTGCCAGATGAGATAAAGAGTGCGAATTCGATCAATATTTTTAAAACCAAATTAAAAAAATATATTCCTCAAAATATCAGAATTAATTAAAAAAACCAATAACAAAATACTACTAACAAAAGTTGTACTACTGACTAATGTATTTGTATTGTGACAACGGGATCGCACTCTTTATGTCAAGGTAGGGCTTTACGCATAATGGCTCAGTGTGAGATCTTTGGGAGTACCCACGAACCTAAATATGTAATTTGCAATAATTTTACATCAAGTTAATTTCTAAGTCCGAGTGTCGAAGGACAATGATTAGTTTATACTTTGTTTAAACTTGTTCTCATGTAAGTGAAATGTAAATTTCTTTATGAGAATTAAATGTCTTTAACCAGAAGACGGGCGATACGAAGTTACAATCAAAATCAAAATCAAAGCATTTATTTCAAGTAGGCCAGTTACAGGCACTTTTGAATTGTCGAAACAAATATGAAAATTAAATGTAGCTACAGTCCCAGACACAAGACATAAAAACTGTGAAAGTACTGTAGTTGTACAATCCCCATGAAGACCAACTTCGAACAAAATTTAAGACGATCAATCAAAGCCTCAAGCAGTCGCACAATTCAAGCAGCTGGAAAAACGTTTAACTAGAGACGAAACCCTCGCTTCTAATTACAAGGCTTTCATCGACGAATACAAAGCACTACAACATAATTATGAAAAAGTGCACAGAGCCGGACACACCGAGTTGTTTCCTGCCCCATCATGGAGTAATGAGACCTGATTCAACGACAACCAAACTTCGAGTGGTTTTCAATGCATCAGCAACCACGAGCACCGGACACAGTCCAAACCAATTGATGGAATGCGGGCCTAACCTACAACAAGACTTACAAGCTTTGATTCTACGATGGAGAGCATTTGAATACGTATACACAGTGGACATTGAGAATATCTACCGACAAATACGTATTCAAGAAAAAGACCAACACTTGCAGAAAATAGTGTGGAGAGATTCAGTCACAGAGCCGTTACAAGAGTTACAACTGACTACAGTAACATATGGCACCAAGTCCGCACCCTTTCTGGCAATGCGAACCATAAAGCAATTGGTCAAGGATGACGGCGCGCAGTAACCTTTGGCGGCGGCAATTCTCTCCAATCAACTATACATGGACGACTCACTAGGCGGATGTCACGACTTCGTAACAGCACAGAAAGCTCAAGGTACGAAAGTGGCAACAAAACGCGCTTACTCGAAGGCTTGCCAGATGAATTGATAAGCCAAAAAATGATCGACTTCAAGGACGCAGACACAAACAAAACGCTAGGCATCACTTGGAACCCGCGCACAGATGAGTTTACTTACAAACAAATATCACTGCAACAAACGTGACGTCAACACAAAACGCACACTATTGTCGGACATATCAAAACTGTACGACCCACTTGGCTGGCTATTACCGGTTACAGTGAAAGCCAAGCTAATTTTTCAACATGCATGGTCAACAACAACGAGCTGGGATGATGAACTCCCACCGAATGTACAGCAAGAATGGAAACAATTCCGCAGTCAGCTCGCACACATACACCACATAACCATTCCACGTTGGGTCGGCAACACCCAACAACCCTTCGAACTTAATGGCTTCTGTGATGCATCTGAGAGAGCTTACGGATGCGTTATATATTGCAAGTCCACTGATAAAGAAGGTCAACAGATGATCAGGCTAGTAGCAGCTAAAACAAAATTAGCCTCACAGAAAAACCCTATTTCTCTGCCACGACTGGAGTTATGTGGTGCATTACTACTAGCTCGCCTGATTGAAAAAGTTAGAAACTCGATCAACTCGTAGACAGTCACCATTCATTGCTGGACCGACTCTATGGTGGTGCTTGGCTGGCTACATGGGGACGTGTGTCGCTGGAAGAGTTTCGTAGCCAATAAAGTCACACAAATAACTCAAATAACTCCATTCAACTTCTGGAAACATGTCAAGTACGAAGATAATCCTGCGGACTGCGCAAGCAGAGGAATCTCACCATCAGACTTAATAGGTCACGAACTGTGGTGGAAAGCCCCTACTTGGCTTCAAAACAACAACAAAAAACAACTCGCGTGACGTAACAAGAGCCAACCGCAAGTCACACTTAACTACAGAGGACATAGTGCAGACTCAACACCTGCTCGTCAAAACTGCACAGAACAATGCCTTTGCCGAGGAAATAGCGTACCTAAACAAACATAATAGGGTACGGGCCATAAGCAAACTGTTGAGTCTGAGCCCTGTACTAGACGCACAAGGCAATGCCTTGTGTCACCTGTCATCGCTACAAAACGCAACGCAGTAATCAGCAAATGGCAGACTTACCAACACCTCGAGTTACACCGTCACGGCCATTCACACACACAGGCGTAGATTTCACGGGACACGTTGAAATAAAGGCTAACAAAGGTCGGGGCATTAATACAGTTAAGGCCTACATTGCGATTTTCATTTGTCTATGTACAAAAGCTACCCACCTTGAACTGGTGTCAGATCTCAGCACTGTAACATTCCTCGCAGCACTGAAGCGGCTATGCGCACGACGAGGAACACCAAAACATATCTACAGTGACAACGGAACGAACTTTGTCGGAGCAGCAAAAGCACTAACCAAAGAACGCCAGGAAGCGATGCAGCGTCTAGTCAACGACGACCTCATTAACAGCACTTCCGAGGATGGCATCGAATGGCACTTTAACGCCCCATCTTGGCCAACCGCGGGAGGATTGTGGGAAGCTGCAGTCAAGAGTATGAAACACCACCTTAAACGAGTTCTTGGTGAACAAAAGCTTACGTACGAAGAATTTAATACTTTACTAGCACAAATTGAAGCCTGCCTCAACTCGAGGCCACTTGTCGCTCTAACAAACGACCTCGACGACATCGATTACTTGACACCAGGCCAGTTTTTAATCGGTGGACCGGTACTGGCACCTCCGATGACGTCAGAGGGTGATAACAGTCAGTTAACTTTACGATGGCGCTTGCCAGAAAACATGTACAAGAAATTTTGGAAGAAATGGTCCAAACTACCTACAAACGTTACAGCTACGAGGAAAATGGCAAACCCCAACACACAACATTGAAGTGGATGACGTCGTCCTTATAAAGGAAGAACAAGTGGCTCCCGCCCGATGGTTATTAGGGCGAGTTATAGAGACGCACCCTGGACCAGATAATTTAGTACGAGCCGTCACGCTCAAAACAAAATCCAACATAATGAAGAGACCCGTAACAAAATTGTCCCGGTTACCCATTGAAACAGGGAATAAAACCGAAAACAAACCAACGAAACCATCAAACAATAAACAACCAGAGGCGACTTCATAAACATCACAACGACAACGTCGGGTGAGCCCTAGACAGGAACGGAAGGGAGTTTCCAGCTGTAACGTCCTCAAGTACCTAAGCACGTTACTAATACTCATGGTTACGTGCGTGACACCGTCCATGCAACAACTCGTCAATGTAACCACCCTAGACTCTACCCGTCTTGTATACTTTGACAAAGCCGCAGACTTACAGATAATACAAGATGAATGGAGACTGGTGGTGTACTACAACATGTCGACTTACTGGAAAAGCATTTCTGCCGTTGAACAATACGTCCAGCAACTACATGGACTTTGTAAACTAAATATAGCGTACTTGACTATATCCACACAACTCGAGCACGAACTAAACGAGCTCAAACACTACAACGAAGTACTACAATCTGACCATGGAAGACGCACTAAGCGAGGTTTCATAAACGGAATTGGGAACATTGCCAACGCTCTCTTTGGTGTCCTTGATGACAAATTTGCCGAAAACTACCACAACGACATCAAACTACTACACAGCAATGAAGACCACTTGCTCAATCTGTACAAACAACATACTTCAATAATGGAAGGGGAATACAACCTCATGAAGAAGAACGAGCAAGTAATGAACCGACAGTTCATCGTCATCAACAAAAGTCTCAGAGACTAATTGCTGCAACAACTGAAAACCAAACAAGACCAAGCAACATTCCTTACTGCTACAGCACTTGCCGCAAACATGATGGTAGCAAACTTGCGGAGAATACAAGCATGTTGATCAACCTAGTTACAGATCTTCGCCACGGCAAAGTCGACACTCATTTGCTGAAACCCGATGCATTCGAAAAACAGTTGAACATCATATCGGGACAAGTACCAAAAATATTATCACTACCCTGCTCAAACAAATTCAAGTGCATCCGGGAGATGTATAAACTAGCAAGTGTGCAAGGAAAACTAACCGAAGAATTCATTATTTTCGAAGTGAAAATCCCGTTAGTAGCAGACGGACAATATGAACTAACCGAAGTCATCCCAATCCGCAACATAAAGGGAGCCTCCATGATTAACATTATACCAACAACTCAATACATAGCCGTTAACTTGAAAATGGACATGATGATATCACTGGATCAACAACATCTATCATCATGCACACAAGTAAACACAAATCAGCTGCTTCTATGTAACCTTGACTTATCTATTTACGGCATAAAAGCAGCCACAAAAATGTGCGAAGCTGACATAATAAACAATCGAGGAGTATCAACCTGCCGCACTGAGGTATCAAGTTGCAGCAACGAATGGAAAATACTACACAGCAAAGGGGCTTGGTTGTTTACGTGTTGCGAGGAATGCACTATGCGCATTTTCTGTCCAGCTGGAATTACGTCACAAACACTACAAAATACAGGCATAATCACTTTAGCGACAGGTTGCATAATGCGCGGCGATAAACATCTAATTCATTCGCACTACAATATGCAAAGTACAATGGATTTAGGTAATGAGCGAGAGATCGCCGTACCAGAGATAAACCTAATAAACTATTAAGAAGCAACAGTCAAATTACAAACATAACAAACATGGAAATTGAAACATGAAGAATAACTAAAGGGTCTTTAGAGAAAAATTGAGCTGGTTAAAGAACAGCAAGACATCCAAATAGTTAGTTCCGTGGAGGCGGCGCAACATCACTATGTCCTGTACGGCTGTATGATAACCTGTGCAACAATATTCAGCATATGAGTATACTTTCAAATAAAAGCACGCTGCCTCTGTCATGTCGGTGAACTTAGCAGATCATTTCCCAGCAGAGCATAAAAAAACGTGAGTTCTATTTGCATGCAGCATAGTTCTAGAGTTCCTGATACTTTTCAGAAATAGTTCTGCCCTTTTTCAGGAAAAAAAGTCAAACGAAAATATGATCTGCTAACTTCCGGTAGCAGATCATTTTTTCCAAAACTAAAATTTTGTAAGTGTTTTAGCCGCACAAAGATGAGTTCTATAGTTCCTAATAATTTTTTGATATAGTTCTGTGACTATAAAATAAAAAAAAACATAAAAAGAAACATAGTAACTTAAAACCAGAAAAAAGTCGATATTATACATACAAATGGCAATAATTACATAAAACGTGGATTCTCATAGATTTTTCTAGGCACTATCTGTAGTTTAGACGTCGAAGTAACAAATAAAATCTTATATGAAAAAAAAAACTCGATCTAAAGTGTAACCAGAGCATGGCTGAAGCCTTAGATTAGCGAAAATAATGAAAGAATTCTATGTTTGAATAATAAAGTTCAAAATAAATTAAGTATAGTATTCCGGACAGACAACTCTTCAGTTTTAAATACATCAATAACAGGGCTACTAAAACCTTTGGCAAAAAGTCCTAGAATTCGTACTAAAGTATCAGCAGAGCATGGTTGAAAATTAAGATTAGCAAAAATCATGAACAGATTTTGTGTTCGTATATGAAAATCAATAATTAATTACGAGTAGCACTAAGAAACTAGAACTCCACGGTTTCTGATACTCTATTATAAACGCTATCAAATAACATGAAAAGTAACCCTAGAACTCACACTCAGATATCAGCAGAGCATGGTTGAACATTGAGCTTCGCAGAAAGAAAGGCCAGATTTAGTGTTTGCATATAAAAATCTATAATAAATTTTGAATAGTATTGAGGACCTAGAACTCCTCTGTTTCAGATACCTTAATAGTAGTTGTATCAAAAATATAACAGGAAAACCGAGAACTCACACTGAGGTATCAGCAGAGCATGGTGGAAGATTTGATTTGCAGAAATCATGAATAGATTTCGTGTTCGCACATAATAATGAATAAATAATTACAAGTAGCACGAGGGACCTAGAACTCCACGGTTTCTGATACTCTATTATAAACGCTATCAAATAACATGAAAAGTAACCCTAGAACTCATACTCAGATATCAGCAGAGCATGGTTGAACATTTAGGTTTGCAGAAAGAAAGGCCAGATTTAGTGTTTGCATAAAAAAAACAATAATTAATTTTGAATTATATTGAGGACCTAGAACTCCTCGGTTTCAGATACCTTAATAGTAGTTGTATAAAAAAACATAAACAGTAGACCTAGAACTCACACTGATGTATCAGCAGAGCATGGTTGAAGATTAGGATTTGCAGAAATCATGAACACATGTTGTGTTCGCATATAATAATCAATAAATAATTACAAGTAGCACGACGGACCTAGAACTCCACGGTTTCTGATACTCTATTATAAACGCTATCAAATAACATGAAAAGTAACCCTAGAACTCACACTCAGATATCAGCAGAGCATGGTTGAACATTTAGGTTTGCAGAAAGAAAGGCCAGATTTAGTGTTTGCATAAAAAAATCTATAATTAATTTTGAATTATATTGAGGACCTAGAACTCTTCGGTTTCAGATACCTTAATAGTAGTTGTATAAAAAAACATAATAATTAAACCTAGAACTCACACTCAGATATCAGCAGAGCATGGTTAAATATTTGATTTGCAGAAATCATGAACAGATTTCGTGTTCGCATATAATAATCAATAAATAATTACAAGTAGCACTATGGACCTAGAACTCCACGGTTTCTGGTACATTATTATAAATGCTATCAAACGATTTGAAAAGTAAGCCCGGAACTCACACTCAGATATCAGCAGAGCATGGTTGAACATTTAGGTTTGCAGAATGAAAGGCCAGATTTAGTGTTTGCATAAAAAAATCTATAATTAATTTTGAATAGTATGAAGGACCTAGAACTCCTCAGTTTCGGATACCTTAATAGTAGCTGTATAAAAAAACATAACAAGTAAACCTAGAACTCACACTGAGGTATCAGCAGAGCATGGTTGAAGATTAAGATTTGCAGAAATCATGAACAGATTTCGTGTTCGCACATAATAATCAATAAATAATTACAAGTAGCACAAGGAACCTAGAACTCCACGGTTTCTGATACTGTATTATAAACGCTATCAAATAACATGAAAAGTAACCCTAGAACTCACACTCAGATATCAGCAGAGCATGGTTGAAGATTAAGATTTGCAGAAAGAAAGGCCAGATTTAGTGTTTGCAAAAAAAAATCTATAATTAATTTTGAATTATATTAAGGACCTAGAACTCCTCGGTTTAGGGTACCTTAATAGTAGTTGTATAAAAAAACATAACAAATAAACCTAGAACTCACACTGAGGTATCAGCAGAGCATGGTTGAAGATTAAGATTTGCAGAAATTATGAACAGATTTCGTGTTCGCATATAATAATCAATAAATAATTACAAGTAGCACTAAGGTCCTAGAACTCCACGGTTTCTGATACTTTATTATAAACGCTATCAAATAACATGAAAAGTAACCCTAGAACTCACACTCAGATATCAGCAGAGCATGGTTGAACATTTAGGTTTGCAGAAAGAAAGGCCAGATTTAGTGTTTGCATAAAAAAAACTATAATTAATTTTGAATTATATTGAGGACCTAGAACTCTTCGGTTTCAGATACCTTAATAGTAGTTGTATAAAAAAACATAACAACAAAACCTAGAACTCACACTGATGTATCAGCAGAGCATGGTTGAATATTAAGATTTGCAGAAATCATGAACAGATTTCGTGTTCGCATATAATAATCAATAAATAATTACAAGTAGCACGACGGACCTAGAACTCCACGGTTTCTGATACTTTATTATAAACGCTATCAAATAACATGAAAAGTAACCCTTGAACTCACACTCAGATATCAGCAGAGCATGGTTGAACATTTAGGTTTGCAGAAAGAAAGGCCAGATTTAGTGTTTGCATAAAAAAATCAATAATTAATTTTGAATTATATTGAGGACCTAGAACTCCTCGGTTTCAGATACCTTAATAGTAGTTGTATAAAACAACATAATAAGTAAACCTAGAACTCACACTCAGATATCAGCAGAGCATGGTTGAACATTTAGGTTTGCAGAAAGAAAGGCCAGATTTAGTGTTTGCAAAAAAAAATCTATAATTAATTTTGAATTATATTGAGGACCTAGAACTCCTCGGTTTCAGATACCTTAATAGTAGTTGTATAAAAAAACATAACAAGTAAACCTACAACTCACACTGATGTATCAGCAGAGCATGGTTGAAGATTTGATTTGCAGAAATCATGAACAGATTTCGTGTTCGCACATAATAATCAATAAATAATTACAAGTAGCACGAGGGACCTAGAACTCCACGGTTTCTGATACTCTATTATAAACGCTATCAAATAACATGAAAAGTAACCCTAGAACTCACACTCAGATATCAGCAGAGCATGGTTGAACATTTAGGTTTGCAGAAAGAAAGGCGAGATTTAGTGTTTGCATAAAAAAACAATAATTAATTTTGAATTATATTGAGGACCTAGAACTCCTCGGTTTCAGATACCTTAATAGTAGTTGTATAAAAAAAAACATAAAAAGTAGACCTAGAACTCACACTGATGTATCAGCAGAGCATGGTTGAAGATTAAGATTTGCAGAAAGAAAGGCCAGATTTAGTGTTTGCAAAAAAAAATCTATAATTAATTTTGAATTATATTAAGGACCTAGAACTTTTCGGTTTAGGATATCTTAATAGTAGTTGTATAAAAAAACATAACAAGTAAACCTAGAACTCACACTGAGGTATCAGCAGAGCATGGTTGAAGATTAAGATTTGCAGAAATCATGAACAGATTTCGTGTTCGCATATAATAATCAATAAATAATTACAAGTAGCACGACGGACCTAGAACTCCACGGTTTCTGATACTCTATTATAAACGCTATCAAATAACATGAAAAGTAACCCTAGAACTCACACTCAGATATCAGCAGAGCATGGTTGAACATTTAGGTTTGAATTTGCTGATTTAAAACATCGAGACTTCCGGGGTGAAATTCCGATGCGCATCGATCGTTTTGTGATGCAGCATTTAGAGCGCATCGATGAAAAAATAAAGGAGCGCAGCAACGCATCTGATGGTTTACCACAAAATAAAAAAGTAACAAAAACCGACATTAGCACAGAAGGAATTCAGCAGTCAATTGAGATTGAGCAGCAACAAGAATTACTAGTGGAGAAAAGTGTTGCAATTTCTGACGACTGGAATATTGAGCATCAACAAGGACTACCACAGGAGGAAAGTGTTCCAATTACTAACGACTGGAATATTAAAGAGGAATGGGGAGGCATACACAAAAACCCAAAATCTGTTCATGAACCTGTTCTAAAAAAGCGGAAAGCAAATCCAACGTGTCTAGATGCCTACCCCGAATGGGACCTAATAAAAGATTTTAAAACTTCCCATGTACCAATTCTTCTAAACGGTAACATCGCGGGGTCTGTGGTATTTAAAGACCATACTCTAAACGTTACTTCAACTTGTGCCTTTGACTCCATTTTCCAAGCAATCCTCTGCGGAATGATGTGTAATCAAAGTTATTTTAGAGTTTTAACTTTGTCAGATTGCCCTATCGTAAAACTTGCTTTAAGTGTCATCGAAGAAAAAAATATATCAAAAAAACATTATATGCAACGGGCCCAAATATTAACAGCAATTACGATTTTTAAAAACTCATTAGTGACCTACACCAAAAGTCTGAAACGTTTAGATGTGGAGAGCAATGTTGCTCATTTATCCCAATATATTTTTGAAAATGAACCAAGTTATTCCTGTCGCGTCGATTGTTTCTGTGGATACTCAAACGAAAGACAATATATATTTTTAAGTGTCAATATTGATATAATTGTATACCAAGGTCTACATCTTATGCAGGAAGCAATTGATGCTGCGAAGGCAGGACAAAGGTCCTGCTTTGATTGTGGAAATTATTTATCAATCATGAATAATTATGGGCCACACCTTTTCATCGATACGTCGGTGATTAGCGACCCCGGATATCTAATCAAACCAAACATTGGTCATAGGTTGAATTCACTCGCAAAATCCGTAACGGTGGGAGACAAGACTTACACAATATCTGCTATTATTAATTATTGTTCGGAATTGAAGCATTATGTAACGTATGGGTTAACGGGAGAGTTTTGGCATAAATATGACGGCCTTAACAAAAAACGTTCCGCAACAAACTCTAGGACTTTAATAACACCTCATCTCATCATATACACAATTTGCTAAAACAAACAGTGCTCAAGGTATATCAATATAATCATATCATCCTTACTTTCATCACAAAAAAAACTAAAACTTATGCATAAAAAAACAACAAAAAATAAAATAAAAAAATAGCAAAATACAATAAAAAAAAACAAAGAAAAAATTACCGCATTAGGCTAATATGTTTACCCGACTGCGCGACGCAAGGGAGGGTAATGTGTTTATCAATCTATGTATATAATTACGTAAGTTTGTGCATATGTGGCTTTCTAGAGACCAAACGCGTAAGGCGATTTTAATGAATGTTACGTATACCGATTTGTCTAAATTAAGGTATCATGACTTCTAGGTCCTTTACGCATAATTAATAACCCATTTTTTTATGCGAACACTAATTCCCTACTACCACCATCCTACCTATCCTACTTTTCATGTCTTTTTATAGAACTACTATTGCGGTATCTGAAACCGAGGAGTTTTTGGTCCCCAATACTACCCAAAATTAATAATTGTTTTTTTTATGCGAACACTGAATCTGTTCATGATATCTGCAAATCAAATCTTCAACCATGCTCTGCTGATAACTGAGTGTAAGTTCTAGGTTTACTTTCAATGTCTCTTTATACAACTTCTATTAAGGTATCTGAAACAAAGGAGTTCTAGGTCCTCAATACTATTCAAAATTAATTATTGTTTTTTTTTTTATGCAAACACTAGATCTGGCCTTCCTTTCTGCAAACCTAAATGTTCAACCATGCTCTGCTGATATCTGAGTGTGAGTTCTAGGGTTATTTTTCATGTTATTTGATAGCGTTTATAATAAAGTATCAGAAACCGAGGGGGTCTAGGTCCTTATTGCTACTTGTAATTATTTATTGATTTTTATAGGCGAACACGAAATCTGTTTATGATATCTGCAAATCAAATGTTCAACCATGCTCTGCTGATAACTGAGGGTGAGCTCTAGGTTTATTTTTCAAGTCATTTTATAGAACTACTATTGTGGTATCTGAAACCAAGGAGTTCTTTGTCTCTTATACTACCCAATTTTTTTTTTTATTGCGAACGTCTGGTCTCTGGAATCTGGTCATAATTTCTGCTAGTTTAAATTTTCAACCATGCTCTGCTGATATCTGAGTGTAAATTCTGGGCTTACTTTTCAAATCGTTTGATAGCATTTATAATAAACTATCAGAAACCGTGGAGTTATAGATCCTTAGTGCTACTTGAAATTATTTATTGATTATTATATGCTAACACGAAATCTGTTCATGATTTCTGCAAATCTTAATCTTCAACCATGCTCTGCTGATAACTGAGTGTAAGTTCTAGGTTTACTTTCAATGTCTCTTTATACAACTTCTATTAAGGTATCTGAAACAAAGGAGTTCTAGGTCCTCAATACTATTCAAAATTAATTATTGTTTTTTTTTTTATGCAAACACTAGATCTGGCCTTCCTTTCTGCAAACCTAAATGTTCAACCATGCTCTGCTGATATCTGAGTGTGAGTTCTAGGGTTATTTTTCATGTTATTTGATAGCGTTTATAATAAAGTATCAGAAACCGAGGGGGTCTAGGTCCTTATTGCTACTTGTAATTATTTATTGATTTTTATAGGCGAACACGAAATCTGTTTATGATATCTGCAAATCAAATGTTCAACCATGCTCTGCTGATAACTGAGGGTGAGCTCTAGGTTTATTTTTCAAGTCATTTTATAGAACTACTATTGTGGTATCTGAAACCAAGGAGTTCTTTGTCTCTTATACTACCCAATTTTTTTTTTTATTGCGAACGTCTGGTCTCTGGAATCTGGTCATAATTTCTGCTAGTTTAAATTTTCAACCATGCTCTGCTGATATCTGAGTGTAAATTCTGGGCTTACTTTTCAAATCGTTTGATAGCATTTATAATAAACTATCAGAAACCGTGGAGTTATAGATCCTTAGTGCTACTTGAAATTATTTATTGATTATTATATGCTAACACGAAATCTGTTCATGATTTCTGCAAATCAAATATTCAACCATGCTCTGCTGATATCTGAGTGTGAGTTCTAGGTTTACTTATTATGTTTTTTTATACAACTACTATTAAGGTATCTGAAACCGAGGAGTTCTAGGTCCTCAATATAATTCAAAATTAATTATTGATTTTTTTATGCAAACACTAAATCTGGCCTTTCTTTCTGCAAACCTAAATGTTCAACCATGCTCTGCTGATATCTGAGTGTGAGTTCTAGGGTAAGTTTTCATGTTATTTGATAGCGTTTATAATAGAATATCAGAAACCGTGGAGTTCTAGGTCCCTCGTGCTACTTGTAATTATTTATTGATTATTATGTGCGAACACGAAATTTGTTCATGATTTCTGCAAATCAAATATTCAACCATGCTCTGCTGATATCTGAGTGTGAGTTCTAGGTTTACTTATTATGTTTTTTTATACAACTACTATTAAGGTATCTGAAACCGAGGAGTTCTAGGTCCACAATATAATTCAAAATTAATTATTGATTTTTTTATGCAAACACTAAATCTGGCCTTTCTTTCTGCAAACCTAAATGTTCAACCATGCTCTGCTGATATCTGAGTGTGAGTTCTAGGTTTACTTATTATGTTTTTTTATACAACTACTATTAAGGTATCTGAAACCGAGGAGTTCTAGGTCCTCAATATAATTCAAAATTAATTATTGATTTTTTTATGCAAACACTAAATCTGGCCTTTCTTTCTGCAAACCTAAATGTTCAACCATGCTCTGCTGATATTTGAGTGTGAGTTCTAGGGTAAGTTTTAATGTTATTTGATAGCGTTTATAATAGAGTATTAGAAACCGTGGAGTTCTAGGTCCCTCGTGCTACTTGTAATTATTTATTGATTATTATGTGCGAACACGAAATTTGTTCATGATTTCAGCAAATCAAATATTCAACCATGCTCTGCTGATATCTGAGTGTGAGTTCTAGGTTCACTTATTATGTTTTTTTATACAACTACTATTAAGGTATCTGAAACCGAGGAGTTCTAGGTCCTCAATATAATTCAAAATTAATTATTGATTTTTTTATGCAAACACTAAATCTGGCCTTTCTTTCTGCAAACCTAAATGTTTTACCATGCTCTGCTGATATCTGAGTGTGAGTTCTAGGGTTACTTTTCATGTTATTTGATAGCGTTTATAATAGAGTATCAGAAACCGTGGAGTTCTAGGTCCTTCGTGCTACTTGTAATTATTTATTGATTATTATATGCGAACACGAAATCTGTTCATGATTTCTGCAAATCAAATATTCAACCATGCTCTGCTGATATCTGAGTGTGAGTTCTAGGTTTACTTGTTATGTTTTTTTATACAACTACTATTAAGGTATCTGAAACCGAGGAGTTCTAGGTCCTCAATATAATTCAAAATTAATTATTGATTTTTTTATGCAAACACTAAATCTGGCCTTTCTTTCTGCAAACCTAAATGTTCATGATATCTGAGTGTGAGTTCTAGGGGTACTTTTCATGTTATTTGATAGCGTTTATAATAGAGTATCAGAAACCGTGGAGTTCTAGGTCCTTCGTGCTACTTGTAATTATTTATTGATTATTATGTGCGAACACGAAATTTGTTCATGATTTCTGCAAATCAAATCTTCAACCATGCTCTGCTGATATCTGAGTGTGAGTTCTAGGTTTATTTATTATGTTTTTTTATACAACTACTATTAAGGTATCTGAAACCGAGGAGTTCTAGGTCCTCAATATAATTCAAAATTAAATATTGATTTTTTTATGCAAACACTAAATCTGGCCTTTCTTTCTGCAAACCTAAATGTTCAACCATGCTCTGCTGATATCTGAGTGTGAGTTCTAGGGTTACTTTTCATGTTATTTGATAGCGTTTATAATAGAGTATCAGAAACCGTGGAGTTCTAGGTACCTCGTGCTACTTGTAATTATTTATTGATTATTATATGCGAACATGAAATCTGTTCATGATTTCTGCAAATTTAAATTTTCAACCATAATCTGCTGATACCTCAGTGTGAGTTCTAGGTTTACTTGTTATGTTTTTTTATACAACTACTATTAACGTATCCTAAACAGAGGAGTTCTAGGTCCTTAATATAATTCAAAATTAATTATAGATTTTTTTTTGCAAACACTAAATCTGGCCTTTCTTTCTGCAAACCTAAATGTTCAACCATGCTCTGCTGATATCTGAGTGTGAGTTCTAGGGTTACTTTTCATGTTATTTGATAGCGTTTATAATAGAGTATCAGAAACCATGGAGTTCTAGGTCCTTCGTGCTACTTGTAATTATTTATTGATTATTATATGCGAACACGAAATCTGTTCATGATTTCTGCAAATCAAATATTCAACCATGCTCTGCTGATATCTGAGTGTAAGTTCTAGGTTTACTTATTATGTTTTTATATACAACTACTATTAAGGTATCTGAAACCGAGGAGTTCTAGGTCCTCAATATAATTCAAAATTAATTATTGATTTTTTTTATGCAAACACTAAATCTGGCCTTTCTTTCTGCAAACCTAAATGTTCAACCATGCTCTGCTGATATCTGAGTGTGAGTTCTAGGGTTACTTTTCATGTTATTTGATAGCGTTTATAATAGAGTATCAGAAACCATGGAGTTCAAGGTCCTTCGTGCTACTTGTAATTATTTATTGATTATTATATGCGAACACGAAATCTGTTCATGATTTCTGCAAATCAAATATTCAACCATGCTCTGCTGATATCTGAGTGTGAGTTCTAGGTTTACTTATTATGTTTTTATATACAACTACTATTAACGTATCTGAAACCGAGGAGTTCTAGGTCCTCAATATAATTCAAAATTAATTATTGATTTTTTTATGCAAACACTAAATCTGGCCTTTCTTTCTGCAAACCTAAATGTTCAACCATGCTCTGCTGATATCTGAGTGTGAGTTCTAGGGTAAGTTTTCATGTTATTTGATAGCGTTTATAATAGAATATCAGAAACCGTGGAGTTCTAGGTCCCTCGTGCTACTTGTAATTATTTATTGATTATTATGTGCGAACACGAAATTTGATCATGATTTCTGCAAATCAAATATTCAACCATGCTCTTTTGATATCTGAGTGTGAGTTCTAGGTTTACTTATTATGTTTTTTTATACAACTACTATAAAGGTATCTGAAACCGAGGAGTTCTAGGTCCACAATATAATTCAAAATTAATTATTGATTTTTTTATGCAAACACTAAATCTGGCCTTTCTTTCTGCAAACCTAAATGTTCAACCATGCTCTGCTGATATCTGAGTGTGAGTTCTAGGTTTACTTATTATGTTTTTTTATACAACTACTATTAAGGTATCTGAAACCGAGGAGTTCTAGGTCCTCAATATAATTCAAAATTAATTATTGATTTTTTTATGCAAACACTAAATCTGGCCTTTCTTTCTGCAAACCTAAATGTTCAACCATGCTCTGCTGGTATCTGAGTGTGAGTTCTAGGGTAAGTTTTAATGTTATTTGATAGCGTTTATAATAGAGTATTAGAAACCGTGGAGTTCCCTTCCCTTGTGCTACTTGTAATTATTTATTGATTATTATGTGCGAACACGAAATTTGTTCATGATTTCTGCAAATCAAATATTCAACCATGCTCTGCTGATATCTGAGTGTGAGTTCTAGGTTCACTTATTATGTTTTTTTATACAACTACTATTAAGGTATCTGAAACCGAGGAGTTCTAGGTCCTCAATATAATTCAAAATTAATTATTGATTTTTTTATGCAAACACTAAATCTGGCCTTTCTTTCTGCAAACCTAAATGTTTTACCATGCTCTGCTGATATCTGAGTGTGAGTTCTAGGGTTACTTTTCATGTTATTTGATAGCGTTTATAATAGAGTATCAGAAACCGTGGAGTTCTAGGTCCTTCGTGCTACTTGTAATTATTTATTGATTATTATATGCGAACACGAAATCTGTTCATGATTTCTGCAAATCAAATATTCAACCATGCTCTGCTGATATCTGAGTGTGAGTTCTAGGTTTACTTGTTATGTTTTTTTATACAACTACTATTAAGGTATCTGAAACCGAGGAGTTCTAGGTCCTCAATATAATTCAAAATTAATTATTGATTTTTTTATGCAAACACTAAATCTGGCCTTTCTTTCTGCAAACCTAAATGTTCATGATATCTGAGTGTGAGTTCTAGGGGTACTTTTCATGTTATTTGATAGCGTTTATAATAGAGTATCAGAAACCGTGGAGTTCTAGGTCCCTCGTGCTACTTGTAATTATTTATTGATTATTATGTGCGAACACGAAATTTGTTCATGATTTCTGCAAATCAAATCTTCAACCATGCTCTGCTGATATCTGAGTGTGAGTTCTAGGTTTACTTATTATGTTTTTTTATACAACTACTATTAAGGTATCTGAAACCGAGGAGTTCTAGGTCCTCAATATAATTCAAAATTAATTATTGATTTTTTTATGCAAACACTAAATCTGACCTTTCTTTCTGCAAACCTAAATGTTCAACCATGCTCTGCTGATATCTGAGTGTGAGTTCTAGGGGTACTTTTCATGTTATTTGATAGCGTTTATAATAGAGTATCAGAAACCGTGGAGTTCTAGGTCCCTCGTGCTACTTGTAATTATTTATTGATTATTATGTGCAAACACGAAATCTATTCATGATTTCTGCAAATCAAATCTTCAACCATGCTCTGCTGATATCTGAGTGTGAGTTCTAGGTTTTCTTGTTATGTTTTTTTATACAACTACTATTAAGGTATCTGAAACTGAGGAGTTCTAGCTCCTTAATACTATTCAAAATTAATTATAGATTTTTTTATGCAAACACTAAATCTGGCCTTTCTTTCTGCAAACCTAAATGTTCAACCATGCTCTGCTGATATCTGAGTGTGAGTTCCGGGCTTACTTTTCAAATCGTTTGATAGCATTTATAATAATGTACCAGAAACCGTGGAGTTCTAGGTCCATAGTGCTACTTGTAATTATTTATTGATTATTATATGCGAACACGAAATCTGTTTATGATTTCTGCAAATCAAATATTCAACCATGCTCTGCTGATATCTGAGTGTGAGTTCTAGGTTTACTTATTATGTTTTTTTATACAACTACTATTAAGGTATTTGAAACCGAGGAGTTCTAGGTCCTCAATATAATTCAAAATTAATTATAGATTTTTTTTATGCAAACAGTAAATCTGGCCTTTCTTTCAGCAAACCTAAATGTTCAACCATGCTCTGCTGATATCTGAGTGTGAGTTCTAGGGTTACTTTTCATGTTATTTGATAGCGTTTATAATAGAATATCAGAAACCGTGGAGTTCTAGGTCCCTCGTGCTACTTGTAATTATTTATTGATTATTATGTGCGAACACGAAATCTGTTCATGATTTCTGCAAATCTTTATCTTCAACCATGCCCTGCTGATACCTCAGTGTGAGTTCTAGGTTTACTTGTTATGTTTTTTTATACAACTACTATTAAGGTATCTGAAACTGAGGAGTTCTAGGTCCTTAATACTATTCAAAATTAATTATAGATTTTTTTATGCAAACCTAAATGTTCAACCATCTCTGCTGATATCTGAGTGTGAGTTCCGGGCTTACTTTTCAAATCGTTTGATAGCATTTATAATAATGTACCATAAACCGTGGAGTTCTAGGTCCATAGTGCTACTTGTAATTATTTATTGATTATTATATGCGAACACGAAATCTGTTCATGATTTCTGCAAATCAAATATTCAACCATGCTCTGCTGATATCTGAGTGTGAGTTCTAGGTTTACTTATTATGTTTTTTATACAACTACTATTAAGGTATCTGAAACCGAAGAGTTCTAGGTCCTCAATATAATTCAAAATTAATTATAGATTTTTTTATGCAAACACTAAATCTCGCCTTTCTTTCTGAAAACCTAAATGTTCAACCATGCTCTGCTGATATCTGAGTGTGAGTTCTAGGGGTACTTTTCATGTTATTTGATAGCGTTTATAATAGAGTATCAGAAACCGTGGAGTTCTAGGTCCCTCGTGCTACTTGTAATATTATTTATTGATTATTATGTGCAAACACGAAATCTGTTCATTATTTCTGCAAATCAAATCTTCAACCATGCTCTGCTGATATCTGAGTGTGAGTTCTAGGTTTACTTTTTATGTTTTTTTTTATACAACTACTATTAAGGTATCTGAAACCGAAGAGTTCTAGGTCCTCAATATAATTCAAAATTAATTATTGATTTTTTTATGCAAACACTAAATCTGGCCTTTCTTTCTGCAAACCTAAATATTCAACCATGCTCTGCTGATATCTGAGTGTGAGTTCTAGGGTTACTTTTCATGTTATTTGATAGCGTTTATAATAGAGTATCAGAAACCGTGGAGTTCTAGTTTCTTAGTGCTACTCGTAATTAATTATTGATTTTCATATGCGAACACAAAATCTGTTCATGATTTTTGCTAATCTTAATTTTCAACCATGCTTTGCTGATACTTTAGTACAAATTCTAGGACTTTTTGCCATGGGTTTTAGTAGACCTGTTATTGATGTATTTAAAACTGAAGAGTTGTCTGTCCGGAATACTATACTTAATTTATTTTGAACTTTATGATTCAAACATAGAATTCTATCATTATTTTCGCTAATCTAAGGCTTCAGCCATGCTCTGGTTACACTTTAGATCGAGTTTTTTTTTTCATATAAGATTTTATTTGTTACTTCGACGTCTAAACTACAGATAGTGCCTAGAAAAATTTATGAGAATCCACGTTTTATGTAATTATTGCCATTTGTATGTATAATATCGACTTTTTTCTGGTTTTAAGTTACTATGTTTCTTTTTATTTTTTTTAATTTTATAGTCACAGAACTATATCAAAAAATTATTAGGAACTATAGAACTCATCTTTGTGTGGCTAAAACACTTTCAAAATTTTAGTTTTGGAAAAAATGATCTGCTACCGGAAGTTAGCAGATCATATTTTCGTTTGACTTTTTTTCCTGAAAAAGGGCAGAACTATTTCTGAAAAGTATCAGGAACTCTAGAACTATGCTGCATGCAAATAGAACTCACGTTTTATTATGCTCTGCTGGGAAATGATCTGCTAAGTTCACGCACACGCCTCTGTCTACCTCAAGGAAGCAAAACAGCAACGCAGGCGCACCAGGAAGAGATCAAGATGGTACCAAGTCATACTCAACGGGATCTTCCTGGGAAAGGACAAACAAATGCACTAGAAGAGACCCCCGGACATCTTCCTAACAGCAACAAGGTGGATCGCGAAACGTCGCCAATACCCGTTAGCGGCGAGCGTAGAACCTGCTAATAACTTTGTTTACATACTTTGTGATAATACATTTTATTTGTTATTTGTACTTTTATAGTTGGCAGGATGTACGAGCATCGCCACATGATATTTATTGTTTTAGTTTTTACCTGAACTAGCAGTTGCTAAATTCACAGATTTATTTACATTCGCTGACTAGGCTATTACGCCTGCCACAAGTCACCTACTTTTTGTATTATATATTTTAATGTTTTACATAATAAACGGTCAATCATTTACGGACACAAAACAGTGATTTTATTCCCTGTACACATCCCGTGTGATTCGTCCATCTACATACTACATCTCAGGGTGCGGAGCTGCTGCCCGTACAATGATATAAAGTAAAAGTCATTTGTAAATTACTTTACATTCAAACACTGTTTTAGGCTTTCACGATCCTAGCTTGCCGTCCGTCCGTCTCATGACGACAGGCCGTGTCGACGGCGCGTTCGTGGTCCACGCGCGCCTCAAAGAGAGTCAGCAATAGGAAGGGGTCCGCAAGGGCCGATGTCTGCCGGGGTTGCGGGACTATTCGAAAGAGATACCGTGGCCCCGGAATACAAAGGGCGATGAAGGAACATGGATGGGTTTTAGTCAGTAAAAGTCTGACACTCCCTCCTGCTTCGCCCAGAGCGGGAGGAGTCATTTGATGATTTCCCAACCGAAAAAAAAGGCTTTCACGGTTTTTAACTAAACTTAAAATGACACGTTTTGTGATAAGGACTCCACAAAACCCGGTGATACTGTGAGTGTGTTTTGCCGTGATTTAGTGTCGAGTTCCAGTAGTGCGCGTAGCAAAAGACAAAGAAAGAGGGTATATAGCGAGGGGTAGTCTGCTCCTAACATTTGTTTCCATCCACCCGCATTCTCCAGTCAACCCGCGATCATGGCGCTTGCTCTCAATCTCTCTTGCTCGAAATATCGGGAGTTCAAAATAACAATGATCACGGAAGATATCCCAAGTAAAACAAATTGAACAAATAGAATTCATGACGTTAATTGTCATTCACCACAAAAAAGAGTCCATATGTAAGTATTACAATGTCTATTTCCCTTTCGATGCAAAGTGTGTGTTGAATTTGGTGGATGAATGTCCAGACATTTTGAGAATCTGACATTTTGTTAAATAGATGTTCAGCTATACAGACCATCTGATAGTTGGACGTTTTGTTACATGGACATTTAGCTACTTTAGACCTTCTGATCAGGAGGGGATCATTGTTTTCACCTTGTTAATATTAATTTTATTACCCATTTAGGTACACCTACTTACTAACCCATCTTTTTCTCCCTCGCGAGCATGTTACAGTATATAGGCAATGTGTGCGGGCATGGACTAGCGATATTCTAAGTATCTAAATAACAACGGTTTTCATACACAAAGATTGGGCTATTACCAAAATAATAATATTATTTGGATAGAGCTTATCAACAAACATTTTTTATTATTACACCTAAATCGTAAGTCAATTCACTGAGAAGTTATTCAACCACAAAATATCTGAGGTCACCCTGATTGGGGTTTTTTTTTCCGGCCTATAATGAACGCAATAATTAAATAGAGCTTATGGATATAAACATTTTTTATTATGCCACCCAACTTCTATAACCAAGTTTTAAATAAGTAATAATAAAAAAGTAAGTAGGTATAAAAGCAACTGGACGGTGAAGACGCCGATGAAGGGAGATCTGCCGATCTCTTTAAAGCCCAAACTCATCGATGTGTTTATTCTGCTCGTCCTAACCTACAGTGCTCAGAACTGGTCACCTAATTGCAAAAGTTCCGCTTTGGGGTCTGCCAAAGAGCGCAGCATTCTGGATGTGAACAGATAAAATACGCAACGCTACGGTGCGCTCAAAAACAGGAATTAAAAACGTAAACAAAAACGTTTCCAGGCTCAAATAGGATTGGGCAGGTCACGTGAGCCGCATGCATAACGACCGCTGGGCAAAGGTCTCGACACGATGGATGTTTGAGGATGGACGGCGCCGCCGACGGCGGCCTAGCAAGATGTCTTTATGCCCGGTTCCTATAAACAACGGTTCGTTATTGTGCAAAAGGAACCATTCGTTTTTGAGTTACGAATAACGGAAGGATTGTGGCGTTCCTATATATTTTTGCGTCAGCTACCTGCACCGAATGGATGTTGGTTACCCACTTACCAAAGCCCTCCGTCAACACGTGTTCGACACCCCATGTTTCGTTATTACAACAGGGTAGATCTATGACAAAAAAACACAAAAACAGAAAACACGTGTCCAATTTTTTTCGATAATCTAACTCACGGACTAAACAGAATCATATGATTCCTACCTTTATTCAGAAAACTTATCTTTTATGTTTATTTTATAATTTTGGTGTTGAAAAAATCTCTTTAAATTACTTGACCGTCACTGGAAGCTTTATATTGAGAGAGCATATCCGTTTCCGTCGATTTCTTATCTGTTTTAGTACTTTGTTTGACCTACTCAGTGGTGCCACCTGGTGTCCGATTGCCATTTTAGTTTCGTAAAATGTACGAGTGAATTTTTTGTTCATTGGCGTTTCGTTCTCCGTCGAAGAAACTTGTCCGCATCGGTTCACGACCGATGCTAAAAAATTACACTATATTTTCTAAATTCGAATATTATATTTCATAGAAAATAACGTAGTCATATTTTTAACGGTTTTGGCCGTTCGGATTATTTTCTTGTAAATTTAAAAATACTCGTAGCCGGTAATGTGTCTCGCGTAGATCTACGTTCCGGCACACGAAGGGTTATTTATCAATTTAAAAATATAGTGCCGTTTTATAGCAAGTTAAATTGAAGAAAAACTGTAAGTACCCTACTTTATAAAAGTAAGTGATCATTACTTTGAACGGTTTTTTCCGTTCGGATCCCTTCTAACATTTTTTATTTACTTACCTGATATTTTTAATCTATGTGTGCGCTTAGAACATTATTGTGAGTCAAGAATACTTTTTGCTTTTAGATATACCGTCTAAGTAACGTAACTTTATTTGCAAATAATGGATAAAGTAAATGTTTCGGCTGCCGAGCCACAAGTTGCGGCCGGCCCGAGTGGAAGGCCACGGAAAAGGAACGTTAGCTGCTCTAGCAGCAGCACGACGAGCAGCAGCTCTTCAAGCTCGTCTTCTCCAAAACATGGCAAACGGTCGCGCCGTGCACGCCGCAAAAAGAATAAGCGCGCCCAACAGTCTAACACGACATTGGACAAACTTATAAAAGAAGTCGATGAGCTACGCCAACAAATTTTTGCAAATAATATGCACAATGCTTGCCATGATGGGGTATCGGTTTGTTCTGGGGTCAGTGGGGAACTATATGATCAACATAATATTGAAGAACAGTGCCCTGATGTTGAAGTTCAGAACTCAAATTCAGACTTCACTTTTGATATCGAAACAAAGCTTAAGGAACCATCAGTTCCAAAAACTCCTGATATTTTTTTTAAAATGCTGCTAGATGTCCAGCGCTTAGGTAGCACAACTTGGTCTGAGGTAAGGTATTCTGATACTCAAAAGCTTTACAATCACAGCCCAGGTTTCATAGACTTAGACACAAACGAAGAGATAAAAATGTATGATACCTTACGTCACTTGGCACATGCTGATAAATCATATGCAGCAATTACTTTTTGCATTTTAAAACAAAAAGAATCATTACAAGAAGCAATTCGTAATCTCATTTTGTGGGCTAAAAATACAGAAGTTAATTTTGATAATTTAAGCGGGAAGGTTGAAGAATTATTTCAAAAAGGTGATTTGCATAAAATCTCTTCAGACATGTTACAATTAGTGTGTGGCCATCGAGCCGAAAGTATAGAAATGCGTAGAGAGACAATTACTAGTCAAATTCGAGATCCACTTGTTTAAAGCAGCTATAAACAGAATTCCCCCATCATCTACTTATTTGTTTAATCCCGAATCTTTCACGACAGCATTAGAAAAGGCGGGTGGTGTACGTAAAGCTTTTTGGCCCCCAAAAAACTGATTCACAAATTAGATCCAATCAATCTAACCGCCGCCCCTCGCGGGGGCAAGGCATACATAGACCAATAGCTCCACCGCGTGAAGCTCATAATTTTTGTAATGAACCAGGCATACCCATGCACACACATGCCTATGACAACTCACCCTCGCGGGGTGGATATTTTCGCACCAATTACAAAAACAAAGGTCAGGGTCAACCATCCTTTCAATCCGACTCATATACTAATAGTAGAGGTTCATTTCACAACCGAGGCTCGCGGCCCGATCGTGGAAGTAACCGAAGTCGAGGACGTCCAAACTCTCCAAAAAGCTCTCGTGCAAACCAAAAACGATACAAGCAATGACTCGAATCGTTTTCGAGCAGGTCAGTTAGCACACTACCACTCGAAATGGAAGGAAATGGGGGCACCAGGAATTGTTTTAAAATTAATTCAAGGGTATCGCATACCATTTATCCACAATCCTCCTCTGGCATACCCAAATGTAACCAAGGGTCCCTATCAAACACCTGTCTCAAAAGAAATGTCTGCAATAATAAACAAAATGAAAGCTCAGGGCATCCTAAAAGTTGTTCAACCCTCACCGAGTTTCATTTCCCCTCTATTTTTGATACCAAAACCCGACGGATCAACCCGTCCCATATTCAACTTAAAAGCGTTAAACGAATTTGTAAAGGCCCAACCGTTTCACTTAATAAATATGTATCGCATCCCGGACTTTCTTCAACCACAAGACTGGATGTGCAAAGTGGACCTGTCACAGGCATATTTCCACGTAAAAATTTCAAAGTCACACAGGCGCTTCCTTCGCCTTGTCTACAATCAAGACCTGTTAGAAATGACCCGCCTTCCGTTCGGGTTGAGCACTGCACCCAAAACCTTTTCTATACTAACGAATTGGGTTGCCCAAATATTACGAGAACGCTGGAACATACGAATCATTGTCTATCTAGACGACTATTTAGGTAATAGTAAATCAAAATGTACACGTTCTTCGAGATCATGTCAAGCTCACATTAGATACATTACAAAATCTTGGTTGGCAAGTAAATTTCGAGAAATCTGTTCTTTGTCCTCAAAAGACTATAACTTATTTAGGAATAATGTGAAGTCCCTGGGACAATTTAAAATCCCTGCCAAAAGAAAAAACTTCGTCATTAATCAAAAAAGTGAGTCAGGTTCTCGATCGAGGAATAGTCACTGTAAAGGAAATACAGAGAATAATAGGACTCCTGAACTTTGCCAGTTATGTTGTTCCTCGAGGCCGGCTCAATCACCGGCAATTATTAATGTTCATGAACTCTCTACAAGACCATTTATCGAAATCCTACCCACTACCACAAAATGTTCGAAAGGAACTGGAATGGTGGACTCGGAATTGTCAGTCGTCAACACCTCTACTTTACCCTCCACCAGTAAACTTCCTGACAACAGATGCGTCAAACCAGGGTTGGGGAGCGCAACTAAACAATCTGCCTGTATCGGGCAGTTGGTCGCAAGAGGAACAAACACTGCACTGCAATCAAAAAGAAATGTTAGCCATACTGCGCGCCCTTCGAGACAACGCTCACCTACTTCGCAACAGCTCGATCCTGATACAATGCGACAACAGGACTGCTGTCGGCTATTTAAGGAACGAAGGAGGTACGAAATCATTATCCCTAATAGAACTAACATATCAAATTCTGAATTTACTGGACCAATTTCAAATACACTTCAGCATACACCATCTCCCAGGCAAGTACAACAATCATGCCGACCACTTGTCACGCTTTCGCCAACCTCCGGAATGGCACCTAATGCCAGCTTGTACGGAAATAGTGTTTGCAAAGTGGGGAACCCCAATTATAGATTTGTTTGCCTCGGACACAGCTCACGTGGTTTACAATTATGTATCCCGAGACCTGAAGGACCGACAAGCTCTATTTCACGATGCATTCAGTGTCCCATGGAACTATCCACTCGCATGGATATTCCCGCCTCCGTTCTTAATCCCAAAAGTCCTAACACATCTGAATCAATCAACAGGAATATTTTAAATAGTAGTACCTCGATGGGAGAAGGTATTTTGGCGTGCAGACCTCAAAGCCAGAGCGCTAGCACCACCTCTAACTCTAAAAAACTTACAGACACACCTGGTCGACACATCGACGGGGCTTCCACCTCCACAAGTGGACCAAATCATCCTCGAAGTCTGGAAATGTGGGGGTGGTCCGAGGCGATAGAAACATGGACCGCTGAACAAAAGTTATTGCTCAAAAATTCCTGGCGGAAATCTACCTTGAACACATATGAGGTCGCTTGGAAACGTTGGACTACCTGGTCTATGTCTAAAAATATTGACACGAATAATCCTACAGGTACGCAATTAGCCCAATTTTTATCTGACTTGCATCTAATTCATAAATTTTCATCTAATACAATTATTTTACATAAATCTGTCGTTTCCACTTTGTGTAATGTTGAAAAGTCAAGTCAATTAAGTTCACATGTTCTTGTAAAACATATTTTAAAATCAATTGCTTTGGAAAATCCAAAGTGTTTTAAGCCACCAATTTGGGATGTTAGTAAATTAATTACCTTTCTAAGTAATTACACTGTAGACTTAGACAATCCCTTTCAAATACCACGCCATACTGCAACTATATTACTGCTTTGCTCAGGTAGACGCATACATGATTTAACGCTGCTTAGAGTTGATTCGGACCATTATGTTAGATCAGTTGATGGTGTTATATTATGGCCTCAATTTGGTTCGAAAACAGATTGTAGTAATCGTAGACAGTCCGGTTGGAAACTTCTCGTAAATCCCAACAATTGTAACCTTAATCCTACATTCTGGATAAAAAAAACAATAGAGTTATTAAATGAAAGACGTAATGCTGCAAAATCATTTAATTTGTTTATTACAGTCAGAGGTGTGCCGAAGCCCGCTTCACGCACCGTCATCGCAGGCTGGGTAAAAACCCTTTTCAAAGAAGCTGGCATCGCAGCAACTCTAGGCAGTACAAGATCTGCAGTAGCCTCTAAAAGTTGGCTAGAAAATCATCCCCTTGACGAAATCCTATCTCGAGGAAATTGGCAATCGGCTAAGACATTCCAGAATTATTATAGAAGAGAAGTTATAAGTGTTGATTCAAATCTAAATGTTACACAATTGTTTAATCCGATTAATTAGCTCTGAATATTATTAAACTTGATTTCATGATTTGTTATTTGTTTCTTATTTTTCTTTTAAATGTCAAATGGTGAATCTGTGTGATTTGTGAATTGTGATTAGATCAGCAACAGACAAATTAATTCATTAATATTGTACTTAAGTGTCTTTAGCATTTTATAATAAATACTTTCTGTTGACATGTGTTTACTTATCACTAAAATTTCCTATCACATTGGCGTTATCGTATTAGTGGCTCCACCAGGCGATAACAAACAAGTCTCAATATAAAGCTTCCAGTGACGGTCAAGTAATTTAATAGAAGCGTTTTACCTGAAATAAAACGCATATTAAAATACCTCACTGGAAGCTTTAAGTTTACTTCTGCCTGGTTATATTGAGCCAATGAACAAAAAATTCGCTCGTACATTTTACGAAACTAAAATGGCAATCGGACACCAGGTGGCGCCACTGAGTAGGTCAAACAAAGTACTAAATCAGATAAGAAATCGACGGAAACGGATATGCTCTCTCAATATAAAGCTTCCAGTGAGGTAAATATTTTAATATGTGTTTTATTTCAGGTAAAACGCTTCTATTAAAAAATAAAAAATATTTTGGCTACTGAAGTGAACAAAACCCGATTGAGAGTGACAGACTTTCTTGACACATTACTTTTTAACGGAACTGTAAATTAAATTGTAATTTGTAAGGCACAGAGGATCATAAAAATCACAGAGTACTTTTATATACCTACCTTATGTGCGTAATGTAATAAGGTTGTTTCAAATAAATATTTTAAGGTTTGTTTGAGAAATACATATCTGGCTCCCTTAAAAATTTCGACGAGTAAACTTTGTACAAACGACATATCTTGCCGAAATCTAATTTATGATTTATTATCCAAGATACTAAAATGATCGACCCTCGTTTTGTAATTCCGTTGACTAGAACCACTTTCTTCATCTGATTCGGAGTTACTCCAGTCCAATAACCTTTCTAATGCCCGGTTCCTATAAACAAGAAACGAGTCGTTTTGCTTACGGATAGTAGTATTTTCAACGAGACGTAAGCCAAAACCATTCCTATAAAAAACGTTTCGTTACTTAAGTTACCGACAGATCAGTTCTACGGATGGGAGGGTTTCGAACAACGAACCGTAAGCCAAATATATGCAGATGTCGGGCGATGGTGTTCCTATAACAAAAAAGGTAGGTCAACGAGCTGTCAAAGTAACGAGTCGTTTACAATTTGTTTACCGCCCGATTTCGGTCGGTTGTCTACAATTATTTTACTTATTCCTTGTTATTTGCTATAAATAATTGTATAATGTCGCGTTCAAATAGTGAATTTAGTGATTTAGAAAGGTTATTGGACTGGAGTAACTCCGAATCAGATGAAGAAAGTGGTTCTAGTCAACGGAATTACAAAACGAGGGTCGATCATTTTAGTATCTTTGATAATAAATCAAAAATTAGATTTCGGCAAGATATGTCGTCTGTGCAAAGTTTACTCGTCGAAATTTATAAGGGAGCCAGGTATGTATTTCTCAAACAAACCTTAAAATATTTATTTGAAACAACCATAATACATTACGCACATAGGTATATAAAAGTACTCTGTGATTTTTATGATCCTCTGTGCCTTACAAATTACAATTTAATTTACAGTTCCGTTAAAATGTAATGTGTCAAGAAAGTCTGTCGCTCTCAATCGGGTTTTGTTCACTTCAGTAGCCAAAATATTTTTTATTTTTATTTTTTAATAGAGATTTTTTCAACACCAAAATTATAAAATAAACATAAAAGATAAGTTTTCTGAATAAAGGTAGGAATCATATGATTCTGTTTAGTCCGTGAGTTAGATTATCGAAAAAAATTGGACACGTGTTTTTTGTTTTTGTATTTTTTTGTCATTTACCCTGTTGTAATAACGAAACATGGGGTGTCGAACACGTGTTGACGGAGGGCTTTGGTAAGTGGGTAACCAACATCCATTCGGTGCAGGTAGCTGACGCAAAAATATATAGGAACGCCACAATCCTTCCGTTATTCGTAACTCAAAAACGATTGGTTCCTTTTGCACAATAACGAACCGTTGTTTATAGGAACCGGGCATAAATCACTTAATTCACTATCTGAACGCGACATTTTACAATTATTTATAGCAAATAACAAGGAATAAGTAAAATTATTGTAGACAACCGACCGAAATCGGGCGGTAAACAAATTGTAAACGACTCGTTACTTTGACAGCTCGTTGACCTACCTTTTTTGTTATAGGAACACCATCGCCCGACATCTGCATACATTTGGCTTACGGTTCGTTATTCGAAACCCTCCCATCCGTAGAACTGATCTATCGGTAACTTAAGTAACGAAACGTTTTTTATAGGAATGGTTTTGGCATACGTCTCGTAGAAAATGTTGTGTTTTTGTGGAAGCAAACAATTTTATTTATTTAAAGACAATGTCACACACACGAATACGTCAAATATATATATAGTCTTATTTCTATGAACGTACAGCCAGTACGATTACATTACTTCAACACCCTCCCCTTAATCGGAAAAGGCTACAAATTTCATCTGATGACTGTACAAACAGGTACACACATGTAAATCAACCTGACTGTACTTCACAATGACAGTGACATTAATTTATAAAAAACACAGAGCACTAAACAAGTCAAAAATAATACAAATAATAGCAAATAAAACATCTTATGATATCATTAAGCCTATATCAGACACGCAACGTTGGTGTTTGCATCGACTCAACCCTTTGGTTAAAACATCTGCCAACATCTTATCCGTAGGCAAATAAGCTAATTTTATTTTATTATTTTCGACTAACTCCCTAACAAAATGGTAACGGACATCTATATGTTTAGTCCTATTATGATGAACCGGATTTTGTGCCAACTTTTGCGCACTTTGGTTATCATTATAGATAGTTACCGGAAAAGACTCACCTGTTATCTCAGATATAAGACGCTGTAAATAAACAGCTTCTTTAGAAGCACTGGACAACGCCATGTACTCAGCCTCTGTGGACGACAAGGCAACCGTGGGTTGTTTTTTACACTCCCACGATACTGGTGCATTCGCTAATTTGAATACGTAACCTGTATATGATCTCCTGTCACCACCGTTGGCCCAGTCGGCATCGACAAAACCACGTAAGGGTTCTCCAGTCCTTTTAAATGTAAGACCGTAGTCCAACGTACCTTTTAAATACTGCAGGACACGTTTAGCAGCAGTCCAATGCGCCTGCATAGGATTCTTATTGAACTGACTTAAGAAATTAACGGCAAACAAAATGTCGGGTCTTGTATTGATAGCTAAAAACATCAAGCAACCGATTAAGTTTTGGTAAGGGGCATTGACAGCTGGTTCAGTCTGAGAACGCAGGTCAACACTAATGTCCATAGGAGTAGGAACAGTTTTGCACTCCGCCATATTAAAACGGTCCAACATTTCTAATATGTAACGATTCTGATTTACCTTCACATCATTAGTTCCTTTTTCCCTAACGACATGCAAACCAAGGCAATAACTAAGTTCACCTAGATCCTTGACACCAAAAAAATCCTTTAGGCCATTCTTCAAGAAGGACAATTCATTTTCTTTATTATAAATCAAGATCAAATCGTCTACGTAAACTGCTAGTATAGCGATACTATTACTCCTTTTTATGTAGACGCAGGGCTCAGACTCTAATCTATTATAGCCTAAATTATGAAGCACCTTTTTTTTTTTTTTTTTTTTTTTTTTTTTCTCGGATGGGAAATCATCAAATAACCCCTCCCGCTCTGGGCGGAGCAGGAGGGAGTGTCAGACTTTTACTGACTAAAACCCATCCATGTTCCTTCATCGCCCTTTGTGTTCCGGGGCCACGGTATCTCTTTCGAATAGTCCCGCAACCCCGGCAGGCATCGGTCCTTACGGACCCCTTCCTTTTTGCTGACTCTCTTTGAGGCGCGCGTGGAACACGAACGCGCCGTCGACACGGCCTGTCGTCATGAGACGGACGGACGGCGAGCTAGCCCATAGCTCACCGTCCACAGGCCCGCGCCTACGGTGGCCGGGGGCCACGTGGTGGTGGCCCCCGACGCCCGGGGCGTCTCCCGCGGCGGCCGGGACGTTGAGAGGTTCGCTCCCTCTCACGTTCCGCCACCTCCTTCTCTAGCATTACTGCTTCGCAGAAGGAGGTGACGGCGTCCCATTCCGTCTCGCTCCGGACCATGGCTTGCACAATTATGAAGCACCTCATCTAACCTTTTGTTCCAGGCTCTGGCAGCCTGTTTAAGACCATAAAGAGACTTATGTAATTGACATACTTTGGTCTCCTGACCTTCAGCTACAAAACCTTCAGGTTGTGCCATAAAAACCTTCTCCTCCAGTTTTCCGTGAAGGAAAGCTGTGTCTATGTCTAAATGATGCATTTTTAAATTCTGTTCAGTGGCTAGTGCAATCAAAACCCTTAACGACGAGTAACGAACCACCGGCGAAAAAGTTTCCTCGTAATCTAGTCCGTAGCTTTGACAAAAACCTTTTGCGACTAAACGTGCTTTGTATCTACTCACTTTACCTTCAGAATCACGTTTTAACTTGTATACCCATTTACACGGTATGATTTTTTGTCCTGTGTTTTCTACTAAGGTCCAAGTACCGTTAGAAATTAAGGAATTATATTCGTCTTCCATTGCAGCAATCCACATGTCCTTGTCTGGACGTAAAAGAGAATCAGAATAAGAACAAGGTTCATCTTTCAACTCACCACTTTGCATCGCTGAACAACAACAAACGGAACAGTAATTTACAGGCTTTCTATCCCTTAATTTGTACCTCCTTTCAGGTTCCATGTGCGTCTCTTCTTCCTCAACAGGTACTACTGGAGTTTCAGGAAGAGGATAGGCCATAGATAGGGATGGTTCAGCAGCAGCAGTGCTTGTACTTGCTACAGGATCAGCTGACCCACTTTGTACCTGTAAATTATTGTTATCAGAGGAGAGAATAATGCTATGACGATGTGACTCGTCCCCTATCTCAGCGTTTGTGAAACAATTCTCTAAAAACACTACATCCCGCCCTTTGATACTTTTTCTTATATTGGTGGGATCACGAAACCTATACGACTTGTTGTCATCGCAATAACCAACAAATATGTACTGTTTCGCTTTCGCATCTAATTTTTGGCGATCGCAAGACGGCACATGAACGTATGCACGGCAACCAAATATTCGTAGATGGGAGATATCGGGTTTTCTGTTGAACCATATCTCATACGGAGTACGATTATCTAAAGCTCTATGTGGACATCTATTTTTCAAATAAGTAGCAGTGCGTACCGCATCTTCCCAGAAAGTCTTTGGTAGGTTACTATCTTGTAACATGCACCTAGCTTTCTCCACTAAGGACCTATTTGTCCTTTCAGCGACACCGTTGGATTCAGGACAATACGGGACAGTAGTCTGATGCTTAATTCCCCTTGAAGTTAAATATGCTTCGAATTCACCATTAACATACTCACCCCCGTTGTCGGTACGCAAGTTTCTTATCTTGAAAGAAGTTTCCCTTTCAACCAGAGCTTCGAATTCTATAAACTTTTTCTTAACATGCGCTTTAGACGGTATAAAGTAAGAAAAAATCATTCTAGAAAAATCGTCTATAAAAGTAACCAAGTACCGATTTGAACCTAATGACATTACGTCAAAAGGGCCACAGACATCAGAATGTATAGTTTCTAAAATTCTGCTGCCTTTCTTATAATCAATAGTTTTGAAGGGTTTTCTACTTTGTTTTCCTTCAATACAGGCTATACAAGGGTTTTTATCTAAAGAAGAATATTCAATACCTTTAGCTTTGCCATGACGTAGATGTTCTAATGCAACGCGGCACAGATGACCAAGTCGCCGATGCCACAAACTTGAAGTAGTGTGTTCTTTAGAAGCCATAGCATGCTCCGAGTGAATTACTTGATGATCCAATCTATACAAACCACCAACGTTGCAAGTCGCATGACCTACTGATTTTCCGACTACTTTTACCTCATTGCGTCTGTACATAGAACAACCTTTCTTATCAAAAACAATAGTTAAACCCTTTTCAACAGCCTTACTAACTGAAATTAAGTTCGTACGTAACTCAGGAACGTAAAGAACATCTTTGATACCATTTAATTTTAACTTACTGTCTTTTACAAGTAACACTTCACCGACGCCAGCTGAAATTATCTCTCTATTGTTTGCTAGAGTTATGTTCTTGCTTTCAGACATGTTTAAATTGGTAAACAATTCTTTCATACAGGACATATGTGAAGAGGCTCCAGAATCCACATACCAGTCGGTTTGAACTAGATTACCTCCAACACCCAAGGCCGAAATAAGTGTTGTCTCCTTACTGTTATTTTTACTTTTTCTCTGCCTTTTCTGTTTTCCTTTCTTCCTGGTTGGGCAATCTGGACGTTTGTGTCCCGGTTCTTTACATTCGTAACAAATAACTTTTCTTTCTGCAGCTTTAAGCGGCTTCATTTTTTCATTTGTTGCAAGAACCAATTCCTTTGACTCTCGTTTGGCGCTTTCGTTTAGTAATTTCTGCTTTACTAATTCAGATGTTACCTGAATATTTGAGTTCTCCAGGGCCATTACTAAGGGGTCAAACTCTGGTGGTAAACCTCCAAGTAAAATTGCTCCTATAGACATATCATCAATGTCCGTAAGCAAAACGACTCGTTTCTTGTTTATAGGAACCGGGCATAATCTTAGTATAAGTGCTCATTTCTGGACACGTGGTTAAGCGGCGCGTCAGGCGGTGCGTCGGGCGGCGCGTTGTGCGGCGCGTTGCACGTTTTTCCGTTTACGGAGAGGCGGCGTGTGCAGCGGCGGTGTCATCTGTCATATATTTGTATTTGCGCGCGCACTGCCGCGTTGACCGTGGCGGTGGACGCGGTGGTGCACGCGGCGGGCAACGCTGTATTTCAGCAAACGCGCGTAAAATCGCTTCTCCGTAAACGATCTCATACATTGCCATATGTTTGAATTTTAAGCGGGCCGCGCCGCACGACGCGCCGCCCGACGCGCCGTGTCTTCGTAAATGAGCTCTTAGTGTTATTTGATTCTATGTAATTATTTCAGTACTAAAGTAACTTGTCTTATTTAAATCTATGTAATGTGTATCTGTGAAATGAAAAGAAAGACCGGTGGATCCATCCACAGGTCTTTCTTCTCATTGCGATTTTTCTGAAAAAAAAACTATCGATCCGATTGATTGATCAAGGCGATTGATTTCTTCACATTAGACTAAAAACATCGGGGGTTTTTTTTTTAAATAAAATACAACGTTTAATCAAGACATCGCTTCCTTTTATTTAAATATGTACATATGTTACACACATGTAGATGAATAAAATTTTAGGAGTCTTCACTATGAGAAATCATAAAAGAAAAAGGGTTGAGAAGATAAGCTTCGCAAATATTTTTCACTTTAAATGATTCAAGAATCGTTTGATCTAAATACTCATTAATTACAGAGGCACAGCTTAGGTCATTAGTTGCGTGTGCGATGGGTGCGGTTAGCTGATGTACGGCGACCGGGCGTTGTGAATGTCGCTGCAGCGCCTGCGTGGGTGACGTCACGTGCGCAGTCGCAGCGCGCAGCAGCACCAGCTGAGAGCGCAGCGCACGCGCCGGCGGCACGTAGCTGCGCGCGCGCTCGATACGCGCCAATGCGGCTTCTATGAGCGTGCGCGAGTACTGCACCGAGTACGGCACACGACCTAACAAAGTCCGCACGCACGCGTCCACCTTCTCTGGCCACGAAGCTGCATCTTTGAGTGCTCCCTCTAGGTCCGCAACGTCGTCATCCACCAACAACTTAGACATATGCCTGATCACCTCATTTTCCAGGTGGTCTTTTGTCTTGTATTCTGCGATATTCTGTTCAATCACAGTTTGAACCTCATCCGGTGCACATCCAAGGCAATATACAGTACCGGTTAAACCTAAAATTGGAAATAAACGTCATACATTTTGCCATAAGTTCAATATTTATTTTTTAAATACGGCAGTAAATCATATTGCTCACCATTATCTTCGAGTATAGCTGCCATTTCCAACGCTACCAGAACGCCAGTTTCATAACCCAATAAATAGAAAATGTTTTTCATTCCAGTCTTGTTCAGCAGCACCTAAAATTATGAAAAAGTAAAATTAAGGTACCCATTTAATTTTTGAAATGTTTTATTTTTTAACTTGTGAGATCATACGTCAACGTATCTCTGCGCAGTCTCCCGCACGGTCTCCGTCGGGTGGTCGAGGCCTGGCTGCAGCACTATCGCCGGCAGCTTGAGGCGCTCGCACAGCACGCGGAACCGCTCGTGGTGACCCTCCATGCCCGGCACTATGCATAGATACGTCTGGCTTGCGTCAAATTCGTCTTCACGCTTAAATATTTAAACTAATATTAGACCACGATGTGTAATTTGTGTTAGATGATAGGGACTAAAAGAAGATGAATACTACTACTTAGTACGTATTGAAAATTTCAGTCATACTGCTCCGACTACTAGTTATTAGGGATCAGGGCGGTAAGTTAGCTATTAATAATATATCAAATATAAAAAAAAAAACCTTGAAAATATAAAGTGATCATAATGCTATTGAAATTATGCTTATGTATTATAAAGGTACATAAGTGAATAAATAAAACAAGTATTTACCAAAACGTCGCCGCTAGTGATTGTAGGCATGCATACTATTTCTGAAGTCGCCAGTAGTTCGTCCGAGTCTACGTAAGATATGAATGTCGCTAAACCTTTTATATCTTCAAAGTCGTTTTCTGTTTTATTCAGTTTCAGGATTCTGGTGATTAAAATTGTACAAATACCGATAATTCTATAATGTAGACGAATTTTAATGATACATTTTTAAAAGAACTTACGTTTCAACTGTTAGCTGTGGTATCTCTTGTTCGGAAAACTCAACGTTATGGTGAATTCTCAAATGACTACCAACCAGTAGTAGTTTATCATCTTGAATACCGAGTTCTTCCAAAGTCATCGTTTTTGGTGTTCTCTTTGTCAAAGATATATCTGCAAAACAAACATAAATGTTAAAAATTAACTATTTTAAAAAAAATATGCAGTATTTTTGCTTTTTATGACAGCAACTTCAGCCACTTGTCTGTTGAATTCTGGCGTACAAGAAAATATAAAAAAACAATACTACTGACCAGCTAATTCAGCAATTTGTGTTAACAGGTCGGGTGGTTGCCTTTGTATTCTCTGTACAACTACCAAGGTGTCCACACCGCAGAGTGCACGCTCCACCGCATCCACTGCATCACCAGCACTCAACTCCTAATGAAAATTAATTTAGTTACCTATCGTCCGTTTCTTGATATGATTAGTTAATTAGTTGCAGTCATTAATTTGCTTGATTTACTCAAATAATACGTAGAAGACATCTAAGATACAATTAAAATGCTAATTATTGATTTTCATAAAGCAATTGAATAAGTACCACTCAACATCCTTCCTAGTAAATTCAGGTATAATCCTGTTAAGTACATGGCATATTTCGTCATTAGTTCTCAGTACAATTGAAGAATACAATGTGTAAAAGTAGTTAGAAGTTATAGCACTTGTTATTCACACAGTGATGTGTACCGCAGGGCTCTGTTTTGGGGCCATTGTTTGTTGTTTTAAGTAATTAAATAATGAATCTAAATTGTGCCTTCAGTAAAAATATTTGCAAATCTTGCAAAATTACACAGGTATTCTATTAAAAACATTCCAATGATCTGCTGTATTGCAACTTACATTCTTGAGTTGAGATAGGGTTATCAATTTCGCTGGTAATTGACTTTGAACACGAGAAAGACACGTTGGTTTTCCAAGCAAAGTCTCACCAACATTTATCACTGCAAAGTATCTGAAAAATAAGAAAACAATCAGAAAGGTTAAATGAATGTAAGTAAATTTATAGAAAAAGATTATATACGTATTCATTTACAAGAATACCCTTAAAAGAAACGAACAGAAATAACTACGCTGTTACCTTAAATCTGGGCAAAATCTTTTCGAAACTGTGTCCAAAAGAGAAAATAAGATTTCTTCTACCATTTGATCATCATTTGTAGTGGTATATATGCCTTGAATAGAGCCCAATTTTGAAGCGTCCTTGAGTAATTCTAATACATCAATTTCCTTGTCTAAGTTCTGAGATGAAATTTGGGTTTGCACACCCATCTTCTGCCAGTTCCTGTATAATCAAAAGTACTGTTTTGTTAGGATCGGTTAGAACACAATATCACCATGGTCGTGGTCATCATCACGGTCATTAGAATTATATTGAAACGAGAAAGTACTTTAGTAAATCATTTTGCTTACCGTAATTTAAATTGGAACTTTGCAGTTGTATGCGCTTTGCTATGAACATGTAATTTCCTCGCACCACGAGCTACCAGTTTGTCGACCATCTGGAGTCCAAAACTATTTTCATTCAATACCACAACTTGGGTGTGGTTTGGATTGCAAGATATTCTGGAAGAAAAATAATAATATCGTGCATAGCTATCTAAACTGAATTTGTGATGTTAATAATACGAAACATGAAAATAAAATCTCGGCTCTATAAAGTAGCAAAACAAAAAAATCTCTCTTCACCTAGGCTGTGCTTGCGTTGAATGGCCTTCCATCTTCAGCAGTACTCTGCCACGGTGCCTGCTGACCGCGAGCAGTCGGAAGGCGCGCGCGGCGTCGTGCGGTGCGTACGACACGCGTGACAGAGGACGCACGTACCCGCGAGCAATGCCCTCGCTCAACATCCCCTGTATTTCCTGTGAATTTAAGTAAATGTTTTGCTGTCAACAGATCCATGATTTATATAGAACTGCGCAGTCTCAGGATTTTAAAAGTTTCCCAGTCTGTTATTTTTTTCTGCTTCGCGCTAATCTGTCGTCAACGGCAATAAATAGCGTCATTGTATATATCCTTCATTGTGCCTCTTGTTTTGCTGGATAGGCAGAGGCTGAAATAAATTAGGAGCACCTTGCCCCAAAGTCGAACAAGTTACTGCTCTGTGAAGGATCTAAACAATTCTAACCTGACCAAAGCAGGTTACAAAAAAATTTCGAGCTCACTTCGCAGTCTACTTCTTTTTCAAGCTTGACTCTTTCTGGTACATGACTATGGAAAATGTAACCTTGGTGCCAATATCTTTGATGTTGCTATTGCATTTCAGATGCATAAAGGAACTTCCAAATATAAATATTATTCACACTCTCTGCCCCCCCCCCCCCCCCTCCCCCGTTGGCTCAAAATCAAGCGACGCCCTGGATTCAGTCCGTTATTTTACTGTTAAATTATACTGCATGTTTTGTATTTACCACATGATCATCTAGATAGATCTATAGTGTCCCATTTTTTGTCGTAAAATATTCATGAGCGACCTCTAAGTTCGGACATCATCAGGCTATTATGCTAATTGCTTTTTTAAAATGGTCATGCCATCAAATACGTTTCCGTGTCTTAGTGGCTGATACAACACACAACCTTACCACGAACGACAGAAATTAATTTCAAAGGAAGTTATGCCACAAGTTTTATATGAACTTATAATATTGCGACTGAACACATTTTTTGGTTCAGCTCGTAAGAGAGGCTCAACTGCCTGTATGTGGCACAACCGGCTGCTTTGCTTGAAGTACTTACTTGTATTTCCTTGGGAGCTTCGAATATTGTAGAAAAATCGATAGTAATATACGCTCTTTCTTTAGTGAGGCTGTTCATTCCCAATTCAAATTCTTCGTCATTATTGTGAAGTTGAGAAACATCAAAACATGTGCCTGCAGCACAAACACAGTCAAGTGTATTCTGAAAAATAAGGAAACACTCCAATGTAGATACTGCTAATGACCTTATTATGATAAGTCTGTGCATAGTACTAATATATAATTATAAACAAAAATCCTGACTGACTGACTGACTCATCAACGCCCAGCCCAAACCCTTGAAAGCTAGAAAGCTGAAATTTTGCAAATTTTCCCTTTATAATGTAGACAAGGAAAGGAATAAGGAAGGATTCTCGGGATGAAAGTTTTAAAGTTAGGATCTTAAAATTTTGTGTCTAGGATGACGATTGAAAATTAATTTATAAGTGTCTCAGCGTTTTTGATAAGGAGTTATTAAAAACGCTGAGACACTTATAAATTAATTTACTCCTGAAGGGTTAAACAGGGGGATGAAGTTGTGTATGGGAATGAAAGTCCTTTATATTCTGAGTTATTCATCACTAATGGAGAAGTATATAAACTTGGGCTATACTTGAACTATAGAAACTTGGGCCTGGCGTTACAGGGCTAGAATTTTGCCATAAATTAGAGCATTTGGGAAGGTTTCACGAGCTAATTTTTTTTTCTTTTAAGATTCCTATTACATTTTTTACGCAAATTCATCATTTTTGACGCAGTAGTTTTCAGCAGCAGTAAGATATTTTAATTATTTGCTTATGAATAACGATAGTGCCATTCTCTTTCTTGTAAGTTGGAGTTACACATTTTCATTTTTTTTTCGTGTAATTTACTATAAATATTTTACGAACTCAGTTTGCAAGAAAAACCGTCGGCGATGGAATTTTGACGCTCAAATTACATTGTTAGATTCAATTCTTATAAAAGCTAAAATTACTCAAAGATACGTTGAATGTTTTACTTGTTTATTGGAGTTCTAGAATTTTTTTAAATTCCTTGAGTTTTCACGGAAAAATTCGTAAAGAAAGCGTAATTTAAGCCAGAAATGTCTTGATTCAGCGTCCATTATATTCCAAATAAACTCAATTTTATCAAATAAATTAATATGATATAAAACTTCGATCTACAATGAACACGCTTCATTAGTTTTTGTTTGTTAATATAATAAGACAAAATTACAATAAATAAAATTGAAGTACTATAATTCTGTGTCAATTCAGCTCGCTCCTCAGTCTCATGTCAGTGTCGTCTCTAATTTTCATCAATAACAATCGACAATCGTCCGGAGATCGCTATTATTATCGACTCGTGTACGCCGATCGAAATAATTTGATCCAGGAAGTAAAAATCTAAAATTTGCAAAAAAAAAAAAAATAGGACTCTTAATGGCTATTTTGGTAAAATCAGACAATGTTCACATTTTAGGTTATTTTACTATTTCAGTTATTGTGATATACATAATTAGCTTTTAAAAGAGTTACTTATGGTTGATTTTCTTATTAAAGTTGTTACAAGACTGTTTTATGTTGATTTAAAGCAGGGATTCCCAAAGTTTCCTAGGGGTCGACATAAACGAAAACTGTTTTTGGGGGTCGACGAGGTCTAAAAATCGACCCCTATTAAATTAACACAAGTTCTTATTTAAAACTTTCAAGATAGGTAGGTAGGTACTGTATTGTTTATGTTGTGTTACGTGTACTAACAATAATTAATATTTTTGTAAGAAATAGCATTGTTGTAGTAATGTAAAGTCTCAAGTTCGTACAAGATGAAAAACTCGGCAGGTAAATGTGGACAAGTTTGTGCAAGATAATGAGTTCGAGCGTACGTCTTTCAGGCGCGTTTTGACTTGCAGAGAGCATTTGACACTTACGCGATAATACACGAACGAATTCATGATCAAGTTGCAAGTCCAAACATGTTCCTGATATTTTACTATTTGACGAGCTTGCTTTTAGGTTAAAAGTTCATTTGCGTTTTGCAATTCGTTGGAGCTTGAACGATAATAACTCATAATAAGTACTCATTTATTTCAAGAAATTACAAAGTTCTTACATAGCTAATAAGTGAAGTAAAGTGACTGAAAAATAATTTACAAAATGCTGAGCTCCCTACGCGAGTTAATAGCGTAACCACACAATATCTGCAGTTTATGAAAAATTAACAGGGTAAGTACTGTTAAGTAGTATTATAAATTAACCATTAAATAAGTTGTGAATCTATTAGCCTTAAATGTTTTTAATGATATAAGAGTATCAATTAAATCTGTTTATATAATCGTGTCATACTGAATTATTAGTAATTTAAGTTAGTAAATGTATTTAACCTATTTAATTCATTAATTGTTGGTCACTTTTGACTAACAGTTCTCCACTGCGAGTGGTGGGGCAAATTGCATATAAGATCGCTTCGCACGCCATTACAGGCAGTCGCTGTGGAAGTGTGTTGCCAATTGAAGATCTAACGACATTTCGCTTTCTACAGCGGCTTAAATTATGTGTCTAGCGACAAAAAAAATCTAGCGACTATTCTAACGACTTCAAGAGTCTAAATAAAAATAAAAAAAGGTATTCCAAAGGTCTTCTTTCTATTGAAGTAGTATTGAAGATCGAGCTAAAACCTTACAAAACATGTACTTCATGTCATGTTTACAAATATTATTATTATATTTTTGATTAACCAAACATTACCTCTAAAAGCAAACGGCAAAATGTTGGGCACGTTTTCATTTGATTCCAAAGGTCTTCTATTGAAGTAAAGTGAAGATTGAGATATACCTATATATCTTTACAAAACTGTTCATGTCATGTTTACATAGAACTATATTATTATATCTAAACAAAAGTTATAAAAAGAAAAATAAAAAATAAAATGCAGAAAAATAACGAACCCCACCAAACGGAAACCGAATTTTTTTAACGACTTTTATAGACTTGATATTTGTCCATAGCTAGCGACATCTAGCGACTTCTCAAGCGTAAGTTAACGACTTTTTGACATACAGAGTTGGCAACACCGATACTGAGGGAAGTAACAATTCTGTGAATTTGCGCTGTAGTGAAACATTGAACAGTTTTTTCGTGAATTTATGTTGTGCTCAAGTTTTAAACCGTTTTTCTGTAAAAGTGTTATAAGTGAATTAATAAACTGTTTTTTTTTTTGTGATTACGTCGTTTCTACGTGTTTTATTCCTGGCCTAAAAGGTCAGAAGTGGGATATCCAAGAAAATTTCACATTTTCTTGTCACGTTCACGGCTCGGACAAACGTAAGAAAACGCTTTCGTAATTCTTTTTGGGGTTTGAGTAACCTAATCATGTGATTTTATTTTTTTCTTTTCAACAAAGTTACGGTTGAATTTGAATCTTACTATTTGTAGCCCTAATCATGATATACCGTGGTGTTTTTTTAAAATAATTGTCTTCATTTGTGGTTATTATAAGACTAAGTACTTAATGATATAAGAGAATCAAGATTAAAATTTACTTTGTTCAAGGAGGATAAAATAGATAATTGAGAGATAATAACCAACTATCAATGGTTAATTATTGGTTTGGACTTGTTAAGGTCCAAAGGTTGGAACTACAAAGTTTGCTTGCAAGGTACAGTAGTTGTTTTTCTAGTGGACTACATGACTTGGGTTACACACCAGTTACCGAGATGGCTATCGAACCCAATGATGCTGAGCCGGTAGTTTACCGCCCATATAGCATGTCATTTACTGAAAGGACAATGGTAAGAAACATGATACAGGAGATGTTGGACAGTGATATAATCAGAGAATCATCATCACCTTACGCAAGCCCGATCGTCATGGTTCAGAAGAAAACAGGCGACAAAAGGTTGTGCGTCGATTACAGGGCGCTCAATAGAAAAACCAAGAAGGATCACTACCCGCTACCCAGATTAGAAGACCAGCTGGATCTACTTGCAGGTAATGCCTTGTTCACATCTTTAGATCTAGCTTCTGGTTATTGCCAGATCCCAGTATCTGAAGAATCTCGTCCTAAAACTACTTTTGTCACTCCTGACGGGCAATATGAATATAATCGCATGCTATTTGGGTTAGTTAATGCGCCATCGGTTTTTCAACGCACCATTAACAAAATATTAATGGAAGTCAAAATTAAGTATGCGATTATATACTGACATCCTCATTCCATCCAAGGATTTTGGAGAGGGACTTCAACGCCTGGAAGAGGTACTACAGTTGCTTAAAAAACCGGCCAAGTGCGAGTCGGACTCGCACACGAAGGGTTCCGTACCATTGACTATATTTAGTATTTGTTGTTATAGCGGCAACAGAAATACATCATCTGTGAAAATTTCAACTGTCTAGCTGTCACGGTTCATGAGATACAGCCTGGTGACAGACAGACGGACAGACGGACAGACGGACAGATGGACAGACGGACAGACAGCGAAGTCTTAGTAATAGGGTTCCGTTTTTACCCTTTGGGTACGGAACCCTAAAAAGGTGGGTTAACTTTAAAGCTTAGTAAATGCCATTTCTTCCTGGACTCCATAGACTTTTTAGGTTTCGATGTAAGCGCTAGTGGTATCAGACCGGGTAGCAGAAAGACGGATGCAGTCTCCAATTTCCCGACACCTCAAAATCAGCACGACGTACGGCAGTTTCTTGGACTTTCAGGGTTTTTCAGACGATTTATCAAAGGATACGCTGTAATTGTCCCTTGACAGATCTACTTAAAAAGAACACTGCGTGGACTTGAAGCAACAAACAAGACGAAGCATTCACCAAGGTAAAAGAATTGCTCGCTACTTGCTTTGTATGACCCGAAAGCCGAAACAGAGTTGCATACAGACGCCTGTAAGGATGGCTTGGCCGGTATATTACTTCAACGAAACGCGAACGGCGTACTACAACTAGTATCGTACTTCAGTCGCAAAACGAATGTTGAAGAACGTAAGATGCATTCTTATGAGCTCGAAACGTTGGCAGTAATATCTTCATTAAATCATTTCAGAGTTTATTTGGTAGGCATACCGTTCAGAATCCTGACTGATTGCAATGCACTCAGGTCAACGTTAGTCAAGCGGGACCTCATACCTCGAATCGCACGTTGGTGGGTTGCACTTCAAGAGTATGACTGTACTAAAGAATTTCATCCCGGGACCTGAATGGCGCACGTAGATGCTCTCAGCAGGAATCCAGTGGACAACCCGGTAAGTGAACCACATATTTTGGACGTCTTACCAATTCAGCAATCTGACCAAAGCTGGATCTCAACTGTGCAATCTGCTGATAGTGAAGTTAAGAGTATAAGAGAAATTCTTTTGGATCCGTCTGCTGAGGAGGCCATTGACGTGCGTAAAAATTATAAGCTCCAAAACGATAGGGTTTTTCGCATTGTTGGGGAAGACTTGAAATGGCTTGTACCCAGAGGCGTGCGCTGGCAAATCCTCAAGATGAATCATGACGATGTTGGTCATTGCGGGTTTGAGAAGACATTACATAGAATAAAAGAACATTATTGGTTCAGGAAAATGCGTCAATTTGTAAAAAAATATGTTTCGTCTTGTCTGGAATGCGCTCACCACAAGGCCCCTGGTGGAAAATGAGAAGGTGAATTACACCCTATCGAGAAGGTCAGTACACCCTTTCATACCATCCACGCAGATCACCTAGGACCATTCGTAAATAGCAAGGTAGAAAATTGTTATCTACTGGTAATTGTAGACGGGTTCACGAAATACGTTAGTATAAACCCAGTTAGAAATACCAAATCTATAACTTCAGTAACGGTGATGAGGCAATTTGTAAGCTATTTTGGAGTGCCAGCACGTCTCATTACTGACAAAGGTTCTAGTTTTACCAGTAAGCATTTTCAGGACTTTGTTACGTCCTATGGCATAAAACACGTCCAAAATGCCGTTGCTACACCTAGGGCAAATGGACAAGTAGAGAGGTTCAACAGAACCATATTGGATGCTCTATCAACCTCTAGTCACGGTGGAGATGATAAACATGGGATGATCACATTTCCAACATACAAGTAGGTATTAACACAACAAAACATAAAACAACTCAGAAGAGCCCGTCGGAACTGTTATTCGGATTTAATGTGACTAGCAGAACAGAAGGTAAGTTAAACGAAATTATAAAATAAACTCTCAATAGGACTCCTGCGCAAGACTTAGATGCACTAAGACAAACCGTAGGTGAAAAGATAAGAGAGCAACAGGTAAGAGACGCTTCTAATTATAATAAACACAGAAAACCTTCAACTCAGTGGAGTCGCAGTTGGAGTCTCGCGCGCGCGACCGCTGTGAGCGCAAGCACCTAATGGCAGCTCCGTGTTAATTAATTCTATAATTACAAAAAGTGAACTATTGTGAATTTACTTTACATCAAACAATACGTTACAATATAAGTGTTAAAACCTATAAAACAAAATTATCAACAATCAAGCTGTTTAGTGAACAAACAGCAAAAAACCTGGTGAATAAAACCAAACAAAGAACTGTGTCGTGAACGAAAATAAGTGACTCATCCTCATGTGCGCGCGGACCGCCGCCGCCGGCGGATTACCATATATGGTCACAAAAAGCAGTACACGCATTACTCAGTAACAGCTAACAATTAAGCACATCAATATTTCACCAATTAACATAGACGACCGAGTGGCGTAGAGGTTAAGACACAGACCCGACGAACAGCAAAGCCTACGTTCGAATCCAAGGAAAAGATTGTTTTTGCTGCTTTTTGCTTTTTCTGTTGTTCTTTTTTCCTGCCTGTTAAAAGTGTTGCTGGTAATTTTTCGTTTGCTTTGCTTTTGCTACAGTCATTTAATATTTTTATTGGTATTTTCGCTGCTTTCTCTGTGGTAGAGCACAACGAGTACACCCAATAATAATTATGGAGTCTGAAAACGTTACTTTTAGAAAACCTCATAGGTGTAACTCACTTGACAATCTCTACTATAATAATTCAGCATTACTCGATACCACAATGATGAGTGTGCCAAATACGTCCTTAAATGATAGTGATACCATTACGAACCTAAATGAAACTATCAAAAGGCTAACAGCAGAATTACATAGTGCACACTTAGAGATTGAGAACCTGAATAGTGAAAATTTTAGATTGAAGATGGACCTAGGAAACTGCCAAACAACCATTGATGCATATAAAAAGGTTACCTTATCAGATAGGATCACCACACCGAGACGTATCCGGAAAAACATACAAAGTAAAAGTTTCTCCACACCAACAAGATCGAAACTTTCTCCTCTCACAACACCATTCAATAATTCCCATCTAAACCTGATGGTAGACGAAAAATCCGATACGTCAATTATAACAGAGGAATCTACAACAGTTGATAAGAGGACCGCTATGGATCTAACAATATTACCCAACGCCTGTACGAATACACTGAGCAAAAATACTCTCAGTGATGATTCATTTGTACTAACTACGAGCCCCACACCCTGTACTACTACACTGAGCAAACATTCTCATAACGATGATTTGTTCGTATCAATTACGATCCCCAACCCAGGTGAAGGAACTGGAAACAAGGGCAACATCCCGAACGACGATTGTGATGATCATTCTAAACACAAAACCCCGGAGCACAGGAAAATATGTATGATTTCTAGTAATAATGTGAATAAAATATTAGGCATTGGGAAAAGTACGTTCGCAGGATATAAATTCTGTCATTACATCACACCAAATGGAGGAGTAAAGCAGTTGTTTGCAAATCTAAATAAGAAACTCAAAAACTTTACCCATGATGATTACTGTGTTATTTATATTGGTGAAGAAGATTTCAAAGTCTCCAATAACTATAGGTTATTAATAGATTACATGAAGAAAGAGCTTAGTAATGTGATTAATACAAATATTGTGATTTGCTCGCCTAATTTTAAACTAAGTAACAATTTTTCTATATTTAATAAGCGTATTGAAATGTTTAATCATTTAATGTATTTAGATAAGCAATTATGGGAATATGCCTACCTCTTTGATTCCAATTATTGTGTGGAATATACATATGAAATGTTCTGGAAATATATTTCAACAGTAAACAATAGAGCAATTGCTAAAATATTCAGAAATTTAATGGAATATATTAAATACCTAGTTTCAGAAACTCGTCATACTCGACATTGCATTGAGTATACTGTGGTCGGGAATATCTCAAACCCATCAGTCAACAAAAATAACAAGCTTTCTAATGATCAGTCAACCCAAACTGAAAGCACTTGTACAATATGCAAATGTTATAATTTAAATAAAATATGTAAGTGCACTAGTACTAATTCTGGACAAACATTAATGAATGATGATTTTATACAAAATACGGCTTCTAATGCTGATGATAAGTCAATTTTTTTTCTCGTATAACTATATATTTATCTTACATCAGAATATTAATGGTTTAATAAATAAATCGGACCTATTTGCCTATCACTTACAAGAACTTCATCATGAAGGTAAACCATTGGACGTAGTTTGCATAACGGAACATAATATGAAGGATGGTGATGCTGTTCATCTACATATACCTAACTTTAAACTTGCATCCTCCTCAAATAGAAATTCTCGACGTGGGGGAGCGTGTATTTTAATTAATCATAAACATAAATTTAAAATTATAGATTTAAGTGAATACTGTTGTCCTAATTATATCGAATGCTGTGGAATTGAACTAATAGAACACAAGCTAAATATTATATGTATTTATAGATCACCAAAGAATAGCATAGATACTACAACCACATTTTTCTATAAATTTGAAGGCATGCTACAAAAAGTCTGCACCAATAATAATAATAAAAAAATTGTGATATGTGGTGATTTTAACATAGACACTTTAAAAGAAACACGTCTTTCATCACAATTTGAAAATCTATTGTTGAGCTATAATTTAAAATTGAGTATTAAACAACCAACTCGAAAAATTAGTGGTACATGTATTGATAATGTTATACATAATATTAGAGGCATTAAAAGTGAGGTATTGGAGTTGGCTTTATCTGATCATACAGCACAAATCGTGAAATGTCCAGTGAAAAAAACATATACAATTACTCACTGGTACGCACTAAAACGAGATTATAGCTTGGAAAATATAAACAAATTTAAAAATGCTATAAATAGCCTGACCTTTAATAATGTTTATGAATGTACGGACCCTGATGAAGCCTATAGTGAGTTTAATCATTTATTTAAACTTTTCTATGAGTTATGTTTCCCAATCATTAAAATTAAAATACCTATTAGAAAGAAACTAAACTGGGTAACAAAGGGTATTAAATTGTGTTGTAAACGCAAGCGAGACATGTTATGGCAATTAAGAAGACATAAAACTTCGGAAAATAAAGAAAAACTAAAGACATACACTAATCGGCTTAAAAAAATTATCTGTCTAACACAAAAATCAAGAAATAACTTTTATATTAATAACTCCAAAAATAAAATGAAAGCTACTTGGCAGACTATAAATAAAAATAAATTAAACTGTCCAAAAGAAAATATTTCTAAAATAATTATCAATAACAAAGAGATAACTGATCCACTAGAAATTGCAGAAGCGTTCAATAATTACTATATTGATTTAGTTCAACCGCTAAGTAATAGTAAAAATCCTAACCTATCATCTATTACTAACACAGCTAATTCAATTTTTATGCCAGCTACAATCCCTATAGATATATACAAAATTATCGGAACCTTAAAAAACACCAATAGTGCAGGTTATGACGAAATTATCACTAAAGTAATAAAAAGTGTAGCCGTGGAAATATCTCCTGTTCTTAGTTTCATTATAAACTTATGCATAGAAAATGGTACATACCCTAAAGATTTAAAGATATCTGTAATAAAACCACTACATAAGAAGGATGACAGACAAAATCCTAAGAATTATAGACCTGTAGCGTTAATTCCAATTTTCTCAAAAATTTTTGAGAAAGTAATTTATAACAACCTGTATACTTTCCTTGAAAAACATCAAATATTTGCGGAAGAACAGTACGGCTTTAAAAAATACAAAAATATAAATATGGCAATATATAGCCTCGTAAGTAAAGTGGTAACAAATATGGATAAACGGACACGGGCGACTGCCATGTTCATGGATATGACCAAGGCGTTTGATTTTGTAGATTTTAACATACTTTTGTCTAAATTAGAAAAATGTGGAGTAAGGGGCAACGTATTAAAATTAATTGAATCGTATTTAAAAAATAGGTATCAAATAACGAGTATAACAAAGATCTGTCAGAAAACAAAATTAGAACTAACGTACCAATCGAAACCAAGGAAAACGAACTTTGGAGTACCTCAGGGTAGCGTCCTCGGCCCGCCTTTTTTCCTAGTATACATAAACGATATGCCTAGAGTTATTCAACATCCCATGACCTTGTTCGCAGATGATAGTACAATCATTTTCACAGAACAAAATAGGGAGTCACATAGTTATGAAGCGGACATAAATCTAAATCTAAACAGGCTAATAACATGGTTAAATAATAACAATCTTAATGCAAATTTAGATAAAACTTATGTTATGTCATTTAAACAAAGAACTAATCAAGATAAACTTAATATAAAATACGGAGACAAAACGATAGAAGAAACAAAGCACACAAAGTTCCTGGGACTATATATAGACGAGAATATGAAATGGAGTAAACATATTGAACATATAACAAAAAGACTAAATCAGTTCCAGTACGCTCTGCATAATCTCAGTAAAATAGCAAGCCGCGAAACCGTACTGACTGCATATCATGCATACGTGTCTTCTACATTACGCTATGGCATAATGTTCTGGGGAAATTCATCAGATAGGGAACTAGTGTTTAAGGCACAAAAAAACTGTTTAAGAGCTGTGTGCCAAATAAAAGCTACGGATAGTTGTAGACCTCACTTTATTGAACTAAGAATAATGACTTTTCCATCTCTATACGCATATGAAGTAGCAATGTTCGTTAAAAAACACCAAAATTTATTTGAAACCCTAACTAGTCAACGTCACCGGGGCAAAATTCACGCTGTGCCTCATAAAACAGCATTATATGCAAAAAGTTTTCTGGGAATGGCTCCAAAAATTTATAATATGATACCCGCGACTATAAGACTTGAGAATGATGCTAACAAATTCAAAAGAATGCTAACAGACTTTATGGTTAAAAAAGCGTACTATTCCATTGGTGAATTCTTAACAGACAAGTTAGATAAGTAACAATTAGGTGTGACGTTGTGTGAGTCCTGAGTCATGTCCGATTTATTTAATCTCAATTCTATGTAAGTGTAATTATATAATTTAATTTGAATGATTAATAATACCTACATATATTTTAATTTGAATAATAATTTTAATAAGTGCATGAAAAATCATAAATTAGTAAATTCCTTATTTATCTTGACATTATAATTATACTCTGACATTATTTTATTACTTACTTTTTAATTTGAATTTTTATCATTGTACAATCTATGATTTTTTAATATATGACATTTAATTTGATTTATGAAATTGTATAATTATGAATTTTGCATGCCTAAATTGGTACAACACAGTGGACTGCGCATTCACTTGACATCTGGAAATGTATAAAATGTACTGTGTTGAGCAATAAATATTTGAATTTGAATTTGAATTTGAATCAGTATGATGAGGGCGACTTGGTAAGAGTGGAAAGACAGGTGCCGCATGATGGTAAGTCACAGAAGCTTACTGTCAAATATCAGGGTCCCTATCGCATAATAAAAATACTTCCTAATGATAGATTTCTGGTTGAGGATACACCTCTGACTCGTAAACACGGTAGAAAATATGAAAATATTGTAGCCATCGATAAAATTCAACCCTGGATGAATTTCAATAGAGACTTGGAATCCGATTCATCTGAGAATGATTGCGCTAGTGATGACGAACAGATGTGTGTCCAAAACAAGGAGTAAGTTACCAAAATATTGTACTATTAATTTATAAGGGTTTGTGATTTTAAATGTTTTAATTAAATAAACTGATTTAAAGCGATGGGACTCGCTTGAAACAGGATGGCCGAGCTGTTAGGTAGTATTATAAATTAACCATTAAACAAGTTGTGAATCTATTAGCCTTAAATGTTTTTAATGATTCTTAAATGTTTTTAATGATTCTTTAAATCTGTTTATATAATCGTGTCATACTGAATTATTAGTAATTTAAGTTAGTAAATGTATTTAACCTATTTAATTCATTATTTGTTGGTCACTTTTGACTAACGGTTCTCCACTGCGAGTGGTGGGGCAAATTGCATATAAGATCGCTTCGCCCGCCATTACAGGCAGTCGCTGTGGAACACTGAGGGAAGTAACAACTGTGAATTTATGTTGTGCTCAAGTTTTAAACCGTTTTTCTGTAAAAGTGTTATAAGTGAATTAATAAACTGTTTTTTGTGATTACGTCGTTTCTACGTGTTTTGTTCCTGGCCTAAAAGTATCAAACAGTTTTTATTCGGCACAGCGCATCAGCATTGCCATACAGTGGGGCAATGCAGCCAGCGTTTTGGGGACGCTCTCTGCATTGCCCCACTGTGTGATACTGATCAGTTGAGCTATCTGTAGACTGTTTGAAATAGTTTGCAGTTGCCTCAGTTGTTTCAATTGTAAATAATTACCAGTAAATTTAACAGTTTATTATTGTTTTTTATTTAGGTAGTTTCTTATTTTTTTACACGAAAAAAAAATGCAGACAATACAGTTTGGATTACTTGAAGTTCGGATTTATTGCATCTCCATTAAATCAACACTTGCCGATGTGTCTCATATGTGTAACGATGCCATGAAGCCTTCAAAAATGGATGACCACTTATCAAGAGTACATGCTGACAAAAAAAGTAAGCCCTTGTCATTTTTTCAAGCACTTAAAGGGAAACTAGACAAAAGGCCATCCATAAGATCGATGTTTGCGTCATAATCTATTAAAGACGATGATGGTTTACGAGCGTCCTATAATTTATCTTTACTAATTGCGAAGTAGGGTAAACCCCACACAATTGGAGAGCAGCTTATCTTACCAGCCATTGCGGAGGTCCTTAACAATGTATTGCACAAACCCGCACATGATATTTTAAAGAGAATACCTTCGAGCAATAACACCCTTCAGAGACGCATAGACGAGATGGGACGCAATGTGGAAAACATTTTATGCAAGATCTTACAGACCAACAGATTTTCTCTCCAGTTGGACGAGTCTACATTACCCGGCAATCAAGCTCTGTTGTTAGGATGTGTTCGATATATCAAAGATGAATATATGTGCCAAGAACTGCTTTTTGCTACATATTTAGAGACTAATACCAGAGGAGAATCGATTTTTCAGGCCGTGGAACATTTTATACTGACAAAGCTATTCCATGGAAGAACATTGTTTCTGTTGCGACTGATGGTGCATCGTCTATGGTTGGTCGTCATTGTGGTTTTATAGCTCACTTAAAGCGACAACTGCCTGATGTACTGGTCATTCACTGCGTGATTCACAGGCAGCATTTAGTAGCAAAAAAGCTGAGTCCTAGATTGCATAAGTCTTTACAATATGTAATAAATGCTATCAACAAGATTCAAAGCAATTCTTTGAACTCTCGGTTATTTGCTCAGCTATGTGAGGAAAATGACGAAGTCTTTACTCGATTATTTCTGCACACTGAAGTACGCTGGCTATCAAGAGGCTCTTGCTTAGAAAGATTTTCAGCCATTTTTGAATCTGTGTTGGAGTTTTTACAAGAAAAAGATCAGAATTTGAAAGAAAATCTGAACAATAATAATTGTAAAACAGATATTTATTACTTGACTGATATCTTACGAATGTTCAACAAAGTTAATTTGCAGCTGCAGGGTGATGATCTTAACTTGATTAAAACAAAATCAATAATATCGGCCTTCGTGAGTAAACTAATTCATTATAAACAAAATTTAGGCAGAAAAGAATATTCGCAGTTTCTGCATTTGTCAAAATTACCAGAAATGCTTCAAGATGATGACATTTTATTATATGTCACTCACTTGGACGCATTACACAAGGATTTTACGGAGAGGTTTGAGGATCTTTTAAATTTACTAATTCTTCAATGGATAATAAATCCGTACAATTACCACAGCCATAGAAGAAGCCAATGTGATAATGCAAGAAGAGTTGATTACAATCAGCACAGACGAAGAGCTTAAGCAGAAGTTCAAGCAAGGCTATCAGAAGTTCTGGTTGCAACGCAACATTGAAACACAGTATACTACATTGTGGAACATTGCTGAAAAATACCTTATCGCTTTTCCATCACCATACCTAGTTGAAAAAAGCTTCAGTGTGGTAACAAACATTTTGACGAAAAAAAAGAAACCGTTTGAAAATTAACGAACGTGGAGATTTAAGAACGAACAAGTTAGCGGAACGAACTAGTTGGTGGGCGGGGTTAAAATGCATGCTATTTCATCCGACATCACGAGCGAAAGGGATAGACGCTGTAAAGAGCAGAAGGAAGCTACTGCGCGTACACATACACACTCCTAACGCTGAGTGACGCATACATGCGCAATTTCATTGAAGACGGGACGACATTGTAGCGGTGGCGCGCGGCGCGGGTGCAATTGTGTAGTATCATCGTTGGCACGTGCTGGCGTATATGCGATTTATGTTTGAAGGACAACATAAACTCAAACTAATAGGTGTTGGAATTTAAAACATAGGACAATCACTCAGTGAAACGTAATTATTATGCACCCAATTTAGTTGTTATATATTATGAAAGGACAAGCTCCTACATACATCCTATAATATTCCTAATAGGTAGACCCGCGACTTTGCGAGACGTGGCAATGAGTTCGCTTGCGAAAATGTAGGTAGGTAGTAATGTAGGTAGATATTGTTATTTAGTTTAAAAAATAATTTCATTGATATGACTTTATTTCTATACTTGTTTTTATAGGTTGTGCAACTATGTTACTACTTATGTTAAATACCTAGGTAATTACTTAGCCTAGATAGTTACCTATCCTATAATTAAACCACAGGCGACTCCTGATTAGTACAGCCAGAGTCAGGATAATTGCTTTTTCGACAGCGTGACTTTGATGTGACTGTGAGTCTTGTTGTTGATTCATCAAATAAAAAATTATGTTATTTTGTAAATTGTTTATTGGCTGTTTATTTATTTACAATAGCGGTCTGTAAAGCGGTGTGTGTGTCTTATTATACATTTGTAAAATAAAATAATTACAAAATAACATAATTTTTTATTTGATGAATCAACAACAAGACTCACATGATGATAAATATCAACAATAGGCATTGTGCCGCTGACGTAGTATTGTAACTAGCGTAATGGATGTTGTTAAAATATGGAGCCAGTACCTATTTATTGTGTGGGTCAAGTAGAGATTTTTTAAATATAGGTACCTACCTACTCAGTAAAAAAAATATTTCGTTGCTATGGCTTCGTTATAGCTGTTGGATGATTCTCTGAAAATATTTCGTGTATGAATAGGTTGACCTTCTATCCAGACAAAGAGTAAAGTAGGTACCTAAGTAACCATTTTTATCTTTGAAATTTTATTTAAAAATATGACGTAGGTACCTACCTTTTTTTTTTTTTTTCGGATGGGAGATCATCAAATAACTCCTCCCGCTCTGGGCGGAGCAGGAGGGAGTGCCAGACTTTTACTGACTAAAACCCATCCATGTTCCTTCATCGCCCTTTGTGTTCCGGGGCCACGGTATCTCTTTCGAACAGTCCCGCAACCCCGGCAGGCATCGGTCCTTACGGACCCCTTCCCTTTTGCTGACTCTCTTTGAGGCGCGCGTGGAACACGAACGCGCCGTCGACACGGCCTGTCGTCATGAGACGGACGGACGGCGGGCTAGCCCATAGCCCACCGTCCACAGGCCCGCGCCCACGGCGGCCGGGACGTTGAGAGGTTCTCTCCCTCTCACGTTCCGCCACCTCCTTCTCTAGCATTACTGCTTCGCAGAAGGAGGTGACGGCGTCCCATTCCGTCTCGCTCCGGACCATGGCTTGCACCAGGGCCGGACGCGAGAGGTCGCCGCCGCCGATCGCCGCTTCGAGGACAACGTAGGTACCTACCTTATTTGCAGTATTAATCCTTATCCAAATAAGTATGTCCATTATCTTGACAATTGAATTTAGATTAAAATTGTCTTTTACAGCTTAACATTTGATTGAATAGTTTAGAAATTATCACAGAATAAAAAAAAAAAAAACACAAAAAGGTGAAAAATAACTTTTGCTTCAGAAGCCGGTGACAAAAACACCAAATCAATCAAAGTGTTTTTTATGTTTGTGTTTTTTTTTAAGTCTGTTTTATTTTTTGCAAAAAATATTTTTACTTAGGTATTTATTTTTCCATTTTTAGTCGTTCCCAAACAAGCGGAGCTCGTGGCTAAATAATAACAGCCGCTCAGGTCGATCGTTAGGTTAAGCCGTGCTTGCCTAGGTTGGTCTGCGGATGGGTGACCACCCATTACATACCGAGTTTCGTCCGTGCCTCGGAAAGCACGTTATGCCGTTGGTCGGGCTGTCATTTGTAGATCTTTGACAGTCGTTAGGTAGTCAGAGGCCCTAAAAGTCTGACTGCCAGTCTTACCAAGGGGTATCGTATTACACGTTACTAACTGGGTTGTGGTGGTCAGATAGGCAGATACTCCATGTATACTGGTATTCAGCTGCATCCGGTAAAACTGGAAGCCGACCCCAACATAGTTGGGAAAAGGCTGATGGTGGTAGTCGTTCCCAAACAAGTCGCCATAAATATTTATTATACCTACATTATTAACAATACATGTTATGGTAACAGGCTTATCCACTATAAATGAAACATAACATTTATTTATCTACTTACAACGGTTGTATTTAAACCAATTACTGTAACTAAAACTAGAACTAAAAGAGTAGGTAAGAGATAACATTAAAATATACAAAATAACAAAGTAAAGGTTCACACATTCATAAATTGCTCTCACAATACATCTGACATGCCAACAAAATCTCTGTCCATCCATCCGCAAACATAGGTAGGTACCTAACTTTCGAAATCTGGGGGTATTGTACAAATCTGCGTACTCTCTCAAAGCATACAGGCGTGATGTTACGTCATAAACAATAAAAATCCAAGCGACAATGACTACAGATTTCCGTCTATTTTTTTAAGAGTTATATTGTATATCTCCGAAGATCAGCATCAGATCTTGGCCAAATTTAAATGGGACAAAAAAGAAATAAAAAAATAATTTTGAGAATTGGTCCACAAATGGGGGAGAAATCTGCTAACATTCATAATAAATAAAATCGAATTCAAACGCCACCCGTAAATCACTATCAAATCGGAATCCAAAGTCCAATGCCAGGGTCAGTAAAATTTGAAACAAATTCAAAATAATAAACACAAACTATCAATAAAGAAATATCGGTATCCAAAATTCAAGCCAGAGTTCAATGTTATAAAATAGTATACTCGTAATACGACAGCATGACGTGCCGGGCGGCAGCTAACCAAGTGAGCATGTGTGCACCCACTGACACTGCGCACACTCACGCGCCGCGTGCTTCCCCTCTTCCCCACTGACAGGGGTGGCAACTTGTAGCGAAATGCAATATGATTTACAACGAAAACGGGCGCGCGAAATTCTTTATGCAGTCCTTTGGGAGTACGGGTATCATGAAAAATCTATTGGATGAATCTGTTCAAAATAAAAATATTTTAACTTTTGAATAAATTATCTATTCTTGTATGGTTTTAGTTTTTTCATTTCCATACTACTTAGGTCATTTATTTACGCCCAAAGATGAGTTAAAATTAGTGTTGAAATATGAAAGATTCGACGGTCATAACTTCCAAACCAATATTTTTTTGCCAATTCTGCTTCCATACAGGGCTAGATAATGAAAATACCAGTTGATACAATTTTTAATTTTGAACCTACACCGTCAAACAAACGAGTAATCACCAGACTACGTTTGTATGGAAGAATGACTGACTTGTGCAACCTTAAGGCTGCAACTCACCAATATTGAACCGGATGTAGCTAGATTGGTAGATAGTCACCAGGTTCATTTAACACACTGAATGTTTTATTTTCTCTTTGCGAATTAATACTATTTTAAATATAATTTTCTACCCACTTAAGATTCTTTAAGTACCTAATTTGTAATAATCATTATAAATTAAACTTGATATATTACTGAATTGTCTGTCTTTTTATTTTGTTAAATTTTGATGAGAAAATCAAGTCAACTTTACTCACTTAACCAAGTGCAAAGTTTTCCAATTGGTACCTTAGTACCTAGGTATTTTTTATCAATAGGAAAAATTAAAGTTAGGCCCCCTTATTCATAATAGTCAGCATTGCTAATTCTCACTCTGTCTTCTTCTATTGACCTAAGTCAGAATGAAAAATAACACTCTGTAGCAGCTGTTTTAAGGTAGCGGACCATTATGAATAATATGTTGATCTTAAAAGTAGGTAATTTGGCCATGGGGGTCTGAGGTAACAGTTCATTTTGGATAAGGGGTCACTTGTCCAAAATAGTTTAGGGATCCCAGATTTATAGGGAATAATTGACTTAGAAAATTATCTCTTAACTAAGTAGTTTAAAAATGACATTACTATTTATTTGAGACATTTTTACGAAATTGGTGTCCAAAGACCCCCAAGTAAAACTTTCTTATTTTTCTGTGTCTTGTTAATTCTACAGTTTTAAATTTAAATTAATTGCAATCACCTCCTCTAACCTCTATCATCATCATCGTCATCATCATGATCATGATCATCATGATAATATGTAATGAGATCAATTTAAAAAATTAACAATCAACTAACAAACTTTCCGGGATGGGAAAGGGGCGCTCTATATCATCGCCAACTTTTCAACACCATGCTCTGGAGCTGCATTAGGGAGGCACTCCGGTATTACCGGGTGCCGCACCTCCGTCGTGTGGTCGGAGACTACTTGACGGACAGGGCCGTCATCTATCCCGGTCGCAGCGGAGAGTGGAACTGGCGAGAGATGTCGTGCGGTGTTCCGCAGGGATCGGTTCAAGGGCCACCCCTGTGAAACATCGGTTACGACTGGGTGCTGTGCGCCGACCTCCCTAGTGGCATCAGCGTGATTTGCTACGCTGACGACACGCTGGTGCTGGCACAGGGGAGGTCGGACGAGGCCGCGGCCGAAACCATGACACGCGAGGTTGCGATAGTTGTTGAGAGGTTCCGGCAATTGAGTCTTGAGGTGGCATTGCACAAGTCCGAGGCCATGTGCTTTCATATCATGGGCGTCGAGTCGACGTTGAAGTACCTAGGACTCGTCCTCGACAGCCGGTGGAACTTTGTGGAATATTTCCGACGGTTGCCTCCCAAACTGGAACAGGCCGGGGCTACCTTCAGGCTGCTCCTGGCCAACCTAGGTGGTGCAAACGCCTCCTGCCGGAGGCACTATGCAGGGGTCGTGTTGTCCATGGCCCTCTTATGGGGCCCCGGTGTGGGCGCGTTCCTTGAGGCGGCGAGCCGACCATTATCTGAACGCGCCCCAAAAGGAGGTACCCGTAAGTCAAGTCCATGGTTACCGCACGATCTCCGGCGAGGCAACGAGCCTCCTTGCCAGATTGCCGCCATGGGATCTGGAGGCGATAGTCCTCGCATGACTACACGAATGGCGCGCAGAGGCTCTACGCTGGGGGGAAACTCCGCTGCCGTGGCAAATCACTGCTCAGCGGACAGACCCCGTGCAGGGCACGCCACAATAGTGGCAATCAGTCCCCTCTTTGAGGAGTGGCTTGAGAGGCGCCACGGCGCCCTCATCTTCCACCTGATGCAGGTCCTCACCGGACACGGTTGTTTCGGGATGTCTTGCACTGAATCAGGCAGGAGGAATACGCCCGGGTGTTCCCAGTTCGAGGATCGACCGGAGGACGCGGCGGAGCAAACTGTGGAGGTTTGCCCCGCCCAAGCCGGGCAAACCTTAAAAACATAACAAGCCATGTAAAAATGTATAGTTCATAAGGTATTACTTGGTAAATAAATAAAATACATGGTTCCAAAGGTTTCGGCTTTCGCGAAACAGGACGCGAAATTGGGTTAAAAATCGGGGCTCTCGCTATGGGCGGGAAGGCCGGTATAAAAGACGGGGCTGATTTTGAATGGTGGTCAACCGAGTATGTCGCTTCACCTACACGCGACATACTCAAACAAATAGACTCCACACACATTACTCACACATCGGTGAAACGCCGCGTTCTAAGTTAATATAGACGCGGCGCTCACCCCCCACCTCATACCCACACGACTCCACACTCAGTTGACTCACGCGATGGATAGCGACGCGGGCTCGCTATCTACTCGCTAACATGAGCGGTGTACACAACACAATACCGCTCAAACATACATACATGGCCCCTTAGCCCGGAGCGCATCGGCTAGCTTCGATAACGTTGTGGGCGGGGGCCCATCGCCCGGTAGGGGCAGCCCCAGCCGCCTCTGGCTGGTCATCACCCGCTGGGCTTCTCCCGGGGCACCGGGAGTTCCACCTAGCGGTGACAGACCGCCGAGGCGGCGTGAAGATATGGTTAGCACCGTGGCGCCTCTACCGACACAAATAGACACTAACTCACAGGCGAGCGGCGCAAGCGCGCTCGCCATTGGCCGAGGCCTACATGGCCGCTCCACTGACGGTGCCCGTACGTACGGGCACAACCTGATTCCGCGGGACAAAGGGCGCTGCCCACACCCCGCCAGCCGCAGCCCACTGCTGGGCAGCAGCGAGTTCTCCGGTGGAATGGTGGTCAGTCACAGCCCAGCCACCGAGGAAGCAATAACAAGGAAAAGGAACAAGCAAGAAGCCGAAACCTAGGGAACACTAGGAAGACAGAATAGGGGTGTTTTTATTCTACTGTGCTTGCCTACCCCCTATGCCTCCGAAGTCCTGCTAGGTCGCTAGTACCTGACGTTATCCCTACGCATTCAGGTGTGCGTGGAGGCGTGCACCACCAGCGAACGAGTACAACAAGGAGCGCACGTCTACCCAAGTGGGAGATTGTCCCAGGCTGGCTGGATCTCAGGGTCTGGTCTCCAAAACAATTTCAAAAGCCTCGAGGATTGACAGAATTCTAGCTTTACCCAGTAGAGTACCGAAAGTAGTATTAGGAATTTGCAGAAGTGTTACTGTTGATAATCGATCATCTTGTTTCCCTGTTTCTTAGTTTAAAACTTTTTATTTTCTACACTTGGCCATTGTAATTGAGGTTAAGATTTAAATGGGTTAATTAATCAAAATAGTAGATTATTTTGGTACATATCTGATTCGTGTAACGGCTCATAATGGAGGATATCCTTTATTAGCTAGGCTTATGGTTGGAAGCTAATGCAACGGTGTTGTTACAATTTAAACCCTTAATGGAGTGAAAAGGGGGATGAATTTTGTTTTTAATTAAAGTTCTTTAATTCTTAAGTTAAAATCACAAATATTTCGGCTTATGGTTGGAGCACGTGTACCGTTTTAACTTTTCATAGAATGAAGCAGCAGCGTCTCTGGTTGTAGAGGTGCATCGATAGCCTATGATATTCTTAAATTGATTAGTGTTAAGAACAAAGACGAGACTAGGCTAATATTGCAATGGGTCTCAGCACACAAATAGGCTTACGGGGCAACGAGAAGGCTGACCGGCTGTCAAAGCTTGCAGTGGAGATGGGTAGCGAAAATACATATATTCCAGATTACTGGTAATATTGCTCCAAGTTTAAGCTGTCATGCTTTGATAGATGGAGGAACAACTTTGATGAAATATCTAAAGGGAAAGGATTTGCTATAAGGTAATTCAGAACAAGCCTCCTCGCGTGCCCTGGTTCGAGGATACAGATTTGGGCAAAAATTATATTAAGTTAGCACTAAGGCTACGTTCTGGACGCTATCCATCGGCAAAGTTTGATTTCCTAGTGCGAAACGTCGCATCCCCAAATTGTGATATATGCAGCAAAACTGAAGATGTGCAACATTTGCTGATGGAGTGCGTTAAGAATAAGAATGAAAGGGAATCATTGATTATAGAATTCAAATTAAGCATTCTCGACGTTGGGCTGATCCAAATCATTTTAGCAAACCCTACATCAACGATTGCAAAGAGGTTGTGTGACTTAGTGAAGATATCTAGTCAACGATTCTCTTTATAATAGGCACAATACATAGTAAGTAAATATTCTGTATATGTAAATAGGAAATAAGGTACGATGGGGTTGGCATATCCATATGGATAAAAACCACTTTAAAGCTACAAAAAAAAAGAATTGTATGAAGCGGTTGCGATGAAACAAAAACTAAATGTTCATTAAAGACCTCGGGCTTCTTGAAATTTCAACATTTGGGCCACGGCTTCGCCCTCATGGATGTCGAAAAATATCCGACGCGAACGTACTACAAACGTAAATGTTGCTAAACGGATTTCGATAATATTTGGCACACAAATCTACACTAATATTAAAAATAGGAAAGATTTGTATTTTTGTGTGTATGTTTGTAATGGATTAATTCAAAAACTACTGCGCCGATTTCAAACAGTCGTTCACCATTAGAAAGCTACATTAACCCTAAGTAACATATATCCTACATTTTATCCTCGTATTCCCACGGGAACGGGAACTACGCGGGTGAAACTGCGTTACGCCCGCTAGTAGTTTATAACCTGGATTAACCTATAGGTTACTTTTTAATCCCAGTAGTACGTTTCCGTCGAATATCTATCGACATCCATGCAGGCGAAGCCGCGGCCAAAAGCTAGTATAATAACACATTGAGGTCCATACCTTCTTCAAGACTCCCCTAACAGAGCTTATAACAAGAGTACATCCCTCCCCTTTTTTGGCATTACGAATCATATCTACGAAACTTTGATCTCGAGAATTGCCGACTCTATCAGCTGGAAGCAAATAAAAGATTAATAAATAGTGTCACTCAGGTAAGTATAAATAGTTGAATATCACTTGTATACCTTTCAACTCCGGGAATAGTTTAAGCAAGAAACGTTTTTTTTTAATATCACTAACGGTCGTGTATACTTCACAGCCGTGAGCAAGGAGTATGGACAACACAGCCTGGCCCAAAGCTCCAGCCCCTCCATGAACTAACACAGAGACATCAGGAGACAGCTTCTTGCCATATTTGATTCCCTACAACAAAAGAGATTGTTAAATTCACTATAATCGTCCTCTTGATCTAGCCGATTGATTGATGCTTTAAATCTTGCTTTGAATGTTGTGGTTACACGTTGTATGGAACTCGGACACAGAGCTCTATTTTGATTCGGCACGTAATAAATATGAAGACGAAGTGCTGAGTACGTCTTGTCCGTTGTCAAGGTATCGAGCAAACGCGGAAGAGTCCTTTAAGAAATGAAGACCGATGTCTTCCACGTTCAGATGACTGGGTAATACATGAGACATGGTCGAACAGTGTAATAATGAACGAGGAAATTATTATGGCTAGAATCCTAAGTGTATACTCACGAGGCAGTAGAATGCGTGTGCGTAGGCGAGCGGTACGGTGGCGGCGTCCTCGAGGCTCCAGTGCGCCGGCACCGGCCACAGCAGCTCCGGCTGCGCGCGCACCACGCTGCCGCAGGCGCCGCCACGCACCAGGCCCATCACACGCTCGCCGCTATAACATAACATGTAACTATCACACTCTTTATAACTCTTTTACAATGTTTAAGTCACAGATCTGGTGCGAATCAGGCCAAAATATAATAATAATAATAATATTTTTTATTATTTCATAAAAAGTGTTACAATAAGATGTGACACTGGATCCTGCACTAGGATACCATGTGTCGCAGGATCCAGTCTCTCTCGACAAATACGGTTGTTTATGAGGAGGTATCAAATGCAACGGTTCTAATCATGAAAGAAAACTAAAACTAAAAGGCAACTCATGTTACGATGAGTGTTAGTTTGTATGTGTTGGTGTGTAGGCTAGTACTCAATTGCAAGTAGATTTTCTGTTTCGTTATAGTTAAGTCCTAGGAACCATTGCTGTACTAGTTTTTTGCACCTAAACTTGGTCATGTGGAGAATTTTAAGCTTTTTATTGACCTTTTCATAAAGATGTGGCCCAATAGGCTAAGGATAAGGCTTAGCACTCCTCCACAGCCGACAACAGGCGCAAAGCAAGAAGACCTACCAACTAGAAACGAGTTGTATTTTTGTGTATAGCACTAACTAATGGAGAAAGACTTTTCACCGGCGCGGCGCCGCGGAAATAATTAATTAATCGTATAATTCATAATTTATTGTTTCATTGGTATAATTAATTCTCTTTACGAGATACATAATTATGCTATACTATGGTTAATAGTTTTTCTTAAGTTTGTCTCTCTTTCACAGTCATCATCTGTATTAAACATGTCATTACCTCTCTGTTGTTCCACTGAAATCCATGCCATAGTCGTTTTCTCCATTATTATTTTTTCCAATTGCTTTCTTAATGTCCGTGTTTGATAATCCGGCGTAATGGACCTGAAATGTTAAAGCATTTTTTCAATATATTTGTAGGGTATACACCTATATTTAGTTACCATATTTGTATGGAATATTACACAACACAACTCGTCTATTGTATAACGGGCTGGTGTCCGCAACTCCACGTCAAAGCGCGTATTTTGCGTATGGGCTATATATAATACATGCCGGTTTCCTCACGATGTTTTCCTTCACCGTTTTGAGAGCAGTGGTGTTTACACAAAGTAATGCGCTTGTCTGGGTTCGAACCCACGACTTACTGTTCGTAAGTCGGGGCCGCCACCACTGGGTCACCGCAACACAACACGTTTACTTTGTATGGAATATTACACAACACAACACATTTATTTACATGTATTTATAATATTCACTACACATCACCGGCATCTTATATTGACAACATCAATATAATGTCGGATGATGCCTCCCGGCATCATCCGACATATATATATATGTCCATATATATCCATATATAGGTATATATATATGTATATATATGTGTGTATATATATATTATTATATATATGTGTCATATATATCCTGTCTAATGGAATCGCACCGCAGCCGAGCTACGTCATCGTGACGTGTACCGAGCGAGTGAGGTGGGACAGCGCGCGATCGTTGACTGCCCTTTCCGTGACTTTCAGTCGGTTCTAACTACACAACGACGCGTGCGCATGTGAAATATTCTGTGTCACCTCGATCGATTTGTTTCCTTGTTTCGCCTTTGTTATTTATGAACTGTTGTTTTGTGTTAACTGTGACTATTGTGACTGTGACCTATCACCTCTGTTCTCCTTCTTCTGTACTGCGTTGTGCGTGTGGACCTTACTCCAAATAGAACTGTGAGTACTAAATAGGCAGTGACTTTTATTTATACTCCTACCAACACAACACACTCGACAACACCGCTTCATATAAAAGTACTTTACTAAAAATCTTGCCATATCAATCTTAACAGCAGATCTTGGAGGAGACTACTCCAAGATATGCTGTTTAAAACAAAAAAGATATTACTAGAAGACGTTTCTTTAGAAATACGCACCATTTAATGTGTAAACAAACTGTTAAATAAGCAATTAATAATGTGTACCACAATAATTGCACGTACCGTGACTGGTACTCCAGAGCTGCAAGTCTCCGCAGCATCGACCCACTCCAAAGAATTCAAATCCCCGACTTGTGCGGATTGTAACGTCACCTTGCTGCTCACTGTCGCGCTCTCCTGTGCTGGCACGTAATACTCTCCTCCCCACCTACCCTACAATTAATCGTTATTGTCATATTGATACTTAGGTGCAGCTAATATGGCACATTGACTTCTCAAATACTATCACACTCGAACATCATACAGGTACGATGACAAATCACTGCATAGACGACCTTACCCAAAACCTAACTTTGACAAATAACACTTATTACTACTACTACTACTTATTATGACTATTTTAAAATGAACAATGTTTACACTCACATGGTCCAGAACGGTAAACGCTAGATCTATATCCGGTAGATCGTCCAAGAAGAAATTGTTGCCTTCTTCATTATTGACAGTTACTAGGTAAACATCGTTACCTTGTTCGTCTTTCCTCCAACACTGTACTAACTGTTTGAGGGCGGAGGGGGCAGGGTAGGGGGCAATGATGAGCAGGCGATGGCGGGGGGAGAGGTTGGCGCGGGCGGCGGTGAGGAGGGAGAAGTCGAGATGCGCGCGCACTGTGATGGTGGTGGTGGACACGGCCACGTTACTCGGCCGCCAGCGCACCAGGTCCAGGCGCGAGCTAGCGTTGCTATGTGCTGACAGTTGGCGATACAGAGACGACGGCCGGACGCGACCTCCGAACACATTGTCTTCTTCGCTCACTATGAAGGAGTCTCGTCGAAGAGTGAAATGAAGCATTTGACACATCTGTCAATACATAAAGAGAATATTAGTTTTCTTGCCAAATCAGTTACAAACAATAGCAACTATAAACAATAGCAAAAACCTTGTTTCTTACGTTATCGTCGGTTGATATATTACGGACGATAGCAACGTCCGCACTCTTCAGTGAGCTGCCACAATTTTTTGTCGACTTCAAGTCTGCTACATTAAATTCTTCGTAACTAATGTTGACACCACAAACATTTGCTCCAATGTTCTTCATTTCATCAAAGACGGAACCTTTCATTTGGTTGTTTGTAATACCAACAACTTTGATTAAGTCCTTATTAACATTTTCGGCAACCATTTGCAGGAAAATGTGTAGTGTTGTATATGTTGATACCTGTTAATAAGAATGACAAATATTTTAGTACCTTATAGACATAAAAATGGATTGCGTTACAAAGAGTTATTGTCAATCAATAACGAACGTTGCCTTGATCAGCGATTCCTATGTCGTAGTAAGATTTCTAAGTTAGTAATCCAATTTATAATGTAATTACATTATAAATTGGATTGACACTCTGGAGACAGCTCGTCGTTTATTCCCCTCAAGCAACGCTAATATTACATGGTGACCCTGCCAGCCGAACCCTTACTACATTTCAATGGAAGAAAGAAGTTCAATTCAAATTAAGAAGAGAATAATGAACATCTAATACATCTTAAGAAACGAAGACTTAGGAAATAAAAGACTTAGAAAAAAGAAAAATTTGAAGAATGTAATATGGGAAAAAGCTATTCGAAGGAAGAAGTCGTGATCCGGCCCATAGTGTTGCTCGACGAGGTGGGTCAAGCTCTTTGAAAGAGTCATTGCAAACCGCCTCGCCGAGCACCTTGCGGGAACGGGGCCGGATCTTGCAAAATAACAGTTTGGTTTCCGCAAGGGGCACTCTACGGTGGACGCCATCATGCGCGTGAGAGCCCTCACGACGGAGGATGCGGTGTCTTGGCGGTGTCTCTCGACATCGCCAACGCCTTCAACTCCATGCCCTGAAGCTGCATTAGGGAGGCACTCCGGTATCACCGGGTGCCGACTTACCTTCGTCGGAGGGCCTGGCCTACTACAGCGACCTCGTCGCCTCGAAGGAGAATTTCCGGCGGCTTAAACACATTGCCCACAAATGGCACGAAATTAGTAGCGGGCTAGAGGTGTGAGGACTAGGACGGGCAGCGAAGCCGTGCTGTGTTGTCACGCACTCCATGTGGGACGGGCTGGATTGCCGCCCTAGAAAGGGGAGAAAGGCGAAAAAGGGACTGGACGGGAGATTTATTACAAGGAGTCAGGCAGCAGCTGCGGTGATAGCACGCCCATCTAGGCGGGTTATGTCCGCAGTCGTCTCATTGCCGTTTCGGCCCATATGACATGATGTCGGTGGGGCCATGGGAGGTGGTGGGTTACCTTCGTCGTGTGGTCGGGGACTACCTGACGGACAGGGCCGTCATCTACCCTGGTCGCAGCGGAGAATGGAACCGGCGAGAGATGTCGTGTGGTGTTCCGCAGGGATCGGTTCTAGGGCCGTCCTTGTGGAAGATCGGTTACGACTGGGTGCTGCGCGCCGATCTCCCTAGCGGCGTCAGCGTGGTCTGCTATGCAGGCGACACGCTGGTGTTGGCACAGGGGGAGTCGCACGAAGCGGCGGCCGAAGTCATGACACGCGGGGTTGCGATAGTCGTTGAGAGAATCCGGTAACTGGGTCTCGAGATGGCATTGCACAATTTAAGTCCGAGGCCATGTGCTTTCATGGACCTCGGAATGCGCCACCTCAAGGATCCTCACTGACGGTAGGATGGGTATCCTTCGGCGTCGAGTCGACGCTGAAGTACCTGGGACTCGTCCTGGATAGCCGATGGAACTTCGTGGAGCACTTCCCACGTTTGGCCACTAAACTGGAATGGACCAGGGCTGCCTTCAGGCGGCTCCTGCCTAACCTGGGGGGGCCAAACGCCTCCTACCGGAGGCTCTACGCGGTAGTCATGCGGTCCATGGCCCTTTACGGGGCCCCGGTGTGGGTGCGTTCCTTGAGGCAGCGGGCCGCCCACTACCAGAACGCGCCCCAAAAGGTGGTAGCCGTAGGGCCGGCCCGTGGGTACCGCACGATTTTCCGTGAGGCGGCGAGCCTCCTTGCTGGATTGCTGCCATTATATTATTCATAAGAATTTAACTAAGTTGTGATATTTTTAAGTAATTACAAATTATTTTACGACCTATATTGTAAAAAAAAATGCAACGTAGCTTATTGATTAAAGTTGCAACATTTTTATTTCTCTCAATAGAGGGGGTGAAGGCCCACTTTTTCGAGGGCGGTGTAAAGATATAAATATGGATTGCGTAACAAAGAGTTATTGTCAATCAATAAGGAACGTTGCGCTTGATCAGCGATTAGTTTTTAAGTTAGTATTAATTACATTATGAATCTGATGGGCAATATTAAATCAGACACTCTAGAGACAACTCATCGTTTCATTTCTCGCAAGCAACGCTAATATTAACTGTAATATTAGCGTTGCTTGAGAGAAATGAAACAACGAGTTGTCTCTAGAGTGTCTGATTTAATATTGCCCATCAGATTACATTTACAGATTACATTATCATTTTTATTCATAATTTAACTCATGATCACATTTCTGCCCCTGCTCCATTTTAATATATTTGCTTAGCATGTCTTCTTCCTTAATACATTTCTATTAACTGTCATCACAGGAGCCCCTCACATTTAATGCACGCATTCTCACCATACAATCCATAAATATACACATATTTTGTAATCCGAGTAACGATATCATTACAAATCATAAAACAAAATAACAAGTAGTCACACTTACTTGTTGGTCTTCTTGGAAATTAGAAACAAATTTCAATGCCTGTAACATCATGATCCTTTTGTTAACAGCTGGTAAATTACGGGATCTGATGTTTTCTATCGTTACTCCTCCACATCTGAAAACGGCAAAAAAGGAAATGAAATAACAACCTACTACGTAGTTTACTGCTTAAATTGTTCTAAAAATGTTTAAGTTTACCTTACAAAATCATATTGTTCGGACACTTCAGCTTTATACAAAACTTTGTTCTCTGAAACGGTCTTCATGTTGAGATGCTTCTCCACATCCACACTGATTCTCCTGATGTGAGTGGGCAGGGTGACTCCATCGTGCGGTTGTCGCAGCATGTGCAGCTGCAGCAAGCCGTCGAGGAACGTGACCCAGTTGTCGCGCCACACCAACGAAGCTTCGTTCAGAGAAGCGCTGGCGGCCTCGATAGTGCGAAACTCGCCACTGTGGAGGAAAATTTTCATTTTATTTATTTCTATATACACTCATCAAAAAAGTTTGTGATCACTAGCCTAAGCTGATATAATTTTTTAAATTGAACTTTATCAAGAAAAAATCTTTGTTTTGTGTTTTCTTTAAATATAAATACCCTGTTTGAAATTAAAAAATAAAACTATTTTTTATCTACACTTCTACACTAATATTATAAAGAGGAAAGATTTGTATTTTTGTGTGTATGTTTGTAATGAATAAACTCAAAAACTACTGCGTCGATTTCAAAAATTCTTTCACCATTAGAAAGCTACATTCACTTTGAGTAACATCGGCTATATTTTATCCCCGTACTACCACGGAAACGGGAATTACGCGGGTTCAACCGCGTGACGTCCGCTAGTTTTTTTTTTATAAAAACGTAACAAAAAAGATTTCGAATTTTCAAAGTGATCACAAATTTTTTTTGATGTGTGTATGTAGATTAAATATTTGAAATCTCGTTATAGAGGAATCACAAGGCCCACGCACCTGAGTCATGGACTCGGCTCTAAAACAAAGATGAAAGGCTTCAAACTTCTCTTCCACAAAGCATAGCAATGTATAATATTGAATGAAGAACAAGGATGAAATGCGACCTTTTTTCTCTGCTTCGGATCTATCAAGATCTGGATTCTGTTACTCAGACTGATCTAACTTCATAGACCACTACCTCACCTTTATAAACGACTAGCTGACGTACCGCGGTTTCACCCGCGTAGTTCCCGTTTTCGTTGGAGTACGGGAATAAAATATAGCCTATAGCATTCACGAATAATGTAGCTTTCTAATAGTAAAAGAATTTTTGAAATCGGTTCATTACTTCCGGATATTACCCCCTACATACAAACTTACAAACAAATGTTACCTCTTTATAATATTAGTATAGATAAAAGCTATTCAAATTATTTAGTTGTCTTACCTGTACGAGTATTCTCGTTCACGCAACAAGTCATAAATATCTTCAGCCGTGAGGTTCATGTCTTGACTTTCGTTAAATTCTATTTCTACTTTGTCAATGTCTGGTTTAACAACCGCGATCTTGCCTGTCACTACTTTAATTTTATCGTCAAATACCTGTAAAATGTAATGCTTATTATCGTTTTGCTTTCATACTGGAAATAAAGATAGAGGTACTGATGCTGTACAGTATAGTTTCTCAGTAAGTCACGCGATGGTAAGTGATCATAGCGTTAAAAGAAATTTATAAAACAAGAAGCAAAACATATTAACAGCTAAACCATAAACAAGTCTGAAATGCCTTATATGCCTTTTTTGCGACAAGCCCGCCACACTATTCTAAAACCACTGCAACTTCTGAAGACCAAAATCAACAGTGGCCTTCACCAGAATAGTGCCGAGATAATGAACCTCGACGAAGTCTCAGAGAAGAGTCACCAGAAACGAATAGCGGTGGAGTAGGAAAACCACAATTTGCACCAGTTGCCTAGCACCACGGATAAATATTCTGATTAATGGGTCCTAAGTTATGAGCTGGTTATATTTGGTTCCTATGGTTAGGTGTGGTGTGCAGTATAAATAAGTAGGCAAACTCACGTTTCAAAGGATATATTGTCCACAAGTCTTTACACAATAACCAAGGTTCAGAAGGCACAATAGGAAGTCTTCACAAGCACAAGCACAAGCACAAGCACAGTATGTAGCGGCGGAAGGATGAAATAAGAAGAATGATAGATAGATGAAGTACAGTTGAAATTAACATGAAAAACAAAGCTGAATAGCGGTATCGCGTATTTATAAAATTGAGGCGACAAGCGTGCGCTCCGCGTCGAGGTGTGATCCTGACTGGTTTGACCTTGTGCGGTGAAAGGCATGCGCCTGCGCCACCGTAGCCGGCCGTATATGGCTATTGATAGTTGTACGGATATTGGTAATTAGTGATGACGGTTCGGTCGATAGTTTAATGACCATCGACTATCGATGGTAAATTTATCGACCAACTGGCAAGGAAGTATGTATGTTAGTGATTGTGTTTGTTTGTGTATATTAGTTTTAAGTTTAAGATATAGATAAATATATGTAATTAGTTTAAGTGAATTGTAAAGTAGCCTACACCACCCCCCTCCAGAGACCGTCAAGGGCGATAGAAGTCAGTAAATTTAACTCGCCTCCCAGAACGTGTTGTGTAACTTGGCGGTACTACCGGTGGGGGTTCCTCCACCTGGTCAGATAGAATGAAGGCAGGTTTCAGTCGGTCAATGGACACTGTCACTTCATTGTTTTTAACAAGTATTTTAAATATCTTGTCCCCTCGTGAGATAACTTTATATGGCCCAGAATAAGCAGGCTGGAGAGCACCTCGCAATGCGTCTTCACGGAGGAAAACGTGACCGCAAGTTTCTAGCTCTTTATAAACGAACACTTTGGGGTTGCAGTGGCGGGAAGCTGGTACCGGTCGCAATTTCTCGGCGAAGTTTCTGAGCCTAGCAGTAAATTCAGCTGTGTCTATTGTACCGTTGACAGTAGGCTCAAAAAATTCTCCGGGTAACCTTAGCGGCTCCCCGTACAGTAATTCCGCAGAAGAAGCTTGGAGGTCTTCCTTAAAGGCAGATCTTACGCCTAATAAGACCCATGGCAAAGATTCCGTCCACCTATCGTTTGCATGGCAGACGATCGCGGCCTTCAGCTGTCGGTGAAAACGTTCAACTAAACCGTTGCATGCTGGATGGTAGGCTGTCGTCCGCTTATGTTTGAATCCGGCTATCTTCGACAAACATTGAAACAAGGCCGATTCGAACTGGCGACCACGGTCGGTTACAATATCTGTCGGGCAACCGAACCGAGATATCCAAATGGACAGCAAAGCCTTGGCCACCGTCTCCGCTGTAATATCTTGTATCGGTACTGCCTCTGGCCACCGTGTAAATCTATCCACGGCCGTTAAGCAGTACCGATAACCTTGGGAAAGTGGAAGAGGACCCACCAGGTCAATATGGATCTGCTTAAACCGAGCGCGCGGTAAGTTATAAGTGCCAAAAGGGGAAGTCACGAGGCGGTTGACTTTCGTCCTCTGACACGGTATACAAGCACGCGCCCAGCCCCTACTGTCTTTTCTCACGCCCGGCCATACAAACCGCTCGGCTATCAGCTTGGCCGACGCATTGGCACCAGGGTGGCTTAAAGAATGCAAGCTATTAAAGATTTGCTTGCGAAGTGGTTCAGGTACGTATGGCCTGGAAGCTGGAGTACTGATGTCACAGTACAGGGGAATTTGACTTCCAGGGACATTGAATTTTTTAAGCTGCAAAGAAGAACCTTCGCTCAAAAGCTTGCAGAGTTCTGAGTCAGAAGCCTGAGCTTGAGCTAGTTTCTCGAGGTCCACGGGGTCTGCTAGCTCTTCAATTCGCGACAAGGTATCAGCAACCACATTATCCTTACCAGAAATGTGGCGGATATCTGTCGTGAATTGGGAAATAAAATCTAAGTGCCTAAACTGCCTAGGCGAATAGTTGTTCTTCCTTTCGTTGAAGGCAAAACTTATAGGTTTATGGTCAGTATAGACTATAAAATGGCGAGCTTCTAGCATGTGCCTAAAATATTTAATGGCCTCATAAATTGCTAGAAGCTCCCTATCATATGGCGAGTATTTCACCTGTGATGGGCTCAATTTCCTTGAAAAGAAAGCTAAGGGCTGCCACGCATCATCTTTAAATTGCTGCAGGACCGCTCCCATAGCCTTATCGGAGGCGTCTGTAACTACCGCAAGCTTAGCAGTGCAGTCCGGATGAGCTAGTAGAGCAGCGTTGGCCAGGCTTTCTTTGCAAGCCTCAAAAGCAGCTAGTGTGTCGCTTGTCAAGGTAATTGGATGCGAACCTTTGACGGAGCCTGTTAGCAAGGCGTGAAGTGGGGCTTGGATTTCAGCTGCGTGAGGAAGAAATCTCCTATAAAAATTAACCATGCCTAGGAAACCTCTTAACTGGCGAACATTGGTTGGAGGGGGAAAATCCTTGACCGCCTGAACTTTGGCATCAAGTGGCTTAGAACCGCTCTCGGTAATCCGGTAGCCTAGAAACGTTACCTCCTCCATACCGAAAACGCATTTTGAAGTGTTCACCAACATGCCATATTCCTTCAGCCTGTTAAAGATCTGTCGTAAGTGATCCTCGTGCTCCTCTGGACTTTTTGAAAACACGAGAAAATCGTCCAGGTAACAATATACGAAGTCTAGTCCTCTCGTCATTTCATCCACGAACCGCTGAAAAGTTTGGCCCGCGTTCCTAAGACCGAATGTCATATAAGGAAATTCAAATAACCCAAATGGTGTTGTGATGGCGGTCTTAGAAATGTCCTCCGGGCTGACAGGTATCTGATTATATGCTTTCTCTAAATCGAGCGTGCTGAAGACTTTACATCCAGCTATACTATGGGTAAAGTCATGGATATGCTTAATCGGATACCTGTCAGGCACGGTACGGCTATTCAACTTACGGTAATCGCCGCAAGGACGCCAGCCGTTGTTTTTCTTTGGCGCTAGGTGTAGAGGAGACGCCCATGGGCTCTCAGAAGGTCTAGCTGTACCAAGGGCCAGCATAGACTGGAACTCTTTTTGGGCAATCTTAAGCTTGTCCGGTGCTAAACGACGTGGTGAAGAGCAAACTGCGGAGGGCCTGGTGTCGTGCGTATGTGGTGTTCTGTTTTGTGCGGTGTGGAGTGTGGCTTACCAGATGGTCGAGTAATTTCCGGAAACTCGCTGAGGATTTTATGATACCGAGTCTCACCAGTCACGACTTTAACAGAAGAAATGTTTTTACATTTAACTACAGCAGCAATAGCAGAAATAGAAGTTAAATTATCAATTAGGCGTTTGTTACGACAATCAACTATAAGATTATGAAAGTTTAAAAAATCTACTCCTATTATGGGCTTCGTAACATCGGCTACAATGAAACGCCATTGAAAGGATCTGCGTAAACCAAAATCTAAATCTAAATTGATACAGCCATATGTAGCTATGCTAGAACCATTAGCAGCACATAAACTATAGTCCGTACGAGCACGACGATCATGAAGCGCTGACCGTGGGAACACGCAGAGGTCGCTCCCTGTGTCGACCAGGAACTGCGTCTTCGAAGATCGGTCAGTAACAAACAGGCGACCAGAAGCGGGCAAAGGGCAATCGTCGGTCGCCATTACCGACCGCCCTTGGAGTTTTCCGCCTTGAAGTCGCAGGGCCGGATACACTTGTTGGCCTTTTCTCCGCACTTGTTGTGGTACCAACAATTGGGGGACTTTTTGTAGGTCGATTGAGAGCGCTGCCTCGAACTGCTGCGAGTGTTTCTGGTGGAACGGGAGCGTGAACGGCTGTTTCGAGTTGACATCTGCTGGAACTGTCGACGAAGCTCAGCTATCTCCCTAGTTAGTTTGGTCAGATCCGAGCTAGGGACGGCGTCGCTCACAACGGCGACCTTCGGAGTTGTCGTAGCCAGGTCGTTCACTCTATCGGCTAAGTCCGCTAGATCCTCGAGAGAAGCTGCACCTGGTTGTCCTGCGAGCACCGTCTGGATGCCATACGGAAGGCGATTAATCCATAACGTCCTCAGAAAATCGTCAGGAACGTTTGAGCCTGCCAGGCTTTTCAAGTGGCGAAGAAATTGTGATGGCTTGCGATCACCAAGCTCCTCATGCATCAATAACGGTTTGATTTTCTTCTCTCTAGACGCGGTGAGTCGCTTTATTAGCTCAGTCTTCAGTTTTTCATACCTGTTAGTGGCAGGCGGGCTAATAATTATATCTTTTATCTCTCTAGAATATTGATTGTCCAGGTGTCCGATGACATAATTAAATTTTGTGACATCACTAGTTATTCCTGCTATACTAAATTGTCCTTCGACCTGGGCAAACCAAATCTCCGGCTCTTCAGCCCAAAACGGGGGCACTCGTACGCCGACTTTGAAAACATTGCCGGGGTCTATCGACATCCCCCCATCACTAGTGCTAGGTGGCGGTGACGTTTCCGCGTCTCGTGCGTCTTTAAACATATCCCCTTCCATTGTTCTTCACGGGGTCACCAGTATGGTTAGGTGTGGTGTGCAGTATAAATAAGTAGGCAAACTCACGTTTCAAAGGATATATTGTCCACAAGTCTTTACACAATAACCAAGGTTCAGAAGGCACAATAAGAAGTCTTCACAAGCACAAGCACAAGCACAAGCACAGTATGTAGCGGCGGAAGGATGAAATAAGAAGAATGATAGATAGATGAAGTACAGTTGAAATTAACATGAAAAACAAAGCTGAATAGCGGTATCGCGTATTTATAAAATTGAGGCGACAAGCGTGCGCTCCGCGTCGAGGTGTGATCCTGACTGGTTTGACCTTGTGCGGTGAAAGGCATGCGCCTGCGCCACCGTAGCCGGCCGTATATGGCTATTGATAGTTGTACGGATATTGGTAATTAGTGATGACGGTTCGGTCGATAGTTTAATGACCATCGACTATCGATGGTAAATTTATCGACCAACTGGCAAGGAAGTATGTATGTTAGTGATTGTGTTTGTTTGTGTATATTAGTTTTAAGTTTAAGATATAGATAAATATATGTAATTAGTTTAAGTGAATTGTAAAGTAGCCTACAGTTCCAATAATATGTATGCAAAAAAAATTGACATGGGATGGCAAAAAAGGCTCATGTGCCTAAAACGTGTACAGCTATTTTAGGCTTCGTTCACGTGACTTGTAACGCTAATTGCGTGTAACGGACTTCGCGCACGCTTCACATGTCCCACTTGTATCCGCAAGTCGCTTCGTGGTCACTCGTGGCAAGCTTTGAAACAATTCCTTTCGTTTCAAGAGGGGTTTGCACATAACCTAACTAAAATCAACTCTGTCTGGGGTGGTGCAGGTAAGGCCGCATTTATTGATGCCGAAAGAGCCGTCATAAAAGTAATGCTCAGGAAACCTTTAGCAGTATCTATAAGTATTTCCCGGTCCTCCATGTCCGACAGCTTTTTATCCCAAATGCAGTAATTCAAACACACAACAAATGACTACAAAAAGATAACCTCAAAACGTGCATTTAGGATAGCCATTGCGCAAGTACACTCTCTTATGGCAAGACGTTCTTCAAAATATTTATATCAACGCATATTATAAAGAATCCGTAAAGAATCGCAACATAGTATAGACCTCTAAATATTCCTATGTTAAAAGATCATAAAAAACTGGTTCCTAAAACGTAGAGTGCTATGAAAGGATTATATCTACAAATAGCTTTTTTTTATTATGCACTCTTATTAGTATTTTGCTTGTTTTTATTTGAATTTATTAACTTAATGTTTAGTTTTACTTTGTTAATAATCGCCGAGTACGACGTTTTTGGATATCACGAAAATGTACAACTCTGATCCCCGAGATACAGCCTATCGTCTTGTTTTGGGATCACCTTTCAAATGACTTTATTATTAATAAATAATTTGATTTTTAATCACGGAAGTTACAGTACATACCTCAAAACATCCTGTTCCTCTTTGCAATGCTACTCTAAGCTTCAGTTGACTCTGTGTGTGCATCACAGGTTGTGCGTACAAGTGAACGTCACGGAACTCCACGGATAGCTGCTTCTTCGGAACACCCAGGGTCATGGCCAGGGTGTCCCAGACAGCCACCAGGGTTGATGCGAATGGATACACGGTTTTTCCTAGAAATGAAGACATCATCATTAACTGAGTGAGATTGAGCTACATAATCATGTAGGACGTATAAAGTATTTTATATTAGCAGTCAATGATAGCTTCAATGTGTAAAATGAGTACCCCCAATTCTGTTTTTTATTTAACCGTCGTGAATTTACAAGGTGCGTTAGGGTTGGTTAACACCGAGACACGACGCGATGCGTCCCACGGCGGCGCGCGGCGCAGCACGAAATCACTGGCCTCTTCCAGTATCGTCACGTTGCGTTGCGTCTCGATGTGCACTGACCCAAACTTAAAAAAACATATTAAATGGCGTTTAAAATTGGCATGAAATAAGTATTTTATGTAGTAGGTACCTCTGATAACGTGTCCTTTCAGATGTTCATTTTCTTCGTCGTGCAATGATATCGTATAAGTGCAAGCTGCACCCTTTCTTCTACTAGCAGTATGGTAGACAAGCAAAGCCCTGAAAAATAAACATCGAAATACAGTGGATACCAATTAATGGACGCCACTGCTGATGGCCCAAACTTGTAGCCTAATCCTGGACCGCTTCGGTTCATATTGCCTTCTACAGGTTGAAAAGAGATGGTAACTTAAAAAAATAACTAGAAGTAGGAAGAACTCTTTATATCACATGCAGCCCCCACTATAGATGCTATTCTAAATCTGTAAGTATTGGTAATCAGAGTTCAAAAAAGTAATTTGAGTTACCAGCATTCTCCATGGACCCACTCTATTAGGTGGGAAAGGAATGGTGTCCCTGTGGATACTGGAAACTCTACTTTTGGGTAAAGTATTTGAACTTTCGGGTGGTAGCCTTCTATGTATAATCTGGAAACAGAAACAGTAATTAAACCATGCAAGAAAGTAACGGATCTTACGGATAGATCAACGTGTTCATAAGTACGGTGCTTTTAGTCCAAGTAAGCATATTTGATTTTAAACTCTCGATTTCGAGCCGAGCATACATGAAAGCGCGGAGGTGCTGTTAGATTGTTAATTTGCAGCGGTAAGCAGTGCATTCAAGATAACACCCGCGTGATCGACAGCTTACTCCATAGCCACGATCCCATCGTGGCGCAAATAAAGAGGTAGTACAAAAATAATACGAAAAAAAAAAAAGAATAAAAGTCACGTACTTGCCAACTGCTTCAAGCAGCAGATATGTGCTGTCCGCGTGACCTCTTCTGGTAAGCGCTATGTTCCTGCAGTCGGTCGGTAGAGACCGCTTCAGGATGGCTTGCAGTAGACCATGAGGAGCAACCTCCACCAGCACTGCGTTCGACGGTATGTGTTTCAAAGTTTCCTCAAACAGCACTGGGTTCTGGAAGAGGAAAATTAAATTCCAGAACTAAACCAAGGAATCAAAATAGAAGAAGTATGCAAAATAGTTTCGGCTTTTATATAAATCATGCAGGTGATAACAAAGAGCTTGTCTTTACAGGTTAACAACTCTTTTGTTCTAACTGGGAAGATCTCCTAATAATCCTTACCAGAAGATTGTTTGTATGGTACTCCGCAGACGAGAACTTAGCCAGAGGCTCCTCCCATCTATCAAATGGTACGGAAGTAGATACCCAGCGTTCACTTCGAGCCCTCGGGGTTTTGATTACTTCGCTCAAATATTTCAGCAAACCGGGACCTGTTATTAAAAATTATAATTAATGAAATAAAAGACAAACGACTCCACACATGGTAAACAAGAGCAAATATCAATTTGCTCACCAGCATCAGCAATGTAACGCGAATGATAGGCGATGTTGGAGCATGGTACTTCCTTAGCGAAAATACCCTTAGCAGTCAGCTCTGCGACGAACTCCTTCATAATATCCGCAGGTCCCGAAATGGTACTAGATTCAGGCCCGTTGTGACAAGCCACTTCAATCTCATGAGGACACATTTTTGAAATCTACGAAATAAGTATTAAAGTGATTATTAGATGAGGTTCTTAGAACTTAAACATCGTTAACTTGTACCGCCACAATACAAAAAAGATAGCTGTGGGACCCATGTCAGTCAAATAGACTCGATACATTTATGCCAGTTGGTTTTATGTGAATAGTTGATCACATCTTCACTAGTTCGTGCCTAAAAAGAAGGAGCTCGTGGCTAAAATAATAACAGCCGCTCGGGTCGATCGTTAGGTTAAGCCGTGCTTGCCTAGGTTGGTCTGTGGATGGGTGACCGCCCATTACATACCGAGTTTCCTCCGTGCCTCGGAAAGCACGTTAAGCCATTGGTCCCGGCTGTCATTTGTAGATCTTTGACAGTCGTTAGGTAGTCAGAGGCCCGAAAAGTCTGACAACCAGTCTTACCAAGGGGTATCGTATTACCCGGTACTAACTGGGTTGTGGAGGTCAGATAGGCAGTCGCTCCATGTAAAATACTGGTATTCAGCTGCATCCGGTAAAACTGGAAGCCGACCCCAACACAGTTGGGAAAAGGCTAGGCAGATTGATTGATCTTCACTAGTTCGTGCCGCACTCTAAAAAACTGGGTTTAAAAAATACCTTTTCATATCCCACACCAATTGCAGCCATGGATCCTCTAATAAACGGAGTCTGCAGCGACACCAGACCGCGGCTGTAAGCCGACAGAATCATCTCCTCTGCCGTCAAACAACCGTCGGCGTACGCGCAGCCCAACTCGCCTACACTGTGCCCTGAAGAAGAGAAGAGATCGTTATTGGAGCTACACTCACTACCCCACTACACCAACAAAAGAGAAAGTGAAATAGCTGTGTATCAATTTTGGTGTGTAATAAAGTATGAAATAAAAAATTATGGGCGTCTAAAATACAAAAAAAAAAAAACATTTTTTTTTCTTCTTTTGTATCTCTGCAATCAGTCTTGTGTGCTTTAAGCAGATGTGGTAAGTGAGATTTGGCAGTTGGAGTGTGCTCTCAAGCGAGAGCAATTACTCATAGGTGTAGCATGTATTTATGCTACTCAAGAGGGTATAGACAGGATGTCTTTTCTTTTGAGACGCTTTTGGTACGTGCGTGTTGTCAATCCAGCGGCCAGTTCATTTGGATGCCTCTCCAGCCTTTCCAAGTATGTTTTGGTTATAGCCAAGATTTCCTCTTTCACCGAGTTCATCTGTAGTTGGTTGTGTATTTCAGCATTTGTAATGAACCAAGGCCCATTGTATATAGTTCTCAGAATCACATTTTGCATTCGCTGTATGATGGAAATATTAGAGTTGCTACCGCTCCCCCATAGCTGGATGCCGTACATCCAGACAGGCTTTAGAATAGTTTTATACGTACATATTAGGAGTTTGTTGTCAATCGATAGTTTATATATATTTTCCGCCCTAATAGCCAGTGTAGGTTTTTATAGCGCAAGTTGAGCTCATCTCTCTTGGTCTTTATGTGCCGTCTCCACGTTAGGCGGCGATCAAGGTGTAGTCCTAAGTATCTCACACAATCTTTATGTGGTAGTAAGGTGTTATTTAGCTTTACTGGCGGAGAATCGCCTCTGCGTAGCGTAAAAGTGACCTGTACCGACTTAGATGGGCTGACTGCTATTCGCCACTTTTGGAGCCAGTCAGATATTTTGTCTAGACCTTTTTGCAGCGTTTGTGAAGCAATTGTGGGGTCATGGTTGCTGGCCAAAATGGCCGTATCATCAGCAAATATGGCTATAGTCACGTTGTCCTCTGCTGGCAAGTCTGATGTATACAGCGTGTACAGAATTGGCCCTAGCACTGATCCTTGAGGGACGCCAGCCTTTATATCAAATAGCTCCGTCGTTGCCTCGGCCTCTTTGACTTGAAATAGTCGATCTGTTAGGTAACTCTTCATTAGCTCATAGAAGTTGTGGGGAAGACAAGCTTTTATCTTATAAAGTAGGCCCTTGTGCCAGACGCGGTCGAAAGCCTGTTGAATATCCAGGAAGACTGAGCAACAGAATTCCTTTTCCTCTAGTGATTTCCTAACCCTGTCAGACACTCTGTGTACCTGTTTGACGGTGGAGTGATCAGGTCTGAACCCAAATTGGTGACAAGGAATGGTGTTATTTTCTTTTAGGATTGGTTGAATTCTGCAGAGCAGGAGTTTCTCAAAGGTTTTCGACAGTACTGGTAGTAAGCTAATAGGCCTGTAGGATGTCACCACATTGGGTGGTTTGCCTGGTTTATGCACCATGAGTATCTGTGAAACCTTCCATTCCTGTGGAAAGTACTGCACTCTTAGGACCCCATTGTAAAGTGTTGTTAGAAACACAATAGCTTTTTTTCGTAGTTGCATTAAGACTTTCTTCGTGATTAGGTCAAAGCCTGGTGCTTTTCTACTACTGAGGTTTTTTATTGTAGCCCATACTTCTCTGGCAGTGACGGGCCGCGGCGGAGGTGACATTTGAAAATCTTGACTTAGAAATGAGTTTATTTCTTCTTCAGATATGGTGTTTGTTGCCTCGTTAGGACGGAATACGTTTGCCAAATGCTCAGCAAACGTATCAGCCTTTTCTTGAGGTGTTCTTGCCCAACCTTTTTTTCGTAAGTAATTAACGACCGAAAGTTTGCGATTAAGATTTAAGCGCGCGAACTAAGACTTCCGCATACACTTCGAGTTAGGTTAGTTTATACCCTGCGAATAGAAATAGGAGATTCCGCAACCATTTAGAACTTCGCGCAGCGGGTCTACGTCGACTACGCCTTATCTAATATTTTGTGGTTACTATGCTTGTTTGTTGTTTTTTTTTCTGAGGCCTTGAATTATTACACTGATCTTATTTAACAACTAGTAACTCGTATTTGTCTACTGTTTGTCGCTCACTTAGTATTTCAGTAGCCCTATTCAGTATTTTACAGCTTTAATTTTAATTTATTTTCACTCGTTTCCCTCAAACTCAAGCAAGAGAATATACCCATACTCTCGCTTGAGTTACTTTGTTGTTGTTGTTTCGTGCACTTAAAACAGAAATGATAGTTTTACCGATAATGCCATCAGGCACCAGTCCAAGTTCCCGAAGCACATCAGTCAGTCCTATTTGAATAGCAGCTATGCCCACGAACGAGTGAAGAATGTTGTCGAATATAGTCTTGTCGGGCGAAGTAATTATATGGACTATATCGATGCCTTTTGGTTCCAAAGTTTGTCGGCACCTGAAAATAACAATTGTTAATAATAAAGAAAATGGTCAGAAATAAGAATACAGAATCATTTGTATCTATAAAATATATACTCAGATTTAGATTTCTAAAGAAGCCTCAGGCTGTAAGAAAATATTCAAATCGCTACCGGTCAATGGCAGCAGCGAAGATTGGTATGCGCATGAGTTGCGCGCCCATACCCGCCCACTGCGAGCCCATCCCGCTGTACACGAACCACAGCGGCCGCCGCGCGTTGTCGAAGTACGCCGACTCTTCACAAAGACTGACAGTCTCTTCTTCTTCGTTCGTTTCTATAATGAAGAAGCAAAACAGATAGTCATAGGAAACGCAGTTCTCTTGAAAGCAATAAAAGTTAAATTGGGACTGGTGAAGGGATGATCAATTAAAGCTGCTGGATAAGAGTGGTTGAGAGTTGATTAGGTGGTGTGGAATGTTTACGATGATGATCAAGAGGCACTTTAAGATACATAATACGATAATAAAATAAAAATAATACATTTACTTAAAATGATAAATCCTCTGCCCAAATGTCCACGAATGTTTGTCTGATGGATGCTGTGCAACAGAGCCAACTCCTCAGGATCTATCGCGCGTGTCTTCAAGTTCTCAAATACTTTCCGTACAGTAGTGTCTTGTCTCGCAGATATAGTCACAATATGTGCGATACTACTATTGTAGCGAGACAGATCCTGAAACAAAATGAAAATATTTTAAGTTAAGAATTTGACAAAGAGGATTGATTAGACACACAGTGAGGATCATGATAATCTGCCTTTTATCTGTTTATAATAATTATCTCCGTTTGTACCTTGGGTTTATAATGTCCATGCAGCAGCACGTGTGAGTTGACGCCGGTGACGGACATGCCGTTGACGGCGACGTAAGTGCGGCGGAAGGGCTGGTGCTCGGTGACGACGCGCATGCGCCCCTCGCGCAGTGCAGCCACGTCCTGTCGCGGAGTAGTGCAGTGCAGGTTGGCAGCCAGCTGACCGGTGTGGTAGCCGAGCAACACCTGTTGAGGATGAGAAATATCATCTGAACAGCTAGATTATCGAACTATTACATCTCTGAATATCGCTTCGAAATTCTAACAATGTCTTGACGTGAATTCACCACGAGCCAACTCATTTGTTTTATGAAAGACTAGCTGTTCCTCGCGACCTTGGCTCACGTGTAATTATTTTAAAAATATTAGATACTTCTTTTTTTTAATCGGAATAATATTATTATTTTTAGTTAGATCTTAGAATATCAGCTAATTGACAGTAAAAATCGCTTTAAAATAAGTCCAACGGTTTAGGAGATTAGTTCCAAATTTAAACAATGTGTTTTTATTATAAAGCCAAAAGCCAAAGCCGCAAGCCAAAGCCGCAAGCCAAAGCTCAAGCAAAAGCCGCAAGCCAAAGCCGCAAGCCAAAGCCGCCTATGGCCTCGTATGCATGCCGTTATTACAGACAGTTAAAATGCCATTGTGTCTCGCGTAGATCTACGTTTCTTACGAAGGGTTAAGTTCCGTATTTGATAGTCCAAACAGATGTTTCAAATGTATTTATTTGTACGTATATACGTATATATATCTAGCTGTTACCCAACGACCTTCTTGCGTGTGAAATTAATTTAATATAAAATAGGTACTATTTTCCCGTTTTTGCAACATTTTTCATTGATGCTCCGCTCTTTTTGTCGTAGCACAATGTTACATGGCGGCGAGATGGCCAGACGATATTGTCGCCATTGAATATCCTGGATGAGGCTGGCACGAGAACATGGAGCTTGGCACAAACAAAGAGAGGCCTACCAGTGGGTGAAGTCGGTGGATGATGATTATGATGAATGTTTTAAAGCCTTCCTCGATAAATGAGCTATCCAACACTAAAATAATTTTTCAATTGAAACTTATAGTTCCTGAGATATAATAATTTGTAGTATAGATTTGAAAACAAATGAGTTCTCTTTCGAATACTATGTAGTTTTCTGCACTTTAAATTGCTTTTCTTCATTTGTTTCACATAGATGTTATAAGCCATGATGGACAATCCAGAGTGACCTCAATACAATTTAAAAATCACCTTGATTATCGCGGAAATACCAGAAGCGGCCTCGCTATATCCAATGTTGGAAATGACGCTGCCAACTAAAAGTGTGTCTTCTTTTCCTTTGCAAAACACCTTTTCAATTGTCTCCAATTCTGTTTTGTCAGCCTCAGGCGTACCTATAACAAAATTGTGAAGGTCGGTACCTACAAATATTTTAAACCTTTTTTCTTCATCTTTGTCTATTTATTCTACTTCGCGACTGCTGATCAGGTAGTCATGAGTCCGATCCCCAAGTTGGGTACAGAGTTATTAAAGTTAATATTTTTTGCCAGATTAACTTCCACCATTCTGTTTTTTTTTTTTAAGTAGGGGGGTCACGTATAGTAGACCCCTATTAATCGATAGCTGGCATAAAAAAAAAAACAAGTTTTGTAAAAGACAATGTCCTAAGTGTCACTTTTCCGAAATATGAGTTATCAAAGTTAAAGTCCATTCACTGATGGCATCTTTAGCACAACTTTGATTTCATCAGACACGCATAGAATATGTATCAATCGATAGCTGGCATCATTACAAACAAGATAAAATATTTTAAAACATCACGCTTCCGAGATTTAAGCAATCAAAGTTGTGCTGGTTGCGATCACAACGCCATTTGTCATTTTTTATCATTTTATTTCAGAAACTTGACACTTTATAACACTGTCTTTGTTTAAACAAAACTTTTAAGAGACGTATTTAGTTTATAGCAATAGGCTCACTTACACACGTGGAATTTGAATAACTGGACAAATGAAGATGTATAATAAAATACACTCAGTTACCCCTTTGGAACATACAGGCGTGGTATAAATCACTTTCATAAATTATTGAGTCAATCATTACAAAAATGGATACCTGAACCAAAAGCTTCCACATATTCCACAGTATGTGGGGAAATTCTCGCTTCCTCATAGAAGTTATTCAAGAAGTCGACAATCTTGTCAGGATTCCTTAAGTATCCGTACTGAGGGCCAGTTTCTTCTGTTAGCAGACCGGTAAACTCCGTCTTAGCGAGCAATAAATCTGCGTAGATCCTGTATATTACACGACAAATGAGACTAGTCTTAAAGAGAATACTTTTCACAACAAGCAGGTGGATGCACCAACATTTATATATTTACTGAAAACAAGTTTATATATTTTGCATCAATCAGAAATAGGATCATTCCTTTGTGAAAAACAGATGGTACTCCCAAAAGAAAGTGATAACACTAAAACTTTATAATACAGCCTCTGACTTATATTTCTTGTAAAAAGATCCTTATAAAACTTACCTCAGCGCATCCTTAGCCTTCTGCAGAAACAGTACGTTAATGGCTTCCGACTTGACACAACCATTAGCATTCTGATCGAAAGACTTGGTTTTACCATCCATGGCTTGTCTTATGATCCTGGAAACAAATAAAACACGATCGTACAATGTCAAACGAGTTATGCCCGACAGCCCAACTTGTTCCGATTGGTCACCAAATATTTTTTTCATTCAAGAAGTCCCGTTTCATCATCATAAGAAAACAAGACTTTTTTTTTTTGACTACGGAAATTACATAAATGTTTATTTCGAGCAAGTATGTAATTATTTACAATTTACAAATCTACTAAAATAAACTAATCTAACTAACTTAAACTAAAAACTTAAAAACGGGCGTCAAAAAACTTCTCATCAACACTGTCAACTGGTAATGTCTCCAAGAGACTGGCGGCGTTACCACGCTGTATGGCAACGCTAAGCTTTTGGCCAAGGTAAAAGCCAGCTCTAGGGTCATGGGAAGTGTCAACTAAACGTTTTAAAATTTCCTTGAAAAGGCTAAGAAAACAAGTGATTTTTTATTTAACATTGCTGTTCCTGGTTCGTCATCAGTATAAAAGAGATGGCCAAAAATTTTATGAGCCAGTTCCCCAGAATATTTAAAGGCTATGTCATGTCATAGTCTTTACTATTACATCTCCAATAACAAAAAAAAAAACCGGCCAAGAGCGAGTCGGACTCGCGCACCGAGGGTCCAAAAAGACGAAGAAGAGAGAGGGCGCTACTGTGCGTAAACAAACAGCTGTTCCGTGTATTTTAAAAAGCTTAAAAATAGTTTGAGTCGCAATACAGTGTAAAAAAGTGATCAAAGTTGTTATAATCCGGAGGTTACAGTGATCAAAGTTGAAGTACACAAGTTTTTGGACAAATTTCATGAAGATTTCTTCAAATAACACAAAGTGCCACGTTATAACCAACAAAATTCAAAACGAATTTGTCATCGGCCGCTCATTACGTGTAGCTGATACATCCTAGTGGCCATCAGTAACAACGAGTCAGACAAAACCCTAATTAAGGTACGATATTGATTATAGAATTAACATAATTAACTATCGGAACAAATCAAAACTGCTTGTTATCCTGATCAACTACTGGTAACAGCGCCATCTATCATCTAGCAGTCGATTTAGCTCCAGTCGTCAAATGAACCATATCGATTGACTGAAATAGATTACGCTTATCCCGCTAGATGGCAGCACCAGCAACGAAATTACTCAAAATGGCACTAAATTGCGCAGGTTGTACACAAGATCTCTCTACTAGCGAATATCTTACCTGCACATTATGTAGTTACAAATATGATCTTGAGTGTGCAAACATACCCAGAGACCATTTTAAGGCAGGAATGTCTGCAGACCAGAAAACAACATGGAAATGTCAAGACTGCCGCTGCAAAATGCCGAAAATAGGTAACTCGAACACTCCTATACGTCCACAGATTCCTATTCACAACCAGCAAATAACCTCACCTAATGAATTATGTAACGTCACGTTTAGGAAAAGAACTACTGACCCCAGCAATGATTCAACCACCTCTGATGTATTCAGTTTACTAGGAGATACAGTCCACCCAGATGAAAACAAATCTACAACAAATACCAACACACAGTCTGAACACTTACTGCAAAGCTTGAGTGAAATGATTATAACACGTCTGAAGGAAAACAACGAAGCTATAATTTCCGAACTACGAAGCACTATACAAATAGAAATTAATAAAGCTATTGCCAAACTTACAGAAGATTTTGAGCAAAAAACCAATTACCTATCAAAACAAAACGATCAAAGAAAAGTAGAATTACAAAAAGTTGACACTAAAATAGAAAACCTAATAAAAGAAAATGAAAAACTCAAAAAAGAAATATCAGAAATAAAAACAACATCTGTCACCACAGTTATTAAATGCACAGAAATTAATTCAAAGAAGATAGTTCTGTATGGTTTCACAGAGTACTTGAAAGAATCGGAAGCAGCATTGCATGACAGAGTTATTGATATATTCCAAGATATTTTGCAAGTGGACCTAACGGGTTTTATAGAAAATATGTATAGACTAGGAAGACATACTACCAATACCCGACCCCTAGTTGTAGAACTACTAAGCAAAAGAATGGCGAAGTACTTAGTCAAAAATAGTCACTACTTCCAAGGCACAAGACTATCCGTATCTGAATTTTTAGATGAAGATGCACGTAAACAAAGGCAAATCATGCGAGAAGAAATGTTAAAAGCACGAAAGAAAGGCCTATATTCAGTGATCCGTAACAATCAATTATACGTCCAGGGCGAAATAATAAATATGAGAGATAAACCATACCAACAAAACTATGGAACTAGAAATATACACGTAAATACATTAATAACCCAAGATAATGACAACAGCAGCGACCATCACAGGGAAATAATAAATGACATGAATACAGAAAACCACTCCTTTCGAAGCCACAGGACAACATTTTAACATTTTATTCCAGAATATACAAAGTATTTACAATAAACAAGACATATTTGAAGCTTTCATCGAAGAAAACCCAACATTTAACGCAATATGTTTAGCAGAAACCTGGTTATCGCGCGATAAACAAACCATGATACAATTTAGCGGATACAAAATAGCTGCCTCGTATTGCCGAGAGACGCGAGTTGGTGGCGGCGTATGCATCCTGGTCCAAGATCACATAGAATTTATAGAGAGGAATGATCTCACAGATATGTCTATAGAATATGTTATTGAATTATGTGCAATAGAATTACCTAAAGAAAATATTTTATTACTAGCGATATATTGGAATAAAAGAGAGGAAGATATATTTATTAGTCAATTAAAAAATATTTTAAACTATATTAACAATAAATATTACAAATTTGATATTATAATAGGCGGTGATTTTAACATAAATGTTTTAGAGAGTAACAGGAAAACTAGTCAATTCTTGGATCTCATGTTAGAGTTCAAACTTACACAACACGTAAAAAAACCCACTCGTATTACACAAACTACATCTACATGCTTAGATTTAATATTTACTAACTGCAACACTAATAAAATATGTACAAACATTGAGGAATTTGGTTTGTCAGACCATAAAGGAGCAACATTACAAATATCTATACCGAATGTAACCACATCTCAACCTACTTGGTACGCAAAGAAGAGATTATTTAACGACATCAATATATCAAAGTTTAAATCTGCATTACAAGTCATAGACTGGAACAAAATAATATTAGAAGACCAAAATATGAACGATAACTATGAAGCATTCAATGTTGTGCTAACTAATATACTAAATAAATGCATACCCTTACGTAAAATTAAACTAAAATCTAATTTTAAGAAAAAATGGTTAACTAAAGGTATAAAAACCTCCTGCAAAAATAAGAGATTATTAAAAATACTTACACTTAAAACAAATAACCCAATACTATCACAACACTATAAAAATATGAAAAAACATTAAAAAAATCAGTAACAACAGCAAAAAAACTACAATATATTGACAAAATAAAAAAATCTAATAACAAAGTCAAAACAATGTGGAATATAATAAACGAGCGAACCAATAAAACCACAAAAAAAGGCAAGTTTAACATAAAACTCCAAACAAATAACAACAAAACAACCTCGGAGCCAAAAGAAGTAGCCAATATGTTTAACAACTTTTTTGCATCTATCGGTGAGGGAAGTTCATTACGAACAAACGACAAGTCGACAAGTATACCAGTGGTTTCACATACCGAAAATACAATGTTCCTCACCCCAGCAGATCCGTACGAAATAAATATTATGCTAAAAACACTAAAAAATAAAAAAAGTCATGGCATCGACGAACTTCCACCCTGTTTACTCAGACAATGCGCTGATGAGCTTACACTACCATTTTATAAATTGCTAAACCAGTCTTTCGAAGACGGCGAATTCCCTGATCAGCTGAAAATAGCATTAGTGAAACCTCTACATAAGAAAAATGACAAAACAGAACCTAGCAATTACCGTCCATTAGCTTTACTACCTACAGCTTCAAAGATCTTCGAGAAAGCAATGTGCAATCGCGTTTACACTTTCTGTGAAAAATATAAAATATTCGATGAATGCCAAAACGGCTTTCGTAAAAATCGTTCAACAGCATTAGCAGTCTATAAATTTATACAGGAAGCCCTGAGCATAATAAATAATAAAAAATACGCAGTAGGGTTAATGCTGGACATGACCAAAGCCTATGATAAAGTTCAATACGATATCTTATTAAATAAATTATATAGAATAGGGATACGCGGTAAATCATATGAATGGTTCAAATCTTATCTGCAAAATAGAGCACAGCTAGTAGAAATAGAATACTTTGATAACAATATAAACGAACTTCAAAAGTTTCGGTCCGACAGAAAAGTGATTAGCGCATCAATACCACAAGGAAGTGTTATTGGATGTCTTTTATTTCTTATTTACATCAATGATCTCCCAAAATGTATTGCGGAAACCGGCCCTTGCGTTTTGTTCGCGGACGACATATCCATTCTTACCCAATGTCATGACAACACAAACTTAAACAGCACCCTTAGGGAAATTCTCAGTAAAATAATAACCTGGATGAACGAACACAACCTTGAAGTCAACTTTTCAAAGACTAAACTCATAACTTTCCATCCCCACCAAAAAAATCCTCTAAATGTACTATTTTCATATAATAATCATAAAATAGAAACAGTCAACGAATTCAAACTATTAGGCATAACCATCGACAAAAATATAAATTGGAAATTACACGTACAAAATATAAAATCAAAGCTTTCAAAATTTTTATATGCTTTTCGAGAAGTCAAAAAAACCACAAATTTACAGACTGCCCTGGTTACATACTACGCATATGCTTATGCATGGCTTTGTTACGGCATTATAATGTGGGGATACAGTACAGATGCACTAACACTGTTTACCGTACAAAAGAAACTCATCCGTATCCTGGTAAATATACAACAAACAGATAGCTGCAAACCCCATTTTATAGAACTAAATATTTTAACTCTGCCTTGTATATACATACTTGAAATATGCAAATTCGCTCATAAACACCAAGACTTTTACACTAAACGAGAAGACATACAAACAAGATACACACTCCGACACAAAACACGACTCAACCTACCACAATCCCGTTTAAAAATGCATTCAACAAGTCCTCTGGTTATGTCAATAAAAATATACAACATGCTACCAGAATCCATAAGAGAAGAAAAAAAACTCCATTTATTCATAAATAAGCTAAAAAAGTTATTATTGACCAAATGTTATTATAGTGTCGACGAATATTTAAATGATAAATCTTTAAAACTTGAAAAATAAATGTTTTTTGTAATGATAATGTTTCTTAGAATAAGTTAGATTATAAGATACTTAAATGATAAGTCCTCTCCACATAGTCTTACTTTTGCTGTGCCCGACAGGGTCCACGATTGTTTCCAAAAAAATGTTTACCACCTAAGCCTACATTGTGGAATGCAATAAAAGAATTGAGTATTGAGTATTGAGTATTGAGTATTGAAAAATTTACCCATATCTTTTTATCGTTTTGATCCAGGACCTTGATTTTTATACACCCAATAGGGACTATAAACATCAGTAGGTATCTGGCATCATCGAACAACATCGGTAAACATTTCAACTCGCTAGTTCCACCCGTTCCTGAGAAAATCAGTGGTGACAGAGGGAGAGACAGACGGACAGACAGACGGACAAGAAAGTGATCTTATGAAGGTTCCTGTTTTTACCTCTTCAGGTACGGAACCCCAAAAAAGTTGCGTATTACTCGTCAGTCTTGAAAACAAGGTTTTAGGAAATTGTATTTGGTCACTACGGCTTAAGTATTTTAATCTATATTGTGGTGTATACCTATATGTATTTGCAGTGTATTTGGCTACCAGTTACCGATACTTTAAGGACATAATACGAAATACTCATTCCTATCGACAAATATACGTTTATTATTTTAAATACTCCTAACACCACACCCCGCGAATGGCAGCCATTTTGTTTTTTTAATCGGCTTATAATAAGGTATGTTCAATGAAATGCTAATTTATCTTTGAATAAGAGACCTATAGACATAGATTTGACATTGAATTAATTTCCTCAAATATTGTATTATTATGAATTTATCGTTTTTTTTTTTTGATGATGACATATTTCACTGACATGATGACATAACTCATTGACATGATAATAATATTAATTCAGTCAAATGTAACTTTGTTTGTGAATGTGAATATCATGTTTATTAACGACTCAATATTTATTACGTGACACCAGACTGTCTGACGAGTTTGAGTATTTTGTAAGTGGCCTACTCAAATATTCTGCAGATCTGGTAGTATCGTGTGACAGGTCGTTGAGCTCCCTAAAATGTGGTTGAGCTACACGATGACTGATGCATGCGTGCCGTCTGTCGGGACAGGTCAACTCAAACCTGCTATGGCTCTTTCCTCAAAAGACCATACCAGACAATGCCTACATGATCACACGCACATTGATATTATTTCAAATAATAGTGTCTGGACTTTAAAAGAGACCACGATCCCTGAGTTTGTTTCGGTATTTCTTCTCAGGGCTAGTCAGTTAGGAAATGCCGGCGCCAACGTTCTCATAAAACAAAATATTGACGTGTAAAAGTGGTTTAATATCCTATTTGCAAAATAAATAATTACATTTCATTTCATAGAAGTGCAAATGATCTTATTGCAAACGTAAACAACGAGGCCATGAAATTATTATACATTTTTTCCTGAAAAATTAGCAAGTAAGCCTAAAAAAGAAATTACGAAATTTTACATACAACAAAAACAACAACAGCCCATAACGTCCACTGCTGGACATAAGCCTCTCCCATGATGGGAGGAATTTGCCGTAATCTCCACGCTTGGCAAGCGGATTGGAGATCGCAGTGATGAAAGACTAACAGAAAACGCTGCTGCCCATTCTCTGGTCAACGGAGGCGCAAGGTGTTCTGCCTCAGACATTAGTCGCCTTATACGACACCCGTGAGTGTAATGGGTTGGTTCTATTCTACACTGCCGGATACCGCACGGCTAGATTTTACATAAAAATTGCTTATTCTTTTACATTTTCATCTCTAGTGTAAAATTAGCCCTGGAATGTTGGCAACAATTATTTTAAGAGATATTGTCATTTGAATATAGCTCTGCCAACATCAGTTTTACATGAATCCACGAAATCTACTCATGCCTATGAATACCAGGTTGTCATAAATTCTTTTTCATCATCACAATCTTGGCAGAGTGGCCGTGGTCGTCACATCAGGAGTGGTGGCAAGCTTCACAATCCGTCGCCATTCCTCCTATTTCATTTGTGGCTTTTCTTGTGCATTCGTGGAGTGGATGGGACCAATGAGTGCAGTTTTGACTTGGTCGGTCGGAAGACACATTCTCTTATTAAGGTGGAACGAATCATTGAAAAGACGATTATAAATAAATAGGAGTGAAAAAACTAGTGTCGTCGTTGAGGATTAATTTATTAATATGTCGTCCCGTGTACAAAACTTGTGTATATGTCCTAGCCCTCCACCTTAATAAAATTTAATTCTAATTTGTTAATTTTAAGAGATAATATGATGATAAATTAATGATCCAGGTGCCTCAAAACGCGGTCACACGGTCTTAATTCCTAACCTATTGAACATTCCGTCTTAGGACCAAACACAGATTACTCTTTACTTATATATGTGTATAATTTCAACATTAAACACCTAAAATTATTTATAATGTTTATAAAAATAAACATCTAATGTCAAAAACGGGAGCAAAATCGGTGTTCTTCGAGCGTCACACTCGGTTCGCGTTCACAGAAAACTTTGATAACTTTTGTATTCGATTCATATGCAAGTAATGTTATACATCAAATAAATTGTGTTTAACTATGCATAAAAAAAGAAAAGCATATCAATTGTAACTCTTATATTACAATACTCAATAGACATTATGTCTCTGTCACACGATTTTGCGAGCGCGCAACAAAACTGCACCTCTCTTCCAAAAGCGCCAATTTCTTGTTTCACGTTTTAGCTGCACACGTACTCTGTAGTATCCCGGTGTCAGTGGGTAAATATGTACGTTCTTCGCTTCAATAAAAATACGAGGCAAGTTATTCTTTGAATATTTTTAGGTAGCCATGGTCAAGAAACTTTCATGTATATTTTATTTTTGAAGGATAATCACTACATAGTTTAAAAAAAATAAAACCGACTTCAAAAAACAAAAAAGTGAAAAATAACTTTAACTTCTGAAGTCGGTGACCTTTGTTTGATTCATTTAGGTTTTTTTGTCACCGACTTAAAAGTTATTTTTCACATTTTTTGTTTTTTGAAGTCGGTTTTATTTTTTTGCAAAAAAGTTTTTTTTTTCCATTTGTAGTTGTAATATCCTATACAAATATTTGTTTTGCATCTATTTTACATTGTTTACAATTCATGTCATTATAATAGGCTTATCTCCAATAAATGGAACTTAACATACCTAAACTATCGAAATTTGGGTGTATTGTACACATCTGCGTACCCCTCAGTTTGGGTGTATTGTACACATCTGCGTACCCCTCAGAGCATGCCTGCATGGCGATCATAGGCTGCATGAGGACTACTCCGACTGCGGCTCTCGAAGCCATGTTGGGGCTGCCACCGCTACATCTGTTCATACAGCAGGAAGCGACAATGACGGCTGTACGCCTCAAAACACTCCAAATCTGGGGTAAGAGAGAAACACAGCACACCGCGGTACTGGAGGGATTCTACAACGAGTTCCCCCTGGCGAAAGCAACAAACGATCGGATACCAAAACAATTCGTATTCGATAAGAAATATAAAATCCAGCTCCATGAGGATCACCGCTGCGAGGGATTAAATCCAGCGGAACTGCGGATCTTCACGGATGGACCTAAAACAGGTACTGGCACTGATGCTGGAGTCTTCATCTCAACATCCCCAAAGTCAAACCTCTGGGAGCCCACAACACGGTATTTCAGGCAGAATGCATGGGCATTTCCCTGGCGGCATCTGCCATCTTAGCCAGGAAGGTTGTGGACCACTCAATTCGTATACTCTCAGACAGCATGGCTGTACTGCTAGCACTGAACAACCACACAGTGAACTCTGGGTTAATACACGAGTGTCACCAACGCCTGAACCAGGTTGGTAATCTCAATAATATAACTATCCAATGGATCAAAGGACACAGCGATTCCCGTGGCAATGATGTGGCGGACGAACTCGCTAGAAGGGGATCGAGCACGGCAGCGGTGGGACCCGAACCTATCGTACCACTCCCTTTCGGATACCTACGTACACTGGTAAGGAAACGAACTAGCGAACAACACCACAAGCTGTGGCTGGACCACGGCGAGTGTAGGCAGGCCAAGGAAGCACTTTCTGCTATCAATGGCCGCTTCACCAAACGCGCGCTGCGGTTGACCAAACCACAGCTGCGCACAGTTACAGCCGCCGTTACCGGACACGGCTCTTTTAATAAACACCTCTTTGTCTTAGGAGTCACAGACAGCCCCCTGTGCCGTACCTGCATGGAGGAGGACGAGACAGCAGCCCACGTGCTTCTGCACTGCCCAGTGGTTGCCATCTGGCTTATTTTGCACAAAGGCGAGCAACTCCGATATAACTATGTTGCAATTGCTACATTTAACAGTATTTAAAGCCATTTTCACGGGCACTCGCGTCGTAACACTCGTAACTACTTAATTTGTTTGTTGACGCATAAGTACGTCATGCGTCGATCGCGCCGCCGAGTTAACTGTAAAGGATCACTTAAGACAAAATTAAAAAACTTTATACAGGATAGCAAACAGAACTAAATACCTACATTGTACAAGATTTAAACATAACAGTATTATAGATATTAAAAGTATTAGTTCAGTAAGTAAGGTGGTTATTTATGATGTAAAAGGGCGCCTCTCGCCATCAAACGTAAAAGTTTGGCGAGTTAAGAATTAAGCAACACCTCTGTATTAAAATGTCTTTAAATAAAAAATAAAAAATGTAGGAGCGGAGTATCAATGATAAATGTTGCAAAAACAGGGAAAATTTATTTCTTTTGAGAGCTTCCGTTGCGAGCGCTGCATAAACGGTTAAAGTTACGCAACAATCATGTTTGAGGGAATATTGTTCCTCTTCAAAAGTAAAAAAAAAAAATCGCGATAGCATAATGTTTATCTTTTAAGGTTCACACTCTCTCTAAACCTCTCTCTCTCTCTCATGTGACGCAGACGAAGTTGCGCGGGTCAGCTAGTGGTTTATAATTTTCGAAATCATTTTGAATTAGGAAATAACATAGATCTTCGAGATTATTCCCAAGTACTTTGTATGTTAATTTATTTAAAACTTGAATAGTTATTTACAATATGTCAAATTTTCATAACTTTCGTAGCACAACTTTCGTGGTTCTTTGTCCACGAAAGTCAGCTAGCGCACCACAAATGCTATAAATCTCCACTAAATAATAATTATCAATTTTTTGTGAGCCGGAGATGCATTCACTCGATTGTCGTGAAGCTCAAAATAGAGGTGTTATAAATTTGTATAAGTATTTATATATGTTACGGCTAATAGCCGAGGTGCGGCTACACCTAGTTTTAGCCGGCTAGAACTAAGTGCAGCCGGCCACATGCGATTAAACCTAGGTGTATCCTCTTATCTTCGGTTAGACCTAGGTTTAGCCTTCATCATAGCGGCTAGAACTAGGTGCAGCCGCACACCGGTGGTTAAACTTAGGTGTATCTTTTTTATTATCGGCTAGAACTACGTTTTTAGTTCAGTTAAGCATAATTATTGCTTTTGTTTTGAGATTCTTATCTTGTGTTTCCCGATTGATTCGATTTCGTATTACCCCCGCAAATGCATCCGAGTCGAGGGAGAACCGGTCGAACGGGCCCCACTATCGGGGCTCCTACTTCTGAATGGTTTATAAAAAAATGTCGGGGTGCCCCAAGTTGGCCTAGGCAAAACTAGTTTGTCATCAACCACCTCATTACTGAACTAAAAACCAAGTTCCAGGCGATGATAAATAGAGTACACCTAAGTTTAACCACCGGTGTGTGGCTGCACCTAGTTCTAGCCGATATGATGAAGGCTAAACCTAGTTCTAACCGAAGATAAGAGGATACACCTAGGTTTAACCGCATATAGCCGGCTGCACCTAGTTCTAGCCGGCTAAAACTAGGTGTAACCGCACTTCGGCTATTAGCCGTAACATATCATAATGTGTTTCAATTTTTTTCTTGTAACGACTCGTAGAATGTGTTTCTGTTTGAATGTTTTCTCGTAGCCAATTTAACAGTTTACCCCACCGCAAACTGGGCTATTTTGCCAATTGTATCTAAAAAGTTTCGTAACTTTCGTGGCCAAAAACATTTCAAAAAAGAATATCTCCGTAGTTTATGCACCGATTTACACATGATAAAATTTTTTCGTATTGTTTTTACAGCGTCTTAAATGTGTCCGTTATTGTGATGATTACTCTAAAAAAAAATTCGCCACGAAAGTTACGCGGAGAATATTTTTTTAAGAACTACCCTAATAATAACATATAAATCTTACGTTACACATATAACGAAAATGCTTTTTTATCAATGCTTTACCTTCCGTAATGCACCGAGGACTGTGGATGCAGACACAAGTAGCATCCTCCCACGACGGCCGCCTCGCAATCACCGCGACTCATATCGAGGTACGCCTGCTCCAGCGCCGCGAAGGAACTGCAGCACGACTCGTCGATCGCCATCGAAGGTCCCTTCGCGTTCAACCAATAGGAAACGCGGTTGGCGAACATAGACTTACAGCATCTACAAAACAAAATAAATTATGCAAAATAACAAATCTATATAATGTTCAAATGTGCTAGGTGAAGTTATTATACAGTATGTGTGTTGTAACCAAGATTTTGTATATTTTGGTTTAAAAGAGTGCCCATGGAGTTTCTTTCCCATAGCAATTTGAATTGCCCATTGTTGGCCACAAACGAAATCGGTGAAAACCACTTTTGACTGGTGTCAGTCAAAATCCTTATGAAGTAAAAATGCTTTTTCTGCTTTAGATATAGGTATGTTGTTTAAAACGCTTCAGTTATCTAGTCCTAGAATTAAATTATGTTTTTAAAGGGTCTCGAAAAAAACCTTACAACCTAGTTTCTAAGTAAATTTTAGTTCTTGTTAAATAGTTTTCACCAGTCAAAAGTCGTTTTGCCCAGTTTTCACCAGTCAAAAGTAGTTTGTCTAATTAAAAGTTTTGACTGTGACTTATAAATTAAGATGGAATAATCTAATCGCATCATATCGTAAGCCTGACGACAGTGGTAGGTAACTAGGTCGCTATAAGCTATCGAAACTCCGTACTACGCTAGGGCAAAGAAAGGTAGAAGTGCTACCGCCGATGTGCAGTCTGTACTGTGGTAGCACGAGTGACTCCTGGATTGGATTCCCACGGCCACGCTAAAAACATCCGGAAAACAAGCACATAGCACTGCATCAGGGTTTTTCGTTTGTTTTGCACCCGGTGTTTTCCTTCCCTCTATACCATGGAACTTTTTTAATCAAACTGGCTAATTGCTGTTCCAAAATAAAGTCTGTATGTTATGTCTAAAATGAATCGTTTCTTACCCAGCTATACCCAAGCCTGATTTATTCCTGGCGTCATAGAAGATTGCTTTTTCTGCTTCGGAGAAACAGGTTCCGACGAACACACCTATTTTCTTCCCAGACAAATGCTCGGGATTTACTCCTGTGGACGTAAAAAAAACCAAAAAGAAAAAAAAAATATAGGTAACCTTATTAAATTTGCCAGAAGCTACGCTCGCGAGGAGGTCGAAATGTATGCCACGCCACGTGAATGTACGTTCAAACATTAATGAGTGATAAAGGTAACACAGACAGCCAGGGATACTTCCGGAATTTTTATTAGTAGTATCGATTTTATGAAGGATTTCTTTTTAACCCTTACGCGTATAAAATAGGGGTTGAAAGTCTGTATAGTCAAGCTAGCTAGCAGCAGCATCCACAAACTTATAATATCTCACCTGCGTCATAAATAGCATTATAGGCCTGTTCGAGGATTTTCCGAGACATGGGATCCATGCTGTTTCCGAGATGGTAATGCACCTTGAAGAACTGTGCGTCAAAGCGATCTAGATCTGGCACTGCGCCCATATGCTGAGACGCCTCGGGATGGTCGCCTGTCCAACGTACCTTCTCTGCAGCCACTGGGTTAACCTGGAGGATAAGGTTTATGTAGCTTACTGTTCCACTGCACATCACATGTCTGCACATTAGTATCAGTCAGCACTTTTGCCAAATTCGTTCGGCAAAAATCAGTAAAGTGGGGTTGTCCAACACCCTTATGTCACACACTTCTTATCACATATCGAAGGAGTTTTTGTTATTAGAAATATATTACATATACAACATTATTTTTAGTATAAGGTCTATCCCGGAGTTAGCGGAGAGATTACGGCGAATTCCTCCCATCATGGCTTATATCCAGCAGTGGATGTTATGGGCTGTTGTAGTAGTGTAGTTGTAGTAAGGTCTATCCATTCATACACGAAATCTCATAAGGGGTCATATTACTCATAATTATGAACAACTTTTACTATGGGACCAAACCCTGAATCGCGAAAAAAAATCAGCTGTTCCATACATTTTGACGAGTTATGTGAACATATTGTAACACTTTTTACGGACAACCAGGTAACAGAACCAGCTTAGAACTTTGTGATTTTTATACCCGACTGCGCCAGAAGGTGGGTTATGTTTTTCTAGAGTATGTATGTATGTAAGTACGTATGTATGTATGTATAATTGTTTGGCACGCTCTGTGGCCTGAACGGTTCGATGGATTTTAGCTTGAGAGGTGTCGTTAGATTCCTATTTACTGTAAGAGTGACACTGGGTATATCAAAATAAACAAAACAAAATAGCGGATTTTTGGTGCCAAATTCAAATGTTTGGCACGCTCTGCAGCGTGAACGGCTCGATTAGATTTTTATTAACAGTGAAAATGACACTGGGTATATCTAAATAAAAAAAAAATAAAAAAAATGTCGGATTTCTAGCGCCAATTAAAATGTTTGGCACGCTCTGCAGCCTGAGGCCCTACTCCCTAACGCTTCGTCCGTAATAGGGAATATGCATGAAATACAAAACTCTTTTTATGCCTTGTATTGGCCCATTATAACATTGTGGTACACTTGTTTAAGTTGCTGATACATCACTAATTTTACAATTTACTGTTTTATGTAGCATGTTTTTAGTGAAACGGAACGCATTCTCAAAACGCGTCGACCTTAATAACGCCGGTAGTGACATCAAAGTCTGTGTCAAAAAATAACACTTTTGAAAAGTGCTTAAAGTTTCACAAAGATTTTATTATAATATTATTATTGCAATTTTTACTTGACTACATCACATACAATTAGTAAAATTATTCTATTATTGGCCAAAAATTTGATGTAAACAAGGCAGATTGTGGTAAATGACGACACATCATGACCGCGACAGCTACGGACTTTTGAACTGTCATAGAAAATTGCAGGAGTTTAATATTATTTTTAAGCGACAAGCAGTACTTGAATTTAGCTTTTAATACTTTTCTTGGGTTGTTATTACTGTATTTTATTGATTTAAGTGAAGAAAAAATTACGTGCATATCCCCTATTCCGAATTACGGACGAAGCGTTAGAGAGTAGGGCTCTGAACGGCTTGATAAAGGGCTCACCATTAGGATTTTAAAATGTTATATTTAAATAACTGAAAAATAAAAAAATAAAATAAAAAACTCGACTGCGTAAAAAATAACTAATAATTTTAAATAAAAACTGAAAAGAATAAAACAAGTTCAGGAGACGGGACATATGGCATATGGCTGAAATTGTTTTATTCTTTTTAGTTTTTATTTGAAATTATTAGATTTTTTTACGCAGTCGGGTATTTTAATGTTTTTTTTTTTTCGTGATACAGTTTTGAAATGTAAATGTGTGTGTGTAAAACATAGATTCTTTACATAAAAATAATCGACACATGTTTTGGGTTTCGCATTCACTAAAACTAATGTTGTATATAGAAAAGTAACCCAAAGAACATTTTTGAACTGACAGAACTGGGTTGTGTGTGTGTGTGTTAGGCAGGTACCCCACAGTTACTCACCTTGTTGTACAGAATGTCGGACAAGTCCTTGACGTGGTGTGAGGAGGGAAAGAGCCCCGATATGCCGGAGATCACGACCCTCTCGCCGTCGGCGACCGGAGTCAGCGCCAGTGTAGCCTCGTCCTCAGGCGTTGAGCAGGGTTGGGGCTGAGCTGGCTCTTGCGGGGTAGGCGTCATGGTGGAGTAGGCTGATAAAGTGAAGAGAGCTGACAAGGAATGTTTATTGACCCCAAAAACCAAAAACTAACTAATCATTGATAAGAATTATTTTTAAAAATAATGTTGAAGTCTACTATGTACACGAACAAGAATATTAGAAAACTATTAAAATATAAACTTAAGCTATTTGCAAACGTTTATATACTATGCTATTAATGCCTATTTACTATCCTATCAGAGCCTATGTACCCTATACACCTATATACTATCTATATCTATACACTATCTTCATTGTCCCGCACACAAAACACCAACCTATCAGTCTATGTATCGCTATGTCACTTTAAATACAGAACATAAATGGTGTATGTTATGTTTTTGTATGCAGTGTCTCTGTCATCTCAATCACTTTAAACTAAATATTTTCACTGTCCCGCACAATAACAATGTAGTCGTTGTTATTGTTACGTCGTTTTGTCACTGCAACTCTTGAACGCGATTTAGATGTGCATGGCTGCTCAGTTTTCTTGGTGAAATTCGATCTCATTTATATTTTAATGCTTAAGTATTTTTTTTATGACTTAGAAGACTCAGTAGATTAAAAGCGATCCCAAAAGAAACAGAAAAAAAAATGTAGAACAGAATTGGCTGACATGATCTTTTGTAAAAATACAAAATGAACGGCTACAACTTACTGGGTGCTGATCGAGATCCTAACGGCTTTAATGAAGGACGAGTGCAACTAGACTTGTATACCACGGTATTTGTGCAACAGTTTTATAGACTGGTAATTAGTACCTACAGAATGGATTTAAGTGCTTTTAAAAACAATGATCGATTAACATTAATTGTAAATCAAATTTTAAACATTTGAATAACTTTACTGTGATTTACCTAAACCTTGATCGTTTGCGTAGGATCTTTAGAAGCTCGGGTTTAAGAATGTTCACAAACATGCACTTTCACAAGGTTTCTACAGATTCCTTACTTTAAGAAACATCCTTAAAAAAATAAAAATAAATGTTTTTTATTCAGACTAAGTCCAAACCCGGTCTAAGCCTGATGCTCAAGGGTAATCCGCGAAATTCAAATTTTCTCACGTTTTTTGCAATTTGCAGGCCAGTGCTAGGTTGTATGTTGATTAAAATATTATTCGCGACTGTAAGACGTATGTAGTTACAGAATTATAATGATCAAAATCATCAGTACAACTCTCCAAGTTCATAAATGTGCAGGAATGATTTTGACCTTGATAGTCATTTTTCCACCTTTATGAACTTTGAGGGTTACTTTGGGGGTATTGATAATTTTGATGAATATAAATCTGTAACTAAATACGTCTTACAAGCGCGAATAATATTTTTAGTCGAGTGCAATTAGACAATAAGGTGGAACACAGTTTATAGTGGTCGGATTTTTGTGGGACTTTTTTTATTGAGTTCCTAGAAGGGTGGAGAAGAAAGTTAAAAAAAAAATTTCGACGCTCGCAACTTTTTTTTTTTTAATTTTCATTGAAATATTTTTTTCGTTTATGAATAACTTCTAATTTGGCGAATTCATATTGTAGCGTAATAGTGTGACCTACGTGCATCCATTAAACATTAATTTTGTCTGTTTCTTTGTTCATTGTTGTCGATTTAATGTATATTTCAAGTATTTTTGAAAATTTCCTATTTTCTGCAATAATTTCTAAAATATCGAATTTTAAGACTTATATTTCTTTTGAAATTGGTAACTGATGCTTTTTCACAAATAACTAGATCAGAAAGTATTAATGAAGACCACTTTCATGATGTAGTGACTTAAAATTCATTCGGAAATGTTAGAAAATCATGTAAGTTAATGAAAGCATTTTTTTTTTCCAAATACTGCTATGAAACTCAATGTGCAAATTATTGTCATAATCCCTATTTTATTAGCTATCTAACGAGGTATAATAACTAGATAAATATTTAAGGATACTTGTTAAATATTGGTTACTGCTGAAAAGGTAAATCATGACAAAAGGGCCTCTATCGCTAAAAAGTGGGAGTGGTATCGGTATCGGTATTGATATTAAATTGTGCGCAGACACCCAAGCTTGCAACTTATCTCAGATAGAAATCGTGAGAAATGGTTACGACATAATTACGATAATTTTTGTAAATTTACCAGCAGCCCCATTACACCTTTGTCAGCAATAATCAACCTTTATCGAGTACTACCAATTTTTTTTTTTATTTTTTTTTTTATCTATGGATAGCAGACATAATAAAAATATTTTGAGGATAATATTTACGTTGACCGTCATAGAAATATTTTGAGAAAAATGGCCTTCTTTACTTTTATATAGACGATTTCCTGATAATTGTGAATACATTTTTAGTCACTTTACTCGTAAACATGGTTTTCATGAATATTTTTACATCCAATTATCTGCGAAAAAGTATCAGTTACCAATTTCAAAAGAAATCTTGGTCTTAAAATTCAAAAATTTAAAAGTAATTGCGGAAAATAGGACATTTTCAAAAAAGACTTGAAATATTGCATTACATCGACTACTATGAACAAAGAAACGGACTAAATTAGTATTAAATGGGTGCACACAGGTCACACTATTACGCTACAATATGAATTCGTCGAATTTGAAGTTGGTCATAAACGAAAAAAAAATATTCCAAAGAAAATAAAAAAGTCGCGAGCGGCGAAATTTTTTTTTTTAACTTTCTTCTCCACTCCTCTAGAAACTCAATAAAAAAGTCCCATTAAAATCCGACCACTATAAACTTCGTTCCACCTTTTGAGTATTTTATGTCTAATTGCACTCGGCTATTTAATCAGCATACAACCTAGCACTGACCTGTAAATTGCAAAAAACGTAAGAAAATTTGAATTTCGCGGGCTACCCTGGAGCATTCACCGTAAAAGAAACACTCGCGCCGCACAGTGGGACGAAAATCGAGTTTCATAGATATAGACACTTACCACTTACAATTTTTTTCCCGTTTTCCGGTTGGAAGAAGCCCCAAAATTATCATATTTTTACACCTTATGTGATTCTGAAGCGAACATATTTTTTTTTTCCATTAGAAAATGTATGGACGGAAACAGATAAACCCATTTTAATCAAGACTCGTGAGAGTACGAAGTATATCCTCTGGTACAATTTTTGTCCTTATTTTTTACTTTTTTTTTACATATCGCACGACCCTCGCTTTCGACGGACCCTGGGTGAAAAAAAAAATCAATTTTTAAAATTATTATTTCATCTTATTCCGAGTATTTACGGTCTAGTTTTTAAGTATTTCCTGCGTTGGATGAGTTCCCACGAAAAATCGCATATTCAGCATTTTTTCTTCAACTCTGGGTTCTTCTTGTTGGAGACCTGGTCCAATGCGTCGATGATATGACCTTTCAAGTGTTTCCACTGTGAGTCCGCGTTAGCGTGTTCATGCGTTGGACTGTCGTTCAGTTTCGCCACGCCTCTCGGAAGACTGGTTGATCAGCAGGATCTAAGCTTCTGGGCTTTGGTGGATCACGTCTAGGCGCCTTTAATCGTAGCGAAAAATTGGCCACGAGCAGGTTTTGGTCAGAGCCGCAGTCGGCGCTGGGAAAGGTCTTCAATTGATCAGCAGGGTCTAAGCTTCTGGGCTTTGGTGGATCACGTCTAGGCGCCTTTAATCGTAGCGAAAAATGGGCCACGAGCAGGTTGTGGTCAGAGCCGCAGTCGGCGGTGGGAAAGGTCTTCACATTGGAATCCGAGGATCTCCAGCGGGTATCTAGAATGGTAGTCGATTTGATTTCTGTGCGTGTCGCCTGGAGATCTCCATGTGTATGTGTCTTAGATGATGTTGGAAGTACGTGCTCATAATACTGAGCTTTCTGTCTATACAGAACTCGATCAGTTTTTTACCCCGTTCATTTCTAGTACCAAATCCAAACTTTCCAAGCGTGCTTCTGATATGATATTCAGCAAGTTTAGGTACTACCGACTTTGGCATTCCAGTCACCAAGAATTATTTTAATTTCCCGACCACAAATTAAATTCAAAGTTTCCTTCAGTTTCCCATAACAGTCTTCAATTTCTCACTTTCCTATAATTATTTGAGATCAACAAAATGTAAATACTAAAATAAAACAAAAATAAGTTATTATTACTTTGGTGCAAGAGATGCACCAAAGTAATAAAATAACTTATTTTTGTTTTTTATACGAGAGACGTATGAGATGAACAAATGTTGATAGTCGAATTTCTAATAATTATGTTCGACTTAGACAGTGATTAGATCGCTTTTTCATAGGTATCAACTGATAATAATCAGGTGGCACTGACTGGTTAATCATCAGTCTCTTTGTCATCTTTTTCACCACCAATCCTCTTCCAACCACTTTAAAATACGTTGACATTGTCTATTGTTCATTTTACTATTATTACTTCTGAAGTTGAACAAATAAAATTACAATAAAAGTATTATAACTAAAAAACCGAAAATTTTCTTCGGTGCCATCTTGGATTTTCATTTTTGTAGATTATAATGGAACGCAACCAGATCCAGACCTTTTAGATCTTAAATATTGCACGGGTGGCGCTGCCTCTCCTCTTATTTTGTATCCGTTATCTTGTGTAAAAGATTGAATAAAAGTTGTATCAGTAAGTTTATTTCTACAATCACGCAAAATTCCTTCAATTTTGACCTCATTTTCGTTATCAGCAACCCCGAACACCATGAAAACGACACCCATGATAGAATAACCAAACATTTTCCACCTTCAAATAATAACAGGCGTGATGTAGTGTTAACTATACAGAGTAAACAGCAAGGGCCATTAAGTCGCGCAAAATCCCGTTCGTGCAAAAGTCCATTCGCGCAAGTGTCCAAGCGTTCAAATATCGGATCACACAATAGTCCAATCACGCAACAGTCCATGCGCGCATAAATATATTTTCGCGCAAGTGGGTTCGCGCAAGTGTCTTTCGCTCAAATGTGTTTCGCGCAAGCGTCCTGACACCTGTTACAAACACTAAAATACTTACAAAACTATGAACTATATGTAGTCTGAAAATAAAGTTTTTTTTTTTTATTATTGTTATTATTGACTACGACAAGCTAGTTATGCTATGTTAACCACAACGCGTGATCACCGTGAGAGCGTAAAATGCACCGTTGCAGTTTAGGGTGGTCCCCTCGGAACCTTCCATGCATTTTGTCAACTTAGCAGATAAGTAGCGTTAAGACACACATGTAGCGACTAGCTTCAGACGCTTTAGTATTGAAAATTACATTAGAGCATGCACTTCTGCTCACACGTAACTCTACTCTTTTATTTAATATAAAAAACGCTTCCAAAAACTTGACTAGCTTTTATGATCTTTTTCGTTTTTATTTATTCAAAAGTTTATTTTCTTCTTTATTTTCAAATATGTTGTTTTGTCGTAACCATTTCTGATAACGCATCATTATCTCGACACTTTTTTCGTATCTGTGATATTAACCGTCGAGAAATTCCCTGTTGAGGAGACGATCCTGGCTGCAGCATAAGGTCATGATAGAAACCATCTTTGTAGGTTGGGTGTGTTCCTGTTTCAGGAGGAGTAAATAAAAACACTGACAGAAAGTACACTTGTTATTTTATTCGGTTAACCGCTAGTTGCACAGTAACCTTGATTACTATGTACTATTCAATTTACATACAGTCAATTCACTACACAATAGTGGCTGGTTGATTGCATCAGCGGAATGTGCTGATGACGTTATCCGAGTCTGGTTACTATTCGGCTGTCGTAAGTAAACAAAGGTCTGGAAATGACATAATATAGAATTACATTTTATTCTTTCTTGTTACTGTTAGATGTAATATTTTTTGTTTTTAGGTCTTAATCTAACTTAATATTTAAGATTCCAAACATTCCTTATATTAATGGTAGCTGCCATGGTGTTCGTTCTGCTAAAATTAGAAAGAAAATGTCATCCCTTGGGATCCGCAACGTTCCCATGGTAACGCTGTTAAATCATTCGTTCTTCGCTACTCGTATTCTTCTTCCTTCCGCGTATTACGATACTTAATTAATGCAGCTATACTTTGGATTACCTTTAGGTTATGACTACGTTGGACATTGGAATTGCTCTTGATATATTGTTAATTTTGTCTTGGGTTGGTGCTGCGTTGAGCATTTGTTTGCCAATTCAACTTTTTGTTCTTGCGTTACATTTCGTATATATGAAGTACATGATAATTACGCCAAAGATTGTTAGCACCGCTATCTGTGTTATAGTCGAGCGAGTTGATTCTCGATAACCTGGTATTTTATATAGCGTCACTTTTCACTAAGAAGTACTTGTAGTTTACTGATTTATAATTTTAAATGTGCTATTCCGATGTCCAATTACAATATTATTAAAATGACTTGTCATTGTTATAACAAAGGTTTTGAAACGAGGTACAAAGTCTTAGTTTTACTAAGTGTTGTTGCAATAATAATCACCGCATTGTTGCATGGTTAATTAATATTTTTGCATTATTGTAATGTTAATTCCCTCTCATAGAGAGGAGGCCTGTGTCCCAGCAGTGGGAAAATTAATAGGCTGATTATGATGATGATGATGATGATTGTAATGTATGCTGGACTCGATGTGCTACTTCATATATTAAACCTGACTGAGCGTTTTACGACGTGGCCACTATGTGTGGTGCGCGTGTTAGCGTTTTCATTAGAGTTTTTCCTAAATAATATGCCCTTTTTGATACTATTTGGTTGATCGTTTCCTTTTTCTGGCTCCAAACAACCGTTGCTTATATTTTGCGGTTTTGTAATTTTCGGGGGCGGTTCATAGTTTTGATCGTCATGTAAGTATAACAGGTACGCTGGTTTGATCCAGTCTATAGAGATGTTGCTATTACCGCTTGGCAACTGTACTGTAAATCTATACTAATATTATAAAGAGGTAACATTTGTTTGTAAGTTTGTATGTAGGAGGTAATCTCCGGAAGTAATGAACCGACTTCAAAAATTTTTTCACCATTAGAAAGCTACATTCACCTTGAGTAACATAGGCTATATTTTATCCCCGTACTCCCATGGAAACGGGAACTACGCGGGTGAAACCGCGGGACGTCCGCTAGTATTTTATAATTTATCTCAATGACTTTGTACGGTCCGTCGTATGGTGGTTGCAATGATTTCTTTCCCATATCTCGTCTAACGAACGTGGCTCCATTTATTGAGCTCTTGGTGTACAAAAATCGTCCTGAAGTCCCTGTGCTGGCTTGGTTTAGGTTTGTAGTTTATTAATTGTTTCCCTTGAGTGTTGTACATACTTGTGTGAATCGTAAAACTGTGCGTTGGTGTTGTCGTTAAATTCTCCTGGTAGTCTTAAAGTGGAACCATACACCAATTGTGCCGCGCTAACATTAGTATCGCATTGTGGTGCGGCCCTGAGTCCTAACAGAACTGTTGGCAGTTCTCCTACCCAATTTTCATTACCTATGCATTCGTTCCACAGCTCCGTTTCCTGGTGGAGGGTGGTGTGACGGAAAGGGTGTCCGTGGGGGTAAATAAAAGAAAACCACGGACCCAGGTCAACATAAAAATATATTAATAAAATAAACGGGTGTGGGTAGGTTTATGGTCACAAGTTTCTCCAAGCCCGCCCGGGGGTTTGCACGGTAATCTCCTGGCTCAGCCCGGCGTGACGATGACCGTAGTGGTGTGCCACGCTGCAGACGTCAGGTAGGGTGACGGACGGCAGATGATCGCGCCGACCCGTAGAATTTCGACGCGGCCAGCTGCGGAGCCCGCGGTAAATTGGATGCCGGTAATACGGTTGTCAGCCGATAACTTGACGTTAGCCGGAATCTTGAACCCCAGTATGGGGTTTACGCAGACACAAAACGGAAAGAGTTAGGTTACTAACAACGAAAGCTGCCTGCTTTAAGCCCGAATATTCTAGATCACGAATACTTCTAGAAATTTAATTTCCGATGAAAAAAAAACGCGTCTAATCACTGGGAGCAGGATATTTCCAAAAAAACTCGTCATCGCGAGTCCGTGACATTTATACTGGCGTGTTTACGCTTAAACAAGTCTTCACTCATTCGATCAGATACACGAAACGCGCGCACAGCACTGGTAAAACAGCTAATTTTAGTCGTATAATTTGACATTTAACTTAATTAGTGTTGAATAGGTTATGTTTACAAAGTAACGGTAGAAACTATTCTGAGTTTCTACAACGTTACAGTGGTAAGCAGTAGTGCGTATTTTCTCTACTCCTAAAAATCGCATTAATTGTTTGAATATCTCGCTTTCGAATTTCCTGCCTTGATCCTTGACTTTGGCTACTGAGTTCGCTGAAATGTCTGATACTGGAATTGCCTCTGGCCATGAGGTAGCTCTGTCTTACATTGTTATCAGCGTATCGATGGCCTTCTTGTGAAGTAGGTAAGTAATAGTCCAACGATATCGATGTGTAAGTGTTCGAAACGGTCACAGTCGGAGAATGGCCTAACTCTGACTGCGTGTCGATGCACCTTTGCCTTTTGGCACCGAATACATATCCTAGCTATCCTACTGACGTCTTTGTTCATGCCTGTCCAGAAATATCGGTCAGTTATCATGCGTCTGGTTGTTCTGATTCCCGGGTGACAGATGTTGTGTATGGTTTCAATTGCTTTATCGCGAAACTGTACTGGTACCTACCAGTACAGTTTCGCGATAAAGCTAAGCACATTCGTGACTTACCAGTTGATGTTTCATATGTGATGTAATACTATGTGCCTGCTAATTTGTGTTTAATAAAACGCAAACTACTGATCATTGAGTTATGTAATCATTCCGAGAGCTGCTTATCAATTTCCTGTGCTGGGGCTAGTTCTATTAAGTCGAAACCTGTTGGGCAATTAATTGTTTCTATGTGCTGTGACGTTATGCGTGCCACTGATGTGTTTAATTTTTGTCGTGAATTCGCTGATAAACATAATTTGGCTGGTTCGCTTGGGGGTTTCCTTTTCGCTTCCTAGTTTGGTAAATAAGTATACTAAGGGTTTGTTTGTGGTCTGTATAGATCACCACTTCGCGGCCCTCTATCAGTTTTCTAAAGTGGATTATTGCTAAGTAAATGCCTAATAACTCTATATCGTATGTGCTGTACTTTCTTTGCGCTTCCGTTAGCCGTTTGGAGAAAAAGCTTAAAGGACTCCAGTTGTTATCTTCGCGTTGCTGCAATACCGCTCCCACGCTGCTGTCTGATGCGTCTGTCATCAATGCTAGTGGGGAGTCTGGTAGAGGTTGTGTCAATAATGGTTCCTTACTTTTCTCGAATTCACATTCCGCCTCCTTTGTCCACTCGATGATGGTCTTGTCTTTTTTCTTGGAGTTGTGGAAGTATTTGTTCATTTCTGCTTGGTCCTGCGCTGCGTGTGGGATGTGTGATCTATAAAAGTTTAACATACCTAGGTATCTGCGTAGTTCTTAAACTGTCTTTGGCCTTGGGTAGTCGCAGATTACTTTCACCTTGTCCTGCAGGTGCCGAATACCCTCCGTGGATACTTCATAGCCTAGAAAGTTGATTTTTTTCTGTCCAAAACAACAGTTAGAAATATTTATTGTGATACCGAATTCGTTAGCTTTTTTTCTTTAGATTCGTAGCTGCGTCCACGGAAGCTATAATGACGTCGTCTTTGAAATATTTGGGCTGCGTTGCGCAAACCGAAAGCCATTCTAGGAAATTCATATAGTCCGAATGGGGTGATTACTGCTGTTTTTTTTCTAAGTCATCTTTATGTACCGGAATGCAATTGTGGGCCCTATTAATGTCTAAAGGCTAGAGCTACCTTTTTGCCCGCTAATATGTACGTGAAGTCTTGTAATCTGGGAACGGGGTACGGGGGTACCTATCTGGTTTAGTCATGGCGTTTAGCATTCTGTTGTCGCCGCACGGCCTAATGTTGCCCTCCTTTTTGGGGACTATATGTAATTACATATAGTCCCCAAAAAGGAGGGCAGCCGGCCCAACTGCTTTTACAGGGCCTGCAAAAGCCCAAGTCTAGCATGAGCTGAAATTCATTCTTAGACTTAGCATACCTGTCTGGGGGGCAATGGTCGTGCGCGTGAGTGCACCGTTGCATCGCTGGTCTTGATGTGATCATACACATTGTATTTACCTGTACACATTGTGGTTACATGTACCTCTTTAAATGAATATGGCTTAGTCAAACTCGGATACTTTGCTAATAAGTATATATATATATGGTAGCCGTGTGGTGTCTGGCAGAGTAGAATAGAACCAACCCATTACACTCACGGGTGTCGTATAAGGCGACTAATGTCTGAGGCAGAACACCTGGCGCTTCCGTAGACCAGAGAATGGGCAGCAGCGTTTTCTGTTAGTCTATCATCACTGCGATCTCCAATCTGCCTGCCAGGCGTGGAGATTAAGGCAAATTCCTCCCATCATGGGAGAAGGCTTATGTCCAGCAGTGCACGTTATGGGTTGTTGTTATATATATGGGTGATTTTATACTATTTCGTCTTAATCGTGTATGGAGTTAGAAATGCAACCTACAACCATCATTTGGGTTTCGCTCTCAATTAATCGTCGGTGGCTTAAGTCTATTAATAGCTTATAGTTTACAAGGAAATCCGCGCCTATTATTGGTTGCTTTACATCTGCTACAATAAATACCCATACCAATACTATAGTTGCGACGCACCTTAAAATTTAGTTCTCTAGTTACCAGTCCATGTTTCTATTTGTGTGCCGTTTGCAGCGAACAATTATACTTGTTGGGTTTACACTCTTCACAAGATTTCGCGGATATACCAAAACGTTTGCACCACTGTCAATTAAATATTGAATACCCGTATTTACGTCCATTACACTTAGGCGGTAGTTCACTCTTGGGATGCAGATCTCCGCCACTTTCTGCTTCGCCACTAGTTTTCCGGCTTGTTTTCTCTTTGCTTGTTCCAGTTGCACGGGTCCACGCATTTATTTGCGCGTGGTCCGAAGTGGAAGTGGTACACGCAAAGCCAATTCGGGTCTCGCGATCTCGATCTGTAATTCTGTCTTCCCTGGTTATTGTACATTGGCCTCGAGTCACGGCTTTCCAATCCCTTGATACGTTCCCTTAGGCTTCTTATGTTGGCGATTATGCCCGTCGTCGCTTCCTTTGATGCGTCTATTATGCTGACGTCATCCTTCGTCGTGATTGACTGCATTATTCTGTCTGCCACCGCAGCCAAGATCTCCACGTCTTTCGACTTTGTGGCTGCTAGCACGCTACTCACTGTGGTGGGCAAATGGTTTTTCCATAACACTGTTAATGTGTCATCTGTGACTGTCCCTCGCGCCAGGTCTTTCATTTTCCTCAGTAGCTGCGATGGTTTCTGGTCTCCCAGCTCCATTTCTCCCATCAGCTTTTACACTTGACGGGCTTCGGACGGTGCGTAAACATTGCATAATCGCTTTTTTATCGCCTCGTATTTTCCTGATGCTGGTGGGTTAGTCAATATATCTGCGACCTGTGGTAACACTGCCTTGCCTAGCTCGGACACTGCGAACTGGCCTCGTCGGATGTCTTTTGGGGGTTCAATGCCGCCTCCATTTGTATGAACCATAGCTTGAGTTTATCACACCAAAAATCTGGAATGCGTGCTGTCACGGAGATGCTGGCAATTTCCTGCTCCTCACACAATGCTTCATTCACCTTCTCGGACGTCATTGTACGATTTTCAAAGTATTATTCAAGGCACATGCCACGTGGTAGTTGAGTCGCCCAGTTGAATTATGTATAACACGATATCCTTTCCTGCCTGATCACGTCGGGGTCACCGATGTAGGTAAGGGGGTGTTCCTTGTGTTTCAGGAGGAGTAAATAAAGATACTCGATAAGCTTATTTTCTTTTTTAAGGTGCATTTTTATAATGACTTGATTATTTAATGCAACGTATTAGGTAATCAAGTCATTATTGTGTACCTACGTCGTACTTTATCTATGTTTTTTAAAGCGAATAACAGCCTAAATAATAAGTAAATCACTATGCGTTGTATCCACAGGGATTTCTAATAACTAGTGTTATTAAGACGTGTTGAACCTTTTAACCGACTTCAAAAAAGGAGGTTATACGTTCGTGTGTGTGTGTGTTTTATTATGTATGTTACCTTTTATGTATGTTACCTGATTTTTCCATTTGTCGACCGATTCTTAAAATTCTTTTTCTATTTGAAAGAGTATAATCATGAGGTGTTCCCATTTAATTTTTAAAATTAATTTGGTGTCTATCTGCTGCTGATCTTCGGAGATATACAATAGAACTCTTGAAATGAAAAATAGACGAAAAATCTGTCGTGACTGCTGCAATCGCTTCGACACACAACATCACGCCTGTATGCTCTGAGGGGGTACGCAGATATGTACAATACACCCAGATTTCGACAGATAAGTATGTTAAGTTCCATTTATTGGGGATAAGCCTATTACCATGACATGTTTTGGTAATAATGTAAATTAAAGTAATGGCGACTTGTTTGAGAACAACTAAAAATTAAAAAATATATATTTTTTTTTGCAAAAAATAAAACCGACGTCATAAAAAAAAAAACAAAAAGAAAAACACAAAAAAGTGAAAAAGACTTGAACTTCAGAAGTCGGTGAATCTATTGTAAATTAAAAGAAAGGTCCATCTATATCCATTGTGATTTTACAGAAAAACTTTCACACGGTTGATTTTCTTCGCATTAAACTATGAGCTTTTTTGAATAAAATGACACTTTTAGTCAAAAGAGTATTTATTTAATTTAATTTAAATAATTCAATACAATAACACACCATAAATAAAGAACAGAATAGATAACAAATGAGAATACCCAATTGTCCATGAGTCTGGCTGTTTTATATGACTGAATCATTGCTAAAACTTAGAAAATGTACAGTCGAGGACTTTAATTGATGAGCCACTTTCCACTATCCGTATTTTAGCCGTGTAATACAAATTGGAATTAGTCGGTAATATTCGTACTCGTGAGTGCATAAAATTGCAAAATTATAAAGTAGTGAATGTGGCTTATCAATTAAAGTCATCGACTCTACCTGGTCTATAGCTTATGTACAAATAAATCGTTACGACATTTCGAAGGTGGTTTTAATTAAACGTGCTATTCTTTGTCGTGACGACAGGGCTTGTGGAGGTGTTCACATATAGGACGACGCGTTTACTGTCCACAACTTGCCAACTAAAACCTAACGACAAATTAATCGTCACGACATAGTGGGAACGGGGCCCTAAGCTTCCAGTTAGTACTAATCATAAATCTTGTTGAACTTTGAGCAAGGTCTCTTTTACCGTGTAACTGTATGTAAAGGAGACCTAACTCAAAGTTTTACAAACACGCACCGTTTGTAAAAGCAAAGATAGCGTTTTAAACCTTAGAATAAAAATTTCTAAAAATTAATTGAGAACGCAGGCACTACAATCACTGGCGAAAACGTAGGCAGCAACAAAACGTCTTAAGGATTTTGAAATGGGTTTGGAACATTTCGGAGCTTGCCACAAGCGTTTTTTGATTAATTTGCAAAAAAAAACAACCTTTTCTTTGAGCAGATCGGCAGCAGCCTTACATTGCTAGACAAGCCAAACGTCCTTTTAGTTTGAATTCATTGGGTTTTGGCAAACGTGTAGTGAATGTTACTATCAATTCTTTTGCCAGTTTTGGAAAAGATACTATTTTAATTGGTTTATTTTCCCGTGGTACCACCAGTAGTAAAACACCCGTGGTACCTACCATCAAGCGATCCAGTGGTACACGGGAAATTATTTTTTACCCGTGGTACCACAGGGATTGGTACATAAAATCAACAATATAATATAATATATAAAAAAAAATGTAATCTCAACATTGAAAATCTCAACACCATAATCATAGATAATTTTAGAAATACAGTTTGAAAAAAAAATGCTTATTATACGTTAATAATATTGAGATTATGCCTTGTTAATGTATAAAACGTTTGATATTTTAAAGTGTTGAGATTTTGAATCGTTGAGATTATGGTTTTGAGATTTTCAATGTTGAGATAATGATTGTTGATCTTATGTAGGTACCAATCCCAATGGTACCCCAGCCGGGTAAAAATTATTTCCCATGGTACCACTGGTGGTAACTCTGGTGGTACCACGGGCAATAAACCTAATTAGCCAAAATTAGTTGCGAGTGGCTTGTACAAAACTGCATTCAAAGTGTTATGTTTGTTCCGTAGAATGTGTTATCCTTATTCCCCATTAAAAAAGAAGAAACCTGGATGCTTCCAAATTGTTTTGGCTCAAGTAAGCCACAATCGCAAAATGAGTCCAATCTATTACGAATATTCTTCCTGGAAGCTAATCCAGGACTGACTTTACAAAAAACTTTTTTGCAAAAAATAAAACCGACTTCAAAAAACTCAAAAAAGTGAAAAATAACTTTAGCTTCAGAAGTCGGTGACTCTTGTTTGATTGATTTCGTTTTTTTGTCACCGACTTCTGAAGCTAAAGTTATTTTTCACTTTTTTGTGTTTTTTGAAGTCGGTTTTATTTTTTGCAAAAAAGTTTTTTATTTTTCCATTTTTAGTTGTTCCCAAATATTTGCCATGAATTTATTTGGCATTGTTAACAATACATGTCATGGTAATAGGCGTATCCCCAATATATGGAACTTAACATAGGTACCTTTTTTTTCCGGATGGGAAATCATCAAATTATCGCTCTAGGAGGAGCGGAAGGGAGTGTCAGACTTTTACTGACTAAAACCTATCCATGTTCTTTCTTAGCCCTTTGTGTTCCAGGGCCGCAGTATCTCTTTAGAACAGTCCCTTTTGCTGACATCTCTTTGAGGTGTGCACGGAACACGAACGAACTGTCGAAATCTGGGTGTATTGTACACATCTGCGTACCCCCTCAGACCATACAGGCGTGATGTTAAGTTATTTGAGTCGCTGAACACGATCGCGCCAACTTAGCATACCTAACTGTAGAAATCTCGGTGTATTGTATACATCTGCATACCCCCTCAGAGCATACAGGCGTGATGTAACGTCATGATGTTGTATAAACAATAAACATCCAAGCGATTGCAACATTCACGGCACATCTGCCGTCTATTTTTGAAGAGTTCCATTGTATATCCCCGAAGATCAGCATCAGATGTTCACAAATTTTAAATGGGACCACACGGGAAGCACCAGCTTTCAAATAAAAAAAGAATTGTCAAAATCGGTTCACCCAGTCGAAAGTTCTGAGGTAACAAACACAAAAAAAAAAAAAAAATACAGTCGAATTGAGAACCTCCTTTTTTTGGAAGTCGGTTGAAAAAATTAACAAAAATTCACAGATCTCGTGCTCGACACGACCTTCGGGTACATTGAAAATGCACTTAGCAGGCTTTTCATATTACGTATCGTCTTTGAAGTAAGAGAGCTCAAATGCACGATGTGAAGTATATTTTTTTTGAAGAAAATTGGATTGCATTGGACTCGCAGTTGGTTTTCAATATAGTCTCCCCATCCCCTTGAACCTAAAATGTTACAGAGATTTAAAAACCTTAACAAATAATACATAAGTAGGTATATTAAAATGCGGGATATAAATAGGTACTTGTAAACGTGCTTACTTCACGACGACTCTCATTAAATAAATAAATTGTATCTCTACATCCCAGCTCCTTGCAAATAACACTTAGCTTCAAACAACTAACCATAAAACGAAAAAAAAATCAGGTACTAGTCAGCTGTTGCACATTTGTCGGCCATATTATTTCTGTTTACTAAAGGTTTATAGTAGGGTCGACCCTGTTTTAAGTTACGAAGCCGCTATTGAATACTTCAAAGCTTTTTAGCGTTATTGAACGTTTACAAATAATGCTTTTCGGGATTATTATTATAACAAGCTAATAAACCTATTTTAACTTTTTATGAATAAGACCGTAAACATTTCGATTTGTCAAAGGAAATAATTTCTGTTAATATCATATTAAATAAAATTTAAAATTATTGACTTGAATTGACTCCTAATTAGACCTTCTAAATGAAAACAATACAAATAAAAAATGACAATTATCAACCAACCAATAATTGGCCAACCAACAGATGCATAAATAACTATTACCATATCGATATCTATCCATTTCTGGAGGTAATTTACCTACGTTTATTAATTAGAAGCCTGTATTGTCCCACTGTAGGGCAAAGACCTCCCTATCCTTTTTCCAGCACTCACGTCTATTGCCTTTTGTTTCCATTCCTCCTCCCACAAAAATAATTTTAAAGAAAAAAAAAACGAAAGAAACCTAAAAACCTCGAAAAATACGTATTTACAAATAAATACAAATACATTTCAAGATCAAATCTTAACACCAAGGCGATGTCACACTCTGAGCGAAAATGGGGGCCTATACTGTAAGTCTAAAACAATAACCTTTATCTATGATTCATTAGTGACTGATCATTGTCCTTCTCTATTATGTATTAGTACTACCAAACCTACACAATCCCCACAAAACACCATTGCTAAGGTAGATTATGTAAACCTTGACACGGCTATGAAAAGTCTAGATCTTTCTTCAATTTTTTGTATATTATGCCCTAATTCAGCTGCTGAAAACCTTGTCATAATATTAAACACAATTATAAATTCAACACACAACTATAACAAAAATCCCTTCAAGTAAAAAAATTCTTAAACCCTGGATCACTCCAGGCTTACTGCGGTGCATACGTAATCGTGATTCTATGCATTGGAAGCTAAAACTCACACCTGATAATGAAACCCTATCCATCACTTACAAACGATACAGAAATTTCTGTACAATACTCCTAAAAAAAGTTAAAAGGAAATATGATTCACAGGAACTAAACAAGGCGACAAACAATCCTAAAAAACTATGGGATACTATAAAAAACATAACTAATATGACTAAAACTGAAAATACTTCCACTGATTTAATTTCTAACTCACTCTCACCTACTCAGTGTTGCACTAATGTTAACCAATATTTCGTCAGCGTTGGAAAGAACCTTGCAGACAAAATTCCTGGAAACCGGACACAACTGGGTATGGCACCGACAGTTACCTGTGACAAGTCATTTGTGCTTGAACAAACAGACCCGGAAGAAGTCGTATCGACTATAAACTCACTGAGAGTCACTGCTGCTACTGGATGGGACGGAATATCTTCTTCTTTTTTGAGAAGATATGCGCGGACTCTTGCCCCTGTGCTCACTTATTTGTTTAACCTTTGCTTCCAGTCAGCTATCTTCCCTAATTCTTTTAAAACTGCAATAATTCATCCTATCTTTAAGGGAGGGGATGGGGCCGTACCTAGTAACTACCGACCCATAGCTGTTTTAAGTGCACTGTCTAAGGTACTTGAACGTCTACTGAAAAAGAGACTCGTACACTATCTTGAGCATTTTAAATTATTATCACCACAGCAGGCTTTCGCTCAAATAAATCTACTTGTGACGCAGTTAATGACTTAGTGAACCATATAGTTGGTAGTCTAAACAACAGGAAAAAGGTTCTAACAATTTTCCTCGATCTTAAGAAAGCCTTTGATACGGTTTCCATCCCCACCCTTTTGAATAAATTGGAAAAGCTAGGTGTCAGAGGGCTTCCACTTGAACTCTTCAGAAGTTACCTCACTAATCGTAAACAATTCGTTGTTATAGGTGACCACAGGAGCGCGGAGCTCCCTATCGAGTATGGAGTCCCACAGGGCAGTGTGTTAGGCCCATTACTTTTCCTAGTATTTATTAACGATCTCTGCAACCTCGTTATTCCGAATTCTAAAATCGTATGTTTCGCAGATGACACCGCATTAACATTCACTGCAGACTCGTGGTTGGACCTACAAACATTGGCACAACATGGTTTTAGCAGTGCGTTAAACTGGCTCGACTCACACTCTCTAACACTTAATACTACAAAAACCTGTTTCATTCACTTTTCTGTGAGCACTGCTTCTCAACCAACAACTCTCTTCACCATAAAAGCTCACTCTTGTTCTACGCAAGACAATATAAACTGTCAATGTCCTACTTTCACACCAATTGATCAGATTAAATATCTCAGAATTGTGTTAGATAAAAATCTCAACTTCAAATCACATATTAACGCTCTTGCAGGACGTGTCTGGAAACTAATTTATATTTTTAAAAACTTACGAAACGTTGCTAACCCTTCAATCATCCGTAATGTGTATTTCGCACTATGCCAGTCAATCCTCACCTATTGTATCACCTGCTGGGGAGGCGCTGCTAAAACCATATTGAAGCCCCTTGAGACTGCTCACAGAGCTATATTGAAGGTTTCCACCTTTCGGCCGATTCTGTTTCCGACCAATGAGTTATACAAAGCGTGCGATGTACTTAATGTACGGCAAAATTCTTCTCTCTCTTTTTATTCTTCTCACCGTGCTACTTCAACATCGTAATACACCATATGTAGAACTGACTAAACGTCGCAAAGATCTAATCTGTAACACTCCACCTGCACACACCGCATTTATAAAAAAAATCAACATCTACCTTGGTCCATCTTTGTATAACAAAATCAACTCACATTTACCAGTCTACGGCTCGTCTTTTTTCAATTGTAAAAAGTCTGTCCGTTCATTCTTAACAAACCTAAACTATGACGAAACCGAAATCTTCCTAACAAAATGACATCATTCACTAATTACACCCTCAGATACACTCACACGCACGTACGCTCACACATCCGCACGAACACACACATATACTTACACAAAAATAAACACGCACACACACTCACAAATACACGAAACCCAATCACACGTACTTACACGAAACACCCGCACACTTAGTTGCTTGCTACAATTTTGTTTATATAAGTTTACTTTCTTTATTATTTTTTTTCTTTTATCATTGTAGATTTATTCTTGCATAACAGTCAGTTAATTATTATCACTTTTGTCAATCTGCACATGTAACACGTCCCAGACCCAATTATTATCTAGGGATCGAAACTGTGTCTCCTAAACACAGGCTATTTTGTAGCCTAGCTAGGAGGACAGAGCTTCACCCACCGTATTGTAGAATACAATTCTGTGTTACCTGTTGTTACAATTAATGTAAAATCTGGAAAACTGTAAATCTACAATATTTTTATTTGAATAAATATTATTATTATTATACTGAAGCGATCGAAAAAACATTTCCAATGTTAAAAGATGCATAGGCTTATTTGCTACGTACTTATTACAAGATTATTTATAAAAGAGTCAAGGTGTAACTACAGCCTAGTTTGTGTCATTCACGTCAGTCATCACTTTTAGAAATCTTAAAGGAATTCGGGTTAAGAAGATACGATTCGCAAATATTTTTCTTTTTAAACGAATCTAAAATCGTTTGATCTAAATACTCATTAATCACATACGCACAACTTATATCGTTAGTTGCGTATGCCATGGGGGCGGTTAGCTGACGTATGGCACCGGTAGCTGCGAATGTCGCTGCAGGACTTGCGAGGGTGACGGCGCGTGCGCAGTCACGGCGCGCAGCAGCACCAGCTGAGAGCGCAGCGCACGCGCCGGAGGCACGTAACTGCGCGCGCGCTCGATACGCGCCAGCGCGGCTTCTACGAGCCCGCGTGAGTACTGCACCGAGTGTGGCACACGACCTAACAGAGTCCGCACGCACGCGTCCACCTTCTCTGGCCACGAAGCTGCATATTTCAGTGTTCCTTCCAGGTCTGCAACGTCGTCGTCGTCACCCACCAACAACTTATATATATGTTTGATAATTCCATTTTCAAGTTGTTCTTTTGTCTTGTATTCGTGATTCGTATTTGTGATATTTTGTTCAATCACAGTTTGAACCTCGTCCGGTGCACATCCAAGGCAATATACAGTACCGGTTAAACCTAAGAAATTGAAATGAACTTCAAAGTTTTGTCAATAATAAATACATTAGAAACACGTACGTTAACTAATACTGCTCACCATGATCCTCAAGTATAGCTGCCATTTCCAACGCCACCAGAACACCACTTTCATAACCCAATAAATAGAAAATATTTTTCAATCCAGTCTTTTTCAGCAGCACCTTAAGATATAAGAATGTAAGGTTATGTAAGTTATCTTGTAGTCGGTACACATCGAATTTTCAGAATTCATCATCATCATCATTTCAGCCGAAAGACGTCCACTGCTGGACATAGGCCTCCCCCAAGTGTCGCCACATTGGCCGGTCCCGCGCGACTCGCATCCAGCGGATTCCCGCAACCTTCACCAGGTCATCGGTCCACCTAGTGGGAAGCCTTCCAATGCAACGTCTTCCGGTTCGCGGTCACCTCTCCAGAACTTTTCGGCCCCATCGGCCATCCGTTCTGCGAGCAATGTGCCCTGCCCACTGCCACTTAAGTTTGGCACTTAAGTTTTCAGAATTAGTTAATTTTTATTCGTAAGTTCATACGTCAACGTATCTCTGTGCAGTCTCCCGCACGGTCTCCGTCGGGTGGTCGAGGCCCGGCTGCAGCACCAGCGCCGCCAGCTTAAGGCCCTCGCACAGCACGTGGAACCGCTCGTGGTGGCCCTCTATGCCCGGCACTATGCAGAGATACGTCTGTCTTCCGTCGAATTCATCTTCACGCTGAAATATTTTAAGACTTATTTGAAAACGATGAATAGTATTTTTAAACAGGTACACTACATAGGTCCGAAAAGCTTTATTCCGAAAGTCACAATTCCGAATTTCAAAATATCGATTTTCATAATTCCGAATGGTTCAAAATTCCGAATCTATCAGCTCTGATATATTATATTAATCCTATTTTCATAATTCCTAAATTTAAATATTCCGAACGTTCATAATTACTATTCTCAAAATACCAAATTTCAATAGTATATAAATGTAATAAGTCGGTATTGATAACAAAAACATTAAAAATACGAATCCATATTTTATTCCATTTTTTTTACATAAGTAATGGTAATTACGTGATAGGGGGATTATTATGGGAGCAAATTTTTCATTACTTTTGCAATAGGACGCACCGTTTTCAAGATATAAGCAAATTTAGAACCTGCAAAGACTCCAGGACGCGCCCTCGCTATGTGCGCATTTTACATTACACACCCACTTTCTGTCACAAATATCGTCGTCGCTCAGCCAGCTTTCGACTTACGCTCCTCATGCCAGCTAGCAAGACTATTGATTAATGTACAGGAAATCGCTACGTCCCCGTAGGGGAACGTGGCAAGCGGCCTCGGGGCTTTGCCCCCTTGCCGCGGTGGCTATACCGCGGTCTGATACTTCAGACCCGTCCTTCTGATAGCCTAATTCGGCTGTGGCTTGGTAGCGTGCGACTATGTGTCGCACGCTTGTGAATGGTTGCTATGAGTTTTCCAGTAGGCGCGCCTACAGCGCTGTGCTACAGCGCTGTTTTCTTCACGGCACTTCGGCGGTCTGTCCCCGCCAGGTGAGACCCCGAAGGGAGGCCCGGCGGAGGACGACCAGCGACGAAAGTGCCGACTCCGACGCACCTACGGAGGATGTAGTGGCTCCCACCCGCCCCGCTTCCAGAGCTAGCTGGTTACGTTACGGGTAAGGAGCCGGTATGTGTGTGTAGGCGGTATTGTGTTGTGTAAACCCCGCCTAATGCTAGCGAGGGACGCGAGCCCGCGGCGCTTCCCTGCGCGTGAGTCTACATGAGTGTAGAGAGATGCATGTGTGGTATTAGCTGTGCGCATCTGCCTATATTAACTTAGTACAGGACGCACAGCTGGGTGTGTGTTGTGCCTGTGGAGTCGTAAGTGTGTAGGTAAGCTGCGTGTAGCCTGGGAGAAACAGCTTACCCAGGCGTCAAGTCCGGTGGAGGGGGGTCAGCATCCGCTACCAGGTCGCGGGGGAGGCGCCTCGCGTCGGGGGGGCGCGCATGCCAGGGCGCGATGTGCTTGATGTGGGACCAAGCAGATGCGTCGGCACGCGCGAACATTCCCATCGCCAGGCGCCGGATGAAATCGTCCAGGCTCTCGAACCCGAGGTCCCGCTGGATGACGTTGTTCCTCACACAGCGAGGAGCACCAATTATGGTCCGCAACGCAAGGGACTGCTGCGCGCGGAGGATCTTCTTGTTTCCCTCGCTAGTGAGGGCGAACCAAGCGGGAGCGGCGTACGTCAGTATTGAGCGCACATAAGTTTTATATACGCTCAACTTGACGCGCACCGGGAGGCGGGATGAGAGCGCTGGGCGGAGCTGGGCGCGGGCGGCCCTGGTCCGGCCCGCGACCTGGCGGACGTGTGGCCCCATGGTGAGCCGACGGTCGATAGTCACACCCAGGTACTTGGCCCGGGGTGCCCACTCGACGTCGGCGCCTTGAAGATTCAGGCGCGGTGGGAGGGAGCGTGCGGCGCTGATGACCATTGCCTGCGTCTTACCCACGTTAACCGATAGCCGCCACTTTGACAGCCAGTCAGGGAGGAGATCGAGCGCGCGCTGCATTTTGACCGCCGCGTGCCCCGCGTTAAGCGAGGTAGCGATGTACGCGGCGTCGTCGGCATACAGCGCGAGCGTCACCTGTGGCGTAGTGGGGATGTCGTCGGTGTAACATGAGTAACACGCCGGCGACACGCAGCTGCCCTGCGGGACGCCCGCCAGCACCGGGCGGGCGCTGGAGAGCGCTCCCTCGACCACCACAAGAAAGCTCCTGTGGGACAGAAAAGATTGGACCACTCTTACCACGCGACGGGGCGCTCCAGAGGTGGCCAGCTTGTATACAAGGCCGTCATGCCATACACGGTCGAAGGCCTTCTCCATGTCGAGGAATACTGCGACAGAGTCCTCCTTCTTGTTCATTGCTGCTGTCAGAAGGTGCAGTACCCTCGACAGCTGGAGCGTCGTGCTATGTTCCGACCGAAACCCGAACTGTTCCGGTCGTGGCGTAATGTGCGGCTGGAGATGCCGCAGCAGGAGTGCTTCGAACACCTTGGAGGTGGTCGGCAGCAGTGTGACGGGTCGATAACTCTCCGGCTTCAGAATGTTTTTCCCCGCCTTGGGCAGCATTATGACGCGCCCTTCCTTCCACAAGGCGGGGAAGGTCCCGGTGCGCAGTATCGCCGTGTACAGGCGCGCCAGTGCCGCTACCATACGGAATGGCAGGTGGCGCAGCGCTGCGTTGGTGATACCGTCGGCACCAGGGGCCTTCCTAGGCCTCGTCCTCAGGATGGCGCGTCTGACTGCCCCAGGCGAGAAAAATATGGCATCTTCCTCGGGAGCTATCGGCGCGGCGAAATAGTCCCCAAGATGTTGCTCGACTGCTGCGACATTTTCAAAGTCTGTAGTCGGGTTCGGTTGGAACTGACGCTCCAGGTGCTCGGCGAAGACCTCCGCCCGGTCCTCCGCTCTGTACTTGAGCGCCCCTCCGCCATCCACTAGCGGGCGCACCGGAGCTGGGGTATTCGTGAGCTGGCGACAGAGTCGGTGGATGGACGGCCAGCTGCCGGCCGTCGACTCTATTCTGTCCTCCCAACTCTCGGCTTCTCTGTCTCTCATCTCGGCCTTGATCTTCTCTGTGAGATGGTTGAGTTTTCTTTTAAGGGTGGGGCATCTTAGTTGTTGCCACCGCTTGCGAAGGCGCCTCTTGTCGGCGATCATCCTCTGCAGGTACACAGGTAGAGGCGGCTGGTGCTGAGCTGCCGCGCTCTCCTGCTGTACAGTAGTCGCCGCTTCCAAGGCACTCTGTATGCAAGCGGTGACATCTACCGTCATCTGGTCGACGTCCGCGGAGGTGACGATGGGCCGAGACGGAGTGGTGGCCTCAATCTTTTCTGTAAAGTCCATCCAGTTGATTTTGCGACGTGGCGCTGCAGGCTTCAGTCGGGTCGGCATCCCCGAGAGGGCGACGAGAACAGGGTGGTGATCCGACTGCATCTCGTCGTCCAGTACTTGTTGTGTGATCTGGCAGTGTAGCCCTCGGTAGGCCACGATGTCCAGCACGTCCGGCATGTGAGCTTGGTTGTCCGGATAATGGGTGGGCGTCTCTGGGCCAGACACCGTGTAGCCGAAGGCTTCCGCGTCTGTGAAGAGCCGTCTTCCTCCCGCGTTGGTCGCGGCCGAGTTCCACGCTGGGTGCTTGCAGTTCAAGTCGCCAGCAAGGATCGTCGCGCCGCCGTTGGCTTCCAGAAGGGCCCTCAACTCTGATGTGTCCAGGTTGGTCGAGGGCGCCTTGTACACGGCGTAGATGGCGAGATCCTCGCCTGCAACGTGCAGCTGCACACCCAGCGCGTAGAACGAGCTAGGCGACGGCACGGGGAGCTGCTGGTGGACGACTCTTCGCCTCACTAGTACCGCCAGACCACGGTAGCGAGCGTTGGTTGCCGACCTTTCATCCTTCCTGTAAGCGATATACCCAGGGACTCGCAGCTTGTCTTCTTGTCCCAGGTGTGTCTCACTTATCAGCGCCACGTCTATGTCTTCAGATCTGAGGAGGCGACGGAGGGGGGCGACCTTACCCTTGAGGCCGCGGGCATTCCAATGGATCACCCTCAGCGGCCTAGCCATTATACAACTTGAGGAGGGAGGCCAGGCCGTCGAGGATAACCAAACCCGCATCTTGTCCCTGCCTTATGGCCTTGATTAGGTCCATTAACAGTTGGACGGCGCAGGCTGTGAACTCCTTTGTCGTTGTTACGCCAGCAGCTGGGCCAGCGCGTGCGGCCTGTTCGGGCCGCTGTTGTTGTTGTTGATGTTGTTGGTGGGCTGGGGGCCGCGCAGTGCCGGCGCCAGCTGGCAGCCCACCGCTCTTCTTGGGCTGCTGTTGCTGTGATGTTGGTGGCACAGCCTGCGCCTGGGACGAGGTAGGGTCGTCCCGGTGGGTGTCCTCCTTGGTTGCGGGGGGGGGGGGGGTTGGCTGTCTTGCCTTTCCCCCTCCGTTTCTTCCCCTTCCGCTTCCTCCGTCGCTTTGAGGAGGAGGGGGGGGGGGGCTTCTCCCCTGATGGTGGGCCCGTTGGCCACCGCCATTAGCGACGCGCCCTGGGCCTCGGTGGAGGCCACGTCTTGCTGCCTCTCGGCGACCTCTTGTGGTCGGCGTGGGACGGTCGTGGCGGCGACAGTGCTCGCTCGCCTGTTCCGAATTTCCGCCTGGAAGGTGGGGCAGCGCACGTTGTTAGCGGGGTGATCGCCCCCGCAATTGATGCAGGTCGCCGGCTCGTCGCGTGGGCGGGGGCAATCCCGCGCCGCGTGCCCCTCTCCACAGCGGACACAGGCGATTGGCCGGTGACAGTGATGCGACGAGTGCCTAAACTTTTGGCACCGGTGGCATTGGGCGGGCCCTCTTTTACCCCGCCAGGCCTCAATCTTAACACCCTTCATACACATAAAAGTGGTGGTGTCAAATATGGACCTGGCCTCCGGAGTCCTCTTTAGGACGGCGTGATATACGCAGCCGGGTCGTCCTGCGCGCGCCTTAATATGGCGCACGTACTCCGGCTCGTATCCCATGTCCCGGAGCTCCTCCTCAATCTCCTCCGGGGGGGTGTCTACCGGCAGCCCTGTGATGGCCACCTTCATGCTTCGCTCCGCTGGCAGCGAGTACGCGAACCACGAGGTGCCGTCCACCTTTTCTAGGTCCGTCAGGTAGCTCTGGACCATCCTAAATTCGGCCTCGCTCTCGGGCCAGAACCGAATCCCCTTGCCGAAAGGGCGGGCATTGGGGGGGTGGCCCAGCTTCTGCCTGATTGCCCTAAAGTGGGCGGCCCAACCCGGTAGCTTCTCCACTGTCAGCGGAGGATACTTCGGCCTTTTGGGTGGCTTCGGCTTGGGCTGAGAAGTGGCTGTCTTGTTTGACGCTCCTCCGTCGTCCACAGGGGCCGCCGGCTGAGCTGGGGAAGAATCAGCATGAGAGGCACTCACCCCGTGTTGTCTAGTCCTGGGTGAGGGCGTCGGCTGCGTCGGCGACGCGGTGGGCGTGCGCCTGACCGCCTCCGCGAAGGTGGGCGAGGCGGCACTGCCCTGGCTACGCGGCGGCGCGCGCTCGCGCTGCGGCCGCGGCGAGTCCGGGCAGTATCGCTTGGCCTCTTCTTCTTCGGCTTCATCGGTGCTGCGGCGCCGTCGCTGGGGACGCGGCTCCAGCTGGAATTCGTAGCCGAATCCCAGCGACGGCGTCGGTGATGCAGTAGGGGTGCGCCTCCCTGAGGCGCTCCGGCCGGAATCGACTGAGCCCCCGGACGCTATCGACATGCTCGAGCCGGCTCGAGACGAGCATGCCGACAGCGCCGCCGGCGAGTCGAAGGCTGAGGCGCGGGGTGGCGCCGGCGAGTTGGGTGCCTGCGGCGCCGAGGACGTCGGTCGGCCGCTAGGCGCCAGCTTGGGTAGTGGACGTCTGTCCCGTTCCGCCTGGGCAGGCCCGGCCAGCGAGCTGTGGCTGGGGCCAGTGGCGGTGCGCGGGGTAGGGGTGTCGCGGCTGGTGGAGGCCACCGCGGACGCAGCCCCGGGGGGCGCGATCGACGCGGCGGGCCGTGGATCAGCGGTGGCACGGGTAGTGGGGCGCGCTGTAGGGCGCACATAGGACGCCGATGGCGCCACGGGGCGAGCCGCGCTCGTGGAGGCTCGCGGCGTAGGCGCGGGTGCGCGCGCGGGAGGCGCGGAGTCGCGCATTGTACCGCGCGCAGTGGGTGCAGTGGCGCGTGCGTGTGGCGCGCGTCCGGCTATTGCAGCGGCGGGTTCCGGGGCCTGGATCGGCACCGGACGGAAAGCGGAGGGCCGCACGGCTACGGCATGCGGCAGGCTCGGCGAGGGCGCCGGCGCACCGCGCGCAGGCGCCGGCGTCGTCGACGAATCGGCCGCGGTTGCCGCCGCGCTTTTTCCGCCTTGGGACATCCTCTTCTTGCCCGACTTTTCCTTCTCTTCGCTCCGAGGAGAGGGGGGTCTGGCCAGCGTTGCACCAGTCGCTCCGTCGTCGAGAGACGGTAACGAAAGCGGCTGGTCCAACTCCGGATGAGGCTCCTGTTGGCTGGCGTCATCAACGTAGCCTAGAGAGCCACGGGCGCCAGGCTTCGGCATCTTCTGGTTAAAAAATTTCACGCTGGGAAGTGACTCCGCGACCGCAACGGTGAATTGGCACCGGGCAGCACCGGGGCGACTCCCCCCGTGCTCACACAGGTGCTGACGCACTTGTGTGAACACAGGGAAAGTGAACGTTGTGGCGGTCCGAGCGAAGAAGTTTTACTGCGTGTACCCCCAGGTGGAGGCACAATTTGCCGACAAAACTTTCCACTGCTAGTCGCTAGGTGTCGCTTCAAGCACTTGTAGACGACGAGCTGCGCGGATCACTGGCGATCCTACTATTGATTAATTCTAAAGGGATTTTGATTTATTCTAAGGGGCCGTCTCCACGAGCGAGAGCATCGCGGCGATATTATCGTCGTGCCACGTATTTCTACAACATATTTTTTTTGTCGTTTTAATTACTTTACGGGCGTCTAGTACTCATGAAATTAACAACTTTTACTATGGGACCGACTATAAAATCTCGAAAAAAATATCAGCTGCTGCCTACATTTTTTCGAGTTACGCGACCAATAATGTAATTGCTGATTTTTTTTCAAGATTTCATAGTCGGTCCTATTTTCATGAGTACTAAATACCTTTAAAGTAATTAAAACGACTACAAAATAGTGTTGTATACACTCTCTTAGGGGCCGTCTCCACGAGCGAGAGAATCGCGACGTAGAGAATGTATGGCATGACGATAATATCGCCGCGATTCTCTCGCTCGTGGAGACGGCCTCTACGTATCGGAATATCGTTTTGCGGACTAACGATCCATCGAACATTTGACTTTTCGGACATATTATTATGAAAATCAGACAACAAACATTTCGTATTTATGAATTTCGGAATCGTGTATTTTAGGATTTTAAATAATAGACATTATAATTTTTCGGAATTTTTGGGTGTTCCCATTTTTAACACGATGTGGCTGATAAAAAGATTAATACTTAGATATTGGCATGGATGACGATAACGATAACTAATAATTACAAGTTATTGATATAATTATAATACATCAAATAACATAACATAACTTCTGTAATTCCTGAAGGGTTTAACAGAGGTGTACGTAATAGTACACAGACATTTCGCCAGCTATGTTTAAGTCCCTTGGAGAGGGGACGAGCCTTTTGCCATCAACTGGGCACAAATCTAGACTCGGTGACTGCTATTGAGAAATTACAGCTGGAAAAACCCAACAACACTTTGCCCGACCTGGGACTTATGCACAACAGCCGCACTTGCAACAAATGAAGCGGTCAAATAAGCCTCAACAATCAGCAAGCAGATTAATAAAAAAATGCATACAAGGTGTAAACGGTCGCTTCACGAAGCCGTTAACCAAGCATTATGTAATAAGTAAGTTTACACAAAAATTATTGCTGGGAAACGACTTTTTTTGGGGTGAAAAATCGCACTCCAAACATTGTTTAAATTGATGGATGGATTGAATAGTACGGGGGTCGTGAAGGTGTTTAATTAAAGTAAAAATCTTTCATTAAAAACATGAATTTAAAAAACCGCCCAGTGCGTGTCGGACTCGCGCACGAAGGGTTCCGTACCAATTATTATAAAAAAATCACGTTTGTTGTATGGGAGCCCCCCTTAAATATTAATTTTATTCTGTTTTTAGTATTTGTTGTTATAGCGGCAACAGAAATACATCATCTGTGAAAATTTCAACTGTCTAGCTGTCACGGTTCATGAGATACAGCCTGGTGACAGACGGACAGACGGACAGACGGACAGACAGCGAAGTCTTAGTAATAGGGTTCCGTTTTTACCCTTTGGGTACGGAACCCTAAAAAGAACTTGTGAAAAAGTTGAAACTGTGACCCCCAAAATCTCCGTAACTTAAAGGTTCCTAGGTCCATACCTAGAACCAAAAAAATATTGCAATGACAGTGAGGACAAGTGCCTTTCGGCTTCGTTAAGGGTCTTTTTACACCCTTTATGTACCTATAATATATAAAATACGAATTAATAATATTATTATTATTTACCGAAACGGGATTAGTATTTGTAGGCATGCATACTATTTCTGAAGTCGCCAATAGTTCGTCTGTATCCACGTATGATATGAATGTCGCTATGCCTTTAACATCTTCAAATGCGTTTTCGGTTTTATCCAAATTCAGTATTCTGTTGGTCAAAGAAACCCGTTAATTTCATTTAGTTTGCGAGATTTTTTATAGTAGATATATAATACCTATAAAAAACTTACGTTTCAACTGTTAGCAGTAGTATCTCTTGTTCTGTAAACTCAACATTATGGTAAATTCTCAAATGACTAGCAACCAACAGTAATTTATCATCTTGAATTCCAAGTTCTTCTAGAGTAGTCGTTTTTGGCGTTTTCGTTGTCAAACTTACATCTGGGAACCAAATATAAATCACAAAACTGAACTATCAACTATCATTAAACTGTTACGGTACTTTTTTTATTTTGATTTTTAATTTAGATCTTGACCTAATTTTGTGCTTTATTAAAATGTTATATCTAAACCAGAGAGGCGATCTGTACCACAGTACCTTCCTAATACAGACACCTTTCTTAATCTAAGATTGTGCATAATGTAACCAGCGCCTGTAATTCCTGATGTCGAGAAAATAAGATTTTATGATTATGATTATGTTTCTTCATACTAGCCTAGTTAATCTGTAATTTCTGTCGTACAATAAACATTAATAAATGAATATTACTGACCAGCCAATTCAGCAAGTTGCTTCAGCAAATCGGGTTGTCGCTTAGGTGTTCTCTGTACAAGTACCAAGGTGTCCACACCGCAGAGTGCACGCTCCACCGCGTCGCTTGTGTCAGCAGGTCTCGACTCCTGATAAATTTCAATTAGATTGTTATTTGTTGTTGTGTCCAGTTATTTGTCGTTTTTTTTTACTTTTCGTTTTGTTTACTCAAATAATACCTAAAAGACATCATCATCTGCCTAGCCTTTTTCCCAAGTTTTTATTGGGGTCGGCTTCCAGTCTAACCGGATGCAGCTGAATACCAGTATTTTACATGGAGTGACTGCCTATCTGACCTCCACAACCCAGTTAGTATTGGGTAATACGATACCTCTTGGTAAGACTTTTTGGGCCACTCACTATATACCTTTAACGACTGTCAAAGATCACAAATGACAGCCGGGACCAACTGCTTAACGTGCTTTCCGAGGCACGGAGGAAACTCGGTATGTAATGGGTGTTCACCCATCTACAGACCAACCTAGGCAAGCACGGCTTAACCTAAAGAACGACCCGAGCGGCTGTTATTATTTAGCCACGAGCTCCTCATATAATATAATAACTAATGTTAGGTAAAAAATAAGTCCTCACAGAACTTTACCACGCATTCGAATAGGTTCAACTCGACACACATCCTAGGAAATTCAGCTAAAATCATTTGATCGTGCATAACTTACGTCGCTCGTTCTTATTTCAAGGATGAATCACCTAAAATGTAACATTATTATTAACACTAAAAAGGGAATATTTACCATGTTTACTATTTGTTGTGAGTTCCCGATATTTCGGCGCTGTTGCAAGCACCATTGTCGCGGATAAACTGAAGTTATCTAAATATACCGTTTCTAGTGTTAACGATCACATACACACACTGAATTTAATTACAGAATGGCACAAGGCTCTGAACCAGGCCCTTTTTATTTAATACTGTCAAACTATAACCCCTGAATCTAAAATCTGTCTGATATTAAGTTTATAATAAATATAGTATTTGCGAAACTTTCAAAACGGCACTTTTTCTAAATCAATGAAGAACATTTTTATAATGTACTAGCACTTCGGCCGCGACTTCGTCCGCAAAAATTGTGATAGCTCTGGCAATTTGCATGATATCAAAATAATCTATAGCCTATGTTACTCGATAAAAATGTAACTTTCTAATGGTCAAAGATTTTTAAAAATCGGTTTAGTAGTTCTTGAGATATTATATTAATTTAGATTACGTACATTCTTCAGTTGAGGCAGAGTTATCTGTTAAAGCATCAGTCCCACCGTTGGCTCCAGTTAATTCGGCGCAACTCGTAGATAATAAGATTTTAGCTATAAGTATTTTATCAGGCGTTTATTTCACTGTCCTTGCGTTCATTTTCAATGTCAAATCAAATAAATCAAAGTTGGCTCACTGCGTGCTACACACTGAGTTTTTTAATTCCCTAAATTCCTGCGAAGTTCCTTCAGTTTTTATACATGGTCCTTCGAGCCGGATAATATATTATTCACATATCAGCAAAATGGAATAAGCTGAATTGGATATTTTGGATATTTTATGTTGAAAGAGTGCTGGAGTGACGAGGTGAAAACACGTGCTTGGAAGAACAGTGATTTGGACAATAAGTGATATAAAACAGGAAGTGTTTATGCATTATAATATTAGTCAAATTCACCCAACACTCAGTAATATTAAAACAGGTAAAATAAAATAGGTATAGGAATTAAGTATTTAATAATAAGGTTAGTAACACATTTATATTACATTAACAAAGTTATTTACTCATTTTATTCTTCAGTGTGTACATATTTACAAGGAATTAATTACAGAGCATTAGGTTAAATCAGATTTGTATATAATCATAGTTAACGCGTACTTAAAATACAGTACAGTAGTGTTATTGTTAACCTACATTAGTTAGCTATTTAGTTTTCAATATACAAATATTATTTTCTAATTTAAACCTTTAAAATTAATTGTTGCTTTGTAAACCCTTTTAAAAAGTTTAATTGTATAATTACAGGTCAACGACACTCACTTTCACAATGACTGATATTAAAGATCTAAAAAAGAAGCGAAGCACTTATAAAGGAAGACTAACAGTATTTGGAACCTATTTAAGTAATTTAAAGGATGCAGATATAACCCCCTTTCAGGTAATGGAGTTGCAATTGCGAGTTACTAAATTAGAGGATCTTTATAATGAATTTAACGAGGTTCAATTGAAAATAGAATGCATGTGTGAAGATCTTGATATTGAGACACTCGAAAGAACCACAGTTGAATCTCAATATTATGGGTTGCTAGCTCAAGCTAAAATTATGTTAACAAACTTTTCAAAATCTGAACAAGATGAAGTAAAATCGAATTGCAGTAGTAGTAAGCGTCAGTTCGTCAAGTTACCTACAATCCAATTACCCAAATTCACAGGATCATATGATAACTGGCTCGAATTCCGCGATACCTTCGCAAGTCTCATACATGGCAATGACGAAATAGACGAGATTAATAAATTTCATTACCTGAGATCATCGTTAGAAGGATCTGCTGCTATCGTGATCCAGTCAATTGAGTTTTCTGCTCAAAACTATAATGTGGCATGGGAGCTTCTTTGTGAACGATTCGATAATGAACGGTTATTGATTGAAAATCACGTTACAGCGTTGTTCAATATCGAGTCAATCACTAAGGAGTCCTCAACTGCATTAAAAGGTATTGTTGACAATGTAAACAAAAATATCAGAGCGTTAAAAACATTAGGCGAACCTGTTCATAGTTGGGACACATTACTTATCTATATAATTCGACAAAAATTTGATCCTAAAACGTTTCGAGAATGGGAGGAATTCAAAGGGCGCATCGATAAATCTAGACGAATCACTTTTGATCAGCTGATTGAATTTATGCGCAATCGCGCCGACTTAATAGAAACACTGGAAAAGTCACGTCATTCAACAACCAATGTAAAACAAAACACTAAAATAAAAGCCTTTGTTACGACAGAAAACACTAGTAGTTCTTCATCACATAGTTGTCCAAAATGTAAAGGCGATCACAACCTCAATTCATGTCCACAGTTTCTATCATTAAGCGTCAACGATAGAATGTCGTTACTGCCGAGCTATAAGGTATGTTATAATTGTTTACGTCACGGTCACTATCCCAATAATTGCAAGAAATCAGGGTGTAAAATATGTAAACGCAAGCACCACACGCTTATTCATAACACAGATTTCAAACCAAAACCTGTTTCAAGCAAATCAGCTGATGGTACGACCGATGAGGCTAAGGTTGAGTCATCCTCTACTGCCGACGCAAACAATAGTCACGTTGCGCTCTCAGCTAATATCTCTGCGCAAGCGCATTCGCATACGAGCGGCACAGGCGACATCCTGTTGTCAACTGCGTTAGTTAGGTGCTACGATGTCAATAATAAAGAACACATCGTTCGAGCTCTTCTTGATTCCGGGAGTTCGTCGTGTTTAATAACAGAGAATTTATTTAACAAGTTAAATCTGCCTCATTTCAACACAGATAAATCTATACAAGGCATAAATAAGTCCATAACGCTTGTGGAAAAAATGTGTCGTGTGCACATTAAATCGTTGCATGAATCGTACGCTAATGATTTAATATGTTTTGTCTTGCCCACAATAACTGATAACGTTCCCGCTAGACAGGTACATGTGAATATACCCTCAAATATTCACTTAGCGGATCCGTATTTCCACACACCCGCTTCTATTGATATTATTATAGGAGCAGACGTATTTTGGAGTTTATTAGGATCTAATAAGATTTTACTAGGTGATGGGAAACCAACACTTTATCAAACTAGACTTGGTTGGCTAGTTTGCGGCCCAATTAACGGCGGCTTTAGTAAAATTTCATCTCAATTTTCATCAATTAAATGTAATTTTACAAATATTACCAATCAGTATGAAAGTTCTTCCAGTTCGATTGAGTTAGATGACATCCGAAACCAACTAACGCGTTTCTGGCAGCTCGAGGAAGTTTGTCATGAGTCATCGACTTATTCAGCTGAGGAGAAGATGTGTGAAGAACACTTTATAAAAAACACAACGCGCTTAGCAGATGGCCGCTTTAGCGTTAAATTACCGTTAAAGGAATCTTCGAATAGTTTAGGCGATTCATATTATCGTGCAAAACGATGTTTTCTGTCACTGGAGCGCAGAAATCTCAGCCAACCCTCACTCGATAAAATGTATAAGGGTTTTATGACTGAGTACATTTCTTTAGGCCATATGTCAGAGTGTAATATTCATGAAGATCAGCTGTCATATTTTATTCCTCATCACGGTGTACTGCGCGAGAGCAGTAGTACAACTAAATTACGGGTAGTATTTAATGCTAGTGCACCCACTACCTCTGGTATTTCTTTAAATACAATACAGATGGTGGGGCCTACCGTCCAGGACGATCTGACTACAATTATTCTTAGGTTTAGAATGCATAAGTACGTCCTCTCTGCTGACGTGGAGAAAATGTACAGGCAGGTGTCTGTACATTCGTCAGATAGGCACCTGCAGCAAATTATTTGGCGTGATGATGCTTCTAGTACTCTCAAGGTTTATCAGTTGCATACAGTTACCTATGGTACGGCTAGTGCACCGTTTCTCGCTACTAGGTGCCTCAAACAGGTCGGTCTTGAATGTCAGGATCAAAAGGTCGCTGATGTTATCCTTCATGATTTTTACGTGGATGACCTTTTGACTGGTGCGGACGCGTTTGAGGAGGCTCAAATGTTGCGTCATAAGGTGACGGATGCTCTGGCTTCGAGTTGCATGCCTTTAAGGAAGTGGAAATCTAACGAACCCAGTTTGATTTCAGAACCATCTGGCGAGTCTTATTTAGATTTCCACAAGGAAAGTGATGTCGTCGATAAGACACTTGGTCTTAGTTGGCGTACTGACACAGATGATCTGTGTTTTCCTATAAATGTTCCTGAATGCATAGAAAATACTAAGCGTGGCATGTTAGCAGTAATCGCGCGAATTTTCGATCCTCTGGGTTTGTTAGCACCGTGTGTCGTGAGCATGAAGATGTTGCTTCAGAAACTTTGGCTGGACGGCATAAAGTGGGATGACCAGCTATCACCTGAAGTTGGAGCAACATGGGCGAATATAATTAAAGCCTTACCGTGCCTTCATAATTTACGAGTTTCACGTCGTGTGGTCTGTGACGCATACAAACAGGTGGAATTTCATATTTTCACCGACGCTTCGGAGCGAGCTTACGGCGCTTGTTTGTATGTTCGCAGCATCAACGAGCAGGGAGACGTCGACGTGCGATTATTAATCGCTAAAAGTCGCGTAACTCCTATTAAACCACTGACAATACCGAGACTTGAGCTCTGTGCTGCTGTACTTGGGGCACGTTTATATCAAAAGGTTGCCAATTCCCTTCACATTACACCAGTTAGTGTAGTTTTTTGGACTGATTCCATGATAGTGCTGGGTTGGTTAAAAATGTTGCCTATTAAATTAAATACTTTTGTTCGCAACCGTGTTGCCGAAGTACTAGAATTATCCGGTGCTAGCACTTGGAGACATGTGTCGACGCACGACAATCCAGCTGATTTAATAACCCGCGGAGCGGAACCTGCCGCTATGCAATCACTGGATTTGTGGTGGTTCGGTCCATGGTTCTTGAAGTGTGACAGTACTACATGGCCACCCCCTGCTATAAATCCAGGAATCTTACCAGAGATTAAATCTAATATTTTAGTTAATTTAGCTCAAGATCGTCATGCTAACGAAGATTTATCTTATTTATCTTTCATCGAATTTAATCGTTTTTCCAATCTTAATAGATTACATCGTTCTGTTTGTTACGTTTTTCGTTTTATTAATGCATGTAGAAAGTGTTCACCAAATACATCGTATTTAAACTCTCAAGAATTACAATATTCATTAAACTTTATTATTATTCAGTCGCAAAAAGAGTCTTTTCCTGAATATAATTTACTATTACATAATAAAAAATTATCACATAAAAATAAATTATTAAGCTTAAACGTGTTTCTAGATGAACATAAAATTATTCGTGTAGGTGGTAGATTAAAGAATTCCGACTACTCGTTTGAAAAGAAACACCCAATATTATTACAGTCCACTCATCATTTTGTGAAACTTTTATTTAAATTTGAGCATATCAGGTTAATGCACGCAGGTCCTCAGTTATTATTAAGTACAATTAGAGAAACTTACTGGCCACTTGCTGGTCGCAATTTAGCCAGAGCCTGTTTTCGACAATGCGTTCGATGTCAGCGCCTAAAGCCACAGCCAGTTGTCCCTCAGATGGGTAATCTTCCATTAAATAGACTCTCACCAGCCGATTTTCCTTTTCAAAGCGTAGGAGTTGACTACGCAGGCCCGATAATCTCGTCTAGTCGTCAAGGTCGTGGATGTAGATTAGTTAAGGTATACATCGTTATTTTCGTATGCTTCACTACAAAGGCCATACATTTGGAGTTGGTGGGTGACTTGACGAGCAGTAATTACATACAGGCTTTACGTCGGTTCATGTCTCGAAGAGGAAAACCTCTCAACATTTACTCCGATAACGGAACATCGTTTGTAGGAGCCTATAATGAGATTTCTGATTTTTTGAAACGCAATTGTGACTCCTTATCTGATAGTGCAGCTCAGGAGGGTATTCAATTTCATTTTATACCTGCTTACGCTCCACATTTTGGCGGTCTTTGGGAGGCGGGTGTCAAATCGACCAAATTCCATTTGTTCCGAGTGTTGGGCAATTGTCATCTTACATACGAGGAGCTTAACTCTGTTTTGGTTCAAATTGAAGGCATTTTAAATTCTCGACCGCTCACACCATTATCGGCGAATCCAGAAGACCTGTTGCCTCTCACTCCAGGTCACTTTTTAATTGGACGACCTCTCACGTCGCTGCCTGCAAAGGATATCCGGGACCACTCCACTCATCACCTGACGCGCCATCAACGTATTGAGCAGCTACGGCAGCACTTTTGGTCGAGATGGAGCAAGGAGTATGTCTCCGAGCTTCAGCAGCGTGTGAAGTGGCGCACGGGCAATGACAGCCTGAACCTGGATTCCCTCGTTGTCATTAAAGAGGATAACCAGCCACCGTTAAAGTGGAGGTTGGGCCGCGTTGTTGGTCTTCATCCTGGCACAGATGGCATAAGCAGAGTTGCCGACATCAGGACCTCAACTGGGACTATCAGAAGGGCATTCTCCAAGATTTGCCCGCTATTGGAAGATAACAACTGTTGAAAGGCGAGCTTCCAACGGCCGGGGGCATGTTAAAGCATCAGTCCCACCGTTGGCTCCAGTTAATTCGGCGCAACTCGTAGATAATAAGATTTTAGCTATAAGTATTTTATCAGGCGTTTATTTCACTGTCCTTGCGTTCATTTTCAATGTCAAATCAAATAAATCAAAGTTGGCTCACTGCGTGCTACACACTGAGTTTTTTAATTCCCTAAATTCCTGCGAAGTTCCTTCAGTTTTTATACAATTAGCAATTTAGCTGGTAATTTATTTTGAACACGAGAAAGACACGTTGGTTTTCCAAGCATAGTCTCGCCAACATTTATTACCGCAAAGCATCTAAAAGTAAAGACACAAATTAATTCTAAATAAACAAACGAAAAATTATAATTTTACGAACAAATAATACTGTTACCTTAAATCTGGGCAAAGTCTTCTCGAAACTGCATCGAGGTGAACAAATAAAGTTTCTTGATACATTTGATGATCATTACTTGTGACATATATGCCCTGAATAGTACCCAATTTAGTAGCATCCTTGAGTAATTCTACTATACCAGTTTCATTGTTAAAGTTTTGAGACGATATTTGGATTTGTACACCGATCTTCTGCCATACCCTAAAAGATTAATTATGTAAATACTTAGTTAGGTTAAATTATTTGTTATCACTGCAAAAAACGAATAAAACTACTTTTTACACGACTGCCCAAAAAATGGAGTGTTATTAGGTTTATAGGTTAGCTTATAATTAGCGATATTGAATTAAGTAATTGGTTTACCGTTATTTAAACAGAAACTTTGCAGTTGTATGTATTTTGCTATGAACATGTAATTTCCTCGCACCACGAGCTACCAATTTGTCGACCATCTGGAGTCCAAAACTATTTTCACTCAATATTACAACTTGGGTGTGGTTAGAATTGCAAGATATTCTGAAAGAAAAATAATAAAATTGTGAATAGCTAACTTACTGCAGAATTTGTGATGTTAATAATACGAAACATGAAAATAAAATCTTGGCTCTATAAAGTAGCAAAACAAAAAAATCTCTCTTCACCTAGGCTGTGCTTGCGTTGAATGGCCTTCCATCTTCAGCAGTACTCTGCCACGGTGCCTGCTGGCCGCGAGCAGTCGGAAGGCGCGTGCGGCGTCGTGCGGCGCATACGACACGCGCGACAGAGGACGCACGTACCCGCGGGCAATGCCCTCGCTCAACATCGCCTGTATTTCCTGTGAATTCAAGTTAATGTTTTGCTGTCAACAGGTCCATGATTTATAAAGAACTGCCCAGTCTCAGGATTTTAAAAGTTTCGCAGTCTGTTATTTTTCTGCTTCGCGCTAATCTGCCGTCAACGGCAATAAATATCGTCAATGTCATAGTCCTTCTTTGTGCCTCTTGTTTCGCTGGATAGGCAGAGGCTGAAATAAAGTAGGAGCACCTTGCCCTACTTACATAGGTTGCAAAAAAAAGGAGAATGTGGACATTTACATATCTGAATAAAATTTATTCGAGAGACCTAACAATTTTTTCAATACACTTCCTTGAAAACTGGTCCATAACGCACTACGATTAGATGCAACATGCAATGTATTTCACACGCGTGCGGGTTTTTCCATTTTCCCGCACGTGTGCGGGAATGAAAATTGTCACAGATACTTAGTCCAAATTGGTTCAATGACTATAGTCTGTGGTGAATGTTTTTTTTTATTTCGGCGCTGATTTCATGATTGTTTATTAAAGCGCTAAGCGTCTTTACGGCATAAATATTTTTTGAATATTCAAATTGTGTTTATAAATAGAATTACATAGATAAACATGATTATTAAAAACTAATAGTTACTTTTATAAACAAATTAACATTTATTTGTGTTCTAAATTCAAAAATAAAAAATAAAACTATTTTTATATTAGGCTGTTTAGCGGCTTCATACCTTTGCTTCTCCTTCAACCTCGTGAAAGTAAAGCGCGGAATAAAAGAAAATTAAAATCATAGTTTCATAGTAATTCATAACAAAAATATTTTTCGTTCTTATAATTTATTTCTTCAAAAGTGTTTTTAAAAACGTCGTTTGATACACGTGGACATTTGTTATTGCAGTTCTCGGCTCAAAAACACCCTCGCCTACGGCTCGGGAGTTAATTCCGCCTCGGATGCAATAACAAACTTTCTCCACTTGTATCAAAATGTACTATTGAAATCGCTTCGCTCGCTCTTGCAGCTTCCTTTCTCAAGAATCTTAACTTTGTCTAAAAGTCAACCAAGTTACACCTCTGTGAAGGATCCAAACAATTCTAACCTGACCAAAGCAGGTTACAATAAATTTTCGTGCTACTTCTTTTTCAAGCTTGTCTTTTTCTGGAACATGACTATGGAAAATGTATGTGTGGTGCCAATATGGTGTGGTGTGGTGGTGTGTGGTGTCGCTCGTGATACAGTTTCATACTAGTACTAGGGGATAGGGCGAATCAGACTATAGACAACCAGACCATCTTTTTATTGTACCATTTCACATCCAACGATCTGTCTATTTTGCGTTTATTATTGAGTTACTGTATGGTTGTCTCAAATTTGTGAATGAATATTATTATTATTATTTGTGAATAAATATTTTTGAACTGCCCCCCCCCCCCCCCCCCCCCCTTGGCTCAAAAGCAAGTGACGCCCTGGATTCAGTTCGTTATTTTACTGTTATATTAAACTGCATGTTTTGTATTTACCATAATATGATCATCTAGATAGATCTATGGTGTCCAATTTTTTGTCGTAAAAAATTCATGAGCGACCTCTAAGTTCGGACATCATCATCGGACTGCCAAGTCCATAGGTCTCAAGTTCGAACCCAAGAGACGCAACTCTGTTTTTTATGATTCTTGTGCGTATTGTATAATTATGACTTGCTACGGTAAAGGAAAAACATTGTGAGGAAACCAGCATGCCTGAGAGACATTTCTCAACTGCATGTACAGCCAAGACAGATGGGCGTCATATAAAAATCTGACACCAGGTTAAGCACCAACCACATGATAAAAAATTGAGTAGACACTGACAGAAGAAACGTAAGGTCTCTCTCTGACTCACAAAATGAAATAGAATGATTGATCTTGTTTGCTTATGCTGTTTAACTCCTAGGAATTTACTAGAAAAGGCCGTTTATCTTTCCTTCCAGTTCCCTTACTTTGTGCTTCTGTTGGCCAATTCTTAAGGAAACCACACCTAAGAAGTCATTCTTGAGTAGACTAACAAGTTTTGTATATTGTATAAGAGCTGTATACTCTATTCATATATCTACTCTACCTCTGCCTATAAAATTAAATTAAAACATTGTCTTTCAGAGAATAGAACAACGCCATAGATGTGAGGCCGAACTTCGTGCCAGGATTGAACAGTTGGAGAAGAGACAGACACAAGATGATGCAGTGCTGTGTGTTGTCAATCGCTACTGGAATCTACTCAATGAGGACATCAGAGTACTTCTGCAGCGCTTTGATGCAGAGACGGCAGATGAGTCAGAAAATAAAAGTAAGTGGTGGAAATAATCTCTATTTCTCATTAAGGTGACACTAGTCGACATTTTTTCCATAGAAATTTCGGGAGGGTATTACTCCACTTTTTGACACTGTACATCCATAGTTAAAAATGATATTGTTTTATCTCATTAGTAATTTTGTCTGAGTGGAAACAGAATGGTAAAATAAAAAGCCATTAAAAACTTACGAGGCTACCAAAGATTCGTTTTATTGCCAACTAGTGGACGTCACGCGGTTTCACCCGCGTAGTTCCCGTTCCCGTGGGAGTACGGGAATGAAATATAGCCTATAGCACTCACGAACAATGTAGCTTTCTACCAGTGAAACAATTTTTAAAATTGGTTCATTACTTCCGGAGATTACCCCCTACATACAAACTTACAAACAAATGTTACCTCTTTATAATATAGAAGATAGATTATTTATTGCCAATTTGAACGCAACTTTGGGCGTAAATCTATACTTATATAATATAATATATAATCTATACTAATATTATAAAGAGGTAACATTTGTTTGTAAGTTTGTATGTAGGGGGTAATCTCCGGAAGTGATGAACCAATTTTAAAAATTGTTTCACTGGTAGAAAGCTACATTATTAGTGAGTGTTATAGGCTATATTTTCATTCCCGTACTCCCACGGGAAACGGAACTACGCGGGTTGAAACCGCGAGACGTCAGCTAGTCTATACTAATATTATAAAGAGGTAACATTTGTTTGTAAGTTTGTATGTAGGAGGTAATCTCCGGAAGTAATGAACCCATTTCAATAATTCTTTCACCATTAGAAAGCTACATTCACCCTGAGTGACATAGGGCTATATTTTATCCCCGTACTCCCACGGGAACGGGAACTACGCGGGTGAAACCGCGTGACGTCCGCTAGTTAGTAATAAAAGAAGTGTCAAATTTCCAAAACAGTTTGTACCGACAAAGCACAACTATTGAAAAATTCAATAAATTTTATTTGTAATTGATTTTATAGTGGTATTTTTATAAAACTCGATTTTCCAAAGTCCTTTTCGTACTTTTTACGAAATTATCGTGCATCTCACTGAACTCACTCTGTCGGGCACGATGCCAGGTGAGACAGCGTGCTTTTTGGCCACGCTCACTAATGAGTTCGAGCCTGCGACTTGTCAACTATTACTACATTCACTACACTGCCTATTGCAGTCTACTAATGGTTGGTCGCTTCCCTTCCAAGTTGTCCTACTACACCCTGAACTCCGCCTCACACATCCAGTCTGGCCACTTTTTTGCACACTCTGTTTTCCGAAATGCTGTCTTTACTACCCGCATGCAGTTTTGGACCTACCTAGAGAGATTTTTGAGTAACCTTTTAGAATACAGTATACATATAACAATCAGGGGCAGTACTTTCATTCAAGCCTAAAAGCTTGGTTTTCCATAAAACAACAACAACAACATCATTTATTTTAGGCTACAATGGCCGGAGAAGCCCTTATAGCTTACTACTACTCTTTATGATGTTAGGGGTTTCTGTAGTCTGCTTGCCATAAGGGGTTGCCGTATTGTGGACCCCTAGGCACACCACTGATAAGAATATGAGGTTGTACTTTAAGCCGCTTTTCTAATTATTAGGAATGTTTTGGCTTTGTTTCGTATTCCAGATTGCCATCAACAACATAAACGTAAACACTTATTTTTGTTACTCTTATTTTGGTTGCTTGGTTGAGCCAAGTACAATATGAGTGGGGTTTGGGTTTCACAGGAAACAAGCATTTGAGTGATTGGCTCCTCACGGAGCCAATGTAACCAAACAGATGCAGCATTATGTATAAAATGATCTTACTTCAAACTTTGAGTACCTAATTTTCTCACGTATGAGGATATCAATGTGAAAATTATTGTAAATTACGAATTGTTTACTTCCAAATACCAGGTCAAGGTCTTCCTAATCTGTCGTCAAGTCTTGTGTTGACATGACAGTTAATTAATTTTATAAAATACCAAAAAAAAAGGTCATTGTTTTAATTTTTTTTTATTTAGACTGAATTGTCCAAGTCTTGGGTAAAGGCCTCCCCCATTCCTTCCACTTTTCTCGGTGTTGAAAGCCATCCAAGACGTTAAGTTACTTAAAATTAATTATTATTATTGTCTGTACGATAATTAGGCCCAGGCCTAAGTTACAAAGAGTCCTAGGAAATGCCCGACCCTCACCAGTTCCTAGAGTGAAGAATGAAGAAATGGCGGAAAAAAACTCCCAGCAACACTTCTATATAGAAGAAAGGCACTTGTTCTCCCCATCATTGCGATCTTTTTTTTTGTTCTAGACCATACCTGGGATGGGAACCGTCTAGTTACGGATATATTGGTGCCCAAAGTTCCAACTTTTTCACATGTTTTTTTTTATACATGTTTTTTTTTAATACATGTTTTTAATGTAAGAACTTTACTTTAAACACCTCCACGACCCCCACACTATTCAATTCATCCACCAGCACAATGATTTGAGTGCTTTACATTGAGTTTTCCTAGTAATATTTTTTTCGTAAGGTTACTTAGTTTGATGTACAGAATGCTTGGTTAACAGCTTCATGAAGTCTGTTTATACCCTTTATGTTAGTCAGGGGTTCAAGCTCCTTACGAAGCAACTATTCAAATATCATCATTATCATTCATCATTTCAGCCGAAAGACGTCCACTGCTGGAGATAGGCCTCCCCCAAGTGTCGCCACATACTACTACTATAGACCGGCACCGTGCGACTCGCATCCAGCGGATTCCCGCAACCTTCACCAGGTCATCGGTCCACCTAGTGGGAGGCCTTCCAACGCAACGTCTTCCGGTTCGCAGTCGCCACTCCAGAAATTTTCGGCCCCATCGGCCATCCGTTCTGCGAGCAATGTGACCTATTCAAATATGGTACTATCTAATTAGGTCTCGTGTCATTGTCCATAGATGAAAACGAGGCAACAACTTCGTTCTTGATGCAGCTGTCGACCTGGGACAAGGAGGAATTAGACGCTCAGTTTGCCAACCGTGTTCAAGTGAGCAAGCGAGCGGTCGCCAAGGTGTTGCAAGCGTTCGACAGGCTGCAGCAGAGGAATGACAAGATCTGGCGAGCCATCAAGGGAGAGAGTGAGGGTAAGCTGTATGGTTAGTTAAGTTAAATGTTTAAATAAAATAAATAAATTCATTTGATTCAGATATCACAAGATCCATCTACATATGTACTTAGTACATTCATAATAGATAATAGGATAGATGACAAAAAAAAGACATACAATTAACGAACCACCAGATTTAGCAAAATGTAACGGCAAAAAAATCACTTTTGATTGCCAAAATTAATCCCCATTTTATCGTAAAATTAGAACCAATAATTTATTTATGACCACCAGAAATTGAACTGTTATGCTCTTGCATCCGAGTCGAGGGAGACCCGGTCGACGGAGCTACTCCTGAATCTATATATATAAAAGAAAAGTCCACTCACTGACTGACTGACCACTCATCACGAAATCTCGGAAACTGCTGGGCCGTGAGGTCTAGAATTTGGCACAAGCACTCTCTATGGGGTGCAGGCGCGCACTAAGAAAGGATTTTTTTAAATTCGCACCCCAAGGGGTTGAAAAGGGGTCTCAAAGTTTGTATGAAAGTCCTATGTTTTTAAAGTTAGAGACGTGAATGTGGGCCTGAATGTTCCTTTCAGCTTCTTGGTGCACACTAAGGTTTAAGGTTTTATGAAATTCGGCCCTTAAGGGTATAAATAAGGGTGTTTAATGTTTGTATGAAAAAAGTGGAAAGATCCAAATTGAATCTTACAGCAACGCGTTATTGCATACTTTACATTGAAATTAGAATTCGGAAGCCTAAAAAGATCCATATTGAATTTTACGACAGCGAGTTAATGCATATTTTACATTGAAATAAGAATTTGGAAGTTCCTTGAGGTTTATCTTCAGTTTTTTAAATGCGAATTTGTAGGTGGCCAGTATGTTTCAGAAATATGCAGGCGTCTGCTGAAAGGTAATGAAATGAGGTTCTATAACGTTCTAAAGTTTTTATGCCAATTTCTAGGTGGCCAGTATTTTTCGTCTGCTGAAAGGTAAGAAAAAACGTTTCAAAAAACGAACTAATGAATCAATCACAGACAGATCACAGACCGGTTACCTAAGCGATACACATTCAAACTAATTTCTGTTCTGCAATATTTTGCTATTACCTACTACTAATTTGCTTTGAAATATTTGTCATCATCGTTGTTTGGTTTGTCTTCGTTATGGTTCAAACTATTTCATGCCGTGGCGTTTCTGTACAATCAAAATATTTAGAAAAAAAAATAGGGGTGTTAAAGGATCACTAACAGAATCCATTTCTACTATATTTCATTTTTTTGTCTGTAGGTATATCTGTGCAGTCTTTTGTTACAGCATCATGTGTAAATATAAAACCTATGTGGTTAGATTTAATGCACACATATTGGCCATAACTTAGAGAAGGTTTTAGTTTTTGTTGCATTGTAATGGGTGCTTTCTATCAAATGATATAAATGAACTTACACGCAGCGACATCTATTCAACCAAAATGGTACTAATGACTAAACACAAAGAACAAGTTAACTTTTAAATCAAGTGACCGTCTTTAAAAAAAGGTTATGATAGCAAAAGGTACTCTCAATTTAGTCTATATGACGCTGCTTTAAAAATCTACATAGCCAATATAGTGTGCGTTAGACCGCTTTCCATGAATTATATTTTATCAATTTAACTTCGGAGTCGATAGATGGCGTTGTAAATTTCACTCTATTTTCTGAATCGCATTGTTAAGATTTTTCGTGAAAGAATGACTCTCGCCCGAGTCAGTTGCCTCAGATTTGGTGTTATGCCCACAAAACAAATTCAGGAGGTTCTCAACGACCCCCCGACGACGCCCCGGGCGTCCGGCCACCGTAGGCGCGGGCCTGTGGACGGTGGGCTATGGGCTAGCTCACCGTCTGTCCGTCTCATGACGCCAGGCCGTGTCGGCGGCGCGTTCGTTGTTTCACGCGCGCCTCTAAGAGAGTCCGCAAAAAGGAAGGGGTCCGTAAGGATCGATGCCTGCCGGGGTTGCGGGACTGGGGCGATGAAGGAACATGGATGGGTTTTAGTCAGTAAAAGTCTGACACTCCCTCCTGCTCCGCCCAGAGCGGGAGGAGTTATTTGATGATTTCCCATCCGAAAAAAAAATAAAAAAAATAAAAAGGAGGTTCTCAATTCAATGCGTATATTTTTTTATGTAGAACCATGCATCACTTTTTACAGGTAGGTACTTAGTTCCGGTATGCATGATATTTTTTTTTGTGAAAAGCGTATAATTATCTTAAAGTTGGTCCTATTTAAAATTGAAAAATCGTGTTTGGGCTCATTTCATGTACCTTAATGAGAACTTTACCTAGCTGGAGTATGACAGTCATCGAAGGTCTGACGATGGAGACAGAAGGCAGTTGCAAAGGGTCCGCAAGAGTTTACAGCAGCTATGTCGTGTTTCGGCTCATTTCATGGACCTTGATGAGAACTTTAGACCTGGCTGGAGTATGACTGTCATCCATGGTCTAACAATGGAGACAGAAGGCAGTTGCAAGAGGTCCTAAACAGTTTTCAGCAGCTATGTTGTTATTGGCTTCAGTTCATGCACCTTATAGTAAGAACTTAAGACCTGCCTGGAGTATGACTGTCATCAACGGTCTAACGATCGAGACGAATGGCAGTTGCAAGAGGTCCTGAATAGTTTACAGCAGCTTTATTGTGTTTGAACTCATTTTATGCACCTTGATGAAAACTTTCGACCGAGCTAGGGAAAGACTATCTTCGAGTGTCTAAGGATGAAAACGTAAGGCTGTTGAGGGAAGCCCCTAATTAGAAAAACATAGTAGAATATTTTAGCGATGAATGCAAATATTTCTGAGAAATTAAATTGTTACCCACTTGAATTTATACTTATTGTAAAGGAGAAGAGTTTGTTTGTGTGGTTGGTTGAACGCGCTAATTTGAGGAACTACTGGTTGGAGTTAAAAACATATTTTAGTGTTGGAAAGCCATTGTATAAGATGCCGATAAATAAGATCAATGAAAAATGTTGCAAATACAAGGAAAAATTATTGCTTTTGAGAGCTTCCGTTGCGTGCGCTGCGTAAACGGTTAGCGTAAACGGTAAAAGTTACTCAACAATCATGCATCTATGACGGGATTGTTCCTCTTAAAAAGTTCGCGATTGCACATTGGTTGACTCACGCACTCTCTAACCCTCTCTCTCTCTGTCTTATGTAACGCAGACGAAGTTGCGCGGGTCAGCTAGTGGGTATATATATATATATATATATATTATGCTTATAATAAAAAAAAAAACATAATTCGCTACCTTCTATTTCAGAGCCTATCTGACCGAGATAAAGCTGAAAAATATCTGTTTAACTTTTCAGCATATACATTACAGAATATTGAGTAACTACAGTAGATACGAGTATATACCTACTATCTTAGCGCTATAAATAAATACGTGGCGAAAAAGAGCGAGGTCATGGCATCGATAGAACCAACCTCAACATTGATGATAGCCAAACGAAAACTCATTTCACATAATAGCTAACAGGTGTGCTATATTGCACAGTACCGCGAAATTGTTTAGTTTACAATGTTTTTATGCGAAAGTAATATGAAGAAAAAACCAGTTTAATTTGTGCATGCTTGGAATATTTTAGAGGAGGCGTGCGGTCGATGGCCGTACCGATGCCGGCCGCGAGTCTCGCTGCGCACACGCCGCGCGCCGCGGACGCGCCCGCGCACCCCGCCGGCCGCACTGCATACAGGTACCTTATCTTATCAAGTGCACACTCAACATACGGATACCATCTGGCTACACGCGCCAACAATCACATTGCACGCTTTTATTGCCAACCTTCATACACTTTTTGACGGTTTAGCTTATCTTAATCACAAGTTTAACTTTACCCAGAATTTGTTGTGCAAGACACGACAGTAATATTTTAAAGATTCCATTTTTATTCATATTTTCAAAGAGTGTTCAGTTTTATGTGGCAACCCTAACAACTACTTGCGTTACGTTCAAATTATAACAGCGCATAATCTGTCTTCATTCTTCGGTTCATTTCGAATTTTCAGAATTCTTGTGGTTTATAAAAAAATAACAACGAAGGGTATGGTGGGGTCGAATGAGCGAGCGAAGCGAGCGAATAGTGAACCTTCTAACCTAATCTATCCGTGTCGGGGTGCCCCAAATCGGCCTAGGCAAAACTAGTTTGTCATCATCCACCTCATTAAAATTTGGTGTTTAATTTACTAAATTTGGTTCATAACTATACTTAAAATGTCACTTACGGGACATCTTCCGTGATTAATAAACAAACAACCCAACAACAACAAACAACAATTGAATAGACAATAATCACGGAAGATATCCCGTTAGTGAAATTTTAAGTATTGTGTAGCATCTTTCAAGCTGGAAGTCGATATCGCTAACGATACTTTAAATATTTCAGAATCCGCCCCCGCCCCTATATTGGATGATGTCATCCGTGCGACAAACGAGGAGGTGACAGTTGAGAACCGGCGGCTGCAAGCCCTATGTACGACTTTACATGAGAGCCATCACGCTATGACCCTGAGAGTGGCTCAGCTGCAAGATGCCGTCAACAGCCGCGACACGGAGAACGCTGAGCTCAAGAACCAGATCGATGACCTGCAGTATGAGTTGATGAAGGTTTGTAGGACTTTTTATCGAACGAACTAGCTTTGGCGTACGTACCAAGGAGTTGGAAGTAGCCAATGTTCAGTTAGCAGCTACTCATTAGTGTCCCTAACCAAAGGGTAAAAATGAGACCCTATATTACTAAGACTCTACTGTCCGTCTGTATGTCTGTCACCAGGCTGTATCTCATGTACTGTGATAGCTAGACAGTTGAAAGGAGAATGGCGAGGTTGGACCCACGTAATTTAAAAATCAACGGAGCGCCGTTCACGGTCTAGTTTATATTAATTGTAGTAAAGAGTTTATCAGAGTTCTATATAAAAAATATTGAGTAACTAGATGATGGGAATTAAAAGTTACGAATGATTTTAATTTATATAAAAATAAGTTATCATGCAGTTTCCGAACGCAAAGTTTGACATCTACCTTTTAAAACTGAGAAAAGTGAAAATTCATCTGTGGACATAGTCTGTGGATCATTCTATTGTTTGTTTGTGTTCAACGGCTACGTGGAATACGGATAAAAGCTATTTTATGCCATTCTACTACTAAATAATAACCAATAAGTCCGTGCCTTAAGTTAGGTTATAATCTTCTACCTTTCATATCTTTTTTCTCCCAACTTCTATAACCTACTTTCCATTTGCTTTTTTGTTAGTCTTAGGTCGTTCTTTAACTATTCATAAGTTTCCACAATATACGCTACCCATATCACTGGGTTCCGAATTACATGTAATCTCGCCATTCTCCTTTTCACAGATGATGTATTTTTGTTGCCACTACAACAACACATAATAAAAATAAATAAAAAAATACAGGGGGCAACCCTCCTACTAGGCAGAATCGCACTTGGCCATTTTTTTTCTACTTAGCTTAAACACGAAGGGCCTTTAAAAGTTGCCAATTGTAAGAACTTCATAAAGAACATTAAGCCTTGAATCTTCAGATAGAGGTAAATGCATGTATTTGCAATGCCCAATGCAATTGAGTTTGATGGATCTGAGCACCGAGGTTACCGACGTAGCCCGAAGAATTGCCAAACTTAAGTGTGTTTCCGGCTTTAGTGGCAGTGGGCAGGGCACATTGTTCGCAGAACAGATGGCCGATGGGGCCGTAAAGTTCTGGAGTGGTGACCGCGTACCGGAAGACGTTACGTTGGAAGGCCTCCCACTGGGTGGACCGATGACCTGGTGAAGGTTGCGGGAATCCGCTGGTTGCGATTGGCACGGTACCGGGACATGTGGCGACACTTGGGGGAGGCCTATGTCCAGCAATGGACGTCTTTCGGCTGAAATGATGATGATGATGATGACCTGAGCACCTGCGTTTACCGCCAGCATCTTTGTGCGGGTTTATCCAATGACGTCCTGAATGGCGCAGCGGTAGTGAGTCTGCTTACGTCCTTACTGCCCCGGGCTCGAATCCCGGTAGGGGCAAATTTTTGTGTGATGGCATGGTCATTTGTTTCCGAGTCGTGGATGTTTATAGTCATAATAAGTATGTGTTTACAAGGAAAAATCTATGTGGGTAGTATAATTATCATATCAATTGTCTGGTGTCCACGACACAAGCCTCCTTGCTTAGTGTGACACTAAATGGCGGTGTGTGTCCAGCGATTTTTATTTATTTGTAACAGTTTGCTCACGATGTTCTACTCCACCGTGTTCATGAAACAAATCTCCGCAATTTCACACAAAATTTTCAATCTTAACCAACAGGTGCGATCCCGTAACGACAAGCTCGAAAATCATCTCGCAGAAGCCATTGAGAAGCTAAAAAGCTACCATCAGTCGGGAGCCACGACGGTCCCCACAGTGCCTACATCCGGCGCCAGCTCCACGCCGCACACGACGGCTGCGGCCGCCAAGCTAGAGGACGTGGCGGCCGAGCTGGAGGAGCAGCGGGAGCTTGCCAACAACCGGTTGGCTGAGCTCGACCGGCTGCACCGACAGCATCGGGACACGCTGAAGGAGGTTGAGAAGCTGAAGATGGATGTGAGTACACTCAAGGCCCTAGCAGACCGGGATGGCATGGCAAGGGATTCAAATTTTTAGTAATGGACATTCAAATGTATTGATATAGAAAAGGCTTGTCAATCATCTGCCTAGCCTTTTCACAAGTTTTTTTATTGGGGTCGGCTTCCAGTCTAACCGGATGCAGCTGAATACCAGTATTTTACATGGAGCGACTGCCTATCTGACCTCCACAACCCAGTTAGTACTGGGTAATACGATACCCCTTGGTAAGACTGGTTGTCAGACTTTTTGGGCCACTGACTACATGTAACGACTGTCAAAGATCACAAATGACAGCCGGGACCAACTGCTTAACGTGCTTTCCGAGGCACGGAGGAAACTCGGTATGTAATGGGTGGCGACCCGAGCGGCTGTTATTATTTAGCTACGAGCTCGTAGAAAAGGCTTGTCAATGTCAACTAAAAAAATCGAATTAGTCCGTCAATTAGATTATCAAAAAATATTTGACCTGTGGGTCTAAAATGGCCGCTTTAGCAGAATCCACGCAGAATATTAGTATGAATCACGTTAAAAACCCAAAATTCTTAAAATGGACAATGATTTTAGTAATAAAGTCTATTTTAAGAATTACCAATTTTTAACGTGATTCATATTACGATTCTGTTAAAGCGGCCATTTTAGACCCCCTGTATTTTTTCTTTTGTTACTTAAACTTAAATTGACGAAGATACGACGATTTTAAAATCTCAATACGTCACGTCGTGGAATAATTTTTAGTGCGTTCTGACGTCACGAGGCCCCACTCCCGAGTTTTGATGCGTTTTATCTTTGTCAATGTTCATTGATTTACAAAAACAAGAAATACGTGTCCATTATTTTCCAATAGTCGACTAAATAGATTTGCAATTTATTGATGGTGTAAACAAGCATAATACGACATAAATTGCTATGCTTTAAAATGATGCTGTGGCAGCGAAAGGGGTTTCATTGCACGGCATTGTGAGACGCGCCACGGCCGTATTTCTATATCAATACGTTTGAATGTCCATTGGCAAAAAATGTAATCCTACGCCATGCCGCCGTAGGCAGACAATTTTAAAGATTCTGAACAAATAAAAATCAGAACCTTTATAATTTCATTGTTTATTTTTATTAGGTATCCTAACTAACCAGTCTTTCAAAGTCCTTACTTGTTTTGAATCAGAAGGTCTTTTGTGGAATATACTGGCAACGCCGTGAGGGGACGCTCTAGAAAGACATACACTGACCTTATTGGTGAGGTTTTTCAGAAAGGTCAGGAGCGTAGTACTAGCAACGCGCCTGCATGTATGACCAAATGTATGAACGTGGATGAGGCAAAAGAAGTCTGTAAGAATCGTAGCAAGTGGCGTTCTGTGTTTCTGCCTACCCCCAGGGGAAAAGGGTGTGACATTTGATGACCACAAGAGGCTAACTCATCAGCATAGTGAGAATACAATAATCTGTATGATCCTAAAATGTTGATCACTTTTAGGATATCTATTTTTTGACATTCAAAAGTGCCGTAATGGTCTAATGGGGTGGCGAAGACAAAGTAAATCTCAGATGGCGCCACCAATTTTTGCGTTGGTTTCAATCTGACCAATGAGGTTAAGCTATTTTGAAATATAAAATGACATTACCACATTTTCAACCAATGACGATGTTTGGGTACCAACTATGCTAGCGCCATTAGTTCCACAGTTAGCTTCCCCATTGAAATAAATGCTTTGATAATTTCTTCGTGGATGCTTCATTTTTGGAGTCAACAAGAACGTATAATAAAAAGGACAAGATTCTAAATACGATCAAGTTTCCTTGGCCGACTGTACAACCCACTTCTTAACTAATTAAACCTTTTCCCCAGATCCGCCAACTGCCAGAATCAGTGATAGTAGAAACAACGGAGTACAAATGTCTTCAGAGTCAGTTCTCTGTTCTGTACAACGAGTCCATGCAGATGAAGACGGCTCTAGACGAGACGAGGCTACAACTGCAAAACGCTAAGAACTTGCACATGAGACAGATTGAGATGATGGAGTTTAGTAAATCATTGTTTTTATTATTTTTAACCGACTTCCAAAAGGAGGAGGTTATCAATTCGTATGATTTTTTTTTTTATAGTGAAAGCTTCTTTAGGCGCGTTGACCACTTTTTGGGTGAAGGAAAAACATTGAACTCATCGTCACTTGTCGTGAGGTCACGCTTCGTAGCACTCGTAGGCGATCCGCTACGGCGTAGCACCACATAGGCATGCGCGGGGCATAACCAGTGCTACGAGTGGGGCGGGCCCTGTGTACTTTTTGTTTTCACTTCTATCGGCAGTCCCCAAAGACTGCCCCGATTGTTTTTTTTTGTATGTATGTTCAGCGATATCTTCGCCAACTGTGAACTGATTTTGATAGTTCTTTTTTTGTTTGGAAGAATATTATTTCGCGATATTCTGATTTTCGGAGATATACAAGGGAACTCTTCAATAATAGGCAAATTGGTCGTGATTGCTGCAATCGCTTGGTTGTTTATTGTTTATACAACATCATGACGTAACATCACGCCCTAGTCGGTGGCTAAAAAACTGAATCAAACAAACAAAAGTCACCGAATTCTGAAGCTAAAGTTATTTTTCACTTTTTTTTGTTTTTCTTTTTGTTTTTTTTTTTTTTGAAGTCGTTTTATTTTGTGCAAAAAAGTTTTTTTATTTATTTTTCCATTATTAGTGGTTCCCAAACAAGGTACATTATTAACAATACATGTCATGGTACTTAATAGGCTTATCTCCAATAAATGAAACTTATTAAATTGTAATATTCAACTGCCTCCGTGCCTGGAAGCCAACCCCAATGTAGTTTGGAAAATGCTGCTAGGCAGTCGACTCAGCATTAATGATGATGAATTCTATATCTCTAGTACCTATGTACCATCAGCTCGGACGAAATCTTACCATGTTTTAAACAAAATCCCGTGGACATGATGCCCACATCTGTTTACCACCCGTATTGTATTTTTTTTGTTCGACCCTTTTTTTCATCTCAAACTCAAACTCAAAGCATTTATTTCAATTAGACCATTACGGCACTTTTGAAAGTCAAAAATACAAAAAAGAAAATCAAAGCTACAGTCCCAGTCACAAGGCATAATAACTTGAGAAAGTACTGTAGTTGCCCATTCCCTAGCGTAGATCTCTATGGAGAAGAATGGGCAAGAAACTCCATGGACACTCTTTTAAAATCAAAATATTGTTACAAAATCTTGGTTACATCATTAATTTTGAGATTATACATATATGTGAGAACGATGTAGAAAGACGTGCACACTAAGAGCATCCAGAGTGAAAGATTAGATTAAAAATGTATGAATAAAGTAATAAAATGAACCCTGGCAGCTAAGAGATGACCAGTCCCAACTGACAGCGCCCGTTCACAGACATGACGCATGTACCGGCGCCATTCAACTCAACCATATTGACGACCCGAATGGCGTAGCGGTAGTGAGGCTGCCTTACGTTCTTAGGGTCCCGGGTTCGAATCCCGGTAGGAGCAAATGTTTGTGTGATGAGCACGGCCATTTGTTTCCGAGTAATGGATGTTTATATGTATAATAAGTATGTATTTACAAACAAAAAGTATCTATGTAGTATTTCAACTATCTGGTGTCCACGACACAAGCCTCGTTGCTTAGTGTGGCACTAGGTGGCGCTGTGTGTACTGTCCAGCAATATTTATTTATTTATTTATATTGAAGGGAACTAAATGACCCGACACACCCGCCACCATCAGCGAGACATTTAAGTGAGCATGACATTCTCTCAGTCACCAAGGCATATTCAAGTCAATGAAAGATAAATAAATGTAAATGGTGGCTGAACAGTACAAGTACTCACACATGTGCTATGCAATAATATAATACTAAGAACTGGAATCTATACAATGCAAGTATATTTTTACAATCTTCTGCAGCTTCCACAATACATTAACATGGGAATCAATTCTTCATCTTCTTCTTTACGTGTCGATGGACTCAAATAATGCCCGACCAGTACAAACAATTAGTTTGCCCCCCCACCTATGGTTGTGGAGCAGGACCAGCATTTAGCCAAGCATTTTTATCATCAATGTAATCCCCCAACTTATAATATGCTTGCCTAGATAGTGTGCGTTTTATACAAGATTTAAATTTCGTCTCATTCAGTTGCAGAATGTGGGGAGGTATTTTATTGTAACATTTCAAACAGTACCCCATGAAAGATGAATCCACTTTAGCAAGCCTGAAACCTGGCTGAACTAGTTGGTCCCTATTTCTAGTGTTATAGTGGTGTCTGTCCCCTCTCTTACTGAATAAATGCCGATTTTTTCTAACGTACATGATGTTTTCATAGATGTATTGACAAGGTACTGTCATGATATTAATTTCCTTAAACAGTTCTCTTAGAGAATCGCGTCTACGTAATTCATAAATGGCTCTGATGGCTCTTTTCTGCAGAATAAATATAGACTCGATGTCTGCAGCCCGTCCCCATAGTAAAATACCGTATGACATAATACTATGAAAATAACTAAAATAGACCAGCCTCGCGGTATCAACATCAGTAAATTGACGGATTTTTCTAACAGCATATGCTGCTGAGCTTAGCCGTCCTGTAAGAGATGTTAGATGAGGACCCCATTGTAACCTTGAGTCGAGCGTGATTCCCAAGAAAACCGTTTTATCGACAGATTCTAGTATCTCTTGATTCAATATTATGTCACAATCACTACTTTTGACATTTGGTAGAGCAAATCTAATGCATTTAGTTTTTTTCCCATTTAGTACTAAATCATTAGCGGTAAACCAATCGTGGACCTGCAGTAGGGCGTTATTTACGTCATCAAGATTAGTGGCACGTCTGTTTATTTTAAATATTAAAGAAGTATCGTCAGCAAACAACACCATATGCGGATGGTTGTTAAATAGATGGGGTAGGTCATTAATATATACTAAAAAGAGGAAGGGACCCAATATCGAACCTTGTGGTACACCCATTTTTACTTTTAAACCCATTGAGTTGACTCCATTTATTTGTACCTGCTGCTGTCTATCATTCAAATACGATTTTATTAAACTGAGCGCAAGTTTACCTAAACCGTAATGCTGAAGTTTCAAGATCAGGGTTTCGTGATTTACGCAATCAAATGCCTTCGAAAGGTCACAAAAGATTCCTATGGCATCTTGTGCCTCTTCCCACGCAGTAAATATGTGTTTTAATAAAGTGACACCGGCGTCAGTTGTACAACGTCCTTTGGTGAAACCATACTGTTGCTCGTGTAATATTTTATTAGTGTTAAAATGGTTAAGCATTTGATTGAGCATTATCTTTTCAAACATTGTAACAAAAAATTCGTATACGGCGAACTGTCATTTTACTGTCATTGACCTCGATTTGAAAACACTTAAAATCTATATAAATATGAATATGTATGCTTATTCTTATAGTAAATAATGAATTATGATTATTACTTACCTTGTTTTTGCTGTTTCTAAGACCATATTTCATTTTATAACAGTCAAATTCACATTTTCAATTGTTCACTGCATGTTGACAAAAAAATCGTTCGACGAAAATTTTGTTGGCTCACAAAATAATTTTGGTTCATTGTTCTACCTAAGTATCTTGCTACAAAGTAGCATTATACAATAATAAGGTAATAGACATTCACTTCACAACGTTTTCAAGCACTTATCTAAACAAAAACATAATAAATCACTCGAGTGGCACTCAATGTTTACCTGCACTGACGTTTCAACGACTGACGCGCTTCTATATTTTTTTTTTAAAGTTGCCCGTTATAAGTTACTAGTGTTTGGCATCGTTCGAATCGACTACTGTCAGGCACCAGAGGTAAAAATTGCCTAACGATTTAGAACCGTATGTAAAGTAAAAATAAGGTTTGAATTTGCTGATACGAGGTGGGACGTTTTCGTCCCGGCGGGACTCAACGGAGTTTTCCGATCGGTTGGAATTCCACCCGGTCGGGACTTTAGAGGTACTTGCTAATTAAATTATTATTAAATTTGTCTAGATTGCTGGGTGTTATTTGTCTAGTTTGTATCTGAATTCTTTGTAATTGTCTATTGTACGCGAAAGTAACCGTCTGACCACTATGATCTGAAGGCAGGTAATTTACGATGGATTTATTTATGTAATCGCAGCAACAAAAAATATTATCGATACATGTAGCAGTATTTGTCGTAATTCGAGTTGGTTCTGAAAACACATTTGACAAGTTAAATGATTTAAAGAGACTTAAGAATCTACTGCTATTCACATTATTCTCTATGATATTGACATTAAAGTCACCACAGATAATTATTGGTTTATTACCAGTTACAAGTTTTGCCAAAGCATCTTCCATTACTGACTCAAAGATAGAATAGTTCAGGTAATTAGGGGGTCTGTAGAGTAGAGTAGAGTAGGGACTCCATTTTCCGCACTTAGACTCTCATTCGGTCCGTTGTGCGTAGGTGTCCTGGCTAAGTTAGCCAGCCTAGCTCCGTCCAGAAGCACAGAAGTTTCCTGGGATCATCACAGGCTTCGCGGAGCGACCTCACCGTTCCGAGGATTTGTTTGCGTTGGGTAGCCACGGCCTCGCATTCCAGGATGACGTGGGCAGCTGATTCTTCGGCGTCAAAGCAGCCCCTGCAGAGTGGGCTGTCCGTGGCGCCTATGTTAAAGAGATGTTTGTTGAGGGGGCAATGGCCCGTTATTGTCCCTATAATTATTCTGAGGTTATTTCTGCTTAAGCTGAGCAGTCGTTTTGTTAGTCGTGGATGTAGACTTGGCATCGCCATTTTTGACTGCCTACAGTCTGTAGACCTTGACCATTTGTTGTTATGAAGTTCAGTTGATCTCTGGCGAATCCACGCACGGAATTGTGAGAAAGGTAGGGGAAGGAGTGGGTACGGGCCTAGCACTGCCATCTCGGAACCTCTCTTAGCAAGTTCGTCTGCGGCGTCATTGCCTAGAGAACCACTGTGCCCCTTAATCCACTGGAGGGTTATTCTGTTAGACAGCGATATACTCTCCATGGCGAGGTGACATTCAAATATTAATTTACTGTTGGTTTGTTTGTTTTCTAGGGCTTTAAGCACAGCTAGGCTGTCAGATACGAATCTGATTGCGTATTTGTGAATCCCCAGACGCTTTACGGCTGTTGCAGCTTGTGTTAGGGCGACACACTCGCATTGGAAAATCGAGCTGTGTTCGCCTAGTGGTAGGTGAAAGTTAATGTTGAGGTCAAGGGAGTGTACGCCAGCCCCTGAGCCGTTTTGAGTTTTAGAGCCATCTGTGTATATGCGTACTTCATTGACTCCTGACTGATCCCTTAATTCCTCTGTTGTTTGTATGCTATAACTTTTGTTGAACATAGGCTTATTATGTGTCCTATCACACGGGGCAGCGATGAGAGGTTGATACTCAATCGCCCGGTCCAGGATGCCTGCGTGGGGACTGGTGTGGTTCTTTCCCCATATGCCCAAGTGCACAAGCCTGATAGCTGCTAGTGCTGCCTCCTGCTGTATGTACAATTCAAGGGGAGTTAATTGTAGGGCTATCTCCATTGCCGCAGTTGGGGTTGTCCTCATACAGCCCGTGATAGCGGAACAGGCCAGCCTTTGGAACCGCTGAAGCCTAGAGACGGTAGTCGAGAGTTCAGTTCTCGTCCACCAAACCAAGGCGCCATAAGTCAGCATTGGTCTGATCACCGCTGTGTAAAGCCACAGCGTGATCTTTGGAGAGAGCCCCCACGTTTTTCCTAACATTTTTTTGCATTGGTACAGTGCGATTGTGCTTTTGTTAAGTTTGTAGTCAAGATGCCTATTCCAGAGCAATTTGTTATCGAGGATCACTCCTAAGTACTTGACTTCTTCCTTAAGTGTTAGTTCCGTGTTAAATAGTTTAGGAAGTTTGTGTGGTCCAAGGACTCTTTTGTTTGTAAACATTATTAGTTCTGTTTTAGTGGGGTTAACTGATAGTTCGTGTTTTGTACACCAATTCTCGATTATTTTGAAGGCTTTCCTCATGAGGTCACATAAGACTCCTTCAAATTTCCCCGTAATTAGAATTGCTATGTCATCTGCATAACCCACCGAGTACAGACTGCTAGCATTGAGCTCTGTAATGAGCTCATTTACTACTAGGTTCCACAGTAGTGGTGACAGCACCCCACCCTGTGGGCAGCCCCTACTAACGATACCTCGTGTGGTGGTGTTAACAGTAAATTGAATAGCGCGGTATTTTAACATGTTGTGAATCCATTGTATAAGCGTTGGCGCCACACCGTGCACAACTAGTGCTTGGCTAATGCTGGTGAAGTTGGTTTTGTCAAAAGCACCCTCTATGTCTATGAAGGCGCCCAGCGTTGGGTTTTTGGTTTTTAGAGCGTTTCCTATGCGTGTGACCACGCAGTGGAGAGCGGATTCAGTTGACTTGCCTTCGCAGTAGGCGTGTTGGTTAGGGTGTAAAGGTTTAAGTAGCGAGATTTGATTCCTAATCCTTCTGTCTCCCAGCCTCTCCAGTGTCTTCAAAAAGAACGAGGTGAGGCTGATGGGTCTGAAGGACTTGGGTTGAGTATAATCGCTCCTACCTGGTTTTGGAATAAAGATTATTTTTACTTCGCGCCATTTCAAAGGGATGTAGCGGTGAGCCAGACAGGCACGGAAAATCTTAACAAGATATTCAGCTAGCGTGTCACCGCTCCATCTGAGCAGAGCCGGAAAGATACCATCCAACCCTGCTGCCTTGAAAGGTAGGAAGGTGTTGATTGCCCATATTATTTTGTCTTTGTCTATTACTTCTGAGGCTACCTCCCAGTCGATGTTGCTTGTAGCCCTTTCACTGTACGGTTCCCAGGTCTGTTCGGGCGCAATCCGGCAGCCTGGGAAGTGGGTGGTGAGGAGTAATTCGCTGGTCTCCGCATCGTTAATTGTGTAGGTATTATCTGGTTTTTTGAGGCATCCTATAGAAAGATCAGTCCCGGCGGCGAGACAAGATTTGACCCTCATTGCCTGGTTGCTATTTTCAATGTTAGTACAAAAACGCCTCCAGCCGTTTTTACTTTTGAGGCGTATTAGTTTTTTATAGGTTTTACGGGCAGTTTTGTAGCGGTCCCAGTCGTCCGGCGACCGTGTGTTCTTGGCTCTGTTGAAGAGCCTTCGCACCTTGTGTCGGTGTCTTTCTAGTTCTGGACCCCACCAGGACCGCCTTGCCCCCTGTCTTGGTACAGTGAGTGGACAAGACTGCTCAAAGCTGTTTAGAAGAATTGATGTGAGGTTGTTTACATGTTCATCTAAGTTGTTTAAAGGGATTTCAGCTGGAAGGGAGGGTAGATTACCAAGCTCTGCCTTGACTAGCCTTATGAATTTGGTTTGGTCTGTGTTACGAGGGATCCTCCTCGGTTGTGGCTTTGGTAGGTTAAAATTGATGGAGTATCGAATCCATCTGTGATCCGAACATGATAGTTCGCTGGACACATGCCAGTCCTGGACGGAATTGGAGATACCTATAGTTGATAAAGTTAGGTCTATTATTGTTTGTGATCGTGCGTTAATGAAGGTTGGTTCTGAACCTTTGTTGAGTAATACAAGATTATTGCTAAGAATAAAGTCGAGCATTGCCTCACCTCGGTTGTTGGTTTTGACATTACCCCAGAGTGTGTGATGCGCGTTGGAGTCGGTTGCGATGATTAGTTCCAGTTTCTCCCTTTCGCAGTACTCCACCAGCAAGGCGAGCTCTGGTAGTGGCACGTCCTCGTCGCCTGGCAGGTAGGCCGAGGCGAGGACGATGTCTGGAAGATCCTGTTCAGTTCTGGAGAGCCTCGTTGCTGTCAGGTCTCTTGAACAGAATTCATTGATTAATAGGTTAGGTATGTGTTTTGGGATGAAAATGCAGGTTCGTGGGTTGCTTACGGAGGTGTCTAGCAGCAACTTACCTCCGATGTTCGCCAGACCACATATTCTACCGCCCCTAATCCACGGCTCTTGGATAAGGGCAATGGTCTCCTGGTGTTGGTTGTCCAGCACTCTGCGCAAGGTAGCCGACGCAGATTGGCTGTGCTGGAGGTTGGTTTGTAGGATCCTAGTTGTCCCGCGAGGGAGAAGAGCAGAGGCTGCTGTCATAGTCCTCTCTCTCCTCCCCTGCCGGAAAGCAGTCCTCGTCCGAAGTTAGTCCGGGCGAGGCTGGATCCTGTATGGGTGCTTTGGATGGTTCGACCTCCATGGCCGGGGAAGAGGTCCGCTCCCCCACCCCCTCTACGGTCTCCATCGCGGGTGGCGACGGGGACCGCCTAGGCGGTGGCGGATCAAGCTCCGGTCCAGGCACTACGGGGGCCGTTGAGGTTGAAGGCGCGTTGCCTCCCTCATTGACTACACCCTCCTCTAGGAAACGGATGTAGATGCTGCCCATGAGGTAGTACACACGCCTATTTTGCTCCTTTATTGTTTTGACCATGGACTCTGGCACACGGAAAAAGAGACAGGTACCCGGGGGCTCCCGCCTTACCCTCTCGTGTGTCAGGGTCCAGGTATTTATTTTTAGGTTGGGGTTTTGTCGGGTGAGTAGCTTTAGTAGTGCCGGAGTGTCCTCGGTGTTCTCCGGAACAAACAGTGTACACAACGCCTTCTTTGGTATCTCGGCTTGAGGCCGAACGGTTAGACTAGTGCCCGTTACCGGGGACGTCATGTTGTTGGTGATCCGCTTGAGCCAGGCCAGCGTGAAAGCGTCCTCGCACCAGGTTTTCAGAACGCCTTCGGAGAAGTGGGCCTTCCCTCTAAAGTGGATCGCGGTGTTTACGGTTGGGTTGGAGGGATCGGGATCTGCCATAAGCAGCGCCCTCAGCTCTTTTTCGATGTTTAGGCGGATCCCCTCTGCCTGTTCTTGCGTCATGTCCTCAAAAGGCTCTGTCATGACGGCGACGCACAGCTCGTTACTCCTGTACGACGCGGCCGCTTCGGCATAGCTCACCAAGGAGCCGTCTACCATGTGGGAGCGTGCAGGCCTGCTCCTCTTGCCTGTCCCAGTCGGTGTGACGGTATCCTCGGGTCGCTCACGCTTCTGCGCCCTAGCAGGAGGTTCCCCTCCAGTAGTTTTCGGTTTTTTACGTCCCCTCGGTCTGGCGCTGCGCTTGCTCTTGGTCGCCGTGGTAGCCGCACCTGCCGGTGTCGATGTACTTGCCGACCCTCCGGCAGTGGCCGCTACAGTGCCTTGCTGCACAGGCACAGGCTTGACCGGTGCAGGTAGACGCTTCTTGGAGAACGTTGCCTTGCGGGATATGGTGGTCCAGGTTTGTTTGACCGGAGACTGAATTGCGTCCCTAAGAGACGACAAGTCGATCCCGGTCGTGTTGACGGTCCCTGCCGGTAAGGCTTCGGTCAGACTCGTTGGGTCCCTCTCCGAGGCCACTGACGCTGACGCAGCCCTAGTGGGCGCATCCACGCCAGCAGCCACCGTTGAGTCGCCGTGTGCGAGAGCTGCCCTAGGCTTTGCGGACAATGTTGGGTCCGTGCGCACATCGTCGGACGCAGATGGGGTTGGCATTGCCTTCGACGCAGCCTGGTTTGGCGCATACCTGGCAGCAGCCTTCCTCATCGCATCCTTGGGCGCAGCGGAAGGTTTATGTGTGCGGAACCTAGGGGCATCAGAGGACGCAGCCTTAGGCGGTTTTCGCTTAGGCGCATCCTGCGACGCACCTCTAGTTTTTGATGTGGTTGGTGCATCGAAAGACGCAGCCTTGGGTGGTTGGTTGGTTGCTGAGTTTGGCGCATCAGAGGACGCAGCCTGAGTGTTGGTTGTATTTTTAGTCTCTTTATCCATGGGTTAGGATTCAGATTCTTCACCGTCGGAGCTCTCCACCCGCCACGGAGCCCTCAAGTCGGGGACGCCCCTCGTTTCACGAGTGGTGCGCCAGAGCTACTCCTTCGGTATAGGACCAGTTTATTGAGAAGTAGACGAGCCCGCACGCAACGGAGGATCGCGGGACTGTGAACGGCACGAGACTATGCCGCCACTCATCCCACAACCCCACGCCGCGCCGGCTGCCCCCCCTCAAAAAACCGGCCCTCGCTTGACAACCCGCTTATGGGATGCCCCAGCCGATTGGTCGTGGGTAGCTACTCCACTACCGCCCGTGTGAGAGGAAATCCAGCCCAAAGTGATGTGTTGTGTGCAACCTGCTCCACTCAATCACCAGGATTCCTTCATCCCTCCGTACGGGTCCCCGCGCACGGCACAAACACGCGGGAGGTCATTACTATCCATCCTCTGCTCTTGGTCGATGATGGACACCCAGGGGCATGACCTCGCCACCCCTGTGTTTTTATCGCCTGGTGGTTTTCGTTGCGTCTATTTCTTAAGGAACTAGACCAAGAACAGGGCGGCAACCACGTGAAGGAGAACACACCAGACTTGCCTTGAGGATCTACACGACTGTAGCGCTCACCCTCAAGACCCCGCCACCTTACCGCCTCTGAGGGAGGCAGTAAGGTAGGCCTGTATCTATACTACCAAGCAAAGCGCAAGCAGAGCATGTCGTTGTGCAACCGCAAAAGCATAAATACAAGCCGACCCCTTAGGGGGTCTGTAAACGCACACTATTACATGCTTATCTAGCTCAACACAAGACAATTCAATGCTATGTTCAACCGATAGATCGACTATATCATTACGAGACTTAGATTTAATACAATTTTTTACTAGGATTAATGAACCCCCACGCATCTTAGATTTTCGGTTAAAGCAACTGCTCACATTGTAATTCTCATAATTTATTTGCATTACTTCATAATCTTACATCCAATGTTCAGTAAAACAGATAATATCAAACTTGGTTTTTTCTAAAAATAGTTCTATTTCTAGATCTTTGGAAGAAAGTCCCTGAATATTCTGGTGAAACACTTTTAAGGAATTCTGCTCAGCCCCTTTTTTACAGTTAATTGATTGAGAGCTAGAAGATACCTCGAAGTTGGCGAGATTAACTAAATTTTCACTCGTACCTTCTATTGTCTTGATGACTAGTTTAAATCTAAGCTAATATTTGTATAATTACAATTAGTATAATTACTAATTTCCGTATACCTATTTACAAAAAACTGCGACATACTAGTCTGAGTTTATATTAAAAGCGTCAGAGCTATTTGACGTCTAAAACTAATAGGCAGGTACGCATCATTCCTAGTTGACTTTAATTTCTGAACGAAACTGTTGGTGTCGAAAAATGTCAACCTGTCACTAAAATGACTAACCAACAAATGTAACCTATCGTTAAGTGCATGGATATAATGATTGCGTCTGTTTGATAATTTCTCAAAATACGGGAAGGAGCTCAAAATTACTCTCTTACAATTTAGTTTTAATAGTTGAGTGACATTGTCAGTGATATCATCAAATTTAACGTTAGAACTGTTACCTACAAGTACAGTTATAATGGTATTAGGATCAAATTCCTTCCGAGTTATTGATGTTATTATCTGGTTGTAAGAAACCTGAGGAGTACAATAATTTAGAGAAGAATGACTCAGATTGTTACTAATTAACTTGCCTAACCCTTAACCATTAACCTAACCATTAACAAGGGATCAGATGCTGCGATGCTATTGGTTGATGAGCGTACATAAGCGCTTCAATAGCGACCGGGTGCTGCAAACAAAAAGCCATATCGGTGGTAAGATTTCATCCGTTGTGATGGTACCTCGGCACTTTTCTCCTAAAGAAACAGCACCCTAACTAATTGCGTTATCCTCTCAGAACGACATTCTCTATCATTATAAAAATTCAACAATATTATTTGTAGCAATTTTCCTGTTGATTTTTAGGGTTCCATACCCAAAGGGTAAAAACGAGATCCTATTACTAAGACTCCACTGTCCGTCTGTCTGTCTGTCTGTCACCAGGCTGTATCTCATGAACCGTGATAGCTAAACAGTTGAAAATTTAATATCTGTTGCCGCTATAACAACAAATTAAAGGCGGCTCCCCTACTACGGTAGTATGGACTCTTTATGCGCAAGTCCGACTCGCACTTGGCCGGTTTTTTCAAATAGTATCACTCCTTGTGTGTAAGGGTGTTGAGAGACAGACTTATGAAACCATCATAACTTTGAAGTCTGTTTTAGTAGACGATTGAGGAAATAATTACGTACGTCATTAACTAAATTATTTGTTACTTTCAGAGCGAAGAACTATCAAGACAAAAGACTCTAAGAGCCGAGATGATTCAACTAGAAGACGTACTAGGGCAGTTGCGGAAAGAATATGAGATGTTGCGCATAGAGTTCGAACAAAACCTAGCGGCTAATGAGCAGACAGGGCCCATTAATAGGGAGATGAGGCATCTCATCACCTCGCTGCAGAACCATAACCAACAGTTGAAGGGAGAGGTGCATCGCTACAAGAGGAAGTATAAAGATACTAGTCAGGAGTTGAATAAGGTAGGTGTTTTTTGATTTTCTTTCATAAAAAATAAAAGAAAATACTAAAAACAAAATGACTCTATTCACAAAAAGAAAATCCTTAGGCTGAGGTCGAACTCAAAGTCACGAGATTGTAACCCAGCACTGTGCCCCGAGACCAGCTGGCTTGTTGTAAACCGTGGCGAATGTGTAGATCTTATGCTGCTTCAACAGGTCGGTAATGCTCGGGCCGGGTTGACAACTTGACAGTTGGCGACACATTGCCACGCTATTTTTTGGTTTTACCCGCGATAATACTCCACTCACATTTCTATCAAATGTAATTAAAGCTATGGCCGACATAGTCACGTATACGTGACAAGCAAACGCGTGCCCTGTACGCTAAACGACACAAATATGTGACAAAATGGTAAGTGAGGTTGTGGGTTGCCGTGGAGGGCACGTGCGGTAGTCGAAAGGTTGATGATTCGCCATTTAAAAATTGGGTTAACGAGAAAGATTTGTTAGTAAGTAATGTTGATAGCATGCTATGTTTCAATAACTAGAGCTGAGCAGAGTTGGTCAATATGAAATTCTTTGCCGATTAAATTCATTATTCGTGCTGGCCGCCATTAACGTCTTAATTGACTATATTTGCTGTCGCAAAACATTTTGAAGCTGACCAAAGCATCAATATTTAGCTGACCATTTAATCATAGCCATTCTCATTTAAATTGTTCCCATACGAGAGTGAACATAAGCATTTTTCTTTAAAATATTTATTATTTTTCCTTATTGTCCCACTCCTGAGCAAAAGCCTACCCATTCCTTCCACTTCTAATGATGGTATAAGGTGTAAAACACCTCTTAACGAAGCCGACAGGCACTTGTCCCCCCGTCATTGCGATCATCAAAGTTCCAACTTTTCGACAAGTTTTTTTTTTAATACTAGTTTTTAATGTAAGATTTTTACTTTAAACACCTCCACGACCCCCGTAATATTCAATCCATTCATCAGCACAATGTTTTGAGTGCGTTACATTGAGTTCTACCACAAAACATGATTTTTCACCCCAAAAAAAAGTCGTTTCCCAGCAATAATTTTAGCGTAAAGTTACTTAGTTTGATGTACAGAATGCTTGGTTGACGGCGTCGTGATGAGGTGTTTTACACCCTGTATTATGCTTCTCGTCTATTCGTGAGGAAGTCATCCAAGACGTCCCGTCATCAATTTAATTTCAGATTTTAATTATTATACATTAAATATGTTGATTGTTCAGGTGCGTAAGGAGTTAGAGGAAGCGGGGACTCGCGTGTCGCTGGGAGGAGACGCCGCAGATGAGAAGCCACACGCGCTCAAGAAAGAGGAACCAGACCCCGAGGTATGCGATTACTATCACTAAACCTACTAATATTATAAACTAGCTGATGCCCGCGGCTTCGCCCGCTTGACAAATTGTATACTAAAACTTTCCTCTTGAATCACTCTATCTACTAAAAAAACCCGCATCAAAATCCATTACGTAGTTTTAAAGATCTAAGTATACATAGGGGCAGGCAGACGCGGCGGGGGACTTTGTTTTTATAATAGTAGTGATGATGCGTAAGTTTGTAAATAATGTATGGATGTTTGTTACTCTTTCACACAAAAACTACTGAAGGGATTTGGATGAAATTTTGCACACAGATAGTATATAACCTGGATTAACACATAGAATACTTTTTATTCAGGTAGTACGATCCCGTGGACCTTACTGAACTCCACGCGTGCGAAACCGCGGGTAGAAGCTAGTTTTACTATAACACATTATTGAAATTGATGTTTTACATCTAGATTCTTCGTAAAAAACCTAAGAGCCGTGTTAACATCGGAACAACATAGTTTTTAGATAGGACATTACTAGACAGTAATGGCCTCGTTAGTGCGGACAGTAATGTGTCAGTAAAGTGACTTGTTTGGTGTTTTGTCAGGGTGAGGAGGGCAGTAGCGGCGGCGCGTGCGCAGGCAACAAGGAGCTGGCGCGCGCCAAGCTGCAGGAGCAGGAGCTCACCATCAAGGAGCTCAAGCAGCAGCTCAAGTAACTCTACATTATATTTACCCATCTATTTAAACCGTTGGAGGCTCTCCGACGACTCAATAGAAGACCCAACATACTTCATAACACAGCCCGGTTCAGTCATAATACTCGTAACGGGTGTACACTCTACGTCGAACACGACGGGGGCGCCTCGTCTTCCGACGATATACAAATGATTTCTCTGACCACGCCGGCGAGCTTTCTCCCACTTTCGGAACACACGTCCGTATCGCCTGCCAGTACGGTTCGAAGGCACTAACAAATAACAAACGATTCTTTAATCCATCATCCACTACATTGAGATGGAGAGAACTATGCTCGGAGTTTCTTTACGCGATCGAATCAGAAATGAAGACATCCGCAAGAGAACCAAGGTTACCGACGTAGCCCGAAGAATTGCCAAACTTAAGTGGCAGTGGGCAGGGCACATTGCTCGCAGAACGGATCGCCGATGGGGCTGAGAAGTTCTGGAGTGGCGACCGCGAACCGGAAGACGTTGCGTTGGAAGGCCTCCCACTAGGTGGACCGATGACCTGGTGAAGGTTGCGGGAATCCGCTGGATGCGAGTCGCACGGGACCGGTCAATGTGGCGACACTTGGGGGAGGCCTATGTCCAGCAGTGGACGTCTTTCGCCTGAAATTTTGATAATGATGATAAACAACAAACAATATTTATTTGTTTAAGACTTAAACCTATTTACAATTATTGTACCTTAATTAGACTAACTTACTAGCAAGATACAAGTGCAACTGGGCTTAAACTAGGAGGACTCCTGATGAACTTAGCATCCAAAAAAAAACTAACGAACAGTATTCTATTACAGAAAGGCAGTGAACGAGCAAAAAGAACTGAAGCTACTACTGGACATGTACAAGGGCGTCAGTAAGGAGCAGAGGGATAAGGTGCAGCTGATGGCGGCGGAGCGTAAGGCGCGGCAGGAGCTTGAAGATCACCGGCAGAAGGCCAAGATGGCGCAGGTATCTATCTATTATCATGGGGTTTAGGTTCCGCACTTAGTCCTTAAAGGGGACCATTGTGCGTGATTCTGATAATAATGTTTTTTTCGCATTTATTCGTATTATATGCATAAATTTTCTTTTTTTTATTTCGATACGGAACGTTAAAGTACTTTAGAAATAATGGAAAAAAGTGAAAACAAAATATAAATCGGCCAAACAACACAAAAGTTATAACCATTTAAACTTTTGTTTCTATCTCTTTTTAAATAAACGGAATTTAGTATGGACTTTGTACGTCGATGCAGCGACTGACGTCATTCGCTGTATCGGATCTCTCGGTCTAACCAGCGGTTTCAAATGCTTATAACATAGTATTTTGATAGCTAAAGTCCCGACCGGGTGGAGTTCCAACCGATCGGAAAACTCCGTTGAGTCCCGCCGGGACGAAAACGTCCCACCTCGTATCAGCAAATTAAAACCTTATTTTTACTTAACATACGGTTCTAAATCGTTAGGCAATTTTTACCTCTGGTGCCTGACAGTAGTCGATTCGAACGATGCCAAACACTAGTAACCTATAACGGGCAACTTTAAAAAAAAAAATATAGAAGCGCGTTAGTCGTTGAAACGTCAGTTTAGGTAAACATTTAGTGCCACGCGAGTGATTTATTATGTTTTTGTTTAGTTATGTGCTTGAAAACGTTGTGAAGTGAATGTTTATTACCTTATTATTGTATAATGCTACTTTGTAGCAAGATACTTAGGTAGAACAATGAACCAAAATTATTTTGTGAGCCAACAAAATTTTCGTAGAACGATTTTTTTGTCAACGTGTAGTGAACAATTGAAAATGTGAATTTGACTGTTATAAAATGAAATATGGTCTTGGAAACAGCAAAAACAAGGTAAGTAATAATCATAATTCATTATTTACTATAAGAATAAGCATACATATTCATATTTATATAGATTTCAAGTGTTTTCAAATCGAGGTCAATGACAGTAAAATGACAGTTCGCCGTATACGAGTTTTTTGTTACAATCTAGTTGAAATCTGATTAGAATGTATCAGTAAGACTCTTATATGAATTATGTATTAGGTTACTTGTGTATTTGTTACATTGGTTCTAAAGTTTCGTGTAAATTGAATCAGTATTTTTACCAAAAATAAATAAAATACGGCCACAGGTCTTAGCGCGGCAAATTCTCATATGTCATCTATCTCATATCCTTTGTTTATAATACTGAAGTGGTTTACAAGTGTTGTTTATATAATAAAACACAAGTATGTTTCAAAACGATTCCGAGAATGTTTACGGCTTAAGATAAGACCGACTATATCGCGAGCGATAAGAGTTTGAAGAGGCGAGGTCGGATGACTCATGCGATGACGTAATGCGGCTGCGACGGCGGGGCGGGAGGGAGTTAATCGTTTTTTTTTCCGGCGTCTGAGAGGTTAAAAAAATAATTTCACTTTGCTATTTCTGATGTTAATACGCTTTGTTAAGAGTGATAAAAAAAATTAATGCATATACCCTATTGATCTTATTCTAAGGTGTACATCATAGTGACTTAAAATAGGAGAATGAACATTGGATTACAATTTCATTGGGTACTGTAGCTAGGGCTTATATTAGGCAAATAAAATATAAGTATCCCTGACTCCGAAACTAGGCATAACTTGTATCTTCAGAGCCAGTATATAATAAATAAAATAAATTATAAATAAATATCGCTGGACATTACACACAGCGCCATCTAGTGCCACACTAAGCAACGAGGCTTGTGTCGTGGACACCAGATACATAGTTGATATACTACATAGAAACTTTTTGTTTGTAAATACTTTTATACATACGTGTGATCCATGACTCGGTAACAAATGTCCATGCTCATCACACATTTGCTCGTACCGGTAGATAGGATTGTGCTTTTTATGCTACTGTTGGCAAACAAGCCGATATTCCACCTGATGATATATCATCACCACATCGACTGTAATCGACGTCTGCAATAATGGGTGTAAAAACACAGTTAAATACCTTGTATTAAGGCGCATCCACGTCGAAGTTACCCAATTTTCACCAAAATCATAGTAGAGAATTATATCGAAGAACCAATGTATTATTCTCACCACTTAGTTGCCACACAATAAAATTCCCATATAATGCTGTTCTGCATGCTTCTTTTGCAACAAAGAATCTTAACTAACTAATCACTACATATTATAAAACAAAGTCCCCCGCCGCGTCTGTCTGTCTGTCCCTATGTATGCTTAGATCTTTAAAACTACGCAACGGATTTTGATGCGGGTGTTTTAATAGACAAGGTTATTCAAGAGGAAGGTTTTAGTACATAATTTGCGGACGGGGAAGCCGCGGGCATCAGCTAGTTATAATAATAATTAGTACTCGATCTATACAGTAAATTGCGATCTATGCAGTAATATTGTGGTAAGGTGTGTCCTTACACACCTTTTCAACAACAATTCAACTCCTTAGTAGAATATTCTAAGTTTTTACCAATTGATGTGAAGTATCTGTTGACTTCATTAAGAGAGTCAGCGGGTTAGATTTGGTCTGCAACAACTCAGTTGCTTTGCTAGATCGTAGTAGTAGTACGTATGATAACGTACCCACCTTACCAAAATATTGCAAAATAGCTATGTTACATTAGTTTAGTGTTCAATACTAGTAGTACGTACTAGTAGTATGTATTATAAAGAGGTAAAGTTTGTGAGGTTGTAGGGGTTAATTTCTGGATCTACTGAACCGATTTTGAAAATTCTTTTACCAATAGATAGTCACGTTATTTGTGAGTGTCATAGGCCATATTTATTACTAGAAAAATAAAGGTGGGGGAATTAGAGGAAAATAAATGTCCACCCGTGCGAAGCCGGGACGGGCCGCTAGTGTTCAATACAGTATTTTCTACTAATCCAACAATACGTTCCCTCTCGTAGGAAAGCAAGCGCGAACGTCGCCTGGCCGACGAGGACGCGCTGCGCAAAATCAAACAGCTGGAGGAACAGAAGTATGAGCTCCAGAAGCAGCTGTCCTGCGCGCGACCCAACGCAGACCCGCTGCACTCCTTCTCGCGACCCTTTGCGGGATCACCGGTATGATATTTACAGCATGTAGCCTTAGGCAACATTTGTTTATACCCCAGATATATTTTATATGTTACATTCAAAACTTTTAATCTTTCAAAACTACTTTTGACCGGTGAAAACTAGTAAAAACTACTTTTGACTGTTGAAAATTAGTCAAAACTACTTGTGACTGGTGAAAACTAGTCAAAACTACTTGTGACTGGTGAAAATTAGTCAAAACTACTATTGACTAGTAAAAACTAGTCAAAACTGCTTTTGACCGGTGAAAACTAGTCAAAAATACTTTTGACTGGTGAAAACTAGTCAAAACTACTTTTGACTGTTGAAAACTAGTCAAAATTACCTTTGACCGGTGAAAACTAGTCAAAACTACTTTTGACTGTTGAAAACTAGTCAAAATTACCTTTGACCGGTGAAAACTAGTCAAAACTACTTTTGACTGGTGAACACTATTTAAACAAACTAATATTTACATAAAAACTTATTAGGTTGTAGGTTTATTATTTTTGAGACTAGGTACTTACTAGGTTTGGGATTAGGTAGTTACAACTGAGGCGTTCTAAAATAATAATTTTTTTATGCAGAAAACGCATTTTAACTTCATAAGTTTAAGGGGCAAAGGCCCGTTATTGTTCTTAAATGCTACTGGGTCACCAACCCTTGGTTTCTGAAGACTATATAACTAAATAAAGGACAATGGCGAGATCTTAGCTGAATTTTATTTGAGCGTCTAAAAGTGACGTATATACGAAGGCATTATTTTTCAACGTTTTTTCAAAGTTTCACATTAACTAGTTAAGGCCGGATAAAAAAGTTAATATAATTGAAAAGTTATTTGATTTTTTCATTGAAGTTTAGTGTTGCCATTTTATATTTATTCTGCCAAGTGACAGTAAATACAGCATTATTGTAGTAGGATCAGTTTTTTATTGTAATTAAACGGAGTAAATGAATTAATAATACTCTTTATTTCTAAGTAGAAGTGTTACATAGGGGAGGTAAAAATATTGTAGTGTAAAAATAAATGAATTACTTTCAATTAATGACGGGCAAACGCTTGCGCATTGTGCTGAAAGAAGTAAAACAAATGAATCCACGTAGCTTAAATGCGCCGAGGTGGGTTTGCACCTTTTCTTCCTCGAATTGGAGGAATTACCATAGACATAACCTACAAACGTTCATGACTGAATTTCTATTTATCTCGGCCTTCTCGGACAAAAATTCTTGCATAAACTAATTCAGAAGTTGACGCCGAGTTAAACAATATTATTTTTTATTTAAAGACGCAATAATTGAATCTCAGCTAAATTAATGTATGGGCGGCTGCCATTGTCCTTTGTAATGAAAATATTGAATTAACTTGACAGCAGATTTATAGATCAGTAAAATAATTAGACCTACAGAAACTGACGGTAGCCACAGTTTGAACTGGTAAACATTTGTGTATTTATTTATACGTTTTTTTTTATATGTGCTGTTTATAACCCATGTGTATCCCATATACAAGGTGTAAACGAACCTTTCACGAAGCCGTCAGCCAAGCATTCTGTTCATCAAACTAAGTAACCCCACGCGAAAATAATTGCTGGGAAACGACATTTGTTTTTGGGGGTGAAAAATCATATTTTACGGTAAAACTTAATGTAACGCACTCAAAACATTGTGCTGATCGGTGTATTGAATAGTACTGGGTCTATGGAGGTATTTAAAGTAAAAGTAGAACGTTTAATCATTGTATTAAAACAATATGTAGGTATAAAAGTTGTAACTTTCACCCTAAATATCCCCCTCCGTAACTAGAAGGTTCCCAGGTATAGTCTAGAACAAAAAAATGATCGCAATGACGAGGAGAACAAGTGCCTTTCGGCTTCGTTAAGGGTCTATTTACACCTATTATGAACGGTTGTAAGACGGTGCTATACAGTCAGTGTCAAAATATATCTGAACGAATTAAAAAGAAGACTGGATAAAATTTACGACAAATTTCATTCTGACAAGAATTTTAACCAATTTTCATAGCTGTTTATTTCAAAATTTTTGACACTACTCAGCGCCATCTTAATCTGATCGCAAACGGCTCATCGCTTCATCGTATTGTGGTGCACCAAGCATGTTGAAAATCAACTTTATTGTGTAACAGTAAGACCGATTTTCGTGATCCAATGGGGTAGGTAGATGACACACCAATCAATTGAGATACTTTTTAAGAGCTGTCACAACACGGTTCTCTCATAGATTTTGTATGGCAATAGCAAACTATGACGTCACTCTTTATTCAACTCAATGACGCAACTATTTATTGATTTCAAAGCAACTGAAAATCGAATTTGGCAATTGATTGAAAATTAATTGGGTTTTCAGGCTCAAAATAAAGTGTCTTTTTAGAGATTGGTCTCTTGGAATTATTGTTTTATGATCTCATCTACCCTATTGACGAGCTGGTAACCTTACATACGATGACGCGACAAGCCTAACTAATCCATATTTCTCTCCATTCTCCCTTCTAGGTCTTGCCAAATCAGGAATAAACTAACTAAAAGGGCGGAATAATAAAAAAATAAAGTATTTTTCCACTGCACAGGAGGAGGAAGCCCTCCTCAATGAGATGGAGGTGACAGGACAGGCCTTCGAGGACATGCAGGAACAGAACTCGCGGCTCATACAGCAGCTCAGGGAGAAGGACGACGCCAACTTCAAGCTCATGTCGGAGCGGATCAAGGCCAACTCGCTGCACAAGCTGCTGCGGGAAGAGAAGCAGTTGTTGCAGGAACAGGTAATATACTACACTACAACAACCCATAACGTCCACTGCTGGACATAAGCCTCTCCCATGATGGGAGGAATTTGCCGTAATCTCCACGCTTGGCAGGCGGATTGGAGATCGCAGTGATAAAAGACTAACAGAAAACGCTCCTGCCCATTCTCAGGTCTACGGAGGCGCAAGGTGTTCTGCCTCAGACATTAGTCGCCTTATACGACACCTATGAGTGTAATCGGTTGGTTCTATTCTACTCTGACGGAGACCACACGGCACAGGTAATATACACGGTTAATTTTAGGTCGTTCTGAAACCGAAAGCCATAAACTCGATCATCGAACTCGGAACGATTGGGACTGTTTTTTTTTTAAATATCTAAAAAAATAATTTAATTTAATTTTTCGTGATTTTTAAATTTTATTTTATAAAAAAAAAATAGGTAAAAATTTTAGTAAAATTAATTAAATTAAAATTTCATTTTATTTAAAAAAATCATTCCCGATCGTTCCGCGTTCGATGATCGAGTTTATGGCTTTCGGTTCCAGAACGACCTAAAAATAAGCGTGTATAAATATTTAAACATCGCTGGACATTACACAGCGCCATCTAGTGCCACACTAAGCAACGAGGCTTGTGTCGTGGACACCAGACCAGTTATCATCATTTGATTTTCATGTCATTCGGGTCGTGAAAGGTATGTAACCTATTTAGTATCTTTACTTCACTAGCAAAACATCTCTTTCTGGTTTTTTAAAGGTAATCTCTGGAAATAATAATCACAACATACATTCATATTCTGATAAAATGCTGGAACATCCCCAAGTGCTTTAGAATACTCTTTGGGCCACAAAGGTTTTTGGGCGTCGTACCGTAGAACATCCAATATAGCTTGTTTTTTTTTTAAATTTGGTAAATGTTATTGTCCCTTTTTCGCATTACAAATAAAAGTACCTGGCAGTAAATATTTCACATCAAGTTTTGGAAAAAGAACTGCTTTGTAAGCCTTTGGCACAACCCCGTGTATTTTAGTTGGACACTGAATAAATAAAGTAGGTCCCCTGTTTTCTTTCTGATATCTTTGTGATATGAAGATGAGAATACCATATTAGTGTTAGTTACTAACTAGTTACTAACATAGTTCTAAGGTTCTTTATATTAACACACTTATCACATGTATGTTAGTCTGTAAGGTATTTATCTATGGGCCAAAGTTGCCTGAAAATAAAGGTTTTATTAGAAGTATTATTATTATATTGCATTTTTTGTAACTTATTTACATATTGTTTTGTTGTCACCAGTTTACATTTTGTATTTTGTCGCCAGGTATTAACCCGCGACCAGCAGATAGAATCAATGGGTGCGGTGGCGCGACGACTCGAAGAGAAGGAACGTTTGCTACAAGCGACCCTGTCCGCCGTGAAGAAGGAACTGCTGCTGCGACAACAAGCGATGGAGATGCACAAGAGGAAGGCCATCGAGTCTGCGCAGTCCGCGGCTGATCTGAAGCTGCATTTAGGTACAATTTAAACAATAAAAGGTGAAAAATTTTATTTATTTATTTAGGCAAAACTAACAATTGTACAATATATGTTACAGTAAATATTACAAGGTATAAGTAGGCTAATGTACAATCCACGACGTTTTCACATACACACATCAACACGGTCTAGGGATATTTTTAAAAAAGCGAATTACTATCAATGTGTTAATTATTTATATGACATGTATATATTTAAAAGATACGTTATTTAATATTCTACCATTTTTTAATAAGGGTTAAGGTATAGATTAAAATTTCAGGATTTTATGGAAAAAAAATGAAGCATAGACGGAAACCGTATATGAATGAACTTTTAATTTGTGAGTAAAAACTGAAAAAAATAGAAAAATCATTTAATTTGTGTTTATAAACTTGAAGTTAGTAGTCTGAGAAAGCGCCCATGATGTTCATAACACATCGGCAACGATTCGGCATGCTCAGAACAAGGTTGTCAATGTCTTGCTGCGGAATATTGTCCCATGTCCTTCTGAGGTGCGCAAAAAGTTGATCTTCTGTAGCCAGATTTTCAGGAACTTCCTTCAGAGCTCTTCTTTGCAGCATATCCCACGCATGCTCAATGGGATTTAGATCTGGCGATTGAGCAGGCCAGTCTAAGGCCCTAACATTATGTGTATGTAACCAAGCTGCTACCGTTCTCGCCGTGTGTGCCCGGGCATTGTCGTGCATGAGCAGGAAATCTTGCCCCATTTGTGTTCTGTGGGGCAAGATTACGGGCCCCAGCACCTGTTGGACGTATCGTTCTGCCGTCATATTGCCCCGCACCCAAACGAGATCCGTCCGTCCTCCAAGACGAATTCCTGCCCAAACCGTAATTGTTCCTCCTTGGTATGGGTGAACTTCCTGAGGGTTCTGGAGACGGCTCCATCGTCCAGGAACTCGCCAAACACGCGTCCTTCGTGAATCTGGATGGAAGCCGAACCTGGATTCATCCGTGAACAGCACATTGGACCATTGGTCACGGCCCCAGTCCACGTGGTTCCGAACCCATTCTAATCGTCGTCCACGATTGCCTCTCCGTAAAGGTGGGACCCGGAGTGGTCTACGAGAGCGTAGATTGCTTTCATGCAGTCGCCTTCTTACAGTTTGGTCACTCACAAGCACTTGGTGTTCCACTCGCAGCCTTTGGACCAATTGATCGTCGTTGCATTTGGTTGTGCTCGCGCAGTAATTTGCAAAAATCGGTCTTGTCTCGGGGTAGTGATGCGACTTGGCCCCCGGTGCCTCTCCGCTACTTCACCTGTGGCACGATAGCGTGTCCGCAATCTTGAAATTACATTTTGATGGGTCCCTATGGCCTCAGCAACATTACGCTGAACAGATCCAGCTTCCAGCATTCCCACAGCTCGTAACATCTCCGCCCTCGTCAAATGTCGGCGTTGCATGGCTACAATACCTCAATTTTAACTTTATCTTTTGTTTAAAAATGAAAAAAAACTGTAACTAAACGTAATTCGTATTGTTTTCTAAATTTCGCACAAATGAAAATTCCCTCTCCTATACATCAAGACATTTTTATGCCACCGAAACAAAAGAATTTTCAAAAATTTGAATTTGGAATTAGTCTGAGATAAATTACAAACAAATCGGTGTATAAAAGATTCCAATGCGGCCAGTACTTTTCGAGTTATTTAATTGAGTATGAAATATCCCTAGACCGTGTTGATGTGTGTATTACTAATGTTAAAGATACAGTGTAGACACAGTATTTTAAATAACAATAACGTACATATTAAAAACCGGCCAAGTGCGAGTCGGACTCGCGCACGAAGGGTTCCGTACCATTATTATCAAAAAAAGGGCAAAAAAAATCACGTTTGTTGTATGGGAGCCCCCCTTAAATATTAATTTTATTCTGTTTTTAGTATTTGTTGTTATAGCGGCAAGAGAAATACATCATCTGTGAAAATTTCAACTGTCTAGCTGTCACGGTTCATGAGATACAGCCTGGTGACAGACAGACGGACAGACAGAGAAGTCTTAGTAATAGGGTTCCGTTTTTACCCTTTGGGTACGGAACCCTAAAAATGAAAAGTAAAAATAAAGACTAACATTAATATTTATATTTTAAAAAAAGTTGATCACCAAATGATTGGTTTATTTATTTATTTGGATCTCCAACAAAAGATACACAGATACAATATAAGTCACAGTTATACAAAGGTTCTTTTAAGTGTGTTCCTTGAATTACAGGAGACCACAGCATGCACATAAAACTAGGTGTAAACACAAAAACAAATGAAAAATATATAAATAATTCGAAAAACAATACAAAAACCGAAATAATAAAAAGCATTAATTTGATGACAAGAAATCATACGTATTAAAATTAAAGTTGTATTAAAATTGAATTACAATTATTAAAGTTATAATCCAAATTAAAATTGTATTTGTATTAAAATTATATTAAAATTGCTTCACATAAAAGTTATTCAACATTTATTGCAGTGGTCATTTTTTTTTGTATTCAGAGATGGGGAAGGTTATGTCCATGTCAGTTTAGACCAGGGATTCCCAAACTACTTTGGGCAAAAGACCCCTTTTCTAAAACGAACTGATGCCTTTTTTTTCCGGATGGGAAATTATCAAATGACTCCTCCCGCTCTGGGCGGAGCAGGAGGGAGTGTCAGACTTTTACTGACTAAAACCCATCCATGTTCCTTCATCGCCCTTTGTGTTCCGGGGCCACGGTATCTCTTTCGAACAGTCCCGCAACCCCGGCAGGCATCGGTCCTTACGGACCCCTCCCTTTTGCTGACTCTCTTTGAGGCGCGCGTGGAACACTCCTGCGCCGTCGACACGGCCTGTCGTCATGAGATGGACGGACGGCGAGCTAGCCCATAGCCCACCGTCCACAGGACCGCAACGAACTGATACCTCAGACCCCCTATAGCCAAATTACTTTAAAAATCATATCCCTAGTCTTTTTCCTATTGCTACAAAATACTTTCCAATTTATGAAACTTAGTGGTTGGTTAAGTGAGTAAACGACATCATTTTCTTATCTAAATTTAAAAAAAATATATAATGTAACACTTCACAAGTATCTTTAAAGTTTCAAATAAGAACTTGTGTTAATTAATAGGGGTCGATTTTTAGACCTCGTCGACCCCCAAAATGAGTTTTGTTTATGTCGACCTCTCGGGTACCGATAGCCACTTTATTTGACCACTTGGGGATCCCTGCTTTAGACCCAGTGTCCACCGAAGCGGAGATGAGCGAAGTGGTATGCAGGCATGTGAGAATTGGCCAATCGCAGGAAAGACGAGAGACGCGATGTGCATTCCCATTACCATCTATCTTACACGTTTCCGCACTGCTCAGCTCATCTGTTGGTGGAAACAGGAACTTAAATGAGGCTTAAACATAACTGATGAAATATTAACGGACTTTAGGTAACTCTACCTAGCACGTCTTTGGTATACAAGCGTGATGTATGTAATATATATAAAAGCAATCACTTATAGACTTCGTCTACTGAGAGAGGAACCTCCTAACGATGCGCGCCTCGTCTATAGTCGCTGCTAGTTAAGATCGCAATAGCGGTCATTGACCCACCTACATTTATTAAAGTTCTTATTTTTAAAATCCAAAAATAAGCCTGTTCAAGTCTTGAATCGTCATCTATCGTGATTTTCAACATTTTTTAATGAAAACGATATATTATGCTTCATTTGTTTTGTTTCGTGCGAAGAGATATTAGGGGCCGCCTCCACGAGCGAGAGAATCGCGGCGATATTCTTACCACGTTTTTCTATACACTCTCTTTTGGGCCGTCTCCACGACTGAGAGAATCGCGGCGATATTTTCGTATAGAAATACGTCTAATCCCCGCGATTCTCTCGCTGGTAGAGATGGCCCCTTAGGGAAAGGGCAATGACCTCTATTGCGATCTTAACAGCCAGCAATTATAGAAGTACTGCTTCCTGGAACAAGCCCTTGATCAAACTGCCTAACGAAAGCCTCCTCAGTTAGTCGAGGCCCTTTGTTATAAATCCTTTGGTTGTCACAAACACAACTATTGGCTGAATAGTTGGTATGTAAACGAATGTTTTATTGTTATTAATTACAGAGAAATATCACGCGCAAATGAAGGAGGCACAACAAGTGGTTGCAGAAAAGACGAGCGCTTTAGAAGCAGAAGCGTATAAAACAAAAAGACTACATGTAAGTACCTTCATATCTGTTACTCGCGGACGTCACGCGGTTTCACCCGCGTAGTTCCCGTTCCCGTGGGAGTACGGGGTAATAATATAGCCTTTGTTACTCAGGGTGAATGTAGCTTTCTAATGGTGAAAGAATTTTTGAAATCGGCGCAGGAGTTTTTGAGTTTTTTCATTACAACCATAAAAAAATAGAAATCATTCCTCTTTATAATATTAGTGTAGAAGAAGCCCAAGGAAATACCGGTCTAGGCCCTTACATAGTTTCCTAATTTTGGAATCTTTTTTATATAGAAATACCACTCATTGTTTATACTCTTTTAATTTATTTACAATGGTTTGTGTGACACTCACAAAAGTAACTTCTTAAATTTTCTCTATATTTCGCACTTATCAATATCTACAGGGTGTAAGTGGACCCTTCACGAAGCCGTCAACAAAGCATTCTGTACATCAAACTAAGTAACTTTACGAAAAAAATATTGCTGTGAGACCATTTTTTTTTGGGGTGAACTATCACGTTTTACGGTAAAAACTCAATGCAACGCACTCAAAACATTGTGCTGATGGATTGAATAGTACGGGGGTCGTGGAGGTGTTTAAAAGTAGAAAATACATTAAAAACATGTATTTAAAATACAACTTGTGAAAAAGTTGGAACTTTGACCCCCAATATCTCCGTAACTAGAAGGTTCCCAGGTATGGTCTAGAACAAAAAATGATCGCAATGACGGGGAGAACAAGTGCCTTTGGGCTTCGTTAAGAGTCTTTTTACACCCTTTATAGAAACACCTTTCATCTATACTAATATTATAATATAAAGAGGTAACGTTTGTTTGTATCTAGGAGGTAATCTCCGGAAGTAACGAACCAATTTTAAAAATTGTTTCACTGGTAGAAAGCTACATTATTCGTGAGTGCTATAGGCTATATTTTATTCCCGTACTCCCACGGGAACGGGAACTACGCCGGTGAAACCGCGGGACGTCAGCTAGTTGATTATACTATGCTCATGGTTTGTGTGACACTCACAAAAGTAATGTCTTAAATTTATCTATATTTCGCACTTTATTCAATATCTAAATAGTAATAAGTTGCGGTAATTAAACGCGATAATCATCTGCCTAGCCTTTCCCAACTATATTGGGGTCAGCTTCCAGTCTAACCGGATGCAGATGAATACCAAACACTGTTTTAAGCTTTCACGGTTCATAACAGTACTACAAATACTTACGGGATATCTTCCGTGATTATTGTTTATTTTTGAATTTAATTATTGTTTTGTTTATTTTTTATTTTTGAAAAACCGGTACGGGCCGGAAATATGCAAAAAAGTTCATCATATTGAACGTTTGCGGAAAAAGTGTGAGTGTTTACGGGAATCGTTGGTATTTTTGGTTAATGTCGCGATAATGACTTGTTACCCGTATGTCTGCGTATAAAATCTTGGCCAGACATTCCCGGTTCCGCGTATGTTCTACGGAAAGCGAGTGAAAAGTTGGAACTGATCCGCACAAACCGGTATAATTTCGATAAATATCAGTGTGAGTTATATCAATTACACCTATGGTGCAGTTCGGTGCTAGAAAAAGATGATTTCGATCAATGTGACCGGATTACATACTTGCAGGTACAACGTTCTCGTGAACTGAGTGCCTCAAAACAACAAAGGAAGTTTGAGGCCCTACTATGGAATAAAAACTCGAAGAGTTTTGATGGTAATAATTCCGAAGTACAAACGGTGATCAACAGATCGAGCAAAGAACTTAGTGAGACTGCACTATGCGTACTAAAGAAAGGGTTAAACTTTGCACCCACTCCGTTGCGTGTGCCTTTCGAAGATGTCATTGGCAGAATCGAGGAAACAATATGCAAATATAAATTACCACCCTATGACGCAGACGTCTAGACATACGGCATGCCAAACCTCCTAGCAGCAACATCACGCCTGATGAACGCTCTGCATTACGTGAACTCCGTGGAGATTTAGACATCCTCGTTTTGAAGGCGGACAAAGGTAATGCGACGGTTGTGTTGAATGTTTCTGAGTATGACGAGAAGATGGGATCTCTGCTCAGTGACAACAAAACGTACAAACCTGTAAATTATAACCCAACGGCGAGGGTCTCGCGACGTACTGTCCAGGTTATTAAAGACTGCCACGATGTCTTCTCTGATGAAGTTCTAAACAAGCTCCTTAGGCCCAAAATTCATAAGAAGGATGTCCCATTGCGTCCAATAGTTATTCAGATTGATTCTCCAACTAGTGACTTAGCGAGACACGTCTCAGACACGCTACAGAAACTGGTGGGCCATACCACATCTTTCGTCAAGGACTCCCGCCATTTTGTGAGTTTATTGAAGCAGACCAGGGTCGAGGATGATGAGATTATGGTCAGTTTTGACGTCGAATCTCTCTTCACCAATGTTCCCGTACTGGAATGTATGGAAGTTATAAGAAGAAAGTTTCCAGAACACGATATCCCGATGGATTATGCCAAATTGCTGGAACACTGCCTGTCCCACAACTTCTTCTTATTCAAAGGCCAGTTTTATTTACAAATTGATGGTGTAGCCATGGGTAGTCCAGTGGCACCTGCGGTTGCTAATTTGTGGATGGAACACATCGAAGACCTGGCTATTTCAACATGTCCGGTGCCTATCAAGGTTTGGAAGCGGTATGTGGACGACGTATTCTGCATCCTCAGAGGTGGAATACCAGAAGTTGAGAGATGTTTGAACCATCTGAACGATATCCATTCGGCCATACGTTTCACAGCGGAAGTGGAGAAAGATCGGACGTTAGCATTTCTTGATGTGAATGTCATTGCAAGGAGTAATGGGACCCTCAGCCATTCAGTGTACAGGAAGTCGACTCATACGGACCGCTACTTACATGCCACCTCACATCATCACCCCTGTCACCTTAACTCCGTAGTCACCTCACTCACAAATCGTGCATTTGATCTGTGTGACTCGGAACATCTTGCTAGTGAATTATCCCACGTTCAAAAGGTTTTGCATAAGAATGGCTACAAAACAAACGTTGGAGGAAACGTTCCCCGAAGGATAAGATCCCGTACGAACATCCTGGGGTGTATAAAATCGACTGCAGTTGCGGCAGTTCATACATCGGTCAAACGAAGCGAACTGTCTCATGCCGCATCAAAGAGCACATAAAGACTGTGAAAAACAATGATGAGCAGAAATCCAGTATAGGGAACGTGCACAACGACGGTGCTGCCAACTGGCGTCGCCAATCCGAATCTTGTGCTCTGTACATTGACTTTTCTAACAAGTAAACAGAATTAATTTTATAGTGAAAATTAATTAACTAATCATAATGCATTGTTGCATTTCTGGATGTAGGTACCAACTACCAATACATCCACAAAAATGAAAATAAATCAATTAGCGTAAAATTCTATTACTTTCCAAAGAATACCATGATACCCTGTTTTGGTGAAAAACGCAAAAAATGGATAAACGCAGTAAAGAAAAATATTTGAAAACAACTTGTTTTTGTTACACTCTGCATTGAAAAGGCCCTCAAAATCAATCGTCCATGCAAACATACCAGAACCATTTATACTTCACCATACACGTGTTCTACTAGACCGCACTAAATAAAGTTCACACCGAATATCCCTCAACAGTTAATCAAAGACTCCACATGTACTCAGAATATAAACAGGGTTACCTAATGTTTTTAGTTGGCTGCACTCCTTTGGTTTTTTAAGTTTTGTATCTAAATGCTACGGACTGCATTTTATTGATTGCTTCATCAAATGATTGTGAACTAATTGATTTATTAGAGCCTGGAGATACTGTTCTGGCTGCTAAAGGATTCCCTTCCATTATAACATGTGTTGAAAATAAGAAAGCTATCTTAGCTATGCCAGCCACCATGTCTTCATACACCACAATTTTCATCAGAAAGTAAACGAAAGATATTAAATTCATATTATTAAACATTTATATTACGCTGACGATCGTTATTGATAGACCGGAACTCATATTTTATACCTTTTAGCTTATTCAAAAATAATATAATTGAAGAGACAATTTTGTTTAAGTAAATTGAAAGCACGATGAGAAGTGATAAGTTTCCTTTTCTGTCCGCATAGTGTCTCTTTTGTTGATTAGTGCTGCCACCTATAGTTCCTGCACGTTCCCTATTGAATATGCTCAAAAGTAGCAGCCAGCAACATAATAAGGACTCCACAAAACCTAATGATACTGTGAGTGTTTTTTGCCGTGACTTAGTATCAAGTTCCAATAGTGCGCGTAGCAAAAGACAAAGAAAGAGGGTAGACAGATTTGTCTGCTCCTAACAATTTTTTCCAGCCACCCGCATTCTCCAGGTAACCCGCGATCATGGCGCTTGCAACAGCGTCGAAATATCGGGAGCTTAAAAATAAACAATAATCACGGAAGATATCCCGTAAGTGACATTTGTATTATAGATGAATACCAGTATTTTACATGGAGCGACTGCCCATACTGCCTCCACAACCCAGTTAGTACTGGGTAATACGACACCCCTTGGTAACGCTGGTTGTCAGACTTTTTGGGCGTCTCACTACCTAACGACTGTCAAAGCTTAACGTGCTTTCCGAGGCACGGAGGAAACTCGGTATGTAAGGGTGGTCACCCATCCACAGACCAACCTAGGCAAGCACGGCTTAACCTTAAGATCGATCTGAGCGACTCTTATTATTTAGCCACGAGCTCCTCGCGATAAATTAAACACATAAACATAACACACATCCATTTAAAAAAAAAATCGGAGCAGTCATTGGGGACCGCCGATAGAAGTGAAAACAAAAAGTACACAGGCCCCGCCCCAGTCGTAGCACTGTTAATGCCCCGCGCATGCCTATGTGGTGCTACGCCGTAGCGGATGCTACGAGTGCTACGAACGGCTACGAAGCGTGACCGCACGTTACGTTACGTGACGATGAGTTCAATGTTTTTCCTTCACCCAAAAAGTGCTCAACGCGCCTAAAGAAGTTTTCACTTCAAAACGACGATATATATCGTGAAAGTTTGCCACTAGAGGCGCTTGTGTAGACTAAGGTCCTCCAAAATGTCAGATGTCATAGAGTGTTCGCGCGTTGTGTGCTTTTTTATCACGTATTTATACTAATACTCACGATTGTGTTCTAGATTGAGCCATTCCTGATTAATTATGACTTGAAGATTTTAAGTAGCAACTTAGGATCATAATATTGTTAGTACTTGGAGGTAGAATGAATTTTAAATGTTTCATGCTTGCTAATTTTAGGAAGAATATTGTAAATATATATCATAACCAACATAGTGTAAAGCTTACACTATGTTGGTATATGTGGAGTCCTACCGCTGAGGTGCGTTGTGCGCCGGGAATTCTTATGTGTAATGTGGAAGAAAAACCCCGACATGTGTATTCACCAAGCGGCTTTATTGAACTAACATTATTACAGTAATGTGCATGCAATAACGTATAAACGTAAGTATATGTGATCGCGGGCATCAGCATAAAAATGGCGAGTGAGCTCGTACATGCTCCCAAATCACAAAAAATAAACAAAATGTAAATATAATGTAAAAGAATGTCAACACAGTAAAAGAAAAGTAAAAGTAAACAGTAAATAAAACAATGTAAATAAAGACAAAGTCCAAAGCTTATATCTAAATCTAACAGTTCGCCGGCGAGGTTGCTCTGTCGACCTTGTGCGCGCGGCTAGTGTCCTGGCTCATCCGTGGCTGCGGCTCGATGATTGCTTGCTCCTGGTCCGGGTTATCAGGTCTGTAGGTAAATCGAAGAACTGCACCAAAGCGTTTTCTCAGTTTGAGAATGATCCATAGACAAGCCCCAACAACAACGATGAGCATAAAGCTATACATGATATAGCGATGTGTGTCGTGGGAAGTTGCCACTTCGTTTAGAATCTCTTGATGCATCTTCACCTTTTCAATTTTGGCTTTCAATGTCTTCATCATCACTTCATGATGCTCAATTTCAAAAGTATAGTTGCTGTCTGCTATGAAGTGATTTATAGTCGATTCTTTCAAGTAAAGCTCGTCTTCAGTCACGCTTATCTCACTGTGAAAGTTGTTATGAGAGCGAAGTATAATGTTATCTCCTTTCAACATGCATCCAGGATCAAGTGAGATAATACCAGTAGCACTTAATTGTTTCGATAATGTGCCAGATGGACAGAAAATGCGAGTTAAGCATTGTTTACAACATATGTAGAGCCACGCGCCATCATTGTGTAACTGTATCCACTTATCACTGCAACTTGATACAGTTGTGTGGCACGCTGATAAGTTCTTATTGTTTACTATAATTTGTGCCTTACACATCGTTGTGGCTTGCTTTATGTCATAAACCGGAAAACTCAGTGCACATAGTAACTTGTGTTTTCTCAGTTGTATACATGTGCTTAGGTCGTCATATGTTAGAGGCATCATCACGTCCTTCTTGAGGTTTATTGCCAAATAATCAGATGTAGGCATGATATGCTTCTCTGTCTGTCCTTGTATCGAAGGTATAGGTATGACTCGGCTTAGCTCGTACTGTTCGTTGCTTACCAAAGGCAACTTAACTTCAAAAAGGAAGAAGTCTCTCGTCAGTTTGACGTGTACTCTTTGTCTCTGTCGAATGCACTGATGGCTGTTTGTGCAGGGTAGCGACAGGTCACTTGGTAATTGTCCAGATATTATGTTTAATTGGTCTTGTAACTGATCTGGTTTCAGTAAATGTACATCGACGCGTCCGCCCTTTACATCAGTCACTAAGTCGAGCAGTAATTGTTGAACTCTCCTTATGTTGGAGATTATTAAGTTGGCAGCTAAGGCAGATGACATCACATTGAGTGCATTGCTACGTTCCACGTGTATGCGCTCGTTGGTCTCTTGGAGCCGTTTAGTTATTAGCGTGAATTGCTTGTTCATGATATCCTCGTTTCTCTTCAAAATATTGTACTCGCCTTCCACAATCGATATTTGTTCTTTATAGAGGTTGAGTAAGTGGTTTTCGTTTGTCTGTATGATGTTGATATCACTATCGTATTTTTTGGCAAAGTTTTCGTCAAGGACTCCAAATAGATAATTTTCTGCACTACCAATTCCATTTATCAGACCCCTTTTCTTGCGCGTTCCGTGCTCCGATCGCAAAGCATCGTTATAGTGCTGTATTTCTTTGATTTCGTGTTCTAGTTGAGAGGCGATGGATATCAAGGTTGGCTCTTCCTTAGTCAGACTGTTCAAATGTGTGACGTAGTTTCCCACGTTTTGTAAACTTCGCCAGTATGTTGTCATATTGTAATACACAACCATTTTCCAGTCGTCTTGTCGTATTTGCATCTCAGCAATTTTGTCGAAGTAGATTAATTTTGCTGACGATAATGTGGTGACGTTCACTGTTAGCTGTGACAGTGATGTAGCTATGCATAATGCAAACGTGAAAAATATGCAACTGTTTAGGAATGTTTTAGCACGTTTTTTCCGCTTCGGTCTCTCTGTTTTCTGTTGTTCGATAGGCGTTGTTGTGTCAACTTCACTCTCTACGCACCCTGTATCACTATTTTCGACAGGTAGTCGTGATAATTTGATGATAGGGCGTTTTAGAGTGCCATTTTTTGTTTTCAGGGTCACCACTCGAACGTGTCCATCCTTGCCAGGATGTGTCTCCATAACCCTTCCTAAGAGCCATTTAGAGGGCGGCAAGTGATCATCTTTTATCAATACGATGTCGTTGATCTCAAGATTCTTTGTTGCATAATTCCACTTGCTGCGCGTTTGAAGTGTTTGAAGGTATTCAGATGACCATCTCTTCCAGAAATCTTTGTGCATTTTTTCCAGTAGCTGCCATCTAGTTTTAATGTTTCTGATGTCCTCGTCAGGTGAAAGTGGGCTTGACAATATTGGCCCTCCCACTAAGAAATGTGCAGGTGTTAAGCAGTCCAGATCGTCAATGTCGTCTGTTAGAGGAACCAACGGCCTAGAGTTGAGACACGCTTCAATCTGGGCTATCAGTGTCGAGAATTCCTCAAATGTCAGCTTTTGTTCGCCGATGACGCGCCTCAGGTGGTGCTTCATGCTTTTGACTGCGGCCTCCCACAGTCCTCCTGCTGACGGCCAAACTGGAGCGTTGAACTGCCACTCAACTCCAAGGTTCCCTAGCTCACTCAAGAGTTCTTCGTTGATGTAGTGCATTAACGCCTTTTTGTGTTCCTGTATGAGTGTTTTGGCAGCGCCTACAAAATTTGTACCGTTGTCAGAGTACATACACTTTGGTGTTCCTCTCCGGGCACAGAAACGTTTGAATGCGCCAAGAAAGGCTGCAGTACTCAAGTCGGAGACCAATTCTAAATGAATGGCCTTTGTTGCTAGACAGACGAATATTGAAATATAGGCCTTGGACGTCTTAATCCCTCTGCCCTTGTTGGCCTTGACTTCCACTTGTCCCGTAAAATCAACACCTGTGTGCGTAAATGGACGCGATGGAGTGACTCGGGGTTTTGTTAAGTTTCCCATCAGCTGTTTGCTAGTAGATGTCTTGAAGCGATGACATTTGATACACTTGAGAATGTGGCCTTTTACTGTCCTCACACCTCTGAGTATCCAGTATTTGTTTCGCAAATGTGTCAAGGTGAGTCTTGCTCCCCCGTGCAGTGTCGTAATATGTGACTTGTCGATCAGAAGTTCTGTGACCCGTGCTTTGTGTGGCAAAATAATTGGATGTTTTTGTGAGATCTTCAAGGCTGATTCTGTTAAACGTCCCCCAACTCTCAAGAGACCTTGTTTGTCCAATAATGGGGTTAAATTAAGTAGACAACTCTTTGAATGCACCTTGCCATGTTTCTGTAAATGTGCAATATCTTCGCCAAAGTGTTTATTTTGCACTGCCTTGATAACGATATTCAATGCGTTCTCAAGTTCTGCTGTTGTTAAGTAAGGCGATCGCGCATTGTCTTTGTTTGCCTTGACTCGTAAAATCCAACTTAAAATTCTGACGACGCGTGTAATAGAATTATGCTTGTATAGAAGCTCTTCGATGAACGATGACGATGTTTGAGATGCACAGACTTGCTTCTTGTTCTTGTTTTCTAATGTAGGAGCTTCGTATTCTGTCGAATGATCTGGGATGTTGTTCTGTATCAGCCACGTAGGTCCCTCCCACCAAAGTTTGTGGTTGACTAGTTGTGACGGAAGTAAGCCACGACTAGCGCTATCCGCCGGGTTTTCATCGGATTTAACATGTCTCCAACATGATGGCGGCAATATATTTGTAACTTTCGTAACCCTGTTTGCTACGAATGTTTTCCAGCGGGAAACGTCGCCTTGTAGCCATCCCAGAACGACCGTTGAGTCTGTCCACGCTCGTATTGTTACTGTCTGTTTCTTTAACGACTCTATGACCTTTTTCGCTAGTCTGGATAACAAGTGTGCGCCGCACAGTTCGAGTCTGGGCAGTGTCATCAGTTTTCTATTCGGTGCGAGCTTCGTTTTCGCTGCAACTACTCGAGTCATGTATTGGCCATCGTTTTTGATGCTTCGGCAATAAATCACACATGAGTATGCCTTTTCTGATGCATCGCAGAAACCATGTAATTCAACTGAGGCTTGTATAGCTCCCATCCATCGAGGGATAGCGATCTGACCTATGTATTTGAGGTCGTTCCTGAACTCTTCCCATTGCTTCTGTACTTGTTGTGGTACGGGATCGTCCCAATTGAGGTTTGTAGTCCACAGTTGTTGGAAAATAAGTTTGGCCTTTATTGTGGCAGGTGAAAGCCAACCTAGTGGATCGTATAGCTTCGAGATTTGAGATAGCAACGATCTTTTTGTAACGATTGCGCATGTGTTTGTTGTTTCCACTGGATGATGAAATGTAAATTGATCTGTAGAGGGATTCCACATAACTCCCAATGTCTTGTTTGTTTCGGCGTGCTTGAAGTCTATCATGTTTTGACTAATTTGTTCGGGTGTAAGATCTTCTAATATGCGTCCGTCGTTGCTCGCCCACTTGCGCAAGTTGAAGCCACCTCGTTTGAGTAGGTATATTAACTGTTGTTGAGTTGTTTTGGCTTGTTGAATATCATTGCTTCCGCCGAGGAGGTCGTCGACGTACAGCTGACTGTCCAATATTTCAGCAGCAAGCGGGTATTGAGCACCATCGTCGTGAATTAGTTGTTTTATTGTGCGCATCGCTAAAAAGGGAGCAGATTTAGTGCCGTACGTTACGGTGCACAGCTGGTACTCTTGGATCTTATCTTCCTTGGAATCTCTCCACAGAATCTTCTGTAGATGTTGATCTTGTTCCTGTATTCCGACTTGTCTGTAAAACTTTTCAATGTCGGCGGAATAAACAAATTGAAACCCCCTCCATCGTAGAATTAATGACTGTAGGTCCTGTTGAAGGTTTGGCCCACACTCCATTAGCTCATTTAGACTGTTACCCGAAGTTGTTTTGTTTGAGGCATTAAACACAACTCGGAGTTTTGTAGTGGTGGAGTCCAATTTCATGACACCGTGGTGTGGTAGATAACAACTTGGTTCCAGTGGAATTAAACTTTGTTTCATGTGATTGAGACGTAAATAGTCAGCCATGAATGCCTTGTAACTTTCAGCAATAGACTGGTCTCTGGCTAGCCGTTTCTCCATTTGTCGGAATTGTGCCAATGCCTGTGATTTTGAAGAACCTAACTGTGTCTCGAATCCCTGTTTCATGGGTATTCTGACCTCATATCTGCCGTCAGACTTCCTGTTAGTTGTAGTTGCGTATAATGTTTCGCAATATTGTTCGTCTGACGTCAGCGTTGTAGATTGTTCAGTTATTTCTTCTATTTCCCAGAAACGCGAAATGTCTTCCAGGTTGTTAAGCACTGCATGGCATTGAAATGTTGTGGTGTTGCCCAATAGTACCCATCCGACCTTAGTCTGTTGAGCTATTGGCGCATGTATAGGTCCTCGCAGAATCCCATCCATGATTATTTGTGCGTAAACTCCTGCGTCCAGTAAAATGTCAACTGGCCTTGAAATATTATAGTTAGGATCCGCAAGACTGATGTTTTCTAAATGTGGCCACTGTTGGCGCTCAAACGTGTAATTGGGTAAACTGTTCAGCATTCTTGTCATGACAAGCGCCTCAATAGTGAAGTTGTAGTTTTGGTATATGGACTCGCAAGTAAGTACTACGGTTCCATGGCTTTTGTTGTTCGAGATGCCAACTCCGGTGACGATTGCATCTTGTTTGCGCCTGTGTAGTCCCAATCGCTGAGCAGCTGATTCCGTAATCAAGTTGATTTGGGAACCTTGGTCAAGTAGAGCCCTAAGTTTTGTAGGCATTCCATTTTCAGCCATAACATACAGTTCAACTGTGGCTAGTAAAACTTCGTTCACATTCCCACCGACGTGATGTGATTTATGTTGCGCTGCTGTCGGAACGCTTTTGGGTGTCATGTTATTAGCAGGAATCGTATGTTGAGCCTTTTGTTGTATAGCATCATGTAACGTCGTATGATGCTTGTTATTGCACACCTTACATGTTTTCCCGGAATTGCATTGTTTGTCGTTATGGCAGTACATACAATTCTCACAGACTTTCAATTGTGCAATTGTATTTATTTTATCTTCTGGCGCCATACTTTGGAATGTTTTACAAGAAACCAATATGTGGTCCGACTTGCATAATGGACATTTTCTTTCAGATCGAGCATGATAGATCTTTGCCCTGTTGTTGAACTTCTTAGGAAGGTGTTTCGAAGAAAGTTCCTTATCCTCACTGTTGTCCATGTTCTTGGCCTCATGCTTAGTGGAACTGGTCTTGTTATTTTTCCTGTTGACTGGCTCGAGAGCTGTAAATTTGCTCTCCAGAAATGCCATAAGTTCGTCGAATGAAGGCAGATTTCGTGGTGCTTTTCGGCACTCCATGTACGAACTGTAAGTTTCTGCATCCATTTTTTCTGTAAGTATGTGCACCAAAAACGGGTCCCACGTAGTGGTGTCGACTCCGAGATTGCGTATGGCGTGAATCGTTTCCAAGGTCGTGTCGTGGAGGTTTTTAAGTTCTTGAGCAGAATGTTTGTGTGCAGTCGGCTGGCTTAAGAATATTTGGATTTGGTTTGTAAAAAGCAGCTGTATGTTGTTGTACCTTCGGGTGAGTATATCCCAGCATGCGTCGTAGTTTTCAGCTGAGACGTTGAGATGCTGCACTAGTCGCTCTGCCTCACCTTTCAGTTTGCCCTTAAGATGCTGCATTTTTTGTGTTTTGCTCAGCGTTGGATTGTTGTGGATGGCTTCAGAGTAGAGATCCATGAAAGTTGGCCATTGAGCATAATTGCCATTAAATGCCGGAATCTCCAATTTCGGCATGGTTTGTTGTTGGTGAGATGTATGGCTAAGTTTTTGGTTTAGTTGTCTCTTGATGGCTTCGTAAATTTTTTCGTGCTGCGCGTACTCCTGTTCATAATCCAGTTCCGTGCCGATTAAAAGATTATCTATTTGCCAGTGTAGAGCGTCAATAGTTTTCCAGCGCGCCTGTATCATCTGCAGTTTGTCTTGTAGTTCCCATGTTTCTGAGATAGTGTTAATGTCAATACCTCGTACGACTCTTGAAAAAGCTCGAAAGTTTGTTCGTTGCTGATTAATCAGCTCATCAGTTTTGGATAACATACCTTTCTCTTCCGCGCTGACACTGTATTGTTCGTCACCTTGACTACTTGTACTTTGTTTAGCCATGGCTTCGGTCTGTTTTATGTCTATCAGCAGAGCACATCTAGCTGTGTAGAGCTCTTTCACGGAGAGGTAAGCACCAGACTGAAAGTACTCGTGTTTGTTATCACAAAGCACTGTTAGTTTTATGTGATTGTTGTCGAATTCATCCCACAATTCTTCAAGAGTCACTAGCCGTTTTCTTGTATACTCGGCAGTTTTCCGAATTGCAGAATCTTTCTTGATGTTTGTAGATATCTTCTGTACAGTTTCAGCAATGATTTGTTGACGTTGAAGTAGTCCTTCCATTGTAGATGTGTTGAAGAAACTAGTTGTATGTCGTAATCACTGTCACTGCACTGATAGAAGAGTACGTTGTGGACTTGTGTGTCCACTGGTTCTATTAGTTCCGCGTGAGCAGATGTCCCTCACCAATATGTGCGCCTTCTCAACTTGACTGGTGAGACCCGCTTGTGGGAGGCCAGCCGAGCCGATTCGCTATTGATGAAGAAACCTTCACTCACACTTCACTTTTAGTCTCGAAGGACCAAAAATATGTGGAGTCCTACCGCTGAGGTGCGTTGTGCGCCGGGAATTCTTATGTGTAATGTGGAAGAAAAACCCCGACATGTGTATTCACCAAGCGGCTTTATTGAACTAACATTATTACAGTAATGTGCATGCAATAACGTATAAACGTAAGTATATGTGATCGCGGGCATCAGCATAAAAATGGCGAGTGAGCTCGTACAGTATACGTAATAAAATAAACATTTTTATGAAGTTATTGGTGCTTTAAAGTATTGAATAGAATTACTGACAGGACCTTACTCGACAGTGCGCCATCTGGTGAGCTCTAAAACGATAGCCCCCATTTACTCAACATAGAACTATTTTTCCAACAGGAGGAGTTGGCGATACTCCGTCGGAAGGCGGTGCGCATGAAGAAGATGGAGCAAGCTGGCAGCAGCATGGACGAGGTTCTGCTGGAGGAGATACGGGAGTACAAGGAGACGCTCACATGCCCATCCTGCAAGGTATGTACACTCTTTGTCTTCAATAGGGTATAAGCATGTTTTTTTTAATCACTCTAAACAAAGCGTCATCATCTGCCTAGCCTTTTCCCAACTACTTTGGGGTCGGCTTTCAGTCTAACCGGATGCAGCTGAATACCAGTATTTTACATGGAGCGACTGCCTATCTGACCTCCACAATCCAGTTACAGTACTAACTGGATTGTGGAGGTCACACGATACCCCTTGGTAAGACTGGTTGTTAGACTTTTTGGGCCACTGACTACCTGTAACGAACGACTGTCAAAGATCTACAAATGACAGCCGGGACCAACAGCTTAACGTGCTTTGGAAACTCGATATGTAACGGTGGTTACCCATCTACAGACCAACCTAAGTAAGCACGGCTTATCCTAAGGCTTCGGTTCCACTGAAGCGGAGCGGAGCGCGATTCACCAATCACATATCACATGGCAGGAGTGGAGAAGAGATGTGATTTATGTGATTCACCAATCACATGGCTTGAAATCCACAGATTTCAAGCCATGTGATTGGTGAATCGCGCTCCGCTCCGCTTCAGTGGAACCGCAGCCTAAAGATTGACCCGAGCGGCTGTTATTATTTAGCCACGAGCTCCTCGCATCCTCACATGATAATCTCCGAGAGTGACAGTAACGATGTGTCCCGCAGGTGAAGCGCAAGGACGCCGTGCTAACGAAGTGCTTCCACGTGTTCTGCTGGGACTGCCTGCGCACGCGCTACGAGACGCGCCAGCGCAAGTGCCCCAAGTGTAACGCCGCCTTCGGGGCCAACGACTACCACCGACTGTACCTGTCCACCTAGTGCACCCACACCCGCAGCGACCGAGCGAACTAGATCTTTATTGTTAATATTCTCATCACACAGGCGCTGTCTAACAGTCCGCCATCTTAGATAAACGTGCAATTGTACTATCGGGGTCTTTTCCGCCTGACCAGTTTATTTTTTTTTCGCTTAAATCATGCGGAGGCGCCAAGCCACGCCCCCTTAAAGTTTGAGCCTATTAGGAAAGCGTCAACTTTGGTGCGCAAAATAACAATAACCGTCGTTTGGCGGGCGTCGTCAGTGCGCTCGGCCGATTCGGTATCTTTTCATTCATTATTTCTATTCAAAGTCAACGGGGCGGGGCTAGAGAGCGTTTCTATGTTGCGAGTGCAAGCAAAAATGAGCTTAGTGGTGGTCAGGAGTCCGTGTCCTCGATATAGTACCTAGCCAAAGGAGATTGGTGAATCGGATGTATTGTAGACACACAGATGAGTGCTAGTAGTTCACGATGAACCTCGTGTATTGCTGCGTTCGGTTGCGAAAGTAAGCGAAGCAGTGGATCAGTCATTTTTTTGACTTGAAAATGTTTTTGTCTTAATTCGGGATCTCTGTAATTTATAATCGGATTTTGATCTAAAACTTGCTACACTTTGAAACAGGTGGCCTACCATATCTTAAAGCAGGATCGTTTTAATCTTGTTCCAGTGTAGGTAAGAGACGGAGCTATAGAGGACGTCTAGCACCATCCCTTTCCCACACTAGAATAAATTAAAACAATCCTGCTTTAAGACGTCACGGTAGGCCACCTGGTCGGATTTTCTGCCTCCGAGCGTACTCTTGGTACCGCGTGATTTTAAATGAATACTTATTGTTATATTAGACAATTGAAAACTGCTATTTAACACGTTATATTTTGTAAATAGAGTATCACGAATATTGTATATTAAAACTAATAGTTTAAAGTATAATTATATTGTGTGCTGTTGATTGGTTAAATATCTATTTATATTTAATTGCATATAATATTATAGTTTGACTTATACTAAAGCGTAGATCTAAATCGAAGTTTTCACTAGCCTATTGCGTTGGACAAAGGCGTCTTCCGAAGTACGGACATAGTGTTGATGTATGATCTCAGGACTACCTCCGATGTTAACACGGTGTTGTAGCAAAGTATGGCAAGTATTAGATGGAGCAGTATTGAACAAAATGTATGTTCTTAATGAACAGGGTTGTGACATGTAAGTGAGGCGACGCCGAAGAGCTATCACAGATGGGATGTATTCATTATCGACGCGATGAAGCTTGTTGAAGTGAAAACTTCTTTAGGCGCGTTAGCACTTTTTGGGTGAAGGAAAAACATTGAACTCATCGTCATGTAACGTAACGTGCGGTCACGTTTCGTAGCCGTTCGTAGCACTCGTAGCATCCGCTACGGCGTAGCACCACATGGGCATGCGCGTACCAGTGCTACGACGGGCGGGGCCTGTGTAGGTACTTTTTGTTTTCACTTCTATCGGCAGTCCCCAAAGACTGCTCCGATTTTTTTTTCACTCCGACGCGTATAGGTAAACGCACGCAGTACGCGGTACGCGGTAGGTGCGGTAGGTACGTTCACGCGCGTTAACAAGTATGTTCGCGCAAACCTATTTGTTTTATTCAGTAGCAAATAGGTCCTCACTCCTTCTCTAGCCTAAAGATGCAACTCCGCTCATACAAGTTATGTACCACGTCATTTGGCGCGATTTTATCATACAAAATGAGCTTTCATGCTCTTAAATAATTATCTGTAATTGCTCTAAGGCGTGCCAGCTTCCAATGTCGAGTTCGCAAAAATATGCTCAATGATGTTGATGTAATTCTTTAATGGTTAACTTCATTGAGCGTTAAATGATAGGAGAGTGTGTAAAGAAGGACATCATATTCTGAGATGAGGGCAACTGCTGTCGGCAATATGGTGAGTAAGGGAACGACCACACTTATTAACGAAGGATTGGGAGCTGCTGCCGGATTCACAATGCTTCGATTCGACAAGTATGTCTATCTTTTTTTGCATTACGAAAGCGAGCGAGATACCTAAACGACTTGTCGAATCGAAGCGTTGTGAATACGGCAGCAGGTCACAAAGAGTTATAAAAAGCGAAAAGACGTCATTCGCCTTTATAAAAGCGAAAACGACGTCATTCGGTGCGGACGACACGACTCGACCGCGTCGGACTATCGCTGTTGCATGGAGATAATGTTCTTAGTGACTGGCTTAACCCGATTTCACATTGGTAGGCATGGTTACTGCCTAAATCGTTGCAATAATGTACGCACATATGATATGTGCAGCTCTTTGAGTTCAATGGGGAGACACACTGGAACTAATGGCGCTAGCATAGCTGGTTCCCAACATCGTCATTGGTTGAAAATGTGGTAATGTCATTTTATATTTCAAAATAGCTTAACCTCATTGGTCAGATTGAGACCAGCTGTGGTGACGCCATCTTAGATTATCTTTGCCTGTATCTCCCCATTCAATGTTTCTGTAAACTCACCGTCTGCGGAGGGGGCCGAGCAATCGATAGTCAATATTTAAAAAATAAAAGCGACGACTGTTTCGTCTACGACTGTGACTAATTTTTTACTTATAATAATTATTACAAAACTGGGTAGCAATAAAATAGTAAACGATACACAATGACGAAGCTTTTGATGATATTTATAATATTATAAATTCAAATGCACGTCAATTAAATGTTAAATGTTCATTCCTTGTCTATACATGTTATTTTTGTATTAAAATAGCTTTCCATGTTGAATATGAATTACATTGCGTAAATGTATCTTAAGAATTTAAATTTGCATTTCGCGCTCTTAAGTATATTGGATACATAATTCTATTGATGTTGTATATTAAGGATAATATCATGAAATCGAACAAGTGGATATAGTTTATATATCTATATTTAGTAATTAATAAATATACTTATTGTTAAACAAATTCTTGAGGTTAGTGTGAATGTGGTGAAAGAGCGAGATGACTTATATGTACTGTAGTTAGGAAAATAGAATTTAGCTTACAGCCCACTGACTGATATATTTGTATATTTTAAGTTTAACATTTTGTTTGGGCCTGCAATCCTGCTTCACTATGCCGTCGATACAAAAGCCAAAAAGTCAGCTTATAAAAATTATGAAAATGAACTAATAAATCAAAATTCTGTTATGACACCATAAAACAATAATTCCAAGACCAAAAAAATATTTAATTAAATTAAATTAATTAATTTAATTTTCTCTTAAAAAAAATACACTTTATTTTGGGCCTGAAAACCCGATTTATTTTCAATTAATTTCCAAATTGGATGTTTACTTGCTTTGAAATCAATAAATAGTGAGTCATTGAGTTGAATAAACAGTGACGTCACAGTTGGCTACCATACAAAATCTGAGAGAACCGTGTTTTGACAGCACATAAAAATTATCTCAATTGATTGGTTTGTCATCCACCCCATTACGACTAATGGAGGGTTTTTAATAGAAAAAAAAAACAATTTCACTAAGAAAACTAGAAAATAAATAATCTAATTAAAATGTCTTTTACGCTCGAGTGGACATGGATAATGTAATGGGTTAATTTTAATAAAAATATTAATTTACTGTTGTAAACTTGATAGCAGGGGAACAATTTATGTGACAGTATTCAATGAATTATCAATAGAGAGGGGATTGCTATAGCGATGTATTAGTCTTCTTGTTAAGTTTCTACTGCTATGCAATAATAGGGGACTATCCAAAAAAAAACGAATTAGTCCGTCAGATAGATTTCCAAAAAATATTGAACACGTATTTTTTATTTTTCTCGTAAACAAAAAATGAAGACGATACAGTGCGTCTAAAACTCGTATGACGTCACATGTAGGTACACTAGATTTTTACCCACAAGTGACGTCACAAGCCCCCCATTTTGAACTGATAAAACAAAAAACTCGTATCCAATATTTTTCGATAATCTAACTGACGGACTAAATAGAATCACAGTTTTGTTTAGTCAGGCCGGTCCCCTGTTACTGAAGTCCCAGTTATAAACGCGAAATTCTGTAATTATAATCCTACCTATAGTTAGAGACATCTTTGTTATAGTGTTAAAAAGTAACTTTATTGTTTTAGCTTCTACCGTTTGTTCTCACTTGGCTACAGTTTTGTAGCCATAATGCTAAATTTTACATGTAAGGACGCCAGTACATCAAACTATCCCAATCTGTCAAATTTTCCTAATCAACCGTCGAATTAATACTTGAGCGATGAAGTTTTAAATCTATGAATGAATTTTGACAGATTGTAGTAGCTTTATGTGCTAGTCTGTACATATCTGACTGATCAATATTATTGTGCTTGTATCAATTGAATTACTTCTAGTAATGTTACATTCATTTCTTTGTTGTTATTAAGTCACAACTATTGTCAGTGTGTATATTTCGAAAAACTTCAGAAATCACTTTTCTTCCATTTGTAATATCTTTAAATGTAATCGTTAATGCGAACAGTAATAAACCTTTGCTGTAATTTTCAAATCAGGTAGAATCAATAATTTTCGACAGAATTACTTGTAAAGTTGGCTGTAAAAACATATTTAATTATTTAATGTTCAGTGGAAACTGTAAAACTATTTAAAATGTATCACTAATAGACTACGTCGAATAAATGTCTCAACAAAACATAAGTTATGATTTTTTTATTCAATTACTCCCCCGCTTTTCATATAGTAAGTATTCAAGCCAAATCACTGATTTTTGGACATAATCTGGAGAGATTGTTACCAGCAACATTGATGATTCAGGGTATAGTCGAAGGCACGAGACCACGTCGATCACCAACCCGATGGTCAGACTCCATCGAATATGTCCAAGCAATATGCCTCTGGTAGAATGTGCTTGCCATGCGGCGAATAGAGATCGGTGGACAAGGATCGCAAAGGCAGCGATGACGTCGATGGTGGTGATGACCGTGACCTAATCAAGAGTGAACGACTTAGGCCCAGCGCACCGCTGGAGGCGCAGCGGAGCGCATTTGAAGACAATAATTTAATATAAACCTTAACTACCTTTGATATACGGTCGCGCGCATGCTCTTGTAGTAGCTTGAGGGCGCTCTGAGTACCGCGTGCATATTTATTATTATATTGACCGTATATCAAGTTATGGTTTATATTAAATTGCTGTCTTCCAATGCGCTCCGCTGCGCGCCTCCAGCGGTATGCGCTGGGCCTTGGCTCACTGAAATGGCAGCAAAGCGGCGAGCAGTTTTAGTGTCATATAATTGTGTGACTGACACTGGCAGAACCACCATCAGGGATTTTAATTTTAATAACACAAAAATTTAGTCGCTAATTAGTCGCCAAATATCAGATTTGGTCGGTCACTGGTTCAAAAGATATAAAGGGTTTATAGGTGGCCGATCTGGAGAGAGCCTACTCCAGCAGAGCCACATTCATATCTCAAAAACTAGGGCTACTAGCGAAGATCTGTTTTCTCCCAAATTTACTCGCTAATTAGTCGCCAAAAATCAGAATTGGTCGGTCACTGGTTCAAAAGATATAAGGGTTTATAGGTGGCCGATCTGGAGAGAGCCTACCCCAGCAGGGCCACATTAATATTTCAAAAACTAGGGCACCTAGCGAAGATCTGTTTTCTCCCTTATTTAGTCGAAATTAGTCGCCAAGTTACAGATTCAGCCCGTTTACATGCAAATTCACAAACTTTATCTCTTCAGATTATTGGTTTAGTAGGTATTTGTAACATTTTCTGTTAATACAATAATTTTAAAGTAGGTAAGTAATAAATAATTTTATATTTCGACAACAAAAGTTTTATTATTCTAACCTAAAAGATAAAATAAAAACTCAAACCGTCCATACAAACTCTACATACACAACACAATACACACACAAACAACACACATCAAACCAACTTTTTGGAAATTCATTTTTATAAAATAGTCTAATTTTATTTATTATTTCTGGCATTTAGATACTGTTCAACATGTTGTATTTTTATGGAGCAATAAATAGATATATATTAAACCTTAATAAGAGCCATTAATGCTCATAATAAGTATTTATGTAAGTACTAGCGGTCGCCCGCGGGTCCGCCCGCGTGGATGTCGGTTACCGCTGCAAAAAGCCTACCCAGGAAAGACACGGTCAGCACAGACATCGACACTAACATCGACGACGCAGTCATTATCCGCAGGCTGCATAGATTGTCTTTATGTGGAAAAGATTTTTTATTGGTTGTGGCGGCTCCTGAAAGTTAGGAAGACAAACTTTACCTGAAGCACAGCACATACCATTAGGTTCGTCCGCCCATTTCTTGGCAGAGCAGTTAGAGCAGATCTTATTCATGACTCCGATTTGGACGGACGCTTGTTGTGCATAATCAACCTGAGGATCATATCTGAAAGCCAGTCTGTTGCTGTTAGCTAAAATTCGATTGCGAACTGTATTTGTGGACAACTGCTGTCTCTCTACCTGAGCTCTAAGTCGCTGCAAACGCTCGACACTCGACTCTTTTTCGCGCAACTGAGAGGTCCTTACATTTTGTTCATGAAGACGTTGGGAACGCTCCAGCCTCGACTCTCGTGCACGTAACTCAGAGGTTCTCAGATTTTGTTGTGCAAGGCGTTGCGAACGTTCGACACTCGACTCTCGTGCGCGTACCTGAGAGTTTCTCTGATTTTGTTCAGCAAGGCGTTGTGAACGTTCAGGTGAAGATTCTCCCATACGACGTATTCTTGCTACCCGTGCTTGAGAACTATGTTTAGAAACTTGAGACCTGGCTCTCTTAAGCATTTTCAAATGTTTAAGAAAATGTTAATAGCGTGTAATATTCTAGCTCTGAAAAAAACTGTTGTTTAGCCCTGAAAAGAACTGTTGTTTAGCCCTGAAAAGAACTGTTGTTTAGCTCTGAGAAGAACTGTTGTTTAGCTCTGAGAAGAACTGTTGTTTAGCTCTGAGAACTTTTGCGTAGGTGTAGTTTTAAGAACGAAATCTAAAAAAAATCGCACGAAAATTATTAGACTTCGCGCACGACCGCTGCGTAGGGAGCCGACCTCGCGTCTGAGCCGCGCGCGGCGCGGGTACCTTACTCATAGATCTAAACTCCCCTCCCGCACGCGCACCCCATCTTGGTGACGCCCACTTCGCAACGGGTCGTGCAGCAGAAATCGTATTATTTTAATTTCGCCATAACTTTAAAACCAAACGTCCAATTTTAATCATTCAAAGACCAAATATTATCTACATAAACTGTACTTAGTGATGAAATAATTTATTTTGATAAGGATTATAGCATGAGTAAAATAAATGCGTTTAAATGTAGTCCAAAAAAAAATCAAGATAAAAAAATAAAAAAATGGTTGTTGTGCCTCACTCGACATAGATAGGTATAGTGTGTCGCGGACTTTTTTGTAGATATTTATAAGATATACAATTAATTAGAACATTTTATGGTTCTATCTTTTATAGTTTAGGCAGCGTACGCAAAATAAGTAACTTTTCTGGTTGATTTTTTACACCTTGTGTCCGAAAACCCCAAATATCTTACGGAACCCTATTTTTTTCCAAAATAAAATTTAGCCTATGTTACTCGTGGATAATGTAGCTTTCGAATGGTGAAAGAATTTTTAAAATCGGTCCAGCAGTTTTTGAGCCTATTCATTACAAACAAACAAACAAACAAAGTTTTTCTCTTTATAATATTAGTGTAGATTTACATCTTTGATTTAAGATTAATATGTAACTACCTTTGATTATATAATGTCTAGATGGAGCGTCGCCCTACAATCAAAACATAAAAAACGAGCCAACAAATTCAAGCATGTGTGCGTGCAGGCGGTGTTTTACACTGCCATACTATAATTTATGTCTCTGTGTGCCTGAATAATGATACCAGCTACTGCAATAATTCTCCCATAAGTCACATATTTAAAAAATAGACGATAAGATAAGTTTGAGGTGTATGTATGTAGTAGGTATTATTCAGTTTTAGAGTGTCTTTTTATTAAGTACCTATGTAGTTACTTGCTTCGATAAATAAAAAACACTATTTCAATTTAAATAGAGTTTTTGAATGATGTAATGAATCAGCTAAGTTAATTAAATTTGTAAGTATTACAATTGTGCCGATTCCCTTGTTCACAAACTAAACTAAAATTAGACTATTTCTATCTTTTTCTCTCTACAGTAGTTTCTCAAACTAACGTAAAGTAGGTTTTGTTGGTTTCCTCGTGGCATTTTCCGCGGCTTTTTTTAATGCGATCTATCAATCCATTCCTGATAATAGGATTATTGGTTATTCTAAAAAATAAGATGTAATGTTGATCACCCTACTCATTCAATAATTATGTTTGTTAGGGGCTGATTATTCATTAGTCAGATAACTTTTATCCAAGGAATAAAAATGGAGGTTAAATTAATAATTTAACAATACATATATAAAAATAAATTGCTGTTCGTCGCTCTAAAACTCGAGAACGGCTGGACCGATTTGGCTAATTTTGGTCTTGAATTGTTTGTGGAAGTCCAGGGCAGGTTTAAACGGTAAGAAATAGGTAGGTAGGTAGTAGGTAGGTGGTAGGTAGGTAGGTAGGTGGTAGGAAGGGAGTAGGTAGGTAGGTAGATAGTAGGTATAGGTTTTAGGAAGGTAGGTAGGTAGGAAAGCTCATGTGACGCAGATGATGTTGCGCGGGTCAGCTAATAATTAAATTATTATCAATTAATTATAATTATTAAGTATCAAGTAAATTATTTACCTAGCTAATATAATAACAAGTTTTACTTGGCTCCGACTTCAAAATCATATAAAGAAAGACTTAATACGAATTTGTAAACTCCACCTTAGTAGGTGTGTATTGGGGAACTTGGATCAAGAGATCCAAGTACCCCAATACACAATTCAAAATGAGTGTTGCATTCAGAATCCTCTATTCAAAATGACGGTTGTATTCAGAATCCTCTATTCAAATTGAGTGTTGTATTCAGAATCCTCTATTCAAATTGAGTGTTGTATTCAAAACGGAATGCTGATATTCGGAATCGAGATTCAAAACAAATGCTGTACTCGGAATCCATCATTCTATGTGAATGTTGTATTCCAGTTAGTGAAAAGATACTTGTATTCACATATTCGTGTTAAACTGTTATAACTTTTATAAGTTCAACAAAATAAAATGTTTATAAAATATGTTACCTATAAATAATAATCTATTGCAACAAGTGAAGGTGCCCACCATTCGCTTACAATTTTTTTTATTCGTATGTCATGATACATATGCGTGTAATATAGGTATATTAATGCGTGTGTGTATGTGTGTGTGTGGGTGAATGGGGGGCGAGCTCACAAACAGCATTCGTATAATTAAATATTATGTGCTGTTCATACTAGAATTTACATGCTGTTCCATATTTTAGGTGAGCCGTTGCCTCTGTTTTATATTTAAGTCCTTATAATGTAACGAATACAGGTGTTAAAAATAAAACAAAAATGTTGGTTATCTCAATATTTATATTGCTGCTTATTTTAAAAGAACATTATTTTCAACACACCACTTATTTAAACAAAATACATTTTTTAAGGCACAAATATTAGTATGATTGATACAACTTATAATATCTGGTGAAGTAGAATATTGTTTATACAATGTTAGTATACTTGGACACTGCTTACTTTCTAAATTATATACATTATCAATTTTGAATATATCTTTTAACCATAACACTTTTTCGTTACCTTTCGCGAATATAGTCTTATTCTTAAAAAAAAAATCAAAGTGAGCTTTATAGCTAAAATATGGTACAAAACCTTCATTCCAACATATTCCTCTGTTTTTTTCAATCCAAGCTACTTGTAACCGTTCTTTTTTCGTCAAGTCATAAAATGGTCGTGGTGGTTTTATCAACAGTATTTGTATGCGGCCTTCATACATCATTGCTATTTCTTTTGGAATAAATTTGTTTTCTTCATCCTTAAACCCCTGGACATCCACAATAACATTCATGATAATTTTCTAACAATATTACTCAAAGGTTTGTATTCGAAAAGTCGATCGTTTATTATTAAACAATAAGCAGATGTATTATCTGGAATATCTTCTGAACATTCGATTTCTAATCGCACATCGACCGGTCCAGTTTTAAGCGTTTCGTTTTGTCTTGAACAATCAATTACAAAAAGTGGAGCAATTTCTTTGAATTGATTTAAGCTAAGCAACGGATCTATGCCCAAGTTGTAATACGACTGACGAAAGTTAGCATACATTTCGTATAATATACTGTATTTGTTTTCATCAAATTTCAGATTAAGTGAGTCATATGGATAATATTGCGAATTTATAAATAACTTAATATTGCTTAGATTACAATGATCGAATAAGGATGAACTTTTAGTTTGATTAGTTTTTCGGTTGGTTTGCAAACCAAATATAACAAACCTTGGTTTCTCTAATTGTGAAGTTGTCTTTACCGACCATGAATGCTTTGTTGTTTTTGGTAATAGCGGATATTCATACAAATCCCAATTCCTAAACGCCAACTGTATGGACCGGTCTCTTTCCAAACTTTTAAGCAATAATAATTTGTTACGATCAGAGACTTTGATATGCGGCACACGCCATTGTATTTTTTGTATATCTATTTCTAGGATATCATTTTTATCCATAAGCACACTGTTCAGTGCCGAGCTGCTTCTTTGTAAAATTAGTTCATGTTTACAATTAATTATTATTTTGTTATAATCTTCTGCAAATCCCAATATTCTATTCATTGGTACAATAACGCTAAAATGTCCTTTTCCTATTTTGGTACCATTTACGTTCCACCCCCAAATTGCTGCAGCTTTACTTTCACCTTCATTCATCGAGACGTACGATTTTAAAGTTGTTGTGATACCAGCATTTTTAATGCGATCGATTTCAACACCATTTATTTCGTATCTGATATCTTGAAACAAATAAAAGATTGGGTTGTTTAAAAAATTAACATCTTTTTTTATTATTTTTCCTGCAGGATCTTTAGTAGATACACTTGCATACCCTTCTATAAAAATGGAACTGTTGCAGGGTAATACATACAAATCTTGATGATGAATGGGTATCCTGATTTCATCGTTTTCTTTAAAACTAGAATTATATGGATTGTAGCTATGAATCTCATAACTTTCGATAGAGTTGTCATGTTGCGCTAAATCTGTTATTTGAAGCATGTTATTATTATTTTAATTTCAATCCGATATCTCTGAGAAATCTTTTATTCTCTTTAGTAAGTTTGATTTGTCTTTTAATGTTTATAGTGTTGATACGTCTGACTTCTTTGGAAACAGGTACTGAAATATTACATTTTCTTCTCACGTTAGGCGTTTTATTAAAAACTATCATGTTGTTCCTAGGTATAAACAAAATAGATAGTATTAAATTACTAATTGTAAATTTAGCTCAATTATTATTTACAATGTGAGTAGTTATTATCATCACATGCAATCAAACAATGTGAGTAGTTTATCAGGGTATAAACTTTTATATCTGTTCTATTTACGTTACAAGGACCTCTAACTGTATTAATAAAAAATAAAAATAAATATTACGCTACTTTATTATCTTTCCAAAATGACTTAAGAAATTTTAAACACAAGTGTCCACAATTATACAAATGATCACGCTGCACGTTTTCATAATTATACTGAATGTTATTTCCTACATATTTCATAAATTCTTTTGGAGGTTTTAAATTACCATAACTGTCAAAATATTCAATGTATTCATTTATTTTGCCATAGGCTACCCAATGACTACCAGAGTTTTCAGAAGAGTCAAGATTAATTACTCCACATTCTATCGGTAAAACTTTATCTGGTAATGTATCTCTCATAAACACGCCTCGGAAGAATGGCACATTATTCGAGTGTTTGATTATGTCAATATTAGTTAAAGCTCTATTGGGTAGCCGAGATTTCAGTTTTTTTTCTTCGTTAAGTAAATGCCTAAACCATCCTTGTAATGCTTGAGATGTAATCCTCTTCCAATGAATAACGCCTCCATTTCCTTGTTGTGTCGTTCTGCTTCACACAATTGCTTCTTAGCTGTTTTATATGCGTTAATTGCTTTTGCGATACCAGCAGCGCCTCCTGCTAAACTACCAGCAGCAGATAATCCAGCAAATATTGGTACTAAAGGAAGAAATCCTCCAGTTTTTGGTACTGGTATAATCCTAGGTAATTTGATTGGTGTATCTGATACAAATTCTTTTGCTGCTGCGTATGCCAATTCCATCAATGCTTTCTTACATGGTGGTTTTAATTTTGTAATACGCTTTTTAGTATGACTAACAATCTTTCTAAGAGTTTTCTTAAAACCAGCTCCTGTTTTTACTTTATTGATGTTTTTGTTGAATGCTGATGAAACTGTTTTTTTGTTGCCTGGAATACCTCGCTTGGTTTTCATTGCTATTCCTTTATTTTATTTCGGAGTAATAGAATCGTATTTAATATATATACAAATATAAGTCTTTTTTGTTTTAAGAACAAATACATAATGAATAGAAAAAATACGTGTATTTGTTTAAATACATATTAGAACAGTTTTTTCTTTGGCCCACTTAAAATGCATTTGTTTTATCTATCCAGCTGTTCTCGCTAGTAGGAAGTCCAAGCCACTTTACATATACTTGATTCCCTTTTCTTTTCAATACCTTTTCAACTAAGTACAAATCAGGATAGATGGTTTTTTGAAGTTCTTGAGCATAAAACGCTCCTAGTATTGGCCGACATCTTGCATCTTCTATCAAGTAAGTTAACGGATTAGTTTCTTGTATTGTTTTTATCTTAAATATTTCTGTTGACCAATTAGGATAATAGCCTTTATCAAAACATCCTTTGTATTTACTTATTCTTACAAAATCACCAACACTAAGCTTCCTACACTTAACGTTTTTCTTACATTTAGACATTTGAATATATCTTTGCATTATGTTTGTTTTATTGCTATGATTTACAGAAGCAGGAGGTTGTCCCACAGTTCTATGAGTAGTATTATTGTATTCATTTACAATTTTGTTGAGCGTTCCATTCATCCACTTGTAATTACCGTTAAGACTAAACTCTTTGTATAATTTATTTTTTAATGTCCTTATTAATCTTTCTACAATAGAGGCTTTTTTAGTAGAATACGTTGAATAATGATTAATTTTATACTTTGTAACAATATTTTTTAATTTCTCATTATAAAACTCTTTTCCCAGATCAGTTTGCAAATTTCTTGGAACACGTCCTTTAAGCAATAGACTTTCAAATGCTTTTGACACCTGTTGTTTATTTTTTTGTTTTAGAGGAACTGTCCAAGCATATTTTGAAAAAGTGTCTATGATTGCAAGTATATATTTGTAACCACCATTCACTTTTGAAATTGCTAGCATGTCCATTAAATCTGCTTGCCAGAGATCGTCGATATCTTTAAGTATGACCTGTCTTCTTGGAAAGTTAACCCTAGCACATTTATGAATTTCGTTTATGACATCTACTTTGCTCATAATGCTTATTTAATTTTCCTGCAAATTCTTTCAACACAATATTTTTTTTTCAAGATTTCTTACTTTGTCATTTAAAATTGAAATCAGTTTATTCAGGTGCTCTATTTGTATGCAAGTATTAACTTTGAGTTTTTCTATTTGCTCTTCACTAATATTTTTACCCGATTCAATTTCTTTTATTGTATTTTTGATCTCATCACTTTCTACTCTTACATTTCTTTCATTTATGACTGATGTTTTATTTGTACGAACACAATTATTTATAAGTTGATTCATGTCGTAAAATGCTTTGGTAACTGAGAGCATTCCAAGCTTTTTAGTCTTTTATAATATCGGCTTCTTTTAACTCTTCTATAATTGATAGAATTTCATTGTCATGATTAGTATTACCAGCATTTTTTGATGCAATTAGAAGTTTCAACCTTTCAATTAGTTCATTAGGGTCATCCCAGTAAACGTAATCGGTGTTACTTTTATATTTTTTTAATTTGGACAAAAAACCACCGCTTTTTTCTCCCATTATCTGTCCTTCTTCTTGCACATAACTATTTTGCGAAAACAAAGGTTTAATAATTTGACGATATTTCAAACTTTTATCACCTTTTATCTGACCATTAGGATGAAAGTCTCTTTTGTGTGCGTGTGTATTATGAAGCATATCTTTATAGACAATTTTATCTTGTTCGGTAACCAAATTAAGGTCAGGTTTATTGCGTACCAAAAGTTCCTTTAGGCCTGGTGTTAATTCATAAGGCCTTTGATCAATAGTGACTATATTGATTTTGGGTGAATTACTGCTCTTATTTGTAATAGAAAACGAAACCTTGCTATTCCCCATCATTAGTTTTTTATCTTCACTACGTATCCCAAATGGGACATTCATGTTATCATAGATTTCCATCAAATCTTCATTATTTAATGAAACCAGTGTATCATTAGAATCTTTAAAAGGATTTCTTGTAAAAACGTCTTTATAACACTCAGAATCTTCATTTGAATCTTCATTAGAATCTTTAAAAGGATTTCTTGTAAGAACGTCTTTATAACACTCTAAATCTTCATTTGAATCTGTTTTTATACATTCTTTAAAACTCTCATAATCTGGAGCATAATCTGTTGATGAGCTGGATCTTCTAAATGTGTCATCTTTTGAAATGTCCAATTTTGGCTTAATTTTATCATTCGCTTTAATCAATGTTTCTAGTGGATCTGTTATTGGTTTGAAGACCTTTTTAAATTTTAAATGAGCTGTATCTTCTTCATTTTGTATTGTTTTAATTTTATTTTTTATACTATCGACTGACTTTATCAATTGTTCTTTAATATTAACCTGCATAATGATTTTTAATTATAACCCATCCGTTATTTACAGATATCAGATTTCGTTTGATATATTTTCTGTAATATATATATATAATTTTTAGAAGTATATAAATATGTCAAAGCCTTGCCTGTATCTACCTTCATTTAGAGGACAATCTTTATTAATTAATAAAAAGTCAAAGCGGTCTTTCCAAAAAGCAGAGCAAAGTTTTTTAAATTCAATCCATTCGATATCTGTATTCACGTGCTCATTATATATATGTTTTAAGTTTACCTCGTCTTGTTTAAAGATAATCAAAAGATTGACATTATCTCGTATAAGTTGTTTAGGTATTTTAGAATAGGTTTGTGATAAGTAAAAACAATCTATCTGTTTATGTCTCCCCATTGCAAAGTAATTACGGATATTGATTTGATTTTCGCATGCTACATCGTCAAAAATCATTACTGCATTAGTTAAAGCATCATTAGGGTGTATGACTTCTTTATTATCACTGAAGACAAAGAAGTTGGCACCTGGTATGTAGCTCATAACTTGTTTTAAAAAACAATATTTTGGCTGGAAAGCCGTCTTCGAGTATAAGTATATATGCTTAAACTTGAGACCATTTTCATGTAATATTAAATTAAGCATTATGTTAGTTTTTCCACAGTTAGATGGACCGCATATTATACATCTAATAGTATTAGGCAAGAGTGCACTATGTTTCACTTTACATGATTGATTTTCTAATTTTATATTATTAACTTCTAAAGTGTGTGGTTGCTTGATGAACTTCATTGTGAAATGTAAAATAAGTGTAAATGACGTGAGTTTATATAGGGATCAATAAATAAAATAACGTTCGATATCATTACATATCCGTTTATTCACAAACACCATAATACTTAATGCTGTAAAGTAAATTAATAGCTAAAGGTAAATAATACATATTTATGTATAAGATATAAACTATAATACAACGTTATAGTAACCCCAAGGTAATGTTTCGATCTGATTTGGAAGTATATATCTTTTATCGTCATTTCTATTCATCACCAGTTTATTTACTTGTTGCGAATACAAAACATGTTTGATTGATTTAATCATATTCATCTTACATGATCTACTTTCATCATCAAATAATGATTTATTGTAATGCATCATCTCTAGCCTGTTAGTTACAGAGTTTGAAATACCTTTTGCTTTTTTTATTTCAGTTTTAGAAGCCGACAAGCAGTAAAGTTTTGCTCTTAGACCAGTAAATTGATTGATTACATCTCCACCTAGTTCATCTTTAAATAGACCAGGTACTTTGGCATTTACCCGAGGTATTAAATATGGGTTATCTAAATCAAAATTACTTGTATCAAATTTCTTTAAATTATTTTTTATATCTTGGTAAATATCTTCCGTGTAAAATAAATAAAGAAGACTGTCAGCGTCTGTGTAACATAGCCTAACATTATTCTTATATATTTTTTTAATATTATAATGATATTGATATAGGTGTAACTTAGCATATTCTAAAACAGTAAAACCTATATAAATCGGTCTGTCTAAAACAATTCTCTCGGGTTTCAGTTGCACAGCTACAAAGTTTTCCGAAAATATCGATACACATTTTAAATTAGGTTTACAAATTAGTTTTTCAGCACAGAGTTGTTTATTTGTCACATTTTCTTTGTCCATCCATTTTGTAGCTAGTTTAATATCTACCTGTTTACGTTTGTTTTCTATCGTTTTACCAAAAATGGAATTATTTAAAAGCTTAAAAAAGTCTTTCTCAAATGCAGTTACAGATGCTTGACGCAGGGTAGTATCTAAATCAATATATTTTTTTAAATATTCTTCTTGTCGGAAAGAAATAATTCGGTGAATTTTTCTTAGGACTAGCCCAGATTTTAAACACTGTATGAATTACATAGTTAAATTTATCATATAAATTAGCTATGAGTTTAGCCGTCTTTCCTCCAGGGGGTATGAATTTCTCTGGAGCAAAAGGCAAATCACTATGAAAATCATGGATGGGTTCAGGATATTCGAGATCTACCTCTAAAATGAAGCCATATTTGCTGTCATCAGATACGCTCATTATATCGAAACAGATAATTTCCTTCTGATTTAAAAATCTAAATTCTGAAATTGGGATTTTTTTTGTCATTGCATATCCATACAAATTGTTGCAATCGAGATAAATCAAATAGCTAGACGGTTGTAGATCATTGTATTCTGATAGATAAGGATTATTTGCTTTTGCATGACGTAGTGAGCACTGAGCCAAACCACCACGTAACGTTTCTAACATTTGATAAATTTCTAAGTCATTAATCAAGTCCAACTCAACACGTGTATAGAGCAACATAGCATCCCAGCTTAAACTAGGTGCCGTTACATAGTACCCGGGGTCTAACTTATAATATTTTAAGCTTATTTTACGAAAATTTTCAAATATATCACACAGTAATAAAACATCACATTTTAAATATAAATCAGTATACTCGCCGATAGTATTGATTTTAAATGCATTCCACACAGTTTTTGCGTGTTCATATTCTTTATCGCTAATGTGTTCCATTTTCAAAGTGTTATAAAAGTATTTTTTATGAGGGAGTGTTGTTTCTTCGTACTTGTCCCAAGTGTTAATATAATTATAAGGATAAATACCTTTCTTTTTTAACAAATTAAAGTTTTCATCATTGAATTCTGCTGATAAATGAACAAAGTCGTGATCTGATAAACTTTTACTAAGTGCATCTAAACTAGAGCTTAAAAATTGAAACGAATCTATGAATTTTATTTGAATAGAACGGTCTCTATTCTCGCTATGTATATATTTGGTAATAGTTAAATACTTTTCCTTAGTTTTTGGTATAATTTTTATATCACCTTCATGTAAAACTAACATAATGCTTAATTTAATATTACATGAAAATGGTCTCAAGTTTAAGCATATATACTTATACTCGAAGACGGCTTTCCAGCCAAAATATTGTTTTTTAAAACAAGTTATGAGCTACATACCAGGTGCCAACTTCTTTGTCTTCAGTGATAATAAAGAAGTCATACACCCTAATGATGCTTTAACTAATGCAGTAATGATTTTTGACGATGTAGCATGCGAAAATCAAATCAATATCCGTAATTACTTTTGCAATGGGGAGACATAAACAGATAGATTGTTTTTACTTATCACAAACCTATTCTAAAATACCTAAACAACTTATACGAGATAATGTCAATCTTTTGATTATCTTTAAACAAGACGAGGTAAACTTAAAACATATATATAATGAGCACGTGAATACAGATATCGAATGGATTGAATTTAAAAAACTTTGCTCTGCTATTTGGAAAGACCGCTTTGACTTTTTATTAATTAATAAAGATTGTCCTCTAAATGAAGGTAGATACAGGCAAGGCTTTGACATATTTATATAGTTCTAAAAATTATATATATATATATGTCGCCGCAAGAGGCTCTATCTGCTAAGATTTAATCTAATTATTAACACTCATAATTCTATTCCATGAACCTGCCATCTCTGCTTCGTGGTACAGTTATTACATCACTTGACAAATGAGTTAAGCGCCATCTATTGGCGTAACTAGCACTTAGATAGTTCGTGGTTTCAAATAGTAATTTATTAAACAAAAGTCTAGCTAAAGACTCGGTAAGTCTTTAGCTAAATCTATAGTTAAAATTATGATAAGTAAGTATTTTATGACATTGGATTTGTAATTATTATTGTTCATTTTGACACAAGATTTTTATGAGGCAACACTACAGGCCGAATACGATTTGATCAATAAATCAATTAATAATTTGAAACTACAATTAAATCAGATTATCTAACTAAATTACAAACTAAAAAGTAACAAGATTATTTTACAGAACAATTTATTAGTGAAAGACTTCGTAGGTGTTCTTTGTACTAAATACTTTGATTTGCCGGAAATGGTTTTAAAAGATTGAATATTGTTGTAAAAAGTATTGAAGCAACTAATTAGCTTTAACTTGATAAAACCTTTGCATTTGTGAATATTGGTATTGTTTAAATAATAAAATGATTAATTATGAATTACTCTAGTATTGTTTGTAAGTTTTAATGAACTTATTATGTAATGAGTTACCTGTACTGTGTGGAGGACTTCCGCCCACACAGAAGAATGGACGCTTGAGCAACGGGCAGTCACGTTATCCTAAGATTAGCAAAACAATTGAAATGCTAAGTAATTATAAGTGTTTACTGTTTAGTGAAGTGAATGATTATTGTGAAAATGAGAGTGTACCTAAATGGTTTAATAGAAATAAACGTTTGGAGTTCGAGTCAAGTGCTGTGTGTGATTTCAACTACCCAGTACCCACCTACCTATCTACCAACAATGAAGAATCGTATCGCAAGTCGATGTGATAGATGACTGAAAGACAATATGGTGGCGGATGGCGCCAACATTGGGACAGTGTTCCTCTAGGCTTTCCCTGCCGTGATATATATATAACAGAAAATATATCAAACGAAATCTAATATCTGTAAATAACGGATGGGTTATAATTGTTCGCGACGAACGTCACCAATCCAACACATAAAAAAATAGTGTAGAGTCAGTGTATGGGCAATATAGTGAAATAACAAAGTGCCATCAGTGAATCTAGAATAGTTAGATAGTAATTTTCAGTCGCGCTAGACACATAGGCTCGCAAGTGGAGTTTTTTAGTATAATTTAACTAAAAGAGGTCCAGGGAGCCTAGGTTGCGACCTAGGCCTGGATATAGTATTTTTTTATAACTTAGCTTATAGTTGAACCACTTAGACGAGAGTATGACGGTCTAGCGCGGCCATATTGGAAAAAAACAGGAAAAAATTGTCTTACAGATTTTCAGTTGAAGGATCGTTACAGGCTGAAAGATACAGACACGAAAAAATAAGTAACAGTTTTAGATGGACCATATACTCGTCTAGTATATGGCGATTATATACTTACAGTCACAGCAACAGTTTTCGTGTAATTCAGCCTGTAAGACCTTTCATCCAGACACTTTTGGAAAAGCTGTCCGGTTTTATGGAAATAATTTCCCCATTTTTATAAAGATTTTCGTTGTTTCTATGTCTGTACATAAATAACGTTATGTAGAATTGTGGCAATGTATATAATGTGTTAAAACATAAGCTCAAAATTGTAATTTGCAGAAAAATTGTACATTTCCATAATCAAATTTTCATTAAAGTTTTCCGAAATCAGAAAGCGAAATCAGGGTTCTCGTTACAGTAAAGTTCTGGAGTACCTTAGTAAACTCGACTTTTCTTAAAATCGTAGTCATCAGTACGGCAATTAAATATGTATAAGTAAACAGTGAAACAGTAGTGCGCGAATTAATCCTGAAATCGCTTCCTGTACAGTCATGAAAGTTAAATAAGTGTCTTATTTTCCCAGTAACCCCTATCCTCCCTCGTTAGGTCAACGCCCTGAGATAGCGAAGAATGATCAGCTACAGCTACAGTTAATTAGGTGTAGGACGTCAGCGCCGTCTGGCGGCGAAGTATAGTACAAGCGTGCGCCCGGTAGTAATAGGGTATAGGCAGAGCACCAGGTAGACGTATCCACGCCATCAGCGGATAACGCCCGTCCGGCACATTTATTGGTCCTTGCGAGCCGGATAGTGCCAACGGCACATTTATTGGTCCTTCAGAACCGGATTATTCTCGCGAATCTCAGTGCGTCGAAGTGTCGATACCTATGTGAAAGTGAATCGAAGTTATATACATACCAGAAATTAAGTAATAGCAGTGCAACGAAGTTATAAACCTACGAGAACAGTGTATCAAAGTTAAATACTCAAAGCTTGTGTCAACAGTGCGTCAACGTTATATACCAAGCTTATGTGAACAGTGCCTCAACGTTATACACAAAAAGGCTTATGTACACAGTCAAGTACATTGGTTACAGTTAATAGTCACGTGTATAACGATATAACCACATAAGTTTTAGTAAACAGTGAAGTATATAACGACAGTACACAAGTGATAGTAAATAGTGAAGTATTTAACAACAGTACATATGTGACAGTATACAGTGAACAGTACGTATGTGATAGTAAACAGTGCATATGTGACAGTCAACAGTAAAGTTTATAACAGCATTTATGAACAGTGAACAGTTTATGTGACAGTGATTAGTGGAAGTATATACCGACGATAATACGAGGGACAGAAAATAGTGAGGTAAGCAGATATATTTTGACAGCCAGTGTATAACAGCAAGTACATAACAGCAAGTACATAACAGCAAGTACATATATAACAGCAAGTATATAACAAGTATATAAGCCGAGTATATAAGTCAAGTATATAAGCCAAGTATTTAAGGCAAGTATATAACCAAGTATATAAGGCGAGTATATAACCAAGTATATAAGCCAAGTATATAAGCAAAGTATATAAGCAGGTACATAACTTAAGTACATAAGAAAGTATATAACACAAGTACATAAGTTAAGTTTATAAGAAGCTAACAGAGTTAAGATTGTTTATTTACACAGAAGGATTATACAGAGAAATTTACAGAGAAGCTTATATTACGTTGATAGTTATACAGTGAAGATATAGAGTAAAGATTGTTTATTTACACAGGAAGGTTATACAATAGAGTTTACAGAGAGTTTTACAGAGAGGCTTATATACATATTATACTTATATACTGAAGCGAATAGTTAAACATCAAGAGTTAATTCCGAAACCAAGATATAACAAGATCGCAAGGCAAATCGTATGCTGAGCCACGCCAAGAGACACCGTCGGCATCAGCTATTCATCATCAGTTGCCGCCACGATCACCGTCATCTATAGAACAGCTGGCAATACGCCCTACTGTTACACAGGCGGCTCAAAGCGTACCTGGTTCATCAGCTGCTACCAGGAGAACCAGGTCCAAGGAAAATTCGGAAATAACAGTGAAGCCTTCAGATAGCGCACGAAAAATACAGGATGAGGAATCATCACGAGCCGTACCGATGACTACCCGGGGTGACGCCCGTAACGAACAGATTCGGTCGCCGTCAAACAGGACGACGCGACCAAACAGGAAAATTTCACGAGCCCGCGAGGCTTTATTAAAAATTAAGTTGGAGCTTGCACAAATAGCACTTCAGAGGGCCGAAGAAGAGGACTCCGAAGCTGAATATATGGATGACAGAAACTCTAACGATGAGTACGTGCGTTCCTGGTTGGAAGAAGCGCCCGACGCAGCGCGGATTCCGCAAGATGACGCCGCCGAGGGGAACCCTACAGATAGACAGAACCCCCCCCCTGCGGTCATCAATAGTACAGATATAGATAACCAGAGACAGGCACCATCGTTACATCCTACAGTTCCTACAGATAGAAACGTGCAAAGCAATATAGAACCAACTTTGAAGATCAAAGACAACAGGGGGGGAGATTTACGTCCATTTATTACGGAACTTACGTCCGCCATAGCGTCGCTAGCCGACAAAAAAACAGATACAGGGACATCAAATCAACCCTCGGCGTCGAAGATCATCATGACCCTACCAAATTTCAGTGGGTCACATACAGAATGGCTTTCATTCCGCGCCATATATGATACGACTCGGGCGTATTTCAACGATGTCGAGAATACAGCAAGACTCAGGAGGTGCTTACATGGAAGAGCATTGGAAACAGTGAGTTCAGAGCTCATAGGACACGCAAAGCCAGATGACATCATGAGGGAACTCGAGCTGCAGTTCGGCCGTCCAGATTCGATAGCACAGGCCGAAACAGAAAGGCTAAAAGGATTGCCGCGCTGCAGCGAAGCACCTAAAGACATCTGCACGTTTGCCAGCCGGGTGAGAAGCGGCATAGTGACTCTGCGAGCACTAAAAAAGGATTACTACCTCGTCAACGCTGAGCTAATGAGAATCCTAACAGAAAAGCTGCCGAACTCCCTGCGTGTACGTTGGTACAGAACATTCACAGATAAGTACCAGTCAGTGCCAGATCTGTCACTTTTTAGCGAGTTCATTACAGAACAAGCTCGCTACTGCAGTGCCTTCGCTCCACCTGAGAACATACACTCGACAGAAAATCCGGGAAAGCGGGTTGTGCAAAGAGCACATACGACCACAGACAAACCGACTTCAAAATGTCGAATCTGTGAAAAAGAAGGTCATCAAGAGTCTGATTGCAAGAAGTTCAGAGAGGCATCCAACAACAGCAAATGGGAATTAGCGAAGAAGCACGGCCTCTGCTTCCGCTGTCTGCAACGTCGTCGCAGCGACCACAAGTGCAAGCCGAAGAAATGCGATATACAGGGTTGCAAAGCCACGCATCATAGACTGCTGCACTTCGTCAGGAAGACAACGGAAGAGGAGCCGAAACAGGAAGCTTCAAACGAAATAGTCGCCAGTTCACGAGCAACAGCCAGTCAAGCGTACCTCAAGATGGTACCAGTACGAGTCGTCGGACCGGCGGGAGAAGCATCCACGTTCGCTTTCCTCGACGATGGATCTACAGTTTCGCTCATCGATGAGGAAATCGCGGAGTGAGTTGGAGCGAGGGGCCGCATCGAACCCCTGAAGATAGGCGCCATCGGAGACACCGTAATCGACACACCCATGTCGAGAAGGGTGACAGTTACACTCTCCAGCCAGGTGAAGGACAAGATGCCCTTCAGAGCGCGCACCATACCGAAGCTCAACCTCGCAACGCAGACGGTCAGTGAGGAAGACATCGCTCACTGCAAACATCTGGATGACCTCAGGCAACAGTTGACGTACAACAGCGGCGCGCCAAAGATACTGATAGGCCAAGATAATTGGCACCTTTTGCTGGCCACCGAGGTCCGCAGAGGGCCCATGAACCAGCCAGTCGCCTCACTTACGGCGCTGGGCTGGACTCTACACGGCGCGCAAAATAGAACACAGAATCAACAGGTCAACAACGTCTACAGACTCACAGCAGAAGATGACAAACAGATGCAAGAATCGCTGGTCATTAACCCCCGCAGACTAGACTCCGACCCGGAACAGAAAACGGAAGCCATATCGGACCGTCACAACAGACAGACAGAAGACGGTCATACAGAAACAGCCCTGCTCTGGAAAACAGAAAACAGTACAGATCGGCCAGAAGCAGTGGAAACAGTTAAACAGAGTCACACAGATGACTACCTCGACAGCTACAGAACCGTCGAAGAATCGACACCTACAGTGACAGCGGTGAAGAACATACACCAACAGAAAAAGTTTGAACTCAAGGAATGGGTGTCAAACAGAACAGAAGTGTTAGAAAATACAGACCCGACACAGAACAGGACTGAAGAAGTCAATATCGGGAAAACAGAAAAACCTCCAATCAATACAGAAACAGGGGAGGAAAGAACACACACAGTCACCGAAAGCAAGGGCAACAATACCCTATCGCTAACAGAAGTGGTTCCGGATCCAATACGATTCTCGAAGTGGGAGAGACTACTTCGTGCTACAGCTTGCGTTCTACGCTTTATAGATCTCTGCCAAAAAAGGAAAGAGAAAACGTTCTACAAACGAACACAGAAGAACGCCGAAAAGGATCCGGATTGGAGGAAACAGAAGAAGGCGACCACCCTTCCCAAAAAGACGGCGAGAACAACCGGCACTCAAGTCGAGGGATATCCCCTAGAAGCGGAACTTCTCCGAAGAGCAGAGACATTACTCATACAGGTCTCACAACAACAGTCGTTCGCCAAGGAAATAGCGAATCTACAGCAAGGGAAGTCCGTGGAAAAAGACAGTCGACTGAAGCCACTCCGCATAGAACTTACAGATAAAGTTATACGACTGAAAAGTCGTATCGCCACCGTCACAGAAATAGCCGATGATGCGAAGCGACCACCCATATTGGACGGTGATCACCGCATCACCCAGTTATATATAGACTGGACTCACAGGAGCCTACAGCACAGCGGCACAGAGCTCACCATCAACGAGGTGCGACAACATTTTTGGGTCATCAGAATGCGACCCACGACAAAGAAAATACTGACACAATGTCTACAGTGTCGTATTCGCAAGGCACAACCATCCGTGCCTGCGACCGGCGACCATCCGAGAACGCGCCTAGCACATCATCAGAGGCCGTTCACCTACACAGGCCTTGATTATTTCGGGCCATTGTCAGTCACAGTTGGTCGACAACACCAAAAAAGGTACGTAGCCCTATTTACATGTCTGACCACCAGAGCCGTCCACCTCGAGATAGCCGCCAGCCTCAGCGCAGACTCCGCAGTACTGGCATTGCGCCGGTTCGCTGCGCGTCGAGGCTGCCCAGCCGAGATCCACTCCGACAACGGCACCAACATGCACGGTGCCGACAGGGAGCTCCGAGACGCCTTCCGATGGGAGGCCAGTCGCCGTGGCATCGTGTGGCGCTTTATAACGCCCTCAGCGCCCTTCATGGGGGGCGCCTGGGAGCGCCTCGTCCGCTGCGTGAAGACCGCATTGTATGCCGTCCTCCACGAGAGACACCCGCACGAAGAGGTGTTGTCCACCCTATTGTGTGAAGCGGAATATACCGTAAACAGCCGACCGCTCACACACGTATCAGTGGACAGCAACGACGACGAAGCCATCACGCCCAACCATTTTCTTCTCGGCGGGTCAGCAAGGTTGCCAACCCCTGGCACCTTCACCGAACAAGACATCGACAGTAAAAAGATGTGGCGGCACTCACAGATTCTCGCCGACAAGTTCTGGCGTCGCTGGGTACGAGAGTACCTGCCAGAGCTACAGTACCGGCGGGAGCCGCACAGCCGCGGGCCGGGTCTACAGGTCAATGACCCCGTCCTCATAGCCGACGGCCAGCTGCCACGAAACACGTGGCCGCGAGGCCGCATAGTAGCTGTCTTCCCCGGGGGCGACGGAGTAGTCCGGAATGCTGAGGTACGCACATCCGGCGGTACCTTGAAGCGTCCGGTGAAGAAACTCGTCCCACTACCGAAGTGATCCAGACATCGGGGCACCAAGCGGTGAGCATCGTGACGGCGGGAGTCACGACTACGGTCGTCGCTCGCCGGCATGATGTAGCGCCGCGCCGACATGACAGCGAGTCGTCACTGCACTACACGGCGGGAGAAATGTTCGCGACGAACGTCACCAATCCAACACATAGAGTGTTGATTAATAGTTAAAAAATAGTGTAGAGTCAGTGTATGGGCAATATAGTGAAATAACAAAGTGCCATCAGTGAATCTAGAATAGTTAGATAGTAATTTTCAGTCGCGCTAGACACATAGGCTCGCAAGTGGAGTTTTTTAGTATAATTTAACTAAAAGAGGTCCAGGGAGCCTAGGTTGCGACCTAGGCCTGGATATAGTATTTTTTTATAACTGAGCTTATAGTTGAACCACTTAGACGAGAGTATGACGGTCTAGCGCGGCCATATTGGAAAAAAACAGGAAAAAATTGTCTTACAGATTTTCAGTTGAAGGATCGTTACAGGCTGAAAGATACAGACACGAAAAAATAAGTAACAGTTTTAGATGGACCATATACTCGTCTAGTATATGGCGATTATATACTTACAGTCACAGCAACAGTTTTCGTGTAATTCAGCCTGTAAGACCTTTCATCCAGACACTTTTGGAAAAGCTGTCCGGTTTTATGGAAATAATTTCCCCATTTTTATAAAGATTTTCGTTGTTTCTATGTCTGTACATAAATAACGTTATGTAGAATTGTGGCAATGTATATAATGTGTTAAAACATAAGCTCAAAATTGTAATTTGCAGAAAAATTGTACATTTCCATAATCAAATTTTCATTAAAGTTTTCCGAAATCAGAAAGCGAAATCAGGGTTCTCGTTACAGTAAAGTTCTGGAGTACCTTAGTAAACTCGACTTTTCTTAAAATCGTAGTCATCAGTACGGCAATTAAATATGTATAAGTAAACAGTGAAAAAGTAGTGCGCGAATTAATCCTGAAATCGCTTCCTGTACAGTCATGAAAGTTAAATAAGTGTCTTATTTTCCCAGTAACCCCTATCCTCCCTCGTTAGGTCAACGCCCTGAGATAGCGAAGAATGATCAGCTACAGCTACAGTTAATTAGGTGTAGGACGTCAGCGCCGTCTGGCGGCGAAGTATAGTACAAGCGTGCGCCCGGTAGTAATAGGGTATAGGCAGAGCACCAGGTAGACGTATCCACGCCATCAGCGGATAACGCCCGTCCGGCACATTTATTGGTCCTTGCGAGCCGGATAGTGCCAACGGCACATTTATTGGTCCTTCAGAACCGGATTATTCTCGCGAATCTCAGTGCGTCGAAGTGTCGATACCTATGTGAAAGTGAATCGAAGTTATATACATACCAGAAATTAAGTAATAGCAGTGCAACGAAGTTATAAACCTACGAGAACAGTGTATCAAAGTTAAATACTCAAAGCTTGTGTCAACAGTGCGTCAACGTTATATACCAAGCTTATGTGAACAGTGCCTCAACGTTATACACAAAAAGGCTTATGTACACAGTCAAGTACATAGGTTACAGTTAATAGTCACGTGTATAACGATATAACCACATAAGTTTTAGTAAACAGTGAAGTATATAACGACAGTACACAAGTGATAGTAAATAGTGAAGTATTTAACAACAGTACATATGTGACAGTATACAGTGAACAGTACGTATGTGATAGTAAACAGTGCATATGTGACAGTCAACAGTAAAGTTTATAACAGCATTTATGAACAGTGAACAGTTTATGTGACAGTGATTAGTGGAAGTATATACCGACGATAATACGAGGGACAGAAAATAGTGAGGTAAGCAGATATATTTTGACAGCCAGTGTATAACAGCAAGTACATAACAGCAAGTACATAACAGCAAGTACATATATAACAGCAAGTATATAACAAGTATATAAGCCGAGTATATAAGTCAAGTATATAAGCCAAGTATTTAAGGCAAGTATATAACCAAGTATATAAGGCGAGTATATAACCAAGTATATAAGCCAAGTATATAAGCAAAGTATATAAGCAGGTACATAACTTAAGTACATAAGAAAGTATATAACACAAGTACATAAGTTAAGTTTATAAGAAGCTAACAGAGTTAAGATTGTTTATTTACACAGAAGGATTATACAGAGAAATTTACAGAGAAGCTTATATTACGTTGATAGTTATACAGTGAAGATATAGAGTAAAGATTGTTTATTTACACAGGAAGGTTATACAATAGAGTTTACAGAGAGTTTTACAGAGAGGCTTATATACATATTATACTTATATACTGAAGCGAATAGTTAAACATCAAGAGTTAATTCCGAAACCAAGATATAACAAGATCGCAAGGCAAATCGTATGCTGAGCCACGCCAAGAGACACCGTCGGCATCAGCTATTCATCATCAGTTGCCGCCACGATCACCGTCATCTATAGAACAGCTGGCAATACGCCCTACTGTTACACAGGCGGCTCAAAGCGTACCTGGTTCATCAGCTGCTACCAGGAGAACCAGGTCCAAGGAAAATTCGGAAATAACAGTGAAGCCTTCAGATAGCGCACGAAAAATACAGGATGAGGAATCATCACGAGCCGTACCGATGACTACCCGGGGTGACGCCCGTAACGAACAGATTCGGTCGCCGTCAAACAGGACGACGCGACCAAACAGGAAAATTTCACGAGCCCGCGAGGCTTTATTAAAAATTAAGTTGGAGCTTGCACAAATAGCACTTCAGAGGGCCGAAGAAGAGGACTCCGAAGCTGAATATATGGATGACAGAAACTCTAACGATGAGTACGTGCGTTCCTGGTTGGAAGAAGCGCCCGACGCAGCGCGGATTCCGCAAGATGACGCCGCCGAGGGGAACCCTACAGATAGACAGAACCCCCCCCCCTGCGGTCATCAACAGTACAGATATAGATAACCAGAGACAGGCACCATCGTTACATCCTACAGTTCCTACAGATAGAAACGTGCAAAGCAATATAGAACCAACTTTGAAGATCAAAGACAACAGGGGGGGAGATTTACGTCCATTTATTACGGAACTTACGTCCGCCATAGCGTCGCTAGCCGACAAAAAAACAGATACAGGGACATCAAATCAACCCTCGGCGTCGAAGATCATCATGACCCTACCAAATTTCAGTGGGTCACATACAGAATGGCTTTCATTCCGCGCCATATATGATACGACTCGGGCGTATTTCAACGATGTCGAGAATACAGCAAGACTCAGGAGGTGCTTACATGGAAGAGCATTGGAAACAGTGAGTTCAGAGCTCATAGGACACGCAAAGCCAGATGACATCATGAGGGAACTCGAGCTGCAGTTCGGCCGTCCAGATTCGATAGCACAGGCCGAAACAGAAAGGCTAAAAGGATTGCCGCGCTGCAGCGAAGCACCTAAAGACATCTGCACGTTTGCCAGCCGGGTGAGAAGCGGCATAGTGACTCTGCGAGCACTAAAAAAGGATTACTACCTCGTCAACGCTGAGCTAATGAGAATCCTAACAGAAAAGCTGCCGAACTCCCTGCGTGTACGTTGGTACAGAACATTCACAGATAAGTACCAGTCAGTGCCAGATCTGTCACTTTTTAGCGAGTTCATTACAGAACAAGCTCGCTACTGCAGTGCCTTCGCTCCACCTGAGAACATACACTCGACAGAAAATCCGGGAAAGCGGGTTGTGCAAAGAGCACATACGACCACAGACAAACCGACTTCAAAATGTCAAATCTGTGAAAAAGAAGGTCATCAAGAGTCTGATTGCAAGAAGTTCAGAGAGGCATCCAACAACAGCAAATGGGAATTAGCGAAGAAGCACGGCCTCTGCTTCCGCTGTCTGCAACGTCGTCGCAGCGACCACAAGTGCAAGCCGAAGAAATGCGATATACAGGGGTGCAAAGCCACGCATCATAGACTGCTGCACTTCGTCAGGAAGACAACGGAAGAGGAGCCGAAACAGGAAACTTCAAACGAAATAGTCGCCAGTTCACGAGCAACAGCCAGTCAAGCGTACCTCAAGATGGTACCAGTACGAGTCGTCGGACCGGCGGGAGAAGCATCCACGTTCGCTTTCCTCGACGATGGATCTACAGTTTCGCTCATCGATGAGGAAATCGCGGAGTGAGTTGGAGCGAGGGGCCGCATCGAACCCCTGAAGATAGGCGCCATCGGAGACACCGTAATCGACACACCCATGTCGAGAAGGGTGACAGTTACACTCTCCAGCCAGGTGAAGGACAAGATGCCCTTCAGAGCGCGCACCATACCGAAGCTCAACCTCGCAACGCAGACGGTCAGTGAGGAAGACATCGCTCACTGCAAACATCTGGATGACCTCAGGCAACAGTTGACGTACAACAGCGGCGCGCCAAAGATACTGATAGGCCAAGATAATTGGCACCTTTTGCTGGCCACCGAGGTCCGCAGAGGGCCCATGAACCAGCCAGTCGCCTCACTTACGGCGCTGGGCTGGACTCTACACGGCGCGCAAAATAGAACACAGAATCAACAGGTCAACAACGTCTACAGACTCACAGCAGAAGATGACAAACAGATGCAAGAATCGCTGGTCATTAACCCCCGCAGACTAGACTCCGACCCGGAACAGAAAACGGAAGCCATATCGGACCGTCACAACAGACAGACAGAAGACGGTCATACAGAAACAGCCCTGCTCTGGAAAACAGAAAACAGTACAGATCGGCCAGAAGCAGTGGAAACAGTTAAACAGAGTCACACAGATGACTACCTCGACAGCTACAGAACCGTCGAAGAATCGACACCTACAGTGACAGCGGTGAAGAACATACACCAACAGAAAAAGTTTGAACTCAAGGAATGGGTGTCAAACAGAACAGAAGTGTTAGAAAATACAGACCCGACACAGAACAGGACTGAAGAAGTCAATATCGGGAAAACAGAAAAACCTCCAATCAATACAGAAACAGGGGAGGAAAGAACACACACAGTCACCGAAAGCAAGGGCAACAATACCCTATCGCTAACAGAAGTGGTTCCGGATCCAATACGATTCTCGAAGTGGGAGAGACTACTTCGTGCTACAGCTTGCGTTCTACGCTTTATAGATCTCTGCCAAAAAAGGAAAGAGAAAACGTTCTACAAACGAACACAGAAGAACGCCGAAAAGGATCCGGATTGGAGGAAACAGAAGAAGGCGACCACCCTTCCCAAAAAGACGGCGAGAACAACCGGCACTCAAGTCGAGGGATATCCCCTAGAAGCGGAACTTCTCCGAAGAGCAGAGACATTACTCATACAGGTCTCACAACAACAGTCGTTCGCCAAGGAAATAGCGAATCTACAGCAAGGGAAGTCCGTGGAAAAAGACAGTCGACTGAAGCCACTCCGCATAGAACTTACAGATAAAGTTATACGACTGAAAAGTCGTATCGCCACCGTCACAGAAATAGCCGATGATGCGAAGCGACCACCCATATTGGACGGTGATCACCGCATCACCCAGTTATATATAGACTGGACTCACAGGAGCCTACAGCACAGCGGCACAGAGCTCACCATCAACGAGGTGCGACAACATTTTTGGGTCATCAGAATGCGACCCACGACAAAGAAAATACTGACACAATGTCTACAGTGTCGTATTCGCAAGGCACAACCATCCGTGCCTGCGACCGGCGACCATCCGAGAACGCGCCTAGCACATCATCAGAGGCCGTTCACCTACACAGGCCTTGATTATTTCGGGCCATTGTCAGTCACAGTTGGTCGACAACACCAAAAAAGGTACGTAGCCCTATTTACATGTCTGACCACCAGAGCCGTCCACCTCGAGATAGCCGCCAGCCTCAGCGCAGACTCCGCAGTACTGGCATTGCGCCGGTTCGCTGCGCGTCGAGGCTGCCCAGCCGAGATCCACTCCGACAACGGCACCAACATGCACGGTGCCGACAGGGAGCTCCGAGACGCCTTCCGATGGGAGGCCAGTCGCCGTGGCATCGTGTGGCGCTTTATAACGCCCTCAGCGCCCTTCATGGGGGGCGCCTGGGAGCGCCTCGTCCGCTGCGTGAAGACCGCATTGTATGCCGTCCTCCACGAGAGACACCCGCACGAAGAGGTGTTGTCCACCCTATTGTGTGAAGCGGAATATACCGTAAACAGCCGACCGCTCACACACGTATCAGTGGACAGCAACGACGACGAAGCCATCACGCCCAACCATTTTCTTCTCGGCGGGTCAGCAAGGTTGCCAACCCCTGGCACCTTCACCGAACAAGACATCGACAGTAAAAAGATGTGGCGGCACTCACAGATTCTCGCCGACAAGTTCTGGCGTCGCTGGGTACGAGAGTACCTGCCAGAGCTACAGTACCGGCGGGAGCCGCACAGCCGCGGGCCGGGTCTACAGGTCAATGACCCCGTCCTCATAGCCGACGGCCAGCTGCCACGAAACACGTGGCCGCGAGGCCGCATAGTAGCTGTCTTCCCCGGGGGCGACGGAGTAGTCCGGACTGCTGAGGTACGCACATCCGGCGGTACCTTGAAGCGTCCGGTGAAGAAACTCGTCCCACTACCGAAGTGATCCAGACATCGGGGCACCAAGCGGTGAGCATCGTGACGGCGGGAGTCACGACTACGGTCGTCGCTCGCCGGCATGATGTAGCGCCGCGCCGACATGACAGCGAGTCGTCACTGCACTACACGGCGGGAGAAATGTTCGCGACGAACGTCACCAATCCAACACATAGAGTGTTGATTAATAGTTAAAAAATAGTGTAGAGTCAGTGTATGGGCAATATAGTGAAATAACAAAGTGCCATCAGTGAATCTAGAATAGTTAGATAGTAATTTTCAGTCGCGCTAGACACATAGGCTCGCAAGTGGAGTTTTTTAGTATAATTTAACTAAAAGAGGTCCAGGGAGCCTAGGTTGCGACCTAGGCCTGGATATAGTATTTTTTTATAACTTAGCTTATAGTTGAACCACTTAGACGAGAGTATGACGGTCTAGCGCGGCCATATTGGAAAAAAACAGGAAAAAATTGTCTTACAGATTTTCAGTTGAAGGATCGTTACAGGCTGAAAGATACAGACACGAAAAAATAAGTAACAGTTTTAGATGGACCATATACTCGTCTAGTATATGGCGATTATATACTTACAGTCACAGCAACAGTTTTCGTGTAATTCAGCCTGTAAGACCTTTCATCCAGACACTTTTGGAAAAGCTGTCCGGTTTTATGGAAATAATTTCCCCATTTTTATAAAGATTTTCGTTGTTTCTATGTCTGTACATAAATAACGTTATGTAGAATTGTGGCAATGTATATAATGTGTTAAAACATAAGCTCAAAATTGTAATTTGCAGAAAAATTGTACATTTCCATAATCAAATTTTCATTAAAGTTTTCCGAAATCAGAAAGCGAAATCAGGGTTCTCGTTACAGTAAAGTTCTGGAGTACCTTAGTAAACTCGACTTTTCTTAAAATCGTAGTCATCAGTACGGCAATTAAATATGTATAAGTAAACAGTGAAAAAGTAGTGCGCGAATTAATCCTGAAATCGCTTCCTGTACAGTCATGAAAGTTAAATAAGTGTCTTATTTTCCCAGTAACCCCTATCCTCCCTCGTTAGGTCAACGCCCTGAGATAGCGAAGAATGATCAGCTACAGCTACAGTTAATTAGGTGTAGGACGTCAGCGCCGTCTGGCGGCGAAGTATAGTACAAGCGTGCGCCCGGTAGTAATAGGGTATAGGCAGAGCACCAGGTAGACGTATCCACGCCATCAGCGGATAACGCCCGTCCGGCACATTTATTGGTCCTTGCGAGCCGGATAGTGCCAACGGCACATTTATTGGTCCTTCAGAACCGGATTATTCTCGCGAATCTCAGTGCGTCGAAGTGTCGATACCTATGTGAAAGTGAATCGAAGTTATATACATACCAGAAATTAAGTAATAGCAGTGCAACGAAGTTATAAACCTACGAGAACAGTGTATCAAAGTTAAATACTCAAAGCTTGTGTCAACAGTGCGTCAACGTTATATACCAAGCTTATGTGAACAGTGCCTCAACGTTATACACAAAAAGGCTTATGTACACAGTCAAGTACATAGGTTACAGTTAATAGTCACGTGTATAACGATATAACCACATAAGTTTTAGTAAACAGTGAAGTATATAACGACAGTACACAAGTGATAGTAAATAGTGAAGTATTTAACAACAGTACATATGTGACAGTATACAGTGAACAGTACGTATGTGATAGTAAACAGTGCATATGTGACAGTCAACAGTAAAGTTTATAACAGCATTTATGAACAGTGAACAGTTTATGTGACAGTGATTAGTGGAAGTATATACCGACGATAATACGAGGGACAGAAAATAGTGAGGTAAGCAGATATATTTTGACAGCCAGTGTATAACAGCAAGTACATAACAGCAAGTACATAACAGCAAGTACATATATAACAGCAAGTATATAACAAGTATATAAGCCGAGTATATAAGTCAAGTATATAAGCCAAGTATTTAAGGCAAGTATATAACCAAGTATATAAGGCGAGTATATAACCAAGTATATAAGCCAAGTATATAAGCAAAGTATATAAGCAGGTACATAACTTAAGTACATAAGAAAGTATATAACACAAGTACATAAGTTAAGTTTATAAGAAGCTAACAGAGTTAAGATTGTTTATTTACACAGAAGGATTATACAGAGAAATTTACAGAGAAGCTTATATTACGTTGATAGTTATACAGTGAAGATATAGAGTAAAGATTGTTTATTTACACAGGAAGGTTATACAATAGAGTTTACAGAGAGTTTTACAGAGAGGCTTATATACATATTATACTTATATACTGAAGCGAATAGTTAAACATCAAGAGTTAATTCCGAAACCAAGATATAACAAGATCGCAAGGCAAATCGTATGCTGAGCCACGCCAAGAGACACCGTCGGCATCAGCTATTCATCATCAGTTGCCGCCACGATCACCGTCATCTATAGAACAGCTGGCAATACGCCCTACTGTTACACAGGCGGCTCAAAGCGTACCTGGTTCATCAGCTGCTACCAGGAGAACCAGGTCCAAGGAAAATTCGGAAATAACAGTGAAGCCTTCAGATAGCGCACGAAAAATACAGGATGAGGAATCATCACGAGCCGTACCGATGACTACCCGGGGTGACGCCCGTAACGAACAGATTCGGTCGCCGTCAAACAGGACGACGCGACCAAACAGGAAAATTTCACGAGCCCGCGAGGCTTTATTAAAAATTAAGTTGGAGCTTGCACAAATAGCACTTCAGAGGGCCGAAGAAGAGGACTCCGAAGCTGAATATATGGATGACAGAAACTCTAACGATGAGTACGTGCGTTCCTGGTTGGAAGAAGCGCCCGACGCAGCGCGGATTCCGCAAGATGACGCCGCCGAGGGGAACCCTACAGATAGACAGAACCCCCCCCCCTGCGGTCATCAATAGTACAGATATAGATAACCAGAGACAGGCACCATCGTTACATCCTACAGTTCCTACAGATAGAAACGTGCAAAGCAATATAGAACCAACTTTGAAGATCAAAGACAACAGGGGGGGAGATTTACGTCCATTTATTACGGAACTTACGTCCGCCATAGCGTCGCTAGCCGACAAAAAAACAGATACAGGGACATCAAATCAACCCTCGGCGTCGAAGATCATCATGACCCTACCAAATTTCAGTGGGTCACATACAGAATGGCTTTCATTCCGCGCCATATATGATACGACTCGGGCGTATTTCAACGATGTCGAGAATACAGCAAGACTCAGGAGGTGCTTACATGGAAGAGCATTGGAAACAGTGAGTTCAGAGCTCATAGGACACGCAAAGCCAGATGACATCATGAGGGAACTCGAGCTGCAGTTCGGCCGTCCAGATTCGATAGCACAGGCCGAAACAGAAAGGCTAAAAGGATTGCCGCGCTGCAGCGAAGCACCTAAAGACATCTGCACGTTTGCCAGCCGGGTGAGAAGCGGCATAGTGACTCTGCGAGCACTAAAAAAGGATTACTACCTCGTCAACGCTGAGCTAATGAGAATCCTAACAGAAAAGCTGCCGAACTCCCTGCGTGTACGTTGGTACAGAACATTCACAGATAAGTACCAGTCAGTGCCAGATCTGTCACTTTTTAGCGAGTTCATTACAGAACAAGCTCGCTACTGCAGTGCCTTCGCTCCACCTGAGAACATACACTCGACAGAAAATCCGGGAAAGCGGGTTGTGCAAAGAGCACATACGACCACAGACAAACCGACTTCAAAATGTCAAATCTGTGAAAAAGAAGGTCATCAAGAGTCTGATTGCAAGAAGTTCAGAGAGGCATCCAACAACAGCAAATGGGAATTAGCGAAGAAGCACGGCCTCTGCTTCCGCTGTCTGCAACGTCGTCGCAGCGACCACAAGTGCAAGCCGAAGAAATGCGATATACAGGGGTGCAAAGCCACGCATCATAGACTGCTGCACTTCGTCAGGAAGACAACGGAAGAGGAGCCGAAACAGGAAACTTCAAACGAAATAGTCGCCAGTTCACGAGCAACAGCCAGTCAAGCGTACCTCAAGATGGTACCAGTACGAGTCGTCGGACCGGCGGGAGAAGCATCCACGTTCGCTTTCCTCGACGATGGATCTACAGTTTCGCTCATCGATGAGGAAATCGCGGAGTGAGTTGGAGCGAGGGGCCGCATCGAACCCCTGAAGATAGGCGCCATCGGAGACACCGTAATCGACACACCCATGTCGAGAAGGGTGACAGTTACACTCTCCAGCCAGGTGAAGGACAAGATGCCCTTCAGAGCGCGCACCATACCGAAGCTCAACCTCGCAACGCAGACGGTCAGTGAGGAAGACATCGCTCACTGCAAACATCTGGATGACCTCAGGCAACAGTTGACGTACAACAGCGGCGCGCCAAAGATACTGATAGGCCAAGATAATTGGCACCTTTTGCTGGCCACCGAGGTCCGCAGAGGGCCCATGAACCAGCCAGTCGCCTCACTTACGGCGCTGGGCTGGACTCTACACGGCGCGCAAAATAGAACACAGAATCAACAGGTCAACAACGTCTACAGACTCACAGCAGAAGATGACAAACAGATGCAAGAATCGCTGGTCATTAACCCCCGCAGACTAGACTCCGACCCGGAACAGAAAACGGAAGCCATATCGGACCGTCACAACAGACAGACAGAAGACGGTCATACAGAAACAGCCCTGCTCTGGAAAACAGAAAACAGTACAGATCGGCCAGAAGCAGTGGAAACAGTTAAACAGAGTCACACAGATGACTACCTCGACAGCTACAGAACCGTCGAAGAATCGACACCTACAGTGACAGCGGTGAAGAACATACACCAACAGAAAAAGTTTGAACTCAAGGAATGGGTGTCAAACAGAACAGAAGTGTTAGAAAATACAGACCCGACACAGAACAGGACTGAAGAAGTCAATATCGGGAAAACAGAAAAACCTCCAATCAATACAGAAACAGGGGAGGAAAGAACACACACAGTCACCGAAAGCAAGGGCAACAATACCCTATCGCTAACAGAAGTGGTTCCGGATCCAATACGATTCTCGAAGTGGGAGAGACTACTTCGTGCTACAGCTTGCGTTCTACGCTTTATAGATCTCTGCCAAAAAAGGAAAGAGAAAACGTTCTACAAACGAACACAGAAGAACGCCGAAAAGGATCCGGATTGGAGGAAACAGAAGAAGGCGACCACCCTTCCCAAAAAGACGGCGAGAACAACCGGCACTCAAGTCGAGGGATATCCCCTAGAAGCGGAACTTCTCCGAAGAGCAGAGACATTACTCATACAGGTCTCACAACAACAGTCGTTCGCCAAGGAAATAGCGAATCTACAGCAAGGGAAGTCCGTGGAAAAAGACAGTCGACTGAAGCCACTCCGCATAGAACTTACAGATAAAGTTATACGACTGAAAAGTCGTATCGCCACCGTCACAGAAATAGCCGATGATGCGAAGCGACCACCCATATTGGACGGTGATCACCGCATCACCCAGTTATATATAGACTGGACTCACAGGAGCCTACAGCACAGCGGCACAGAGCTCACCATCAACGAGGTGCGACAACATTTTTGGGTCATCAGAATGCGACCCACGACAAAGAAAATACTGACACAATGTCTACAGTGTCGTATTCGCAAGGCACAACCATCCGTGCCTGCGACCGGCGACCATCCGAGAACGCGCCTAGCACATCATCAGAGGCCGTTCACCTACACAGGCCTTGATTATTTCGGGCTATTGTCAGTCACAGTTGGTCGACAACACCAAAAAAGGTACGTAGCCCTATTTACATGTCTGACCACCAGAGCCGTCCACCTCGAGATAGCCGCCAGCCTCAGCGCAGACTCCGCAGTACTGGCATTGCGCCGGTTCGCTGCGCGTCGAGGCTGCCCAGCCGAGATCCACTCCGACAACGGCACCAACATGCACGGTGCCGACAGGGAGCTCCGAGACGCCTTCCGATGGGAGGCCAGTCGCCGTGGCATCGTGTGGCGCTTTATAACGCCCTCAGCGCCCTTCATGGGGGGCGCCTGGGAGCGCCTCGTCCGCTGCGTGAAGACCGCATTGTATGCCGTCCTCCACGACAGACACCCGCACGAAGAGGTGTTGTCCACCCTATTGTGTGAAGCGGAATATACCGTAAACAGCCGACCGCTCACACACGTATCAGTGGACAGCAACGACGACGAAGCCATCACGCCCAACCATTTTCTTCTCGGCGGGTCAGCAAGGTTGCCAACCCCTGGCACCTTCACCGAACAAGACATCGACAGTAAAAAGATGTGGCGGCACTCACAGATTCTCGCCGACAAGTTCTGGCGTCGCTGGGTACGAGAGTACCTGCCAGAGCTACAGTACCGGCGGGAGCCGCACAGCCGCGGGCCGGGTCTACAGGTCAATGACCCCGTCCTCATAGCCGACGGCCAGCTGCCACGAAACACGTGGCCGCGAGGCCGCATAGTAGCTGTCTTCCCCGGGGGCGACGGAGTAGTCCGGACTGCTGAGGTACGCACATCCGGCGGTACCTTGAAGCGTCCGGTGAAGAAACTCGTCCCACTACCGAAGTGATCCAGACATCGGGGCACCAAGCGGTGAGCATCGTGACGGCGGGAGTCACGACTACGGTCGTCGCTCGCCGGCATGATGTAGCGCCGCGCCGACATGACAGCGAGTCGTCACTGCACTACACGGCGGGAGAAATGTTCGCGACGAACGTCACCAATCCAACACATAGAGTGTTGATTAATAGTTAAAAAATAGTGTAGAGTCAGTGTATGGGCAATATAGTGAAATAACAAAGTGCCATCAGTGAATCTAGAATAGTTAGATAGTAATTTTCAGTCGCGCTAGACACATAGGCTCGCAAGTGGAGTTTTTTAGTATAATTTAACTAAAAGAGGTCCAGGGAGCCTAGGTTGCGACCTAGGCCTGGATATAGTATTTTTTTATAACTTAGCTTATAGTTGAACCACTTAGACGAGAGTATGACGGTCTAGCGCGGCCATATTGGAAAAAAACAGGAAAAAATTGTCTTACAGATTTTCAGTTGAAGGATCGTTACAGGCTGAAAGATACAGACACGAAAAAATAAGTAACAGTTTTAGATGGACCATATACTCGTCTAGTATATGGCGATTATATACTTACAGTCACAGCAACAGTTTTCGTGTAATTCAGCCTGTAAGACCTTTCATCCAGACACTTTTGGAAAAGCTGTCCGGTTTTATGGAAATAATTTCCCCATTTTTATAAAGATTTTCGTTGTTTCTATGTCTGTACATAAATAACGTTATGTAGAATTGTGGCAATGTATATAATGTGTTAAAACATAAGCTCAAAATTGTAATTTGCAGAAAAATTGTACATTTCCATAATCAAATTTTCATTAAAGTTTTCCGAAATCAGAAAGCGAAATCAGGGTTCTCGTTACAGTAAAGTTCTGGAGTACCTTAGTAAACTCGACTTTTCTTAAAATCGTAGTCATCAGTACGGCAATTAAATATGTATAAGTAAACAGTGAAAAAGTAGTGCGCGAATTAATCCTGAAATCGCTTCCTGTACAGTCATGAAAGTTAAATAAGTGTCTTATTTTCCCAGTAACCCCTATCCTCCCTCGTTAGGTCAACGCCCTGAGATAGCGAAGAATGATCAGCTACAGCTACAGTTAATTAGGTGTAGGACGTCAGCGCCGTCTGGCGGCGAAGTATAGTACAAGCGTGCGCCCGGTAGTAATAGGGTATAGGCAGAGCACCAGGTAGACGTATCCACGCCATCAGCGGATAACGCCCGTCCGGCACATTTATTGGTCCTTGCGAGCCGGATAGTGCCAACGGCACATTTATTGGTCCTTCAGAACCGGATTATTCTCGCGAATCTCAGTGCGTCGAAGTGTCGATACCTATGTGAAAGTGAATCGAAGTTATATACATACCAGAAATTAAGTAATAGCAGTGCAACGAAGTTATAAACCTACGAGAACAGTGTATCAAAGTTAAATACTCAAAGCTTGTGTCAACAGTGCGTCAACGTTATATACCAAGCTTATGTGAACAGTGCCTCAACGTTATACACAAAAAGGCTTATGTACACAGTCAAGTACATAGGTTACAGTTAATAGTCACGTGTATAACGATATAACCACATAAGTTTTAGTAAACAGTGAAGTATATAACGACAGTACACAAGTGATAGTAAATAGTGAAGTATTTAACAACAGTACATATGTGACAGTATACAGTGAACAGTACGTATGTGATAGTAAACAGTGCATATGTGACAGTCAACAGTAAAGTTTATAACAGCATTTATGAACAGTGAACAGTTTATGTGACAGTGATTAGTGGAAGTATATACCGACGATAATACGAGGGACAGAAAATAGTGAGGTAAGCAGATATATTTTGACAGCCAGTGTATAACAGCAAGTACATAACAGCAAGTACATAACAGCAAGTACATATATAACAGCAAGTATATAACAAGTATATAAGCCGAGTATATAAGTCAAGTATATAAGCCAAGTATTTAAGGCAAGTATATAACCAAGTATATAAGGCGAGTATATAACCAAGTATATAAGCCAAGTATATAAGCAAAGTATATAAGCAGGTACATAACTTAAGTACATAAGAAAGTATATAACACAAGTACATAAGTTAAGTTTATAAGAAGCTAACAGAGTTAAGATTGTTTATTTACACAGAAGGATTATACAGAGAAATTTACAGAGAAGCTTATATTACGTTGATAGTTATACAGTGAAGATATAGAGTAAAGATTGTTTATTTACACAGGAAGGTTATACAATAGAGTTTACAGAGAGTTTTACAGAGAGGCTTATATACATATTATACTTATATACTGAAGCGAATAGTTAAACATCAAGAGTTAATTCCGAAACCAAGATATAACAAGATCGCAAGGCAAATCGTATGCTGAGCCACGCCAAGAGACACCGTCGGCATCAGCTATTCATCATCAGTTGCCGCCACGATCACCGTCATCTATAGAACAGCTGGCAATACGCCCTACTGTTACACAGGCGGCTCAAAGCGTACCTGGTTCATCAGCTGCTACCAGGAGAACCAGGTCCAAGGAAAATTCGGAAATAACAGTGAAGCCTTCAGATAGCGCACGAAAAATACAGGATGAGGAATCATCACGAGCCGTACCGATGACTACCCGGGGTGACGCCCGTAACGAACAGATTCGGTCGCCGTCAAACAGGACGACGCGACCAAACAGGAAAATTTCACGAGCCCGCGAGGCTTTATTAAAAATTAAGTTGGAGCTTGCACAAATAGCACTTCAGAGGGCCGAAGAAGAGGACTCCGAAGCTGAATATATGGATGACAGAAACTCTAACGATGAGTACGTGCGTTCCTGGTTGGAAGAAGCGCCCGACGCAGCGCGGATTCCGCAAGATGACGCCGCCGAGGGGAACCCTACAGATAGACAGAACCCCCCCCCCTGCGGTCATCAATAGTACAGATATAGATAACCAGAGACAGGCACCATCGTTACATCCTACAGTTCCTACAGATAGAAACGTGCAAAGCAATATAGAACCAACTTTGAAGATCAAAGACAACAGGGGGGGAGATTTACGTCCATTTATTACGGAACTTACGTCCGCCATAGCGTCGCTAGCCGACAAAAAAACAGATACAGGGACATCAAATCAACCCTCGGCGTCGAAGATCATCATGACCCTACCAAATTTCAGTGGGTCACATACAGAATGGCTTTCATTCCGCGCCATATATGATACGACTCGGGCGTATTTCAACGATGTCGAGAATACAGCAAGACTCAGGAGGTGCTTACATGGAAGAGCATTGGAAACAGTGAGTTCAGAGCTCATAGGACACGCAAAGCCAGATGACATCATGAGGGAACTCGAGCTGCAGTTCGGCCGTCCAGATTCGATAGCACAGGCCGAAACAGAAAGGCTAAAAGGATTGCCGCGCTGCAGCGAAGCACCTAAAGACATCTGCACGTTTGCCAGCCGGGTGAGAAGCGGCATAGTGACTCTGCGAGCACTAAAAAAGGATTACTACCTCGTCAACGCTGAGCTAATGAGAATCCTAACAGAAAAGCTGCCGAACTCCCTGCGTGTACGTTGGTACAGAACATTCACAGATAAGTACCAGTCAGTGCCAGATCTGTCACTTTTTAGCGAGTTCATTACAGAACAAGCTCGCTACTGCAGTGCCTTCGCTCCACCTGAGAACATACACTCGACAGAAAATCCGGGAAAGCGGGTTGTGCAAAGAGCACATACGACCACAGACAAACCGACTTCAAAATGTCGAATCTGTGAAAAAGAAGGTCATCAAGAGTCTGATTGCAAGAAGTTCAGAGAGGCATCCAACAACAGCAAATGGGAATTAGCGAAGAAGCACGGCCTCTGCTTCCGCTGTCTGCAACGTCGTCGCAGCGACCACAAGTGCAAGCCGAAGAAATGCGATATACAGGGGTGCAAAGCCACGCATCATAGACTGCTGCACTTCGTCAGGAAGACAACGGAAGAGGAGCCGAAACAGGAAGCTTCAAACGAAATAGTCGCCAGTTCACGAGCAACAGCCAGTCAAGCGTACCTCAAGATGGTACCAGTACGAGTCGTCGGACCGGCGGGAGAAGCATCCACGTTCGCTTTCCTCGACGATGGATCTACAGTTTCGCTCATCGATGAGGAAATCGCGGAGTGAGTTGGAGCGAGGGGCCGCATCGAACCCCTGAAGATAGGCGCCATCGGAGACACCGTAATCGACACACCCATGTAGAGAAGGGTGACAGTTACACTCTCCAGCCAGGTGAAGGACAAGATGCCCTTCAGAGCGCGCACCATACCGAAGCTCAACCTCGCAACGCAGACGGTCAGTGAGGAAGACATCGCTCACTGCAAACATCTGGATGACCTCAGGCAACAGTTGACGTACAACAGCGGCGCGCCAAAGATACTGATAGGCCAAGATAATTGGCACCTTTTGCTGGCCACCGAGGTCCGCAGAGGGCCCATGAACCAGCCAGTCGCCTCACTTACGGCACTGGGCTGGACTCTACACGGCGCGCAAAATAGAACACAGAATCAACAGGTCAACAACGTCTACAGACTCACAGCAGAAGATGACAAATAGATGCAAGAATCGCTGGTCATTAACCCCCGCAGACTAGACTCCGACCCGGAACAGAAAACGGAAGCCATATCGGACCGTCACAACAGACAGACAGAAGACGGTCATACAGAAACAGCCCTGCTCTGGAAAACAGAAAACAGTACAGATCGGCCAGAAGCAGTGGAAACAGTTAAACAGAGTCACACAGATGACTACCTCGACAGCTACAGAACCGTCGAAGAATCGACACCTACAGTGACAGCGGTGAAGAACATACACCAACAGAAAAAGTTTGAACTCAAGGAATGGGTGTCAAACAGAACAGAAGTGTTAGAAAATACAGACCCGACACAGAACAGGACTGAAGAAGTCAATATCGGGAAAACAGAAAAACCTCCAATCAATACAGAAACAGGGGAGGAAAGAACACACACAGTCACCGAAAGCAAGGGCAACAATACCCTATCGCTAACAGAAGTGGTTCCGGATCCAATACGATTCTCGAAGTGGGAGAGACTACTTCGTGCTACAGCTTGCGTTCTACGCTTTATAGATCTCTGCCAAAAAAGGAAAGAGAAAACGTTCTACAAACGAACACAGAAGAACGCCGAAAAGGATCCGGATTGGAGGAAACAGAAGAAGGCGACCACCCTTCCCAAAAAGACGGCGAGAACAACCGGCACTCAAGTCGAGGGATATCCCCTAGAAGCGGAACTTCTCCGAAGAGCAGAGACATTACTCATACAGGTCTCACAACAACAGTCGTTCGCCAAGGAAATAGCGAATCTACAGCAAGGGAAGTCCGTGGAAAAAGACAGTCGACTGAAGCCACTCCGCATAGAACTTACAGATAAAGTTATACGACTGAAAAGTCGTATCGCCACCGTCACAGAAATAGCCGATGATGCGAAGCGACCACCCATATTGGACGGTGATCACCGCATCACCCAGTTATATATAGACTGGACTCACAGGAGCCTACAGCACAGCGGCACAGAGCTCACCATCAACGAGGTGCGACAACATTTTTGGGTCATCAGAATGCGACCCACGACAAAGAAAATACTGACACAATGTCTACAGTGTCGTATTCGCAAGGCACAACCATCCGTGCCTGCGACCGGCGACCATCCGAGAACGCGCCTAGCACATCATCAGAGGCCGTTCACCTACACAGGCCTTGATTATTTCGGGCCATTGTCAGTCACAGTTGGTCGACAACACCAAAAAAGGTACGTAGCCCTATTTACATGTCTGACCACCAGAGCCGTCCACCTCGAGATAGCCGCCAGCCTCAGCGCAGACTCCGCAGTACTGGCATTGCGCCGGTTCGCTGCGCGTCGAGGCTGCCCAGCCGAGATCCACTCCGACAACGGCACCAACATGCACGGTGCCGACAGGGAGCTCCGAGACGCCTTCCGATGGGAGGCCAGTCGCCGTGGCATCGTGTGGCGCTTTATAACGCCCTCAGCGCCCTTCATGGGGGGCGCCTGGGAGCGCCTCGTCCGCTGCGTGAAGACCGCATTGTATGCCGTCCTCCACGACAGACACCCGCACGAAGAGGTGTTGTCCACCCTATTGTGTGAAGCGGAATATACCGTAAACAGCCGACCGCTCACACACGTATCAGTGGACAGCAACGACGACGAAGCCATCACGCCCAACCATTTTCTTCTCGGCGGGTCAGCAAGGTTGCCAACCCCTGGCACCTTCACCGAACAAGACATCGACAGTAAAAAGATGTGGCGGCACTCACAGATTCTCGCCGACAAGTTCTGGCGTCGCTGGGTACGAGAGTACCTGCCAGAGCTACAGTACCGGCGGGAGCCGCACAGCCGCGGGCCGGGTCTACAGGTCAATGACCCCGTCCTCATAGCCGACGGCCAGCTGCCACGAAACACGTGGCCGCGAGGCCGCATAGTAGCTGTCTTCCCCGGGGGCGACGGAGTAGTCCGGACTGCTGAGGTACGCACATCCGGCGGTACCTTGAAGCGTCCGGTGAAGAAACTCGTCCCACTACCGAAGTGATCCAGACATCGGGGCACCAAGCGGTGAGCATCGTGACGGCGGGAGTCACGACTACGGTCGTCGCTCGCCGGCATGATGTAGCGCCGCGCCGACATGACAGCGAGTCGTCACTGCACTACACGGCGGGAGAAATGTTCGCGACGAACGTCACCAATCCAACACATAGAGTGTTGATTAATAGTTAAAAAATAGTGTAGAGTCAGTGTATGGGCAATATAGTGAAATAACAAAGTGCCATCAGTGAATCTAGAATAGTTAGATAGTAATTTTCAGTCGCGCTAGACACATAGGCTCGCAAGTGGAGTTTTTTAGTATAATTTAACTAAAAGAGGTCCAGGGAGCCTAGGTTGCGACCTAGGCCTGGATATAGTATTTTTTTATAACTTAGCCTATAGTTGAACCACTTAGACGAGAGTATGACGGTCTAGCGCGGCCATATTGGAAAAAAACAGGAAAAAATTGTCTTACAGATTTTCAGTTGAAGGATCGTTACAGGCTGAAAGATACAGACACGAAAAAATAAGTAACAGTTTTAGATGGACCATATACTCGTCTAGTATATGGCGATTATATACTTACAGTCACAGCAACAGTTTTCGTGTAATTCAGCCTGTAAGACCTTTCATCCAGACACTTTTGGAAAAGCTGTCCGGTTTTATGGAAATAATTTCCCCATTTTTATAAAGATTTTCGTTGTTTCTATGTCTGTACATAAATAACGTTATGTAGAATTGTGGCAATGTATATAATGTGTTAAAACATAAGCTCAAAATTGTAATTTGCAGAAAAATTGTACATTTCCATAATCAAATTTTCATTAAAGTTTTCCGAAATCAGAAAGCGAAATCAGGGTTCTCGTTACAGTAAAGTTCTGGAGTACCTTAGTAAACTCGACTTTTCTTAAAATCGTAGTCATCAGTACGGCAATTAAATATGTATAAGTAAACAGTGAAAAAGTAGTGCGCGAATTAATCCTGAAATCGCTTCCTGTACAGTCATGAAAGTTAAATAAGTGTCTTATTTTCCCAGTAACCCCTATCCTCCCTCGTTAGGTCAACGCCCTGAGATAGCGAAGAATGATCAGCTACAGCTACAGTTAATTAGGTGTAGGACGTCAGCGCCGTCTGGCGGCGAAGTATAGTACAAGCGTGCGCCCGGTAGTAATAGGGTATAGGCAGAGCACCAGGTAGACGTATCCACGCCATCAGCGGATAACGCCCGTCCGGCACATTTATTGGTCCTTGCGAGCCGGATAGTGCCAACGGCACATTTATTGGTCCTTCAGAACCGGATTATTCTCGCGAATCTCAGTGCGTCGAAGTGTCGATACCTATGTGAAAGTGAATCGAAGTTATATACATACCAGAAATTAAGTAATAGCAGTGCAACGAAGTTATAAACCTACGAGAACAGTGTATCAAAGTTAAATACTCAAAGCTTGTGTCAACAGTGCGTCAACGTTATATACCAAGCTTATGTGAACAGTGCCTCAACGTTATACACAAAAAGGCTTATGTACACAGTCAAGTACATAGGTTACAGTTAATAGTCACGTGTATAACGATATAACCACATAAGTTTTAGTAAACAGTGAAGTATATAACGACAGTACACAAGTGATAGTAAATAGTGAAGTATTTAACAACAGTACATATGTGACAGTATACAGTGAACAGTACGTATGTGATAGTAAACAGTGCATATGTGACAGTCAACAGTAAAGTTTATAACAGCATTTATGAACAGTGAACAGTTTATGTGACAGTGATTAGTGGAAGTATATACCGACGATAATACGAGGGACAGAAAATAGTGAGGTAAGCAGATATATTTTGACAGCCAGTGTATAACAGCAAGTACATAACAGCAAGTACATAACAGCAAGTACATATATAACAGCAAGTATATAACAAGTATATAAGCCGAGTATATAAGTCAAGTATATAAGCCAAGTATTTAAGGCAAGTATATAACCAAGTATATAAGGCGAGTATATAACCAAGTATATAAGCCAAGTATATAAGCAAAGTATATAAGCAGGTACATAACTTAAGTACATAAGAAAGTATATAACACAAGTACATAAGTTAAGTTTATAAGAAGCTAACAGAGTTAAGATTGTTTATTTACACAGAAGGATTATACAGAGAAATTTACAGAGAAGCTTATATTACGTTGATAGTTATACAGTGAAGATATAGAGTAAAGATTGTTTATTTACACAGGAAGGTTATACAATAGAGTTTACAGAGAGTTTTACAGAGAGGCTTATATACATATTATACTTATATACTGAAGCGAATAGTTAAACATCAAGAGTTAATTCCGAAACCAAGATATAACAAGATCGCAAGGCAAATCGTATGCTGAGCCACGCCAAGAGACACCGTCGGCATCAGCTATTCATCATCAGTTGCCGCCACGATCACCGTCATCTATAGAACAGCTGGCAATACGCCCTACTGTTACACAGGCGGCTCAAAGCGTACCTGGTTCATCAGCTGCTACCAGGAGAACCAGGTCCAAGGAAAATTCGGAAATAACAGTGAAGCCTTCAGATAGCGCACGAAAAATACAGGATGAGGAATCATCACGAGCCGTACCGATGACTACCCGGGGTGACGCCCGTAACGAACAGATTCGGTCGCCGTCAAACAGGACGACGCGACCAAACAGGAAAATTTCACGAGCCCGCGAGGCTTTATTAAAAATTAAGTTGGAGCTTGCACAAATAGCACTTCAGAGGGCCGAAGAAGAGGACTCCGAAGCTGAATATATGGATGACAGAAACTCTAACGATGAGTACGTGCGTTCCTGGTTGGAAGAAGCGCCCGACGCAGCGCGGATTCCGCAAGATGACGCCGCCGAGGGGAACCCTACAGATAGACAGAACCCCCCCCCCTGCGGTCATCAATAGTACAGATATAGATAACCAGAGACAGGCACCATCGTTACATCCTACAGTTCCTACAGATAGAAACGTGCAAAGCAATATAGAACCAACTTTGAAGATCAAAGACAACAGGGGGGGAGATTTACGTCCATTTATTACGGAACTTACGTCCGCCATAGCGTCGCTAGCCGACAAAAAAACAGATACAGGGACATCAAATCAACCCTCGGCGTCGAAGATCATCATGACCCTACCAAATTTCAGTGGGTCACATACAGAATGGCTTTCATTCCGCGCCATATATGATACGACTCGGGCGTATTTCAACGATGTCGAGAATACAGCAAGACTCAGGAGGTGCTTACATGGAAGAGCATTGGAAACAGTGAGTTCAGAGCTCATAGGACACGCAAAGCCAGATGACATCATGAGGGAACTCGAGCTGCAGTTCGGCCGTCCAGATTCGATAGCACAGGCCGAAACAGAAAGGCTAAAAGGATTGCCGCGCTGCAGCGAAGCACCTAAAGACATCTGCACGTTTGCCAGCCGGGTGAGAAGCGGCATAGTGACTCTGCGAGCACTAAAAAAGGATTACTACCTCGTCAACGCTGAGCTAATGAGAATCCTAACAGAAAAGCTGCCGAACTCCCTGCGTGTACGTTGGTACAGAACATTCACAGATAAGTACCAGTCAGTGCCAGATCTGTCACTTTTTAGCGAGTTCATTACAGAACAAGCTCGCTACTGCAGTGCCTTCGCTCCACCTGAGAACATACACTCGACAGAAAATCCGAGAAAGCGGGTTGTGCAAAGAGCACATACGACCACAGACAAACCGACTTCAAAATGTCGAATCTGTGAAAAAGAAGGTCATCAAGAGTCTGATTGCAAGAAGTTCAGAGAGGCATCCAACAACAGCAAATGGGAATTAGCGAAGAAGCACGGCCTCTGCTTCCGCTGTCTGCAACGTCGTCGCAGCGACCACAAGTGCAAGCCGAAGAAATGCGATATACAGGGGTGCAAAGCCACGCATCATAGACTGCTGCACTTCGTCAGGAAGACAACGGAAGAGGAGCCGAAACAGGAAGCTTCAAACGAAATAGTCGCCAGTTCACGAGCAACAGCCAGTCAAGCGTACCTCAAGATGGTACCAGTACGAGTCGTCGGACCGGCGGGAGAAGCATCCACGTTCGCTTTCCTCGACGATGGATCTACAGTTTCGCTCATCGATGAGGAAATCGCGGAGTGAGTTGGAGCGAGGGGCCGCATCGAACCCCTGAAGATAGGCGCCATCGGAGACACCGTAATCGACACACCCATGTCGAGAAGGGTGACAGTTACACTCTCCAGCCAGGTGAAGGACAAGATGCCCTTCAGAGCGCGCACCATACCGAAGCTCAACCTCGCAACGCAGACGGTCAGTGAGGAAGACATCGCTCACTGCAAACATCTGGATGACCTCAGGCAACAGTTGACGTACAACAGCGGCGCGCCAAAGATACTGATAGGCCAAGATAATTGGCACCTTTTGCTGGCCACCGAGGTCCGCAGAGGGCCCATGAACCAGCCAGTCGCCTCACTTACGGCGCTGGGCTGGACTCTACACGGCGCGCAAAATAGAACACAGAATCAACAGGTCAACAACGTCTACAGACTCACAGCAGAAGATGACAAATAGATGCAAGAATCGCTGGTCATTAACCCCCGCAGACTAGACTCCGACCCGGAACAGAAAACGGAAGCCATATCGGACCGTCACAACAGACAGACAGAAGACGGTCATACAGAAACAGCCCTGCTCTGGAAAACAGAAAACAGTACAGATCGGCCAGAAGCAGTGGAAACAGTTAAACAGAGTCACACAGATGACTACCTCGACAGCTACAGAACCGTCGAAGAATCGACACCTACAGTGACAGCGGTGAAGAACATACACCAACAGAAAAAGTTTGAACTCAAGGAATGGGTGTCAAACAGAACAGAAGTGTTAGAAAATACAGACCCGACACAGAACAGGACTGAAGAAGTCAATATCGGGAAAACAGAAAAACCTCCAATCAATACAGAAACAGGGGAGGAAAGAACACACACAGTCACCGAAAGCAAGGGCAACAATACCCTATCGCTAACAGAAGTGGTTCCGGATCCAATACGATTCTCGAAGTGGGAGAGACTACTTCGTGCTACAGCTTGCGTTCTACGCTTTATAGATCTCTGCCAAAAAAGGAAAGAGAAAACGTTCTACAAACGAACACAGAAGAACGCCGAAAAGGATCCGGATTGGAGGAAACAGAAGAAGGCGACCACCCTTCCCAAAAAGACGGCGAGAACAACCGGCACTCAAGTCGAGGGATATCCCCTAGAAGCGGAACTTCTCCGAAGAGCAGAGACATTACTCATACAGGTCTCACAACAACAGTCGTTCGCCAAGGAAATAGCGAATCTACAGCAAGGGAAGTCCGTGGAAAAAGACAGTCGACTGAAGCCACTCCGCATAGAACTTACAGATAAAGTTATACGACTGAAAAGTCGTATCGCCACCGTCACAGAAATAGCCGATGATGCGAAGCGACCACCCATATTGGACGGTGATCACCGCATCACCCAGTTATATATAGACTGGACTCACAGGAGCCTACAGCACAGCGGCACAGAGCTCACCATCAACGAGGTGCGACAACATTTTTGGGTCATCAGAATGCGACCCACGACAAAGAAAATACTGACACAATGTCTACAGTGTCGTATTCGCAAGGCACAACCATCCGTGCCTGCGACCGGCGACCATCCGAGAACGCGCCTAGCACATCATCAGAGGCCGTTCACCTACACAGGCCTTGATTATTTCGGGCCATTGTCAGTCACAGTTGGTCGACAACACCAAAAAAGGTACGTAGCCCTATTTACATGTCTGACCACCAGAGCCGTCCACCTCGAGATAGCCGCCAGCCTCAGCGCAGACTCCGCAGTACTGGCATTGCGCCGGTTCGCTGCGCGTCGAGGCTGCCCAGCCGAGATCCACTCCGACAACGGCACCAACATGCACGGTGCCGACAGGGAGCTCCGAGACGCCTTCCGATGGGAGGCCAGTCGCCGTGGCATCGTGTGGCGCTTTATAACGCCCTCAGCGCCCTTCATGGGGGGCGCCTGGGAGCGCCTCGTCCGCTGCGTGAAGACCGCATTGTATGCCGTCCTCCACGAGAGACACCCGCACGAAGAGGTGTTGTCCACCCTATTGTGTGAAGCGGAATATACCGTAAACAGCCGACCGCTCACACACGTATCAGTGGACAGCAACGACGACGAAGCCATCACGCCCAACCATTTTCTTCTCGGCGGGTCAGCAAGGTTGCCAACCCCTGGCACCTTCACCGAACAAGACATCGACAGTAAAAAGATGTGGCGGCACTCACAGATTCTCGCCGACAAGTTCTGGCGTCGCTGGGTACGAGAGTACCTGCCAGAGCTACAGTACCGGCGGGAGCCGCACAGCCGCGGGCCGGGTCTACAGGTCAATGACCCCGTCCTCATAGCCGACGGCCAGCTGCCACGAAACACGTGGCCGCGAGGCCGCATAGTAGCTGTCTTCCCCGGGGGCGACGGAGTAGTCCGGACTGCTGAGGTACGCACATCCGGCGGTACCTTGAAGCGTCCGGTGAAGAAACTCGTCCCACTACCGAAGTGATCCAGACATCGGGGCACCAAGCGGTGAGCATCGTGACGGCGGGAGTCACGACTACGGTCGTCGCTCGCCGGCATGATGTAGCGCCGCGCCGACATGACAGCGAGTCGTCACTGCACTACACGGCGGGAGAAATGTTCGCGACGAACGTCACCAATCCAACACATAGAGTGTTGATTAATAGTTAAAAAATAGTGTAGAGTCAGTGTATGGGCAATATAGTGAAATAACAAAGTGCCATCAGTGAATCTAGAATAGTTAGATAGTAATTTTCAGTCGCGCTAGACACATAGGCTCGCAAGTGGAGTTTTTTAGTATAATTTAACTAAAAGAGGTCCAGGGAGCCTAGGTTGCGACCTAGGCCTGGATATAGTATTTTTTTATAACTTAGCCTATAGTTGAACCACTTAGACGAGAGTATGACGGTCTAGCGCGGCCATATTGGAAAAAAACAGGAAAAAATTGTCTTACAGATTTTCAGTTGAAGGATCGTTACAGGCTGAAAGATACAGACACGAAAAAATAAGTAACAGTTTTAGATGGACCATATACTCGTCTAGTATATGGCGATTATATGCTTACAGTCACAGCAACAGTTTTCGTGTAATTCAGCCTGTAAGACCTTTCATCCAGACACTTTTGGAAAAGCTGTCCGGTTTTATGGAAATAATTTCCCCATTTTTATAAAGATTTTCGTTGTTTCTATGTCTGTACATAAATAACGTTATGTAGAATTGTGGCAATGTATATAATGTGTTAAAACATAAGCTCAAAATTGTAATTTGCAGAAAAATTGTACATTTCCATAATCAAATTTTCATTAAAGTTTTCCGAAATCAGAAAGCGAAATCAGGGTTCTCGTTACAGTAAAGTTCTGGAGTAGCTTAGTAAACTCGACTTTTCTTAAAATCGTAGTCATCAGTACGGCAATTAAATATGTATAAGTAAACAGTGAAAAAGTAGTGCGCGAATTAATCCTGAAATCGCTTCCTGTACAGTCATGAAAGTTAAATAAGTGTCTTATTTTCCCAGTAACCCCTATCCTCCCTCGTTAGGTCAACGCCCTGAGATAGCGAAGAATGATCAGCTACAGCTACAGTTAATTAGGTGTAGGACGTCAGCGCCGTCTGGCGGCGAAGTATAGTACAAGCGTGCGCCCGGTAGTAATAGGGTATAGGCAGAGCACCAGGTAGACGTATCCACGCCATCAGCGGATAACGCCCGTCCGGCACATTTATTGGTCCTTGCGAGCCGGATAGTGCCAACGGCACATTTATTGGTCCTTCAGAACCGGATTATTCTCGCGAATCTCAGTGCGTCGAAGTGTCGATACCTATGTGAAAGTGAATCGAAGTTATATACATACCAGAAATTAAGTAATAGCAGTGCAACGAAGTTATAAACCTACGAGAACAGTGTATCAAAGTTAAATACTCAAAGCTTGTGTCAACAGTGCGTCAACGTTATATACCAAGCTTATGTGAACAGTGCCTCAACGTTATACACAAAAAGGCTTATGTACACAGTCAAGTACATAGGTTACAGTTAATAGTCACGTGTATAACGATATAACCACATAAGTTTTAGTAAACAGTGAAGTATATAACGACAGTACACAAGTGATAGTAAATAGTGAAGTATTTAACAACAGTACATATGTGACAGTATACAGTGAACAGTACGTATGTGATAGTAAACAGTGCATATGTGACAGTCAACAGTAAAGTTTATAACAGCATTTATGAACAGTGAACAGTTTATGTGACAGTGATTAGTGGAAGTATATACCGACGATAATACGAGGGACAGAAAATAGTGAGGTAAGCAGATATATTTTGACAGCCAGTGTATAACAGCAAGTACATAACAGCAAGTACATAACAGCAAGTACATATATAACAGCAAGTATATAACAAGTATATAAGCCGAGTATATAAGTCAAGTATATAAGCCAAGTATTTAAGGCAAGTATATAACCAAGTATATAAGGCGAGTATATAACCAAGTATATAAGCCAAGTATATAAGCAAAGTATATAAGCAGGTACATAACTTAAGTACATAAGAAAGTATATAACACAAGTACATAAGTTAAGTTTATAAGAAGCTAACAGAGTTAAGATTGTTTATTTACACAGAAGGATTATACAGAGAAATTTACAGAGAAGCTTATATTACGTTGATAGTTATACAGTGAAGATATAGAGTAAAGATTGTTTATTTACACAGGAAGGTTATACAATAGAGTTTACAGAGAGTTTTACAGAGAGGCTTATATACATATTATACTTATATACTGAAGCGAATAGTTAAACATCAAGAGTTAATTCCGAAACCAAGATATAACAAGATCGCAAGGCAAATCGTATGCTGAGCCACGCCAAGAGACACCGTCGGCATCAGCTATTCATCATCAGTTGCCGCCACGATCACCGTCATCTATAGAACAGCTGGCAATACGCCCTACTGTTACACAGGCGGCTCAAAGCGTACCTGGTTCATCAGCTGCTACCAGGAGAACCAGGTCCAAGGAAAATTCGGAAATAACAGTGAAGCCTTCAGATAGCGCACGAAAAATACAGGATGAGGAATCATCACGAGCCGTACCGATGACTACCCGGGGTGACGCCCGTAACGAACAGATTCGGTCGCCGTCAAACAGGACGACGCGACCAAACAGGAAAATTTCACGAGCCCGCGAGGCTTTATTAAAAATTAAGTTGGAGCTTGCACAAATAGCACTTCAGAGGGCCGAAGAAGAGGACTCCGAAGCTGAATATATGGATGACAGAAACTCTAACGATGAGTACGTGCGTTCCTGGTTGGAAGAAGCGCCCGACGCAGCGCGGATTCCGCAAGATGACGCCGCCGAGGGGAACCCTACAGATAGACAGAACCCCCCCCCCCTGCGGTCATCAATAGTACAGATATAGATAACCAGAGACAGGCACCATCGTTACATCCTACAGTTCCTACAGATAGAAACGTGCAAAGCAATATAGAACCAACTTTGAAGATCAAAGACAACAGGGGGGGAGATTTACGTCCATTTATTACGGAACTTACGTCCGCCATAGCGTCGCTAGCCGACAAAAAAATAGATACAGGGACATCAAATCAACCCTCGGCGTCGAAGATCATCATGACCCTACCAAATTTCAGTGGGTCACATACAGAATGGCTTTCATTCCGCGCCATATATGATACGACTCGGGCGTATTTCAACGATGTCGAGAATACAGCAAGACTCAGGAGGTGCTTACATGGAAGAGCATTGGAAACAGTGAGTTCAGAGCTCATAGGACACGCAAAGCCAGATGACATCATGAGGGAACTCGAGCTGCAGTTCGGCCGTCCAGATTCGATAGCACAGGCCGAAACAGAAAGGCTAAAAGGATTGCCGCGCTGCAGCGAAGCACCTAAAGACATCTGCACGTTTGCCAGCCGGGTGAGAAGCGGCATAGTGACTCTGCGAGCACTAAAAAAGGATTACTACCTCGTCAACGCTGAGCTAATGAGAATCCTAACAGAAAAGCTGCCGAACTCCCTGCGTGTACGTTGGTACAGAACATTCACAGATAAGTACCAGTCAGTGCCAGATCTGTCACTTTTTAGCGAGTTCATTACAGAACAAGCTCGCTACTGCAGTGCCTTCGCTCCACCTGAGAACATACACTCGACAGAAAATCCGGGAAAGCGGGTTGTGCAAAGAGCACATACGACCACAGACAAACCGACTTCAAAATGTCGAATCTGTGAAAAAGAAGGTCATCAAGAGTCTGATTGCAAGAAGTTCAGAGAGGCATCCAACAACAGCAAATGGGAATTAGCGAAGAAGCACGGCCTCTGCTTCCGCTGTCTGCAACGTCGTCGCAGCGACCACAAGTGCAAGCCGAAGAAATGCGATATACAGGGGTGCAAAGCCACGCATCATAGACTGCTGCACTTCGTCAGGAAGACAACGGAAGAGGAGCCGAAACAGGAAGCTTCAAACGAAATAGTCGCCAGTTCACGAGCAACAGCCAGTCAAGCGTACCTCAAGATGGTACCAGTACGAGTCGTCGGACCGGCGGGAGAAGCATCCACGTTCGCTTTCCTCGACGATGGATCTACAGTTTCGCTCATCGATGAGGAAATCGCGGAGTGAGTTGGAGCGAGGGGCCGCATCGAACCCCTGAAGATAGGCGCCATCGGAGACACCGTAATCGACACACCCATGTCGAGAAGGGTGACAGTTACACTCTCCAGCCAGGTGAAGGACAAGATGCCCTTCAGAGCGCGCACCATACCGAAGCTCAACCTCGCAACGCAGACGGTCAGTGAGGAAGACATCGCTCACTGCAAACATCTGGATGACCTCAGGCAACAGTTGACGTACAACAGCGGCGCGCCAAAGATACTGATAGGCCAAGATAATTGGCACCTTTTGCTGGCCACCGAGGTCCGCAGAGGGCCCATGAACCAGCCAGTCGCCTCACTTACGCGCTGGGCTGGACTCTACACGGCGCGCAAAATAGAACACAGAATCAACAGGTCAACAACGTCTACAGACTCACAGCAGAAGATGACAAACAGATGCAAGAATCGCTGGTCATTAACCCCCGCAGACTAGACTCCGACCCGGAACAGAAAACGGAAGCCATATCGGACCGTCACAACAGACAGACAGAAGACGGTCATACAGAAACAGCCCTGCTCTGGAAAACAGAAAACAGTACAGATCGGCCAGAAGCAGTGGAAACAGTTAAACAGAGTCACACAGATGACTACCTCGACAGCTACAGAACCGTCGAAGAATCGACACCTACAGTGACAGCGGTGAAGAACATACACCAACAGAAAAAGTTTGAACTCAAGGAATGGGTGTCAAACAGAACAGAAGTGTTAGAAAATACAGACCCGACACAGAACAGGACTGAAGAAGTCAATATCGGGAAAACAGAAAAACCTCCAATCAATACAGAAACAGGGGAGGAAAGAACACACACAGTCACCGAAAGCAAGGGCAACAATACCCTATCGCTAACAGAAGTGGTTCCGGATCCAATACGATTCTCGAAGTGGGAGAGACTACTTCGTGCTACAGCTTGCGTTCTACGCTTTATAGATCTCTGCCAAAAAAGGAAAGAGAAAACGTTCTACAAACGAACACAGAAGAACGCCGAAAAGGATCCGGATTGGAGGAAACAGAAGAAGGCGACCACCCTTCCCAAAAAGACGGCGAGAACAACCGGCACTCAAGTCGAGGGATATCCCCTAGAAGCGGAACTTCTCCGAAGAGCAGAGACATTACTCATACAGGTCTCACAACAACAGTCGTTCGCCAAGGAAATAGCGAATCTACAGCAAGGGAAGTCCGTGGAAAAAGACAGTCGACTGAAGCCACTCCGCATAGAACTTACAGATAAAGTTATACGACTGAAAAGTCGTATCGCCACCGTCACAGAAATAGCCGATGATGCGAAGCGACCACCCATATTGGACGGTGATCACCGCATCACCCAGTTATATATAGACTGGACTCACAGGAGCCTACAGCACAGCGGCACAGAGCTCACCATCAACGAGGTGCGACAACATTTTTGGGTCATCAGAATGCGACCCACGACAAAGAAAATACTGACACAATGTCTACAGTGTCGTATTCGCAAGGCACAACCATCCGTGCCTGCGACCGGCGACCATCCGAGAACGCGCCTAGCACATCATCAGAGGCCGTTCACCTACACAGGCCTTGATTATTTCGGGCCATTGTCAGTCACAGTTGGTCGACAACACCAAAAAAGGTACGTAGCCCTATTTACATGTCTGACCACCAGAGCCGTCCACCTCGAGATAGCCGCCAGCCTCAGCGCAGACTCCGCAGTACTGGCATTGCGCCGGTTCGCTGCGCGTCGAGGCTGCCCAGCCGAGATCCACTCCGACAACGGCACCAACATGCACGGTGCCGACAGGGAGCTCCGAGACGCCTTCCGATGGGAGGCCAGTCGCCGTGGCATCGTGTGGCGCTTTATAACGCCCTCAGCGCCCTTCATGGGGGGCGCCTGGGAGCGCCTCGTCCGCTGCGTGAAGACCGCATTGTATGCCGTCCTCCACGAGAGACACCCGCACGAAGAGGTGTTGTCCACCCTATTGTGTGAAGCGGAATATACCGTAAACAGCCGACCGCTCACACACGTATCAGTGGACAGCAACGACGACGAAGCCATCACGCCCAACCATTTTCTTCTCGGCGGGTCAGCAAGGTTGCCAACCCCTGGCACCTTCACCGAACAAGACATCGACAGTAAAAAGATGTGGCGGCACTCACAGATTCTCGCCGACAAGTTCTGGCGTCGCTGGGTACGAGAGTACCTGCCAGAGCTACAGTACCGGCGGGAGCCGCACAGCCGCGGGCCGGGTCTACAGGTCAATGACCCCGTCCTCATAGCCGACGGCCAGCTGCCACGAAACACGTGGCCGCGAGGCCGCATAGTAGCTGTCTTCCCCGGGGGCGACGGAGTAGTCCGGACTGCTGAGGTACGCACATCCGGCGGTACCTTGAAGCGTCCGGTGAAGAAACTCGTCCCACTACCGAAGTGATCCAGACATCGGGGCACCAAGCGGTGAGCATCGTGACGGCGGGAGTCACGACTACGGTCGTCGCTCGCCGGCATGATGTAGCGCCGCGCCGACATGACAGCGAGTCGTCACTGCACTACACGGCGGGAGAAATGTTCGCGACGAACGTCACCAATCCAACACATAGAGTGTTGATTAATAGTTAAAAAATAGTGTAGAGTCAGTGTATGGGCAATATAGTGAAATAACAAAGTGCCATCAGTGAATCTAGAATAGTTAGATAGTAATTTTCAGTCGCGCTAGACACATAGGCTCGCAAGTGGAGTTTTTTAGTATAATTTAACTAAAAGAGGTCCAGGGAGCCTAGGTTGCGACCTAGGCCTGGATATAGTATTTTTTTATAACTTAGCCTATAGTTGAACCACTTAGACGAGAGTATGACGGTCTAGCGCGGCCATATTGGAAAAAAACAGGAAAAAATTGTCTTACAGATTTTCAGTTGAAGGATCGTTACAGGCTGAAAGATACAGACACGAAAAAATAAGTAACAGTTTTAGATGGACCATATACTCGTCTAGTATATGGCGATTATATACTTACAGTCACAGCAACAGTTTTCGTGTAATTCAGCCTGTAAGACCTTTCATCCAGACACTTTTGGAAAAGCTGTCCGGTTTTATGGAAATAATTTCCCCATTTTTATAAAGATTTTCGTTGTTTCTATGTCTGTACATAAATAACGTTATGTAGAATTGTGGCAATGTATATAATGTGTTAAAACATAAGCTCAAAATTGTAATTTGCAGAAAAATTGTACATTTCCATAATCAAATTTTCATTAAAGTTTTCCGAAATCAGAAAGCGAAATCAGGGTTCTCGTTACAGTAAAGTTCTGGAGTACCTTAGTAAACTCGACTTTTCTTAAAATCGTAGTCATCAGTACGGCAATTAAATATGTATAAGTAAACAGTGAAAAAGTAGTGCGCGAATTAATCCTGAAATCGCTTCCTGTACAGTCATGAAAGTTAAATAAGTGTCTTATTTTCCCAGTAACCCCTATCCTCCCTCGTTAGGTCAACGCCCTGAGATAGCGAAGAATGATCAGCTACAGCTACAGTTAATTAGGTGTAGGACGTCAGCGCCGTCTGGCGGCGAAGTATAGTACAAGCGTGCGCCCGGTAGTAATAGGGTATAGGCAGAGCACCAGGTAGACGTATCCACGCCATCAGCGGATAACGCCCGTCCGGCACATTTATTGGTCCTTGCGAGCCGGATAGTGCCAACGGCACATTTATTGGTCCTTCAGAACCGGATTATTCTCGCGAATCTCAGTGCGTCGAAGTGTCGATACCTATGTGAAAGTGAATCGAAGTTATATACATACCAGAAATTAAGTAATAGCAGTGCAACGAAGTTATAAACCTACGAGAACAGTGTATCAAAGTTAAATACTCAAAGCTTGTGTCAACAGTGCGTCAACGTTATATACCAAGCTTATGTGAACAGTGCCTCAACGTTATACACAAAAAGGCTTATGTACACAGTCAAGTACATAGGTTACAGTTAATAGTCACGTGTATAACGATATAACCACATAAGTTTTAGTAAACAGTGAAGTATATAACGACAGTACACAAGTGATAGTAAATAGTGAAGTATTTAACAACAGTACATATGTGACAGTATACAGTGAACAGTACGTATGTGATAGTAAACAGTGCATATGTGACAGTCAACAGTAAAGTTTATAACAGCATTTATGAACAGTGAACAGTTTATGTGACAGTGATTAGTGGAAGTATATACCGACGATAATACGAGGGACAGAAAATAGTGAGGTAAGCAGATATATTTTGACAGCCAGTGTATAACAGCAAGTACATAACAGCAAGTACATAACAGCAAGTACATATATAACAGCAAGTATATAACAAGTATATAAGCCGAGTATATAAGTCAAGTATATAAGCCAAGTATTTAAGGCAAGTATATAACCAAGTATATAAGGCGAGTATATAACCAAGTATATAAGCCAAGTATATAAGCAAAGTATATAAGCAGGTACATAACTTAAGTACATAAGAAAGTATATAACACAAGTACATAAGTTAAGTTTATAAGAAGCTAACAGAGTTAAGATTGTTTATTTACACAGAAGGATTATACAGAGAAATTTACAGAGAAGCTTATATTACGTTGATAGTTATACAGTGAAGATATAGAGTAAAGATTGTTTATTTACACAGGAAGGTTATACAATAGAGTTTACAGAGAGTTTTACAGAGAGGCTTATATACATATTATACTTATATACTGAAGCGAATAGTTAAACATCAAGAGTTAATTCCGAAACCAAGATATAACAAGATCGCAAGGCAAATCGTATGCTGAGCCACGCCAAGAGACACCGTCGGCATCAGCTATTCATCATCAGTTGCCGCCACGATCACCGTCATCTATAGAACAGCTGGCAATACGCCCTACTGTTACACAGGCGGCTCAAAGCGTACCTGGTTCATCAGCTGCTACCAGGAGAACCAGGTCCAAGGAAAATTCGGAAATAACAGTGAAGCCTTCAGATAGCGCACGAAAAATACAGGATGAGGAATCATCACGAGCCGTACCGATGACTACCCGGGGTGACGCCCGTAACGAACAGATTCGGTCGCCGTCAAACAGGACGACGCGACCAAACAGGAAAATTTCACGAGCCCGCGAGGCTTTATTAAAAATTAAGTTGGAGCTTGCACAAATAGCACTTCAGAGGGCCGAAGAAGAGGACTCCGAAGCTGAATATATGGATGACAGAAACTCTAACGATGAGTACGTGCGTTCCTGGTTGGAAGAAGCGCCCGACGCAGCGCGGATTCCGCAAGATGACGCCGCCGAGGGGAACCCTACAGATAGACAGAACCCCCCCCCCTGCGGTCATCAATAGTACAGATATAGATAACCAGAGACAGGCACCATCGTTACATCCTACAGTTCCTACAGATAGAAACGTGCAAAGCAATATAGAACCAACTTTGAAGATCAAAGACAACAGGGGGGGAGATTTACGTCCATTTATTACGGAACTTACGTCCGCCATAGCGTCGCTAGCCGACAAAAAAACAGATACAGGGACATCAAATCAACCCTCGGCGTCGAAGATCATCATGACCCTACCAAATTTCAGTGGGTCACATACAGAATGGCTTTCATTCCGCGCCATATATGATACGACTCGGGCGTATTTCAACGATGTCGAGAATACAGCAAGACTCAGGAGGTGCTTACATGGAAGAGCATTGGAAACAGTGAGTTCAGAGCTCATAGGACACGCAAAGCCAGATGACATCATGAGGGAACTCGAGCTGCAGTTCGGCCGTCCAGATTCGATAGCACAGGCCGAAACAGAAAGGCTAAAAGGATTGCCGCGCTGCAGCGAAGCACCTAAAGACATCTGCACGTTTGCCAGCCGGGTGAGAAGCGGCATAGTGACTCTGCGAGCACTAAAAAAGGATTACTACCTCGTCAACGCTGAGCTAATGAGAATCCTAACAGAAAAGCTGCCGAACTCCCTGCGTGTACGTTGGTACAGAACATTCACAGATAAGTACCAGTCAGTGCCAGATCTGTCACTTTTTAGCGAGTTCATTACAGAACAAGCTCGCTACTGCAGTGCCTTCGCTCCACCTGAGAACATACACTCGACAGAAAATCCGGGAAAGCGGGTTGTGCAAAGAGCACATACGACCACAGACAAACCGACTTCAAAATGTCGAATCTGTGAAAAAGAAGGTCATCAAGAGTCTGATTGCAAGAAGTTCAGAGAGGCATCCAACAACAGCAAATGGGAATTAGCGAAGAAGCACGGCCTCTGCTTCCGCTGTCTGCAACGTCGTCGCAGCGACCACAAGTGCAAGCCGAAGAAATGCGATATACAGGGGTGCAAAGCCACGCATCATAGACTGCTGCACTTCGTCAGGAAGACAACGGAAGAGGAGCCGAAACAGGAAGCTTCAAACGAAATAGTCGCCAGTTCACGAGCAACAGCCAGTCAAGCGTACCTCAAGATGGTACCAGTACGAGTCGTCGGACCGGCGGGAGAAGCATCCACGTTCGCTTTCCTCGACGATGGATCTACAGTTTCGCTCATCGATGAGGAAATCGCGGAGTGAGTTGGAGCGAGGGGCCGCATCGAACCCCTGAAGATAGGCGCCATCGGAGACACCGTAATCGACACACCCATGTCGAGAAGGGTGACAGTTACACTCTCCAGCCAGGTGAAGGACAAGATGCCCTTCAGAGCGCGCACCATACCGAAGCTCAACCTCGCAACGCAGACGGTCAGTGAGGAAGACATCGCTCACTGCAAACATCTGGATGACCTCAGGCAACAGTTGACGTACAACAGCGGCGCGCCAAAGATACTGATAGGCCAAGATAATTGGCACCTTTTGCTGGCCACCGAGGTCCGCAGAGGGCCCATGAACCAGCCAGTCGCCTCACTTACGGCGCTGGGCTGGACTCTACACGGCGCGCAAAATAGAACACAGAATCAACAGGTCAACAACGTCTACAGACTCACAGCAGAAGATGACAAACAGATGCAAGAATCGCTGGTCATTAACCCCCGCAGACTAGACTCCGACCCGGAACAGAAAACGGAAGCCATATCGGACCGTCACAACAGACAGACAGAAGACGGTCATACAGAAACAGCCCTGCTCTGGAAAACAGAAAACAGTACAGATCGGCCAGAAGCAGTGGAAACAGTTAAACAGAGTCACACAGATGACTACCTCGACAGCTACAGAACCGTCGAAGAATCGACACCTACAGTGACAGCGGTGAAGAACATACACCAACAGAAAAAGTTTGAAATCAAGGAATGGGTGTCAAACAGAACAGAAGTGTTAGAAAATACAGACCCGACACAGAACAGGACTGAAGAAGTCAATATCGGGAAAACAGAAAAACCTCCAATCAATACAGAAACAGGGGAGGAAAGAACACACACAGTCACCGAAAGCAAGGGCAACAATACCCTATCGCTAACAGAAGTGGTTCCGGATCCAATACGATTCTCGAAGTGGGAGAGACTACTTCGTGCTACAGCTTGCGTTCTACGCTTTATAGATCTCTGCCAAAAAAGGAAAGAGAAAACGTTCTACAAACGAACACAGAAGAACGCCGAAAAGGATCCGGATTGGAGGAAACAGAAGAAGGCGACCACCCTTCCCAAAAAGACGGCGAGAACAACCGGCACTCAAGTCGAGGGATATCCCCTAGAAGCGGAACTTCTCCGAAGAGCAGAGACATTACTCATACAGGTCTCACAACAACAGTCGTTCGCCAAGGAAATAGCGAATCTACAGCAAGGGAAGTCCGTGGAAAAAGACAGTCGACTGAAGCCACTCCGCATAGAACTTACAGATAAAGTTATACGACTGAAAAGTCGTATCGCCACCGTCACAGAAATAGCCGATGATGCGAAGCGACCACCCATATTGGACGGTGATCACCGCATCACCCAGTTATATATAGACTGGACTCACAGGAGCCTACAGCACAGCGGCACAGAGCTCACCATCAACGAGGTGCGACAACATTTTTGGGTCATCAGAATGCGACCCACGACAAAGAAAATACTGACACAATGTCTACAGTGTCGTATTCGCAAGGCACAACCATCCGTGCCTGCGACCGGCGACCATCCGAGAACGCGCCTAGCACATCATCAGAGGCCGTTCACCTACACAGGCCTTGATTATTTCGGGCCATTGTCAGTCACAGTTGGTCGACAACACCAAAAAAGGTACGTAGCCCTATTTACATGTCTGACCACCAGAGCCGTCCACCTCGAGATAGCCGCCAGCCTCAGCGCAGACTCCGCAGTACTGGCATTGCGCCGGTTCGCTGCGCGTCGAGGCTGCCCAGCCGAGATCCACTCCGACAACGGCACCAACATGCACGGTGCCGACAGGGAGCTCCGAGACGCCTTCCGATGGGAGGCCAGTCGCCGTGGCATCGTGTGGCGCTTTATAACGCCCTCAGCGCCCTTCATGGGGGGCGCCTGGGAGCGCCTCGTCCGCTGCGTGAAGACCGCATTGTATGCCGTCCTCCACGACAGACACCCGCACGAAGAGGTGTTGTCCACCCTATTGTGTGAAGCGGAATATACCGTAAACAGCCGACCGCTCACACACGTATCAGTGGACAGCAACGACGACGAAGCCATCACGCCCAACCATTTTCTTCTCGGCGGGTCAGCAAGGTTGCCAACCCCTGGCACCTTCACCGAACAAGACATCGACAGTAAAAAGATGTGGCGGCACTCACAGATTCTCGCCGACAAGTTCTGGCGTCGCTGGGTACGAGAGTACCTGCCAGAGCTACAGTACCGGCGGGAGCCGCACAGCCGCGGGCCGGGTCTACAGGTCAATGACCCCGTCCTCATAGCCGACGGCCAGCTGCCACGAAACACGTGGCCGCGAGGCCGCATAGTAGCTGTCTTCCCCGGGGGCGACGGAGTAGTCCGGACTGCTGAGGTACGCACATCCGGCGGTACCTTGAAGCGTCCGGTGAAGAAACTCGTCCCACTACCGAAGTGATCCAGACATCGGGGCACCAAGCGGTGAGCATCGTGACGGCGGGAGTCACGACTACGGTCGTCGCTCGCCGGCATGATGTAGCGCCGCGCCGACATGACAGCGAGTCGTCACTGCACTACACGGCGGGAGAAATGTTCGCGACGAACGTCACCAATCCAACACAAAGAGTGTTGATTAATAGTTAAAAAATAGTGTAGAGTCAGTGTATGGGCAATATAGTGAAATAACAAAGTGCCATCAGTGAATCTAGAATAGTTAGATAGTAATTTTCAGTCGCGCTAGACACATAGGCTCGCAAGTGGAGTTTTTTAGTATAATTTAACTAAAAGAGGTCCAGGGAGCCTAGGTTGCGACCTAGGCCTGGATATAGTATTTTTTTATAACTTAGCTTATAGTTGAACCACTTAGACGAGAGTATGACGGTCTAGCGCGGCCATATTGGAAAAAAACAGGAAAAAATTGTCTTACAGATTTTCAGTTGAAGGATCGTTACAGGCTGAAAGATACAGACACGAAAAAATAAGTAACAGTTTTAGATGGACCATATACTCGTCTAGTATATGGCGATTATATACTTACAGTCACAGCAACAGTTTTCGTGTAATTCAGCCTGTAAGACCTTTCATCCAGACACTTTTGGAAAAGCTGTCCGGTTTTATGGAAATAATTTCCCCATTTTTATAAAGATTTTCGTTGTTTCTATGTCTGAACATAAATAACGTTATGTAGAATTGTGGCAATGTATATAATGTGTTAAAACATAAGCTCAAAATTGTAATTTGCAGAAAAATTGTACATTTCCATAATCAAATTTTATTAAAGTTTTCCGAAATCAGAAAGCGAAATCAGGGTTCTCGTTACAGTAAAGTTCTGGAGTACCTTAGTAAACTCGACTTTTCTTAAAATCGTAGTCATCAGTACGGCAATTAAATATGTATAAGTAAACAGTGAAAAAGTAGTGCGCGAATTAATCCTGAAATCGCTTCCTGTACAGTCATGAAAGTTAAATAAGTGTCTTATTTTCCCAGTAACCCCTATCCTCCCTCGTTAGGTCAACGCCCTGAGATAGCGAAGAATGATCAGCTACAGCTACAGTTAATTAGGTGTAGGACGTCAGCGCCGTCTGGCGGCGAAGTATAGTACAAGCGTGCGCCCGGTAGTAATAGGGTATAGGCAGAGCACCAGGTACACGTATCCACGCCATCAGCGGATAACGCCCGTCCGGCACAATAATTAAAAATCATTATGCAGGTTAATATTAAAGAACAATTGATAAAGTCAGTCGATAGTATAAAAAATAAAATTAAAACAATACAAAATGAAGAAGATACAGCTCATTTAAAATTTAAAAAGGTCTTCAAACCAATAACAGATCCACTAGAAACATTGATTAAAGCGAATGATAAAATTAAGCCAAAACTGGACATTTCAAAAGATGACACATTTAGAAGATCCAGCTCATCAACAGATTATGCTCCAGATTATGAGAGTTTTAAAGAATGTATAAAAACAGATTCAAATGAAGATTTAGAGTGTTATAAAGACGTTTTTACAAGAAATACTTTTAAAGATTCTAATGATACACTGGTTTCATTAAATAAAGAAGATTTGATGGAAATCTATGATAACATGAATGTCCCATTTGGGATACGTAGTGAAGATAAAAAACTAATGATGGGGAATAGCAAGGTTTCGTTTTCTATTACAAATAAGAGCAGTAATTCACCCAAAATCAATATAGTCACTATTGATCAAAGGCCTTATGAATTAACACCAGGCCTAAAGGAACTTTTGGTACGCAATAAACCTGACCTTAATTTGGTTACCGAACAAGATAAAATTGTCTATAAAGATATGCTTCATAATACACACGCACACAAAAGAGACTTTCATCCTAATGTCTGACCAAGGTGATAAAAGTTTGAAATATCGTCAAATTATTAAACCTTTGTTTTCGCAAAATAGTTATGTGCAAGAAGAAGGACAGATAATGGGAGAAAAAAGCGGTGGTTTTTTGTCCAAATTAAAAAAATATAAAAGTAACACCGATTACGTTTACTGGGATGACCCTAATGAACTAATTGAAAGGTTGAAACTTCAAAAACACTAAAAAGCTTGGAATGCTCTCAGTTACCAAAGCATTTTACGACATGAATCAACTTATAAATAATTGTGTTCGTACAAATAAAACATCAGTCATAAATGAAAGAAATGTAAGAGTAGAAGGTGATGAGATCAAAAATACAATAAAAGAAATTGAATCGGGTAAAAATATTAGTGAAGAGCAAATAGAAAAACTCAAAGTTAATACTTGCATACAAATAGAGCACCTGAATAAACTGATTTCAATTTTAAATGACAAAGTAAGAAATCTTGAAAAAAATATTGTGTTGAAAGAAATTGCAGGAAAATTAAATAAGCATTATGAGCAAAGTAGATGTCATAAACGAAATTCATAAATGTGCTAGGGTTAACTTTCCAAGAAGACAGGTCATACTTAAAGATATCGACGATCTCTGGCAAGCAGATTTAATGGACATGCTAGCAATTTCAAAAGTGAATGGTGGTTACAAATATATACTTGCAATCATAGACACTTTTTCAAAATATGCTTGGACAGTTGTAACAGATCTACTTGCTCCTATTTAAAATAAATGGATAAGCAGACTTGTTCAATTAAATTTTAATAGAGGGGAAAGATAAAAAATACAGCTAGTTATAAAAAACTACCTAGCACGCACTCAGTTTTAAAGTTTATGCACTTAGATGGACAATAATGAGTTTACCACACTGTAAGAATGGGATCAGGCGTCAGGGTAGCAGGTCGATACTGGAGTAACCTTGAAGTTGATCTCTGAAGCAGTAGAAACGGCGGCAGCGCAGATCTCAGAGTTCACTAGGACAGCTCAGCAGCAAGACAGTGCAGAACTCAGGGCCAGACGTAGGACAGCCCTGCGAGACCAGTAGATGGACAGGCACGTAGTTAGCCTCCGAACATCGGGAGTAGAAGTCCCAGGAGAAACTTTCGTTGGATCCCCTGGACAGTTTAAGAATCTCACCGCCAAAACCAAGCTGCTCTCTGATACTCCTCAAATCAGATTCCAGAGTAGACTTTTCTCAGCCGTCCATCAGCTCGTTTCTCCCCAGTAGTCTTCTTCTTTCAAATCTTAGTTTTCTTAGTGTGGCCATCATCTCAACTGACAAGTGTAGTCGGCCAGGACATATACATGAGTGCGTAAAGAATTTTATAAATATAATCATTTAATATTAAGTTATTAAACAATCGTAATAATTTATAAAATATAATGGCTAAACACATATTGATAAAAATAATTTAAATTATACAAACCAAAAAGAGAAATCATAGAGCTAGACCATAGACTGAGCAGAAAGAGAATTAAAAAACTAACTGACAGTTTGACAATTTGACGCTTGACGTAAATATCACAACATGAAAATTATAATAATATTTTATTTCAGCTATTTCCAAGTTAAAGAATCGTATTTAAATCGATTTGCTGAGTGTAGATATATAAACAAATAAAAAGCATGATAAATAGTATTATGAATGATGAATACGAAGCGTAAGTATAGCATAATACTATACAGTTCCTCTAAAACAAAAAAATAAACAACAGGTGTCAAAAGCATTTGAAAGTCTATTGCTTAAAGGATGTGTTCCAAGAAATTTGCAAACTGATCTGGGAAAAGAGTTTTATAATGAGAAATTAAAAAATATTGTTACAAAGTATAAAATTAATCATTATTCAACGTATTCTACTAAAAAAGCCTCTATTGTAGAAAGATTAATAAGGACATTAAAAAATAAATTATACAAAGAGTTTAGTCTTAACGGTAATTACAAGTGGATGAATGGAACGCTCAACAAAATTGTAAATGAATACAATAATACTACTCATAGAACTGTGGGACAACCTCCTGCTTCTGTAAATCATAGCAATAAAACAAACATAATGCAAAGATATATTCAAATGTCTAAATGTAAGAAAAACGTTAAGTGTAGGAAGCTTAGTGTTGGTGATTTTGTAAGAATAAGTAAATACAAAGGATGTTTTGATAAAGGCTATTATCCTAATTGGTCAACAGAAATATTTAAGATAAAAACAATACAAGAAACTAATCCGTTAACTTACTTGATAGAAGATGCAAGATGTCGGCCAATACTAGGAGCGTTTTATGCTCAAGAACTTCAAAAAACCATCTATCCTGATTTGTACTTAGTTGAAAAGGTATTGAAAAGAAAAGGGAATCAAGTATATGTAAAGTGGCTTGGACTTCCTACTAGCGAGAACAGCTGGATAGATAAAACAAATGCATTTTAAGTGGGCCAAAGAAAAAACTGTTCTAATATGTATTTAAGCATATATACTTATACTCGAAGACGGCTTTCCAGCCAAAATATTGTTTTTTAAAACAAGTTATAAGCTACATACCAGGTGCCAACTTCTTTGTCTTCAGTGATAATAAAGAAGTCATACACCCTAATGATGCTTTAACTAATGCAGTAATGATTTTTGACGATGTAGCATGCGAAAATCAAATCAATATCCGTAATTACTTTTGCAATGGGGAGACATAAACAGATAGATTGTTTTTACTTATCACAAACCTATTCTAAAATACCTAAACAACTTATACGAGATAATGTCAATCTTTTGATTATCTTTAAACAAGACGAGGTAAACTTAAAACATATATATAATGAGCACGTGAATACAGATATCGAATGGATTGAATTCAAAAAACTTTGCTCTGCTATTTGGAAAGACCGCTTTGACTTTTTATTAATTAATAAAGATTGTCCTCTAAATGAAGGTAGATACAGGCAAGGCTTTGACATATTTATATACTTCTAAAAATTATATATATATATATTACAGAAAATATATCAAACGAAATCTGATATCTGTAAATAACGGATGGGTTATAATTAAAAATCATTATGCAGGTTAATATTAAAGAACAATTGATAAAGTCAGTCGATAGTATAAAAAATAAAATTAAAACAATACAAAATGAAGAAGATACAGCTCATTTAAAATTTAAAAAGGTCTTCAAACCAATAACAGATCCACTAGAAACATTGATTAAAGCAAATGATAAAATTAAGCCAAAATTGGACATTTCAAAAGATGACACATTTAGAAGATCCAGCTCATCAACAGATTATGCTCCAGATTATGAGAGTTTTAATGTATAAAAACAGATTCAAATGAAGCTTTAGAGTGTTATAAAGACGTTCTTACAAGAAATCCTTTTAAAGATTCTAATGAAGATTCAAATGAAGATTCTGAGTGTTATAAAGACGTTTTTACAAGAAATCCTTTTAAAGATTCTAATGATACACTGGTTTCATTAAATAAAGAAGATTTGATGGAAATCTATGATAACATGAATGTCCCATTTGGGATACGTAGTGAAGATAAAAAACTAATGATGGGGAATAGCAAGGTTTCGTTTTCTATTACAAATTCTTATTTGTAATAGAAAACGAAACCTTGCTATTCCCCATCATTAGTTTTTTGGGTGAATTACTGCTCTTGCAGTAATTCACCCAAAATCAATATAGTCACTATTGATCAAAGGCCTTATGAATTAACACCAGGCCTAAAGGAACTTTTGGTACGCAATAAACCTGACCTTAATTTGGTTACCGAACAAGATAAAATTGTCTATAAAGATATGCTTCATAATACACACGCACACAAAAGAGACTTTCATCCTAATGTCTGACCAAGGTGATAAAAGTTTGAAATATCGTTAAATTATTAAACCTTTGTTTTCGCAAAATAGTTATGTGCAAGAAGAAGGACAGATAATGGGAGAAAAAAGCGGTGGTTTTTTGTCCAAATTAAAAAAATATAAAAGTAACACCGATTACGTTTACTGGGATGACCCTAATGAACTAATTGAAAGGTTGAAACTTCTAATTGCATAAAAAAATGCTGGTAATACTAATCATGACAATGAAATTCTATCAATTATAGAAGAGTTAAAAGAAGCCGATATTATAAAAGACTAAAAAGCTTGGAATGCTCTCAGTTACCAAAGCATTTTACGACATGAATCAACTTATAAATAATTGTGTTCGTACAAATAAAACATCAGTCATAAATGAAAGAAATGTAAGAGTAGAAGGTGATGAGATCAAAAATATAATAAAAGAAATTGAATCGGGTAAAAATATTAGTGAAGAGCAAATCGAAAAACTCAAAGTTAATACTTGCATACAAATAGAGCAACTGAATAAACTGATTTCAATTTTAAATGACAAAGTAAGAAATCTTGAAAAAAAAATATTGTGTTGAAAGAATTTGCAGGAAAATTAAATAAGCATTATGAGCAAAGTAGATGTCATAAACGAAATTCATAAATGTGCTAGGGTTAACTTTCCAAGAAGACAGGTCATACTTAAAGATATCGACGATCTCTGGCAAGCAGATTTAATGGACATGCTAGCAATTTCAAAAGTGAATGGTGGTTACAAATATATACTTGCAATCATAGACACTTTTTCAAAATATGCTTGGACAGTTCCTCTAAAACAAAAAAATAAACAACAGGTGTCAAAAGCATTTGAAAGTCTATTGCTTAAAGGATGTGTTCCAAGAAATTTGCAAACTGATCTGGGAAAAGAGTTTTATAATGAGAAATTAAAAAATATTGTTACAAAGTATAAAATTAATCATTATTCAACGTATTCTACTAAAAAAGCCTCTATTGTAGAAAGATTAATAAGGACATTAAAAAATAAATTATACAAAGAGTTTAGTCTTAACGGTAATTACAAGTGGATGAATGGAACGCTCAACAAAATTGTAAATGAATACAATAATACTACTCATAGAACTGTGGGACAACCTCCTGCTTCTGTAAATCATAGCAATAAAACAAACATAATGCAAAGATATATTCAAATGTCTAAATGTAAGAAAAACGTTAAGTGTAGGAAGCTTAGTGTTGGTGATTTTGTAAGAATAAGTAAATACAAAGGATGTTTTGATAAAGGCTATTATCCTAATTGGTCAACAGAAATATTTAAGATAAAAACAATACAAGAAACTAATCCGTTAACTTACTTGATAGAAGATGCAAGATGTCGGCCAATACTAGGAGCGTTTTATGCTCAAGAACTTCAAAAAACCATCTATCCTGATTTGTACTTAGTTGAAAAGGTATTGAAAAGAAAAGGGAATCAAGTATATGTAAAGTGGCTTGGACTTCCTACTAGCGAGAACAGCTGGATAGATAAAACAAATGCATTTTAAGTGGGCCAAAGAAAAAACTGTTCTAATATGTATTTAAACAAATACACGTATTTTTTCTATTCATTATGTATTTGTTCTTAAAACAAAAAAGACTTATATTTGTATATATATTAAATACGATTCTATTACTCCGAAATAAAATAAAGGAATAGCAATGAAAACCAAGCGAGGTATTCCAGGCAACAAAAAAACAGTTTCATCAGCATTCAACAAAAACATCAATAAAGTAAAAACAGGAGCTGGTTTTAAGAAAACTCTTAGAAAGATTGTTAGTCATACTAAAAAGCGTATTACAAAATTAAAACCACCATGTAAGAAAGCATTGATGGAATTGGCATACGCAGCAGCAAAAGAATTTGTATCAGATACACCAATCAAATTACCTAGGATTATACCAGTACCAAAAACTGGAGGATTTCTTCCTTTAGTACCAATATTTGCTGGATTATCTGCGGCTGGTAGTTTAGCAGGAGGCGCTGCTGGTATCGCAAAAGCAATTAACGCATATAAAACAGCTAAAAAGCAATTGTGTGAAGCAGAACGACACAACAAGGAAATGGAGGCGTTATTCATTGGAAGAGGATTACATCTCAAGCATTACAAGGATGGTTTAGGCATTTACTTAACGAAGAAAAAAAACTGAAATCTCGGCTACCCAATAGAGCTTTAACTAATATTGACATAATCAAACACTCGAATAATGTGCCATTCTTCCGAGGCGTGTTTATGAGAGATACATTACCAGATAAAGTTTTACCGATAGAATGTGGAGTAATTAATCTTGACTCTTCTGAAAACTCTGGTAGTCATTGGGTAGCCTATGGCAAAATAAATGAATACATTGAATATTTTGACAGTTATGGTAATTTAAAACCTCCAAAAGAATTTATGAAATATGTAGGAAATAACATTCAGTATAATTATGAAAACGTGCAGCGTGATCATTTGTATAATTGTGGACACTTGTGTTTAAAATTTCTTAAGTCATTTTGGAAAGATAATAAAGTAGCATAATATTTATTTTTATTTTTTATTAATACAGTTAGAGGTCCTTGTAACGTAAATAGAACAGATATAAAAGTTTATACCCTGATAAACTACTCACATTGTTTAATTGCATGTGATGATAATAACTACTCACATTGTAAATAATAATTGAGCTAAATTTACAATTAGTAATTTAATACTATCTATTTTGTTTATACCTAGGAACAACATGATAGTTTTTAATAAAACGCCTAACGTGAGAAGAAAATGTAATATTTCAGTACCTGTTTCCAAAGAAGTCAGACGTATCAACACTATAAACATTAAAAGACAAATCAAAATTACTAAAGAGAATAAAAGATTTCTCAGAGATATCGGATTGAAATTAAAATAATAATAACATGCTTCAAATAACAGATTTAGCGCAATATGACAACTCTATCGAAAGTTATGAGATTCATAGCTACAATCCATATAATTCTAGTTTTAAAGAAAACGATGAAATCAGGATACCCATTCATCATCAAGATTTGTATGTATTACCCTGCAACAGTTCCATTTTTATAGAAGGGTATGCAAGTGTATCTACTAAAGATCCTGCAGGAAAAATAATAAAAAAAGATGTTAATTTCATAAACAACCCAATCTTATATTTGTTTCAAGATATCAGATACGAAATAAATGGTGTTGAAATCGATCGCATTAAAAATGCTGGTATCACAACAACTTTAAAATCGTACGTCTCGATGAATGAAGGTGAAAGTGAAGCTGCAGCAATTTGGGGGTGGAACGTAAATGGTACCAAAATAGGAAAAGGACATTTTAGCGTTATTGTACCAATGAATAGAATATTGGGATTTGCAGAAGATTATAACATAATAATAATTAATTGTAAACATGAACTAATTTTACAAAGAAGCAGCTCGGCACTGAACAGTGTGCTTATGGATAAAAATGATATCCTAGAAATAGATATACAAAAAATACAATGGCGTGTGCCGCATATCAAAGTCTCTGATCGTAACAAATTATTATTGCTTAAAAGTTTGGAAAGAGACCGGTCCATACAGTTGGCGTTTAGGAATTGGGATTTGTATGAATATCCGCTATTACCAAAAACAACAAAGCATTCATGGTCGGTAAAGACAACTTCACAATTAGAGAAACCAAGGTTTGTTATATTTGGTTTGCTAACCAACCGAAAAACTAATCAAACTAAAAGTTCATCCTTATTCGATCATTGTAATCTAAGCAATATTAAGTTATTTTTAAATTCGCAATATTATCCATATGACTCACTTAATCTGAAATTTGATGAAAACAAATACAGTATATTATACGAAATGTATGCTAACTTTCGTCAGTCGTATTACAACTTGGGCATAGATCCGTTGCTTAGCTTAAATCAATTCAAAGAAATTGCTCCACTTTTTGTAATTGATTGTTCAAGACAAAACGAAACGCTTAAAACTGGACCGGTCGATGTGCGATTAGAAATCGAATGTTCAGAAGATATTCCAGATAATACATCGGCTTATTGTTTAATAATAAACGATCGACTTTTCGAATACAAACCTTTGAGTAATATTGTTAGAAAATTATCATGAATGTTATTGTGGATGTCCAGGGGTTTAAGGATGAAGAAAACAAATTTATTCCAAAAGAAATAGCAATGATGTATGAAGGCCGCATACAAATACTGTTGATAAAACCACCACGACCATTTTATGACTTGACGAAAAAAGAACGGTTACAAGTAGCTTGGATTGAAAAAAACAGAGGAATACGTTGGAATGAAGGTTTTGTACCATATTTTAGCTATAAAGCTCACTTTGATTTTTTTTTTAAGAATAAGACTATATTCGCGAAAGGTAACGAAAAAGTGTTATGGTTAAAAGATATATTCAAAATTGATAATGTATATAATTTAGAAAGTAAGCAGTGTCCAAGTATACTAACATTGTATAAACAATATTCTACTTCACCAGATATTATAAGTTGTATCAATCATACTAATATTTGTGCCTTAAAAAATGTATTTTGTTTAAATAAGTGGTGTGTTGAAAATAATGTTCTTTTAAAATAAGCAGCAATATAAATATTGAGATAACCAACATTTTTGTTTTATTTTTAACACCTGTATTCGTTACATTATACGGACTTAAATATAAAACAGAGGCAACGGCTCACCTAAAATATGAAAACGGCATGTAAATTCTAGTATGAACAGCACATAATATTTAATGATACGAATGCTGTTTGTGAGCTCGCCCCCCATTCACTCACACACACACATACACACACGCATTAATATACCTATATTACACGCATATGTATCATGACATACGAATAAAAAAAATTGTAAGCGAATGGTGGGCACCTTCACTTCTTGCAATAGATTATTATTTATAGGTAAGATATTTTATAAACATTTTATTTTGTTGAACTTATAAAAGTTATAACAGTTTAACACGAATATGTGAATACAAGTATCTTTTCACTAACTGGAATACAACATTCACATAGAATGAAGGATTCCGAGTACAGCATTTGTTTTGAATCTCGATTCCGAATATCAGCATTCCATTTTGAATAGATGATTCTGAATACAACACTCAATTTGAATAGAGGATTCTGAATACAACACTCAATTTGAATAGAGGATTCTGAATACAACTGTCATTTTGAATAGAGGATTCTGAATGCAACACTCATTTTGAATTGTGTATTGGGGTACTTGGATCTCTTGATCCAAGTTCCCCAATACACACCTACTCACCTTTTTTTTAAATCAATAAATAAAGTAGACCAATAAATAATAAACGTAACCCTAGACTAACTAATATACCCACAAAAAATGACGTGACGGGAGATTGAAAAAAAAACTGGCAACACTGATAAAATATGGCGTAATATTTTATGTTCACAAAAACAAAAAAGAAATATATAGTTTTTTGGTTACTTATCGATGATAGGTGATGTGCTTGGTATTTTTTACCCTTCCTGTATAATTCCGGCACAGTTTAATAGCACATATACCGTCATTTTATCGCTGTTATTTGTTTATTACTTAGCGCGCGTAATACGTGGTGACGCCAAAGCGGCACGATCGGCACTAATCGGCGGGTAAGAAAGTATAAGCCAACAGTTGGCTGATATTTTTTGACACGTTTGCGCGCACTTGACGCTCCATCTAGACATTATATAATCAAAGGTAACTACGTATTTTTTTGTAGTGTATTTCAAGCAATACTTCCAATACGTTATCAATCAAACATTTTACTATAGGAACGATAATTTTATCGTATTTATTATTCTAACGTAAATTAGAGCTCAACATTGTAAATTAGTAAAACAGTTGCATGCGACTGTACGTCCTGACACTAGATAAACCAAGAGCAAGGTCTAATGGTTTCAAAGAAGTTTAAGCCACTATAACCTAGTAATTTCAAACATAAAAAACATGTATTTAATAGAAAATTTATCTCTCTCGGACATTTATAAGGACTTTAGACCGATAAAACTAGTAATAAATTACACTACTACACTACACTACACACTACATCAGCCCATAACGTCCACTGCTGGACATAAGCCTCTCCCATGATGGGAGGAATTTGCCGTAATCTCCACGCTTGGCAAACGGATTGGAGATCGCAGTGATGAAAGACTAACAGAAAATGCTGCTGCCCATTCTCTAGTCTACGGAGGCGCAAGGTGTTCTGCCTCAGACAACCCATCACACTCACGGGTGTTGTCTATGGCGACTATAAATTACACATATTAATAGATATTTTTTTCTTGGCAATTTTTCGTGAACTCTTCGATCTAGCTCTTGGACTATACCTTAATAATTGAACTCCTTATATCTTCTAAACTAAGACCCGACTAAATCTGTAACTTGGCGACTAATTAGCGAGTAAATGTGGGAGAAAACAGATCATCGCTAGGTGCCCTAGTTTTTGTGATATAAATGTGGCCCTGCTGGGGTAGGCTCTCTCCAGATCGGCCACCTATAAACCCTTATATCTTTTGAACCAGTGACCTACCAATTCTGATATTTGGCGACTAATTAGTGAGTAAATATGGGAGAAAACAGATCTTCGCTAGGTGCCCTAGTTTTTGAGATATGAATGTGGCTCTGCTGGGGTAGGCTCTCTCCAGATCGGCCACCTATAAACCCTAATCTTTTGAACCAGTGACCGACCAAATCTAATATTTGGCGACTAATTAGCGACTAAGTTTTTGTGTTATCAAAATTTAAATCCCTGATGGTGGCTCTGCCAGTGTCAGTCACACCATATAATTTGAAACTATCTTCAAAACTATAATACATAGTATCGTTTGAGCGCCGAGTGCTTGCGGCGCCGCGCCCTTTTCAAGTTTCTCAAGCGATACTGTGTATTATAGTAATGAACATAAAGTTTAAAACTTTAAGAAACTGAAACTACTCGCCGCTTCGCTGCCATCGCGATGTGATTTGAGCCTAAGAAGTCTTCAAGGAATTCATAAATGAAACTGCAGAAATGACGCTCAATATATTTTATTTATGTATATTTACATACACTAATGTATTTACATCGCATAATTTTCACGATTTACTTCAAAATAAATTCAAGTTTACCTATGATATTCCACTGACTTGGGCAGTTGGGTCTTGGAATAAATTCTGTCGATATCGATAATTTGTTAAGTATATACCTAATGATTACGTATCATTAGCACCTGAAGCAAGCGACGTGGATGGACGAAGCGATTTAACTGATTTTGTACTATTTACAAAAGTTTTTGCATTTTTTATTATACAGTTAATGTGTTGCATATCAAGAAATTTACGCAATAATAAGTCATTTATCTAAAACAATATCTTAACACTCATTTTTACCAAACTTCATCACGATCGTCAACGATTCGTTCAACGTAAATACAATATCAGTCTCATTTGTTACAATTTTGTCTAACTTGCAACGCGTTTTGATTTCATATACTATGTACATTCGTACATTACTATATTATAAACTAATTGTCAATGGTTTTTGTATGCTTGCCTAGATTTAATATTAATAAAAAGAGGCAACACAATATTTGTATATCATAATATGGATTGAATCGAAGTAAATTTCTATATTAAATTTACAAGAGAATAGATTTCTGATAAGTATTATTTAAATGTAAATCGAATTAAAGTATCGAATGTTATTGACTAGATCAGAAAAATAAATATTGTGATATTCTGTGTATCATCCATATTATTTACAATTCATTTTAATATCATATAAAATATGGTTTTATGTGATGTCGGTTGGCTACAGTTGCGGCTTTTATATATTATGTCGCAGCTGTATATGACTTGAACGGCATTGTTCGATTTAAGTAATGCTGTAAAAGTAACGTGTGCGTTAAGTATTTCATAGAGGTGGGAGAATCAAATGTGACCTAGTTATACTCGATTTTTGTGACGCAATAATGGTTTGCTTAGGCGAATAAAAATAGATTTAGACCCAAGATCAGCACTACAATAAACTACAAGAGCTAACACTAATGGCACTTAAATACTTTAGTCATGGTGTGGGGAACGGATGACATCAGTATTCCGGACGCGACGTTTTAAACAACGAAAATTTCGCTTACAGTGCAGCATATAAAGAAGTTCTAACATAATACTTAAATAATACAGACAAAAACATTAGAAAAATTCAGCTTATAAATAGTTCATTGAATTGCAATGATTGAAGAATTGAGACATAACGTTAAATGCAATTAGGAATGAAAATGTTAATGCTTAGTCTAAAAATTGTACAGAAATAAAGCAAGTATAATATTATGACACTACATTGTTCTATCGTCAAGACTTGATCATTGCATTGTTAGCGGAACAACTTTCTGAAGACTCACGCTCCTTGCGAATTGAGATCTATCGAACATGATTACTACATACACTTCACGTAACAATATTAGCTAAACATTCCTACTTTGTTTACCGTACACACGGTTCGAAGATAGGTATGCAGGCAACAAGTCATTTGTGTACTATTTTATTTTACTACGCTAGTTTAGACACAAGGCCGTCTTTACCTAGTGTATAGGGAGTGCGTTGCACACGGACGCAGCGGTCCTAGGGGGCGCCGAGCGCCGCTCGCTACGGAGCCCTACACGGCGCTTTCCCAAAAATGTTTTTACCCGTGTACAGTGGCCCTCCCTCGCACTCAGCTTACCTTCCCAAATTTGTCAAATGTTTCCAATTGATATTGAACTTTGTATATTTATATGAGGTCGTGATTAGAATGAAGTAATTTCAAAATTTGGACATTGATGATGTAACATCTATTAATATGGGTAGGTTTTGGCTTGTTAGGGTAAACACCAAAACACCCTGTATAATTATACAATATACATACATTATACATACAGTCAACAATACATCATTGTATCCAAAACCGACAAATTTTTTCTTCATCTCCAAACAATAGAGTTAATTATCTAATGGGGAAATTTGACAGTTTGTGGTTACTTGTACTTTGTACCCATTCCATTTTGAGCGCGCGCTAACTAGGGGGACGCTTGGGTAATGTTTGCACACGGGCGCTACATGGGCTAGAGACGGCTCTGTTAGACACCATGACAAAGCTTTGGTTGTTTAGAACACATATTATTCTACTGAAAGATTGCCTGCATACTTATTTGTGAACTTGGTCATGAACGATTTCACGACTAGACCGTTTGCTACGGCAACAATCATTGTACTGAATTAATTTTATTGCCAGTACTCTTATCTAGTTTTACAACGTTCTCTATGCACGTCGGTCCGTTACTCTAGTCATAGACTACGCAGGACGGATGACGTACTTCCGCGGAGGGTAGATATAAGCTCCACAATACGATATAACAATTCAATCAAGAACACTAGTCTTTTACTATCTTTAGCTACGATAATTATGACAAAAATGGAAGTATTATCAATCAGGGTTCCCGCGGAATCCGGTGACTGCAGCTCGGGAGCTGCGATTAAGTAGATCAACAAATGTAAAGAGGAAGCTCAAAGTCAGAACCGGCGTATACGCAACCCGCCTCAAGTGCTACTCTAAGTATTGTTGCTGCTAGTTAAGATGTCAATAGCGGTCATTGACCCATCTATATTTATTTAAGTTCTTAACTTTAAAAACCAAAAATAAACCTGTTTAAGTCTTGAATCGTCATCTATCTTCAACATTTTTTTTCTAATGAAAAACGATACATGGTTCATTGTTTTGGTTCGTACGAAGAGATATTAGGGAAAGGGCAATGACCGCTATCGACATCTTAATGTGCAGCAACTATAGTAGATAGAAGTAGGTATTGTTTCAGCTGGTTCTGCACGACGTGAGATTGAGCAATGTGAGCTATCGGCGACTCGTGAGTTGTACGGGGTTACGCCGTGCTCTGTAGTGTCGGCGGGGCGGGCGGAGTACCCGTGGCGGGCGGGGGTGGGGAGGGCGGCGCGGCGAGGGCGAAGGCGAGGCGCTCCAGGTGCGCGCGGTGCTGCGCCAGGCGCGGCCAGCGCGCCGGCGCGCCCCCCAGCGCGGACAGCGCCGCGTCCAGCGACACGTACAGAGCGCGGCGCTCACTCTCGCTGCATGCCGACAGCTCCTGTCACAAATAATGTTATTTTTTTAATAACCCTGTATAAAACTAAATATCGCAGCTACTTATCAAACAGAGAAGACACGAGTTTTCATCACCTCATACTTGTTCCAACATCATTTTAAATTCCAGACATTCCCAATATAAAGACATTAAAACCACAAATTGTGAAAGCATACCTCCTCGACGGCTTCTATAGCATCCTCCTCACCGGCTTGTGCCAGTTGCTTCTTGAGCGTCTACAAAACAAAAACAATCATTACTAACTAACACAAATTAACAGTATCGTACTCACGCAGTCGCAGTCATAAAACAGAGAATAGACACGAGACTTTTTAAACATCCCAAAAGTTACGTTCAAAGTATATGGCGGCTCGGAAGTTAGCTGCGAGTGACGGTCTGCGCAGGCACAACGGTTCAAACTTTATGTCGGCTCGAAACATCTAAAGCTGCGCAGAACACACTTTTAGCTATCAACAAAGCGAACAGAACGCATCATCTTGAATGCGCAGACCATCACTCGCAGCTAACTTCCGAGCCGCCATAAAGTTTGCACAGAACTATACAAAATATTCACTGTCCTACTCCCACATTTTATGACCGCGCAGATTATACAGAATTAAACAATAATAATTGCAGATGACATTGCAGCAAAATTGCTCATTTTCACGTCAAATTTTGCGTTAAACAGGTTTATCTTCAACACCAGATTCCCTTTGGTATTTTTGGCGTAACAAGATATAATTATTAGCAAGTTCTATATACAGGTCTGCTGGTGTTTATATACAGGTTGTGCTCCAAGTTCGCTCATCGCTGCGGCTGCAAAGCTATGCAGAATGGAGTCCATACGTTCTCTCCTACTTCACAATCTCATGTGGTATTTTGTTTTGTTTTCTCATGTTAGTGTTTTTGGTGTAATTGTGGCCGAATGCGTGAATAATAAAATGAATACTTAAATATATATTTTTTACATGCGATATAATATAGCCAACAAGATAATTATAGCATAAAATATAAATTCTCATAATTAATTATGAATATTTTTAAAATAAATAGCTTTGTGTGGAATTCCTTTTTTAGCTGGGTTTTATTCAAAAGATTTAATTTTAGAAATGGTAAGATTTAGAAATTTAAATTTAATAATTGATGAAATATAAACCGTATCTTAGTTGAATGTAGAATTTAATCTTTTAATTAAAAATTTAAGGGAAAATGAGCTTTGGGGCTGAAAATACTCATTTGTTTATATTACTATATCAGTAACATTTCGATAATATTTCAAGACTTTTTAGCAACACGATAGAATTTCGTCAATAGTCCTATGTTTCAATATGCATGTTCTATGAAGGCTATATTATATTCGGTGTCACTGGTACAGGTACATAATGATGTCTTAAGGAGAGAACATACGACGCGCTGTGCTATTTAAAAGCCGTGAGGAGGCGTTCAGCGAACAGTACAAAAGTATTAACCTTGGCGCCTTATTCTTGACTCGAGATCGCCAAGCAGGGCCTGAATGGTGTAAATACCTGTTTCATATTAAACCAGTTAACGGTACTAACAATATAAGGATATTGTTTGATGGTATTCGTTTAGATTTGATATTTTACGATGTACTATCGAGGACACTCCCGTCTGACCACCACTAAGCTAATTTTTTGCTTGCACTCTCAACATAGAAAGGCTCTCTAGCCCCGCCCCGTTGACTTTGTATAGAAATAATGAATGAAAAGATACCGAATCGGCCGAGCGCACTAACGACGCACGCCAAACGAGAGTTATTGTTATTTTACGCGCCACAGTTGACGCTTTCCTAATAGGCCCAAAATTTAAGTGGGCGTTGCTTGGCGCCTCCGCATGATATAAGCGAAAACAATTTAAACTGGTCAGGCGGAAAAAACCACGATAGTACCTAGATAGTAAAAAATAAACAAATTTTGGAGGATCGCTTTTTATTGCCAATAAAGGATAATATAAAACATAACATCACGGCTATAATCCAAGAAGAATCAGGCAGGGCTTTACCTATAGTACGCCCATATTTCACCAGGTATGTAAGTCCAATGCATTATGTAGCCTAGATAAAAATATACTAAATATATAAAAAATAGTAATCAAAAGGTTTACGCCCTGTAACCCTTTTAATTACTATTATAAAGGGTGTAAAACACCTCTTAACGAAGCCGAAAGGCACTTGTTCTCCCCGTCATTGCCAACATTTTTTTGTTCTACACCATACCTGGGAACCTTCTAGTTACGGGGGTCAAAGTTCTAACTTTTTGACAAGTTTTTTTTTTTATACAAGTTTTTTATGTAGGATTTTTACTTTAAACACCTTCACGACGCCCGTACTCTTTAATCCATCCATCAGCACAATGTTTTGAGTACGTTACATTGAGTTCTAACACAAAACAAGATTTTTCACCCCAAAAAAAAAGTCGTTTCCCAGCAATAATTTTTGCGTAAAGTTACTTAGTTTGATGTACAGAATGCTTGGTTGACGGCTTCGTGATGAGGTCTTTTACACACTGTAGAATTGTAGTTTGTAAATAATTTAAATAATACTGTTATCTTGTAAATACAAATTTAAATACGAAATAAATAAGTTTCAAAACACTTCAATATGTGCTTAATTTAAATACGTCTATTAGAGCGTGCGCATTAAAGATCGTAATAGATAAATACATTGGCGTACAAATAGATACTTACATGGTAAAAGAAATCGAAATAACAGGCTTCAGAGACATTAGTTTAAACTACTAAAATATCACTTCTTATGTTATGGACCGGATGTTAGTATAATAAGAATGTAAAACAGTAATATTATCACTTCCAAAGGAATGACTAAACAAAAGTGCACTAATATGTAAATCAATAATATTGAGGTATCCTTCTAAGTACCGCTTTGTAGGTTATAACATCGAACAGCTTTAGCCATCCATGATTTTTACTTGTCTATGAGAAATGCGTATAGAGAAATGAGGGATTTTCTTTTTAGCTCTTCCCTTGTCGCTGGATAGATGGCGCTGAACTTAGTAGGTATGATAATGCAAGGAACAGAATTTTAAAAAAAAACTGATTTTAACAAAGCGCGAGAAAACTAGGTTATATTCGAAAGGTTAAGCAAACGAAAGTGTCACTCAACGAGCGTATTTGACGTGACGCAATGATTTTTATTTCAAGCGTTTTGGCTTTGGCACCAACTATCATAGTCAGTTCAACGCCATCTATAGAGTTCTTGGAAACTAAGTTTTTTTTAATACCTCAAAAGGAAAACCTCTCATTGCCGTTTCTAACCTCATTAATAAAAGAGCTGTCAACGCACACAGCGTCAACACTACACACACCAGCGCGACGAGGGGACCGGGCGCGCGGGGCGCGGGCTTGAAGACAAGAGCTCGCGCGTCATTACCACCTTTCACCTCAACCGCGATCGCACGCAACTTATTTGTTAATTCTCCTATTAGATTTTATTATACCTTTTTAAATCATACAGTCCACTCTTTTATTTAATATCTGGGCCTATCTATGGTCCTTCGAGGCCTTCTAATAGGTAAAAGTTAAATATTTCGCGTCGCGGTCGCAAACCACGTCACCATCGCGCGTCCAGAATATTCAGCTGAAGGTCAAACAGCGGACATCGCAACAGCGAGCGCAGCCTACCAGCAACTGGAAGCAGCCAATCAAGCAGCGTGGGCCACGTCAGACGCAAAGGCACGAAAAACACCATCGCGCGTCCAGAATTCAGCTGGAGGTCAAACAGCGGACATCGCAACAGCGAGCGCAGCCTACTAGCATCTGGAAGCAGCCGATCAAGCAGCGTCGACCACATCAATCGCAAAGGACGAAAAAAGGGTTTGGTAGCAGCAGTTTCGTGAGTCCGACCAATTCATTCTTTAAAGTACCAATCTTTTCAGTTCCATCAAACATTCAGTCAGCTTGCTTAATTGCCATCCATCCCCATTTCCAACCATAAATTCAGCAATTAGTTTCTACGTAATTATTCAAACATAAGCAATTATTGCATCAGATTTTTTTTTCTCACACCGCCTACCTACATTTTACTTTTCGAAATTTTCTTGGCAATCTCATAAGACTTCGATTAATTCCAATCACCAATCATTTCTTTTCATTATTCGATCGTTTTCTAATACATTTTTCTTTCATTCCGTACAGATTTCATCGCCTTGCTCTCAGCGTACTGAGTTGGCCTCACACCGAGGGTAATTTGGTAAAGTTGCGTGAACATCACACTGTGCCTGCCACATTTCCGATCCAACTTAAGTATTGTTTCAAACATCACTTTCATTAAGTTTCAACAATGACTGATTCTAGACAAGCCCAAACATCTAATAAGCCCGATGAATATGACTTTCTCACACAGCTCAATACATACAAAAAAAGGAGATCAAGTCACAAAGGAAAGGTCACGGTTTTTAAAAATTATATAGATTCATTATTATCCAAAAAACAGTTGTCCGATTTAGACGTAATACAATTAAGTAACCGATTAGAGTCCTACAAGTCCCTTGCAAATGAGTACGATAAAAACCAGTGCCTCATCGACGACATTATTGGGGTTTCAGACGAACAGCTGAAGGAGCGGGAGCAATTTGAAACGGAATATCAATATCAACTTGCGCTCGCCATCCAGCTGCAGCGAGACAATGGAACTGCCTGCGTCAACGGGTCTGTACAAACTCCAACTGCAGGTGAATCAGCAACTAAAGCATTCATTAAATTACCCACCATTGACCTTCCACACTTCTCAGGGGAATATCAGAATTGGCTCGAATACAGAGACACTTTTGAATCACTCATACACAAGAACAAATCAATAGATAACATTCAAAAGTTTCACTATTTGCGTGCATCTCTGCAAGGAGAAGCATCAGAAATGATTAAATCATTAGAAATGTCATCAGACAATTACCGGGTAGCTTGGGAACTCATCACAGACAGGTACAATAACACGCCTCAACTGATACACAATCACCTACACGCATTAATCAGCATAAAAAACATCGAAAAAGAATCCGCAACAGCACTCAGACAATTACTAGACACAGTAAACAAAAATTTCAGAGCACTTAATAATTTAGGCGAACCCACAGTAGACACAATGTTAATTTATCTAATTACCTCCAAATTAGACTTCAGAACACTCAGATATTGGAAAGAAACAATCAGCAATAATACAGCAGAAAAGCCCACACTTCAAGATTTAACAACATATCTTAATGATCGCTGTATTCTTTTACAAAATCTTGAAGACACTAAAAACATCAATAAATTAGATTCAAAATCACAAACATCCAAATCAGACAATAAAGAAAAACAATCACGCAATCCATGTCCCTTGTGTAAAGGTCACCATTATCTATTCGCTTGTCCACAATTCAAACAAATGACCGTAGAAAAGAGAATAGAAAAGGTTTCCAAGTTTTCAAATTTCTGTGCTAACTGTTTGCATACCGGTCACGAAACGAAGTCTTGTCGTGGCGGAGAATGTAAATATTGTCAAAAGAAACATAACACAATGCTACACATACACAAGGAAACGAACAAAGACACTGCGCACACCACGCTCGCCAGTAACAGTAGTTCACAACACACATCAGTACTACTTTCCACTGCCGTAGTGCATGTCATCGCCAGTGATGGAACACCACACTTGGCGAGAGCATTACTGGACAACGGAAGTACCTCCTGTTACATCACAACCAACCTGGCTACAAAACTCAATCTCACATTCGAACCCATCCACGGCACAGTCTCAGGCATAAATCAACAACATACAAACATATTTCATCGCACAAATGTACCAATACAATCATTACATAATTCATTCACAACTAATTTGTCATGTTTGGTACTTGACACCATAGCACACTCATTACCAAACATGCGCATCAATACACAAGATTTAAATCTACCTAAACATTTAAAACTCGCCGACCCACATTTCTATGAACCCGCCCCAATAGACTTATTGCTAGGTGCTGACATATTCTGGCAAATAATCGGCAGCGGTCAGATTCAGTTAGGCAAACAACAGCCTACACTACAGGAAACTGAATTAGGCTGGCTAGTTTCTGGGTGTACAACAAACACCAACAAACACACAAACAGTTGTTTTTTCAATAACAACAATCCCGATCAGTTATCACGTTTTTGGGAGCTAGATAGCTTATCTAATTCACAAATCAACGATCCATGCGATTCAGATGCATGCGAGATCATTTTTAATCAAACAACCACAAGACAAAGTGATGGCAGATTCATTGTCACTATTCCATTAAAAAAATCACCGGAATGCTTGGGTGATTCATTCTACCAAGCCAAAAAACGATTTCATTCCATAGAAAACCGCATGAATTCCGATCACACATACAAACAACAGTACTCAAACTTCATAAAAGAGTACCTACAACTAGGTCACATGACTTTGAACAAACATTCACATAAAAATAAAAACATTCATTCAGAACACAACATTATACAATCAAGTGCACACAGCACTAACACAAACAAACAGCGCACATCAGTGTACTATCTACCACATCACGGAGTTATACGTGAGTCAAGCACCACCACAAAATTCAGATCAGTGTTTGATGGTTCCGCAAAAACATCCACAAAGCTATCACTCAACGACATACAGTTAATAGGACCGGTCGTTCAAGACGATCTTATTTCTATACTCATTCGCTTTCGTCAACATAAGTACATAATATCAGCTGATATAGAAAAAATGTTTCGCCAAATATCAGTGGTGGAACGTCACCGGCCCCTACAACAAATCGTATGGCGATACAATCCTACGGAACCTTTGCAAACTTACACGCTCAACACTGTCACATATGGTACGGCTTCAGCTCCGTTCTTAGCAACACGCTGCATCAAACAAATAGGCTTAGATTGTCAAAACACACAAAATCATTCAGACAACTATGATCACAAACTGGTCTCCGAGATCATCTTGCATGATTTTTATTGTGATGACCTCTTGACCGGAACAGATGACGAGTCGGTACTATTGGAAATTGCCAACGGAGTTTTTTCCGAATTAAAAAAATATCAATTTCCACTTAGAAAATGGAAGTCTAACTGTCCCGCAGTTCTAAAAAAAATAGATTTCAGTGATACAGACAACACAACAGTTAACCTTAGTTCAAACGATCCATCAAAAACACTAGGCATATTTTGGAACATACACAAAGATACAATCTTATATACAGTACATTCAGATTTAGCATCACAAAAACAAATCACAAAACGCACAATTTTATCCACTATAGGTCAGATTTTCGACCCATTAGGTCTCATTAGCCCGTGCATACTCGAGGCTAAACTAATAATGCAACAGATGTGGGTAAACAACATCAGTTGGGACGGTGAAATACCGGTTTCAATACAACAACAGTGGACGAAGTTTGTAGAATCGTTGTCTTTTATAAATCAGCTAACTATTCCTCGGTGTGCATTCTTCCATGACTCATCGCGCGATAACATTGAACTACACATTTTTTGCGACGCCTCACAACAGGCGTATGGTGCGTGCGTATACATACGTACATACGCATCCGATGGCAATATTAATGTTCAATTGTTAATTGCCAAAGGACGCGTGGCACCTCTAAAAACACTTACTGTTCCGAGACTTGAATTAATGGCCGCGTTTACCGGTGTTAATTTAAGTAAAAAAGTTTTAAACTCACTTCGCAATAAAACCAACTTTAAGTGTTATTATTGGAGTGATTCAATAATTGTTTTATCTTGGATAAATTCACCAACACACAAACTTCAAACATTCGTCAAACACAAAGTCACAGACATTCTCAAACATACAGAACCACAGTCATGGTACTATGTACCAACCAAACAAAATCCAGCAGACATAATTACAAAGTGTACCAATGCACAACAATTAATTCAATCACCTTTATGGTTTTCAGGACCAAACTTTTTAAGGAATGATGATAATCACAGCTGGCCTGAACAACCAGGACATCTCAGCGTATCTGACCTTCCAGAAGTCCGGTCCCAAACACATTACACACACAAAGATGGACTTAATAACAATTCATTTGTTTACAAATATTCCAATTTTAACAAACTTACACGCATCGTAGCTTACATACTTCGATTCATTCATCATTGCAAACATAAACATACAAACATTAATATCAGTACAAATCAACACCAACAGGTGTGCATAGGTGACGTCATGCCTTTATCAACTAGTGAACTTAATTTAGCTAGGTATCAGTTAGCAAAGATAGTACAATTAGATTTTTTTTCTGAGGAATACCAACTATTATTCCGTAACAAACAGTTACCCGCTACACATAAATTAAATTCACTTAATCCTTTCATAGGAGATAATCAACTCATTCGTGTGGGTGGAAGGTTAGCACAATCGCCATATAATTACGATAGGAAATTTCCTATCCTTCTGCACCCAGCTCATCACATAACTAAAATCATATTCTCAACATACCACATCACACTTCTACACGCTGGCCCACAACTGTTATTGTCACACATACGTCAAGTTTTCTGGCCAATTTCTGGTCGTAACCTAGCTAGAAAAACTACACAATCATGTGTAACATGCAAACGGTTTAAAGGAAAAACTGTGACACCTATCATGGGACAGTTACCTCAACAGAGACTGCACGCAAACTACGTATTCAGTGACGTAGGTGTCGACTACGCCGGGCCAATTATGATTAACAACCGTAAGGGGCGTGGAAGTGTACTTATCAAATCTTACATTTGCATTTTCGTTTGTTTTGTAGTCAAAGCTGTTCATTTGGAGTTGGTTACAGATCTGACGACAGATTCTTACATAGCAGCAGTTAACAGGTTCATTTCTCGCAGAGGTAAACCTAATAATATTTACTCAGACAATGGGAAAAATCTGGTGGGTGCAGCTCGTGTGATCACCAACTTTCTCAAAAATCACAGTGAGTCAATTTACAGTAGTGTTGCAGAACAAGGTGTAAACTTCCACTTCATTCCCCCATATTCTCCCCACTTCGGGGGTCTATGGGAGAGCACTGTTAAATCAGTGAAACATCATCTCAAAAGAGTACTTGGGATGGCACACCTCACATATGAGGAAATGTATACATTGCTAGTCCAAATAGAAGGCATTCTTAATTCAAGGCCTCTCACACCTCTTTCATCCGATCCATCTGATCTCTCAGCCCTCACACCCTTTCATTTTTTAATTGGTCGTACTCTAACTGTGCTACCTCATCCACAGATGTCCGACTGCGACCCAGCACGGCTGCCGCGTCATCAACGAGTCGAACTTCTACGTCAGCATTTCTGGAGACGCTTTAATAAGGAATATATTTCCCAGTTGCACCAAAGGACTCGCTGGCATCGTTCACACGGCGCGCTCACAGACGGCTCGCTGGTCATCGTGAAGGACGAGACATTACCGGTGGCGCAATGGCCGCTGGGACGCATAGTGAAGCTCTACCCCGGACCAGACGGAGAAGCTCGAGTAGCGGACATTCGCACCATGACTGGGACAATCAGAAGGGCGTTTCACAAAATATGCCCATTGCTGGATGATAGACCATCGGACTGAGCACGAAGCAAGTAAATCAGCCGGGCTGGCTCTCAATCGTGGCCCGGGAATATGTCAACGCACACAGCGTCAACACTACACACACCAGCGCGACGAGGGGACCGGGCGCGCGGGGCGCGGGCTTGAAGACAAGAGCTCGCGCGTCATTACCACCTTTCACCTCAACCGCGATCGCACGCAACTTATTTGTTAATTCTCCTATTAGATTTTATTATACCTTTTTAAATCATACAGTCCACTCTTTTATTTAATATCTGGGCCTATCTAAGAGCCTATCAATAAAGTTTATAAATAAATGCTGTTGTATACTCACTTCGACGGACTGACGGTATTGCTCCATCATATTCTTACTGGCGTCCAACTCCGCTAGCTTTTTCACTACAACGTCAGCTACGTTCTTTTCTGTCATGTCTATTTTGTCTCTGAAATAGCGATACGGGGTTTGGTGTGAATGATGCATGGTTTTAATAGGAGCTAAATTAGCAACTCTATTATTTTGTGGTGGTTCAAACTTCGTTTGAAATACTGTTACGATAAGGTTCTAATCAGCTTGCATTACACAGTGGTTGTTACGTCAGTCACTGCGGGCCGAATAGTGCGAAATTAGTGGTTTTTTGCGATTTACAAAAAAATCTATTGATTGGACTAAAAAGTAGAACACTGTGATGCTAATATGTTGCTTGTAGAATGATTTGCCAAAAAATCAGAATGATCGCATGTATTTTATTTTAGTATGGTTTAGTTAAAATAAAATTTTAGAGATAAGTTTGATTTTTGATTTTTTACTATCGAATAAAATTAGTTGTATTATGTTTTCAAAACACTATCGTACCAGCATATATCCTGAAGAATATCATATATTTTTCTGGTTTTGTTTATTGCAGTGAATCATATGCTTTTTTGCATTATAAAACTCGCGTTTAGCTCATGTAGTCGCCTTAATTTTCTATTTTGGTGAGCGTTACACATAATTGGCTAGTTAATAATGAGTGACGGGGTCACTAAATTAGAAGCTTATAAATAAAATTGATGTTCTAGCTACACTATATCTACGTAAAGGTAAAATTTCGTCGTATTTCGATATTTCTTGGCAATTTTTAGGCCGTGTGTTCTTATATTACTACCATGAAGGTAGGTTAAACAAAACCCGCTATTATGGTAGTTTTCTCAGATATCTTGTTTTTTTTTTTATGTTGTTATATCGTTGCATGATCCTCAAATGTTCGGTATCTGGCATTATATCGGCGTGTGTACTGAAAAAATATAATAGATACGACGCTTTTAAAATTCTCAATACCTCACGCCGTGGTATAATTTTTAGTGCGTTCTGACGTCACGGGCCCCCAATCCCGAGTTTTGATGCGTTTTATCTTTGTCAATATTCATTGATTTACAAAAACAAAAAATACGTCCATTATTATTCAATACTTTAAATGATAAATGATGTTTATTTTGCAAGTAGGTTTTTACAAACACTTTTTCGCGTCATTTTTTTAAACTAGATGGGGCCGGTGTTTCGTACCTGACTACTCTGAGAAGAAACAGCCGAAACAAACTCAGAGGTCATAGTCTCTTTTAAAGTCCAGACAATCTTGCTCAATTCACATGAGGACTATGCAGATTAGTGTCTGAGATGGTCTTTTGAAGAAAGAACCATACAGATTTGAGTGGACCTGTCCAGTCAGTGCAAGCATTAATTTGTCAGTTAACATGTAGCTCGACTTATAACTCAAGGAGCTCAACGAAACGACGAACAATACCAAAGAAAGGACATTTGGGTAGGTCGCTTAGAGTACTCAAACTGTCAGACAGTTGTGGGAAAAAATAAACAAAAAATATAAATGTGACCCACATGGTCCCCACATTCACAATAATCATATAAAATTCATAACAAGTTCCATTCAAAAGAATGTAAATAAAAATCACAAAAATCATTAAAAGTCACAATGATGATAAAAAAAAAGTAGAATACTTAACAAAATAAGTATTCATGTCAAACCAGTAAATGGCCAATAAAATAATAAAAAAAAAGTAAAAAATAATAAAATACATGTCAAAACATTAAATGTCGGAGTGAACATTAAATGTCGGAGTGACTTTTATTTAACTGACGGACTAAATAGATTTGCAATTTATTGATGGTGGAAACTAGCCTATTATAAGTCTACTAGTAGTATGATACTCACTTGAGCGCAGCCGCCAGCCTGGTGGAGTCCGGGTCCCCCCTAGCGGCCGCCAGCGCTGCAGCGAGTCGCAGCGCGTGCAGCAGTCGCGTGAGGCGCGCGTCCAGCGTTAGCGCCCGCTGCAGCAGTCCGCCGCGCTCGCCCTCCAGCGCTACATCGCACGCTTCCGCTTCCGCCTCTGATCGTTGTCGCTGAGCGATGGCCGCGGACAGAGTGCGGAGAGACTCGCGTTCTGATACTGATGCTGATTCACCGTCTGGGGGATGTCGATCTTGTTTCAGATTCTCAGATGACGACAAAGAAGTTTTCTGAGGAGCCAGAGTTTGAGCGTCCAAGGAGGCCAATACTTGTATAATTGTCATTATGCTTATAAAACCCTTTATAAGCATAATGAAAATTATACAAGTATTGGCCTTCGGCCTTGGCTTCGTTAAGGGTCTACTTACACCCGTAAGTAGACCCTTAACGAAACCGAAAGGCACTTGTTCTCTCCATCATTGCGATATTTTTATACCTGGGAACTTACTAGTAACAGAGGTATTAGAGGTCAAAGTTACAACTTGTTTTCAAATACTAGTTTTTATGGTCACAACTTTACTTTAAATACCTCAAATGCGTTCATCATGTGTTGTGTGCATTACATTGAGTTTTACCGTAAAACGTAATTATACACCCAAAAAAAAAAAGTAGTTTCCAGGCAATTATTTTTGCGTAAAGTTACTTAGTTTGATGTACATAACGACGGCTGACGGCTTCGTGCAGAGTCCGTTTAATTGTAAAAATAACGCGAATAATGTGAAGTGGTAAATCCCACGTTGAAATGTCCTGCAAATGGTGCTTCGGCTCAATATTTTACTCTTATTGCAGTTGCAACTCACATGGCTTTTATTTCATTAGCCAGATCCACACCAAACGATCCAAAATGGATCGCCAATTCCTGCGATCCGCGATCCGGGAGCATGAGGCATGGATCATGGATCGTGTCGTCTGGACGAACTTAACTTTTCTTGCGATCCCGCCGCGTCGCACCGACACGCCGATCCACACTGACCCGCCTAAGTATAGCACAGTTGAACCATAATGTGTGATCGTGCACTCCACACACAAACGTGTACACCGAGCGCACCGAGAGTCTGAGGCGCCTGTGTGCTAGTAACAAAAACCGACAACAGGCGGATCGCTCGCGGCAAGGAGCGCGCGCTCCTGCCACGAAGTTGGGATCGCGCGAGGCAAGTCCACATCAAACGCTCCTATGGAGCGCGCTCCTGCCGTTGGATCGTCTGGTGTGGATCCGGCTATTCACAAACAGGCTTCAATTGTTGCGTTTTACGAAACAACGTCTAAACGTTGTTTCGTAAAACGCAACAGTTATTACAATGGTATTATAGATAGTTTGCGTAGAATAATTTATATACCTTTGTCGTCCACATAGAAGTCCCTTTCCGGAGACAGTTCGTCGCCGCTCCACGCGCCTGCGCCTTCCGCACCTGACCACCATTCCTCGGCGCATTCTGGTGAAAAAAATACAATATTATTGGGACGAGATTACTCTATGCTGAGTCTTGTATCATCTCGCTCCCGCGTTTTACGACCTAGGCACGAACTTTGCCCATTGTGTTACGCTAGGTATTATTTAAACTTTTTTGTTACTTGTAATTTGTTCGATATACACAATAAAGTGGGTTAAGTGGGTGCGATTTGGAATGTTATAAAAAAAAAATACTAATTTATTATAAAATTAATTTTTCTTTTTTTTTTTTTAAATCATGAAATATTTAAATCTCATTTTTTTATCAACAGTCCCAATCGTTCCGAATTCGATGATCGAGTTTATGGCTTTCGGTTCCAGAACAACTTAAAATTAACCGTGTTTATACTGTCCTATACTCACCAGGGTCGGTGACTAGACAAGGCTCAGTCTCAGAATCCAGCAGGTCTGCAGAGTTGTCGTTATCGTCGGACACATGCGAGCGGTCGTCATCCTTGCCCGCGGGGATGGCGGGGGCGGCGGGGGCGGCAGGTACACTGCGTAGCGCTCGCGCCACGTTGGCCAGTAGACCGCTGCCCTGTATCTCCTCTTCGGGGGATAAAGCCTCGCCACTGTCGCTGCGACTGTAAGTAATATGTGTTGTTTATTTCATGTCTTAATGAAAATTTTTGAGCATGATCGGCCATAAGATTAAGGCCTTTCTAACCCTAAAATTAGCTACTCTATTTGTGGTGGTTCAAACTTCGTTTGAAATACTGTTAGAATAAAGTTCTAATCAGCTTGCACTACAAAACGGTTGTTACGTCAGTCACTGCGGCCGAATAGTGCGAAATGAGTGGTTTTTTGCGATTTACAAAAAATCTATTGATTGGACTAAAAAAAATAAAACACATAAGACCTGCTTTATAGTTAGTTCAGTTAGTATGCAAACATGATCTAATTTGAAGTACTTTTTGAATATCAGCTGTTTATTGTTCGATTTTTTTATTTTTTATTTAACTTTCGATTTTTTTTCTAGAATAGTTTATGGAATCGTGTTTTCGTCACACATAGTACTTAGCATTAATCCTCAACTTTACCATATATTAATTTCAAATTTAAGCAAACTGTATTTTAGGCGTAACGAACGATCATGCTAAACCATTTGGGGCATATTAGGCCCATAAGGGAAGACCAAATAAACTATGGATGAACTGTGTCATCTTTAGCCAAACCTTTTCCCAAACTATGTTGAGGTCGGCTTCCAGTCTAACTGGATGCAGCTGGATATTAATATTTTATATGGAGCGACTGCCTATCTGACCTCCACAATCCCCCACTATAACCCTTGGTAAGACTGGTTGTCAGACTTTCAGTCTTCTGAGTTTGCTTCTGTTGGTGTTGTGGCGAATCATAGTTATCTGTATTTATTATCTATGGTTCCCACGACGATTTTCATTGGATAGTAGCTGACACGAGAGTTAGATACTCTATGGTCAGATAGAAAAAACACGAAGTTTTACTAGACTTCCAGAAAATATTAAAGTTGTCACATAGTATCTAGATAAACCATTGTTTGTATTCGACATCTACACGCATATATTATGGTTGAAGAATTATAGTGATGATACAACATGCACCTGAGTTTCATTGGAAGAACGGCGCAAGTAGGCGCCCAAATTGGTGACCCCGACGATAGAAGAACAATATCGGCCTGAAAAGATTTGGGATCCAGTCCGAGAACGAGCATCGAATCCACATTCACCCCGGGCAGCAGCAGCTTCCTTCGGACAGACAGATCGGTTGAAGACCTACTCGCCTGCCATCACGCGAGTTTGTTGACGAACATCGAAGGAAATTTTGTTAAAAATTCGCCCAGTCGTCCTACTATAGTGTTAAATAGTGTGTGAATCTGTGTTTTAGTGAGCAGACGTGGATTTCTGCATCAAATTATACTGTTTCGAACATTTTAGACTGTAAACAAGAAAAATCATCAAATTCCGCGACAACAGCGCCATTTTTTCTTGTGCGTTTTTTTCAAGCAACTTCGAAGTTAGAGCGCGAAAAGCTATCCTGTCAACTGTCAAAATCGTTATCTGCTAAAATCAGCTAAAATCGGCTAAAATAATGTCAAACGTCCTCGGCTGCGTTCCAGAGAATTACATCAAGCATGTGAAGCATGCCCAAAAGCGTGCTAACAAAAGACTGTAAGTTTTTTTATATTTTTAAACCCTGCTTGGACATTACGACTTACTTAACCCGTGTACACAGCAGCAGCGTCCCTAGATGAACAATATAAGTGATTAATCTTTCACCGGCTACCTGTTACAATAAACATAATTACTGCAATAACAAACGTATTCAACTCTAATTCTGTATTTTAAATTGGTTTTTTATGGCATTAACCTTAAAATTGTAATACTTTATGTACCTATTTGGAATTTTGTTTGTTTATATACAAAACTTTGAAGTCATGTAGCAGTACTGTACAGTTATTGTGTATTTTATTTTTTATTTCATTGTAGTTACTTGCGTATTAGCATTATTTTAATTTGTTTTCTCATGCAAATCATTTGATCTCACTGTTGTACTATTCTTAATAATTTATACTGTGCCCCTCTGGTTAGTTTGTTGTTTATTTTTTGTCTGGATTTAATATTAACATGTCAACCGAAGGAAAAGAAATATTTCTTGACCCCGAATCCGGAACTGAGGGTGGACATTCAGTTGGCCCTTCCACATCCAACCCCCAAACTATCTTGGTTTACCAAGATAGTTTGGGGACACACGAATCCATGTTTGTCGATCAGTGTTCCCCCCTTCTGGCCCGACCGGCCTGGTCTCTGGTTTGCCAGTTTAGAGGCACAGTTCCACATTAATGGCATCACACAAGAACTCACTAAGTACTACTATGCCGTCAGCCAGTTAGACACTAAATCCGCATCAGAAGTTGAGGACATAATTATCGAGCCACCAAAAGAACAACCTTACACATGTTTAAAAAAAGCTCTAATCTCCCGTTTCTCCTTATCATTTGAGGAAAAAGTTAGGAGGCTCCTGGAGAAAGAGGAGATCGGAGATAGAAAGCCCTCCTCGTTCTTGCGACATCTCAGGACTCTTGCTGGACCTTCTTTTCCAGAGCAGCTCCTCCTCACAATTTGGACAAATAGATTACCGCACCACATACAAGGCATTTTGGTGGCTCAAAAACAATCATCCCTTGAAGACTCGGGTGAGTTGGCTGATAAGTTGCAAGAAATCAGTGCGCAACCAATGCACATTCATGCAGCCAGTAGGGCAGCAGTGCCTAACGATGACACCAAAGAGCAACTTAGGTTGCTCCAGCAACAAGTAGCAGACTTGACACGGTTGGTAACTAGCATCACCACAGGAAACAACAGAAATAGCCGCAGCCACTCAGGCTCACGGTCTCGCACTTTTAACGGCCTTTGTTGGTACCATAACCAATTTGCTGCAAATGCAGCTAAGTGCATACAACCATGCACTTGGTCTGCCCCTGCAACACAGGGAAACTCAAACAGCAGTCAGTAGCGGCGACCACTGACTGCTCCCTGCCTAGTCGCCGTCTATTTGTTACCGATCGGTACTCCGGCCGACGATTCTTAATCGACACCGGGTCCGACTTATCTTGCCTACCTAGACGGTTCTCCCAGGGTAACAAGCAGCCACTACCATACGAATTGTTAGCAGCGAATGGCACCAAAATAAATACCTTTGGGTTAGTAGAACTAAAGTTAAACTTAGGGTTAAGACGCGATTTTACATGGAAATTCATAGTTGCTGAGGTAGGAATTCCAATTATTGGTTCAGACTTTCTAGCGCATTACCACCTCCTACCGGACTGTGCTCATGGAAGGCTACGAGATGACAAAACAAGTTTGTCAGTTCAAACTGAAATCTCGTTGATTGACCAACCCAGCATCAAAGTAATTCAATCACCCGATTCTCCATTCGCTCACATCTTGGCCGAGTTCCCTAGTATTTCACGTCCTCCTGGCGCGCCTCAAGACCCGAAGCACACCACGGTGCATTTTATTAACACCACTGATGGCCCACCGGTGTCTGCACGACCACGTCGTCTCGCTCCACAAAAGCTTCGAGCTGCTCAAAAAGAATTTGAAGAGATGATTCGCGTGGGCACTGCTAGACCTTCCAGCAGCTCATGGTCCTCTCCATTACACCTGGCGCTGAAAAAGGACGAGTCTTATCGCCCGTGCGGTGACTACCGAGCTTTGAACGCCCGCACAGTTCCAGACCGCTATCCTGTCCGTCATATAGGGGATTTCTGCCATAACTTATCCGGATGCACAGTTTTCAGTACCTTAGATTTAGTAAAAGCATATCAACAAATTCCAGTTAATCCTGATGATATTTGTAAAACAGCCATAATCACACCTTTTGGGCTATTTGAATTCTCTTATATGACCTTTGGCCTGCGAAATGCCGGGCAGACATTTCAAAGGTTTATTGACGAGGTTGTACGGGGGTTTAATTTCTGTTTCGCTTACGTAGACGATATCCTCGTCTACTCAAGAGATCTCCAGCAACATGCTGAACACCTGAGGCTCTTGTTTGAAAGACTACATCAGTATGGCGTGGTTATAAACCCGGCGAAGTGCGTACTTGGTGCAGCCGAGGTAACCTTCTTGGGCTACCGCATAAATGCCGCAGGCACACATCCTCCTGAAGACCGTATTCGTGCCTTAGTGGATTTTCCTCTCCCTAAGACCGTGCAAGGTGTTCGCAGATTCCTGGGCATGGTTAATTATTACCGCAGATTTTTGCCACACGCTGCTAAATATCAAGCTCCTCTAATAGATGCAGTAGCTGCTACTAACAGTAAGGGTGCAAAACCATTTCCATGGACACCCATACTCGAGCAATGTTTTAATGACTGCAAGAAAAGTTTAGTCAACGTTACCAGCCTTTCGCATCCAAACTGTGATTCTCCCTTAGGTCTCTTTACTGACGCATCCAGCATGCACATAGGCGCATGCTTACAACAGAAAGCTGACGATAACTGGCACCCCCTCGCGTACTTTAGCAAAAAGCTGACCGAGAAACAGTCTCAGTGGCCTGCTTATTATAGGGAACTTCTAGCCGTGTACGAGAGCGTTCAACACTTTCGGCACATACTAGAAGTGCAAAATGCAACTATTTTTACCGATCACAAGCCTCTGGTCCATGCCTTTACACAACGCCGTGACAAGCTCCCACCAATACAACTCAATCAATTAACTTTCATCAGCCAATTCACCACCGACATACAATACATAAAAGGAACCGACAATTTAGTCGCCGACGCCATGTCACGGGTAGAATCCATCACATTGGAGGAAGACTATCAAGCCCTTGCCAAGTCCCAAGAAGAAGACGACGAACTAAAAGAGCTAATTTCTTCTACTTCTATAAATTTAAAAAATATCTTGGTTCCCGGAACAAACACTTCCATTCTCTGCGACACGTCGACAGGTAGACCTCGCCCTTATCTAACCTTACCATTCCGTCGAGCAGCCTTCGATCGACTACATAATCTCAGTCACCCTGGCGTGAAAGCAAGTTTACGTTTGGTGACTGAGCGATACGTGTGGCCGAATGTTAACACCGACTGCCGGAAATGGGCAAAGTCATGTTTACAGTGCCAGCGCAGTAAGGTGACCAGACACACATCTTCACCGCTTACAACCTTCCCGATCGCATCAAGCCGGTTCTGCCATATTCACATTGATATCATAGGACCGCTGCCGCCCTCTTGCAATTTCAAATATTGCCTAACTGCGGTCGACAGATTCACGCGTTGGCCCGAAGCGTGGCCTATGACATCTATTACGGCGGAAGAAGTGGCAGACACGCTGGTGACTGGGTGGATATCCCGTTTTGGGGTACCAAGTACCGTGACAACCGACCAGGGCCGTCAGTTTGAATCTGATTTGTTTCGGCGCCTCATGAACGTGTGTGCAACAAAGCGGATTCGCACAACCAGTTACCACCCGTGTGCAAATGGCATGGTTGAACGTATGCACCGCCAGCTAAAGGCTTCATTAATGTGCCATTCCCAAACATGGAGCAAGGCACTTCCATTAGTACTCCTTGGCATGAGGACTGCGCTCAAGGAGGACATAAACTCCTCGTCTGCTGAGCTAGTCTATGGGGAACCTCTCCGCCTTCCTGGAGACCTAATCATGCCGGGGGAAGAACCCAGGAGTCCACACGACATCTCGGATTTCGTCACGGAACTGAGGAGCCGGATGGAAGTTTTACGTCCTATACCAGCCTCACGACACGCTCCACCGTCAACCTTTGTATTTAAAGAGTTGGCGACATCGACTCATGTCCTGCTCCGTGACGACACCGTTCGGCGGCCCTTGCAACCTCCTTACACTGGCCCATACCGCATCCTGAGGAGAAGGGACAAAACCCTAACCTTGGAAATTCATGGAAGAGAGGCAACGGTCAGCATAGACCGCGTTAAGCCAGCATATCTGGATTCTGAACCGTTTACAGTTCCTGTTTCTCCTTCCACTCTGACACCTGCACCGCAATCTTCGTTGCAACCAACTGAACCTACTCCCACTCTGACTACTCCACCGCCTCCAACTGCTGTCACCACCAGAACTGGCAGACGGGTCAAGTTTAGGGACATCCTAGATTTATAGTTTATTAATTCAATCAAAAAGCACAACCAATAGAATGGCCATTTGCCAACGAGCAATGGAGAGGAGTATGATAGGAGTAAAGAGGGTGGATAGAATAAGAAACGTCAACATTAGGAAAAAGACCAAGATACAGGACGTAACCCTAAAAATAAAAAGGCTAAAATGGAAGTGGTCGGGACACATGGCCAGAGGAAAGGACAAATGGAGCAAAATAATTACACATTGGTACCCAAGGGAAGGTAAAAGGAAAAGAGGCAGACAACAAAAAAGATGGGACGATGATATCAGGCAGGTTGCAGGCATAACATGGAGTAGAGTAGCCAGAGAGAGATCAGAATGGAGTAGGTTGGAGGAGGCCTTTGCCAACTGGCAAACGGACTTACAAAAAGTAAAGAAGCACCAAATACGCGAATAATTTTAATTGTGTAAAATACATTAATTATAATAGTGCAGTAGTTTAAGAAACATAATTGTATATCTGTTGTCCGAATAAAAAGGCTTTATTATTATTAATTGTTATAATAGTTTTTTATTGTTTATATTATAAGTTGCCCTGTTTTATGTTCTGTTTTGTGTCAAATTTTGCGTGACACCTTTGTTTTCTCCGTAGGGGGGTGGTGAAATCGAATTCGAATCATAGTTATCTGTATTTATTATCTATGGTTCCCACGACGATTTTCATTGGATAGTAGCTGACACGAGAGTTAGATACTCTATGGTCAGATAGAAAAAACACGAAGTTTTACTAGACTTCCAGAAAATATTAAAGTTGTCACATAGTATCTAGATAAACCATTGGTGCCGATTCTCTTGTCACAAATATCTCTAAACTAGACTAAAAATCACTAAAATTTAGTTTGTTCCTGTCAAACGACGTTTCCCATTCTGAAATTGATTAAAGTGACATGACTTAAACAGATTATAGTTTGACAGCACTAAGTTATTCAATTTGGTGTAAATGGCTATTTTGCTATTCTGAAATTGACGTTTTTCACCTAAAATTAAGATTGTCAAACTAAATCAGACTATTTTTAATCGCGATTAAAAAGGTGTGGAATAAAATTAGTTGTCATGAACTAAAATTTTCAAAGTACATTTCTCTCGTATTTCTTGAGAGTTTGGATAATTTTGAGGTCAATAAGGAAGCACAACGTGATTGCAGTTGTTGTCGATTCGGTAGAAAGGTAAATGTAGTGTTATTTTATTATATAGGATGCAAAACAAAATTTATGAAAATTTACCAAGGGATTTTTGTACTGAACATGTATTGCACTTTTTATTAGTTGGAAAAGAAGTAGTAAATTCATTTCTCATACTCAAAGCCACTTCCAGGTTCTGTTATATGAAATAACTATTTTTTAGAAACTTTCAAGAAAGAATAAAAATATTTTAGGTTAGATTATTTTGTGTTCTTTGGCTAATTATCTTGTTTTAATTTATAGATTAGAAGCGTATGATCGAAACCAGAACTTTGGTGCCGACTGCATGGGCCAAGACGACATCGTATACCAGTGTCCACCCTGTGATACATTCAGTGATATAAATGCGGATTCTCCACTTCCCATCACCAGACAGGCAATCCAAGAATATGTTCATAGGTGAATGAATACATTTGTTGGTCAAATTTTTAGAAAGCTCTCCATACTAACAGTGATTATAAAGAAAATACTATTTCATCTGATCACAGTATAATAAATAAAGCTTCTGAATATAATTTTTTGTTATTTGTTTTCAGCTGTAACACTCAGCGTAAAGGACAGCATTTATATGAATATCGCCATCTTTTGACCACCCGCTTTACCTCTGATGGCATTTACACTTATTTACAAGACCAGTGTAAAGCAATCAATCAAGGACAGCTATATTACTCCAGCTAACAATAGTGTAATTTTGTCATTTACGCTTCTAAGGAAAGAACATATAGGAAAAATTACAAAAGGACATGAAGGCGAGATGATTCATATTTTAATGAAATGTTAACTCATTTAATTAACTTTTATGTACATCATTTAGAACCTGCAATTCTAAATAAATATATATATAAACACTATTTGAAAATAGTAAAAAAGCAGAATTAAAAGTACTCTTTTATTTAATATTTTTCATAATACACTCTCCACAATTAGATTCTTCATTACACTTAGAGTTGAGTAAACTAACTGAATTTTTTTATAGGATTCAAAACCTGTGTAAAACTTTATGGATTTATCATCCTCTTTGTATCTAGTAATAGACCCGTAGACATACTCGTGGTCAATTTGAATGCTTTTAGATTAACACTTAGGTGCACTGTATACATTCGTCTTCACTGTTGTTTAATGTGTTAACTTCTTCTTCGACACCTTTTCTAATGCTGTTGTATACATGGAAGTAAAACTACTGGTTGAAGGTTGCGGTTCTATTTCAAAACTTTCCTGAAATAGTTTTTTCTGCCTTCTTTTCTAATAACGATGCTGTCGGATTTTCTGGTTTAGCTTCAGTGAAACAGAATACCGATGGTACCGCTGTCTTTCTGAAATGATTAAGAAACCACTTAGGTTAACTTATTGTTACTTACCTACCAAGAATGACACAAATTAGTAAGTAATGCAAAGTATGCTATGTTACTGTATTAACTCACCTGTATACTATGAAATACACTCCACACAAACGTGCGGTAAAAACTTTACTTGAATTTTTTTATTGCGTAAGGCAGGCTCCCATTGTTTTTTGAGTTTGCTTTCCTTAGGAAACTAATGAACTCCCCTATTTTTACAATTTAACTCGCTACATTAAGGCATTATTACAATAATTGCGGCAATTAAAACGATAAACAAAAACGATTGAAGAAATCCATACGATTTGACAGCTCATAATTCAAAGTAACAAGATATGGTCATATTAAGTCCCCATGGCAAAGGAGTTTAATTTTTTATTATTTTTAAAAACCTATCGGTTGATTGATTATTATTTATAAATTTGGGTTGATTTTTTGTTTGTTTGAGATTTCAAGCAAACAAAAATTCAATCTTAAGGACATGATGTCCAAAAATGGTTATTTATAATCAAACATTTTAACCAGGATAATATAATTATGTGGATAGACAAAAACGAACTGTACTAATTATAAAATACATTTTTAAAGACCTCCAATTTTGAGAAAAGTCGTTTTTTATTTATGTGTGAATTTACACTTATTACTAGATAAAACGAACAAACCTTTTCCAAACATCATGGTTATTATAGCGAACACACCGAAAAAAGTAACTTGACAATGTCACTGTCAGATATTGACTGAAAGTGTCAGTCATTAGTGTCATTACTCAGGTTTTTTTTTTGCAATTCAGATCATTTTCGTTCACTTTCATTCATTTTCGTTTAAGCTCTAGTGCAATCTTAGTCTATGGTTTACTCAACTTGGTGACTGTCAAACTCGAATTTAAGTGTGTCAAAACTTTATTTAAGTTTAGAGAATCTTGTTTTCAGAATAACTTAACAAAACCAACTAACTAAAAATAAGAAATTTTAGTTTTAGTTTAGGTTAGTTTGGTGTACAAGAGAATCGGCACCATTGTTTGTATTCGACATCTACACGCATATAATTATTATGGTTGAAGAATTATAGTGATGATACAACATGCACCTGAGTTTCATTGGAAGAACGGCGCAAGTAGGCGCCCAAAGTGTATAAGCTCGCCTATTGTATGATATTTATACATAACTTGTCAAATGTGAGAGTGCTGTAGTAACTTTATTGCCTTCCTTTCCTTCGTTAATAACAAGAACGGCACTATGTAGTAAGTAGGTATACAACTAATAGTTTTTTATGCAACTGTTGTATAATAAGGGGTATTAAAACACGAATGTGGATTTAACAACAGTACCACATGAGTGTTTTAATACCTAATTATGTACAAGACTTTTATCTACATCTATGAATCCTCAATAAAAAGTTTCTAAAACCTTAGGGTGTTGTAGTGTTGTAAGAAGTCTATGTAAATTCATGGAAAGTTTAGTTGCTGAGTATTTTATACAAACAAACTATGTATAGGTAATAATATAATGATTTATATTTTGGATTGTACAATTATTAAAAAAGCTTGTATCACTCATTTTTGTAAACGACAAAGTACATAATGCAATACTAATATCGAAAAAAAATGGCGGGAGTGTTTGATATGATTATTTATAAGCTGAGTATATCATATTTGTGGCAACACAATAGATCAGATGCAGGTGGCAACACTGCGGACAACACAGATCGACTGATTTTGTAAAGAATGTGACATTCGGATTTCAATAAATACATTTTCAACATAACTCGTTACTCGTGTTATAATTACTCCCTTGAACCATCTCTTGAATAGAACATGGTGTCAGGTTAAAACTTTAACTGATTTAAATAAACCTTAGTGGAAGAAACCTTAGTGGAAGTGAAAGTCATTAACAAAATGGAGGGAATAAAGCCGCCAACAGGGTTGGTTTTAACGGGCGATGGGGCAAACTGGCACAGATTTAAACAGCAATTCCAGCTGTACCTGGAAGCAGTAGGACTATCAGACGCCAAGGAAGAAAGAAAAATTGCTCTATTTCTGAATGTTGCGGGAGAGGACACCGTAGATGTGTTTAATTCACACATGAAACCAAATGAGGATAAAACCTTGGAAAAACTAATAGAACAGTTTGATGCCTATGTGGAGCCGAGGAAAAATATCATCACAAGTAGTTTCAAATTCTTCAATTTAAAACAGGAAGAGGGTGAGCAAGTAGACAGATTCATCACAAAGCTAAAAGTTCAAGCTAAACAATGCGACTTCAAAGATCAAGAGGACAGGCTTGTGAGAGACATGATCGTCATTGGAACTCGAGATAAGGGAGTGCAGGAGAGATTGTTACGGGAGGCCGATATTGGACTAGACCAGGTTATCAGCCAATGCCGTGCAGCGGAGGCAGGAAAATCAAGGGCTCTTGAAATGTCAATGCAAATAAAGCAGGAAGTAGATGTAATCAAGAAATTAGATATAGGACAAGAAGTGAGGTCCAAGATGCTTGCCTGTACTTACTGCGGCAAAAGGCACCCAGCAAGAAGCTGTCCAGCATTTGGAAAAAAGTGTGCAAATTGTAACAATTACAACCATTTTGCTGCTGTGTGTCGTACTAGGTCAATAAAAAATGAAGCACCTAAGAAGAAAGAAAAAGGAAAAAAGATAGACTCTGTTCAAAAGGAAGAGAGTGACAGTGATTGCTCGGAAGACTTTGTGGTGGATTCAGTAAGTACCTTTAGTGGAAATCTTCAATGGAATGAAATTGTAAACATCAATGGAACTAACATTAGGTTCAAATTAGACTCAGGGGCTGACTGTAATACTTTGTCATTGAAGCTATATGATAAAGTTAAAGATAATACCAATTGTTTGTTAAGTAATTCAACTGTGTTGGTAGCTTATAATAATCAAGAAATTAAAACTGTAGGTACTGTTAAATTAAACTGTATGGTAAAAGGCAAACAGGCAAAATTAAAATTTTGCATAGTTGATTTACCAATTCAGCCGGTGATAGGGTTGCCAGCTTGTGTAGAATTAAATTTGTTGAAAAGATTGGATGCTATTGTAACTAGCAATAAAGAAAATTTCGTGAAAGCAAACTCAGAGGTATTTTCAGGCCTAGGAAATATAGGGTCATATACACACATCAAAAGTGTCTAGGGATCAAGCATTTTTATGCGGATTTCTTGAGATTGAGATGTGGCTTTGTAATAAATTTATGATTTTATAAATTTATATGGATCCTTTTTGGTGCATTTCATAATTTGAATCAGGAACTCTCAATCAAATTCGAGTAAAAGATGAAAATAAGCTGTCAATATTTTCCCTATAAAAACATACAACGCATTGAAGACATTATTAGTGCTACTGTTTCCCTACTACTGATTAAAACCAACGTTATTATGGAGCGGCGACGTCATTTAAGCAGGGAAGAAATGCTCAGAGCCGTGGGAATGATAGAAGCTGGTTCCCGGCAACGTACTGTAGCTTTAGCTCTGAATACAAGTCAGAGTGTTATCAGTCGACTTTGGACACGTTACCGAAGCACTGGTACCGTGGCTGAGCGCCATGGAGGACGGTATCGCTGCACCACACGGAGACAAGACCGATACATTCAAATCTTAACTCGAAGAGCTCCAACAATAACCGCCATGATGTTAGCCGTGAGGCTTCATCACTCTTCAGGGAACTTAATTAGCGACCAAACAGTCAGAAACCGCTTGCATGAAGTGAACCTCCATTCCCGAAGACCGCTACGGGTACCACCTATAGCAATGCACAATCGTAGGATTCGATATCAATGGGCTCTTGAACACAGAAATTGGGCAGAAGAACAATGGCGTTTCGTGTGCTTTTCTGATGAGTCTCGTTTTGGTATGAGACCGGATACAAGACGTATACGACACTGGAGAACCCCTGGACGCCAACAGCGATTAAAATCCTGCCAGGAAGTCCATCCTTATAGTGGTGGAACCATCATGGTATGGGCGGGTATTTGGATCGGCGGAAGAACTGAGTTGATTTGGATCAGAGGCAACCTCAACGCTCAAATTTATGCTGAGACGATTGTATCAGACGTCATCGTTCCTCTACAAGTGCAAATCGGTCCCTTATTTCAGTTAATGCATGATAATGCACGACCGCACACCGCAAGAGTTGTAAGACAGACTCTCGCCGCAGCTAACATCAATGTCCTGCCCTGGCCTGCTCAGTCGCCAGACTTGAACCCGATTGAGCATGCATGGGATATGCTACAGAGAAGAGCTCTGCCGAATATGGAGGGTATCCAGTCGCAAGAAGACCTTTTTTTGTTGTTGCAACGAACATGGGCGGCCATTCCACAGCGTGATTTGGATGAACTCATTTTGAGTATGCCAAACCGATGTTCTTGTGTTGTTAGTGTTCGCGGTAGAAACACGGATTATTAATTGTTTAAGTTACCCAATAAAATTTTAAAGAAAACTGTGTTTTCAGTCATTTTTTCGAACTTTAATGTTAGTGGTTCAAATGTCAAAAATCCCTTTATTAGGAAAATGGCAAATTTCTTTATTAATGCAAAGGTGACTTGGTTTATCGTTACTGTGACAAACGAAAACACTTTATTTGATGAATCCTTAAAGAAAATTTTAATTAATATCAATCAGGAGAAAAGTTATTGCAAAAATATATGTTGATCCCTAGATACTTTTGATGTGTGTAGTATAAAATTAAAGGAATCAGTGCTACCCGTTGTGAAACCTATTAGGAGAGTTCCACAGGCAATTAAAGATAGGTTAAAAAATACTTTAGATAGCTATGAAAGTAGAGGTATAATAGAAAAGGTAGAGGGACCGACAGCATGGTGTAATAATCTTGTAATAGTCGAGAAGCCAAATAAGTCCCTTCGACTGTGCTTAGACCCAAAAGAGTTAAACAAATGCATCCTTAGAGAGAACTATCAGATACCATCTCCTGAAGAAATCTATAATTCTCTTGCAGGTAAGGAGATCTTCACAGTATTAGACATGAAAGATGGTTTTTTTCAAGTCATGTTGGATGATAAAGATAAACTTTGCACGTTTGGAACACCTTTTGGTAGGTATTGCTTCAGGAGAATGCCATTTGGTATTTCTTCAGCACCTGAGGTTATGCAAAGAATAAATACTGCTATTTTTAGTGATATACAGGGAGTCTATGTGTATTTTGATGATTTAATTGTGGCCGGGGACAGTTTGGTAGAACATGACAAAATTTTGAGTCAGGTAATAGACAGAGCAATAAAACATAATGTAAAATTTAATGAAAATAAAATACAATATAGATGTGAGACTGTAAAGTATGTTGGATTAATGCTGTCAAAATCCGGTATAAAACCAGATCCTGAACATGTGAAAGCTATAGAGGAGTTAAAGCAACCCAGAAGTGTAAAGGAATTGCAAAAATTTTTAGGCATGTGCAACTATTTAAGTAAATTTATACCACAATATTCAAAAACTACTGAACCTCTTAGAGAATTATTGAAAAAAGAAGTTGTATGGGACTGGGGCACAGCTCAAGTTAAAGCCTTTGAGGAAATAAAAACGAGAATTAGTTCAGCTCCCACCTTATCAGTCTTAAAAAAAAATGGGAACATAGTATTACAAACTGACAGTTCTAAAAGTGGCATGGGAGCATGCTTGTTACAAGAAGGAAAGCCATTGTCTTTCTATTCAAGATGTTATACTGAGTGTCAACAGAGATGGGCTCCCATAGAGAAAGAGTTGTTTGCTATCTGTTGTGCTATGGATAAGTATCATCAGTTTATTTATGGGCGTCATATTATTGTAGAAAGTGATCACAAACCTCTGGTAGCAATAATGAGTAAGGACATTAATAAAATTTCTGCTCGATTACAACGCATGGTTCTCAAATTGTTAAAATATAATTTTGAAATAAGGTATGTACCTGGTTCAAAAATGTATATAGCAGATTATTTGTCAAGGCATTATAACACAAATAATGCTAGGATAGATCCAGTGCTAAGAGAGTTAGTACATAGTATAAATTCAGAAGTTGTTTATGGTTTAGAAACTGATTTGCAAGTTTCAAATAATAAGTTACTGGAGTTAAAACAGGAGACAGCAAAAGATGCCAATCTTCAACAAATAATGTTGTGGTATAATTCAGAGTGGCCTAAAAATGATAAAAATATACAAGGTATTGAGCTGAAAAAGTTGTACAAATTAAAAGATTATTTAGTAGTGAAAGACCAACTCATATTTTATGAAAATAAAATACTTATTCCTAAGCATATAAGAAAAGAGATGATTTCAATAGTTCATGCAGGGCATGCTGGAATTGTAAAATGTAAAAAACGTGCCAGAAAGGTGTTATATTGGCCAGGAATGTCAAGAGACATAGAAGAGTTTGTGTCAAAATGTAAAGCTTGTGAAAAGTACAGGCCATCAAATCCTAAACAACCCTTATTGTCTCATGAAATACCTGACCTGCCTTTTAATAAAGTCGGTATGGATATTGCCCATTTTGCTGGAAGAGACTATTTAGTTCTGGTGGACTATTATTCAAAGTGGATTGAAGTGAAGTCTCTAAGGAACAAAACAGCTGGATATATAATTAAAAAATTACTGTCAATTTTTTGTACTCATGGTGTTCCCAGGTATATAGTAAGTGACAATATGCCCTTTGGTAGTTTTGAATTCGTACAGTTTTCTCGAAAATTCGATATTGAGTTGATAAAGTCCAGCCCCCGATACCCTCAATCAAATGGGTTATCAGAAAAAGCAGTAGGTATAGTCAAGGGCATGTTAAAAAAATGTTTAGAGGATCATTCTGGTTTTGATATTGCCTTGTTGCATTACAGAACAACCCCAGTAGCAGGGTTGGAGTATAGTCCATCTGAATTGTTGATGAGTAGGTTGTTAAGAACAAATTTACCTTGTACAGAAGAATTACTAAAACCTAAAGTACCACTAAATGTTAGAGAGCAATTGATGTTAACCAAAGAAAAATCTATGGCCATATATAATAAAACTGCAAAGGATAAGAAATCTTTTACTTTGGGGGATAATGTAATAATACAAAATGCACCAAATAAAGAATGGTGTGCAGGGGAAGTTATTGGTGAAGCTGATGGTCCTAGATCTTTCATTGTAAAAAATGAAAAAGGTAATTTGGTTAGGAGAAATGAAAGACATATTAGACCAAGTAAAAATAAGTTTATTGTAAGACATGACAGTGTACCTGATACGTTGCTTGAAAGTCAATTGGAGGATATCAGGCAAGGACATCCAAATAATGAGTCTGATAGTACTAATGATAATGTAACAGATACCGATCAGACAGAAGCTATTCCTGAGAGAAGAATGAGATCAGGTAGGGTCACTAAAATGCCATTGTATTTAAGAGAGTATGAGTTAAGTTAAATGCTTGATTATGTAAACTGTTTAGCTTTACGGGGGATGTTTGATATGATTATTTATAAGCTGAGTATATCATATTTGTGGCAACACAATAGATCAGATGCAGGTGGCAACACTGCGGACAACACAGATCGACTGATTTTGTAAAGAATGTGACATTCGGATTCCAATAAATACATTTTCAACATAACTCGTTACTCGTGTTATAATTACTCCCTTGAACCATCTCTTGAATAGAACAGGGAGAAGACTTGAATTAAAAGAAAAGTTAAGCTATAAGTTAAGCTAGCTAGGTGGTTAGCTATAAGGTATTTTTTTTTATTACGGCGCTGTGGTAGCGAATCGCACGTGCATGACAATGGTGCAGATTCCCTTGTTCACAAACTAATAGTAGATTTTACAACAAGTGCACAAAACGAACCATTTTTATCCGAGATTTTTAGCAGCCCGAGCCGAAGGCGAGGGCTGATAGTAATGTCGAGGATAAAAATGGTTTTGTGGACGAGTTATAAACTCTGCTTTTCACTTCGATTGCGAGGAAATAAAACAGTAGTATAAATTGAAGAAATTAATAAACACGCAAAAACAAGAGCTGTTTCCCGCCGCTTTCTTTTTTTGAAATACGACGACACTGATATTAGACTTGGGCTGCAGACCTATACAGCCTACTAAAATACTATTTAATATTTTTTTTATAATAATTTTCTTAAATTAATTAAAAAACCTACCGTAGGTACTTGAATTTAATTTTTTATGTATTTTATGTCTTAAAAAACACATGAGGCAAATAAATTAAAGTAAATATTATAAAATAACAAATTCTACCTATGAACTTCTTATTGCGTTTGGCTGTATGGCTCATTTTCTTTGCCTTAAAAAAGATATATTTATGAGTAGATACATTAATGCTCTTGTGCACAAAATTCGATTTTGTGCAGCCTATATCCTGCAAAAACAAGCACTTTCAGAGCATGAGAAGTGAAAACTAAATTTAAGTTGAATGCATCTTTTTCTTTCTATTTCATTATGAAAAGGACAGGGGGTCTAAAATGGCCGCTTTATCAGAATCCCAATATGAATCACGTTAAGAAATTTAAATACTTAAAATGGACTTTATATTCATACATAAAAAGTCCGTTTTAAGGATTTATTTTTTTAGTGAATTAAATTATGATTCTGCTAAATGTAGTTTCTTAAAATGGACTTTATGGTTATGATCATAAAGTCCGTTTTAAAGATTTCATTTTTTTTTAAGTGAAATGCATTACGATTCTGCTAAAATGGCCATTTTAGGCCCGCAGAAGATAAATATTAGTTTAATCCTGTCAAATTAGTCAGCACCTGACGTAATTTGATGTAATTTTAGTAGTCAACTTTTTAATCGCGTCTAAAACTTGTATGTTGCTGATAAATTTGACAGAACATAACTAAAATTTATCTTTAGTTTGTAAACAAGGGAATCGGCACCAATGTTCTTTTTTTTTTTTAAATGAGTAATTCTAATTTTAGTACAACATTATAACACCTGTTTGGATGTTATAATGGTTATTATGACACTGGCTGTTTTAATGTTGGCAATAAGCTAACTGTTTCAGATACTTTTATAGAGGATTTATAGCATGAGTGTAGATAAAAGTAATTAGTTACCTGTAGAGTTCGTTATGGTAGACAGTGGTGCCGATTCTCTTGTACACCGAACTAACCTAAACTAAAACTAAAATTTCTTATTTTTAGTTAGTTGGTTTTGTTAAGTTATTCTGAAAACAAGATTCTCTAAACTTAAATAAAGTTTTGACACACTTAAACTCGAGTTTGACAGTCACCAAGTTGAGTAAACCATAGACTAAGATTGCACTAGAGCTTAAACGAAAATGAATGAAAGTGAACGAAAATGATCTGAATTGCAAAAAAAAACCTGAGTAATGACACTAATGACTGACACTTTCAGTCAATATCTGACACTTTCAGTCAATATCTGACAGTGACATTGTCAAGTTACTTTTTTCGGTGTGTTCGCTATAATAACCATGATGTTTGGAAAAGGTTTGTTCGTTTTATCTAGTAATAAGTGTAAATTCACACATAAATAAAAAACGACTTTTCTCAAAATTGGAGGTCTTTAAAAATGTATTTTATAATTAGTACAGTTCGTTTTTGTCTATCCACATAATTATATTATCCTGGTTAAAATGTTTGATTATAAATAAACATTTTTGGACATCATGTCCATAAGATTGAATCTTTGTTTGCTTGAAATCTCAAACAAACAAAAAATCAACCCAAATTTATAAATAATAATCAATCAACCGATAGGTTTTTAAAAATAATAAAAAATTAAACTCCTTTGCCATGGGGACTTAATACGACCATACCTTGTTACTTTGAATTATGAGCTGTCAAATCGTATGGATTTCTTCAATCGTTTTTGTTTATCGTTTTAATTGCCGCAATTATTGTAATAATGCCTTAATGTAGCGAGTTAAATTGTAAAAATAGGGGAGTTCATTAGTTTCCTAAGGAAAGCAAACTCAAAAAACAATGGGAGTCTGCCTTACGCAATAAAAAAATTCAAGTAAAGTTTTTACCGCACGTTTGTGTGGAGTGTATTTCATAGTATACAGGTGAGTTAATACAGTAACATAGCATACTTTGCATAACTTACTAATTTGTGTCATTCTTGGTAGGTAAGTAACAATAAGTTAACCTAAGTGGTTTCTTAATCATTTCAGAAAGACAGCGGTACCATCGGTATTCTGTTTCACTGAAGCTAAACCAGAAAATCCGACAGCATCGTTATTAGAAAAGAAGGCAGAAAAAACTATTTCAGGAAAGTTTTGAAATAGAACCGCAACCTTCAACCAGTAGTTTTACTTCCATGTATACAACAGCATTAGAAAAGGTGTCGAAGAAGAAGTTAACACATTAAACAACAGTGAAGACGAATGTATACAGTGCACCTAAGTGTTAATCTAAAAGCATTCAAATTGACCACGAGTATGTCTACGGGTCTATTACTAGATACAAAGAGGATGATAAATCCATAAAGTTTTACACAGGTTTCGAATCCTATAAAAAAATTCAGTTAGTTTACTCAACTCTAAGTGTAATGAAGAATCTAATTGTGGAGAGTGAAAAATATTAAATAAAAGAGTACTTTTAATTCTGCTTTTTTACTATTTTCAAATAGTGTTTATACATATATTTATTTAGAATTGCAGGTTCTAAATGATGTACATAAAAGTTAATTAAATGAGTTAACATTTCATTAAAATATGAATCATCTCGCCTTCATGTCCTTTTGTAATTTTTCCTATATGTTCTTTCCTTAGAAGCGTAAATGACAAAATTACAGTATTGTTAGCTGGAGTAATATAGCTGTCCTTGATTGATTGCTTTACACTGGTCTTGTAAATAAGTGTAAATGCCATCAGAGGTAAAGCGGGTGGTCAAAAGATGGCGATATTCATATAAATGCTGTCCTTTACGCTGAGTGTTACAGCTGAAAACAAATAACAAAAAATTATATTCAGAAGCTTTATTTATTATACTGTGATCAGATGAAATAGTATTTTCTTTATAATCACTGTTAGTATGGAGAGCTTTCTAAAAATTTGACCAACAAATGTATTCATTCACCTATGAACATATTCTTGGATTGCCTGTCTGGTGATGGGAAGTGGAGAATCCGCATTTATATCACTGAATGTATCACAGGGTGGACACTGGTATACGATGTCGTCTTGGCCCATGCAGTCGGCACCAAAGTTCTGGTTTCGATCATACGCTTCTAATCTATAAATTAAAACAAGATAACTAGCCAAAGAACACAAAATAATCTAACCTAAAATATTTTTATTCTTTCTTGAAAGCTTCTAAAAAATAGTTATTTCATATAACAGAACCTGGAAGTGGCTTTGAGTATGAGAAATGAATTTACTACTTCTTTTCCAACTAATAAAAAGTGCAATACATGTTCAGTACAAAAATCCCTTGGTAAATTTTCATAAATTTTGTTTTGCATCCTATATAATAAAATAACACTACATTTACCTTTCTACCGAATCGACAACAACTGCAATCACGTTGTGCTTCCTTATTGACCTCAAAATTATCCAAACTCTCAAGAAATACGAGAGAAATGTACTTTTAAAAATTTTAGTTCATGACAACTAATTTTATTCCACACCTTTTTAATCGCGATTAAAAATAGTCTGATTTAGTTTGACAATGTTAATTTTAGGTGAAAAACGTCAATTTCAGAATAGCAAAATAGCCATTTACACCAAATTGAATAACAGTGCTGTCAAACTATAATCTGTTTAAGTCATGTCACTTTAATCAATTTCAGAATGGGAAACGTCGTTTGACAGGAACAAACTAAATTTTAGTGATTTTTAGTCTAGTTTAGAGATATTTGTGACAAGAGAATCGGCACCAGTAGGCTCCAAGTCATTAGGCAGACGGTACGCAAGGTGCACGGCACGGGTGAGCCTGGTCAGTCTCTGCGCGAGTGCGTCTAGTGCGACCAATGCACGCGCAGCGCCGCGCCCGCGTGCGGCCGCTGCGAGCGTCTCCTGGCGACGCTGCTCGCACATGCGGACTAGCTGACGACATTCTGCGCGCCTGGTGACGAAACAAACGGTTAAACAATAATAGAGAATATGCATGTATTTTTTAGGGTTCCGTACCCAAAGGGTAAAAACGGAACCCTATTACTAAGACTTCGTCTGTCCGTCTGTCTGTCACCAGGCTGTATCTCATGAACCGTGACAGCTAGACAGTTGAAATTTTCACAGATGATGTATTTCTGTTGCCGCTATAACAACAAATACTAAAAACAGAATTAAATTAATATTTAAGGGGGGCTCCCATACAACAAACGTGATTTTTTTATAATAATTGGTACGGAACCCTTCGTGCGCGAGTCCGACTCGCACTTGGCCAGTTTTTTTGATAATAATGGTACGGAACCCTGCGTGCGCGAGTCCGACTCGCACTTGGCCGTTTTTTTCTTCACTTAAATCAATAAAGTACGGTACTGGTGTCGATTCTGTTGTGCACAAACTAAACTTAGTTTAGGCTATTTTTATCTTTTTCTCTCTAATAAAACGAGAAAGAGACGGACGTAATTTAGAGCTGTCAAATTTAGTTGGAATTAATATTTCTATACAAATGAAGGGTGCACGTAAAAACATGTCGACTAACACGGTGAAGCGCAAGGCATAAACTAGTTTGACATCTCTAACTTAGTTCATAGCTATAGCCGTCCTTTTCTCGCACTGCCTTTTAGTAAAAGATAGCAATAGCCTAAATTAACTTTAGTTTGTGCACAACAGAATCGACACCACTATCAACCCAAGAAAATAATTAAAAGTTAATTTCAAAACTGCTTTTTGCTCCAAAAAAAAATTAAACTTCTACAATTTTCTACGACAGTTCAAACGTCCGTGACTGTCGCGGCCATTCCTGTCATAGCGGTTGACGTCATCTCCCTCCATCTGCCTTATTTACATCTAATTTTTTACCCTTAAGGTGGATGCTCAAGCGTAGCCCGCGAAATTCAAATTTTCTTACGTTTTTTGCAATTTGCAGGCCAGTGCTAGGTTGTATGTTGATTAAAATTTTGTTTGCGACTGTAAGACGTATGTAGTTACAGAATTATATTCATCAAACTCATCAATACAACCCTCAAAGTTCATATTGGTGTCAAAATTACTTTTCCAAGGTCAAAATCATTCTTGCACCTTTATGAACTTGGAGGGTTGTATTGATGATTTTGATGATTATAATTGTGTTACTACATACGTCTTACAGTCGCAAACAATATTTTAATCAACATACAACCTAGCACTGGCCTGCAAATTGCAAAAAACGTAAGAAAATTTGAATTTCGCGGGCTACCTTTGAGCATCCACCTTAATATAATAATTTTACTAAATGTATGTGTTTTTTTCAAGCAAACATTGCAATAAGAATATTATAATAACATCTTTGTGAAATAATAATCGACAGAACTCGTTAGTTAGTGGGGTGTCGTTATCCAACAGAAATACAAATAAATAAACGATTTTATGAAATCATAGATTCAAAAAAAAACCGGCCAAGAGCGTGTCGGGCCACGCTCAGTGTAGGGTTCCGTAGTTTCCCGTCCGTCACAATAAGTGTTCCCACTTATGAGTTTAAAGGTGGGTACCTATCCATTATGTAAAAATGCTTGCATATACGAATATACTACAAACTTAGTCCAGAAATTATTTTGTACAAATTTTTGTCTTTTTTGTACAAAAACTGTCGTTTCCATCAAGTTCAAAATGATTTTCCTAGAAAGTCCTTATAAAGTTCTACTTTTCAGATTTTTTTCATATTTTCTAAACTTATGGTTCAAAAGTTAAAGGGGGGGGGGGACACATTGGTGATTTTGAAGTGGCAACACTGCCCGACTGACATGTAAAATTTTTGTTCCGTAATTTAAATTAAATTTAATCAGTAATTATGATAAATTAAGGTGTAATTGTTTGTTCATACGTATCATAAATGCGTAAATACTCAGGAAAATTGTTATCCTGATAATTAATGAAGTTTTCGGCACTACAACGGTACCGGTAACCTAAAAAAAAACAGCTGACGTTCTAACTACGGACAAAAACGGATAATTCAGGGGAAGTATTGTTTACTTTTCATTTAATAACAGCACACAAACGTCTCTTTAGGTATAATACAATTAATGCCCATTTCTGGTATAATTTATAGCTGATTTATTACTCTAAACTGGTTGTCTCAAATCTCTTTGTTGACAACTGGTCAATCAACAAAACAGTAATTCCACAACTCTGATTTTTTTATTCAAATCAATCTTTCAATGCGAATGATTAGATATATCGTTTAAGATAATTTATTGTGCATTATTGTCTTGCATTAATATCTTATTATTTTTTACTTTTTTATGCAACATACCCACTTAAGAAAAAGTAAATCCCTAAGACGATAGAACCATTGAAACTGAATATTTATTCAATTAGTTACATTGAATTAGATAATCTTTTAAAGCTAATATAGCAGCCTACCTCGTTTCATTTCATAACTTTAATTGTTTTCTTTCCCTTTCATCGCTAACTTCCCTTTATTTGTCTATTCTATTAGTTCACACCGTTTCTTTACTTCTAATTTTCAGAAACCAATCCTGAAACTATGCCTGTGATGACCCGTAGGGCTACTGCTCAGGATTTGGAGCTAAAATTAAGAACGGCCCTCCAAGAACTCAAAGAATCCAACCTCCAAGTCCATCAACTGTTACAGGAGAGAGATGAGAGTGAGGTGGAAATCGATAAGGTTAATTGCAAAAACTCCAGCTTAAAACGGGAGCTAGTAGACCTGCATCAGCAATACTTGGACGTTGTTGATGAACGGGATCAACTGAAGGTGGTCACGGATGGTTTCCATAATTGTAGTAACTTGTATGAGGAGGCTTTGTTTAAAATTAGGGACCTAGAAGATGAGTTGATTCATGCCAATAATTGTATAGTTAAGTTACAGAAACAAAAAGAATGTACTCAGGTTAAAGAAACAAATCTCTTATATAATGAATTATTCAAAAGAAATAGTAACCCCCCCTCCTTAGTAACTATTGATCTAACTGAAGATTCCTTATTAAAACAGAATTTTATAGTTAGCAATAGGAAGATTAAAAAATATGCAAAATTAAACAGAATAATTAAAAAATGTAATCAATTTAGGAAACAACAGAAACGCTTTTCCAAATTTATTCCACTGAGGAAAGAGCGTGTTGATTAAGTTAATAAGTTAAATAATTATCAAATAAAATTAGAGGACAGTATAAAAATTTATGAAATTGATACTCAGCATTTACAGTCTGAAATACAGGTACTTCAGGACTCACTAAGTTCCCTTTCTAGTAGGTATAAGATTTCTCAGAACCAAATTAGGGAACATATTTATGCAGCAAATGAGTTGGTAATGGGTCAATGTAGTTGCCAGACAGTTACCAACCATGATACTATCCAGCCTGAGATAATGGAGGACCCATACCAGGTTGAAAATTTGTCTCAGGACAGCATATTGAACCAACAAACAACTAATTTTACACTAGATTATTCACACGTGGTACAGTCTGATTTGTATGATAGTCTGCCTGGGATTAATAATTTTGTTTCTCCTAATAGTCATGATTGTAATCGTTCAGTTATGTTCTCTGACAGTATAGGTAGGGGGCTAGGTAAATTAATTAGTAATAACTTGAGTTACTGTACCCAAAACAATTGCATGCCAGGGTCAACATATAAACAGATTATGGCATCAGTAACAAAGACTGTTTGTGATCCTAGTACCACCATTACTATATGTGTTGGTAATAGTTCAAAGATTAAAAAGGAAGACATCACTGACTAGTTTCAGAGTTTGTTTCAGAGTTGTTGTAGTTAAAGTGTAATAAAATAATATTATGTGCTTTCCCATACTTTGAAAATTTATGTAACAGAAAAAAACAATTATATTCACATGTTAAATAAACATTTACATTTTTTAGCAGGTCATTATTGTGACAAACCCATATATCTTGATATAAACACTTTTGTTGATAAACTTAGATCGACTCGGGGTAAAGTGTATGTGTGTATTAGTTGTAGACACAAAATAGCTCGGCTATTAGCTTATAATATTCACACAGACATAAATAGTATGTCTAAGTTTAGTTCTATTATTAATACTGCGACTATTAGTAGTAATACTAATGTACAGGTGACTTTAAATGAATATAGCATTAGTGCTATAAATGTTTACAAACATTGTACTGAGGAGGATTCATGTGTCACCGTGGAGAATTCTCAATTAGGGTCTATTAGTGATAGGGTCTTGTTGTCTGAGGATGGCATGGGAGTCTCCGGCCTCACTCCAAATATTAATTTAAACTAGAATGTGAGACAACAGAAGGTACCATTAACAATATTGTTAATCCTACCAACGTATCTTCTTGCACTCAATTAGTTAGTAAAAAAGGGCCTCAGCAGAATACTTTAAAATTATTCCACCAAAATATCCAAGGCATTTCTTCCAAATTATTAGAAATTGAATTGTTTTTAGAAAATAGTAAGTTTGACATTATTTGTTTTACTGAACATTGGCTAAAGGATTACCAAATGCTTATCAATTATGAGAACTATATGGTGGGTAGCTGCTTTAATCGTAAAACTATGCTTCGTGGAGGTTCCCTAATATTAATAAAAAAATGTTTTAAATATAAGCAACGTAATGATATAGTAGGTCTCTCGGTTGAACATTGCGTCGAACTGTCCTGTGTTGAGCTAGATAAGCATGTAATTGTGTGTGTGTACAGACCCCCAAACTATCAAAACTTTTCCTTATTTGAATCAATAATGGAAGATGTACTAGCAAAATTGGAAGCCAGTAATAAATCTACAATTATTTGTGGTGATTTCAATATCAATATTTTAGAAGAAAATTCTAATAGCAGTCGGTTATTAAATCTTTTTAAGTCATTTGACTTGACCAACACTTTTATAGAACCTACTAGAGTCACTCCATCTTCAGCTACTTGTATAGATAATGTTTTCTGCGATTGTGATTACTTAGATAAAGCCATAGTAAATTATGCTCCGTAATCTCGTCCACATTTAGTACTTGTAGTTTGCACTTCTTGCTAACTCGCTATCACATTTTTTAAAGATGAATCGATTTCATCAAAACGAAAATGTTATCTGTGGTCCGGTCTTGGCGCGCTCGTTCTTGGCATTGTCAACTCATTGTACTTTTTTGTGAAGCGCGCAGGTCACGTTTCCGTTATTAAAGTTCCGAAAATTTTGTAATTACCAAACCGAGATGGGAAAACATCGAAGAAAACGAGACGAAGAGATGAGAGAACTCAACGAACGTCTGCGGGAACTAGAAAATCGGTCGAACAAGCGAAAACGGAGTCATCATCGAAACTGGTAAGCTTTTTTGTTTATGTACCTATACACTCGTCTTTTCCTAGAAGTACCTGGCACCCTGGCCTAAGATGCACATGTCTCTAGGGTTTTCACGAGAGGTTAACCATAAGAACACCAATTGTGCCAACCTATAAGACATCATTAAAGCTTTCACGAGAGGTTAGCCGATGATCTTAGCCATATAACAATAGAACGACATCACAAGAGCTTTCACGAGAGGTCAGCCGATGGTGTACACGTTCAGTTGTTTGCATATGCCTCTAGAGTTTTCACGAGAGGTTAACCATGAGAACACCAACTGTGCCAATAATTAGTAAGACATCACTAGAGCTTTCACGAGAGGTTAGCCGATGATCTAAGCCATCCTACAATAGAACGACATCACAAGAGCTTTCACGAGAGGTTAGCCGATGATCTAAGCCATCCTACAATAGAATGACATCACAAGAGCTTTCACGAGAGGTTAGCCGATGATCTAAGCCATCCTACAATAGAACGACATCACAAGAGCTTCCACGAGAGGTCAGCCGATGATGTACACATTCAGTTGTTCATAATCTCGTCCCTACTGCATCCCTTGAGGTATCACGAGAGGTTAGCCGTGGATTTAAACTCGACCAGGCAGAGGCCTAACTTTAATTATTCTTTGTAGACGAGTATGTAGCCCGCTCCAGTCAAACACGAGGGGAAGCCGTGGTTATTGCAACCTAAGTTGTGAGACACGCTATGAAACCCGACGCAGCCTGACTCGTCGCGACAGCTATTCCCCATAACCGCCACTTCTGAGTACAGACATTTGTCTTATATCACCTAATGAAGGAAATATTTAAAAATGATTAACATTTAATTAAAATTATTTATATATATATATATATATATATATATATATATATATTATTCTATAATAACTTTATTGAATATTAATATCCGCCTCTAAGACGACTCACTGACCGAAATCAGAAAGAGTCTGAGATGAGGGGGCGTAGCCCACAAAGATACCTATAGAACTTCACGGCAGTCTGGCCACGCGGTGGTCAGCAATAATTGTAACGGCAGCTTGTTGTACCCGCCAAAACTAAATGAATAAGTGGCAGCCGCACTGAGGATGGTGGAGTGAAAAGGGACCAACGAATCAGGGGGCAGCAGATCACCTCGGCTGCTGCCAATCCATCAATAGACAAAGTGTTAAACAATCTAATCGCCAACCGAGAGAGTAGTAATCAAATTTTAACTCTTTCAAGTGATGCAGCCAGACTACTTTGTCGCAATGCAACTGCTTCACCAGACGCTCCCTAATCCTGTCTGGCCTAACTAAGGAAATGAAGGAGCTAGTTGGGGCAGACTCCAATATCTGAGTACCTGTTCGGGGATAACCTACAGGACAAGTTTAAAGCAAAAAAAAAGTCAGGACGAGAATTGAAGAACACACCTGCAAGACCTCCATCGCAGGGCTGAAGCTGAATAACCAAGTGAAACTAGCAACACGCCCGAGTTGGTGGTGAGTACCACAGAGGCGCCAGCCGTGACGTCGGGGACAGGAATGCGTCTAGCTCACTGGTAGATTGCAGTATTTCACTGAAGTCTGGAATAATGTTACCACCTATCCAACAATACAATGATTGGATCAAGGGTTATATACTACTTACACTTTTATGAAATTCCAGTTCAAACTTCCATTCCTAAAAACAATAACTTCAGTCAGAAAGAAAGCAATCTAATTTTATGGAAATTAATAAACTCCTACAGTTAGGTGTATTATAATGATGTTTATCCGCAGATAATCAATTTTTATCCAGCATATTTTTGCATCCAAAATCAGATGGCACTTGGATTTATATTAAATTTCAAAAAACTTAATAAATACATATATTGATACACATCACTTCAAACTTGAAGACTTAAGGACAGCAACCAAACTCATGACCCCAGGTTGATTTATGGCAACTATAGATTTGAAATATGCTTAAATATTTCTTACCCATAAAAAATATGCTGGATTTCTCCGGTTTCAGTTTCAAGATACATTTGAGTTTACATGCCTTCCATTTGGGCTTAGCATAGCATAATATGTATTCACAAAGATTATGAAGCCAGTTATGTGTCACTGAGGCCATTGGGGTTACTTTTCTATAGAATATCTTGGTGATATTTTGTGCCTTGGTTATTCATATACTGTTTTCTTAAAAAATCTAGGGTATGTTTCAATACTAAAAAGAGTGCCTTAGAACCCAGACAATGCTGTCAGTATATAGGATTTCTGTTAGATTCAGTTCAGTTTAATATCTCACTTCGTCAGAAAAAGATAGATAAAATTTTATCCCTAACTTATTAAATAATTTTAAATCTAAGAGGATATGCAAAATAGTAGAATTTGCTCAGTTGATAGGTATCCTTGCTGCTGCTTGCCTAGCAGTGGAATATGGTTGGCCTTACACCAAGGTTATGGAAAGTAACAAAACAACAATGAAAATTACAAGGGTCTGCTACCTATCACAAAAGGAATTAGGATAGGACTAGATTGGTGGTTGTCTCATTCTAACAACCTACAACAGTAAAAACTATTTGACTTTGTTCTAGAAATATTTTCTGATGCTTAACAAACTGGCTGGGGTCTGGTATGTAATGATGTCAAAAGCCATGGGCATTGGATAACTGATGATAAAAAGTTTCATATAAATTACCTTCAACTATTAGCAGCATTTATAGGGCTCAAAACATTTGCAAGCACACTCAGACACTGTGAAAGTTTACTTAGAATTAAATAGATAACACAACTGCCATATCCTATATCAATAAAATGGGTGGCACTCGTTTTACCCACCTTAATAATTTTGCCAGAAAGTTGTGGCAACGGTGTGAGGAAAGACACATTTGGATCTATGCATCTTATATCAGTTCTAAAGAAAACACTATCGCAGATCTAGAATCTAGGCATCCAAACAGAAATTGAATGGAAGTTATGTGATGTAGCCTACAAGACTATAATTGTTTATCCTCAGATTGATCTGTTTGCAAACAAGTTTAACACTAATAACACTAATTGTCAGAATTATATATCATGCACTGTTAAATGGTATGGTGATTTCTTTAATACATTCCCACCATTTGCACTTATTAGTAAGATGCTATAGAAAATAAAAAGGGAAGGGGCAACAGGCATTGTTGTAGTACCTTGGTGGCCCTCACAACCATGGTTTCCCTTATTTGAGCCCATGGTTATTTCTGTAATAATAATAATGGAACCCCATCATATTAAGCGATATGAGTCTGCTCTGAATCAAGAGATTTCCTATTGTCAGAACCAAGATATTGACCCTCTCTTAGACTTAGTTCCCACTGTGATATCTTTACTGACTAAAATTTTAACGAGGAACTATCATAAATAACTCACTCAATACCAATATGTTATTTAGGTTAAGACCTAAGCTAAGAACCCCAAATATGAAGTAGTATGGGATCTCAGTATTGTTTTGAATTATTTGTCTAATTTGAACTATTTCCTAATGAAACCCTTAGTTTAGAACTAGTTACCAAAAAGTTAGTTACCATAATAGCCCTTGTGACTGCACACAGAATTCAAACCTTGTCTCTCATAAGTATACTGATAAAATTTCTTATAATCAGGACAATTACTTAAATAAAAAATCCAAAAATGATTAAAACCTCTGAACCTGGTAGATATCAACCCAATTTGATACTACCATTTTTTAAGGAGAATTTGTCTGTGTGTCCTGCTACTACCCTTTTGTTCTATCTAGATATTAAAAAAAAAAATATATATATAAGATTGTAAATAACTAATTATAACTAAGTATAAGAAAACCATATCATGCTGCCACTACTGCAACTACTAACAGGTGGATAAAACAAATTTTAACTAAATTAATACTCAATAATAAATACTCCCAAATTCATATCACACAGCACAAGGCACGCTTCTGCATGAAAAGCCTCTGAAGTGGGTATTAATGTTGGAAGTTATAAGAAAAGCAGCTGGTTAGAACACAAGAGCCTCAACTTTTGCTTGCTTTTATTATGAGAACTACTGTTACAGTTAGTGATTCTAATGCTTTTGCACAAGCAGTGTGTTCTAGGCTCTATACTATAGAACACACTGCTTGTTATTGTTGGTTGATTACATTTAATGTCAATGGTAACTGTCTTACCAAGGGGTATCGTGTTACCCGGTACTAACTGGGTTGTGGAGGTCAGATAGGCAGTCGCTCCATGTAAAATACTGGTATTCAGCTGCATCCGGTAAAACTGGAAGCCGACCCCAACACAGTTGGGAAAAGGCTAGGCAGATGATGGTAACTGTCTGATTAAAGTAATTACGCTCTTTATAAGATTATTATGACACTGGTTGATACTAGTGTTAGAGAAGATCTAAGTTATGTTACCTTTAATTTAAATAAATGTGTAATTGGTACCTACTAAGTAATAATACTCTGAATAGTACTTGTTTCTTCCACCAAGTTTCTGAACGCACCTTTTTGACGTTTGACAGATTACGTTTCGTTGTCTGTGCGATGACGTTTTTGCTTGTCAGTGCCATATTGGTTTTGAAAAAGCTTGCTTCCGTGGTCTTGTTTTTTGATGCACGCGGCTGTCGTGTAATTATTGATTGAAACTTTGAGTTAACGTTAATCCGATGCCATCGTGATCGGTGTTTGATATTTTGTTGATAATTGAGTGAAAATTGAGAAATCTCGCCATTTTGGGTCTTGACCGCGAGTGATTTGTTGGTTATGTCCGGCCTTTTTTGTGTCATTTGGACGCCGGTAAATTCCTAAATTCAGTGCTGGACTATCGTATATCCCCGATTGGGTTAGCAAACCGGGATAAAATTCAGTTGGACATTGGTGAAAGGTGCCACGTGTGGGATCTGAAGGTTTGATCCTGGAGTCGACGGTGCGCGCTGTGGGCGTCCATGGAACCGTCGAATCTTACATAACTACACATACACCACACAAACCACAGTTATACTTACACCCCACTCAGATACGACGTGACCAGGGACTACGTCACATCACCGGTACCAACGTGATGGTAAGTGTATCTAAAAGGTGTTTTCACTTTGTCGATTGAACAAATATTATTTTGATTAGGGCTCCGCGTAATCGCGGACATCGTGAGTCTGTTTGTGCAGTCTCACACAGTACCTATGTTAGGTTGCATTGTTCAATAATTAAAAGATGTTGATTATATTACCAACACAACTTCTTTGAACATCTACAAGTACTAAATGAGGATGAGATTACGGAGCATAATTATATAGATCGGACTAACTTACCTAGTGACGTCCGATCCTTAATTATGTGAAGTAATCTCGTCCTCATTGTATCCCAACCCTTCCCAGAAGATCAGCCTACTTATATGTGTTTTAAAGTGTCCTATCTACACCCCTTTTCAAAAGTTGTGTTGACTAATGTATCGGGACTACGATAGATAACCGTATCGGTTATCTTCTCGAAGTCCCGATCATAATGCTTTGAAAGAATGAGTTGACAGATGCCAAGAACGAGCGTGCCAAGACCGGACCACAGATAACATTTTCGTTTTGATGAAATCGATTCATCTTTAAAAAATGTGATAGCGAGTTAGCAAGAAGTGCAAACTACAAGTACTAAATGAGGACGAGATTACTTCACATAATTAAGGATCGGACGTCACTAGGTTAGTTAGTCCGATCTATATAATTATCTTCATCAGGCATATTCGAATGTTGTGCAATTGAACTTATCTACTTTAAGATAATTGTTGTCTGTATTTACAGAGTACCTAATATAAATAATCTCAATCACTGCTTTGATAAAATGGAAACGCTTCTGCGTGAAATATCACGCACACGGCACAACAACATTGTAATAGCTGGGGACTTTAACATAGACATGCTTAAACCTAATAGCCATTTAAATGCTTTTGAATGTCTTCTAAGGGTTCCTTCTATCTGGCAGAATCTTGATACTCCGAAATTTATTTGGCATAACACACTTGGCATAATCTTCTTTAGACGAATATTTTTAAGGCATAAAAATTATTTAATATAGTTATTGTTTGGCCGAATGTTTGTATTTCAGAATTTACAATGGCATACTTTTAAGATGGCAGAATTTTGTTTGCCATAATTACCTTTGGCAATGTTCAAATTTCGCACAATTTCACTTGGCATATTACGAAGATGGCAGAATTTCATTTGGAATAATTGTATTTGGCATTATTCAATAAAATAGCATTTTTAACCAAACATTTAAATATTGTCTTAAAAAGTAATATGATGGGCTACAAAAGTTAGTGACAGAAACGAATCGCTTCAAATCCGACTTTACGTAGTCTTGTCTGCCCTACCCCTAGAGTGTAATTTAAAATCGCGTAGGCGCGGAGGGGCGAGGCGGCCCGCGAGTTGAGGAGCAGGTGGTTGTAACACTCGCCGCCGCTGCTGAGGCTGGCCGGCTTGCCGGCCAGCAAGCCGAAGCTGCGGTGGTGAGCGTTAAACACATCTGCGACGATAAGCTCGCTTGGGACCGCCGGAGCCCCGCAGCGCCGGAGCCGTGACAGAAAACATGCCTGCTGCATGTTGCATGCTTGCTTGCATGCTGCATGCTTGCTTGCATGCTACATGCTTGCTGCATGAATGGTGTATGCTGGTGTGCATGTTTGCATATTGTATGCTGGTTTGCATACTGCATGCTTGTTTGCATACTGCATGCTTGTTTGCATACTGCATGCTTGTTTGCATACTGCATGCTTGTTTGCATACTGCATGCTTGCTGCATGCAAGATGTATGCTTGTTTGCATGTTTGCCTCCTGCTTACAGGAAAATAAAAACCACATGTTCACAATCAACTGTTTTAATGAATTTTCTGTGATGTGGATGTGATAGATGAGTCTTACCATTGTTATGCATAAGAAATGTATGCTAAAAGATGATTCTAACTGTAAACTTTCTGAGATATGATAGTTCTGCTTTTAGTGACTATCGATATAAAATTTATGCCAAAAGATGATTCTGGCTGTGAACTTTCTGCGCTAAGATGGTTCTACTTTTAATTCTTATGCATATGAAATTTATGCCTAAAGATGATTCTGCCTTACAAAATTATGAGTTTTGAATGTATGATAAATGAGTGTCTGCCAAACGATTTTCTGCGAAATGAAGTTTATGCTATCCGCTGTTATGCAAAGTAATATTATGACATAAAAAGTTCTGCTATAAAGGGTGGACCCGTCTTCTAATGAGTTATAACTTAAAACCCTGTTGCGCTCCCATTTGAACCGACATTTCAACAGTCCTAAGTAATATTTCTTTGTTTAGTTTTAGTTTAGTTTTTATATTTATATTTTATTATGTTATTTTGTCTATTCCACATTATTATTGTAAGTCTGTTATTGTATAAGTCTGTTATCTGATCTCTTTTTAGCAAAGTAGCTTTAATATACTAAAAATGTTGTGTACATCTATAATTGGTACGTACATTAGAACCATAGCAAGTGTACTTTTATCTATAATGTTATATGTATGAACTGTTGGTGCACCTATTTTAAATAAATAAATAAATAAACTAGCATTAAAGCACCCGACTCGCATGGCCAGTATGACATGCATAGACAACTTTGCTCACAATTTTAGTAAAGTGTGTAAAACTGATGTATTAGAATTGGCATTGTCAGATCATACGGCACAGCTGCTTCACTGTCTAGTTCAAACCAAATGTCTCATAAATTATTGGTACACGGCTAAAAGAGACTACAGCCTTGATAATATTTCTAAGTTTAAAAATCATATAAAAAATCTATCTTTTGCAGAGATTTATGACACAGCCGATCCGAATGAAGCCTATAACAAATTTCTCGAGTTATTTAAATTAATATACCAACTGTGTTTTCCAATTAAAAGGATCAAAATAGATGTTTTAAAAAGACCTAAATGGTTGTCGAAAGGAATCAAGCTAGGTAGTCAAAAAAAAAGAAAACTTCTGTGGCAATATCGATTACACCCAAGCAAAAATAATAAGTACACCTTCACAACCTACTCTCGTTTACACAAAAAAATTATGGGTCTATCATTTATAGCAGAACTCTTTATGTCATAATATTACTTTGCATAACAGTAGATGGCATAAACTTCATTTCGCAGAAAATCGTGTGGCAGACACTCATTTATCATACATTCAAAACTCATAATTTTGTAAATCAGAATCATCTTTAGGCATAAATTTCATATGCATAAGAATTAAAAGTAGAACCATCTTATGGCAGAAAGTTCACAGTCAGAATCATCTTTTGGCATAAATTTCATATCGATAGTCATTAAAAGGCAGAACTATCATATTACAGAAAGTTTACAGTTAGAATCATCTTTTGGCATACATTTCATTATGCAAAATAATGGAAAGACTCATCTGATCTATCACATAACAAAAAATTCATAGTTTTAATAATTTTGTATTTCTTACCATAATAATAAAATTAATAGTACATTTTTTTTTTTCGCCACAAACATACGATGATAATGTTAATTGCTGCATATTTCTGATCAGGCAAGCATACATCATGCATGCAGCAAGCATGCAGTATGGAAACATGCAAACGTGCAAACAAGCATGCAGTATGCAAACATGCAAACCAGCATACACCACGCGTGCAGCCAGCATGCAGCATGCAAGCAAGCATGCAGCATGCAAGCAAGCATGCAGCATGCAAGCAAGCATGCAGCATGCAAGCAAGCATGCAACATGCAAGCAAGCATGCAGAATGCAAACAAGCATGCAACATTCAGCAGGCATGGTTTCTGTCACGGCTCCGGCGCTGCAGGGTTCCGGCGGTCCCACGCGAGCTTATCGTCGCAGATGTGTTTTACGCTCACCACCGCAGCTTCGGCTTGCTGGCCGGCTTCGCCGGCCAGCCTCAGCTACGGCGGCGAGCGTTAAATCCACCTGCTCCTCAGCTCACGGGCCGCCTCACCCTTCCACGCCTTCGCGGATTTAAATTACATTCTAGGGATAGGGCAGACAAGACTACGTGGAGTCCGTTTTGGAGCGATTCGTTTCTGTCACTAACTTTTTTAGCGTAACATATTGTCTTTGTAGGACAATATTTTAATTCTACTTGCTATTTTATAGAAATGGCAATAATTCCAAATGGAATTCTGCCATCTTCATAGTATGCCAAGTGAAATTGTACCGAATAATAGTCGCTCTAAATAATCATTATTCTAAACGAAATTATGCGAAATTTGAACATTGTTAAAGGTAATTATGCCAAATAATATTCTGCCATCTTATAAGTATGCCATTGTAAATTCGGACATACAAACATTCGGCCAAACAATAACTATGTTAAATATTTTTTATGCCTTAAAAATATTCGTTTAAAGAAGATTATGCCAAGTGTGTTATGCCAAATAAATTTCGGAGCATCAAGATTCTGCCAGATAGAAGGAACCCAAAAATTATACACTTAACACAAAAGGCGCAAAATAATCTTATAATAAAATATTCGAAAAATAAGTCTAAAATCACGTGGCAAATTATTAATCGTGCAAAATATAACACACCAAAACCTAGTATTACTAAAATTATAAATAATAATAGTACGCTTTCAAATCCCAATGACATTGCTGAAGCATTTAACAATTATTTTATCAATAAAGTACAAGGGAAACTTGCTGTAACTAGCAAACCTAAATGTAACAAAATTGACACGAATAATAAAACAATGTTCATAGTCTAAAATCCCTTGAAGAACGACCTTCACCGAGCTGGTTATTGGATGAAAAGTGTTTTATTTCAAATTAAATATGTCAAAAAATATATTGCAAATGGGTTGTCAAAAAAATTTCAGTCCAGAATATGATTAATTATCAATTTATTTTTTAAATATATTTTTTAACTTTTCTCTGGTTTGCTTAATAGACAAATTCCATACCAATTGAAAGTATGAAGCCTATAGAATATATACAAACGTTAGGTTGACCGGTTAACCTAACGTTTGCATATTCTATAGGCTATAGAATATGCAAAAGTTATGCAGCCTATAGAATGTGCAAATGTTAGGTTAACCTAACGTTTGCATATTTTACAGGTTTCATACTTTCGATTGGTATGGAATTCGTCTATTAGCCAAACCAGTGAAATGTTGAAAAAAAAAAAAAAAAAAAAAAATATTCTGGACTGAAATTTTTTAGACAACCCGTTTGCAATATATTTTTTGACATATTTAATTTGAAATAAAACACTTTTCATCCAATAACCAGCTCGGTGAAGGTCGTTCTTAAAGGGATCTTATACTATCATGGCCCCTAGTATACCACGAGATATAGAGAGAATCATCAACTCATTAAACAATTCAAATAGTGTAAGTTATGACGGGATTGCTACAAAAATTCTGAAACATGTGTCAAGGGAAATAAGCGGTCATTTAAGTCACATTATTAACCTAAGCATTGGCGCAGGGATATACCCTGATGCGTTAAAAATATCAATAATTAAGCCTCTTTTCAAAAAAGAAAATAGAGAACTAATGGAGTATTACCGACCAATATCATTAATTCCAGTTATTTCCAAAATGTTTGAAAAATGCATTTATAGGGAACTGTATAAACTCATAGATAAACATGACATTCTGTGTGAGGAACAGAAAGGATTTCGGATACATAGGACTATTAATATGGCTATATATGATTTTATATACGATGTCATTAAAAATGTCGATCAACGGAATCCTGTTTGTGGTATCTTTTGCGATATGACCCAGGCGTTCGACTATGTGCATCATGCTACTCTTTTAAATAAACTCGAAGCCTACGGGATTAGGGGCAATGTCCTTAATTTATTTAATTCGTACCTACAAAACAGAAAACAAATAACTGAAGTCAGTAAAATTAATATGGTAAGTAAATGTGAAGAGATATTCAGGTCTTCAAAGCGTAAAGTATTATTTGGGGTACCGCAGGTCCCTTTGCATTTATTTTATACATTAATGACCTACCAAAATCTATTGAACGACCTATAACACTATTTGCGGACGATAGTACGATCACAATAGCTTGTAAAAATATAGATACGTATGAGAGTGAAATTAATAATAGTTTAAAACAGATGGTAAACTGGATAGACGCAAACAATTTAAAAATAAATTTGTGTAAAACTAAAGTGATCCACTTTAGACAACAGACCTCTAGTATTAACTTAAATATACACTATAATAATGATACCATAGAAGAAGTTGAAATTACAAAATTCCTGGGCCTCGAAATAGATAAAAAACTAAATTGGAAATCACACGTTGTTACTTTATGCAAGAAAATGAGTAAGACTGCATACGCTCTACACGCATTATCACCAATATTAAATACGGATGCTCTTCTGACTGCCTATTATGGGATAGCAGAATCACATTTACGGTATGGGATTATATTTTGGGGAAACTCTACTGAAAGAGAGACTGCTTTCAAGGCACAAAAAAGATGTGTTAGAGCGATGTTTAAACTTAAACCCACTGACAGTTGTGAACCGTACTTTAGACATTACAAAATATTAACATTGCCGTGTCTGTACTTATTTGAAGTAGCTGTGTTTGTAAAGACAAATCCGAGTCGATTTAGACGACTATCAGATGTAGTACCCCGCAATAGACGCGATAATAGTGTGCTATGTCTGGAGCCAGCCAAGACTGCACTTATGCGCAAAACTGTCTACTGCATGGCACCAGCCATTTATAACAAATTGCCGAAGACATGGAAAGAGCTTCCGCTTTCATTATTTAAAAAGAGACTCCGAAGCTTTTTAGTGGCGAAAGCGTATTATAATATTAAGGAGTTCCTAATTGAGAAAGAGTTTTTAAGCTAGTGCATAGTTATGTTTAATTAAGAAAAATATTTTAAAATTGTATTTAGTGTGTAAAAATTATAAAATTGTATTTAGTTATAAGTTGTTATTCTTAAGTTTTTTGCATGCCTACGTGGTAAAATATGGCTGTACTATTATATGTTTTTTGTCAGCGTTTGAGATTACCCATATTTGCAAAATAAAGTTATCTTTATCTTAGCGAAAATTTAAATTTACCCATATCTTTTTATCGTGTTGACTCAGGACCTTGATTTTTATACACCTATTAGGGACCTTAGTATCTGGTACAAATTTCAACTTGCTAGGTCCACCCTTTCCTGAGAATATCGGTGGTGACACACGAACAGCATTCCTATTGGAGAAATGTCTGTATTCGATGGACGGATGACAGATCCACATTTTAATTGTTTTTTTATTATTTATATCAGTTAATCTAAGACTGGGTAATATTGATATAAATTATAGATTTTTTAGTATTTTTGGTTGTAATTTAATGTTATTATTTTTTATTTGTGTTGATTTCGTAATTTGTAATGTTATTGAATTTTATTTTATTTTTATTGTTGTATTCTTTTCTGTAATTTATTGTTGAATTTGACAGTTTTATAATTTTATGTACGTGATTTTATTATAGGTATTTTTTTGTATGGATTAATGATTTCAAATACAATGTGGATTGTTCCTGAATAAATTGAATTGAATTGAACAGACAGACGGATAAAAGAATGATCTTATAAGGGTTCCTTTTTTTACCTTTTAAGGTACGGAACCCTAAAATCATGCATATAATAATAAATTGTTCCCGAAGCTTTTGGTGCAACTTTGCACAAGGGTGTAGTTCAGGTATCCCCCATAAAGTTATCACTATCGCCAATGAGATTTTATTTATCATCATTGAGTATCGCAACTGTTGTTCATAAACCACTTCTGCACAATCTTCTTTCATCAACATAGTGACACTACATGCAGCACAGAATCGCATTATGCTCTTATCTTTTAGCTAGAGCAAGATACAGAGCATTGTGAGATTAGTTACTTTGACTCTGTCACAAACCTCAATTTCAATAATGAAGATTATTGAAATTGAAGTTTGGGTCAGATAATTCAATTTTGGTGCCACTGATTTTCAATTTTGGTGGGCACTTTCGATTTTGGTGGGCGATTATCAATTTTGGTGGCCACACTACACTTTAAACTTAAATATCTAAAAAAATCATCAAGATAGATCTGGTTTTGGATTCGCCACCAAAAATTACAAAAGATGCACTTTTCTGATATCATCGTCAAAATTAGATAAAATGTGAAATTAAATGTAGTAAAAAGAACGAAAAATAAACCTAGATCGGGCAAGTCGCTAACAAATATTTTTGAATTCCACATTATCATTTCTTGCAACTGTTAAATATATTTTAGTTATAGTTTACTTATATGCACTAATTAATTATTATACCATTGTTTCAGAATTAACACTACTGCACCTAAATGTACTTTTTTTTTGTAATATTTTACTACTTTTTAAAATAAATTATTCTTATTCTTAAAGAGAACATAATAATATAAAATAAGCAACACTACAGTGCGCTCAAAAACAGGAATTAAAGACGTAGGAAAAAACGTTGCCAGGCTCAAATAGGATTGGGCAGGTCACGTGAGATGTATGCATAACGACCGTTGTGCAAAGGTCTCAACACGATGGATGCCTGAGGATCGACGGCGCCGTCGAGGCCGGCCTAGTAAGCGGTGGCGAGATGATCTGATGCGAATCCATAATCTTGGTTTATCTTGGTCTCACCCCAACCCCGAACAGAAACTATAAGTGTTATTTAGTGATATTTGATTCTATGTAAATATTTCAATAGGTACTAAAGTAACTTGTCTTATTTAAATCTATTGTGAAATGAAAAGAAAGACCTGTGGATCCATACACAGGTCTTTCTTTTAATTGCTATTTTTCAGAAAAAAAATATCGATCCGATTGATTGATCAAGGCGAATTGATTTCTTCACATTAGACTAAAAACATCGGGGACTTTTCTAAATAAACTGCAACGTTTAATCAAGACATCGCTTCCTTTTATTTAAATATGTATGTTACACACATGTAGATGAATAACAATTTAAGAGTCTTCACTATGAGAAATCATAAAAGAAAAAGGGTTGAGAAGATAAGCTTCGCAAATATTTTTCACTTTAAATGATTCTAGAATCGTTTGATCTAAATACTCATTAATTACAGAGGCACAGCTTAGGTCATTAGTTGCGTGTGCGATGGGTGCGGTTAGCTGATGTATGGCGACCGGGCGTTGTGAATGTCGCTGCAGCGCCTGCGTGGGTGACGTCACGTGCGCAGTCGCAGCGCGCAGCAGCACCAGCTGAGAGCGCAGCGCACGCGCCGGCGGCACGTAGCTGCGCGCGCGCTCGATACGCGCCAATGCGGCTTCTATGAGCGTGCGCGAGTACTGCACCGAGTACGGCACACGACCTAACAGAGTCCGCACGCACGCGTCCACCTTCTCTGGCCACGAAGCTGCATCTTTGAGTGCTCCCTCCAGGTCCGCAACGTCGTCATCCACCAACAACTTAGACATATGCTTGATCACCTCATTTTCCAGGTGCTCTTTTGTCTTGTATTCTGCGATATTTTGTTCAATCACAGTTTGAACCTCGTCCGGTGCACATCCAAGGCAATATACAGTACCGGTTAAACCTAAAATTGGAAATAAACGTCATACATTTTGCCATAAGTTCAATATTTATTTTTTAAATACGGCAGTAAATCATATTGCTCACCATTATCTTCGAGTATAGCTGCCATTTCCAACGCTACCAGAACGCCAGTTTCATAACCCAATAAATAGAAAAGGTTTTGCATTCCAGTCTTGTTCAGCAGCACCTAAAATTATGAAAAAGTAAGATTACTCATTTGGTACCGATTTAATTTTTAGGGTTCCGTACCCAAAGGGTAAAAACGGAACCCTATTACTAAGACTTCGCTGTCTGTCCGTCTGTCCGTCTGTCCGTCTGTCCGTCTGTCTGTCACCAGGCTGTATCTCATGAACCGTGACAGCTAGACAGTTGAAATTTTCACAGATGATGTATTTCTGTTGCCGCTATAACAACAAATACTAAAAACAGAATAAAATTAATATTTAAGGGGGGCTCCCATACAACAAACGTGATTTTTTTTGCCCTTTTTTTGATAATAATGGTACGGAACCCTTCGTGCGCGAGTCCGACTCGCACTTGGCCGGTTTTTTATTTATTTTTATTTTTTAACTTGTGAGATCATACGTCAACGTATCTCTGCGCAGTCTCCCGCACGGTCTCCGTCGGGTGGTCGAGGCCTGGCTGCAGCACTATCGCCGGCAGCTTGAGGCGCTCGCACAACACGCGGAACCGCTCGTGGTGACCCTCCATGCCCGGCACTATGCATAGATACGTTTGGCTTGCGTCAAATTCGTCTTCACGCTGAAATATTTAAACTAATATTAGACCACGATGTGTAATTTGTGTTAGATGATAGGGACTAAAAAAAGATGAATAATAACTACTTAGATGATGCCATTTTTGTATGTATTGAAAATTTCAGTCATACTGCTCCGACTACAAGTTATTAGGGATCAGGGCGGTAAGTTAGCTATTAATAATATATCAAATATGCCACCTTGAAAATATAAAGTAATCATTATGCTATTTAAATTATGCTTATGTATTATAAAGGTACGTAGGTGAATAAATAAAACGAGTATTTACCAAAACGTCGCCGCTTGCGATTGTAGGCATGCATACTATTTCTGAAGTCGCCAGTAGTTCGTCCGAGTCCACGTAAGATATGAATGTCGCTAAACCTTTTATATCTTCAAAGGCGTTTTCTATTTTATTCAGTTTCAGGATTCTGGTGATTAAAATTGTACAAATACCGATAATTCTATAATGTAGACGAATTTTTATGGTGCATTTTTAAAAGAACTTACGTTTCAACTGTTAGCTGTGGTATCTCTTGTTCGGAAAACTCAACATTATGGTGAATTCTCAAATGACTACCAACCAGTAGTAGTTTATCATCTTGAATACCGAGTTCTTCCAAAGTCATCGTTTTTGGTGTTCTCTTTGTCAAAGATATATCTGCAAAACAAACATAAATGTTAAAAATTAACAGTTTAAAAAAAAATATGCAGTATTTTTGCTTTTTATGACAGCAATTTCAGTCACTTATCTGTTGAATTCTGGCGTACAAGAAAATAAAAAAAGCAATACTACTGACCAGCCAATTCAGCAATTTGTGTTAACAGGTCGGGTGGTTGTCTATGTATTCTCTGTACAACCACCAAGGTGTCCACACCGCAGAGTGCACGCTCCACCGCATCCACTGCATCACCAGCACTCAACTCCTAATGAAAATTAATTTAGTTATCGTCTGTTTCTTGATATGATTAGTTAATTAGTTGCAGTCAATTAATTTGCTTGATTTACTCAAATAATACGTAGAAGACATCTAAGATACAATTAAAATGCTAATTATTGATCTTCATAAAGCAATTGAATAAGTACCACTCAACATCCTTCCTAGTAAATTCAGGTATAATCATGTTAAGTACATGGCATATTTCGTCATTAGTTCTCATTACAATTGAAGAATACAATGTGTAAAAGTAGTTAGAAGTTATAGCACTTGTTACTCACACAGTGACATGTACCGCAAGGCTCTGTTTTGGGGCCATTGTTTGTTGTTTTACGTAATTAAATAATGAATCTAAATTGTGTTTTCAAGTAAAAAAAATTCAAATCTTGCAAAATTACACAGGTATTCTATTAAAAACATTCCGATGATCTGCTGTATTGCAACTTACATTCTTGAGTTGAGATAGGGTTATCAATTTTGCTGGTAATTGACTTTGAACACGAGAAAGACACGTTGGTTTTCCAAGCAAAGTCTCACCAACATTTATCACTGCAAAGTATCTGAAAAATAAGAAAACAATTAGAAAGATTAAATGAATGTAAGTACAAGAAGAAAGAAGTTCTGTTCGTTTCGAACAGAAATAACTACGCTGTTACCTTAAATCTGGGCAAAATCTTTTCGAAACTGTGTCCAAGAGAGAAAATAAGATTTCTTCTACCATTTGATCATCATTTGTAGTGGTATATATGCCTTGAATAGAGCCCAATTTCGAAGCGTCCTTGAGTAACTCTAATACATCAATTTCCTTGTCTAAGTTCTGAGACGAAATTTGGGTTTGCACACCCATCTTCTGCCAGTTCCTGTATAATCAAAAGTACTGTATTGTTAGGATCGGTTAGAACACAACATCACCATGGTCGTGGTCATCATCACGGTCATTAGAATTATATTGAAACGAGAAAGTACTTTAGTAAATCATATTGCTTACCGTAATTTAAATTGGAACTTTGCAGTTGTATGCGCTTTGCTATGAACATGTAATTTCGTCGCACCACGAGCGACGAGTTTGTCGACCATCTGGAGTCCAAAACTATTTTCATTCAATACCACAACTTGGGTGTGGTTTGGATTGCAAGATATTCTGGAAGAAAAATAGTAGCAGATATAACAATAATATCGTGCATAGCTATCTAAACTGAATTTGTGATAATAATTCATTTATTTTTCTCATAACAACATAAACAGTACAAAGTCAATTTTCACTTCAAAGAGACTGGTGTCTGTTAATAGTAATGTTAATAATACGAAACATGAAAATAAAATCTCAGCTCTATAAAGTAGCAAAACAAAAAAATCTCTCTTCACCTAGGCTGTGCTTGCGTTGAATGGCCTTCCATCTTCAGCAGTACTCTGCCACGGTGCCTGCTGGCCGCGAGCAGTTGGAAGGCGCGTGCGGCGTCGTGCGGTGCGTACGACACGCGTGACAGAGGACGCACGTACCCGCGAGCAATGCCCTCGCTCAACATCCCCTGTATTTCCTGTGAATTCAAGTAAATGTTTTGCTGTCAACAGATCCATGATTTATATAGAACTGCCCAGTCTCAGGATTTTAAAAGTTTCCCAGTCTGTTTTTTTTTTCTGCTTCGCGCTAATCTGTCGTCAACGGCAATAAATAGCGTCATTGTCATATCCTTCATTGTGCCTCTTGTTTTGCTGGATAGGCAGAGGCTGAAATAAATTAGGAGCACCTTGCCCCGAGGCCTTAATAGGCAATTATGTCATACTTACATAGGTTGCAAAAAAGAAAGCATGTGGACATTTACATAATATCTGAATAAAATTAATTCTAGAGACGTAAACATTTTTGAAATCGCTTCGCTCGTTACAAGTTACTGCTCTGTGAAGGATCCAAACAATTCTAACCTGACCAAAGCAGGTTACAAAAAATTTTCGAGCTCACTTCGCTCACTGTTGCAGTCTACTTCTTTTTCAAGCTTGACTCTTTCTGGTACATGACTATGGAAAATGTAACCTTGGTGCCAATATCTTTGAAAATGCTATTGCATTTCAGATGCATAAAGGAACTTACAAATATAAATATACGCCCTGGATTCAGTCCGTTATTTTACTGTTAAATTATACTGCATGTTTTGTATTTACCACATGATCATTTAGATAGATCTAGTGTCCCATTTTTTGTCGTAAAATATTCATGAGCGACCTCTAAGTTCGGACAACATCAGGCTATTAATTATGCTAATTGCTTTTTTAAAATGGTCAAGCCATCAAATAAGTACCAATGCTTATACTACCAATAGAATACGTTTCCGTGTCTGAGTAGCTGATACAACACACAACCTTACCACGAACGACAGAAATTAATTTCAAAAGAAGTTATGCCACAAGTTTTATATGAACTTATATTATTGCGACTGAACACATTTTTTGGTTCAGCTCGTAAGAGAGGCTCACCTGCCTGTATGTGGCAGAACCGGCTGCTTTGCTTGAAGTACTTACTTGTATTTCTTTGGGAGCTTCGAATATTGTAGAAAAATCGATAGTAATATACGCTCTTTCTTTAGTGAGGCTGTTCATTCCCAATTCAAATTCTTCGTCATTATTGTGAAGTTGAGAAACATCAAAACATGCGCCTACAGCACAAACACAGTCAAGTGTATTCTGAAAAATAAGGAAACACTCCAATGTAGCTACTGATAATAACCTTATTATGATAAGGCTGTACATAGTACTTAAATATAATAATAAACAAAAATCCTGACTGACTGACTGACTCATCAACGCCCAGCCCAAACCCTTTAAAGCTAGAAAGCTGAAATTTTGCAAAGAAGTTCCCTTTATAATGTAGACAAGGAATAAGGAAGGATTTTTGGGATGACAATTTTAAAGTTAGGATCTTCAAATTTCGTGTCTAGGCTGACGATTGAAAATTAATTTATAAGTGTTTTAAGCGTTTTTGATAACTCCACCCCTGAAAGGTTAAACAGGCCCGATAAAGTTGTGTATGGAAATTACTTTATTTTCGGAGTTATTATTTACTAATGGAGAAGTTCCAAAATCCATAGAAACTTGGCCCTGGCGTCACAGGGCTAGAATGGGGATTGTTCATTTTTTTTTAAATGAGTTAATATGAAATCCGTTTCGAGGAATAGGGTTACTCATGACTATTGAGCGTTTAAAAAAGTAAAATATTCACGGATTATTGTTATTTATCGCTAAAAGTAAATAACCTTAATTTGACCTCTAATTACGTCATCATTTGGCTGAATATTTACGTGTCTTTGCCCTTTTACCTAAAAGAATTTCTTTGACGTTAGACAAATGTCAATACGGTAACGGGGTGACAAGGGACGGCTAAAGTACAAATAGAGTCGCCTATACTTGGTAAATAGGGACCTATTCAAACTTTACCGTTCCTAATCAACTTTTATATGTCCCTATTTACCAAGTATAGGCGACTCTATTTGTACTTTAGCCGTCCCTTGTCACCCCGTTACCGTATTGACATTTGTCTAACGTCAAAGAAATTATTTTAGGTAAAAGGGCAAAGACACGTAAATATTCAGCCAAATGATGACGTAATCGTAACGAAGTTACTCCTAATTTTAAATAATTAATAAAAATAGAACGACTACATAAAATTATAAAATATTCAAATTAGTTTCTTAGAATGCTCTATATTATCGAAATCTTAAATAAAAAATGAGGGTCGAAAAAATTGGTCAATGCCCATTTTGCCATAAATTGGAGCATTTAGGAAGGTTTTACGAGCTCATTTTTTTTGGCTACTCCTCTTTATCCAAAGGAAATACGAACTAATACAAAATACATTACAACAACATCTGGTGCGGATTGTTGTTTATTTAAAAAAAAAAAAACATCCCCACTAGGCTGAGATTATTAATTTAACTAGTGGGGATTTCTGGAAAAAAGTAACTATCCCCACTGGTAGGGATTTGGCGGTGGGGATTTCTGGAATAATCCTTTTTTACATTCTTGGCTCCAAAATTGAAGTTTTTTTTTTTTTGCCTATTGTTTAATAAATCCCCTCACAACGAAACCACAGAAATGAGAAATAATGATTGTATAACATGCTACTCCTCGTAAAGTAACCAGTATTCTTTGATTATATATAATGTCTAGATGGTGCGTCAAATGCGCGCAAACGTGTCAAAAAATATCAGCCAACTGTTGGCTTATACGTACTACCGCCGATTAGTGCCAATCGTGCTGCTTTGGCGTCACTACGTATAACGCGCGTAATTACTAAACAAATAACAGCGATAAAATGACGGTATGTGCTATTAAACTATGCCGGAATTATACAGGAATGGTAAAAAATACCAAGCAATCACCTATCATCGGTAAGTAACCAAAAACTATATATTTAATTTTTGTTTTATGAACATAAAATTACGCCATATTTTATACGTGTTGCCAGTTTCTTTTTTTCATTATCCCATCTTAACGTCATGTTTTTGTGGGAATATTAGTTTATGGTTACGTTTATCTATACTAATATTATAAAGAGGAAACCTTTGTATTTTTGTATGTTTGTATTGAATAGGCTCAAAAACTACTGGACCGATTTCAAAATTTCTTTTACCATTACTTAAGAGGGATTCTTCCGAATCCGTATAGGCTATATTTTATCACTGTACTCCCACGGGAACGGGAACTACGCGGGTGAAACCGCGTGACGTACGCTAGTATTATATAATGAGAGGTTTTCTTTATGAGGAATTAAAAAAAAACTTAGTTTCCAAGAACTCTATAGATGGCGTTGAACTTACTATGATAGTTGGTGCCAAAGCCAAAACGCTTAAAAAAAAACATTGTGTCACGTTACATACTCTCGTTGACTGACACTTTCATTTGCTTAAGCTTCCGAATATAACCTAGTTTTCTCGCGCTTTGTTAAAATCAGTTTTTTTAAGTTCCGTTCCTTGCATTATCATACTAACTCCTAGCGCCATCTATTCAGCGACTAGGGAAGAGCTGAAAAGAAAATCCCTCATTGGTCTACTTTATTTATCGATTTAAAAAAAAGGTGGAGTTTATCAATTCGTATTAAGTTTTCTTTATAATATGATTTTGAAGTCGATGCCAAGTAAATAACGCTTTTTTTTTTCCTTTGTGGGTAGACATAGCAGCAACAACATTTTTGTGGGCTCTTTATTAAATAATTGTTTAGTTTTTCTTATTTTTTAATGATATAAACAAGTTCATTTCACACTTGCTATCTATTGTTTTCAAGTTTGTAACACCTGCTGTTGGGTCACTGTCACTACACTTCACCATGGACACCAAACTTGCTGCCAGCCTGGAGGACCTCCAAAAGTTGTTTCCCATTCGGGAAAATGCAGGAATATGAAGCTAAACTAGAACAGGCTTCCGCTAACTCCACACCAGCTTCACCTGACATTGCATCCATCGCACGTGAGTTCTCCGAGTTTAAGCTGTTTGTCTGTCAAGCACTTTCCGCATTAAAATCTCAAATTGAGCTGGTCGCTGCTGGGTATGATAGGCATGAAACTGCCATGCATGGAAAGGTCCTGCTGTTCCATGGTGTCCCAGAGCAGAATAATGAAAATTTACTTGTTGTGGTCAACAACATATTAACCAACCAAGTTAAATTGCCTGAGGTAAATAGGGACAAGAATATTATCCATGTTTGCCACAGACTCGGATACTCTCAGCAGAAGGCCCGTCCAATACTAGTACGATTCTTCAAAATGGAGCACCGGCAACTTGTATGGGACAGCAAGAAATCTCTCAAGGGTACTGGAATAACCATCTCCGAGTTCTTGACTCAAGCTAGGCACCGTGTGTTTACGGCTGCTCGTAAGCATTTCGGCATGTCAAACTGCTGGTCCATGGAGGGCAAGATTGTTATTATCTGCCCAGACAAATCCCGCCGCAAGATCGAAGTTGCAAGCGAACTTCACGATCTGATTGCCAAATTCCCGTCCACTGGAGATGACACCGAGGATTCTGTGCAGTCGGAAGAACCTGAGTCTCCAAATATCGCAACGACAACAGCTACACCGGGCAAGAGATCTAGAAGGACGCGTCTGCGCAAGTAACTCAGCGTCTCTGTTGATACCGTTGTGCAGTTTATTTGCATCACGACTTCGCGACTTAGTCGCTTTGTACGAACACAATTATTTTGTCTTTTGTGCCGGTGGTTAAATAAGTAATTTTATTCAGTTCACCGTTGAAATATTTCACTTTTATTTAATTTATTAAGCTGGTATTTTGATATTTCGTTCATGTTATTGTGATTATGAGTGTGACAGTCAGAATGTTGACGTTGTCAGTTGTGGACTGGTGTCATTTGGTCATTTGTCATTGCCATCTGTCATTCGTTACGTTTCATTCTACGTTCGTTTCGTTGAATAATTGTTTTTTTTATTTTACTTTTCGTTTTCTCGGTAACGTTTAATTAATTTTAGTGTTTCATAAAAAAATGTTGTAAAATTTCTACCAATAATCTAGCAAGTTGGGGAGGTTTTTCTTATTGTAAGAAAACCTACATTTTGTTTTTGTATTTAATAGGATATTTAGAATAATTTTATTTTAGCTAAGTACATATATTTTGTTAATTATAATATTTATATAAATTATGGATGATGTAGCTATTCACAGCACATCATACCTTTACCTAAAACTAACAATCCATCCTCGCTATCCCACTTTAGACCTATTTCTATTCTCCCATTTCTTTCCAAAGTTTTTGAGCACTTAGTTCATAAACAATAGACATTTTTCTTAGCGTCGAACTCTTTAATATCCCCTTTCCAATCTGGTTTCCGCTCGGGTCATAGTACTGTCACTGCACTTCTGAAAGTAACTGACGATATCCGCTGGGCAATGGAGAGTAAGTCACTTACCGTTCTTGTATTGCTTGACTTCAGTAGTGCCTTCAACTCTGTGGATTTCGACATTTTGCTAGGTATCCTCAAATCTTTGAACTTTTCTTCTTCTGCTTTAGCCTGGTTCAATTCTTATCTTCGGGGACGCGCTCAGTGTGTTCGCCTTGATGAGGTTTTCTCTGATTGGTGTAGCCTCACCGAGGGTGTCCCTCAGGGTAGCGTTCTCTCTCTTCTTTTTTCAATTTTCATAAACATGGTTACCAGTGTAATCTCTTCTAACTTCCATCTTTATGCAGATGACTTGCAGCTCTACCGGCACTTTACAGTAGCTGATGCCAATTCTGCCATTGCTGCTATGAATCATGACCTGGCGTGTATCAGCGCCTGGGCTAAGTCATTTGGATTGCAAATTAACCCTGCTAAATCTCAGGCCATGGTCATAGGCAGCCGATTTGTTCGTGGTGCAGCCGTTGTTGCATCTCTGATGCCGTTGTACCTCGATGGTGTTCGCATCGATTATACAGATACCGCCATAGATCTGGGTGTTACTATTGACTCCTATCTGTCGTGGCGAGCTCAAGTCAATGAGGTAAGCCGCAAGGTTCACTTCTCTTTTCATTCGTTGAAATGCCTTCAGAGTCTCCTACCTTTGAAGACTAAAATCTCTTGGCACAAACACTTATTCAGCCGATAATAGATTATGCTGATGCCTGCTACCTGGATGCTACTGAGGAGCTATTAAATAAACTTGAGCGTTTGCAAAATTTATGTATTCGCTTTATTTTTGGTCTCCGTAAATATGACCACGTTTCTCACCTTCGCAAAGAACTCAAGTGGCTCCCAATCCGCCTTCGCAGGAACACTAGGATCCTATGTTTTCTTTTCAATATCCTACACAACCCATCCTATCCTTCTTACCTGCGCGAGCGTTTTCTTATGCTCGTCCTACTGACGCACCGTGTAGATCACACCTTCGATCCCTACTTAAATCCCATCCTCATATATCCAGCTATTACTCTTATTCCTTCTCCGTCCATGCTGTAAGGTTGTGGAACGCACTTCCGCCTAGCATTCGTGATTTAAAGAACATTTCACTGTTTAAATCCAGAGTGAAAGAGCATTACCTTTCCTCTCAACCATGATTTATTATATACATATTTATATTTATTAGTCTATATATCTTAGCATTATGTATTTATATAAGTATATATTAATATTTACTTATATGTGTATTTATATATCTTAATAGGTTAAGTTAGGTAAGGCACCCAATGTCTATTCTCTTCCTTTTCTCACACACTATTGTCTACATTTCTTTTTCATTTCTCCTTTTGCAGGTCTGCTGGAAGAAATTTCTTAGGAAATAAGCAGTTCCTTTGTATTCATATTTTTAATGTATTTTCCTCTGTTGTTTACTGTGTGTACATAAATAGTTAAATAAATAAAATAAATAAATAAATAAATAAAAATTGTTATTATGTTAGCTAGGAAAATAATTTACTTGAAACCGACTTCATGTTCACATTTTAGTAATTATTAATAACTGGCACTGATTAATAGTATTAAATCGGTGATTTAACCTCCATTTTTATTCCTTGGATAAAAGTTATCTGACTAATGAATAATCAGCCCTTATCAAAACATAATTATTGAATGACATGTCAACTGTAATTGTATGGAAGTTTTAGATCAAGTAAAATTGACAGCTCTTATTTATGTATGTCCCTTTCTTGTTATATTAGAGAGAAAAAGATAGAAATAGTCTAATTTAAGTTTCGATTGTGAACAAGTGAATCGTCACAATTGTAATACTAAATTAATTAACTTAGTTGATATAATACAACATTCACATACACAACTCTATTTTAAATTTAAATAGTGTTTTTTATTTATTAAAGAAAGTAACTACATACTTACTTAATAAAACATATTTTATTTTAGTTTTCAAAATATTGTTACTTTATTTTTCATGTGTTCTTTTTTTATATATTTTGTTGCTATTGATTTGTACAATTTCTTCCAACAAACTAGTGAGTTAGGGTGGTTGTATTTTAAAACAATCAGCCGAATACGTAGGTATTTAATTGTAGTTATTCTTGTTTTTATTATAATAATTTTATTTAATATTTGTATTTATCTATGAATATTCCAACTGACTTAAATGACAGTTTTTTCTCTTGTTCTGCCTCGACTTGCAGCTTCGTTAGTGTGGACAGTGAGTCTCCGCTTCCTACTTTGCGTGACAATATTTCCTCTCTTTTTTGTAACCATCCTAACAATCTGCATATAACCCATATTAATGCTCAGAGTGTTCCTGGTCACTATTCCGATCTTCTGGCATCCTTTAGCAGTGTTCATCTTGATGCACTCCTAATATCTGAGACCTTTCTTAAGCCCTCTCTTCTTTCTACTCACTACGCACTTCCTGGTTTTGTCCTGGTCAGAAATGACAGGATAGGCAAGGGTGGTGGTGGTGTCGCCATTTACTTACGCGATGATATCGACACCTGCAAGGAACAACATCGTAACTCATTTTTAGTAACTTGTCAGGAGAGCGCGTCAAAGATTTAAAAAATTCTCTCAGGTTTCAGTTAAGTGTTAAAGCCTTGGAAGTTTTAAGCAACGAGGAAATAGCTACACTTTTATGTGATTACATATATAAATGTATATTGATGGACTTTTTATGAGTTAGATTGACATATCACAATATCTGTATAAAATTACATTGCAAACATAGACTTACAATCGCAAAAAGTGTGGTAGATAGTAGGTAAGTATGTATTTCATAAAATGAAAAAAATTGTATGTCTGAGGTACAACGGATAAAAATAAAACCGACTTCAAAAAACACAAAAAAGTGAAAAATAACTTTAGCTTCAGAAGTCGGTGTCTCATGTTTAATTGATTTCGTTTTTTTGTCACCGACTTCTGAAGCTAAAGTTATTTTTCACTTTTTTGTGTTTTTTGAAGTCGGTTTTATTTTTTGCAAAAAAGTTTTTTATTTTTCCATTTTTAGTTGTTCCCAAATATTTGCCATGAATTTATTTGGCATTGTTAACAATACATGTGATGGTAATAGGCATATCCCCAATATATGGAATTTAACATACCTTTTTTTTTCGGATGGGAAATCATCAAATTATCGCTCTGGGCGGAGCGGAAGGGAGTGTCAGACTTTTACTGACTAAAACCCATCCATGTTCTTTCTTAGCCCTTTGTGTTCCAGGGCCGCAGTATCTCTTTAGAACAGTCCCTTTTGCTGACATCTCTTTGAGGCGTGCACGGAACACGAACGAACTGTTGAAATCTGGGTGTATTGTACACATCTGCGTACCCCCTCAGACCATAGAGGCGTGATGTTAAGTTATTTGAGTCGCGTGCTGAACACGATCGCGCCAACTTAGCATACCTAACTGTCGAAATCTCGGTGTATTGTATACATCTGCATACCCCCTCAGAGCATACAGGCGTGATGTTACGTCATGATGTTGTATAAACAATAAACATCCAAGCGATTGCAACATTCACGGCACATTTGCCATCTATTTTTGAAGAGTTCCATTGTATATCTCCGAAGATCAGCATCAGATGTTCACAAAATTTAAATGGGACCACACGGGAAGCACCAGCTTTCAAATAAAAAAAGAATTGTCAAAATCGGTTCACCCAGTCGAAAGTTCTGAGGTAACAAACACAAAAAAAAAAAAAAAAAAAAAAAAAAAAAAAAAAATACAGTCGAATTGAGAACCTCCTTTTTTTGGAAGTCGGTTGAAAATGTATTTAACCATGATGATGATGGTGTGTAACTCAATATACCATTTTATGAACTGCAGTTCACTCGTGACTTACAATGTTTTTACACTTCTTAAAATCTGAACGCAAAAGAATTTAGACAGTAGTGAATGCAAAAAAAAATCTGCATTTTTTGTACAATAAGAATATGATTGTAACTCAAAACTGCCAAAAAGTGAGTTACGATGTTGTTCCTTGCAGGTGTCGATATACCCGCACAAAATTGTAAGTTCGTCTCCATCTCAGTACTCGGGGTCGGCTGAATCACTGTTTCTGGAGATCACCTTAAATCATACCAATATATTGCTTGCTGTGTTTTACTCTCCAAACCTTCACATTAACTACTTTGACTCCTTAGAATCCTCACTTAACAATCTTTGCCCATCATTTATGAGCATGTCATTTTGATGGGTGATTTTAACACTTGTCTTGTTTAATTAAAAATGATTCACGTTCACTTAAACTTCGTTCGCTTTTATCTTCTTTTAATCTTGATATTCTACCTCTTTCAGCGACCCATAACTTCCCTAATTGCACGCCTTCTCTTCTTGACCTAATGATCGTATCTTCTTCTCACAATGTTGCTGAGTTTGGGCAGCTCACTGCAACCTTTTCTTATCGTGACCTCATTTACCTTTCCTATCGTATCCGACCTCCAAATTGTAAGCCTCGTTTCTGTTTCATACGTAGTTTTAACAGCATAGATCTGGAGGCTTTGAAACGCGATGCTGGTGCTATCGATTAGACTCACGTTACCGAAAGCACCAGTATCGATGAAAAGATGAACAGCTTCAATGCCATTTTATTAGATATCTATGATACACATGCCCGCCCCCCGTCGGCGTATTAAAATTAAACATAATCCTGCTCCGTGGATGACTACTGAGATTAAGAATGCTATTGCTCGAAAGGATAAGCTGAAGAGTAGGTTTAGGCGCAGACCCACGGAACTTAATCTCACTTACTTTAAAGCACTACGTAACCGCTGCAATCGTCTGTGTCGAGATGCGAAGAGACGCTATTTCCACGAATCTCTCGTTGATCGTAACTCCTCCAATATCTGGAAATTTTTAAAGTCTGTAGGTGTGTGAGACTGCACCAGCAGACTCACGATGTCCGCGATTACGCGGAGCCCTAATCAAAATAATACTTGTCCAATCGACAAGGGGAAAACAACTTGGTACACTTACCCATCACGTTGGAACTGGTGATGTGGCGTAGTCCCAGGTCACGTCGTATCTGGGTTGGGTGTAAATGTAAATGTGTTTTGTGTTGTGCATGTGGAGTTATGTCAGATTCGACGGTATTCCAAAGGACGCCCCACAGCGCGTACCGTCGACTGCCTGGTCAAACCTTCCAAGATCACACACGTGGCACTTTTCAGTCAATGTCCAACTAAATCTTATCCCGGTTAGCTAACCCAAGTGGGGATTTACAATAGTTCAGCACTAAATTCAGGAAGTTACCGGCGTCCAAACGACACAAAAGCCGGCTACTTAACCAACAAATTATTTGCAGTCACGACTCAAGATGGCGAAATGTCTTAATTTTCACTCAATTATCAACAAAATATCATAACCGATCCATCCACCAAAACTTCAGCAAAACGAGGTACCCCGTCGGTGCCAGCCACCAAATTGAGAATGCACCCCCTGCGCCAATACAGAGGCTTAAGGTTGGCATCCTTAATAAGGACGAGGTCTCCTATCTTGGGCGGATGAGTTTTATCAGTCCACTTGACGCGCTGCTGGAGGATGTGCAGATACTCTAAGCTCCAACGCTTCCAAAAGCTCTGAGTGAGCTGTTACACCAACTGAAACCGCGATAGCCGATTTTGGCTCACATCAACAAAAGGGTACTCAGGCAGAGCGACAAGTGGCTGTCCAATCAAGAAATGGCCCGGGGTTAGAGCCTCCAAATCGTTCGGGTCCGAAGAGAGCGGGCACAATGGACGCGAATTTAGTACAGCTTCAATGCGACACAATACCGTAGCTAATTTCTCAAAGGTGAGAACGGTGTCTCCCAACAATCTCCGCCAGAGTCCCTTTGCTGCTTTCACCGCGGCCTCAAAAATACCCCCCCAATAGGGGCAGGCTGGCGGGTCAAACAACCAAGTGACCCCTCGACGGGCCAATTTGTTACCAATGTCAACCTGGCTCTCATTAAGAAAGTCATACACTTCTTTCAAATAGTTACTTGTACCCTTGTAGTTGGTACCGCAATCAGACCTGATCAGAGAAGGTAACCCACGGCGAGACGTAAATCTATCCAAAGTTGCCACAAAGGCCTCCGTCGAGAGGGAGGATACCAGCTCCAAGTGCACTGCCTTAGTTGACAGGCAGACAAATACGCACAAATAAGCCTTGACAATTTTACTATTGCGAAGGGTAGACGTCTTTATCGAAAAGGGACCAGCAAAGTCCGTTCCTACGCCTGCAAAGGGCCTCGCCTCATTGACGCGATCAGCAGGCAAGTCTCCCATCTGGGGCTGCATCGTTGGGGCCTTAGTCCGATAGCACGGTATGCAACGGAAGACGATGCTACGAATGGTACGACGAGCCGACAAAATCCAAAACTCTCGCTGCAGAATGGCCAACAGCGCATTGCAACCGGCGTGCGAGTTCTTAATGTGACGATCAGTCACCAACAATTTAATCAAATGGCCCGCCTTGGGCAACAAAATGGGGTGACGGACCCCATAAGGAAGGCTAGAGTGCCTCAACCGTCCTCCAACACGCAAAAGACCCGTTTCATCCAAAAAGGGGTTCAACTTACTAACGGCTCCCGACAACTTAACTCTACCGGACTTCAAGGTCTCGATCTCCTTCTCAAAGTGTACGGCCTGCACAGAGCGAACCCACAGGAGGAGTGACTCCTGTCGCTCTTGAGGAGAGAGAACCGGTGACAGGCGCTTGTCCCCTGGATTCCTAGCATTGTGACCAAAACGCCTGATCCACGAGGTAACGTTCAACAATTTGTCGAGGGAGCTGTATCGATTCAACAAAATATCAGGATCAAACGGAGGGTCCTTCGTCCCAACAGCGAGCACCTTAAGCCCGGGCAAAGGATCCGACATCAAAACTAGCGTTCGAGGCCAATCATCCTCGGGGCGAGTCAGCCAATGCACCCACGTGAGGCTACGTCGCCGGGGTTCAAGTCTCCAGGCACGTGCCTCCAAATCAAAGGCGTTTCGGAATTTTGTATCTGTGACACTCGGTTCGCAACAAAGACCTCCAAGGAGTGGACGGACGTCTTCAACCAACACAAAACAATTTGACTGTCCGTCCAGGCGTAAGAATTCCGAATGTTCACAGATCCACCTAAAGTTTGAGCAACGTGATTCAAGAGACGCACAAGAAGCGCCGCCCCTGACAACTCTAGCTTAGGGATGGTCAATGCCGTCCGGAGGGGGGCCACCTTGCTCTTGGCCATGATCAGTGACAACTTCACCTGGCCTGTCGCGCTAACGGTGCGCAGATAAACAACAGCTGCATAACCGTGCGAAGATGCGTCACAAAACCCATGAAGGGTAGCAGTATAGTTCCCAGGGGGGAGGATAGCGCGTGGTAACGCGACCTCGTTGACCGCAGGAAGTGCGGATACAAATTGGAGCCAATCTTCCAAAAGGGTTTCCTGAAGTGGCTCATCCCAACCAAGTTCCGCGGTCCAAAGACGCTGGAGAAAACATTTCGCCCAAAACAATACCGGGCATATCCAACCATTCGGGTCAAAGGTTCTCGCGACAGTAGACAATACCAGTCGTTTAGTCCAACTGTGTGGTGACTCCAAATCGACATCATACGTAAAGGTGTCTTGGACTGGTCGGTACTGAACGCCGAGAACGGCCAACATAGCAGGGTTGTCAGCATTTTCAAACAAATGAGGATCCTGCTTATGATCCTCTTCCACATCTTCCAACAGTGCTGGCGAGTTGGACACCCACTTACGCAACTCATAGCCAGCGGAATCCAAAATTTGAACCAACTCGTCACGCAACAGGATAGCTTCCTCAACCGTGGAAGCCCCAGTGCAGACGTCATCAACATACAAGTCCGTTTTCAAGATGGCGGACGCCCGAGGGAACCTCAAGCGTTCTCGGTCCGCGAGCTCCCAAAGCGAACGAATAGCAACAAAAGGGCTCGATCGAAGGCCGTACGTATTCGTGTTGAGCTCATGAACAACCATGGGGTCCCGGGGATTCTCTCGCCACAGGATCAACTGATAACGTCTGTCATCCCGGTGAATAACCGTTTGCCGGAACATCATTTTGATGTCAGCCACAAAGACTACTTGATGACGACGAAAAGACGTGATGACATCACAAAGGTCCCTCAACAATTTGGGGCCGGAGTGCAAGCAATCATTCAAAGAGACACCAGAGGAAGTCCGCGCAGACCCATCAAACACTGTGCGCAGCTTACCGGTGGATGCCTTGAGGACCGCGTGATGCGGCAGAAAGTAATGCTCAACTGAGCGCCAATCCAAATTTGACACCGACATGTGTCCCAAGTCTGCGTACTCACGCATGAAATCTAAATATTTCTGCCGCAGCACCGGATCCCTGCCCATACGGCGCTCCATCGCCAACAATCTCTTCTCGGCCTTAGGTCTGGACTCGCCGAGAGGTGGTCGAACTGCAACAAAAGGCAACCGTGTTACGAGCCGACCGGAACGGAGTCGACCTGTGTTGTTCTGATAGAACAACTCGCACTCTTCATGTTCCGGGTTCAAGCGGGCCACTTGCGGTGGCTTCTCAACCTCCCAAAACCTCTGAACAGCGTCAGAGAGAGCTGAGCCACACGCCAACGCAAAATCAGGCTCAGGTGGAGGGGCAGCCTTCAACACTGGGCCCATCACCGCAAAGCCAAAGATGGTCGAGATAGCCACCAAACCGTTCGGCTGCAAGACTTTCATATTACCCAACAATATTCTCCCTAGTACATCGGAACCCAATATCAAATGAGCTGTATTAGGGGAATCAAACCGGCGGTCAGCCAAATCCAGGCCTGACGTCAACCGGACAATATCAGGCGACAGCTGACGTTGGGGATGACAGCCCAAAATACTCGTCAGAACAATAGCCGAAGGAAAAAACTTAGGGTCCAAACAACTCACAGGAGTGAGCCCAAATAAGGTTTGTCCCTCAACAGTCGGGATAGGTGTTTCGCCTATTCCATTAATCGTGCCTGAAAAGGCACGGACATCCAGGCTCACCCGACCCGCTAACCAAGACGACAAAAGGCAACCCTGGGCTCCCGTGTCCAAAATGGCACGGACCACAACAGAGTCCCCCGTGGGTCCCCAGACCCGCCAATCTCCAGGGACAGGCGCCAATTTCCTAGCAATGCCTGGGCGGCGACCGATCGCCGCATCCAGGCTGGGGTCTATCCCGATGAGGATAGTAATCAAACTCCTCGTCCGCACGATGTCCCGAGCCGCGCGCCATCGCTGGAGGGGCATATCCCACTTGACGCCTGAGTGGCAGGGGGCGCGTCTCCAAACGGGGACGTTCCGCCAACGGAGGGGAGGGAAGGCGGTGCTGGTCTGGCCAATGTCGCCTACCAGCAGCTGCATAGTCGCCTTCACGAGGGGAGGTCAATCGGCGGTCGCGCGGCTCCCGATCAACTGGCGCGGGGGGTGGAGTACGGCGGTCAAAGTTGCAGGCCCCGCCTCGATTCTGAACCGGCGAGCGAGGAGCCCGGTGCTCATCTCCATTATACCCCCCCCTGCGCGAACCCCCATCAGAGGCTGGTCTGTCAGAGCGGTTCGTGTTGGCGCACAAAACTTCAAGATGTGAACCCCTACAAATTGAACAAGGGCGGGGGTTGGGGCAATCCCGATGAAAATGATTCCCCAAACAAGAAAAGCACAGATGGCGTGCATTGGCAACTCGGCGGTGGGCACTCACGTGCAACTCCAAGAAGGCCGCGCAAGTGACTACGCCATGTCCCGTGGCCTTACAATAGCCGCAAGCAGGATTACTCTGGGTGCCACCGAAACGACACTCATCCTCCAAAAATTTGACGAGGTCTTCAAAAGGGGGAAGATGGGTGGCACTATCCCCACCATACTTCTGCTCAAAACGGGACCTCAAATCTGACGGAAGCCGCTGCAACACTATGTGCACCAAAAGATAGGACCAATAGTCCACCGGCAACTCCAATCGTTTTAAGGCGTTGGTTGCTGCCAGCAATGGATTCAACAGGTCAGCACGCAACGCTGACATTCTGGTGATGGCCGGCAACCCCAAGATCTGGTCAATATGGACATCAGCCAGGCAACGTTTGTTCTGGTATCGTCGGGATAGAAGTTCCAGAGCGGTGGGATAGGCCGAGTCGGTCACCGGCAAGTGCTGCACCAAGGCTCGAGCCTCACCTCCTAGGGCTGACAACAAATAAGCCAACTTCTGGGCCAGTCGGAGGTCAGAGCGCGAATCAACCAAACTTTCAAACAGGTTCCTGAAGCTTAACCAATGGTCCAAGTGACCGTCAAAATGTGGCAGCTCCAGGGTAGGCAGTCTACCCAAAAGTCCAGGGCCTGCAACAACAAAGGTCTCTGTTTTGACCTGGGCAGGGTCCCGACTCTTCAAAATTTCCCGGGCGCGCATACTTATTATGTCACCCAGGTTCAACATCTGGTCATAATCCGCAACAACCTTATCACGGGCTGCTTGACCCAATGCTTCCAGGTCCAAGTCCAAAATCAATTCATTGAAGCGAGCAAACAAAGTGTCAACCGCACTCAATCTCGCATTCAACTGCTTATACCGGGCCAGCGTGGCCTCTTCCAGGTCTAGACGCTCAGCGGTTGCAGCAGCAGAGGCAAACCATCTTAGCTGTGAGGTCAATCCACCAATGGCTTGGTTTACAGCTTTCAATAAAGCCATTGGGACAAATATCAAATAAAACAAATTAAATTCAATTAAATAATCAACAGGAATAATTTTCACGGACCCAACTACAATTTAAACCAAATAATAAAACTTAGTTTGAATTATTACAAGTTCAAATCCGACCCTGTACTTGTACTTGTAAACAAGGTATTGCTTGCAATACCTTGTTTATACAACAACAAATTAAAGTACAAGCCACAAGGGACACTACATATCATAACATATTATGTCAAACAATCAATGTTAACTATGTTTAATTTGAGTCAGGCTGACAGGCAACAAATCAGACTTCTCAATACTTTAACTCGACAATAAGTGGTGAATTTAACAATTAAACCACGCTCTGCTACCAGTTGTGTGAGACTGCACCAGCAGACTCACGATGTCCGCGATTACGCGGAGCCCTAATCAAAATAATACTTGTCCGATCGACAAGGGGAAAACAACTTGGTACACTTACCCATCACGTTGGAACTGGTGATGTGGCGTAGTCCCAGGTCACGTCGTATCTGGGTTGGGTGTAAATGTAAATGTGTTTTGTGTTGTGCATGTGGAGTTATGTCAGATTCGACGGTATTCCAAAGGACGCCCCACAGCGCGTACCGTCGACTGCCTGGTCAAACCTTCCAAGATCACACACGTGGCACTTTTCAGTCAATGTCCAACTAAATCTTATCCCGGTTAGCTAACCCAAGTGGGGATTTACAATAGTTCAGCACTAAATTCAGGAAGTTACCGGCGTCCAAACGACACAAAAGCCGGCTACTTAACCAACAAATTATTCGCGGTCACGACTCAAGGTGGCGAAATGTCTTAATTTTCACTCAATTATCAACAAAATATCAAAAACCGATCAAGATTGTATCGGATTAACATTAACTCAAAGTTTTAATCAATAATTGCCCGACAACAGCGTGCATCAAAAAAAAAAAACGGAAGCGACCATTTTTCCAACCAAAGATCGCACTGACAACTGAAACGTCATCTGTCAAACGTTAAAAAACTGCGTTCGGAAACTTGTGGGATGAAACAGTAGGTATCGGCAAATCTCCTACGAATGCCTGTAAAGATTGTGACTTGTGCGCTCTTAACAGGCACTTTTTTTATCCACCTGTTTCTTTGGACCCAAGCGTTAAAGCTTCTACCTTATCTGAGCTGTCTAAGTTTCCGTTACCCCAATGTACACCTTTTAATTTCAGTCCTGTCTCTGAAGACGTTGTGAAAAAGTCCCTTCTCTCTATTTCCTCCTCTGCTGTGGGCCATGATAATTTGTGTTCGAGAATGATAATACCCATTATTTCAGAGCTGCTCCCCATCCTTACTCATATTGTTAATTTTTCCTTATTCTCTGGTATATTTCCGTCAGCCTGGAAACAGGCTCACATAATACCACTTCCTAAAGTTAGCAATCCTTCTTCCTTATCCCACTTCAGACCGATCTCCATTCTTTCTTTCCTTTCCAAACTTCTCAAACACATTGTTCATGGTCAAATTTCCAGATTTCTATCGTCTAATACTCTTATTTCCCCTTTCCAATCTGGCTTCCGTACTGGCCACAGTACTGTCACTGCTCTCCTGAAGGTTACTGACGATATCCGCTGGGCTATGGACAATAAATCTTTGACTGTTTTAGTGTTACTCGATTTTAGTAGCGCGTTCAACTCAGTGGATTTCGACATCCTTCTTGGTATCCTTTAATCTTTTAACTTCTCTGCCTCTACGATAGCCTGGTTTGACTAGTATCTTCGGGGTCGCTCTCAGTGTGTCCGCCAAGAAGAAATCTACTCTGATTGGTGTGATCTTACTGCTGGTGTTCCCCAGGGTGGCGTTCTCTCTACTCTTCTCTTCTCTTCTCTTTCTTCATTAATACTGTTACCAAATTTATCACTTCCAGCTTTCACCTCTACGCAGACGATTTGCAGCTGTATCGACATTTCTTGCTGGCTGATGCGGAATCTACAATCAACGCCATGAATCATGGCCTGGAAATAATCTTTCAATGGGCTAAGTCATACTGTAGGATTATAGAATTAAAAATGCTGGAATCACTACACGAATATAAAATTTATTGGAATTAAAATTAAAGGAGAAAAAATTACTATATCTAATTAAACTATTTTTTAAAAAAAAAACAAGAGAAAGTAACAATAGAACTAAATATCTGATTATTAACTAATAATATAATAAAGATCACGATACAAATTCAGGAAAGAATCCGTTGAGAGGTTTCTTTTTTTTTAAAAAATGTGTCTCTTGGCTAAAGCTTCAGTAGAGGAAAATAAAGTACATTGAATAACATGCGCAGTACACGATAATCGATTCCTTAATTTTGAATACAATCTACTATAAACATAACTCTACCTAATTGATAATTTTATACAATATAAAGAATTTTGATTAATTAGCACACGTCGTGAAAAAAAAAAAACTTAGCGATGTAATTAGAGTTTTTTAGTAACACAATGCCTTGTAAAGATGTAGAACTTTGGTAAGTCTCTGTAGGTTGAGCACTTCATGAATCCATAATTGGATGATTAGAACAAGATAAAATATGCAGCAAACCTCGTTGTTGACGATTAGATAATATGTTCTCCAGAACCAGCACCAATCACTGTGTCCAGATTACATCAATGAACCAATGAAAATCGTGTGTAGTCAGGCAAGTGGATGACAATAAATTGCGAATCCAGAAACCCTGGTTGTAGGTAACAAGTATTGCCTCAGAATCCAGTATATACTCAGAGGGCTAAACGCCCTCTATGTTGGGTTGATCGCACCTACGGTAAGAAACGAAAGATTAAGTAAAACGAACGAAACCCAGCTGAAGCGTAATAGACAACCAAAATAGATGCAACGAAAAAATAAATACATACCAAATTAAAATCTTGAATGCGATGAAAAATGAAAAAAAAAGAATCTTCATAACCGCCATCGGGATCATTTTATTTGTAGAAATTGGTATTTAATATCTCATAAAAACAGAATTACGAACACCCAAACTATATATCCAGTAATTTTAAGATAAAAACCACAATATCTTTTTAATTCGATACCTCTCAACCGAATCTCTCAAAATCGTCAAGGATGTCAGAAAAAATTTCAGTTCAAATCTAATTTCGAAAAATAACAACGCCAAACAGAAAAAAGAAAAATTAAACAAGGTTTAATTGATATTTTTTAAAGAAAAGAGGTCTTATGTAGCGCAATGCTACAGTACCCTTTAACCAGCAAAAAAAAAAAAAAAAAACTCCTATGAAGACAACAAAACAAAACGTTAACAACCCTAACTGTTTAACAAACAAAAAATGACAACCCTATTGAAGGGAAATGTAAAACTTCAAGAAACCTGTAACCTTCTACTTGTTAAACTTGTGAAAGTGGTGAAGAAGAAATAACGGATCTGAAGAATAACAAATTATAAATATAGGTGAAATTATTAATAAAAAGAATTAATTAACTATGATCTAACTAATTAATAAATTAATTAACATAATATTATAAGATACGAATTAATTAACTATCGACTAGTAAACCAATGAATAAATTAATCAGACACCCTTACAATAACATACAAACAACAACAACAGACCATAACGTCCATTGTTGTTTAATAAGCTTTAATTAACGATCCTAAAGTAAGAGACAATCTAAGACTTTCAAAATAAATAAACTAACAACTAAGACGAAAATAATTGAATTGGAAAGCGAAGTAAAGTAAGAATTTGAGATAAAGATAAATGATTTAATTATATATTGTATTATATTTTATTTAATTAATAAAGTGGCATTACTTTATTATATCTTTTATGTGATACAGACCAGAGTGTACGGAATCACAATCTTGAAGAATGTAAGTAGTCCTTGATATAACCCTAACTACCTGACACTTGACAAAACGAGGAGCGAGCTTACCAGAAAAATAATCAGTCCCAGAAGACCTAGTAAAATTTCGCCTCCATACAGTGTCACCGATGTTGAGTGTAACAGATGACCGGTTTGAATTATATGTATTAGAATTACGAAGAAAAGCCATTGCAAGGTTATCGGCTACTTTCGCATATATTTCAGTAAGAGAGTTAAGAGAGTTAAGATTTGACGCATGACGAGACCGACTTTCAGCTAAATTGATGCTTCGAGTCTGCCTATAAGCATGAGTTGGATCAACAGAAATCTCTCTACCAAACATAAGGAAATTCGGTGTAAAATTAGTAGCTAAGTTAACACATGAATTGAGATATAGTTTGACCTTAGGTAACATTTTAGCCCAGTTCCTCTGATTTTCGCCAACTAATATGCTTAAACAAGTAATAATACTTTGGTTATATCGTTCGACGGTATTAGCTTGAGGAGTAATAATATGGTGTATAAGTTGGAGAATCGATATGGAAGGTTCTAAGAAAGTTTAAAAATCGAATACTACGAAAAACAGAAGCATTGTCACAAATAATGGATCGCGGAACGCCGAAATTAAAAAATATTTCCGATTCTAAAGCTTTGATTACCGAACTGGTATCTACTTTTTTTAGCGGAACCAGCCAAACATAAGGGTAAGATGAGGGCGGCGACCTCTCGCGTCCGGCCCTGCTGCAAGCCATGGTCCGGAGCGAGACGGAATGGGACGCCGTCACCTCCTTCTGCGAAGCAGTAATGCTAGAGAAGGAGGTGGCGGAACGTGAGAGGGAGAGAACCTCTCAACGTCCCGGCCGCCGCGGGAGACGCCCCGGGCGTCGGGGGCCACCACCACGTAGCCCCCGGCCACCGTAGGCGCGGGCCTGTGGACGGTGAGCTATGGGCTAGCTCGCCGTCCGTCCGTCTCATGACGACAGGCCGTGTCGACGGCGCGTTCGTGTTCCACGCGCGCCTCAAAGAGAGTCAGCAAAAAGGAAGGGGTCCGTAAGGACCGATGCCTGCCGGGGTTGCGGGACTATTCGAAAGAGATACCGTGGCCCCGGAACACAAAGGGCGATGAAGGAACATGGATGGGTTTTAGTCAGTAAAAGTCTGACACTCCCTCCTGCTCCGCCCAGAGCGGGAGGGGTTATTTGATGATTTCCCATCCGAAAAAAAAAAAAAAAAAAAAAAAGGGTAAGATGCCATAAAACAATCGGGAGAAGGTCTTACGGTTTCATGGGACCGCACATTTATACGAAACTCAATAACCGACACAAAATTCTGCAACTAACACATAACAAATGTAAAAGTACGGTAACAAAATGGCTTCTAGAACTGGACTATGATTTGACCGAAAGCCTCTTGTCCTAAAAAACACACTTTTCTCACTTTGATAGGTACACCTGCATTTATATACAATTATATATTCACAACTGCAAATCACAAACTTCCATATACAACAGTATAAGACAGTCATTGTACAAGACATTCATTCAGACAGTGTCACAACACCAACACAATTCTTAATTCACCCCTCACACACACACATACACACACACACACACGCACACACACACGCACACGCACACAACATTCATACAAATATACATAATATCTTAAGTAACCAATAACTGTTTTCTTTATGTATTCCGTTTTTGTTTCTTTTTTTTTTTATTATTACAAGTAGATTAGATTAGATTTAGAAATGTATTGTAGCGGATGATTGTACTACTATTTGTGTAACAATAAAATGTAAACGGAACGAAGGAGCCTGGAACTCACGACACAGGGAATCCTAGTGTGAGTTTCAGGAATCAATGAAATGAATGTACTTTTCAAAACAATAAATTATTCTTATTCTTATTCTTATTCTTATATTTGGAAAATACATCCACAATAGATAAAATATATTTATAACCCTAATAGGCGATAGGCAAAGGACCAACAATGTCGACAGAAATAATTTGTAAAGGTAATGATACATCTTTAGGATAAATCATCTGACCACGTGGCTGAGTGTTTGCTATTTTATAGGCTTTACACACCTCACATTGTTTCAATATTTCAGATACATCACGGAACATGTTTGGCCAATAGTATAGTTCTTTGATCTTATAGTATGATTTTGAAACACCAGGATGAATAGAAGGAAAATTATTGTGTATTTCCCAAACAGCAGAAGGAACTTTCTCTTTAGGAAGAACTATACGCCAAGGATCAGAAGATAAAGGACTGGAAATTGGCATGCGTCTAATGCGAACACCATTACGAATAGCGTAGGCGGGAAACATTTGAGGTGTATCACGAGCACCAAGATAGACTTTCTTATACCATCTATCATTGGTATTTTCGGGACCTTGATCAAAAGTTATGGGACTCGTGTAAACCCTCGATAAAGCATCGGGAACAACATGTTGAAAGCCCTTACGATGGACTACGTCAAATGTGTATTGTGAAATAATAGTAGCCCAACGAGCTAAACGACCAGAGGGATTATTTAATGTTAGAAGCCACTTTAAAGCCATATGATCAGTAACAACAGTAAACTACATTCCATCTAAATAACAACGAAAATGCTTGATAGAATCGAGAATAGCAAGGATTTTGCGTTCCGTAGTACTATAATTACGTTCCGCTTTTGAAAACAGTCTGGAATAATAAGCAATAGGATGTTCCGCATTATTTATTTTTTGTGACAGAACAGAACCTAGTCCAACAGCAGAAGCATCACACTGTAAAATAAATGGTTTAGAAAAATCTGGACAGGCCATAACAGGAGTATTGATTAAAGCCGATTTTAGTTTGTTAAAAGCACATTCAGCAGCTTCATCCCAATTAAACGGATCACGACCTTTCTTTTTACCTATCAGAGCTGTAAGGGGAGCTATAATAGAAGAAAATCCATCTACAAAACGTCTGTAATATGAACACATTCCAATAAAACCACGTAAAGACTTGGCTGTAGTGGGTGTAGGAAAATCTCTAATTGACTCGAGTTTATTAGGATCGGTCTGAAGACCTTTCTCATTGACAATATAGCCCAAATATTTTAATTCACTTTTACAAAACTCACACTTTTTTAGATTGATGGATAAACCAGCTTCCTTTAGCCGATTACGTACTTTCCTGAGGAGAGCGAGATGGCTATGAAAATCTTTAGAGATTAGAATTAAATCATCGACATATCCAAAGATACAATCATCGCTGGTTGAAGTAAATTCAAAATTAACAATTATATCCGTAAGACGTTGCATTTCTGAAGCAGCATTCGTGAGACCGAATGGCATTCTAACAAATTCAAATAAACCTCGTTGAGGAACAATAAAAGCCGTTTTCTGACAACTATCGTCATCAGCCAAAGGTATCTGCCAAAAAGCACTACTAAAATCAAGCGAAGTTATATATCTTGCTCCGCGAAGATTGTCTAAAATATCTTGTATCCTTGGAAGAGGATAAGGGGGTGACACAAGGGGGGTTGACATCGCCAGCGCTCTTCAACCTGTATGTGAAGGATCTGATTGAGGAGCTCAGCAGCACCAGGGTAGGCTGCTATATAGATGGAGTGTGCTTAAATAATATAAGCTATGCGGACGACATGGTGCTGCTGAGTGCGTCACCTTGTGGCCTCAGCAAGCTGTTGAGTATTTGCGAAAGGTATGCATTACAACATGGGCTTGTGTACAATGTGAAAAAGAGTGAAGTTATGGTCTTTGAGGCCGGCAGAAGTTGTGTTCCTATAGAGATGCCTACTATTAAACTGAACGATGTTCCTCTACAGAGAGTAAACCAATTTAAATATTTAGGGCACAATTTGACTGCCGACCTCAGGGATGATAATGACATCGAAAGGGAGCGAAGGGCGCTGTCTGTACGTGCTAACATGATAGCTCGCAGGTTCGCACGCTGTTCGAGTGAAGTCAAAGTCGAGTTATTCCGTGCTTATTGTACTTCATTCTACGCGTGTAGCCTGTGGGCTCATTTTACACTAAAGGCGTACAGCGCCCTTCGTGTCCAGTATAACAACGCATTTAGGGTGCTGATGGGGTTGCCGCGCTTCTGTAGTGCTTCAGGGATGTTTGCAGAAGCCCGCGTAGATTGCTTTTATACAGTAATGCGTAAGAGAGCATCCCTGGTACGCAGGGTGCGGGGCAGCGCCAACAGCATCCTAAAAATGATCTCTGGCCGACTGGACTGCGCGATCGTTAACCGGTGCTGCAAAATTTCTGCTGGACCTGTAGCATGGTAACGATGTGCCCCTTTTTAATTTTAGGTTAATTTTCATGATTTGAATATACTTTAGTTTACTAACATAGTTATAAGTGAAATTGTTACTAACACTATGAATTATGTTGCTCGAATAAATAATTGAATTATTATAAGAATCGCGAATGGTAACACTATTAAGTTTTCTACTATCAACGCAAAAACGAACTGAACCATCTTTCTTAGTTACCATCACAACTGGACTTGCCCATGGTGAACGAGATGGACGAATAACTCCGATCTTTAACATTTTATCAATTTCATCATTGAGAATTTTTAATTTGACAGGAGATAGAGGGTAATACCTCTGTCTGACAGGTTGTCCAACAGTATTAATCTTATGAGAAAGCCAAGTAGTTTTACCAAGACCCACCTTTTCAGAAGAAATATCTTCAAACTCTTTAATTACCTGTTGAAGACTTAATCCTGACTATTCGACAATATACTCCGAGGATGAACATATCGAACATTATTTTCAAAATGTGTTTGAGGCGTTTCATGGTTAATTGATGATAAATACATATTTCCATCAATATTTTTATTGAAGGCTTGACTAAAAAGAGACGTCAAACCGAACTTCTTCCAAAAATCGATTCCTAAAATAACTGTAGAAGTACAACAACGTGCAACTAAAAAATCATGCGTAAAAGTTGCATTATTAAATAGAACTGGTAAAGAAACAGTTCCCAAAATATCGACGGGAGAATTGTTGGCGGAAAAAACATTAACGCTAATATTTGAGTCAATAGTAATACCTAAATTTTTAATAAAATCGAAATTGATAATGGACATCTGAGCACCAGAATCTAACAATGCTTTAACCCATCGGTCTCTCAACCATATCTCAACAAACGGTCTATTATCTAGTGTATCTGAAGTTATCACCGGTGATACCGTATGAGATTCTTGCCAATGATAGAGTAAACGATCTTTTTGATTACATTTAAGACAATGTTGAACCTGATGTGTATCCGTTGGATCAGCCTTAGAATTTAGTTGTAAATAAGTTTCAAAATGCCAAGCCGTATCCATGAGTTCGTTAATGTTCTTAAATCTGTGTATAGAAAGACAAGGAAGGTATTTTTGATGCATATTATGTGTTATAATATCGAGTAATTTTGATTCCACAATCGGGTCAGTAAGTTTATAATTGAGGTATGATATCTGGATAACGAAATCTCTGACGGATTGATCAGCTTGTTGTTTTAAATTGCGGACCTCTAATTCGGTTTTAAATTCAAAATCTGTAGGTGAAAAAGTTTTAATAAATTGATGCTTTAATTCCGTATAAGATAAACATACCATACATGACGAATCAACCTAAAATATTTTAACGCTGAACCAGATAATAGCTCATGAAAACGCTTAATCAAATACTGGTCAGTTCAGTTAGATCATCAGCATATTTACGCTCATCATATTTATAAAAAATTCGCGTACACAAGTATTTCCGGAGAAATCAATTTTCCATTTTGATAATGAGTACCTGTTCTGAACTGTGTGTTGAAATTCCTCAGATCTATTTGGCGATAGGATCGAATTATTCCTTGGGGGAATTGGTGGAGGCCTAGAAATAATAGGACTCCGTAACGGAGTTTCAAAATTCTGTGAGACTTCAACTGCCTTAGTAACGTAAATCGACAACAAAAAAGGAAATATAGAAAAAAAATAGTATGAAAAAAGTTTGTTTGCCAAAAAAACTGAACTAGACAAAAAAATTAAACCAAAGAGAACTTAGTATTGGTGGAAAAAATTCGAAGCCATTAGTTCTCACTTTTGCCACCAAACGCTGTTACTTAGCAACCAAATCATATAAATAAGTCGACCTTAAAGAATAAAGTCGAATATGAAAATTTAAGTTATTTTAAAATGAGGAATTTGTTTACGAGTGTGTTCATATAATTTTAGTAAAATCTAGGACAAACTCCTAACGAAACAAGGATCTATAGGCAAAGTAAGATATGAATGACCATGAAATAACCCATAGAAAATGCGCGGCATCCCAAAGTCTGTCTGCTGGTGGGACTGAACTAAGAAACAAGACACTGGAAAAATAAAGGCAGTTGAACACTAGAATCTGAAAAAGAAATCTAGACCCAAACATAAAATGTCTTGCAAAAAATCGCTTACCTTTGTCTCGTCGGCTAATCATTCATACCTCAGACCATTCAGAGACTACGGGTTCTAAATACCGCTAGCTAAAGGAGTCAAATAATACACGTGATAAAATGTAATTTGGGAGAAAATAAAAGATTAAAATTCAATATGGTAACAGAGTTAGTTTTCAAATCCAAGCATTTTACAATACATTATATTTCATGAAAAACATCCGCAGTAGCGAGCGACTTACAACGTTTTGTATGTATAGAGTCTTCTTTTATAACTTTTTATAGTATCCGTGTAAGCGTGTTACACTGTTTCAAAACGAGATGGTACTGGAAACAGACAAAAGGTTAAATTTGCTCACAAATGAGCACTACACACAAAACAACGAAAAAAAAAAATAAGTTATGGCAATAAGTGGTTTAAAATGTATACTTACCGCTTTTTCTTCGGGCGCCAAACTGTAGGATTATAGAATTAAAAATGCTGGAATCACTACACGAATATAAAATTTATTGGAAATAAAATTAAAGGAGAAAAAATGGGTTAGTATCATTTCGTCTGAAAAAGCAGCTGGTCTAATTAGCAAGTGGTCTAAAAAGTAGACTGGTCTAAGTACAAACTGGTCTAAAATGCAACTGGCAGATGGTCTAAAACGCTTCTCGCCTAAAACGCAACTGGTCTAAAAATACATATCGTTTAAAACGCAACTGGTCTAAAACGCTACCCGTCAATAATGCAACTTGTCTAAAACGTTTTTGTCTAAATATCATCCCGTCCAAAATTAATAAAATTACCTCAGTAAAATTATACTTCAATCTTAATAATTTTGTAACTAAGCCACATACATAACATTTTTAGTTTGATAAAAGATCAAACTAAAAATGTTCCTTTTAAATTAAAAATGCTCCTTATTAAATAAAAAGTTTTCTTGCTCCAAATAGGTCCAGCCTTTTTATTTTACACATAAAGTAAAACTATCGTTTGTATATTTTTTTCTGTTACTTTTTTCAAACAGTCAAATGGTGAAATCAAACCTTCACAACTTGGTCCAAGATCCATAATATGTAAATTATATTTAATTAATAACCATTTCACAATTTTCACACAATAATAATTTAGCACAAAGGCAGGAAAACATCACGTGTAGTGGAATGAAGTGTTCATTAATCAAACCATGGTATTTAATATAATCTAAAGTGGGGGTCTACCCTTTATAGCAGAACTTTTATGTCATAATATTATTTTGGATAACAGTGGATAGCCTAAACTTCATTTCGCAGAAAATCGTTTGGCAGACACTCATTTATTCATTAGAGTATTTATACACCATGCATGCAGCAGGCATGGTTTTTATCACGGTTTTGGCGCTGCGGGGCTCCGGCGGTCCCACGCAGATTTAAATTACACTCTAGGGGTAGGGCAGACAAGATTACGTGGAGTCGGTTTTGGAGCGATTCGTTTCTGTCCCTAACTTTTGTAGCACAACATATTATTGAGTTTATAAGACAATATTTTTATTCTAATTTAAGGTTAAAAATGCAATTTTATAGAAATGGCAATAATGCCTAATAAAATTAATCCAAATTAAATTCTGCCATCTTCATAGTATGCCAAGTGAAATTGTACCAAATAATCGTCGCTCTAAATAAACGTTATTTTAAACAAAATTATGCGGAATTTGAACATTGCCGAAGGTAAGTATGCGAAATAAAGTTCTGCCATCTTAAAAGTATGCCATTGTAAATTCGGACATACAAACATTCGGCTAAACAATAACTACATTAAGTTATTTTTATTCCTTAAAAATATTCGTTTAAAGAAGATTATGCCAAGTGTGTTATATCCAAATAAATGATTAATAAATCCAAATAAATTTCGGAGCATCAAGATTCTGCCTGATAGAAGGAACCCCTAAAGTGGCCATCTACACTTGTAGACCAATCGGCAATCGGTCCATAATAAAAAATGTCTCAAAAATTAAATTTTTGATAAAAACTTGAAGACCGCTTGCTAATTAGACCGTTCTTGCTTTAGACCAGTTTGTACTTAGACCAGCTGCTTTTTAGACTGCTTGCTAATTAGACCTATTGTGCTTTAGACCAATTTGTACTTAGACCAGCTGCTTTTTAGACCGCTTGCTAATTAGACGATTTTTGCTTTAGACCAGTTTGTACTTAGACCAGCTACTTTTTAAACCACTTGCTAATTAGACCAGCTGCTTTTTTAGACGAAATGATACCAACCCGAAAAAATTACTATATCTAATTAAACTATTTTAAAAAAAAAAACAAGAGAAAGTAACAATAGAACTAAATATCTGATTATTAACTAATAATATAATAAAGATCACGATACAAATTCAGGAAAGAATCCGTTAAGAGGTTTCTTTTTTTTAAAAAAATGTGTCTCTTGGCTGAAGCTTCAGTAGAGGAAAATAAAGTACATTGATTATCATGCGCAGTACACGATAATCTATTCCTTAATTTTGAATACAATCTACTGTAAACATAACTCTACCTAATTGATAATTTTATACAATATAAAGAATTTTGATTAATTAGCACACGTCGTGAAAAAAAAAAAACTTAGCGATGTAATTAGAGTTTTTTAGTAACACAATGCCTTGTAAAGATGTAGAACTTTAGTAAGTGTCTGTAGGTTGAGCACTTCATGAATCCCTATTTGGATGATTAGAACAAGATAAAATATGCAGCAAACCTCGTTGTTGACGATTAGATAATATGTTCTCCAGAACCAGCACCAATCACTGTGTCCAGATTACATCAATGAACCAATAAAAATCGTGTGTAGTCAGGCAAGTGGATGACAATAAATTGCGAATCCAGAAACCCTGGTTGTAGGTAACAAGTATTGCCTCAGAATCCAGTATATACTCAGAGGGCTAAACGCCCTCTATGTTGGGTTGATCGCACCTACGGTAAGAAACGAAAGATTAAGTAAAACGAACGAAACCCAGCTGAAGCGTAATAGACAACCAAAATAGATGCAACGAAAAAATAAATACATACCAAATTAAAATCTTGAATGCGATGAAAAATGAAAAAAAAAGAATCTTCATAACCGCCATCGGGATCATTTTATTTGTAGAAATCGATATTTAATATATCATAAAAACAGAATTACGAACACCCAAACTATATATCCAGTAATCTATCTATCTATCTATATAAATAAAAACAAAAGGCCTGACTGACTGACTGACTGACTGACTCATCAACGCCCAGCCCAAACCCTTAGACCTAGAAAGCTGAAATTTTGCACAGAGTTTCCCTTTATAATGTAGACAAAGAATAAGGAAGGATTTTTCGAAATTCAACCCCTAAAGGAGTTAAATAGGGGATGAATGTTTGTATGAAAGTCCGTCAGTTTTAAAGTTAGGATCTTAAATGTTTAGGCTGACGATTAAAAATAAATCTATATGTCGGAGTTGGTTGTCAATTACAATTGTGGGTATTCAACAAATTTTGTTAAGAGTCGATTTTTTTGTTAATAATTCAAGTGATTTTAGTATCAATTACTATCTAGTAAATCGAATCATAATTTATTAAGTACTTGGTGTACACACCAATTGATTTTTGGCAACTTATTTCGATAAGTGTGACCGGTAGTTTTGTTCGAAACAAATTGATGACATGTTGTTTTATTTTTTTTAATTGATATTCTTTGTGAATTCACTATTCTTTATTTACGATAATTATTGTTGTATTATTTGATTACTTTGTAATGTAATTCTGACTAGATTTAGCACATTTTTATGTATCAAGTAAACACGTGACGCACTTCCGCGCGCCAACGGACAGAGTTGTGGAGGGATTGCAAAGTGGGGGCATAGTCCTATAAAAGAGCGTGCACTCAGTAAGCTCGTTGATGGATTCGCCAGTGGTCCAGAGCTGACGTCTCCACTACAGCGCTGCAGACGGACTCCGGAGGAAGCTGACCAAATTGTGCTCCAAGTTGGGGGTACATTTGGAAAACTCCCGCTCGCGCGGACCGCAACCTACCCACTTTCCCTGTGTTCGTGCAAGTGCTTAGCACTGGTACGAGCACAGGGGGAGCCTCCCAGCTGCCCGGTGCCCTGAGCACCGTTGCGGTCGCGAGCCCACATACGAAGCAAGAAGCCAGTAAGAAGAAGATGTCCGGCGCCCGTGACTCGCCCGGTCACGGCGACGCCGACTACGAGGCTCGTCTCTGGGCGCTGGACCGGACGGTGTCGATGCCGAACATCGGCTTCGTGCTGCCTGATCCAGCGCCGCCTGGTCCCCCCCCCCCCTCATAGTGAGGAGAGGAAGACGACCGGCAAAAAGAGGTCCTCCAACTCCAGACGGAAGAAGAAGACGCCGCCCGAAGCCCGAGCAGAGAGGGAAGAAGACGGAGCGAGTCGAGGCGCGGCTGCTGATGCGTGTGGCCCGTCGACGTCACCGGCGCCTGCGCGTGCTGCGCCGGTGCCTCCGCCGAGCCAACCGCATGCCGTATCTGCGCGCCCGTCCTCGCACCGCCCGGGTCCATCTCAGCCCCCGGCCCCCGCCACCGCCGCCGCAAACACGGACCGCGCGCCAAAACAGCGCGCCACTGCATCCGCGCATGAGGCCGCGCGCGATCCCGCGCTGCCGCCCGTGCAAGAACCGGCGACTCAGTGGCGCGCGCCCGCGCCCTTGTCGCCCACGCCGCTGCCACGCACCTTAGTGGCCTCCACGCTGACGGCACCAGCGCCATCTGTGCGCCCCGCTGCACAACACCACGCCACCATGGCTACGCGCCCCGCTGCGTCGACCGCGCCCCTAGGGGCTGCGTCCGTAGCGAGGCTCTCCAGCCGGGACCCCAGGCTGGCTCCGGGAGCGCGCCAGGCTCTCCTGGCGCCCCAGGTGCCTGCATCGCCGGCGCCCCCTCGTGCCTCGGCCTGCGACTCACCGGCAGAGCGGTCGGCATGCTCGTCGCGAGCCGGCTCGAGCATGTCGCTCGCATCTGCAGGGTCGGTTGACTCGGGGCCGAGTGCGCTGGGGAGGCGCACCCCAGTAGAAGCACCATCGCAGTCGCGGGGTTATGGCTCCGACTTTCGGGCGGAACCGCGGCCCCAGCGACGTCGCCGCAGTACAGATGAGGCCGAGGAGGAGGCAAAGCGGTACTGCCTCGACCCGCCGCTGCAGCGCGACCGCGCGCCGCCGCGGGGCGGGCACGTCACCGCCGGGTCGCCTACCTTTGCGGAGGCTACCCGCCGCACACCCCCCCCCTCACCAATACCGACGCCGACGACATCAGGGACGCAGCGTGGGGTGAGTGTTGACATCGCTGTCTCTCCCTCACAGCTTGCGGCCCCCCGGGACACGACCGCTGCGCAGCCCAAGCCAAAGCCGCCGAAGCGGCCGAGGTATCCTCCGCTGACGGTGGAAAAGCTGCCGGGTTGGGCTTCTCACTTCAGGGCCCTCAAAGAAAAACTGGGCCACCCCCCCAGTGCCCAACCATTTGGCACTGGAATTCGGTTCACTCCAGAGAGTGAACTCGAATATAGGGTGGTCCAGCGCTATTTGACTGGCCTGGAGAAGGAGGATGGCACATCTTGGTACGCCTATTCGTTGCCAGTGGAGCGAAGCTGCAAGGTGGCCATCAGGGGGCTGCCTGTTGACACCACTCCACAGGAGATCGAGGAGGAGCTCCGCGCGATGGGACACAAGCCGGAATACGTTCGCCATATCAAGGCGAGTCAGGGACGCCCCGGCTGTGTGTTCCACGCCGTACTCAGTAGGACGCCTGAAGTACGCAGCATCTTCGGCACCTCCGTGTTCCTAAACATGCGGGGTGTCAGGATTGAAGCCTGGCGGGGCAAGCGTGGGCCCGCCCAGTGCCACCGGTGCCAGAAATGGAGGCACTCGTCGCACCACTGCCACCGACCGCTCGCCTGTGTCCGCTGCGGAGAGGGGCACTCTGCGCGGGATTGCCCCCGGCCACGTGACGAGCCAGCCACGTGTGTCAACTGCGGGGGCGACCATCCCGCCAACAACATTAAGTGCCCCTCCTTTCAGGCGGAGATAAGGGCTAACAGGCGGGCGGGCACAGCTGCCGCCATTACCGCCTCACAACGACCGAGCACGGTCGCTGAGAGGCCAACAGAGGTGGCCTCCACCGAGGCCCAAGGTGAGTCGCTGATGGCGGCGGCCAACGGGCCCACCAACAGGGGAGAAGCTCCCCCCTCCTCGAAGCGGCGGAGGGGAAAGAAGAGGAAGCGGGGGGGCAAGGGTAAGGCACCCGTGCCCCCCTCCGCACCTGAGGGAGAACAACCGGGCGACCAGCCCCCGACCCTGGTGCGGGCTGTAACTCCGGCTGCAGCCCCAACGCAGCCCAAAGACAGGAAGTCCGTTGGGCCGACAGCTGGCGCCGGCATTGCGCTGCCCGCGGCCCAACCAAAAGAACGACTCCGTGCCAACAGAGGCACCACCAGCGCCGGCCCAGCTGCCGGCTCAGAAGCCGAAAAGAAGGAGTTTACAGCCCGCGCCATCCAGCTGTTGATGGACCTGATCGGGGCCATCAGACAGGGCCGCGACGTGGAACTGGTCGTCCTTGACGGCCTAGCTGCGTTACTCTCCTTGTATAGTGGATAGACCGTCAAGGATGACTCAGGAGCGTCCGCGACCGGCATCGCATGGTCGCCCCCCCTCCGCCGCCTTTATCACCGGATTTGACCCAGGTAAGCTGTTCCTCGTTACACGCAGCTTACCTGCACAATATGACTCCACACACATCACTCACGCCCAGCTGTGCGACCTGTTCTAAGTTAATATAGGCAGGGCGCGCAGCTATAACCACACATGCACTCCTCTACAAGCACGTAGACACACGCGTGGACGCGGCCCTCGGGCCCGCGGAAAACGCACACATGGGCGGTGTTACACATACAATACCGCCCACACACACACGTCGTTTCCGCAGCCCGTACCACTGCCGGCTAGCTCTGGTTAGTGGGGCGGGCGGGAATCACACATCCACTGTAGGTGCGCTGTAAGTCGGTGCCTCTGTCGCTGGTTGTCTCCCGCTGGGCTTCCCTCGGGTAACCGGGGGTCTCACCTGGCGGAGACGGACCGCCGGGGCACTGTGAAGAAAGCAGCGCTGTGCAACAGCGCTGTGGCGCGCCTACAGTCACAATACAGCAACCACACACATGGGCGCATGTCATGCGCTCACCAAGTTCTGGACAATGTCCAATCCAAAGACGGGTCCGTTTTTACGGGCCGAGGTATGGCCTCCGCGGTCAGGGGGCACAGCCCCGATACCGCCTACCGCGCCCCCTTGCGGGGGCGCTGTGAATACTACTCGAGTTAAGCTCGTCAGTCGGTCTTCGGATTCGACTCATTACAGAGCTCCCTTGCTCCCGACAAAACTGTCGGTTTACCTGGTACAGCGCTGCTGTATATTTACAGTAGTTGTAAACTTGCTTATAGCGAGATACACTCTGTAATTGGGTGGCTTGGCCACTGTACGAACTGTGACCTTCTAAGGTCTGTTCGCCTATTGTTATCTTTTGTTTTTATTGTTATTATTGCCATTTTTATATTGTGTGCTATTTTATATTGTGTATTGTGTGTACTTACTGTAAATATAACACTGTAATTGCCTAATACAGTCTTGTTTATCCCAATAAAATGGGAACTCCAAATCCTGACGATATACCTCTCGGCACTCCTGATCCTACATCAGAAGTGGGATTAGGTTTAGCCCAGGAATCGGAAGGTGTTGGTGATCCATGGCGAGTAATGTTAGAGCTTCAGAATCGTAATATGTCTCAGTTAATTGAAGCGATTAAGACGCAATCCACTCAGTCTACTGTAATTGCTTTGCCCGTTTTTGACCCAGACCTACCCGATTCCGATGCTCAATCTTGGAGTACAACCGTAGATATTTGCCTATCGGAAAATCCTCTTCAAGGTGGTACTCTTATTATTGCCCTCACTAAGGCCTTAAAAGGCAGTGCTAACGTATGGCTTTCCCAAGTATCGTATGCAGGTATGACCTGGACAGACTTCAAGAGTCTCTTCCTCTCTCGTTATGCCATTTCGGAAACTGTTGCCGCTACCCTCATTAACCTTCATAACAGTCAACCAAAAGAAGGTGAATCTTTAGCCGCATACGCCAGTCGACAGGTCACTTCACTGACATCTAAATGGAATAACCTGAGTGTCGAACACATTGCTGTTTCTACTGTACTGGCCCATGTCTCCAAATTTGATTCCCGTGCTCATCGACTAGCATTTACTACCGAAGTACAAAGTAGGCACAAACTTCAACAAGAACTGAGTGTCTTGTCTCACCTTAAGAGAAAGTCTCAGATTTCCTCTGACCAACATGATTCTTCTCAACCAAAAAAGTTCAAACCAGGTACAATAGTATGTCACTTTTGTGGTATAGTGGGGCACAAATCCACTAACTGTCGCAAAAAGGCCGAGAACACTAGCAAACATCCTGGACCAGCCAGCTCGTCACATAAGACGACGCCAAAGAAGATCGTCTGTTACCGCTGTGGGGAGTCGGGACACGTCGCTCCTCGCTGCCCAAAGGCGACCGGAAGGCGGCCGGGAGGTTCAAGTGAAGACACCGGGAGTCTGCCGTCGACCAGTCAACCATCCGTAAAGAGAGTTGAAGCTTGTGATGTACGGCCTATCACTGGTGTTCTACAGCAATCTGGTGAGTCGTTTGCATTTTCTTATGACTCTGGAGCAAGCAGCCCTGGGTATAACTAAAAATGCTGAATACGATAAAGCCCATTATGATAAGACTAAAGCTATTTTGAAAAAGTTCCAAGTTGGAGACTTTGTTCTTATTGCTAATGAGGAACGAAATCAAACTAAACTAGATCCTAAATTTAAAGGTCCCTATAAAATTTTAGAACTATTAGATGGCGATAGATATTTGTTAAAAGCTTTGAATACCAATAGAATTTACAAATATGCCCATGATCGTGTACGAAAAATGCCTGAATGTCCAGTTATTGTTAGTGATGATGTCAATACTGACACTGATGATGAATCATCTGCTGCTGACATAGTATAGCTGAATTGACAAGATGTCTATGTTGACTCTTGTTTAGCTTGACGCTTAGTCGGATGTCTATGTTGACTCCTGGATTTGGACGTTGAACTTGACGCTTATGCGGGTTGTCTATGTTGACGCCTACGCGAGTTGTCTATGTTGACGCCTATGCGGGTTGTCTATGTTGACGCCTATGCGGGTTGTCTATTTCACTCCAAATTACTTGTCGAATCCCATGGTGTGATTTCGGCTGGGAGACTGTGTCTCTACTTTAGTTGAGCTATGTATTGTCAGTAACAGTATGGTCATTCTGAATGGTTGCAATGCAACTGCTATTGATATTAATTTTATTTGACAAACTCAGGATTTTTCTTTTCAACACAACTTTTGTTAAGGCTTTTGTTTGTCAGAAAGGCCGATCGATATTCACAAGAGATTTTCTTTTTCAGGATCACACGAGGTCGTGTAGGACGTCAGTTCTGGCCGTGTCGGAGTTGGTTGTCAATTACAATTGTGGGTATTCAACAAATTTTGTTAAGAGTCGATTTTTTTGTTAATAATTCAAGTGATTTTAGTATCAATTACTATCTAGTAAATCGAATCATAATTTATTAAGTACTTGGTGTACACACCAATTGATTTTTGGCAACTTATTTCGATAAGTGTGACCGGTAGTTTTGTTCGAAACAAATTGATGACATGTTGTTTTATTTTTTTAATTGATATTCTTTGTGAATTCACTATTCTTTATTTACGATAATTATTGTTGTATTATTTGATTACTTTGTAATGTAATTCTGACTAGATTTAGCACATTTTTATGTATCAAGTAAACACGTGACGCACTTCCGCGCGCCAACGGACAGAGTTGTGGAGGGATTGCAAAGTGGGGGCATAGTCCTATAAAAGAGCGTGCACTCAGTAAGCTCGTCAGTCGGTCTTCGGATTCGACTCATTACAGAGCTCCCTTGCTCCCGACAAAACTGTCGGTTTACCTGGTACAGCGCTGCTGTATATTTACAGTAGTTGTAAACTTGCTTATAGCGAGATACACTCTGTAATTGGGTGGCTTGGCCACTGTACGAACTGTGACCTTCTAAGGTCTGTTCGCCTATTGTTATCTTTTGTTTTTATTGTTATTATTGCCATTTTTATATTGTGTGCTATTTTATATTGTGTATTGTGTGTACTTACTGTAAATATAACACTGTAATTGCCTAATACAGTCTTGTTTATCCCAATAAAATGGGAACTCCAAATCCTGACGATATACCTCTCGGCACTCCTGATCCTACATATACGTGTCTCAGCGTTTTCGATAATTCCACCCCAAAGGGTTAAAAAGGGGGATGAAGTTGTGTAATCCTTAATTTTCGAACTAAAAATCATAAAATTTATTATCTAGGCGTATGGTTGGAAGCTAACGCAACGGTGTTGTTAGAATTTCAATCCTTAAGGGGGTGAAAAGGGGGATGAAATTTTGTTTTTAATTAAAGTTCTTTATTTTTTAAATTAAAATCACTAATAATTCTTCTTATGTTTGGAAACTAACACAACGTACATGGTTGTTGTTTTTTTTTTTAATTTCAACCCACAAGGATGTGAAAAGGGGTATGAATTTTGAAGCTTAATTTGAATTCAAATCTTCTAAATATATAAAAGAAGAAACTGACTGACTGACATATCAACACAGCCCAAACCACTGGGTCTACAGATTCCAAATTTGGAAATTGGAATGGATGGATGGATGAATTCGATTTTTTTTTTGGGATTTTTTTTAAATTTTTGGGATTTTTTTTTTGGTTTCTTATGTGGTCTATGGGTGCATTTTGAAGGGGATTTTTAAAATTCACATCCTAAAGGGGTGAAACAGGGCTCCAAAGTTTGTTGTATGGGGAAACAAGATAAGATCATATTAGAAACTTCACAGGAGTACTCCTATTGATAAATAAGTAGAAACGGGTTACAGTTTTTTTCAGAATTCAACACCTAAGGGGAAATGGGGTGACAAAGTCTGAAAATCAACATGGTTATTGTTTGTATTGTAATGTCGGGTCTTCGGGTGTATTACAAAAACAACGATTTTAAGATTTAATGCGGTGGACCTGAAATACCATCATCATCTGTTGAAGTGCGATGGGGTTGAAATGTCTAAAAAATCAATATGGGTGTCGATTCCGAGATTATCAGGGGTGCTGATTACGAATATGGCATTTATTTTGAGATCCAGAAGATGTCGGATTCGACTTCTATACAGGGTTATGGTTGATTGATATGATGGTGATTGTGGTAGTAATGGTGATAGTGATTGTGATAGTGATTGTGAAAGTAATGGTGATAGTGATTGTGATAGTGATTGTGATAGTGATTGTGATAGTGATTGTGATAGTGATTGTGATAGTGATTGTGATAGTGATTGTGATAGTGATTGTGATAGTGATTGTGATAGTGATTGTGATAGTGTTTGTGATAGTGATTGTGATAGTGATTGTGATAGTGATTGTGATAGCGATTGTGATAGCGATTGTGATAGCGATTGTGATAGCGATTGTGATAGCGATTGTGATAGTGATTGTGATAGCGATTGTGATAGCGATTGTGATAGCGATTGTGATAGTGATTGTGATAGTGATTGTGATAGTGATTGTGATAGTGATTGTGATAGTGATTGTGATAGCGATTGTGATAGCGATTGTGATAGCGATTGTGATAGTGATTGTGATAGTGATTGTGATAGTGATTGTGATAGTGATTGTGATAGTGATTGTGATAGTGATTGTGATAGTGATTGTGATAGTGATTGTGATAGTGTTTGTGATAGTGTTTGTGATAGTGATTGTGATAGTGATTGTGATAGTGATTGTGATAGCGATTGTGATAGCGATTGTGATAGCGATTGTGATAGCGATTGTGATAGTGATTGTGATAGTGATTGTGATAGTGATTGTGATAGTGATTGTGATAGTGATTGTGATAGTGATTGTGATAGTGATTGTGATAGTGATTGTGATAGTGATTGTGATAGTGATTGTGATAGTGATTGTGATAGTGATTGTGATAGTGATTGTGATAGTGATTGTGATAGTGATTGTGATAGTGATTGTGATGATTATAATTGTGATGATTATGAAATTTGGCACATAGATAGTTTATAACCTGAATTAACATGTAGGATACTATATATTATCCCTTTAGTATGATCCCATGGGACAGTTACCGAAATTCACGCGGGCGAAGCCGCGGGCAACAGCTAGTTTTAAGATAAAAACCACAATATCTTTTCAATTCGATACCTCTCAACCGAATCTCTCAAAATCGTCAAGGATGTCAGAAAAATTTTCAGTTCAAATCTAATTTCGAAAAATAACCACGCCAAACAGAAAAAGAAAAATTAAACAAGGTTTAATTGATATTTTTTAAAGAAAAGAGGTGTTATGTAGCGCAATGCTACAATACGTCTTACAGATTAACCCTACCAAGTCGCAGGCCATGATTAAAGGCAGCAGATACTATCGCAATGCTCTTGACTTGTCATCTTTAACTCCATTATCTTTGGGCTGCTCGACCATTGCCTATGCTGAAACAGCTAAGGATCTTGGTGTCGTAATTGACAGCAATCTTTCTTGACGAGCTCAAGTGAATGAGGTTAGTCGTAAGGTGCACTTTTCTTTCCACTCGCTTAAATCCTTACAGAGCTTCTTGCCTTTTAAAACTAAAATTTACTTGGCTCAAACTCTGATTCAGCCGATCATTGATTACGCTGTTGCCTGCTATTTGGATGCCACCGACGAGCTGTTGAATAAGCTAGAGCGATTAACTTGCAAAATCTTTGCATTTGTTTTGTGTTTTGACTGAGAAAATATGACCATGTCTCTCACTACCGCAAGGAACTGAAGTGGCTCCCTATCCGTCTTCGCAGAAACACTCGGATATTATGTCTCCTCTACAATATCCTTCATAACCCTGCATATCCCAGTTACCTGCGCGATCGCTTTTCCTTTACCCGTTCTCCTGATGCTCTGTTTAGATTATCTTAATTTCCCATCCCATAAAACCGAATTCTATTCCTACTCTTTCTCTGTTCACGCAGTACGTTTGTGGAACTCACTTCCGCCTAACATTCGAGACTCTAAAACTTTATTTATCTTCAAAAAGCAAGTCAAAGAGCATTACCTTTCTTCTATACAGTAATATTCTACATATATAATAATATGTATGTATATTATAGGTAAATATTTACTATACTAGTATTTATTTTTATATGTGTATGTATTTGTATGTATGTTTATTTCATATACCTAGATATATTTTGTTTTAAGTTTTAATTTACATTTCCTGTTTTGTCTTTTCTACACACTGTGTCAACATTTCTAATCAAACTTTCCTCTCGCAGGTCTGCTAAAAGAGATTTCTTATGAAATAAGCCGTACCTTTGTGCTCTTCTATCTTAATGTAATGTCCTGTTAAGTATTTTGTGTACGTGTACATAAATAAATAAAAAGACACTATTAGAACTGAATAATACCCACTACATACATACACCTTAAACTTATCTTATGTAGTTAGTCTGTTTTTTTTTATGTGACTTATGGGAGAATATTGTGGTATAGCTGGTACCATTATTCACGCACACAGAGACAGAGACTTACAGTGTAAAACACAGCCTGCACGCACACAGGCTTGAAATTGTTGGCTCGTTTTTTTTTGTTTTGATTGTAGGGCGACGCTCCATCTAGACATATGTATAATCAAAGCCAGTATTTTGATTTGCTACTTATACTAATGGATAGACAATACATAATTATAATAATGAACATAATGCTAGTTTTTTTTTTCCAAAATTCGAATATTTATAAATAAATAAATAAATCGCTGGAAATTTCAATTTCGGCCCTCAGTGACTGACGTAACAACCACTTTGTAGTGCAAGCTGATTAGAACTTTATTCTAACAGAATACTGTTAGAATAAAGTTCTAATCAGCTTGCTTGTTGAAATATCAAACGAAGTTTGAACCACCACAAATAGAGTTGCTAATTTCGCTCGGGGACCCGCCTCAATATTTGACACACTGATAGTTTGCCTGGATTAACCTATAGGTTACTTTTTAATCCCGGTAGTACGTTTCCGTCGGATATTTATCGACATCCATGCAGGCGAAGCCGCGGCCAAAAGCTAGTATAATAACACATCGAGGTCCATACCTTCTTCAAGACTCCCCTAACAGAGCTTATAACAAGTTTACAACCCCCCCCCTTTTTGGCATTACGAATCATATCTACGAAACTTTGATCTCGAGAATTGCCGACATGATCAGCTGGAAACAAATATAAGATTAATAAATAGTGTCACTCAGTTAAGTATAAATAAATTGAATATCACTTGTATACCTTTCAACTCCGGGAATAGTTTAAGCAAGAAACGTTTTTTTTTAATATCACTAACGGTCGTGTATACTTCACAGCCGTGAGCAAGGAGTATGGACAACACAGCCTGGCCCAAAGCTCCAGCCCCTCCATGGACTAACACAGAGACATCAGGAGACAGCTCCTTGCCATATTTGATGCCCTACAACAAAAGAGATTGTTAAATTCACTATAATCGTCCTCTTGATCTAGCCGATTGATTGATGATTTCAATCTTGCTTTGAATGCTGTGGTTACACGTTGTATGGAACTCGGACACAGAGCTCTATTTTGATTCGGCACGTAATAAATATGAAAACGAAGTGCTGAGTACGTTTTGTCCGTTGTCAAGGTATCGAGCAAACGCGGAAGAGTCCTTTAAGAAATGAAGACCGATGTCTTCCACGTTGAGATGACTGGGTAATACTTTAGACATGGTCAAACAGTGTAATAATGAACGAGGAAATTATTATGGCTAGAATCCTAAGAGTATACTCACGAGGCAGTAGAATGCGTGTGCGTAGGCGAGCGGCACGGTGGCGGCGTCCTCGAGGCTCCAGTGCGCTGGCACCGGCCACAGCAGCTCCGGCTGCGCGCGCACCACGCCACCGCAGGCGCCACCACGCACCAGGCCCATCACACGCTCGCCGCTGTAACATAACATGTATCAGACTCTTTACAACTCTTTTACAATGTTTATGTCACAGATCTAGTGCGAATCAGGCCAAAATATAATAATAATATTTATTTATTGTTTCATAAAAAGTGTTACAATAAGATGTGACACTGGATCTCTCTCGACAAATATGGTTGTTTATGAGGAGGTATCAAATGCAACGGTTCTAATCATGAAAGAAAACTAAAACTAAAAGGCAACTCATGTTACGATGAGTGTTAGTTTGTATGTGTTGGTGTGTAGGCTAGTACTCAATTGCAAGTAGGTTTTCTGTTTCGTTTTAATTAAGTCCTAGTAACCATTCCTGTACTTATTTTTTGCACCCAAACTTGGGCATGTGGAGAATTTTAAGGTTTTTATTGACCTTCTCATACAGATGTGGCCCAATAGGCTAAGGATAAGGCTTAGCACTCTTCCACAGTCGACAACAGGCGCAAAGCAAGAAGACCGAACAACTAGAAACGAGTTGTGTTTTTGTGTACAGCACTAACTAATGAAGAAAGACTTTTCACCGGCGGCGCCGCGGCAATAATTAATTAATCGTATAATTAATAATTTATTGTTTTATTGGTATAATTGATTACAACCGCCGTTTAAAGAATGGCAGGGTCTAGCAAACGGGAACGACAGTGTGAAAGAAGAAAAGAAGAAGAAATATAAAGAATGGAAGAGAAAGGCAAAAAAGGCGGTAGCAGTTTCCAGGGCTAAGGTGCAGGAGAAGTTATATGACTTACTGGACAGTCCTAGAGGCCAGAAGGAGCTTTACCGGATTACAAAAGCAAGAGAAAGGAGAACGAGAGATATAACTCATATAAAGTGTATGAAAGACGGCGCTGGTAAGGTTTTGTCTAAAGATGATGAAATAAAAAGGAGATGGAAGGGTTATTTTGAAAAGCTAATGAATGAAGAGAATGCATGGAGCGGTGTGCTTAAAGAGGTACAAGTATTGGTGAGGGAAATTAGTATGGATGAAGTGAGGAAGGCAGTTCAAAGTATGAAAAATGGAAAGGCCATGGGCCCTGATGAAATACCAGTAGAAGTATGGAAGTGTTTAAAAGAAGACGGATGTATGTGGCTGACTTTATTCTTCAATAAGTTGTTGTATGAAGGAGCGATCCCACAAGAATGGTGCAATAGTTCGCTAGTGCCCATCTTCAAAAATAAAGGTGATGTGCAGGACTGCAACAACTATCGGGGGATAAAGCTCATGTCACATATTATGAAAGTATGGGAGAAAGTGATAGAGAAAAGAATAAGAGAAGAGAGTAAGATCACCCGAAATCAGTTTGGGTTTATGCCAGGTCGAGGAACAATGGACGCCACTTTTGCAATCCGCCAATTGTGCGAGAAGTACAGACGTGCACACAAAAACTTGCACATGGTGTTCATTGATCTGGAGAAAGCGTATGATAGGCTACCTCGTGATGTGTTGTGGTGGGCCTTGAAAGAGAAAGGTATACCTGGGAAGTATGTAGAGTTAATTCGTGCTATGTACTATCGAGGACACTCCCGCCTGACCACCACTAAGCTTATTTTTGCTTGCACTCGCAACATAGAAACGCTCTCTAGCCCCGCCCCGTTGACTTTGTATAGAAATAATGAATGAAAAGATACTGTTAGAATTAGATTATTTTATTATGTAGTGCAAAGCGCCTACTACTTTTTAATAGCAAGCAGTTCACACATACGTCTCTTATTGCGTCAACAAACTTTCAGTTTTTATCAAATGTTTTATGTATACCGCCTAGTTTTTATTTTTTTTTCTCCTGTGTAATTCGCACGGAATACAAGCATTATAACGTTGCTGAAATATTTTATTTAAAAACTAAACCTAAGAATCCCCAACATGGCCCTACGACACGGATTATAAAGAAAGTTAATCAGTAATCAGCAAAAACAAGAAGAATCACGGATTTATACTGGGATTACTATATTGAAGATTGGACGAAGCCACTTTGTACGGGGTACAAAGGTTATCACGAAGTTCGACGCGAACATCAAGGAATATTTGAGATCCTGTCAAGGAATATTTGAGATCCTGGAGTATTGGATACGGTGTTCAGTGTTCATTATTATAATTAGTAACACCCAGTATTCTAAATTAGGTTTGTTTAAGGTAATACGTTGAGTAAGTTTCAACAATTTGTTAAGGTCAGTACCTACTCATTCATTTATTTTTATCGATTGTTACAACCAGATAATTATTTTCTGCAGTTAACCGATTACATTGTTATAATAATTGAGCAGAAACTAGGGTTATATTGTCATAAAATATACCATTAATAAGTTGTAGTTTCCTTAGCTTGATTTTTTTTGTGTAAAAGGTATTAAACAATCTGAGAGGTAGATGTAACTTGAACTTTAAATTGTTTTTATTCCAGCTGTAAGACGCATTGTAAGCTGTGATTGTATTTGTAATTTCGTGCGTTATTAATTTGTTATTTCGGTATATTTCAGTAAAGTACCGGTTTTCCCAGAAAGACTGACAAAGAGGAGAAAGAGTTAACCAAAAGACGGGCAAGTTATAAGGGACGTTTGACTGCGTTCTCAAATTATTTAAACAGTTTGGAGGATTCGTTAAATCCGTCACAGGTTAACCAAATGCAACTACGCCTAGGTAAGATGGAACATTTATTTACTCAATACGACGAGGTTTAATTAAATTAGAGTGTTTAGTGGATGACGTCAATATTCAAATATCGGAACGAAAGAGTCTACATATTATAAGTTGTTTTCTGAAGCTCAAAACCTGCTGTCACGAAACATAAAATCAAACACCGATGAGTTTCCGGGGAGTGATAAAGGTTCATCACGAATTCATAATCATAGGCTCGTTAAATTACCTACCATACAACTGCCAAAATTTAACGGTTCTTTTGAAAATTGGTTGGAGTTTCGGGACACATTCTCTAGTTTGATACACTCTAACGATGAGATGGATGACGTAAACAAGTTCCACTATCTAAGGACCTTTCTCGAGGGTTCAGCTGCTGTGGTAATACAATCCATAGAATTTTCTGCAAGTAATTATCCTGTCGCATGGAAAATATTGTGCGAAAGGTTCGATAATAAACGTCTTTTGATTCAGAATCACGTATCTGCATTATTTAATATTGAGACAATTAAAAAGGAAGCATCTTTTACTTTAAAACGAACCATCGATATCGTTAATAAAAACTTGCGTTCTTTGGAGTCATTAGGGGAACCAACAAAATATTGGGACACACTGTTAATTTATATTGTAACGAATAAATTAGATTCAAAAACTTATCGTGAATGGGAAGAATTTAGAGGTAATCTGGATAACGGTAAGTCAATTACATTCAAAATGTTTCTTGAATTTATTCGAAAACGTGCAGACTTGTTAGAAACCTTAGAAATGTCACACAATAGTACAACTTATTCTAAAAACAATTATAAAATTAAAAGCATGGTATCTGTTACCAGTACGCCAAGTAGTCAGTCAAATAGCGGTACTAGCTCATCAAAACCGTGTCCCAAATGTCGAGGTGAACATAGTCTCACTAACTGTTCACAATTCTTGGGACTTAGTAATGATCAGAGGTTAGAATTGTTACCGCAATACAAAGTATGTTTTAATTGCTTCCGTACTGGCCATTATGCTAACCATTGCAAATCAAGTGGTTGCAAAGTGTGTAAACGCAAGCACAACACACTTGTTCATGTGGATACCAAAGATAAATCGACTTTGACTTCTGTTGTTGACAGCGATGTCACTGGTAAGGATAGTGATCAGTCGCCCAACAGTAACGTCACATTGTCTGCACGAGTTACGACATTTGCACACAATAAATGTCAAGTTCTTTTAGCCACATCACTATTAAAAATTTATGATAGAAATAACCGGGAATATCTATGTCGCGCTATTCTTGACAGTGGGAGTACATCTTGCCTGATAACAGAAAAATTCCATAATTTATTGAATTTACCAACCATTCAAGTTAATGAGTCACTGATGGGTATTAATAATGCTAGCTCACCGATAAGTAAAATGTGTTGCGTCCCAATTAAATCTTTAAATGAAAACTTTTCTACAAACATTTATTGTTTTATTTTACCTTCTATAACTGATGAAGTACCTTGCCGTCAATTAAATCTTAGTAATTTAAATATTTCGAGTGATTTGTGTCTGGCTGATCCACACTTTTATACCCCTGCCTCCGTCGACTTGATTATAGGTGCAGATGTGTTCTGGGATCTACTGGAAACACAAAGAATTAACCTCGGTATAGGTAAGCCGGTACTATTCGAAACGAGACTTGGTTGGATAGCTTCAGGCCCTATATTAAATAGTAATCAACTATCACAATCGTCTCCTATAATTTGCAATTTTGCAAATATTAATAAAAATAATAATAGTTCTCTGAGCAACTCGAATACTGATGATATTCAAAACCGTTTAATGCGTTTTTGGCAGCTTGAGGAAGTTGGCCATCAGTCATCAGTCTATTCTCGAGAAGAAAAGATGTGTGAAGAGTACTTTATCACAAATACAACTCGTCTTAAAGACGGCCGTTTTTGTGTGAGAATGCCATTAAAGAAATCATGTGATAACTTAGGTGACTCCCTGCAGCGAGCCAAGCATTGTCTCTTCTCTCTAGAGCGCAGGTTTAGAAGTCAACCATCATTCAAAATACGTTACTGTGATTTCATGAAAGAGTATGCTGTTTTAAACCATATGTCTGAATGTGTACCTGATCCTCAAAAGGTATCATATTTTATTCCTCACCATGGCGTTGTGCGTGAGAGCAGTACAACCACCAAACTTAGGGTGGTGTTCAATGCTAGTAGTCCAACTACCTCAGGGTCATCCTTTAATCATTTACAAATGATAGGACCCACTGTACAAGATGACTTGCTGTCAATTCTTCTCTGATTTAGGAAATATAAATATGTTATTTCAGGAGATGTTGAGAAAATGTACAGGCAAGTCATTGTACACCCTAATGACAGGCATCTACAGCAGATCTTATGGCGTGAGGATCCCTCAAAGCCTACGGTTACATATGGTACAGTACGATTCAAACTTAATGGCGGCTCGGAACATCGTACGTGCCGCTGCGCAGATCGCAATTTTTGGGTATCAGCGGGACGTAGAGGGGCGTGCCGGCGGGGCACACCCCCGCGCGCTCTTTCTCTCACCCGCACTCGCCCTACGCGTTGTCGCTTTAGTGTGTGAGTTACGTCTGTATTCTGCACACGCGCGCGAATTTCTGCATAGGGTCGTTTCGCCGGTATCGCGACCACCTTCAGTAGGCGACCATTTGACGGACTAAGTTTCTTTAAATCAAGATAATAGTATTTGTAGAGGTAACCTAGATAAAAAATAAATCTAACGTGCTTTATAAATAATTATGAAATAAGAATTAACACAGTTTAAAACAAATGGGTTAACCCAGAGCCGAAAAAAAATTGCTCAGTGCGTGTCTTGATTCCGCGAGATGATATGATACCGCGAGTTGGAAAAAAAATAACACGGCGCGCGGCGCTCAAAGCTAAGTTTTATTACTTATTTCATATTTTACACTCAAGTTAGATGTTAAATTGTACAATCGATAAGTTTTGCTTATTATTTAGTTGTATTTTGCTACTTTTTAACTTATTATTAAGATAAAATCCCGTGGTCGGTAACCGAAATGCTTATATATCAAAAACGTTAGATAGCGACCACATGGTCGCAAACCGACGAGAACCGCATTATTTTGTTTTGATTAATATGATCGTACTGCTTCATACAGGACTGTTACAATTTTTAAGGTAGCATTGTAAAAGGTTTTCTTTGTAGTACTTTGGTAAGCGACCACCAGTTTCTTTGAAAGAACTTTGTTTAATTTACGTACAAAATTGGGTGGTCGTAATCCAAAATAATCGAAATAAAGACATTGGTTTCCGGCCATCATAATTTTGTATGAGAAAAATAACGGCCGCTAACAGAAATAAGCATGAAAGTTCATTGAGTATGCGACCACGTCTGATTTTTTTAATTTGTTTGGTTAATGAAATGTCCGGTTAATCATAATTTTAGCAAGCGGTTGTACCTAATCTGTCGAAAACTAAATATTATTATTTTTCAGTTTAAATCAAAATGAGTCATAAAAACAACAATAAATATTATTATAATTTTTTTAGATGGAGCTCCAAATAATTAAGTAAAAAAAATAAAATAATGAGACTGTCCAGTACCTACCCTGAAGAAGCCCTGAAAAAAGCTTTCGATGATATAAAATAATATTATACCAGATGACTAGAAAATATTGATGTTGATTATTTTTAAATGTACATAATTATAATTTAGGATATTGTTTGACTAATGAATGTTAATTCTATTACAACTAAGTATGATTAAGTTCCTACGAAAAGTAAGATTGTAAATTTAATTTAAAAAAAAAAACATTACACCAAAATAATGATTCCCCTATTTGTTTTTATTAACGAGGTAAAAATTAAAATATTTTTAAAGCGATTATAATTGTTTTAATGACATATTTTTCATATTAAAATAGCGGTCGCAAACCAGCACACTGGTGGTCATAAACTGATAAAAATGGTCGTAAACCGACGTTTTCGCTATATTTTCACTTTTTCAGCATTTTATAAATATTTTTGTATGAATGTATTTTATTTTATGTATTGTATCCAAACTAGATTATATTTGGGACAAATTCACATTAACAAATACTATTTTGCGTGTAGACAACATTTTTTTTTCCTCATCTGAAGTGGGGAACTCAGCTAACTGGTCGCTAACCGGCGCAATGACCCTAAGTACAGTCGAGCTCATAATAATTTTGTTGTTGTTTGTTAGCTGTTTTTTTTGTGTTATTGTTTTGTTAAGTTTTTTTTTGTTATTACTCCGTTCGATTACGTAAATGTAAAGTTTTAAGACTGTTTTTGGTTGTGCGGAAAATACTTTGGTATTTATTTGTAAAATGCCTCGCGGACGATACAACGTTTTTTAGCGAGAAAAATGGTTTATAATGTCATCCAATTTCTTAACTCTTTCTTCTTTCTTTCTCAACTCTGAATCTGAAAAGGAATCAGATTCAAGTGAAGACGAAGGAAGCAATAGTTCCATGGAAGTTCCTTCCACAAGAAAACAATTTTTTATGGAGGGTGTTCAGCCGTTGTAAAATAAATATAAAATAAATTTCTTATATTTTTCATAAAACCTATTTTATTTTTCCTTGAACCCTCTCTGTACTTGACAAACTAACAAATAAATACGTCCTATGTAGCACTAAAACATTCACACAAGTTTCAGTTATAAAAAAATGTAAACGAGCTTAGATGATTTTCGACTTGACTGTACATGCGCGAACCTGCACCGGCAGCTAACTTCCGAGCCGCCATTATGTTTGAATCGTACTGTGCCGCTAGTGCCCCGTATCTTGCTACGAGGTGTCTGCGTCAGATAGGCCTTGATTGTACTGATAGCAAAATTGCAACGATAATAAAACACGATTTTTATGTTGATGACTTGCTCTCTGGTGGGGATACGATTGAGGAGGTACTTGACATACGTCGTAAGGTAACGGCTGAATTGGCATCAGCTGGAATGTCATTACGTAAATGGAAATCTAATGATTACCATATAGTGTCTAACAACACAGAACACTCTTCATTCAATTTAAATATTGGCTCCATAGAACCCTGTAAAACTTTAGGTCTCAGTTGGCTGACTGATTCAGATGTGCTGTGTTTTTTAATTAACTTTGATTCTTCCAGCCCAATGACAAATCGTGGAATACTTTCTGCTATTTCTCAAAATTTTTGATCCGCTGGGTCTCTTGGCCCCGTGCATTATCGTTATGAAAATGATAATTCAAAAATTATGGATTCTAAAATTGGGTTGGGATGATCAGTTGCCACCTGATCTTTTAAAATTATGGACCGATATAATGCATAGCTTGCCTATTCTAAATGAATTACGTATTCCACGTATTGTACTGTGTGACTTCCACAGGTACATAGACTTGCACATATTTAGTGATGCGTCGCTAAGTGCATATGGTGCATGTTTATACGTTCGTAGTTCACATCATGATAATAATGTACTGGTACGTTTACTTACAGCCAAAAGCAGAGTGGCCCCAATCAAACCAACTACCATACCAAGGCTCGAGCTTTGTGCTGTGTTGGTTGGTGTTCGTCTTTACGAAAAAGTGATTGAGTCACTCCGAGCTCAAGTCAGAAGTGTCACCTTTTGGACTGACTCGATGGTAGTGTTGGGCTGGCTTAACATGTTACCAAGCAAACTACAACCCTTTGTGCGCAACCGTGTTGCTGAGATATTGGACAAGACTGGTGCATGTTCCTGGAGGCACGTCCCTACTAATCTAAATCCAGCAGATCACATATCCCGTGGAATCGATGTAAGTCTTTTAAAATCTTTAGAACTGTGGTGGTCAGGCCCAGACTTTTTAAAATATGATTCCTCAAAGTGGCCTAATACTCCAACAGTAACTAGTGAGAAATTACCGGAAGTGCGATCGGAGATTTCTTTACTTGTTACATCGGTGAGTCAACCTGTTCTAGATTTTTATAGATTTTCAAATTTTTCAAGACTTAAACGCGCGGTGGCCTACTTATTAAGGTTTATAAATATTTGCAAAAAACAGCCATCTAAACATCAGTATCTTAGTGATGATGAGTTAAAACAATCTTTAAATTTAATTATAAAACTTTCACAAGTTGAATCCTTTCCAGAATATAAAATTCTATTAAATAAGCAACAATTATCAAAAAAGAGTCAATTAATCAAATATAATAATTTTCTAGATGACAATGATTTAATGCGTGTCGGTGGTCGTCTAGAAAATTCTCAATTTAGTTACGACAAGAAACACCCCTTATTATTACAGTCCACTCATATTGTTACAAAATTATTATTTGTTTACATGCATAAGATGGTTATGCACGCAGGACCACAACTTTTATTAGCGTCCATTAAAGAAAATTACTGGCCGATTGGTGGTCTAACTTTAGCAAAGGCAATTTATCGTAAATGTGTGATATGTTGTCGCATTAAAGGGCAGGTAATCCCTCCTCTCATGGGTAATTTACCGCAGCAGTGCTTGAATCCCGGGGGATATCTCTTTGAAACTGTTGGTATCGACTACGCTGGGCCCATTTTATCAGCTAGTAGAGTGAGGGAGGGAGTGAGGCGACATCCACGTCCTTGACGTGGATGTCGCCTCACTAAAGTGTACATCGTTCTATTTGTTTGCTTCACCACAAAAGCTGTTCATATAGAGTTGGTAGGTGATTTAACGAGCAACAATTTTTTATTATGTCTTCGTAGATTTGTGTCGCGTAGAGGAAAGCCTAAACACATCTACTCTGATAATGGGACCTCATTTGTTGGAGCTTATAACGAAATTGGCAAGTTTATTAAGGATAATTGCAATTCGTTATCTGATGATTTGGCGAATGAAGAAATTAATTTCCATTTTGTCCCTCCGTACGCTCCACACTTTGGAGGTCTCTGGGAGGCCGGTATTAAAAGCACTAAGTATCACTTAAAGAGAATACTGGGAAATTGTAATCTTACATATGAGGAACTGAACACTGTGTTAGTCCAAATAGAAGCCCTGCTGAATTCTCGTCCACTCACACCACTCTCATCGGACCCCAATGACTTGCTGCCGCTAACGCCTGGACACTTCATCATAGGACGACCACTCACAGCACTGCCCACTCAACATTTTGAGGACTGTTCCAAGCATCACTTGACCAGATATCAGAGAATTGAGCAACTCCGTCAGCATTTTTGGTTAAGGTGGAGCAAAGAGTATGTGTCGGAGCTACAGCAGCGAGTGAAATGGAGATCCTGCACTACGGCTCTTAAACCGAACACTCTTGTGCTCATCAAAGATGATCATCTACCACCATTGAAATGGCGATTAGGCCGAGTTACGACGGTCTATCCGGGGCAGGATGGCATCAGTCGAGTCGCAGATATCAGGACGGCGTGTGGAGTGGTTCGTCGCGCCTTCAGTAAAATATGTCCATTGCCTCAAGATGAAGAATCTGGTTGAGAGACAGTCTCTCAACGCCTGGGGGCATGTTTAGAATTAGATTATTTTATTATGTAGTGCAAAGCGCCTACTACTTTTTAATAGCAAGCAGTTCACACATACGTGTCTTATTGCGTCAACAAACTTTCAGTTTTTATCAAATGTTTTATGTATACCGCCTAGTTTTTATTTTTTTTTCTCCTGTGTAATTCGCACGGAATACAAGCATTATAACGTTGCTGAAATATTTTATTTAAAAACTAAACCTAAGAATCCCCAACAGATACCGAATCGGCCGAGCGCACTGACGACGCACGCCAAACGGGAGTTATTGTTATTTTGCGCGCCAAAGTTGACGCTTTCCTAATAGGTCCAACCTTTGAGGAGGCGTGGCTCGGCGCCTCCGCATGATTTAAGCGAAAAAAAATTAAAATGGTCAGGCGGAAAAGACCCCGATAGTACAGTCAATCTTGTACCTACGTCCGGTCAGCTGCTGGCAACACCGATGAGTTCAGTGTGGCTGTAGGCTTGCATCAAGGGTCGGCTTTAAGTCCTTACCTCTTCTTGTTGATCATGGACGCTTTAACGTCGGACATCCAGGAAGAGGCACCCTGGTACATGCTGTTTGCCGACGACATTGTTCTTGTCGGTGAAGATGGACTTGAGATCCAGAGCAGATTGGAGAAATGGCAACAGAAACTGAAGAATGTTGGCTTGAAAATCAGCAAAAGTAAAACTGAATACATGTTCTGCGATTTCGGCGGTCTCTCCAGTTCTGGAGCCATAGCGTTAGATGGCGCGCCTCTTCCTGTCTGCTCCGACTTTCAGTATCTCGGTTCACTCGTGCAAAGCGATGGCGAAATAGATCGTAGTGTGAAGCACAGAATTAACACGGGATGGATGAAATGGCGGTAGGTCACGGGAACAATCTGCGACTCCCCTTAAACTCAAGGGGAAGATTTATAAAACAATGGTTAGTGGACTTGTATGGATCAGAATGTTGGGCCACATAAGGGATGGATGAAAGGCATTTGCATGTCGCGGAGATGAGGATGCTAAGGGGGATGTGTGGTGTTACGCGAATGGATAAAGTATGAAATGAGTATATAAGAGGAAGTCTGAAAGTGGCGCCGGTGACTGAAAAGTTCTGTGGTAATCGGTTGTCGTGATATGGGCATGTGATGCGGAGGGATGAGGAAAATGTCGTGAGGAAAGCATTGAGTATGAATATGGATGGGTATATGAGTAGAGGAAGACCAAAGAAACGATGGATGGACTGTGTTAAGAATGATATGGCAAGAAAAGAGGTGTCTGATGAGATGACGACAAATAGAGAAGTGTGGAAGAAGAAGACATGCTGTGCCGACCCCAAATGAATTGGGATAAGGGCAAGAGAATGATGATGGTATAATTAATTCTCTTTACGAGATACATAATTATACTATACTATGGTTAATAGTTTTTCTTAAGCTTGTCTCTCTTTTACAGTCATCATCTGTATTAAACATGTCATTACCTCTTTGTTGTTCCACTGAAATCCATGCCATAGTCGTTTTTTCCATTATTATTTTTTCCAATTGCTTTCTTAATGTCCGTGTTTGATAATCCGGCGTAATGGACCTGAAATGTTAAAGCATTTTTTTCAATATATTTGTAGGGTATACACCTTTAGTTTACATATTTGTATGGAATATTACACAACACAACACGTTTACTTTGTATGGAATATTACACAACACAACACATTTATTTACATGTATTTATAATATTCACTACACATCACCGGCATCTTATATTGACAACATCAATATAATGTCGGATGATGCAGGGATCCTGTCTAATGAAATCGCACCGCGGCCGAGCTACGTCATCGTGACGCGTACCGAGCGAGTGAGGTGGGACAGCGCGCGATCGTTGACTGCCCTCTCCGTGACTTTCAGTCGGTTCTAACTACACAACGACGCGTGCGCATGTGAAATATTCTGTGTCACCTCGATCGATTTGTTTCCGTGTTTCGCCTTTGTTATTTATGAACTGTTGTTCTGTGTTAACTGTGACTATTGTGACTGTGACCTATCACCTCTGTTCTCCTTCTTCTGTACTGCGTTGTGCGTGTGGACCTTACTCCAAATAGAACTGTAAGTACTAAAATAATAGGCAGTGACTTTTATTTATACTCCTGCCTACACAACACACTCGACAACACCGCTTCATATAAAACTACTTTACTAAAAATCTTGCCATATCAATCTTAACAGCAGATCTTGGAGGAGACTACTCCAAGATATGCTGTTTATAACAAAAAAATATAATACTAGAAGACGTTTCTTTAGAAATACGCACCATCTAACGTGAACACAAACTGTTAAATAAGCAATTAATAATGTGTACTAGTATTCACAACAATTGCACGTACCGTGACTGGTACTCCGGAGCTGCAAGTCTCCGCAGCATCGACCCACTCCAAAGAATTCAAATCCCCGACTTGTGCGGATTGTAACGTCACCTTGCTGCTCACTGTCGCGCTCTCCTGTGCTGGTACGTAATACTCTCCTCCCCACCTACCCTACAATTAATCGTTATTGTCATATTGATACTTAGGTACAGCTAATATGGCACATTGACTTCTCAAATACTATCACACTCGAACATCATACAGGTACGATGACAAATCACTGCAAATAATGCAAATAAACCTTACCCAAAACCTAACTTTGACAAATAACACTTATTACTACTACTACCACTTATTATGACTATTTTAATATGAACAATGTTTACACTTACATGATCCAGAACGGTAAACGCTAGATCTATATCCGGTAGATCGTCCAAGAAGAAATTGTTGCCTTCTTCATTATTGACAGTTACTAGGTAAACATCGTTACCTTGTTCGTCTTTCCTCCAACACTGTACTAACTGTTTGAGGGCGGAGGGGGCAGGGTAGGGGGCAATGATGAGCAAGCGATGGTGGGGGGAGAGGTTGGCGCGGGCGGCGGTGAGGAGGGAGAAGTCGAGATGCGCGCGCATTGTGATGGTGGTGGTGGACACGGCCACGTTACTCGGCCGCCAGCGCACCAGGTCCAGGCGCGAGCTAGCGTTGCTATGTGCTGACAGTTGGCGATACAGAGACGACGGCCGGACGCGACCTCCGAACACATTGTCTTCTTCGCTCACTATGAAGGAGTCTCGTCGGAGAGTGAAATGAAGCATTTGACACATCTGTCAATACATAAAGAAAATAATAGTTTTCGTGCCAAATCAGTTACAAACAATAGCAAAAACCTTGTTTCTTACGTTATCGTCGGTTGATATATTACGGACGATAGCAACGTCCGCACTCTTCAGTGAGCTGCCACAATTTTTTGTCGACTTCAAGTCTGCTACATTAAATTCTTTGTAACTAATGTTGACACCACACACATTAGCTCCAATGTTCTTTATTTCATCAAAGACGGAACCTTTCATTTGGTTGTTTGTGATACCAACAACTTTGATTAAGTCCTTATTAACATTTTCGGCAACCATTTGCAGGAAAATGTGTAGTGTTGTATATGTTGATACCTGGTAATAAGAATGACAAATATTTTAGTACTTTATAGACATAAAAATGGATTGCGTTACAAAGAGTTATTGTCAATTAATAACGAACGTTGCCTTGATCAGCGATTCCTATGTCGTAGTAAGATTTCTAAGTTAGTATTAATTACATTATAAATTGGATTGACACTCTGGAGACAGCTTGCTTACGCAAGTTTTTGTAGTATAAGTTATTTACTATATTAACATATCCGTACGTGGCGTCCGTGGTGGTTTTCATTATTACGTTTCCAAACGCGTCTCTCACGTTATGTTTTACCTGTCATGTTGCCAACCGCAGTTTTTAACTACCCATCTCCTTCCTTCCTACTACGCTCCCATGCGACAGAAAGAGAAGGAGTAAGATAAGATAAGATTTCTGTATTTGTTTAAACATTGTTTACATACAAGAGCATGCAAGATGTTACATTGGTTTAGTCCAGAATGTTTAGCCGTAAGTAACGGCGTACAAATATTTCCTTAACATTGAGAGAAAAAAATAAATTAACAATAGAAATGATTTAAAAATTACTTAATAGGCACATGCAAAGTTTATAATTTAACAATCTTATAAATAAAAAATAAAAACAATTCTAATGTGATAATGTCAAAATTCCATATTCATATAAATTTAGTATTAGTGTCAAGAAACGATAAAATTATATATTAAGTCAAACAGAAAAATCTTTTTCGGCTAGAAATTCGGAGATACTATAATACGCCTTTTGCGAAAGAAACATTTTTAATTGGCGTTTGAATGCCTTACCATTCAGCTCCTTCCAGCATTTAGGCAATTTGTTAAATATAGTAGGCGCCAAACAGACGATACTTTTGCGCATGAGTGCCGTTTTTGCGGGATAGAGTCGAAGAATGGTCATATCCCGTCTGTTAGGCGGTACCACGTCCTGTAAACGTGGAAATAGTTTGGGGTTTGTTTTAACGAACATTGCAGTTTCGAGAATATACAGACAAGGAAGAGTCAATAACTTGTACTTTTTAAAATACGGCTTACATGTATCAATCGTTTTTAACCCAAACATAGATCTAATGCATCTCTTTTGGGCCTTAAATGCCGTGTTGGCGTCGGTAGAATTTCCCCAGAATATGATGCCGTATCTTAGGTGAGACGCAGCTAAGCCATGGTAAGCCGCAAGCAAGGTATCTACATTTACAACTGCAGCTAGAGAGTGCAGTGCAAATGCAGAACTACCGATTTTTTACAAAGGTTCTCGATTTGGGATTTCCAGTCAAGCCTTTTGTCAATTATTAGTCCAAGGAATTTAGCAGTATTTACACTTTCAACAATTTTTTATCTATATTTATGTCCATATTTTCTATAGTCAGTCGTTGGCTAAAATGTATGATTTTTGTTTTATCTAAATTAATCTTTAAATTATTATTGTTTAACCATTCTATTATAGATGTCAAGGTATTGTGAATGTCAAATTTATATTGGATCATGTCATTGCTATTACTACAAATGGTCACCATGCTATCATCTGCAAATAAAGTCATAGGATGTGTAATTGATTTTGGCAAGTCATTAATATATAGTATAAAAAGTGGAGGTCCCAATACACTACCTTGTGGAACACCAAAAGTTGTTTGACGTTCCTCTGATAGGTATATCTCTTCCTTTTTAGTGGTTGTATTAATTCTCGTGATTTCTGTCTTTTGTTTTCTATTAGTCATGTAGGATTTAATTAAATTAAGAACATTACCTCGTATACCATAGGCTTCAAGTTTTCTTATTAAAATGTCATGATTTACGTAGTCAAATGCTTGAGTCATATCGCAGAATATAGAGCTTACAGGTATTTTTTTGTCCATTTTTGTCAATACGGTGTATAAAAAGTCGTAGATCGCCATATTTATAGTCTTTTTTTCGCGAAATCCCTTTTGCTCGTTACATAATATATTATTTTTTTCAATGTAACCATTTAGTTCTGTTTGAATGAATTTCTCAAATATTTTCGAGAAGATAGGAATCAGAGAAATAGGCCTGTAGAATTCCATTTGCTCCCTATCTTCTTTTTTAAATAATGGCTTAATTATCGCTATCTTTAGTGCATCAGGAAACGTGCCGGCTACGATACACATATTTGTAATATGAGACAAATGGTCGCATATTTCAGGTGCTACAGCTTTTATTACCTTGGTTGATATGCCATCATACCCTACACTATTTGTGTTTTTTAAGGCCATAATGATTGTCTTCACCTGTTGTGGTGTGCAGGGTGCCATAAACATCGAGTTTTTGTTGTTTAAGATAGGCCGTGTAGTTTTATAACTTGACTGGTTGGCTTGTATTTTGTTAATAAAAAAGTCATTAAATTGATTAGCAATTTGTTTCGCATCCGTAATTGTGTCGTTATTGATTTTAATTTTCAAAATATAATTTTTAGGCACATTAAATTTTCTTTGATTTATTATTTGCCAGGCGGTTTTACATTTGTTGTGTGATGTTTTGATTTTATAGTTATTTTGTGAACGCTGTGTCAGAGTCATGATTTTTCTGAAAAGCTTAGAGTATTCTTTAAAGCGAGTTCTATTTAATTCATTTGATTTTAATCTGTAGGTCCACAGAAGTTGCCGTTTTTTCTTACTACAAGATCTAATACCTTTAGATATCCACCTTGGCTTTGTAATTACATTTATTGTAACCCTAGTCTTAGGAAAACAGAGGTTGTAGAAGAAAGAGAATATTTCATGAAATTTGTTGTACGCAATGTTCGGGTCATCCGTCTCATATATTTCGGAGAAATACATTTTGCTCATACAATATTTAAATTTAGATATATTTTCAATGCTGTAGTTATGTCTAAAAACACTGTATTTATCGATTGTACATGTTTTATTTACCGGGCATTTTAAAATCTGGGCTGTGTGGTCTGAAAGAGCAAACTCTAAGACTTCCGATTTACACCGTTTGTTATAATTATGCGCAAAATTATCGATACATGTCTGACTTTCCATTCGAGTTGGTTGATTTATTGCTAGTTTTAGGTTGAAGCTAAGTAGAAGGCACTCAAATTCCATCGCCTGGTAATTCCTTTTTAATATGTCTATATTGAAATCACCTGCTATGACAATATTTTTATAGGCATTCTTTGATAATTCATGTAAGACTATTTCTAATTGATTAAAGAAACTATTGATATTGTTCGCATTTGGAATTCTGTAGACACATACAACGGCAGTCTTGTACTTGGTGAGCTCAATGGCACAGCATTCAAATGTCCCTGTTATTGACATGTTTGAGATTTTTACTTGCTCTTTCCATTCGTGTCCATTTCTAATTAGGATGCAAGTTCCACCTCTCTTAACATCTTTCCTACTGTAATGAGCTGCTAAGCAATAGTTTGGAATGTTCAGTTGGTTTTCATACCCTTCCATCATAAAATGTTCTGTAACGCATACTACATCCACTTGTATATTTTTTTCTTCAAGTTCAGTCAGACAAACGGTAAACGCATCTGCCTTGTTCAAGAGACCTGCTATGTTCTGGTGCATTACATGGAGATGTTTAGTGACAAAAAGTTCACCACGTGACAGATTATCCGTACTACAGTTCATGTCGGTCGATATCATCCGGTTATTATATTTTATGTCATCAATTAAATTAATTATATCCTTAAACAATATTTTTATTCCAGTATTATTTATTGCGCCAGTCCGTCTGTTATACTCAGTGTAGTCGTAGGTGAGATTTTTATTGCTGTCTATTAGATATGCGTATTCGTGCGTCAGTATGTCCAAGAAAAGTAAGTTATTAAATGTCTCCACTCTTGAATTGTATAAATTAGTGTAATTCTCACATTTATATGTTGGAGCGCACAAAATAAAGTTTGTGTGGTTGATTTCCTGTAGTACTTGTCTGATATGTATAATGATGACGACCCGATTGGCGCACCGGTAGTGAGGCTGCCTTACGTTCTTAGGGTCCCGGGTTCGAATCCCGGTAGGAGCAAATGTTTGTGTGATGAGCATGGACATTTGTTTCCTAGTCATGGATGTTTATATGTATAATAAGTATGTATTTACAAACAAAAAGTATCTATGTAGTATATCAACTATCTGGTGTCCACGACACAAGACTCGTTGCTTAGTGTGGCACTAGATGGTGCTGTGTGTAATGTCCAGCGATATTTATTATTATTATTATTATAATAATGTCAAAGTAGCTATTAGTTGTTCTGAAATCTTCTTCCCCTAACATGATTATGCAATAGTCTTCTAACGTAAAGTCTGATACTTTGTCTTTTAATCCTTTAAGCAATACGCTTACATTCCCATGAGGTGTTATGTGGTGATAGATTTCCGATCCTTTAAGGGAATCTTCTGCAATGCTCAGAATTTTATTACTGTTATCTGTACTCAAAATACATATTTTGCATCTTTTCTTAGTACTATGGTTAGGACTTGCGAATAGGTTATTTTTTATATTAGGACTGTTTTTGTTTACTACTGCAGTCTCGTGACTTTTTTTGTTATCTGATGTTTCGAGTTGGATTTGTTTATTGCTAGTTAATCGTTTGTTTTTCTGTTTTTTGGCACTAGTTGGCCTTAGTTTTGCTGGACTGTTTGTTACTGTCTTGAGTAGAACCGCCGCCGGCGTCCAATGAGGCGCGCTTCTGAGGTGATTTTGACAGGAACCACTCCATATTTGAAGACGCTGTTCGTTTCGATTCGTGACAGCAACCACACGCGAAGAATCGACCACTCCGCTAAATCCGCTATTATAGCAATATATGCTGTCCACCTAATGGCAGTACCGCACCGCACCGCACCGCTTTCTATTTAACCGCATCGCACCGCACCGCGCTCTCTTGGATCCGCAACGTCAACCGCTTAACACCTCACGCAATACTGCTGAGCTTTGCGGCGCGCGCCGCAAAATACACCAAACCGCATTAAATTCTAAACTAAAAACAACCTGTGAATGTCGGCCGACACGGTAAAACAAACATAAGTGAAGGAAGAATCCACCAGAACACGCGCTGGGCTTCAGCACCTCCAGCGGCATCAGCCTGCATCTTCCCAGGCGATCATCTTTATCATCAGCTTCCAAGTAAGTCCTTGTTTCCCTACATAAAACTGCGTGCCCAGCAACATTCTATCCCGCATAAATTAATTTCCCGCCAAAATTTACAACCCCGCGAGGTCCTTCGAACCGCTATCCCAACTTATCAAAATAAGTTTTTGGTCCATTCGAGACGGATTCAAAGAATCAGCATTTATAGGTCTCATACCTAGGATTTAGGTCAAATACCTAAGTTCGTAAAACCGCCATATTGAACGCGTACTAACGTTCGTACATCCCGCTAGGTACATATTCATTGAGAACTACTGTACCAACTTAATATTGCTCCTCCTGCATTAAAATAGCTTAGGTCAATATTAAAACCGCTAATTATCGTGAGTTAGCTCGGCAAACTTGCCTACAACATACTTAACCGCAATTACTTCTTATACCCGCTTATAATAAAATTATTATTATAAGTCTACCCGCTATACCTAAATTATTTTGTCCGTTGTATTTTCTAGAATAATCCATTATGGAAGAACTTAAAATGAAAGTAAAATTACTTCAAGCTAAAAATCAAGCATCCAATCAATCTTTGAGCATTTATCGTCGTTATACGAAACGTCAAAGAAAATAAATACGACTAGTATTGAGCTTCGTTCGTCGGAAACGTTCATGTCAGACACACAAATACTCTCAGTCACTCGTTAGGAATTTAGTAATAACCTAGATAAAATAAATACATATTCTTTACAAATTAATCCAGATCATAAAATCGATTATAACAGTTGTAGTGTATCTATTTAATAGATATGGTAACACTGTCTCACAGCCACAAGTAGTCAGGTAGCTGTCACTAATGACAACTGTCAGTCACCACGAATGGCGGGAAGTTGTAAGGTGAAGCACCCTGGACTGGGGGGCTTGGTGGTGAGGTGAGCCTGTGGTATTCTTAGTGAATTGCGTTATCAACCTATTAGCCTACTACAAGTGGCGACGAGGATAAAGGTCAGAAATTCAAATATTATGGAAGTTTGCAAGTAATCGACAATGAGAAAGAAAACTTTAGTAAGTACTAAGTACAGTTATCGGACTATGCTTGATACATAATAAATTCATGTAAATTACTGTATTACTACCTACTGGCAGCAAGTATTTCAAGCTGAAGGAACAATTCTGTATTGTTGTATCACGCACTAGCACTTTGCCGCGACTTCGTCCGCGGGGGTTGTGGTGGCTCGGCTGATTTGCATGACGTCGTGTCGGTGTGATTTATGGCCTATGTTACTCGATAAAGATGTGGCTTTGTGATGGTGAAAGTATTTTTGGAGTTGGATAAGTGGTTCTTGAGTTGAATCGTAGCGAGTCCACAGACAGGGAATCGGATCTTCCTCTTTGTGGTCTTGGTATGGATATAGATTGTGCCTGATTGTTGCATTGTTAATTATTGGAAGAGGGATCCCACAGTAATAAATCAATTTTATTCTTTGATGCATGGCGTTTGAATTGTTTTGATAAAGGTAGCTAATAAGTAATTAGATAAAAATCATCAGGTGCTGCGCTTTAACAAGACCAATCCAAGGAGTCATTTTTACTTTTTAAATATAAGTGTTAAAGTCCTATAATTACTTGAAATAACTTTGACTGTATGAGTTATTGATATCCTACTGATTCTTTGTGTTGGAATAATTATTATCTAATAGTTCACCTCAGGCAGTTTCTATCCAATTAAGAAATTTATTAAACTGTGTGCTTATACCAGTATAGGAGTGGTTTAATTAAATATATTTTGTGTAGTCAATATGGGTGCAATCAAGATTTAATTTTAAAATGTAGTAGTAATGGTTATTTGTTACCTTAAAAAGAAAAAAAAAAAGAAGATAGTATGAAGTATTAGTTAGATAATCAAAAACAAGAAGGTAGCTACTATGACTCGTGTGTCTAATGAGATGACGAGTAGCGGAGAGGTATGGAAGAGGAGGACATGCTGCGGGGGCCCCAGATGAATTGGTATGGGAGAAGGTGAATGATGATACTAGGACTCATGGTCACAATTATGGCTGCTTGGGTGAGGTCCTGGTTTCGATTCCCAGGTTGATAGGAGCCTTGTTGGGTTTATTCATTGGGAATTTCTCGCTAGTGGTCAAGGAGTCTGGATTGTGCATAGTTGGTGGAAGTACGTTTAGCCCGTGTTGCATGGGATTTGGACATGGCTAATAGCATGGCTGATAGACTCCAGACCCAGTTTGGCCACAGCGAGGAAAACCTGCTCAGGTGGAGATTCATTAAATTAATGACCCTGCCATGGAGTGTGGGTGTGGTGCTGTTCCACAAATGATGGGGCATTTAATATTGTGTCCTGCGTGTCCTGTTGTTTGTTCACTACAGGAGCTGATGGATGCTACCGTCGCTCAGTTCTGGGCCGACACAATTTAGATTGCCATCGACACGCTAAGAAGATGATGGCTGGCTAGGTATGGATATTCTATTGTGTGCACCTCCGTCTGCTCCTTGACGGATTGTAGGCTTGTGTTATGTTGAGTTATGTGATGAACATATTAGGCAAGAATAATAATAATGTGCAGCTAATGTGGGAAATGTTAAGTAAATCACAAACATTGGCTGAATTGAAACTTTTAAGCAGTGATTTAAATATAATTAAATAAATAGATATCGCTGGGCGTTGCACGCGGCGCCGTCTTGTGTGTGCCACACTGGGCGGCGGGCTTGTGTCGTGGACACCAGATGGTTGATGTACTGCATGGATGCTTTTTGTTTGTAAATACATACTTGTAATACATTTAAACATTCATGACTCGGAAACTAGTATCCGTGCTCATCGCACAAGCGTTTGCTTCTGCCGGGATTCGAACTCGGGACCCTGGGAACGTGGGGCAGCTTCGGTACCGCTGCGCCATTCGGGTCGTCTCATTTGAAATTGTGTAAGGTACAATTTCAATGATTGTTGTCTCAATGTGGAAATGAACATAATAATTAACTAATGATATTGATATTTGATATTTACATACATCGATTTCTCGACGGCATGTTGAGCCGAGTTAGAGGCCCATGGGCGGCGTAGGGGCTCTGACGCCGGGTTGGGTACTAGCCACACGATAAAGAAGAACATAATTAATTAATAAAAAAAAGCATTTATTAGCCCGCACAGGACTAAGCACACGGATTAGAATGGTTAAATTAAAAGTACAAATAAAAAAAATAAAAATAAAGTAAGTTATAATATAAATGTACCAGTTGAAACATTTCATTATTATTTGGAATAAGTTGCATTGAATAAGTAGATGGTATGTTGCATATAAATTATGGTTACTTACCTATAGTAACAAGTAGGTACTATGTCACCTTAGGGACTAGTGTTTATGTATATCTGGGTAGTCAAAATTGAAGGTGTAAACAACAAATTTAATTTAGGAAAATATTTAACAAACATAACAATAGAACATAATTATAGTGACAGCACTCAACTGAGTGTTGTGTGTGTTATTTTTATGCATATCTATTTATTAAGAGCGGTGATGGCCTAGCTCGACATAGGTCGTGGGTTCGAAACCAGGCAGGCATTTTGTGTTATTTCACTCATCACCAGTGGATGCTCTAGTTTATTTATTTATTACGAGCGGTGGTGGCCTAGCCCGACATAGGTCGTGGGTTCGAAACCAGGCAGGCATTTTGTGATACATTATGTTTCACTCATCACCAGTGGATGCTCGTTAAATGGTGAAGGAAAACATCGTGAGGAAACCGGCATGTCCTAGAACCAATACTTCGAAAGACATGTGACATCTACCATGCAGTTTTAGCGTGGTAGGTTAAGGGCCTCCATTAAATTGGACCAGTGAGTGCTCGTTAAATGGTGAAGGAAAACATCGTGTGGAAACCGGCATGTCCCAGAACCAATACTTCGAAGACATGTGACATCTAACCATGCAGTTTTGGCGTGGTAGGTTAAAGGCATCCGTTAAATTGGAAGCAATGGCATCCATTAAATTGGAAGCATTGGGCATCCATTAAATTGGAAGTATTGGGCATCCATTCAATTGGACGTATTGGGTAACCATTAAATTGGAGGTATTGGGCATCAGATTGTGGAAGTATCTTCATCATTTGAGTTAAGGAAAAGGATTTTGTTGATAAGGACGGAGTTACTTTGGACAAGGTGGTGATTGAAGCCACTATATTGGAAGCAGTATACATACTGCTTTTGAGTATTAACTACAAGAATATAAAACTAAGGAGAAAAATAAAAGGCAACACAAATGGAGTTAATGCAGTTGCAAATAAAAATACAAGATGCATAAGAGGAAGAATAGATTGCTAAACATGATAATATTACGGAAATACATATAAAACATAATTATTTTAAAAGAACCATGGAGTTTCTTGCGGTTCTTCTCAATAGGGGATGGCCGGCCCGAGCCGGGCACCTTTTCTCGACGTTTTATGAGGTGCCCATTTGGGCCTATGTGAAAAAAAAATATATTATGATTTTGGCTTCAGAAGAATATTGATAGCGACAAACATTTAATCAAGTGGAATAAATATGGGAGTAGTGTACATGAACCTCAAGATTTGTCCCGCTAAAGGAAAAAATGTCACAACTGTTGTAAGATAGGAAAACCAATACCAAAGATATTGGAAGTAAAAAAAAAAAAAAAAAAAAAACAAAAAAAAAAAACTAATGAAAATTCGAACAAAACAATAAACTGTAGGAATTAAATATAGTAACTATCTGGAAAGTAACAACGAATGCGGTTGCAAAGAGGTTAAAGAACCAAACAAAACTGTCGCAGCTTTTTTTTTTTTTTTTTAAATAAAGATGGTAAAAGGAACCTAGGACAGCAAAAGTAAAAAAATATATATATATAGTTGAGAAACTCATTGGGTAAGAAAAATTACACAGTGTTACAACTAGGTGTGCTGAAATTGAGTACCAATATCAAACTTATTTAGAAACCTAAAAGAAGACTAAGATAGAAACTCTGGTATCTTACGGAGGGTATGCAAGTCATCGGTGATGCCAACCCAGTTGGGGTTGAAGCAGTATATTTACTAACAGAGGACAATGGTTCCAGGATAGTAGCAAAGTAGCTGCACCCCGTCATTTCTGTTTCGGCTGTTTAGGATCGTGGCGTGATGTTTAAATGACCTACGGCCTTCTTCAAGAATTGGGCTATCAAATTATAAAAAATTCTCTCAGTATGTCTAATGTTGTATAAATTTAACCCCACCTTCGGTTACGGGGAAGAAACCATCAGAACTTTTCTTCAAGAGTCATTAATTATGAAAGGAAACAATAATGTGGTTAGTAACAAGAATATATATAAAAAAAAAAACAGAAAGGAAAGGAATATGGAAATAGGAAAACGAGATCATACTGACGCAAAGGTTAGAGTAGACGATAAAGTTTATAGAATAGATATGGAAAGGTCTAATAAACTAATAAGCAACTTGAGTCTAATAAACTAATAAGCAACACGTTGAGAAGGCTATAGGAGGAGATGTTCAAATGGGGTAACTGGGTAAACCCTGAGAAGGTAAAGCATTTTCATTAAAACAAATATAACAAGGAAGGGATGTAGTGTATCTATTTAATAGATATGGTAACACTGTCTCACAGCCACAAGTAGTCAGGTAGCTGTCACTAATGACAACTGTCAGTCACCACGAATGGCGGGAAGTTGTAAGGTGAAGCACCCTGGACTGGGGGGGCTTGGTGGTGAGGTGAGCCTGTGGTATTCTTAGTGAATTGCGTTATCAACCTATTAGCCTACTACAAGTGGATACTACAACAGTCAAATATCCTTTGACGGCGTTTACACTCGTGTCGAGAGAGTGCGCTCACTTATCGCCGCGAAGTCTTCAAGGTCATTAGAGGACTCAATGTCTCAGGATAACGCGAAATATTCTAAAACTTCTATCAAACTACCTCCAATTCAGATTCCGTTCTTTGATGGTAGGATTGAAAACTGGCCTGTTTTTTATGAATCATTTAAATCAAATATCCATGGTAATATAAATCTCACAGATTCTCAGCGAGTGCAGTACTTAATGGGTAACCTAAAAGGAAACGCATTGCAGATTACCGCAGGAATTATTCCATCAGGAGAAAATTATGCTTCTATGTGAAACAGCTTAGTTCAAAAATATCAAGATAGACGAGCACTGGGCTCACACTACATGTCTAACATATTAAATATTAAACCTGCAACGAACAATTCCGCTTCTTTAAATAGTTTTATTGAAAGTTTTCACGCTTCTATTTCTGCCTTAGAACAATTACAAATTAACGACATAAAGGATTTCATTTTATTAAATTTAGCTTTGAAAAAATTAGACCCCGCTACTATACATTTATTCGAGATGCATATTATGAGAGATGAGGAGATTCCTACTTATACGGATGTCGTTGAGTTCTTAAAATCGCAAGTTAAAATATTAGATAGGACTATTTCTTCTCGAACTGCATCAGTAAATAAAAATAACTCATACCGTAACCAGTCACGTGATAGTACAGTGCATACCTTTGTTGCTTGTGACAATAACCAAACTTGTTTATACTGTAACAAAAATGATCATTATAAGCTGTACACCTGTCCAAACTTTCAGGCACTATCAGCCAACACGCGTTTGTATTTTATTAAAAACAAACGTGGATGTGTAAACTGTCTTAGTGCAACGCACACTGCTTCACAGTGTAAATCTATACATACTTGTAGAACATGTAATAAAAAGCATCATTCGCTCTTGCATCTGTGTGCTTAGTGTGAGATTTGCTATTTTCGTTCACCACATTCGAGCGCGTTAACGTTTAGGCAAATTTGTATGGTGCGGCTGGGGTAGCGCCATCTAGCGTAATATGTCAGAACTAGGTAGTGTGAGTGCCGCATCGACAATCGTTAACTTGCGAGTGTGAGATCCTAGAATACATTCATTCGTTTTCGCGTTAATTCACCGTAACTTGTGTTGCGTACATTAATAACCGGCCAAAATAAGTTGACATTCGTATTTTGTGTTCATAATATAAGCGACTGCCTATTCAATTAGTGGTGGTTATAGAACGAAGTTAGACGACATTACTTATCTGTGGTCAATGGTCATTAGTTTGGTTTGTGTTTACGAAAGTTTGTGTTAGTTTTGAATATTATTGTTAAAAATAAAGACTAGCCCGTCTTAATTCGAAATGCTGGTGACATAAATGGAGCAGTTAGTGTAATTTATATCTTTTGGTGTGTAATGAGTGACCTTGATCCATCTGTGAAGTTTGTAAAACTAAGTTTGTTACTTTTTAGGCATGGAGATCTAAGCAAATGATCTTATAGTGCCCGAGTGGTTTGTGGTGGTGTTTCTATCTTTGTTTACGTAACCGTGTTTACTTTTTTGTGGCGTTATATTACGCTTATCTTGTGCTTTTGCGGTCTCAAACATTGTCCAAACGAAAAAAATTGGTTGCCTGTAAAGTCGGTATACGGGCGAAAGTTTTACGTGACAACGACTTTGAGTGGTAAAATCATTGTGAGCGCATAACGTGAGCGGAGCGTAACGCAGTTTCTTGAAGTGTCACCCAGCAAACCAATTTATAAGACGTTGTCACGTCAATAATACGAGATTCCATGGTAAGTTTCATTCACAATACGAAATTAAATTAAATTACTTTGTTATTTCACCACTCTCATGATGCTCTCACCACAAAATCTTAAGTGAAAACTTTTCACGCTCGCGTTTCGTATTCGAGCTGTCAAAACTGTCAAAATTGTAACTTGCACTCGCGATAGCATGCAAACGTTAGCGATGTGCTCCAAACGGACCTCATTTTCATAGAGGCATTCTATTGTCTTTACCGACGACGTAAATGGTAACGTAAACTCGGTTTACGCGGTCGACACATTACTTGAATTTTAGTAAAAAACTCGCACTTAGCATATTGGAGCAAAGTTCGCCGCCGCGATCGATATCGACTGACGCTGTACCTAGTTCCGCGCACTCACAACAGGTGGCGCTGTGTGCATGTTCACGCTTAGGCACAAACATATCGCGCACTACTGTACTTTTGTCGACAGCACAAGTCTACGTTGACAATAAACATAACAAATACGTTTCTGTAAGATGTTTGATCGATAACGCTTCACAGAACAACATAATTACTTCAGCTTGTTGTAAGAAACTACAATTAAATATTATACCGCTTTCAAATTTATTTATAAAGGGTGTAGGAACCTCTTCACGGCCTATAATAGGTTACGTCGAGATAACAGTTACTGCTAAAAATAAAACTAATTCTTTTAAAATAACCGCTCTTGTGGTTGATTGTATAACGGATAAATTACCATCACACTTTGTGAATACCTCTGCTGTGCAACATTTGTTCGAATTACCGCTGGCAGACCCCCAATGTCATATACCAGGTGAGGTTGAGCTGCTTCTAGGGGCAAAGCTGTTCCCGTATTTATTACTTCATAATAAAATTATCTCACCTACCGCGCCTTCCGCAATTGAAACCGTGTTTGGTTATATTCTTATGGGTGAGGTACCCACTAGTTTATATAATAATAATAGTTCCGCTGATTTAAATACCGCTTCATATTTTTCTACCGCGTTGAATATAGATGACTCGTATTGTTTTCTGTCGTTAGACGAATCTTTGCATAAATTCTGGAATATCGAAGAAATTCCTTCAAAATCTTTTATGAGCCCCGCTGAACGGGAGTGTGAACAGCTGTACGCTTCTACGGTGTCACGTGACTCCAGTGGTAGGTACTGCACTGCGTTGCCATTCTGTAAAGATCCAGATTCACTCGGAAATTCTTATGCTGTCGCTTATCGACGCTTAATTAATTTGGAAAAAACTAAGCTTTGCGACCCTGCTTTGCGCGCTAGTTATAATGAAATTATTCAAGAATATATTGATCAAAATTATTTAACTGAAATTACACCTAGTGCTGCTGATCAGACTATAGGTTATTACATACCGCATCACCCTGTCATTAGGAATGATAAACAAACTACGAAAGTGCGCATCGTTCTTGACGCGAGCGCTAAGTCTCATAATGGCGTGTCATTAAATGATTTGTTACACACAGGGCCGAATTTACAGGCTGACATATTTTTATTACTTTTAAATTTCCGTTTGTTCCCTATTGCAGTTACAGCCGATATAAAACAGATGTATCTTCGAATTGCTGTTATTGATGAGCATCGAAAGTACCAGAAAATATTGTTTCGATTTAATACAGCTGAACCTGTACGCGAATTTCAATTTAACCGAGTTGCCTTTGGTCTTAAGCCCAGTCCTTTTCTAACCATGCGCACTGTGCGCGAGCTTGCAAAGGATGAAAAACATCGCTTCCCGCGCGCATCCATTGTCGCTTCTCATGAGCTATATATGGATGACTTGGCTAATTCTACCCCTACTCTGGAGGAAGCCAAGATTCTCTCCGCTGAACTTATCGCCTTATTTAAGGCTGGGGGCTTCGACCTTACTAAGTGGGCAAGTAATTCCTCGGAACTACTAGAGGCTATTCCACACTCCAACCGCTCTTCTATTAACTTCTCTGACGGGGATAATTTAAAAATTCTTGGACTCAAACGGATTCCTTCCGAGGATTGTTTCACCTTTACTACATCTAATGTGGACAAAAGTTGTACTAAACGCTCCATACTTTCTACTGTTGCCGGTCTGTGGGATGTTCTTGGTCTAGTAGCACCTGTAGTTCTATTCGCGAAATTACTCATAAAAGAATTATGGAAATTAAATACAGATTGGGATGAGACTCCACCCGATTATATTATACTGCTCTTTCAAAAATTTAAAGAGCAATTGCCTCTACTCTCTTCTTTAAAATTGCCGCGTCATGTAGCCGTTACTATGGGTTGTGTGACAAATATAGTAGGTTTTGCTGACGCCAGCATGAATGCGTATGGCTGCGTTATATATTTACATGTCACCGACGCAAATGGTAACACACACGTAAATTTGGTGTGTGCTAAATCCAAAGTTGCACCTGTTAAGGTCGTATCTCTGGCTCGTCTAGAGCTTTGCGCTGCTGTTCAACTGTTCTCATTCAAATTAAGGCAGTTCTAAATTCTAGACCGCTCGTGTCCTGAATGAGGATCCGTACCCAGAACCGCTTACTCCCGCGCATTTTATAATGGCTTCTCCGTTGACTTCGTTGCCTGTCGTGAACGTTCCCGAAACAACGAAGCCTCTAACTTGCCGCAAAAAGTTGCTTGATCAAATGGTTTGCCGCTTTTGGAGAAGATGGCGGATAGAATACCTACATAACTTACAAGTTAGGCAAAAATGGTTGAATGCCGCAGACAGTATTAAGATTGGTGCAGTGGTTCTCATGCATCAGGATGATGTCCCTCCTTTACGTTGGCCAATGGGTATAATCACTGAGGTTTTCCTTAGTAAGGATGGGACAACCCGCGTTGCTATGGTGAAGACATGCAGCGGCTCTTTCAAGAGACTCGTTGTCAAATTATGTCATTTACCTTCCCAATAATATAACCGCGTAATTAATAACTTAATTTAGCTGTAGTTACCATATTTAAATTATATTTTTTTTCTCTCTTAGCCCGCTTTAATATTTTTTTCCCCCTTTTTGAGAATACTACATATCCTCAAAGCCGGGCAGGATGCTTACGCAAGTTTTTGTAGTATAAGTTATTTACTATATTAACATATCCGTACGTGGCGTCCGTGGTGGTTTTCATTATTACGTTTCCAAACGCGTCTCTCACGTTATGTTTTACCTGTCATGTTGCCAACCGCAGTTTTTAACTACCCATCTCCATCCTTCCTACTACGCTCCCATGCGACAGAAAGAGAAGGAGTACCGCCGCCGGCGTCCAATGAGGCGCGCTTCTGAGGTGATTTTGACAGGAACCACTCCATATTTGAAGACGCTGTTCGTTTCGATTCGTGACAGCAACCACACGCGAAGAATCGACCGCTCCGCTAAATCCGCTATTATAGCAATATATGCTGTCCACCTAATGGCAGTACCGCACCGCACAGCACCGCTTTCTATTTAACCGCATCGCGCCGCACCGCGCTCTCTTGGATCCGCAACGTCAACCGCTTAACACCTCACGCAATACTGCTGAGCTTTGCGGCGCGCGCCGCAAAATACACCAAACCGCATTAAATTCTAAACTAAAAACAATCTGTGAATGTCGGCCGACACGGTAAAACAAACATAAGTGAAGGAAGAATCCACCAGAACACGCGCTGGGCTTCAGCACCTCCAGCGGCATCAGCCATCTTCCCAGGCGATCATCTTTATCATCAGCTTCCAAGTAAGTCCTTGTTTCCCTACATAAAACTGCGTGCCCGGCAACATTCTATCCCGCATAAATTAATTTCCCGCCAAAATTTACAACCCCGCGAGGTCCTACGAACCGCTATCCCAACTTATCAACACAGCTCGTCGTTTATTCCCCTCAAGCAACGCTAATATTACATGGCGACCCTGCCAGCCGAACCCTTACTACATTTCAATGGAAGAAAGAAGTTCAATTCAAATTAAGAAGAGAATAATGAACATCTAATACATCTTAAGAAACGAAGACTTAGGAAATAAAAGACTTAGAAATAAGAAAAAATTGAAGAATGTAATATGGGAAAAAGCTATTCGAAGGAAGAAGTCGTGATCCGGCCCATAGTGTTGCTCGACGAGGTGGTCAAGCTCTTTGAAAGAGTCATTGCAAACCGCCTCGCCGAGCACCTTGCGGGAATGGGGCCGGATCTTGCGAAACAACAGTTTGGTTTCCGCAAGAGGCGCTCTACGGTGGACGCCATCGTGCGCGTGAGAGCCAGCTCGTCGTTTACGGACGGGTATCCTTCGGCGTCGAGTCGACGCTGAAGTACCTGGGACTCGTCCTGGACAGCCGATGGAACTTCGTGGAGCACTTCCCACGTTTGGCCCCTAAACTGGAATGGACCGGGGCTGCCTTCAGGCGGCTCCTGCCTAACCTAAACGCCTCCTACCGGAGGCTCTACGCGGTAGTCATGCGGTCCATGGCCCTTTACGGGGCCCCGGTGTGGGCGCGTTCCTTGAGGCAGCGAGCCGCCCACTACCAGAACGCGCCCCAAAAGGTAGTAGCCGTAAGGCTGACCCGTGGGTAACGCACGATCTCCCGTGAGGTGGCGAGCCTCCTTGCCGGATTGCCGCCATGGGATCCGTTAGCGCGGGCCTGTGGACGGTGGGTTCGTGTTCCACGCGCGCCTCAAAGAGAGTCAGTAAAGGTCCGCAAGGATCGATGCCTGCCGGGGTTGCGGGACTGTTCGAAAGAGATACCGTGGCCCCGGAACACAAAGGGCGATGAAGGAATATGGATGGGTTTTAGTCAGTAAAAGTCTGACACTCCTTCCTGCTCCGTCCAGAGCGGGAGGAGTCATTTGATAATTTCCCAACCCTTCGTGCGCGAGTCTGACTCGCACTTGGCCTCGATTTCCCATCCCAAAAAAAAAAAGAAGATGTCGTCATTGCACAGAACACCACTGGTGAAGCAAACGCCACTACTCGTCAATCAATGGGAGCCCTCACTGTTGCCGAAACTCTTTTGATAGTAGTAGTATTACTATCCGTCGCAGGCATTTATTATAGTTACAAAAAGGGCCAAAAACCAGCCTTGAAAACTTTGCGAAGGGAGCTCAACGCCAGCAACTTCGGCGTCGTCTCGTGATCCGAACCCGTATAAGCCATCACGAAAGAGCGGAGTCCAGGGAAATCCCGGCCCAAGGAGTTCAGAGTATAGCCCGGCCCACCCAACAATAGAGAAGAGAAGAAAACAATATTATCTACAGAAGAGGTCTCCATATCAAGCTATCACACTGCGGCATCGCGCAACTTCGTCGCTCCATGGCTCCATCATGACGCTGCGTTATCTTCGTTTTATCTTAGGCAATAATATATTCTATTATATTTAATTGATAATTACTTTTACTAAATAATTAGATTACTATTTCTAGAACAAAACAAAAGCCGTGTGGTATCCGGCAGAGTAGAATAGAACCAACCCATTACACTCACGGGTGTCGTATAAGGTGACTAATTTCTGAGGCAGAACACCTTGCGCCTCCGTAGACCAGAGAATGGGCAGCAGCGTTTTCTGTTAGTCTTTCATCACTGCGATCTCCAATCCGCCTGCCACGCGTGGAGATTACGGCAAATTCCTCCCATCATGGGAGAAGCTTATGTCCAGCAGTGAACGTTATGGGCTATTGTTGTTGTTGTTGTTAAAGAACTATGAATGAGTAGGTAGTACCTACAGTAGTTTGTGTGTTTAAAATATGTTTTGGTTTTTGTATGTGATACTTTTAGACGACATAACTTTAATCCGAAATACTTTAAAAACTATAAGAGACTATTTAATCAAATTTGGTCCTGAACGGAGAACAAACTTCCGATACAGCTCAGAAAAAAAATTCAACAGCTCACGCGGATTACAGTTGGTTGGAGTGTATTTTGTCTGAAATTAAGATTGAACATGCAGAATTAAGTTAAGAGACCATAAAAACTATAAATTCTTTAGTTAGTGAGATAAATACTTGTTACAATAAGATTTAAAGTTTAATTGGTCGTAGCACAGAAACGTCGAGAATGGCAGACGAAACTTTTAATTTATAAACGGCCATTGCCTTATTGCCTTCTTAGTAATGACTGGTAAAGAGCAGGTTACCTTGCAACTAATCGATGACATTCAATTGTATACCTAGTTCGATGATAACTGATAATGCAAAAAACAGCTCATGGAATTCGTACTAAAAACGGTTGTCGGAAAGTGCTAAATTACGTCTAAAGCCGACATTTTTGTTAACGACATGCGTAAGTATGTTATACAGAAAAAATCAGCAGTAGCTTTACAATTGCAACTTTCGACGACTAAACAAGGGCACAGGTCAATTGAAAACTATGGTAATGAGTTAGAGAAACTTTTGATGGATCTGACAATCGCTCAAGCCGATGGAGATGACACCAAGTTTGATGTGTTACGGCCAATTAATGAAAATATTGCAATGAAGCGTTTTTCAGATGGCCTAAGTGATCGGCGAATAAGCACAATTATAGCCTCTCAACAGTTTGAATCCTTTCCAGAAGCTGTCAGGACAGCAACTGATGAACAAACGCTAACGTCCGATAATCGTCAGGCTATGAATGTAAAATATTTTCAAAATTCGAATAGGCGTCGTGGGTACCCAAACGCTCACCGAGGGCGTGGTTACCCACATTTCAATCAAAATCGGAATCAATTTTTGCAATCTAACTCGTACTACAGGCAATTTAATAATACAGCGTAAATGACTAGGGAACAATAACCGTAACGTCCGTGGAAATCACAGAGGTACAGCACGTGGAAGCGGATTCTGGGTATCGCGCGAACGCGCCAAAATGCGCATCAATTTTCGAGCGGACCACACAATGAGCAGATTTCTCAAGAAGATACGGAGAACTCTAAAACAATGAGTTTCTTCGTTCGACAATCGAATGAGGATTACCGTGCGACCGTTGTTGAGTACAGTGTGTTTATGTTAGTTCTCGTAATAATATAGCATAAGTGGCAATATTCCGCAGAAATCGGTAAAATTTTTGTTGTGATACATACAGTGACTCTAGTGTAACATTAATCTGCAAAAAGTTGCAAAAAAACGCAGTGTAATAACAATATTTCTCAAGAAACAGTCAGAAACTTCAACGTTTCTAAGTGCTCAAGGTGACCCCTGTGATTGTGAGAACAAAAAACATCATTAGTAGCGAGTATATTGCAAGTCATTGACACCCAAAACCTTTAAGTACTGGTCTAAAATTTCGGCTCTCGCTGTTAAGTCACCGTGGTCGATTGGTAACACGTGAGCTTTTTGTATCACCGCGGCCACTCGAAGAGGCGCGGGTTCGAATCCTACAAAACGCAATTCTTTTTCAATTTAAAATTAACATTATTTGAATAAAGATTGCTAGCCGAAACGATTAAGATGGTTCATTCGCCAGACAAGAAAAAGTTCCATTTCGATACCGACTTATCATCTGCCGGCTTAGCATGGCAATTCTATCTCTACTCTACAAGACTAGACAAAACTCTTTTCTATACAACTTGACATGTCTTAATGTCTTGACATGCCCGAGCATGCGGCGACCCATCGACTCGAGTTTGAACGAAGACAACGACATAGAATGTCTTTCCATAGCAACGGAGTGACATTGAGGATTTTGCACTCAGCATCTGCGATCCAGAAGTAATAGAATTGATTATATTTTTTTTAGATAGTTTGTTGATATTATATTCATTACCTTAGAAGAGATCATAGGATCTCTTGCTTCTCAATCTCATATCATCTTTAACAGTCTCGTGATTTTTGTACTTATCTTAAATATACAATGTTCAGTTGGTAACATAATAGTTTATCACTAAGTTTTGTTGTTTACTTAAAAATAATGTTACCCGGGCGTGGTTAATATAAGGCAAGGTGGACGATGACATTAAATTGGTTTCAAAGGAAAAAGATACAAACAAACAAATCGATGCAAACAGTGGTAACAGACCGGGAAGTGTGGCGGAATAAAGGGGGCGTTTACTCAGCAGTGGGTGATTCCAGGCTGATATGATTGATGATGATGTATGCTAGCCACTTGATAGCACATGAAAGAGCAGCACACATAAGAACTCGACATCATCATCTGCCTAGCCTTTTCCCAACTATGTTGGGGTCGGCTTCCAGTTTTACCGGATGCAGCTGAATACCAGTATTTTACATGGAGCGACTGCCTATCTGACCCCCACAACCCAGTTAGTACCAGGTAATACGATACCCCTTGGTAAGACTGGTTGTCAGACTTTTTGGGCCTCTGACTACTTAACGACTGTCAAAGATCTACAAATGATAGCCGGGACCAACGGCTTAACGTTCTTTCCGAGGCACGGAGGAAACTCAGTATGCAATGTTCGGTCACCCATCCACAGACCAACCTAGGCAAGCACGGCTTAACGATCGACCCGAGCGGCTGTTATTATTTAGCTACGAGCTCCTCCAAAGCACTCGACAACCACCCTAGAAAGCCATTGAATGCAGTCGCTGTGGCCGAAATCGGCTAGGTGGCATTATCATCAAGGAACTCGTTTTGCGGGACATCGAAAGCCCCGGTTTGAGCTCGTACAGCGTTTCTTATGGCATAGAACTGAGGAGATGGCGACGGTAAGACCCCGACATGTTTTTAAAAACAAAATGGCTTGCAAACACAAATTATATTTATAAAAATAATCTTGTCTAGGTCTAATGAGTTGTAGACTTTTTGACATTTGCTGACAAGAAACGATTCCTACAACCAGTGTCAAAAGTAGACAAAAAATTATCGCCATGCTCGGACGTTGTAGACTTTTGTCGCTAAAGAATAGAAACCTTTCTTTTCCACATGTCAAACATCGACATGCTTAGGACGATAGAAGTCTTTCGAAAATCTGTCATTTTGTCGATTGTCAGTCGACAAAACCCGTTTCCACGGCGGGCGGCCATGCTACGCGGGCTGGTGCGGGAATGAGCGGCGAATATGGGGACGAACCAAACGTGGCAGGACGCAAGCGTAAACAACCGGATTCGGATTGGACGCAGGCCATTAATAAACTAACCACGGAGTTCAAGAATTCTCTAAATGAGTTACGACGTGACATGGAGACCAGCTTAGATAAGATATCAGAGAATGTGGTATCGATGAAGAATGAACTTGTTTCACTAACTCAAGTAACGTCAGAAATTAGAAATGATATCAACTCTCTTCGATCAGAACAAGTGATTTTACGACAACGAATCTCGGAGTTGGATGTGAAGTATAAAGGAATGACGGAATGTGTCGAAACTCTCCAAACCTCAGTCCAGTTTGTTAGTGACGAGCACGCCAATCTTAGCAAGAAGGTCGGTAGCCTTGGCAAACATATTCAAGAGACCGTTGATTTGAAGCCTGTAGTTGCTGAGCTTGTGTCAAAGATTGACAATTTAGAGCAGAATGCACGGAGTTGTAACATCGAGATATGTAATATCCCGGAAAGGCGTAACGAAAACCTTCTCTCTTTGGTGAAAACGATTGGGTCCGCAATAAAGTGCAACATTGCACAAAATGACATAATATCCGTTCACCGTGTCCCCCATGCACACCTACAGAGCAACAGGCCCAAAAATGTAATACTGAAATTGGCTTCACGTATATTGCGCGACAACGTCCTCAGTGCCCATCGATTGTGTAAGGGACTTGTAACTGAATAACTTGGCATTTCAGGTACATCACTGCAAATATACATGCATGAGGATCTTACCTTAAAGAATAAGCAATTATTTCGTGAGTGTCAAGATGCTGCCAAGAAGCACAGTTATAAGTTCCTTTGGGTTAAGCACAAAAAGAAGGGGCAAGGGCCTTTGCTATTCGATCGCCGCACGACATCGCTAAAATCAAGCCTGGTTATGCGGCGCCGATTAGCAACCAGGGTGCCCCACGTGCCGTTCAATAGCTTATTTGATGTCTTTGAACCCCTAGTGCTATTAAGATTTGCATGTAGCTTTGTTATTGGTTCCCTATTCATTGTATATGCTAATACATTTAATTCCTTTCAAAAGGCAGAATTTACTGTTTTGAAATACTGTTTTGCCTGTGGCATTATTGGCTATGTTAACAATTATGTGGAAACAATTGCTGTGAGTTTTTTGCCAGGCACCTACGTGAGTATGATATGCGTATTTATAGTTTTATTCAAACTTTGTAGGTGCTGGCTGTTATGTTGCTTGTTATGGTTGTCCTATTTGATTTATTATTTTAATGATTTTTTGTTTCTTGTTGCCTTGTTAGTCAATAGTTTATCTTTTATGCTGATAGTTACGATTACGTCTATAACAGATTATGCTTTTATTACTATTTCTTGTAGAATTTCACACTGTAGTGACTGATAACCTCATAATCTACTACCAAAATTGCAGGGGAATCCGTACCAAATTACATATTCTATATATGAATATCTTAGCTAATTGTTACGACATCATAATTCTGACTGAGACCTGGTTAACGCCCGAGATATTGAACAATGAGTTCATTGACGAACGTTATGAAGTATATCGATGTGACCGTGATCGCGAAGGTACTAATAAGAAAGATGGAGGTGGTGTTCTCGTGGCAATACTGAAGGGACTACGTTCAGTTAGAGTGATTCCGCGCCCTTCTATGGACACAAACATCGAGCAGATCCTTTTGCATTTGCCGAGCTCAGCCGGAGGTAAGTGCCAAATGATCGCGGCAGTTTATATACCACCTAAGACACCCGACTGTGTTTATGTTGAATATTTTGACTCATTACAAAGAGTTCTTGATGACACTGATATCGAAAAATTTTACTTGTTTGGAGACTATAATTTGCCAGGTGTTGACTGGGTTGCTAGTACAGACAGTAATTCAACTGCTGCGCAAATCTGTACCGGTAATTCTCCCATATGTAGTCATTTGAGTATATTTATGTCCTTTTTAAATGCTTACCAATTTAATTCGATAAAAATTTGAACGGGAAGATATTGGACTTGGTCATTAGTAATGATGATTGCTCAATTTCTACACCTACAAATAACTTACTACAACTTGACAACCACCATCCCCCGTTCTGTGTATTCATCTCACTACGTTTACCTCACAGCTCAATGGTACGCAAAACAATAAAAAAATATAATTATTACAAGGCCAGTTATGACGAAATTAATGATTAACTAAAGAAAATAAATTGGAAAGACGCCTTAAGCAGCCAATCAGTTGACGAATGCGTCAACATGTTTTATAATATTATATTTGGTATTATTAAAAAATATGTACCATTGACTATCTGCAGATCCTCTAAGTTTCCCATGTGGTTCTCAAAACCTCTAATACATATTTATAAAAATAAGGCCAAAGCGTGGGTTAAATGGAAAATGTTGTAAGGATGGGACAGAGGAACGAAATAAAAGATGTTTCTTGAATGAGACTCCGATATATTCTGACCATTCCATGCTTAACGTTTTACATTATATATGATATGTATTCCTATACTACACCTCCTTACCTTTCAGAGAAAAAAAAAAAAATAGTTTTTTTTTTTTTTTTCTTGTTTTGTACATACACAATGCAATTTATAATGGGATTACAAGTTTTTTTTTTTTTTTTTTTTTCAATGCTTTACATGGTACTTTAGTGATTACAGTTTAAGATTATTTAGTAATATAAGTAGATAATAATTATTCTAGATACTACAGTCTAAGATAATATAGCGTAATATTAGACAATCCAAATTAATTCTTAAATAACTTCGTTCTGTTCTTATGCACTGTTTCTATTTTATTATCTTTTATTATACGCACATTCGGCGACTTATCTTCTATGACTTTATATGGACCTTTGTATACATTTTCAAATCGACTGCTATTTTCATTTTTTAACAATATTAAATCATTAGGTTGATACACAATTGAATTAGTTTGTTTATCATAGCTAAGCTTTCTATTTTCCTTCGATTTCAATAAATTTTCCCGGGCCTGTTCGTGAGATTTTTGCAACCTGTACTTTAGCGCCAATGGATAGTCATCACTATTATAAAGAGGTTCTATTTCCTGTGTTAAGTTACTTGGCAAATTGCATGATTTACCAAAAACCAGTTCGTACGGTGTAAATTTTGTGGATGTATGGACAGTTGTATTGTAAGCAAAGCACCAATATGCAATCCAGGTGCTCCACTCCCTGGGGTTATTATTTGTTTGTATTCGGAGGTATGCGTTTAAGTTTTTGTGTGTGTTTTCCAGGGAACCGATTGATTCGTGGTGGTAAGATGTTGAAAATAATTGTTTAATATTGAGCAGCTTGCATACTTCACTCATTGTTGATGCTATGAACTCGGACCCTCGATCTGTGGCAATTTCCCGCGGCACGCCGTACCTTAGTATAAAGTTCTCTACAAATGATTTTGCTACCGACACTGCGTCTTTTCGTTGTAGCGGGTACGCTTCCACGAACTTAGTAAGTTCACATTGTTTGTATACTTAATATATAAACATTACCGTAGTAATCCTTATCCAGTGGTCCTACTATATCTAAATATATTTTATCAAATGCACCCTGTGCTGTTGTAGTTATTGCCATTGGTTCTCTGACAGGTAGAGAGTGTTTTTGCATTTGGCATTTTTTACATTTACTAACGAATTCAGTTACGTCACTTTCCATGCCTGGCCAAAAAAATAATTTCCTAATGTTATTCAACATTCTTCTTATACCGGCATGTCCGCTAGTTGGTAAGATATGGTAGTCATTAAGAATTACTTTTTTGTCATCTTTCGATAATACTCTGTGGAACCCTTTTAATATATTAATTTTTGGCCCGTACCATGACGGCCTTATATTTATTTCTTTTGTTAGCCACTTTATAAATTCACCATTACTTGCTGTTTTCATTATATAAATTTCTGTAATATTTAATTCACTACAGTATTTTTCTAGCCGACTCACGTATTCGTCTCGCGCCATACATGATTGTAAGCTTGTGCAAGTATATACAGGGTGGAATTTTCCAATGCCACCTGGAGGGAAAGTACTCGAAATACTGGAGATAGCAAATTTTACTGAAAGGAAACATTCCTTGGTTTTTTTTAAGAAACAAATCTACATTCACAGATTTTCGATTTTTTTTTTGCCACACTCGGGCGTCGAACCCGGGATGGATCGACTAAATTTCGAAAAAATAACATTCGGTACCTTTTTGCAATCAATCGATAGGGTCAATCATATGGATCAAATCTCTCTAACAAACATGATAAATTAAATGAAAGGAAAACCATGAATAAAAGTGCTTTATCTTATTGAATTTATCCCATTGAATTTATAACTGTTCTTTAGATTTAATGGTTTTCCCTTCATTTAATTTATCATGTTTGTTAAAGAGATTTGATCCATATGATTGCACCTATCGATTGATGTAAAAAAAGTACAGGATATTATTTTTCCGAACTTTAGTTGGTTCGATTCCCGAGTGTGGCAAGCAAATTTTCGAAAATGTGTAAATGCAGATTTATTTCCTTTTAAAAATAAAGGAATGTTTCCTTTCAGTAAAATTTGCTCTCTCCAGTATTTCGAGTACTTTCCCTCCAGGTGGCATTGAAAAATTCCACCCTGTATAATTAACTCTTTTTCATTAAATACAAATGATTCTGAGTTGTTTGTTAAGTTGTCCTTCATTCTAGAATAGTTTTCCCGCGAAATGTCTAACAATTCTATCGAATTACCCGGCTTCCGAAGCATTTCTACGACCCTTGGTTGACTACGCTGGTCTCTCACAGATATATTGGTAGTCGGCAAACTTGAGTCACTTTCCTGTCTCTTTTCCAATGTCTTTCGTTGGTTCCTAGTCATTACATTTATTACCCGTTGATTCATATCTTTCAATTCTTCTGATGTGACTACTACCCTAGACAACGCATCTGCACCTACATTATCAGTTCCCTTAATATATATTATTTCAAAAGCATATTCTTCCAAAATTAGGCGAAATTTTGTTAATCTACTGGATGGATTATTCATATTGAACAAATAAACTAACGGTCGATGATCTGAAAATATTTTAAATTTTTTCCCAAATAAATACGGTCGAAAATATTTAACGGCCCAGACTATTGCAAGCATTTCTTTCCCGATTGTTGGGTAATTTAGTTCGGCTTTGTTTAATGGGCGACTCGCGAATGCTACTGGACGATTGTCATTATTACACAAGATCGACCCCAACGCGAAACCTGATGCGTCTGTATATAAATGAAATTCGTTACTATCTGAAAAATTGGGATATTGCAATACAGGTGGTGCAGTTATGCATTCTTTTAATAATTGAAATGATTTTTCACATTCTTCTGTCCATATAAATTCGCAGTTTTTCTTTAATAACTTATTTAATGGCATGGCCATTTGGGCAAATGAATTTATAAACCGGCGGTAATAATTCGCGAATGCTACGAATCTTTTTACGTCATCGCTATTCTTTGGTCTGGGATACTCTTTTATTATTCGTATTTTATCAGGATCGGGCATAACCCCGTCACCGCTCACTACGTGGCCTAAATACAATAATTCCTTTTTTAGGAACACGCATTTCTTTGGATTTAGTTTTAGATTCACCTGTCGTAACCTAAGGAAAATTTCAATAAGATTTTTGTTATGGTTTTCCAGTGTTCGTCCCCAACAGACGAGGTCATCCATGTAGATTAAGCATTTTTCGTAGTTCAACCCTGACAATGCGACCGTCATTGCCCTTGAAAATGCGCTTGGACTGCTCTTAAGGCCCATAGGCATGCGTTTCATCTGATCCTGTTTATCAAAACTAAATGCAGTGCATTTTTTACTATTTTCGTCCAATTTTATTTGGTAGTAGCCATTTTGAAGGTCAAGGTGACTAAAATAAATAGCTCCTGCAAGCGAATCTAATATGTCAATAATGTTTGGAAGGGGAAATCTGTCATCAGCAATAGTTTCGTTTAATTTCCTATAGTCAATGACTAACCTATACCTTTTTTCTCCGGTTTCTGATTTTTTGGGTAAACAGGATTGGACTGGACCATTCACTCATGATTTCCTCAATAATGTCGTCCTGTAACATTTTTTTTATTTGTTTTTCTATTTCTCCCTTTTGTGATTTTGGTAATCGATATTGTTTTTTATAGATAGGTACGGCATTTGGTTTTAAAACGATAGATTGTTCATATATATTGCTGGTGGTTAATTTATCTCCTTCTAAACAAAATATATCAGAAAACTTAGCACATATTTTTTCTATTTCCAACTGTTCTTCCTTGTTCAAATAATTTAATTTTAATTCTTTAAATAATCTTTTCACTCTATCCGAGTTAACTGCGGGTTTATTGAGTAAGTGTACTGTAGTCTGTTAATTTTTCTACTTGTTGATTAAAGAAACTCAAGTTAATAACCTCGTCTCGTGTGTTTAATATTTGGATAGGCATTTTACCATTTACTGGTCTCGTAATACATCCTGCTAAAAACACTCCCTCACATAATTCTGTTGGTAAAACCACACATTCCTCTTTTAAATGAGTGGGCACAAAATGCAACGATTCACGAGAACCTTTATTTCGTCAAACAATTTCCCTATTTGTTCCCTACGGTTATTTATCGCAGACAGCTCCCTGGCGCTGAACAAATGTGTTTGACTACGAAATTCTAATAATTCTGCTTCAAACTTATGAAATATTACATTCGCTTCTTCAAATTTTTTCGAAGAAACAGTACCCGTTTGACGTCGCTCCGGTCCTATCTTAATCAAATACCTTCTTACTTCTAACAATTTACCATGATATTCTTCTAATCTATCTGCCATATAGTTTTAAAACACAAAATAAATGCGATTACATATACTTATGGCCTAACATACATATTATTTGGCTACTTGCCAGCTCTGAGAAACTATATAATGTCCTCTAGATGAGTCCATCTTATTCTTGCCATTCAACGTACCCGGATATCTTCTACGTACCGCACTTTAACCCTTACTTTATTTCCACGGTACACTCACTGCACACTCACACGCCACTAAATTATATTAACACCTGCACGCTCGCTTTGATGTCCTCCATTTAGCTCCCTGCGCCGAAACCAACTGCTCGACCTTCGTAGATGGTTGTCCAGTATCTCTCTTTGTATCCACTGCCGGTGACACTTTGTATATTGACGGTATCCGAGATAAAGAAGAACCAGTGCCAAAATCACACAAATGGCTCCTAGTAGACACGTACTAAAACTCGCATGATACTTTAGCTGATCCAGTGATGACTGATTATTTCCTCCGCTAGCCGTTTGCGCTATAATTACTTGCTCCTCTTTTGACTGTTGTTTCCCCATTTTGTCGTAAATTTTCCGTCGGGTGTAAACTCTTTAAGGAGCTCTCGTAAGATGCACTTAGGAAATGTAACAAAATGTTTAAAATACATTGTGCCTAACTGAAGTTACCAATCCACCACTGTTTATATTACGCGTCTTTATTTGGTGATCGGAATGCGCGAACCCGATCGCTTACTGGCAGGGTCGCCATGTAAGGATGGGACAGAGGAACGAAATAAAAGATGTTTCTTGAATGAGACTCCGATATATTCTGACCATTCCATGCTTAACGTTTTACATTATATATGATATGTATTCCTATACTACAATGTACCACAACGTTTCGGATTACGAGCAGTTTGCACTTTACCGATCTAGATTCCAAGATGAATGCGCGAACTGTTATAATAAGTATATCAACAGTGTTGAGGATGGTATTCGGAACAATGTCAAGCATTTCTGGACTTTCATTTCCAATAGAAAAAAATGTGTATAACAACCAGGTAACTAGCGACCCAGAAGACATATGTAATCTTTTTTCAGACTTTTTTAAATCCGTTTATGAACCTTCCACCGCTTCTAATATTCCATCCACGTATAACGACTGTTCCGAAAGTTGCACACTGCTGAGTGATATTCAGTTTACTACTGATGAAGTACTTAGTGCGCTCAAAGCAGTGGATCCTGCTAAAGGGCCTGGGTCGGACGGTCTACCAGTAATTTTTGTAAAGCATACAGCTGCCAACTTATGTGTACCCCTGCAAATTATATTTAATCTCTCTGTCTCTCAAGGATGCTTTCCTCAAGCATGGAAACTTGCAAATATAACACCTGTTTATAAGTCAGGACCCAAGGATGATGTGCAGAATTACCGTCCTATATCAATACTGCCTTGTCAAAGGTTTTCGAGAGATTAGTTCATGATAAAATATACCCTCTGTTGCACAATATAATCATTCAACAACGGCATGGATTCGTCCAAAGAAGGTCAACTACAACCAACCTGGTGACTTTCGTGGACTATTTGTTCAACAACATGGACTCCCGTATTCAAGTTGACACTATATACACCGATTTCCGCAAAGCTTTTGACAAGGTTGACCATCAGCTGCTAATGAGTAAGATTGCATTCAATGGTATACGTGGGGACCTTCTGAGATGGTTCTCTTCTTACGTGTCTAATAGGACTCAGAGGGTTGTCATAAATGGTTTCATTTCCAGCACTCTGAGTGTTACTTCTGGAGTGCCTCAAGGCTCCATTTTGGGACCTCTTTTGTTTATTATATTTATTAATGATATTATCAAATGTTTTCGAAATTCAAAATTGTTACTGTATGCAGACGATCTCAAAATTTTTAGGCCTGTTAGGAATTTGCAAGATTGCCTACTCTTACAGGAAGACCTGGACAGATTCTCTGCATACTGTTCAAATAATAAACTACAACTGAGCTTAAATAAATGTTGCTGTATAAGTTTTACAAAAAACAAAAATATTATCATGCATCCGTACTCCTTAGATAATGTTACATTAACAAGAGAAACGTTAGTGCGTGATCTTGGAGTTCTATTAGACGACAAATTACACCTTGACGCTCATATTAGTAAAATAGTAAATAATGCTTTCCGAATGTACGGATTCGTTATGAGATCAGCCATTGAATTTGTTCGCCCATATACATATTTATACCTTTACAAATCGTTAATCAGGTCCCAGTTAGAGTATGCAGTTGCGGTATGGAGTCCCTTCTATAGGAAATACTCAGATTCGATCGAAAAAGTTCAAAGCAAGTTTCTGAAATCCATGCATTTCCGTTGTTTTCGTACGTATGCTTCCTATAGTGATCTTTTGAATAAGTATAAACTACATAATCTTAAAGCTAGACGTATTATTTTGGAGACAATGTTTTTATATAATTTATGTAATAATGTGTGTGATTGTATGGACATCACTAATAAGATTAGTTACGTAGTACCTAGAACAACTATAAGCCGTGGGGTGCGTGCAAGACCCCTGTTTGCCGTATCTTCTAGTCGTACGAACGCGGGCTTACGGGCACCCCTACGTCGCCTAACTAGCCAGTACAACAATCTGTTTGAAAGTGTTGACATCTTTGCTGTACCAATAGGTAAATTTAAAAGCCTTGTTCGTCAAACCATTTTGGATTGAGTGATATTTTTATTTTTATTTCAATTTTTTAAATAGATTACTATCATTTCATGTATTTTTTATTTATTTTTTCATTTTAATTTGTATGCCTGCGTTATTTAACATTAACACATTATGTAATTTTTTGTTCTCATTTAATTGTAAGCGCAAGTCGGATTGTTTTTATAACTAACTGTTTTTATAATATGTGGAAAATGTCGTTGGTTGTACATTTACTCACACTTTAGATATAATTCTGTTTATGTAATACTGTAATGTGTAACCGTTTGTTTTCCCAAATAAATAAAATAAAAAAATAAAATAAAATTACATTTTTAACTATAATAACACTTCCAAAATCGCAATTAACGTAAATAACTTAAGTTTATCACATTTATTAGTAGATACGGGAGCTAGTTTATGTATTTTAAAATATGAATGGTTGTCTAACCACATTGAACTTTTAAAAAAACATCAATATGTGAAGTTAATATTATAAAAGGTGTTAGTGGTATGTTAGTTTCAGCGGGGTTCGTTTACTTAAAATTAATTTACGATGGTATAGTTTTTGATCAAAAATTTTACGTTTTTAAAGATTTATGGTCTTCCACTGATGAAATACTGGGACATATTTTTTTAAGCGGTATAAAGATGTAATGAATTATAAAACGATGACTTTATGTTTAACAAAAGATAACCAAAAGGTTCGCTTAAATATTGAACCAAATAACATGCGTACTCGTATTATTCCGCCACGCTGCGAGGGATTAGGTACATACCTTGTGTTTCTCGTGAAGTTACTATCATATTAACTAAGGATCAAGGAGTTTATGGAGCAGGTTTACTAACAAAACCAAGCAATGATCGCATACCAGTTAGAATATTAAACACCAGGGATGAAGAAGTAGAGGTAGATTTATCTAATATAGGTGTATATTCTCGTAATGACTGCAGTATATGTGAGTATAACGCGGAAAATAAAAGTGTAGAGCGCCTAAAAACCCTCTTTGACTTATCTGATTTGAATTATCTAAATAAAAAAAGAACAAATTAATATAGAAAACATTTGTGCCAAAAATATGCCGATGTTTTTCAATAGCCAGGGGATAAATTGTGAATAACCAATTTCTTGCATGCTTAATATCAAATTAAAAGACAACGTTACTCCTGTTTACCAAAAATCATATAGAATTCCACATGCTTATACTGCTATTAAGCGTGAGGTATACAAACAAATTCAAGATATGTTGGATAACGATATTATTCAGGAAACAATGTCCGAATGGTCCAGCCCATTCATATTTAAAAATACATAAACTAGCTCCCGTATCTACTAATAAATGTGCTTAAGTTATTTACGTAATTGCGATTTCGCAAGTGTTATTGTAGTTAAGAATGTAATGCTCATTCGATTGTCGAACGAAAAAACTCATTGCTGTTAGAGTTCTCCGTATCTTCTTGCGAAACCTGCTCATTGTGTGGTCCACTCGAAAAGTGTTGCGCATTATTGGCGCGTTCGCGCGATACCCAGAATCCGCTTCCACGTGCTGTACTTCTGTGATTTCCACGGACGTTACGGTTATTGTTCCCTAGTCATTTGCACTGTATTATTAAATTGCCTGTAGTACGAGTTAGATTGCAAAAACTGATTCCGATTTTGATTGAAATGTGGGAACCCGCCCTCGGTGATCGGTGGTGAGGGTTTGGATACCCACGCCTATTCGAATTTTTCAAAATATTTTACATTCATAGCCTGACGATTATCGGACGTCAGCGTTTGTTCATCAGTTGCTGTCCTGATAGCTTCTGGAAAGGCTTCAAACTGTTGAGAGACTATAATTGTGCTCAATCGACGATCATAGGCCATCTGAAAAACGTTTTTTGCAATATTTTCATTAATTGGCCGTAACACATCAAACTTGGTGTCATCTCCATCGGGTTGAGCGATTGTCAGATCCATCAAAAGTTTCTCTAACTCATTACCATAGTTTTCAATTGACCTGTGTCCTTGTTTTGCTGTTGAAAATTGCGATTGTTAAGCTACTGCTGATTTTTTCTGTATAAGATACTTACGCATGTCGTTAAGCAAAATTTTAATATTTCCATATGTCGACTTTAGACGTGGTTTAGCACTTACCGAAAACCGTGTTTTTAGTACGAATTCGATGAGCTGTTTTGTGTATTATCAGTTATCATCGAACTACACAATTGAATGCCATCGATTAGTTGCACGGTAACATGCACTTTACCAGTCATTACTGAGGAGGCAATAAGGCAATGGCCGTTTTTAAATTGAAAGTTTCGTCTGCCATTCTTGACGTTTCTGTGCTACGAGCAATAGGGTATTTTACTCTCTATGAGAAAAATTCAAAAAATATATTATTGAGATAGCTTAGGCAAAAAACAGTCGGAAAACGTTTGTTTATAACATAGCAAAATAAATTTTAAAATTCAATTCAAAGGTTTCAGCTTTTTTAATTTGTTTCATAACACCATTAAACAGTAGTCGCCATGTTACGTCATACGGTTATGTAAACATACAAGACTGTCAATTGTCAACTATCAGCGTACCTACTTAAAATCTCTTGGCTTTCTATTATTTTCTTAAATATAATTTTTATCGGAATAATACCATGGAGGACGGTTTTGTAAATGGACAAATTTACCAAGAGTAAACTCTTTGATGGTCGGTAAATTCTTTGCTGTAAATCCCAATTTCTGTTCTGCTAAGTTACGGAATGTTAAAACTGCGATGTAAGTAATGCCCTTCAGGAAATTTGGTTCGAAGGGATTCTCGCAACTTCGAACCAAGTTTTCACCATAAAAATATCAGTTGGCAGTTGAATCCACAATTTGTCCGGTGTTTTTATACTAGTATTCTTGCATTCAGGAACAGCACACCAACGATAAGTCGCATAATAACTCATTGTAAAAATATAAATAAATAACATAACCTAAAAAATATCACTGCATTTGTTACACAGCCAACTGACGTCATGACCACAGAGCAATATGGCGTCCTGCGTTTTCGTCAAATTACGCCCGAAATTTGAAAATGCAAAATTTTAATCCATTTTTATGGCACATCGATTGAATAAAAAATTGTTTTTTTTTGTAGTTCATTAGCACTATAGAATCTAATTCAGACACTTCAAAAATGGATGTAATCTATTAAACTTGAAATCTTATTGTAACAAGTACTACTTATATACGCTTGGACTCGAGTGAGTCCTATTGGACAACGTTTCATTTGATATTGTTTTTCCGCAGAAAACGCAGTGCATTTCCGTGAATCCTGGTCCAGAGAAAGCTGATATATTTTATTAAGACTAAATGAAGTATATTTTCTGGAATTTTCACTTAGTAAAAGCTGGTAGTAACTTTGTGAAATATCTAGTTTTGAAATATATATGCTGCCTGAAAGGGAATCTAAAATTTCTGTTTTATTGGGTAAAGGGAACTTGTCATCCTGAATTTTTAACCGACTTCTAAAAAAGGAGGTTTCTCAATTCGACCGTATATATTTTTATTTGTATGAGTGTTCGCGGATAACTTCGTCGTTTATGAACCGATTAAGATGATTCTTTTTTTGTTGGAAAGTAGATATCTCAAGGGTGGTAACCATGGTAAGGAAACCAGGATCTGATGATGGCATCTCAGAGAAATCGAGGGGAACCTTCAAAAATCGTACACGTGACTATAGTGCGTTTGTTCTTTTTTTTTCACTAAGTATTTTAAAGCACTATTATTTAATGCAGGTCTAGAGTCGCTCTAATGATAGAGCCGAAAGACGGTCGAGGGAACTCCTCAACGATTTAAAGCAATTACCTGGTGTTTGGGCTTGACTAATTTGTATTGATGAGAACTTTACACCTAGATGGGTTATACTTGTCATAAGGGGTCTGATGATGAAGACGAAGGACAGTCAAGGGAACTCCTCAATGTTTTACAGTAGCTACCTTGTGTTTGGACTTACTTCATTTCTATTGATTAGAACTTTGCACCCATATGGGTTATAAGTGCCATTACATGTCTGATGATGGAGACCATAGACAGTCGTTTGCACAGAAAATATTTGTATTATAGGATACATTACAACTAAAAATGTAAAATAAAAAACTTTTTTGCAAGAAATAAAACCGACTTCTGTGACTTTTGTGATTGATTTAGTTTTTTCGTCACCGACTTCTGAAGCTAAAGTTATTTTTCAGTTTTATGTTTTTTTTTAAGTCGGTTTTATTTTTTGCAAAAAAGTTTCATTATTTAACTGTCAGTAATCAATGGCAAGCCAACAGCAACAATACTGGTCAAAGTTCATTGAAGCGTACCCTATCCAACTTATGGACACAAACTACTGTATCTAGGACATTCGGTTAATAATTTCATTTCGCGGTACGGTATACCACGTGAAATTTTAACCAACAATGGGACTGAGTTTATGTCATCAGTTTTAAAGGAATGTTGTCAAATCTTAGGAATTCTAAAACTAAATTCACCACCCTATCATCATGACCCTAGGGTCACTTGAAAACTCACATAAACATTTAGGTGCTTTCTTGAGGATCCAGTGTAACAATAACAAAACTGGTTGGTCTGATTGTGAACCCTTTTATTTTTCGTAATACCACCGTGCACTCATAAACAAAAAAACACTCCATATTATGAATAAATTAGCATTCGGTAAACTGTGTAATTTACCAAGTAATTTACAAAATTCTTTTGATCCACTGTATAACTTCGAAAACTACCCTAAGTTCTAAGAACTTAAATATAGACAGACTAAAAAAAGCTAATTGTGAAGCTAGAGAAAATTTTATATTAAGTAAACTTTTAAGAAAAAGCATTTATGACCGAAACTCTTTTCCTGCACGTTATAAAAAAGGAGATTTTGTTTTAATAAAAAATCAAACATGCTCAAAATTAGAAAATGTTTATAATGGACCTTTTGAGATAATAGAGGACATGTATCCTAATATTAAGATACTGAAGAATGGCAAAGAATATATTATTCATAAGAATTTAACTAAGTTGTGATATTTTTAATTAATTACAAATTATTTTACAACCTATATTGTAAAAAAAAAAAATTGCAACGTAGCTTATTGATTAAAGTTGCAACATTTTATTTCTCCTAAGAGAGGGGGTGAAGGCACACTTTTTCGAGGGAGGTGTAAAGATATAAATATGAAATGCGTAACAAAGAGTTATTGTCAATCAATAAGTAACGTTGCGCTTGATCAGCGATTAGTTTTTAAGTTAGTATTATTTACATTATGAATCTGATCCGGCCATTGTGTCACCCCTTGTAAAATGTTCTACATTTGTATCTGTAATTTTTATGGTGTACATAATAAAGAGTATTCTATTCTATTCTATTCTGATGGGCAATATTAAATCAGACACTCTGGAGACAACTCGTCGTTTCATTTCTCTCAAGTAACGCTAATATTACAGTACATTATCATTTTTATTCATATTTAGCTGACCCGTGCAACTTCGTCTGCGTCACATGAGACAGAGAGAGAGAGAGGGTTACAGAGAGTGTGAGTCAACCTTAAAAGATAGACATATGCTATCGCGGATTTTTTTAGAACGTTTTAAGAGGAACAATTCCCTCATACATGATTATTGCGTAACTTTAACCGTTTATGCAGCGCTCGCAACGGAAAATCTGATTTTCCCTGTTTTTACTACATTTATTGATTTATCATTGCTCCGCTCCTTTTAGTTGTAGCGTGATGTAAGATAACCTATAGCCTTCCTCAATAAATGACTATACAACACTAAAAGATTTTTTTAAATTCGAACCAGTAGTTCCTTTAATTAGCGCGTTCAACCAACCAAACAAAAAAACAAACTAACTCTTGAGCTTTATAATATTATTAAAGATTCAAGTGGATAGCAATTTCATTTCTCCGATATATTTACATTAATTGCTAAAATAATCTACTTATGTTTTACCAAATAAGAGCTTCCTTCGACAGCCTTACCTACGTTTTAATCCTTAGACACTCGATGACAGTCATACTCGAGCTAGGTCGAAAGTTCTCATTAAAGGTGCAGAAAATCAGCCCAAACACGATTTTTCATTTTTAAATGGGACCATCTTTGAGATATACCTACGCTTTTCACAAAAAAAAGGACCAAATGTATCCGTGTATCGGACTTCTCTGTATAAAGTTATTTATTATTTATTTATTTTTATTTATTTATTTATGGCTCTCCAACAACTTATTCACTAATACACATATAATAAACACAGTAGAATTTTCAGATTACAGTGAACTTGTCAATTATAGGAGTGCACAACACTTGCAAAATTATACGAGTTTAACATAAAGCTTAAAGCAGTACACTACGCAAACTAATTACAAAATAAAATTACAAACTAAACTAAATAAGTATACGCATGACAATACAATGTGATAACTAACGAAATACAAACGAACAAAATGCAATAATGAAATTAATAATGTTACAAAACAAAATAAAAATAACAAAAATAACACAATAGAAACAGTACCTAACCGTCGTGAGTAGTGAATGCTTTTTTTTTTTTTTTTCCTCGCTTGACGATGCACTTTATAACGCGGGGTCATACATAAAAAAATATACACTTCCTCCTTTTTGTTTCGTCGGTTAAAAAACCAAAGTTGGGGCATCTTAACACCGCGATTCAGAAAATAAAGTGAAATTAACAACGCCATCTATCGACTAAGATGTTAAACTGCTAAAATTTAATGCACGGAAATCATTCTGTGTAAATTTTTGAAGCAGCATCATGTAGACTAATCTAGAGTACCATAAGCTATAACTTTTTTTTAAAGCGGGTCATTTGATTTGAAAGTTATCCAGTTAGCACATTTTTAGTCATTTGTGTTGTGTATGTACACGCCTTTTCCGTCCTTCATGGATGAGTCTATGGTTTCGCTCTCTTACAATAAACGCCTGAACTGAGCACACGTCTTTCATTCAACATTGGCGACGAGGAAAATTTATTTAATATAAAATGTCGGCGGGTCAAGTACGGGAGTTCAACGTAAAGACGGGGAACTGGTCTGCTTACATTGAGCGACTGGAAATGTTCTTTTTGGCCAATACAGTCAAAGTTGAACTCAAGCTTCCAACTCTGATTTCGGTAATGGGTGACGAGGCTTATGATTTATTGTCGTCTTTGGCGAGTCCGCTCAAACCTGCAGAGTTATCTTTTAATAGGGCAGTGGAGCTATTAGCGGCACACCTGCAGCCTACCCCATCAATTTTGGCCGAAAGGTTTAGATTTCGTCAGCGGCGACAATATTCAAATGAATCGGTGGCGGAGTATGTTTCAGAACTTAAAAAAATATCTAAGCACTGTAACTTCCAAGCGTCATTGGATGAAAATTTACGGGATCAACTGGTTTGTGGCTTGAAAAGCGCCACACTCCGACAAAGATTATTCGCGGAGGAAAAGTTGTCATACAACAGAGCTGTCACTATAGCGCTGTCTCTAGAGGCTGCGGAGCGGGACGCCACTGCGGTGGAACGAGGTTCTTCCGCGGCTATGGAAGTAGCGGAAAATGTGAACAGAGTTGAGGAATGCCCAAACTGCGGTGATAATAGGCACAGGTCTACCGACTGTAGATATAAAACCTTCGTATGCAGTGGGTGTCATGAAGTTGGGCATTTGAGAAGGATGTGCCCGCGGTACAGTCGAGGCAAATTGGCGGATTCGGCCCAGGAGAGCAAACTCAAAGCCTCACGTGGAGTGCGCGGACGCGAAACGTGGAGGCGAGCAAGGCGCGGGCAGCGCGGTGCAGGGCGAGGTAGCCCTGGGGCTCCATTATACTCCCTGGATGAGGAAGCAAATAATAGCAACGGGAACGTTGAAGAGGATGAAGAGCCCATGCACCAGATGTCATTAAGCAAGTATAAACCGGTGTGTGTCACTGTAAAAGTACAAGATTGTTTACTTAGGACGGAGGTTGATACAGGGTCAGCCCTATCTTGTATAAATAAAAGTGTGTATAATGAGTTGTTTAGCAACTTGCACTTGAATAAATGTAATCTTAGCCTCAAATTTTACGATGGCTCAACTGTTCATCCTTTAGGATACTTGGTAACAACGGTTTGTTATAATGGGGTCGTTAAAACGTTAGATCTCTATGTTTTAGATAAAGGCTCTTCAAACTTAATGGGAAGGCAATGGTTGGCTGAACTTAAAATACCTATTAAAGTTTCTAAATGTCATGTGCTAACAGATCAGAATGCTGTTATTGACAAAATAATCAATGAAATTATTTCTAGGCATGAATCCCTGTTTGACGGCACATTGGGTAAATTCACGGGGAGCATGGCTGAGCTGCATGTGCGGGATGGGGCAGTGCCCATATTTTGTCGTGCGCGTCCACTACCATATGCGCTGCGCGAGCGTGTCGACGCCGAGCTAGATGCCATGCTAAAGACCGGGGTGATTGAACCGGTAGACCATTCCGACTGGGCCACGCCTCTAGTCGTGGTTCGCAAAGCTGATGGTGGCCTAAGAATATGTGCAGATTATAAGGTAACCCTGAATAGAGTTCTAGCGATCGATAGATTTCCGATTCCAAAAATGGAAGATTTATTCAGTAATCTTAGCGGAAATGTTTTCTTTACTAAATTAGATCTGTCTCAAGCCTACAACCAGGTACTTTTAGCTGAGCACTCTAGGGATTATACAGTTATTAACACGCATAGAGGGTATTTAAGTATAATCGTTTGGTATTTGGTTTATCCTCAAGCCCAGGAATATTTAAAAAAATTATGGTTAATTTATTTAAGAATAACCCTAATGTCATAGTTTTTTTGATGACATACTGATTAAAAATAAGGATTTAGCTAGCCATTTAGAATCTGTGGAAGAGGTGTTGCAGATACTAGAGACAAATGGCTTAAAAATTAAGAAAGGTAAATGCGAGTTTTTGGCAAAAGAGGTTAAATACTTAGGTTTTATTATTGATCAAAATGGTGTAAGGGTAGATCCAGACAAGGAAACGGCTATTGCAACTATGCCCCATCCGAATAATGTTTCTGAATTAAAGTCTTTTCTTGGCATGGTAACCTTTTATGGGAAATTCATCAGAAAATTAAGTATGCAGTTATCGCCTCTGTACCATATTAAAAAAAAAAGGTAAGCATTGGATATGGGGAACTGAACAAAATGCAGTGTTTGTTCGAATCAAGAATTTTTTGTGTAGCACAAAAGTGCATTTTGACATGGAAAAAGAGTCTGTATTAACGGTAGATGCTAGCGGGCGCGGGCTAGGCGCGGTGTTGGCACAGCGTGAACCAGGAGGGGAGGAACGTGTCGTTGCGTACGCTTCACGCTCGCTCACGACTCCTGAGCTTCACTACAGCCAAATTCATAAGGAGGCCTTGGCAATTGTTTTTGCAGTAGAGAAGTTTCATCAGTACCTTTACGGGAGGAATACGAATACCATATTTCGCTAATAGATGTCGCTGTATGTTACATTTGATGATTAGTTCTTCACTACAACACTTTATATTCATATATCTTTTGATAGAATTAACCGATTACGATGAAACAAAAACTAAGTAATACCTCAAGATGCGCACTATTTTTATGTATAAAAGTTATCTACATTGGTTGCGTAAATTTTACGTGATGCTTGATCATCGAAACAGACAAACAGATAAACAGACAAAACTTCCAAAAATGCTGGAAATGAGTTCTGTTGGTTATCCTTTACAAGAACGGTTTTTCTACAGATTTATTATATGTATAGATTTAACTCATGATCACATTTCTGCCCCTGCTCCATTTTAATATATTTGCTTAGCATGTCTTCTTCCTTAACCTTAGCCTTGTCTTCTTTTCTATCAACTGTCATCAAAGGAGCCCCTCACATTCAATGCACGCATTCTCACCATACAATCCATAAATATACACATATTTTGTAATCCGAGTAACGATATAATTACAATCATAGGACAAAATAACAAGTAGTCACACTTACTTGTTGGTCTTCTTGGAAATTAGAAACGAATTTCAATGCCTGTAATACCATGTTCCTTTTGTTAACAGCTGGTAAATTACGGGATCTGATGTTTTCTATCGTTACTCCTCCACATCTGAAAACGGTAAAAAAGGAAATGAAATAACAACCTACTATAGTTGGTGCCAGTTAAGATGAGAATAGCGGTCATTGACCCACCTACATTTATCAAACTTCTTAACTTTGAAAACACAAAATAAGCCTGTTCAAGTCTGGAATCGTCATCTATCGTGATCTTCAACATTTTTTGTAATGAAAAACGATACATGGTTTATTTGTTTTGGTTCGTACGAAGAGATATTAGGGAAAGGGCAATGACCGCTATTCTCATCTTAACTGGCACCAACTATACGCAGTTTACTGCCTAAATTGTTTTAAAAATGTTTAAGTTTACCTTACAAAATCATATTGTTCTAACACTTCAGCCTTATACAAAACTTTGTTCTCTGAAACGGTCTTCATGTTGAGATGCTTCTCCACATCCACACCGATTCTCCTGATGTGAGTGGGCAGGGTGACTCCGTCGTGCGGTTGTCGCAGCATGTGCAGCTGCAGCAACCCGTCGAGGAACGTGACCCAGTTGTCGCGCCACACCAGCGAAGCTACGTTCAGAGAAGCGCTGGCGGCCTCGATAGTGCGAAACTCGCCACTGTGGAGGAAAATTTTCATTTTATTTATTTCTATATACACTCATCAAAAAAGTTTGTGATCACTAGCATAAGCTGATATCATTTTTTAAATTGAACTTTATCAAGAAAAAATCTTTGTTGTGTGTTTTCTTTAAATATAAATACCCTGTTTGAAATTAAAAAATAAAACTACTTTTTATCTACACTTCTACACTAATATTATAAAGAGGAAAGATTTGTATTTTTGTGTGTATGTTTGTAATGAATAAACTCAAAAACTACTGCGTCGATTTCAAAAATTCTTTCACCATTAGAAAGCTACATTCACTCTGAGTAACATAAGCTATATAACGGGAATTACACGGGTTCAACCGCGTGACGTCCGCTAGTTTTTTTTTTTATAAAAACGTAACAAAAAAGATTTCGAATTTTCAAAGTGATCATAAATTTTTTTTGATGTGTGTATGTAGATTAAATATAAATGTTTGAAATCTCGTTATAGAGGAATCACAAGGCACACGCACCTGAGTCATGGACTCGGCTCTAAAACAAAGATGAAAGGCTTCAAACTTCTCTTCCACATAGCATATAGCAATGTATAATATTGAATGAAGAACAAGGATGAAATGCGACCTTTTTTCTCTGCTTCGGATCTATCAAGATCTGGATTCTGTTACTCAGACTGATCTAACTTCATAGACCACTACCTCACCTTTATAAACGACTAGCTGACGTCCCGCGGTTTCACCCGTGTAGTTCCCGTTTCCGTTGGAGTACGGGAATAAAATATAGCCTTTAGCATTCACGAATAATGTAGCTTTCTAATAGTAAAAGAATTTTTGAAATCGGTTCATTACTTCCGGATATTACCCCCTACATACAAACTTACAAACTTACTCTTTATAATATTAGTATAGATAAAAGCTATTCAAATTATTTAGTTGTCTTACCTGTACGAGTATTCTCGTTCACGCAACAAGTCATAAATATCTTCAGCGGTGAGGTTCATGTCTTGACTTTCGTTAAATTCTATTTCTACGTTGTTAATGTCTGGTTTAAAAAGCGTGATCTTGCCTGTCACTGCTTTAATTTTATCGTCAAATACCTGTAAAATGTAATGCTTATTATCGTTTTGCTTTCAAACTGGAAATAAAGATAGAGGTACTGATGCTGTACAGTATAGTTTCTCAGTAAGTCACGCGATGGTAAGTGATCATAGCGTAAAAAGATATTTATAAAACAAGAAGCAAAACATATTGACAGCTAAACCATAAACAAGTCTGAAATGCCTTATGTGCCTTTTTTGCGACAAGCCCGCCACACTATCCCCAAACAACTGCAACTTCTGAAGACCAGGATCAACAGTGGCCTTCACCAGAAAAGTGCCGAGACAATGAACCTCGACGAAGTCTCAGAGAAGAATCATCATCACAGAGAAGAGTCATCAGAAACGAATAGCGGTGGAGTAGGAAAAACACAATTTGCACCAGTTGCCTAGCATCACGGATAAATATTATTATTAATGGGTCTTAAGTTATGAGCTGGTTATATTTGGTTCTAATAATATGTATGCCAAAAAAAAACTGACATGGGAAGGCAAAAAAGGCTCATGTGCCTAAAACGTGTACAGCTATTTTAGGCTTCGTTCACGTGACTTGTAACGCTAATTGCGTGTAACGGACTTCGCGCACGCTTCACGTGTCCCACTTGTATCCGCAAGTCGCTTTGTGGTCACTCGTGGCAAGCTTTAAACAATTCCTTTCGTTTCAAGAGGGGTTTGCACATGAGTTAACTAAAATCATCTCTGTCTGGGTTTTATTGATGCCGAAAGAGCCGTCATAAAAGTAATGCTCAGGAAACCTTTAGCAGTATCTATAAGTATTTCCCGGTCCTCCGTGTCCGACAGCTTTTTATCCCAAATGCAGTAATTCAAACACACAACAAATGACTACAAAAAGATAACCTCAAAACGTGCATTTAGGATAGCCATTGTGCAAGTACACTATTTTGTTTGTTTTTATTTGAATTTATTAACTTAATGTTTAGTTTTACTTTGTTAATAATCGCCGAGTACGACGTTTTTGGATATCACGAAAATGTACAACTCTGATCCCCGAGATACAGCCTATCGTCTTGTTTGGGGATCACCTTTCAAATGACTTGATTATTAATAAATAATTTGATTTTTAATCACGGAAGTTTCAGTACATACCTCAAAACATCCAGTTCCTCTTTGCAATGCTACTCTAAGCTTCAGTTGACTCTGTGTGTGCATCACAGGTTGTGCGTACAAGTGAACATCATGGAACTCCACGGATAGCTGCTTCTTCGGAACACCCAGGGTCATGGCCAGGGTGTCCCAGACAGCCACCAGGGTTGATGCGAATGGATACACGGTTTTTCCTAGAAATGAAGACATCATCATTAACTGAGTGAGATTGAGCTACATAATCATGTAGGACGTATAAAGTATTTTATATTAGCAGTCAATGATAGCTTCAATGTGTAAAATGAGTACCCCCTTGACATGCCTACGCAATTCTGTTTTTTATTTAACCGTCGTGAATTTACAAGGTGCGTTAGGGTTGGTTAACACCGAGACACGACGCGATGCGTCCCACGGCGGCGCGCGGCGCAGCACGAAATCACTGGCCTCTTCCAGTATCGTCACGTTGCGTTGCGTCTCGATGTGCACTGACCCAAACTTAAAAAAACATATTAAATGGCGTTTAAAATTGGCATGAAATAAGTATTCTATGTAGTAGGTACCTCTGATGACGTGTCCTTTCAGATGTTCATTTTCTTTGTCGTGCAATGATATGGTATATGTGCAACCTGCACCCTTCCTTCTACTAGCACTATGATAGACAGGCAAAGCCCTGAAAAATAAACATCGAAATACAGTGGATACCAATTAATGGACGCCACTGCTGATGGCCCAAACTTGTAGCCTAATCCTGGACCGATTCGGTTCATATTGCCTTCTACAGGTTGAAAAGAGATGGTAACTTAAAAAAATAACTAGAAGTAGGAAGAACTCTTTGGGATCCTGCCGTTTTGCCGAAAAGATTTTGACTGTAAAATATTACCAAGTATAATGTCATTATGGCATTTGGTCTTTAATCAAATGATTTATTACAGCAAACAATCTTCAGACAATAAACGTTTGGTGAAATGATTTGTTAAGACAAAAAATATTAAAGCAAAAATAAGATTTTTTGTGCCGCGGGAGCGGCCGGCAAGTCCCAGATACGACTTGCATTAATAGAAAAAAAGTATTTTTTTTTAATCGGTTACCCGGAACTCAACTATTTAGATTAGGTTAATTTCTTCTTTAAACAAAATGGGTAGGTTAGGTTAGGTTAAAACTGCAACCTCCTACGCACGAGCCGAGCGAGCGAAGCGAGCGGTGCCGCGGTAGCGGCCGGCGAGTGCCAGAAACGACTTGCATTAATAGAAAAAAGAGATTGTTTTTAGTAGGTTACCCGGAACTGAACTATTCAGATTAGGATAATTACTTATTTAAAAAAAATGGTTAGGTTAGGTTAAAATTGTGACCTCAGACCCAGACCCAGGAACGACTACATGATATAGAAAAAAAAATATGGAAAAAAAACGCTACTAACTAAAAAAAAAGAGCAGTTAATATTCTTAATATATCGTAACAACGTCAAGAAACTTCCGCTACAAAACACAGTGATAGTGTTTTGCTTGACTAACCCACATTGAGCGACATTTATGATTTACCTCCTACCCACTTAGCAGTTCACATTTTTGTCATTGAAGCATTTGACTGAATAGGAAAGGGTGATATTTGGCTTATTTGATTTTGCGTAAAAACTGTTATTCCAACCGAAATATTTGACTAAATAAAAAATGTTAAAAGTACTAGTTGGTAAACAAGTTATAGTTTAAACGTTCATTTCCCAAACATTAGGTTTGCGTTACAATTTTTTGTGTATAGATTTTTTGCTAAGTAATAATTTGGCAAATGAAATTATGCGAAAAGTTTTTTGGGAAGTGAAAATTTGTCAAATTCCTTTCGGTCAAACAAGGGAGACCCGCAGCCCCCACTATAGATGCTATTCTAAATCTGTAAGTATTGTTAATCAGAGTTCAAAAAAGTAATTTGAGTTACCAGCATTCTCCATGGACCCACTCTATTAGGTGGGAAAGGAATGGTGTCCCTGTGGATACCGGAAACTCTACTTTTGGGTAAAGTATTTGGACTTTCGGGTGGTAGCCTTCTATGTATAGTCTGGAAACAGAAACAGTAATTAAACCATGCAAGAAAGTAACGGATCTTACGGATAGCTCTACGGGTTCATAAGTACGGTGCTTTTAGTCCAAGTAAGCATATTTGATGTTAAACTCTCGATTTCGAGCCGAGCATACATGAAAGCGCGGAGGTGCTGTTAGATTGTTAATTTGCAGTGGTAAGCAGTGCATTGAAGAAAACACCCGTGTGATCGACAGCTTACTCCATAGCCACGATCCCATCGTGGCGCAAATAAAGAGGTAATACAAAAATAATACGAAACAAAAAAGAATAAAAGTCACGTACTTGCCAACTGCTTCAAGCAGCAGATATGTGCTGTCCGCGTGACCTCTTCTGGTAAGCGCTATGTTCCTGCAGTCGGTCGGTAGAGACCGCTTCAGGATGGCTTGCAGTAGACCATGAGGAGCGACCTCCACCAGCACTGCGTTCGACGGTATGTGTTTCAAAGTTTCCTCAAACAGCACTGGGTTCTGGAAGGAGAAAATTAAATTCCAGAACTAAACCAAGGAATCAAAATAGAAGAAGTATGCAAAATAGTTTCGGCTTTTATAGAAATCATGCAGGTGATAACAAAGAGCTTTTCTTTACAGGTTAACAACTCTTTTGTTCTAACTGGGAAGATCTCCTAATAATCCTTACCAGAAGATTGTTAGTATGGTACTCCGCAGACGAGAACTTAGCTAGAGGCTCCTCCCATCTATCAAATGGTACGGAAGTAGATACCCAGCGTTCACTTCGAGCCCTCGGGGTTTTGATTACTTCGCTCAAATATTTCAGCAAACCGGGACCTGTTATTAAAAATTATAATTAATGAAATAAAAGACAAACGACTCCACACATGGTAAACAAGAGCAAATATCAATTTGCTCACCAGCATCAGCAATGTAACGTGAATGATAGGCGATGTTGGAGCATGGTACTTCCTTAGCGAAAATACCCTTAGCAGTCAGCTCTGCGACGAACTCCTTCATAATATCCGCAGGTCCCGAAATGGTACTAGATTCAGGCCCGTTGTGACAAGCCACTTCAATCTCATGAGGACACATTTTTGAAATCTAAGAAATAAGTATTAAAGTGATTATTAGATGAGGTTATTTGAACTTAAACATCGTTAACTTGTACCGCCACAATACAAAAAAGATAGCTGTGGGACCCATGTCAGTCAAATAGACTCGATACATTTACGCCAGTTGGTTTTATGTGAATAGTTGATCGCATCTTCACTAGTTCGTCCGGTCCGTGTGGTGTCCGGACACAAAGAATTGCACCACCCCATCTCTTCCATTGGGTGTCGTAAAAGGCGACTAATGGTATTTGGATGATCCCCAACGCACACAAGTCTGTTTGGTTATGATACGCGTTCTCTATCTTTTCGCTAGCATGATCAATAAAGCAGCAGGGTAATGCGAAGCACCTAAGGGCGGCTACCAGGATCCATACAGTGGTTTTCGGCCTTTCGCTGCATCCCAACCTTTGCCAATCGTACTGGTCTGCCAGTCCATTGGACCTCAAAGGAAGGGACGAGAGAGTGGGTTTGCACCTGCGCAACTGCTTATCCACTATAATCCAATTCACGCGCAGATGACCCTAGCTAACTTATTTCCGGAGCTGAGCATTTAAAAGCCCTGCGGCGATGGGATGCTGGCGGTGGGACTGAGGTATCGATGTACTGAGGTTCTAGTCACCATCCTGCACGTAGGCGGCCAGGGGAGAGTGGTCGCTTCTGGAGTCGATTGAGTCGGGACTCTGGGTTCGGCAGCACAACTGGTGACAAAGCAGCCCTATTTAGGATCGCTCTGCTTTCCTCTGCACAGAGGAGGGGTCTAGAAAAGGTGGCCCAAAAATAGTCCGTCTCACCCACAATCCAGGTGCCAAACCGCAGGCGCTTGGACATCGACAAATGCGGTCGAAAGAAACGAAAGCAATCTGATAACGAGAAACAAAACCAATGACTGTGCATCGCTACATGGAACGTACGGACTTTGTTGGACAGCGATCGTAATTTATGCCCAGAGAGGAAAACTGCCCTCATAGCAAGAGAGTTGGCTCGCTATAACATAGACATAGCTGCAATAAGCGAAACCCACCTCAGTGACATCGGAGAGCTTCGTGAAGATCTTGGAGATTACACTTATTACTGGAGCGGACGTCCTTCCGGTGAAAGAGCGGGTAACGGTGTAGGCTTTGCTATTCGCAATGGTTTGGCTAGGGATCTGAGTGTATTACCTAAGGGTGTCAATGACCGCCTCATGACTCTACGCCTTCCAATTTCTAATAACAAGTACGCCCATCTCATAAGTGCCTATGCTCCCACCCTACCTTCACCAGATGAGGATAAAGAAGCTTTCTACCAAAACCTAAGACTTATTCTGGAGAACATCCCAAAGAGGGACAAAATAATATTGTTAGGGGATTTTAATGCTCGTGTTGGCACCGAACATGATACTTGGAACAGAGTCCTCGGCAAGCATGGAATTGGAAAATGTAACGACAATGGACTAAGACTACTGTCGTTATGTGCTGAATTCGATCTTAACATCACTAATACATGCTTCCGACTTGCTGAGAAATACAAAACCTCGTGGATGCACCCCAGATCTAAGCACTGGCATCTTTTAGATTATGTTATTGTTCGCCAAAAGGATCTGCGTGACGTTTTTGTAACGAGAGCAATGTGTGGAGCTATTGGATGGACTGATCATCGTCTTATTCGATCAAAGATGTACCTGCAGTTAAAAGCACCACGACGAGCTCCCAATAAGATTCCAACTAGACTCGCCTTCTCATCTTTGATAACATCATCAGAATTGGGTAAAGCGTTGGACTTAAAATTTGTTGCATGTAATCCGCAGTCTGAACCATCAACAATTGATAGTGACTGGAGATGTTTTGCCAAACTGCTTCATGCTTGTGCGCTAGAAACTATAGGCAAACCTCTAAAAAGGAACCAAGATTGGTTCGATGCATCTGATCAAGAGATTAAAACACTAGTTGACAGACACAGACATGAGCTAAACTCGCCGGATGCACGTAGCAGTAAGAACACGGAACAGAAACTGAGGTCTCAAGTTCGCAAACTGAAGGACAAATGGTGGAAGGAGAAAACCACTGAACTACAACATTGCGCTGATACTCACCAAACTGGCAAATTTTTCGAGGGTATTCAAGCTATATTTGGCCCACGAGCCAGAAAAATAGCACCTATGTACACTAAAGACAAACAACACCGAGTTACGAGTAAAACTGACGTAATAATGCGATGGGCAGAACATTTTAATGAGGTCTTGAATCCCGACGCACTCAGCGCTTATCTGTCGTACATAAATACGCTTGAAGATTTGCCGGTTTGTCAACATCTAGATGACCCACCTACCTACGATGAGTTTGTGCAAGCAGTCATTCGTCTTAAAAATAGCAAAACACCTGGAATGGATCAACTGCCCGCAGAAATTTACAAATACAGTGGGAAACATATTGTAAATAGGCTATACGACCTCATTAAAAAGGTGTGGGAAAGCGAGGAAGTTCCACAGGACTGGAGAGATGCGGTGATCTGCAAGCTGTATAAAGGGAAGGGTGATGTCTCCGATTGCAGCTCGTACCGAGGCATTTCATTGCTTTCTACTGCCGGCAAAATTCTTGCGCACATAATTAACACCCGCCTTAGCAAATTAGCTGAAAAATACCTGCCTAAGAGCCAATGTGGCTTCCGCCCTAGCAGAGGTACTATCGATGCCATATCCGTCGTAAGGCAAATTCAGGAGAAAACCTTAGAACATCAAAGGCCTCTCTACATGTGCTTTGTCGATCTAGAGAAAGCATTTGATAGAGTACCACACGAGGCCCTATGGCTTATTCTCCAAAAGTATGGCTACCCAAAGAAGTTCATCAACCTCATACGCTAATTTCATGTTGGCATGAAAGCGCAGGTTCGACACGAAAACGAACTTTCTGAGGAGATCCATATTACGAGTGGAGTAAAGCAAGGCTGCGTCATGGCACCCACACTCTTTGCTATTTACTTCGCAGTAGTTATGAGAGACGCCCTGCAGTATTGTAGTGACCGAATTCAGTTGAACGTACGGACTGATAAAGGCGTGTTTGATGTTGCTAGGTTTAGGGCAAAATCAAAACTGCAAAAGATCTCCATTTTGGAGATAATTTACGCTGACGATGTGTGCCTCATGTCCGATAGCATGGCGAATCTCCAAAGCTATGTTGACGCACTACACCAATCCTGTCAACGATTCGGCCTAGTGATCAGCGCTTCCAAGACGCAAGTCCTCAAACAACCACCACGAGGCTGCCAAGCTGATGATACTACTTTGAATCTAGATGGGAAACCACTAGAGGAAGTCATGCAGTTTAAATATCTTGGGAGCAACATAAGGCATGATAACACATTATCTTCGGAGATACCATCGCGCATTGCAAATGCCGCTGCAAACTTTGGACGACTTAATGACCGTGTCTGGAGATCCCATGACTTAAAGCTAGAGACAAAGATTAGTGTCTACAAGGCGTTAATCCTACCTGTCCTTCTTTATGGCGCCGAGACATGGTGTCTATATAAAACAGACATTAGGAAACTTGACACATTTCACCTAAGGTGTCTAAGATCCATCCTAGGCATTAAGTGGCAGGACCGCGTTCCTAATACTGAGGTTCTGCGCCGTTCCGACATGTATGGCATGGAAGCTCTACTGATGCAGCGCCAACTCAGGTGGTGTGGGCACGTCCTTCGCATGAAGCATTACCGTTTACCCAAAGTAGTCTTCTACTCTGAAATGGCAGAAGGCAAACGGAAGCATGGCGGCCAACATCTCCGCTACAAGGACGTGTTAAAAAGACATCTTAACGCTTGCGCTATTGATCCGACTGGTTGGGAGAGGCTCGCTTTACATAGGTCGTCTTGGCGCTCTACTATCTGCAAAAATGTAAAAATCTTTGAAAACCAGCGACTTGATACATTGAAAGAAAAGCGCCAAATAAGGAAAGAGAGACCTAAGCCCTCCTACACCTACACCTATAACTCTACCGGTCAACTCTACTGCTTAAGTTGTGACCGGATATTTAAAAGCAAATTCGGTCTGGCCAGCCATATAAGGGCACACGCACGGAAGTAGTTCCAAAGGGTCGCCGTTACCGAAATCGGTAAGGAGGACTATAGTTCGTGCCGCACACTAAAAAACTGGGTTTAAAAAATACCTTTTCATATCCTACACCAATTGCAGCCATGGATCCTCTAATAAACGTAGTCTGCAGCGACACCAGACCGCGGCTGTAAGCCGACAGAATCATCTCCTCTGCCGTCAAACAACCGTCGGCGTACGCGCAGCCCAACTCGCCTACACTGTGCCCTGAAGAAGAGAAGAGATCGTTATTGGAGCTGCGTTCCAATACCCCACTACACCAACAAAAGAGAAAGTGAATAGCTGTGTATCAATTTTGATGTGTGATAAAGTATAAAAAAAAAATATGGGCGTCTAAAATACTAAATGGGCGACTTTAATACCAAGTAACTATTTATTCGGTCATTACGGCAAGGAGAACATAGGAAGCAAAAGTGACCGAAGAGAGCTCGGGACTTGCGGGCTGCGGCACCCCGACACGGACAGGGCCGGAGCGCGCTTCACCCGCTCACTAGACCTAAACATCCTATTCGAACCTAACCTGGCCCTGCAGTCTCGACATAGTTAGCGACAAAATCGCAAACTTTCGATCGTTAATATTACTTACGAAAAATTTTGGTTGCAATAACGATGCTTGCGAGAAACCCATCTTGGATGTAGAGACATGCGTTTCTCGCAAGCATCGTTATTGTAACCGAATTTTTTCGTAAGTAATTAACGACCGAAAGTTTGCGATTAAGATTTAAGCGCGCGAACTAAGACTTCCGCATACCCTTCGAGTTAGGTTAGTTTATACTTTGCGAATAGAAATAGGAGATTCCGCAACCATTTAGAACTTCGCGCAGCGGGGCTACGCCTTAGCTAATATTTTGTGGTTACTATGCTTGTTTTAGTTTTTTTTTCTGAGGCTTTGAATTATTACACTGATCTTATTGAACAACCAGTAACTCGTATTTGTATTTGCCTACTGCTTGTCGCTCACTTAGTATTTCAGTAGCCCTATTCAGTATTTTACAGCTTTAATTTGAATTTATTTTCACTCGATTCCCTTTATAAACTCAAGCGAGAGAATATACCCATACTCTCGCTTGAGTTGCTTTGTTTGACATGTTCAAATAAATGGTGTACATGTTCAAATAAATGGTGTTAATTCACAGGGGTTAAAAGTAAAAATGGGGGTTCCACAAGGCTCAATATTGGGTCCTTTCCTCTTTCTAGTATATATAAATGATCTACCCTATTTACTGAAAAACCAACCTCAAAATATGGTGTTATTTGCTGATGACACTTCCCTAATTTTTAAGATAAATAGGCGGGCCCAAAATCTAGATGACGTGAATAATGCCCTACTTCAGGTCCAAAATTGGTTCACAGCAAACAATTTGGTATTAAATGAAAAAAAAAACCAAATGCATAAGATTTGCTTTACCGAATGTTAAAAGTAGTGATTGTGATATAATATTGAATAAAGAGAAACTTGAATTCGTAGATAAAACGGTTTTCCTGGGGATTACGCTTGATTCAAGGCTACAATGGGGTTCTCATTTGACATCTCTTGCGGGGCGGCTAAGTTCAGCAGCCTTTGCCATTAGAAAAATCCGTCAGTAGACTGATGTAGATACCGCTAGACTGGTTTATTTTAGTTACTTTCATAGTATAATGTCTTATGGCATTTTGCTGTGGGGACGGGCTGCTGATATTGAGTCTATATTTATTCTGCAGAAAAGAGCCATCAGAGCCATATATAATCTTCGTAGGCGCGATTCTCTAAGGGAACTGTTTAAGGATATTGGCATCATGACGGTACATTGTCAATACATCTACGAAAACATAATGTACGTCAGAAAAAATCTGCACCTTTTTGGTAAAAGGGGTGACAGACATAATTACAGTACTAGAAATAGGGACCAACTAGTTCAGCCAGGTTTCAGACTCGCTAAAGTAGACTCATCTTTCATGGGGTACTGTTTGAGATGCTATAATAAAATTCCACAAAGTATTCTTGAACTGAATGAGACGAAATTTAAAACATGCATTAAACGCACACTATGTAAGCAAGCATATTACAAGTTGAGCGATTATATCGATGATAAAAATGCTTGGCTCAATGCTGGTCCTGCTCCACATGGACAGGGGCGCATAAATTGATAGCATTAAATTGTATTGTTGGAGCTGCTGAAGATTGTACAACTATCTTTGCATTGTATAGAATCAATCTCTTTAGTATTATATAAATGCATAGCCCATATTGTGTGAGTACTATGTACTAGAAAGCTATCATTCAATGGAAAACTACGTCTTTTTTTGACTTGAATGTGCCCTGGCGGTTTGGAGTATGTCATGCTCACTCTATTGTCTCGCTGATGGTGGCGCATGTGTCGGATCATTTAGTTCCCTTCAAAATGGTTGAGTTGAATGGTGCTGATCCATGCGTCATGTCCGTGAATGGGCGCTGTCAGTTGTGACTGGTCATCTCTTGGTTGCCATGGCTTATTTGAATGAATTATTTTGAATTGTATTTTTTTTTTGTTTGTGTTTTTTTTGTTGTGGACACTTTTACCGTGCACATCTTGCTACATTGTCGTCACATAATATACCATCTCAACGTGAATGATGTAACCAAGATTTTGTAACAATATTCTGATTTAAAAGAGTGTCCATGGAGTTTCTTGCCCATTCTTCTCCATAGAGATCTACGCTAGGGAATGTACTTTCACAGTTTTTATGTCTTGTGACTGGGACTGTAGCTACACTTAATTTTCATCTTTGTTTCGACAATTCAAAAGTGCCTGTAACTGGCTTTCTTGAAATAAATGCTTTGATTTTGATTTTTGATTTTGTTGTTGTTGTTTCGTGCACTTGTAACAGAAATGATAGTTTTACCGATAATGCCATCAGGCACCAGTCCAAGTTCCCGAAGCATATCAGTCAGTCCTATTTGAATAGAAGCTATGCCCACGAACGAGTGAAGAATGTTGTCGAATATAGTCTTGTCGGGCGAAGTAATAATATGGACTATATCGATGCCTTTTGGTTCCAAAGTTTGTCGGCACCTGAAAATAACAGTTGTTAATAATACAGAAAATGTTGGTCAGAAATAAGAATACAAAATCATTTGTATCTTTAAAATATATACTCAAATTTTGATTTCTAAAGAAGCCTCAGGCTGTAAGAAAATATTCAAATCGCTACCGGTCAATGGCAGCAGCGAAGATCGGTATGCGCATGAGTTGCGCGCCCATACCCGCCCACTGCGATCCCATCCCGCTGTACACGAACCACAACGGCCGCCGCGCGTTGTCGAAGTACGCCGACTCTTCACAAAGACTGACAGTCTCTTCTTCTTCGTTCGTTTCTATAATTAAGAAGCAAAACAGATAGTAATGGGAAACGCAGTTCTCTTGAAAGCAATAAAAGTTAAATTGGAACTGGTGAAGGGATGATCAATTAAAGCTGCTGAGTAAGAGTGGTTGAGAGTTTATTAGGTGGTGTGAAATGTTTACGATGATGATCAAGAGGCACTTTAAGACATTAATATAAAATTTACTTAAAATGATGAATCCTCTGCCCAAATGTCCACGAATGTTTGTCTGATGGATGTTGTGCAACAGAGCCAACTCCTCAGGATCTATCACGCGTGTCTTCAAGTTCTCAAATACTTTCCGTACAGCAGTGTCTTGTCTAGCAGATATAGTCACAAGATGTGCAATGCTACTGTTGTAGCGAGACAGATCCTGGAAAAAATTAAAAATTTTACGTTATGAATTTGACAAAAAAGATTGATTAGACCTAGCAGTGAGAATCATGATAAATAAACAAAAAGGTAAGTCCTGCTTTTTATATTTATTTGTTATCTCCGTTTGTACCTTGGGTTTATAATGTCCATGCAGCAGCACGTGTGAGTTGACGCCGGTGACGGACATGCCGTTGACGGCGACGTAAGCGCGGCGGAAAGGCTGGTGCTCGGTGACGACGCGCATGCGCCCCTCGCGCAGTGCTGTCACGTCCTGTCGTGGAGTAGTGCAGTGCAGGTTGGCAGCCAGCTGACCGGTGTGGTAGCCGAGCAACACCTGTTGAGGATGAGAAATATCATCTGAACAGCTAGATTAGCGAACTAATACATCTCTGAATATCGCTTCGAAATTCTAACAATGTCTTGACGTGAATTCACCACGAGCCAACTCATTTGTTTTATGAAAGACTAGCTGTTCCCGCGACCTTGGCTCACGTGTCACGTGTCATTTTAAAAATATTACTTCTTTTTTTTAATCGGAATAATATTATTATTTTTAGTTAGATCTTAGAATATCAGCTAATTGACAGTAAAAATCGCTTTAAAATAAGTCCAACGGTTTAGGAGATTAGTCCCAAATTTAAAAAATGTGTTTTTTATTATAGAGCCGCAAGCCAAAGCCGCCTATGGCCTCGTATGCATGCCGTTATTACAGACAATTAAAATGCCATTGTGTCTCGCGTAGATCTACCGTGGGTTAAGTGCCGTATTTGATAGTCCAAACGGATGCTTGAAATGTATTTATTTGTACGTATATACGTATATGTCGCCGCGAGGACACCTTCATGCTAAGCTTATTACATAATGTTATTGATTGTAACTAGTTAAATTATAATTTCTTATTCCATGAACGATAATACTGCCATCTGTGAGATACTCTGGCAACTATTATAACACCTGTGAGTGCCATTGACTAATTTCGTTTGAGTATCAAGAGCAACAGCGCCACCTGTTGGCTTGTCTTAATCAGTATCACTTGAAAATCAATTATCAAACTAAACTCGATGTTCTGGCTAAAACTATCGCTATAATTAATATAAGAATATTTGTTTAACAACTTTAGGGTTTCATTCATATTAGCAATTAATAGTTAATCACTTGACATTATGTTTCTTTATGATACGGCGTTACCTGTCAGGGAAAATGGCGCCGACTGTGATTTTACCATCAATACCTGAATGCTTAAATTAAGTACGAGAACTAAGTAAGTCTCAATAATAGATTCCCAACTATAAATTAATAAGACTATTTTACACAGTGATTTATTAGTAAAAAGCTTTTGTTTAACATAACTTTTGTACATCACCGGAAATGTTCCATGATAGCACAGATTAAAGACTAAAAAGTAATGAGACAACTAGTTTATTATTAACAATTGAAAACGTGTTCAAATTGGTGAATTCTGTCATTATTTAATAGAAACACAATTATTGTAAAGTGTTTCAGTATTATTTGTGAGGCTGATTGAATTTACTATTGTAATAAGTTGCTGAATGGATATTGTGGTACTTCCGCTCACGCAGGCAGAATGGACGCGTGAGCGACGAGCAGTCACGTTATCCTATGATTAGCAAAACAATTGAAATACTAAGTAATTATAAGTGTTTAGTGAAGTGAACGATATGTTGTGAAAATGAGACTGTGAGGAGTTTCTTCGTCCATTCTTCTCCTCAACCATAATACTCTACGAATGGACGACTTAACTCTAGAAAGTTAATAAGTTTCTGTACTTACCTAAATGTAGAAATAAACGCTTGGAGTTTGAGTCAAGTGCTGTGTGTGATTTCAAATACCCAACTACCTATCTACCAACAATGAAGAATCGTAGGTATCGCACGGCGATGTGATGGCTAGAGAAGTAGACTGAAAGACAAAGGCGGCGGATGGCGCCATTATTTAAGCAGAGTGTTCTACTAAGCTTTCCCTGCCGTGATATATATATTACTAACTGTTACCCAACGACCTTCTTGCGTGTGAAATTAATTTGTTATAAAATAGGTACTATTTTCCCGTTTTTGCAACATTTTTCATTGATGCTCCGCTCTTTTTGTCGTAGCACAATGTTACATGGCGGCGAGATGGCCAGACGATATTGTCGCTATTGAATATCCTGGATGAGGCTGGCACGAGAACATGGAGCTTGGCACAAACAAAGAGAGGCCTACCAGTGGGTGAAGTCGGTGGATGATGATTATGATGAATGTTTTTTAGCCTTCCTCGATAAATGAGCTATCCAACACTAAAATAATTTTTCAATTGAAACTTAAAGTTCCTGAGATAAAATAATTTGTAGTATAGATTTGAAATCAAATTAGTTCTCTTCCGAATACTATGTAGTTTTCTGTACTTTAAATTGCTTTTCTTCATTTGTTTCATTTAGATGGTATAAGCCATGATGATGATGACAATCCAGAGTGACCTCAATACAATTTAAAAATCACCTTGATTATCGCGGAAATACCAGAAGCGGCCTCGCTATATCCAATGTTGGAAATGACGCTGCCAACTAAAAGTGTGTCTTCTTTTCCTTTGCAAAACACCTTTTCAATTGTCTCCAATTCTGTTTTGTCAGCCTCAGGCGTACCTATAACAAAATTGTGAAGGTCGGTACCTACAAATATTTTAAACCTTTTTTCTTCATCTTTGTCTATTTATTCTACTTCGCGACTGCTGATCTCGTAGTCATGAGTCCGATCCCCAAGTTGGGTACAGAGTTATTAAAGTTAATATTTTTTGCCAGATTAACTTCCGGCATTGTTTTTAGGGTTCCGTACCCAAAGGGTAAAAACGGAACCCTATTACTAAGACTTCGCTGTCTGTCCGTCTGTCTGTCCGTCTGTCCGTCTGTCTATCACCAGGCTGTATCTCATGAACCGTGACAGCTAGACAGTTGAAATTTTCACAGATGATGTATTTCTGTTGCCGCTATAACAACAAATACTAAAAACAGAATAAAATTAATATTTAAGGGGGGCTCCCATCGGGCCTGTGGACGGTGGGCTATGGGCTAGCTCGCCGTCCATCCGTCTCATGACGACAGGCCGTGTCGACGGCGCGTTCGTGTTCCACGCGCGCCTCAAAGAGAGTCAGCAAAAGGGAAGGGGTCCGTAAGGACCGATGCCTGCCGGGGTTGCGGGACTATTCGAAAGAGATACCGTGGCCCCGGAACACAAAGGGCGATGAAGGAACATGGATGGGTTTTAGTCAGTAAAAGTCTGACACTCCCTCCTGCTCCGCCCAGAGCGGGAGGGGTTATTTGATGATTTCCCATCCGAAAAAAAAAAAAAAAAAAAAAAAAGGGGGCTCCCATACAACAAACATGATTTTTTTGCCGTTTTGTCTAATGTATAGATAATGGTACGGAACCCTTCGTGCGCAAGTCCGACTCGCACTTGGCCGGTTTTTTTTTTTAAAGTAGGGGTCACGTATATTAGACCCGTATTAATCGATAGCTGGCATAAAAAAAAAACAAGTTTTGTAAAAGACAAAATGTCCTAAGTGGCACTTTTCCGAAATATGAGTTATCAAAGTCTGTGTCAAAGTTAAAGTCCGTTCACTGATGGCATCTTTAGCACAACTTTGATTTCATCAGACACGCATAGAATATGTATTAATCGATAGCTGGCATCATTACAAACATTGGGGATTGGACCGGGCAACACTGGTTGAGTGACATGTCAAAATTTAGCTCCGTAATTTTAAATTAGATTTAATTAATATTTTAGTGTAAAAAACTTGTATTATTATAATTAAATGTCTATTAAGTGTATTAATACCCAAGATTATTGTTTTCACGGAAAAATACACTGTAACACGTAGTGTTTGGTTTCCTAACTCAACCGGTAACCTATAACACGAACAGCTGATGTACCTGCGGATCTATCTGGGGAGTATAATTGTTTCCTTTTAATGTCTAATAAGTAGCTCATATTAACCAATTAAAAGCTCTGTAGCACTAAGTTCATTATTCTGACTAATCTGGCACTCTTTTGTAGTTGAAGTTAGGTTCTGTGTCAGTTAGCACTTGTTAGTTATGTAGTTGTGTAGTTTGTAATAAGTAAATGTACTTGCTATCTATATATTTAATTAACTAAATACACAACAAAAAAGTACGTTGGTTATTCTTTAATAATTTTTGGCATTATTATTCAAATAAGTCCAATAATTTTAAACCAAGAGTCCTACCCACTTCATAAAAAAGTTAAAGACATGAAATCAATTTAAAGTTTAACTTAATTTAATAATCTTATTAAAGTTTTTTTTGTGTAAGACTCATAAGCCTACCACAGTTACCAATTTATTAATCACATTCCAGTCTATTCTCATTTTCTTCTTTCATTTCTAGCTTTCCTAATTTTGTCCATCCAATTAGTTCTCACCATTCTTTGTATTTCTACTTTCAGTTCTATTCCCTGAAACCGTGCCTGTGATGACCCATAAGGCAACTACCCAGGAGTTACAGGCTAAGTTGAGAACGGCCCTTGATGAACTTAAGGAAGCAAACAGCAAATGTCAACAGCTGTTATTGGATAGAGAGGAACATGAGGTTGAAATCGAGAAGGTCTTTCACAAAAACACAAGCCTGAAACGGGAGCTAGTGGACCTGCACCAACAATACATGGATGTTGTTGAGGAACGGGACAATCTGCGGGTGGTCACAGATGGTTTCAACGACTGCAGTAACCATTATGAAATGGCTTTATGTAAGGTTAGGGACTTAGAAGTTGAACTGCTTCATGCCAACAAACAAATTATTGAGTTTCAGAAAGAAAGAGAATGTACTCAGGTTAGGGAAACAGATCACCTATATAATGAATTATTAAATTCAAATTGCAACCCACATTTCTTAACAACAATAGATCTTACTGAAGATTCTATTCTGAAATATAATTGTAGTAGTTATAAAGTAAGCCAAAATAAAATAAAGAAATATGCAAAACTAAATAGAATTATAAAAAAATGCAAGAAATTTAAAAAACAACAAAAACACAGTTCCAAAAATATTCAACTAATAAAAGAACGTGTTTTCCTCATAAAAAAGTTGAATAATTATCAAATTAAATTAGAGGATAGTAAGAAGTTTTATGAAATAGACACTCAAAACTTACAGTCTGAAATTCAAGTTTTAGAGCGTCAACTACAGTCATGTTATTCTATGTATGTAAATTCTCAAAAACAAATAAAGGAACATATCCTTGCTGCAAACGAATTAGTTGATAGCTGTAATAGTAATGCAGACTGTGTAGACACGATGACCTTCAACAACACTCAATGTACATCACAAAGTGAATCCAGCCCGGACACTCTCCTACCCGAGGTAACGGAGAACTCGACCCGGCTGAGCAGTGTTCCGGACTGTATCTCCATTCAAAATTCACCAGATATTGTACAAGGTTCATCACAGGTAGGTCAAATAGATAGTAGTTCTCCCCCTTCTTGTAATACACACAGTTGCTGCTCCATTTTGTTCTCAGATAGTATAGGAAAAGGGTTAGGCAAGTTAATTAGTAACAATCTGAGTCATTCTTCTCTAAATTATTGTACTCCTCAGGCTTCTTACAACCAGATAATAACATCAATAACTCGGAAGGAATTTGATCCTAATACCATTATAACTGTACTTGTAGGTAACAGTTCTAACGTTAAACTTGATGATATCACGGACAATGTCACTCAACTATTAAAACTAAATTGTAAGAGAGTAATTCTGTGCTCCTTCCCGTACTTTAAGAAATTGTCTAGCAAGCAAAACCATCATATCCATGGCATAAATAATCATTTGCATTTTCTAGTTAGTCATTATAGTGACAGGTTGACATTTTTCGACACTAACAGTTTCGTTCAGAAATTGAAGTCAACCAGAAACCATGCGTACTTGCCTATTAGTTTTAGACGTCAAATAGCTCGGCTATTAGCTTTTAATATAAACTCAGACATATGTGGTATGTCGCAGTTTTTTGTAAATAGGTCTACGGAAATTAGTAATTATACTAATTGTAATTATACAAATAGTATTAGCTTAGATTTAAACTAGTCACTAAGACAATAGAAGGTACGAGTGACAATTTAGTTAATCTCGTCAACTTCGAGGTATCTTCTAGCTCTCAATCAAATAACTGTAAAAAAGGGGCTGAGCAGAATTCCTTAAAATTGTTTCACCAGAATATTCAGGGACTTTCTTCCAAAGAACTAGAAATAGAACTATTTTTAGAAAAAACTAAGTTTGATATTATCTGTTTTACTGAACATTGGATGAAAGATTATGAAGTAATGCAAATAAATTATGAGAATTACAAGGTGAGCAGTTGTTTTAACCGAAAATCTAAGATGCGTGGGGGTTCATTAATCCTAGTAAAAAATTGTATTAAATCTAAGTCTCGTAATGATATAGTCGATCTATCGGTTGAACATAGCATTGAATTGTCTTGTGTTGAGCTAGATAAGCATGTAATAGTGTGCGTTTACAGACCCCCTAATTACCTGAACTATTCTATCTTTGAGTCAGTAATGGAAGATGCTTTGTCAAAACTTGTAACTGGTAATAAACCAATAATTATCTGTGGTGACTTTAATGTCAATATCATAGAGAATAATGTGAATAGCAGTAGATTCTTAAGTCTCTTTAAATCATTTAACTTGTCAAATGTGTTTTCAGAACCAACTCGAATTACGACAAATACGGCTACATGTATCGATAATGTTTTTTGTTGCTGCGATTACATAAATAAATCCATCGTAAATTACCTGCCTTCAGATCACAGTGGTCAGACGGTTACTTTCGCATACAATAGACAATTACAAATAATTCAGATACAAACTAGACAAATAACACCCAGCAATCTAGACAAATTTAATAATAATTTAATTAGCAAGTTAAGTATACTGGGTCATATTAGAAACAATGCAAATGTATTTTATGAAGAATTATTTTCGGTAGTGCACACTGAATTTAATAATACTTTAAAAAAGAAATCTAAAACTATTGGCCCAAAGTTTATTTTCAATGACTGGGCAACACAGGGTATTCGGAAAAGTAGGGAACGATTGTTTGAGCTGTACGGCCTTAAGCCTTACGTCAACACTGAAGCTTTTAATAAATATGTTGCTACTTACTCGAAAATTTTTAAAAACACTTGCAAGGTAGCCAAATCCTTATTCATTAGCAACAAGATTAAATCAGCCGACAACAAAATAAAAACGGTTTGGAAAATCATCAACAGTGAAACAAATAGGAATAAAAAACAAGGTAATGACTTCACACTAGAGACATCGCGTGGCCTTGTGAGCTCCAACAATGAAGTTGCTCAAGAATTTGTAAATTTCTTTACCAGTATCCCACTTAAAACTACAGAAACCTTAAATTCCTCTCCCTTGCTCTCTATTGATTTATTGAAAGCGAACGTTTCAGCCTGTCCAAATGCATTTAAATTTCAGCATATAAACCCCATAACAGTCATAAAAGGTTTTAAGCAAATTAAGATCAAATTAACGGAAGATCTATGGGGTATGTCTATCAAAGCTTGTACCTCAATTATTGAGACTGTAGCGCCGTATTTAGCCTCAATATTTAATTTGTGCGTGGATCAAGGGGTCTTCCCGGATCTAATGAAATTCAGTAAGGTAATACCGCTTTTTAAATCCGGGGACAGTAAAGACACCAATAACTATAGGCCCGTATCCGTGTTGCCGGTTTTCAGCAAGGTGTTTGAAAAGATAATGCTCAATCAAATGCTTAACCATTTTAACACTAATAAAATATTACACGAGCAACAGTATGGTTTCACCAAAGGACGTTGTACAACTGACGCCGGTGTCACTTTATTAAAACACATATTTACTTCGTGGGAAGAGGCACAAGATGCCATAGGAATCTTTTGTGACCTTTCGAAGGCATTTGATTGCGTAAATCACGAAACCCTGATCTTGAAACTTCAGCATTACGGTTTAAGTAAACTTGCGCTCAGTTTAATAAAATCGTATTTGAATGATAGACAGCAGCAGGTACAAATAAATGGAGTAAACTCAATGGGTTTAAAAGTAAAAATGGGTGTACCACAAGGTTCGATATTGGGTCCCTTCCTCTTTTTAGTATATATTAATGACCTACCCCATCTATTTAACAACCATCCGCATATGGTGTTGTTTGCTGACGATACTTCTTTAATATTTAAAATAAACAGACGTGCCACTAATCTTGATGACGTAAATAACGCCCTACTGCAGGTCCACGATTGGTTTACTGCTAATAATTTAGTACTAAATGGGAAAAAAACTAAATGCATTAGATTTGCTCTACCAAATGTCAAAAGTAGTGATTGTGACATAATATTGAATCAAGAGAAACTAGAATTTGTCGATAAAACGGTTTTCTTGGGAATCACGCTCGACTCAAGGTTACAATGGGGTCCTCATCTAACATCTCTTGCAGGACGGCTAAGCTCAGCAGCATATGCTGTTAGAAAAATCCGTCAATTTACTGATGTTGATACCGCGAGGCTGGTCTATTTTAGTTATTTTCATAGTATTATGTCATACGGTATTTTATTATGGGGACGGGCTGCAGACATCGAGTCTATATTTATTCTGCAGAAAAGAGCCATCAGAGCCATTTATGAATTACGTAGACGCGATTCTCTAAGAGAACTGTTTAAGGAAATTAATATCCTGACAGTACCTTGTCAATACATCTATGAAAACATCATGTACGTTAGAAAAAATCGGCATTTATTCAGTAAGAGAGGGGACAGACACCACTATAACACTAGAAATAGGGACCAACTAGTTCAGCCAGGTTTCAGGCTTGCTAAAGTGGATTCATCTTTCATGGGGTACTGTTTGAAATGTTACAATAAAATACCTCCCCACATTCTTCAACTGAATGAGACGAAATTTAAATCTTGTATAAAACGCACACTATGTAGGCAAGCATATTATAAGTTGGGGGATTACATTGATGATAAAAATGCTTGGCTAAATGCTGGTCCTGCTCCACAACCATAGGTGGGGGGGGCAAACTAATTGTTTGTACTGGTCGGGCATTATTTGAGTCCATCGACACGTAAAGAAGAAGATGAAGAATTGATTCCCATGTTAATGTATTGTGGAAGCTGCAGAAGATTGTAAAAATATACTTGCATTGTATAGATTCCAGTTCTTAGTATTATATAATTGCATAGCACATGTGTGAGTACTTTGTACTGTTCAGCCACCATTTACATTTATTTATCTTTCATTGACTTGAATATGCCTTGGTGACTGAGAGAATGTCATGCTCACTTAAATGTCTCGCTGATGGTGGCGGGTGTGTTGGGTCATTTAGTTCCCTTCAATATGGTTGAGTTGAATGGCGCCGGTACATGCGTCATGTCTGTGAACGGGCGCTGTCAGTTGGGACTGGTCATCTCTTAGCTGCCAAGGTTCATTTTAATTACTTTATTCATACATTTTTAATCTAATCTTTCACATTGGATGCTCTTAGTGTGCACGTCTTTCTACATCGTTCTCACATATATGTATAATCTCAAAATTAATGATGTAACCAAGATTTTGTAACAATATTTTGATTTTAAAAGAGTGTCCATGGATTTTCTTGCCCATTCTTCTCCATAGAGATCTACGCTAGGGAATGGGCAACTACAGTACTTTCTCAAGTTATTATGCCTTGTGACTGGGACTGTAGCTTTGATTTTCTTTTTTGTAATTTTGACTTTCAAAAGTGCCGTAATGGTCTAATTGAAATAAATGCTTTGAGTTTGAGTTTGAGTTTGAACAAGATTTTCTGAAATAAAATCTTTTAAAACATCACGCTTCCAAGATTTAAGCTATCAAAGTTGGGCTGGTTGGGATCACAACGCCATATACCTATTTCAGAAACTTGACACTTTAGAACACTGACTTTGTCTACACAAAACTTGTAAGAGACGTTGCACGCGTGGAATTTAAATAACTGGACAAATGAAGATGTAATAACGCTCAGTTACTCCTTTGGAACATACAGGCGTGGTCTAAAGCACTTTCATAAATTATTGAGTCAATCATTACAAAAATGGATACCTGAACCAAAAGCTTCCACATATTCCACAGTATGTGGGGACATTCTCGCTTCCTCATAGAAGTTTTTCAAGAAGTCGACAATCTTGTCAGGATTCCTTAAGTATCCGTACTGAGGGCCAGTTTCTTCTGTTAGCAGACCGGTAAACTCCGTCTTAGCGAGCAATAAATCTGCGTAGATCCTGTATATTACATGACAAATGAGACTAGTCTTAAAGAGAATACTTTTCACAACAAGTAGGCGGATGCACCAATATTTATATATTTACTGAAAACAAGTTTATATATTTTGCTTCAATCAGAAATAGGAACCACACATTCCGTTGTGAAAAATAGATGGTACTCCTAAAAGAAAGTGATAACACTAAAACTTTATAAAACAGCCTTTGACTTTTATTTCTGGTAAAAAGATCTTTATATTTAAAACTTACCTCAGCGCATCCTTAGCCTTCTGCAGAAACAGTACGTTAATGGCTTCAGACTTGACACAACCATTGGCATTCTGATCAAAAGACTTGGTTTTACCATCCATGGCTTGTCTTATGATCCTGGAAACAAATAAAACACGATCGTACAATTTCAAACATTTGAATGCAATTAGAAAGAGCTCTAACTTGTAAATCGGTTTCTCAATAGAAAAATTGGGCCATTACACAATATTAATTTGGTCTGATGGTTTAAGATTTTTGGAACGATCGATGCCGATGCAAGCCCTGCCATAACGGATAATGTATGTTCAGCTTCTGCCCGCGACTTCGTACGCGGAACCTGTTGCTTATGCCAGCGACAACGGGGTCGTCAAAATCGAAGATCTGATACGTCTGATGTCGAAGCGCAATTCCGTGAACGTCTCCGACTCGCAAGACAATGCGTGACGTTCATGATCAGCGGTCAGTCGCATCATATTCTTCACTGGTCTCTAGAGACCTGGATGTGGATGCGTATATACGCTGAGAACGCAGGCGTGCTTCGCGATCCGAAGAGGTTTCCACGGAGCGAGTTAAAACCTGATGTTCTCGAACAGCATCAAGTCTCTCCTGACGCTCTTCGGTAGATTCCTGGGATCTTATGATCCTGAATCTATTAGCTCCTTTGGAACATTGGGAAAGATTTGACCTCTTTCTAGGCATGGTTACAGTTTTATTAAAGTCTAAGTGACTGCTTCACTGCGTTACCGGGTAGGCTACCATGTCACGAAGATAAATGGAAAAGGAAATTAAACACTAAAATAACATAAGCCGGAAGGCATATTTATTCGATAAAATAAAAAAATAAAAGGGAGTTTTGGCCAGTAGAGTCAAATTTTCAATGATATACCATCGTCATCGAAAATCAGTCCTAAACTGGGTTACCACCTTCACCGCGTGGATGTACTCCCAGCTTATTTTATTTTATAATTATACAATGAAATTAGTGATAGCTTTGATTTCCACATCAGATGTTTCTGATCTTCGATTTTTATAAGTCAACAGGAAATGCTCATCAGACCGAACAACTTTTGCTAAGACGTCATTCTTGTATATATGTTAGTGTAGCTGGGCTCTTGGAGTTCCACATCAGGTGTTCCAGATCTTCAAATTTATTCTCTCAGCAGCAAATTCTCATCACGTGGAACAATTTTTGCTATGGTACCAGTTTTGTATCTCTTATAGTTTAGCTGGTCTGTTGCGGTCCTGCATCAGGTGTTCAAGTTAGTAAGATAAATTATAGCCTATATGTTGCCCAGACTTAATACCTACACAAAAAAAAAATACATTCATATTCGTCCAGTAGTTCCGAAGATTCGCGTGTACAAACAAACAGACAAACAGACACACATAAAAACAGTGAAACAGACAGAATTTTTTTTTTGGAGTCGTGCTCTGTTAGTGTTTCTAATATATATTTACTTTTTTAATATATTCAATGTACAGACACAGTTTTTTTACTGTTTTATTATATGTAGAGATTATATGTAGAGATGTACTCATAATATACACATAACGAAAATGGTTTTTTATCAATACTTTACCTTCCGTAATGCACCGAGGACTGTGGATGCATACACAAGTAGCATCCTCCCACGACGGCCGCCTCACATTCACCGCGACTCATGGCGAGGTACGCCTGCTCCAGCGCCGCGGAGGAACTGCAGCACGAAACGTCGATCGCCATCGAAGGACCCTTCGCGTTCAACCAATAAGAAATGCGGTTGGCAAACATAGACTTACTGCATCTACAAAACAAAATAAATTACGCCCAATAAAATAAATAAATAAAATAAATATCGCTGGACATTAACACACAGTGCCATCTAGCTCCACACTAAGCAACGAGGCTTGTGTCGTGGACACCAGATAGTTGATATACTACATAGGTACTTTTTTTGTTTGTAACATACTTATTATATATATTATAAACATCCATGACTTGGAAACAAATGTCCATGCTCATCACACAAACATTTGCTCCAACCGGGATTCGAACCCGGGACCCTAAGAACGTAAGGCAGCCTCACCACCGCTGCACCATTCGGGTCGTCAAACAAACCTACAAACAATAACAAACCTACAAATGTACTAGCTGAACATTTGTGTACTAAGATCGAATAATGTTATGGTACTGTAAGGCTTACGATAGTGGTAACTACTCCGTTATGAGCTATCGAAACTCCGTACTACGCTATGCCAAGGCAAAGTGGAAATGCTACCGCCGATGTGCACTCTATGCTGTGGAAGCAAAATGCAAAAAAACAAGCACATGACACTGCATCTGGTTTTTTCGTTTGCTGTTTCTTTACCTTTACTTTTATAACATGGGAGTTTTTTAAACATACTGGTGAATGTGGCTGTACAAATAAAGTCTGTGTGTAATGTCTAAAGTGAATCGTTTGTTACCCAGCTATACCCAAGCCTGTTCTAGACTCGGCATCGTAGAAGGTAGATTTTTCAGATTCGGAGAAACAGGTTCCGACGAATACGCCAATTTTTTTCCCAGACAAGTGCTCGGGGTTTACTCCTGTAAACAAAAATTAATTATAAATATATTTTATGGTATCCTTACATACTCTTGCCAGAAGTTACGTTCGCGCGGAGCTCGGGACGTATGCCACGGGAATGTACTTCTGCGATACAAAGAATAGTGTCATAACTCAGGTCATGGTCTACCTGTGTACATCGAAATCTGTTCAAACATTAAGGAATGATAAGATAACACAGACAAGCAGGAATGATAAGATACTTCCGGATTTAAAATAATATTATGGATGTTATGAAGGATTTTGAAAAAATTAACCCCTGAGCGGATGAAATAGTGGTTGAAAGTTTATATAGCCGAGCAAGCTGGCAGCAACATCTCCGAAATAGGGAATATGCATGAAATACAAAACTCTTTTTATTTATTTAAAATGCCTTGTATTGGCTCATAAAAACACTGTGGTACATTTCTTTAAGTTGCTAATACATCACTTATTTAACAGTTTACTGGGGGTCTAAAACGGTCTAAAATGGCAGAATCCACGCAGAATCTTAGTATGAATCACGTTAAAAATTTAAAATTCTAAAAATGAACTTTATCTTCATGAGCATAAAGTCCATTTTAAGAATTTTACATTTTTAACTTGATTCATATTTCGATTCTGCTAAAGCGGCTATTTTAGACCCCCTGTTTTATGTAGCATGATTTTGGTGAAACGGAACGCACTCTCAAAACGCGTCGTCCGCGATAACGTAGTAACGTCAAAGTCTATGTAAAAAATCACTTTTATTTGAAAAGTGCTTAAAGTTTCACTAAGATTTTATTATAATATATTATTATTGCAATTTTTACTTCTCTAGAGCACATAAAATTAGTAAAATTATTCTATTATGGGCAAAAAATTTGATGTAAACAAGGCTGTCGCGGCCATGATGTTACGTCATTTACCACAGTAAATGACGTAACATCATGGCCGCGACAGCTACGGACATTTGAACTGCCGTAGAAAATTGCAGGAGTTTAATGTTATTTTTAAGCAACAAGTAGTGGCTGAACTTAACTTTTAATACTTTTTTTGGGTTGATCGTACTGTATATTATTGATTTGAGTGAAGAAAAAATTACGTCCATATATTATAATATCTCACCTGCGTCATAAATAGCATTATAGGCCTGTTCGAGGATTTTCCGAGACATGGGATCCATGCTGTTTCCGAGATGGTAATTCACCTTGAAAAACTGGGCGTCAAACCGATCTATCTCCGGCACCGTACCCATATGCTGAGACGCCTCAGGGTGGTTGCCTGTCCAACGTACCTTCTCTGCAGTCACTGGGTTAACCTGGAGCATAAGGTTTATGTAGCCTACTGTTCCACTGGTAGATTTTACCATACCTACCTTTCAGAATCTATTATAATCTTTGGCACATTCGTTCGCCAAAAATCAGTAATGTAATGGGGCCATCCAACGCCCAAATTATGTCAAAAATTTTCTATCACAATCCGAAGGTTTTTTGAATCACACTATTCGTAACCCAAAGATCATTGTTGAACTACCATAACCGGGTTGTGAGTTGTAATAGGAAGTTACCACACAGCCACGAATCTACAAGCCCTCACCTTGTTGTACAGAATGTCCGACAAGTCCTTGACGTGGTGCGAAGAAGGGAAGAGCCCCGACATGCCGGAGATCACGACCCTCTCGCCGTCGGCGACCTGACTCGGCGCCAGTGCAGCCTCGTACTCAGGCGTTGGGCGGGATTGGGGCTGAGCTGGCTCTTGTGGGGTAGGCGTCATGGTGGAGCAGGCTGATAAAGTGAAGAGAGTTGACAAGGAACGATTATAAACCCCAAAAACTAAAAACCAACTAATCATTGAATAAGAATTATTTTTAAAAAACATGTGACTGTCCACCAGCGGTTGGAACCAGGTGGAGGTCATCGGGAATAATCGCATCTAAACTACATTGTTTCATCGTATTGTCACTCCAGCTATTGAACGCGGTTTAATGTGCTGACTGCGATCAGTTTTCTTGGTGAAATTCGATCTAATTTATGTTTTAGTGCTTAATTAAGAGTATGTATGAGAGCAGCGGTGGCCCAGTGGTGGCGGCCCCGACTTACGAATAGTAAGTTGTGGGTTCGAAACCAGGCAGGGCATTACTTTGTGTAATTTATTTCATCATCACTGCTCTCAAAACGGTGAAGAAAAACATCGTGAGGAAACCGGCATATCCTAGAACCAAAATTTCGAAGACATGTGACATCTACCAATCCGCACTGGGCCCGCATGGTGGATTATAGCCCATTCTCTCTCATGGAGGAGGCCTGTGTCCCAGCAGTGGGAACATTAATAGGCTGATGATGATAATGCTTAAGTATTATTGTGACTTTTTGAGGACTGAATAGATTCAACGCGATTCCAGTTAAAGCCGAAAGAATAAAAAAAGTTTTTCAAAAAGTGATTCGGAATTTGCTGACATGACTTTTGTAAATACAAAATAAACGGCTACAACTTACTTGGTGCTGAACGAGATCCTAACAGCTTGAATGAAGGACAAGTGCAACTAGACTTGGGTTCCACGATACTTGTCCAATAGTTTTATGAGCTGGTATGTAGTACTTATAGAATCGATTTAAATATTGTTAGTTAGAAACACAATGATTAATTTGCATTTAACATCGGTCAATTGGGATAATTTAAACGCTGAACATTTGATTAACTTTACTGTGATGCACTTAACCCTCGATCCGTCGCGTGGGATCTTTGGAAGCCCCGGTTTTAGAAAGTTCACAAATATGCATTCTTACAATGTTTCCACGGATCCTTTACGAGTAACTTCCAAAAAACAAACACTCGCGCTGTCGCGCCGGTGGCATTTAATGTGCGCATACGCACCGGGACTGAAATATGACTGTGTTACTGCGCGGGACTCTGAGGGATCCCACGCGATGACTGGTCTGTTAGGTATAATATTTTTATAATTTTTCCTACATGTTCAAAAACAAGATTATAATATAAAAATCGAGCTTTTTATAGTATAATATCTGGATGATCTGGTTTTTTTTTGGTGACGTTTTCTATAAGTGAAACCTGGCTAGATCAAAAAAAAAAACTAAAATAAAATATACAGCGGTAAATCCGCTATATATTTTATTTTAGTTTTTTTTTGTTGAACACAAAAATAAATATAAGAAAAACAAAACAATGAGAAATTAAAACAAAAAAATTATCTTACGACGAACACAAAACAATAGAAATAAAATTGTTGGTCCTCGTTCTTATTCAAATTTTAATAATAATAATATATTTAAGAGTTACTTATATTGTATAATGTACTATCGGGGTCTTTTCCGCCTGACCAGTTTAAAACTTTTTCGCTTAAATCATGCGGAGGCGCCGAGCAACGCCCCCTTAAAGTTTGGGCCTATTAGGAAAGCGTCAACTTTGGCGCGCAAAATAACAATATCTCTAGTTGGGCGTGCGTCGTCAGTGCGCTCAGCCGATTCGGTATCTTTTCATTCATTATTTCTATACAAAGTCAACGGGGTGGGGCTAGAGAGCGTTTCTATGTTGCGAGTGCAAGCAAAAATGAGCTTAGTGGTGGTCAGGCGGGAGTGTCCTCGATAGTACGTTATCAAGTAACTGATTTAAAAAAATATCTTTTATTATTTAAATACGGCCATAAACCCCAACTATGTATAATCCGTCAAAATAAAACATAAAATGTATGTTAAAATGTCATTTGATTACTGTTTATTTTTAGGGTCTCTATAGACCCCGCGCGTCTCGAGACGTCACAGAAAAGGCACGACGGAAAGAGGGTTAATATTTTTTCTTTGCATTGCACTGACAACTTAGTTGTATTACAAAATAGTTGACCTAATATGTTGTTGCAAAAGTATATTCTATTTAGCTATAAAATATAGAATTTGTACCTATGTTTTACTGTAATTGAATCGTTAAATTAATTACGAAAAGGCGGGGAATATTGAAGACCTAATAATTGACCATTGTATGAACTTTTGTAACCATATTTATCTTTGACTTTGATCGGTTAGTACCATGTCGACCTTCCATGAGTAAAAATGACTTACTCAAAAACTTGTGAGTTGAAGAAAAAATTGAATACGCCTTCCTTCCAAAGGAGACTGATCTTTGCATGAAAAGTTGTATATGAACCAATAGCGTGATGATATTTCTGAGGGTCTACTTGAGATGCATAGATACCACTGACTCCTGGCTAAATAATAACAGCCGCACGGGTTTATCTTCTAGGTTAAGCCGCACTTGTCAAGGTGATCATTGGTGCCATCATTGGGTGCCATTAGGTGCCATTTATTATATACTTTCCTCACTGCCCCGGAAAGCACACTACGCCATCGGTCCCGGCTGGTATTTGTAAATCTTTGATAGTAGGTAGTAGTTACAGGCAGTCCTGATAGTCTGACAACCAGTCTTACCAGTCCAAAGAATACCGCATTTCCCAATACTAAACTGGGTTTCGGAGGTCAGATAGGCAGTCGCTCCATGTAAAATACTCGTATGCAGCTGCATTCGGCTAGAATGCAAGCCGACTCCAAAGCAGATGGAAATAGGCTAGGCTGGTGATAATGATATTATAATGTCAGAAATACTCTTAGAAACGTTTCTCTAACGACAGTAAAATGACTGCAAACAACAATGAAAAACTTACCTTAACTTACCAAAACCTATAGTTGAGGTATCCCCACATAAATAAAACAGTATCGCTACTGGTACATAAACTAGTTTTGCACAATCTACATGACATCATCAGACACTACATGCAGCACGGAATCTCATTAATCCATGCTCCTTTATTTTAGCTAGAGCGAGATCGAGCGCATCATCGGTGGTGCCGCGATAGCACACCCGCTCTGTCGGGATAGGAGCATGGAAAAATGCGATTCTGTGCTGATAGATGTCGCGCAAACCAATCTCTAAGTAAATAGCTGTGTAACATTTGGATTGACAGACGAACAAAACTACAATTCCATAAAATTTATACCTAATATAAATTTAATATTTTCCTTGTTTTATCTGAAATCAATAAGGACGAAGTCACGGTCGAAATCTAGCTGCAGACATAGGCACTTACAACATACGTAGGTACTGAATTAATCATTGATTATGTTGCTGAACGATTCAGTGATTACCTATTTCAACGCTACAAAAACTAATAATAATAGGTACTGGTCACCTTGCACGTCTAAATGACTGAACATAAGGAGGTAGGTAGGTACTTGTTGTTTTATATAAATGGTGTAAATAGACGCATATCGAAGCCGAAAGGCACTTGTTCGCCCTGTCATTGCGATATTTTTTTTGTTCCGGACTATATCTACCTGGGAACCTACTAGTTACCTACGGACATATTGGAGGTCAAACTTCTAACTTTTCCACAACTTTTTTTCAAATATTATTTGTTAAGGTCATAACTTTACTAGTACTGTAATACCTCCTGTTCACTAAAATGCGTCGATAAGCACAATGTTTTGAATGCTTTACAATGAGTTTTACCGTAAACCGTGTTATTTCACCCCAAAAAAAAAGTCGATTCCCAGCAATATTTTGAAATACTTAGTTTGATGTACAGAATGTGTTGTGTCTTGGGCCTTGCAGGACTAATATAAAAGACTGTTTAATGATGAACAAGAATGTAATTGAAAATTATAGCTTACAGAAAAAGTCTCCATTTTGCAATGCTCTTGTCATAGAGTAAAATCGGATACGTTCAACAAACATCTTAAATTATACGTTCAGAAATGCTAGTATACTACATACACTCCTCCCTATAAATTTAGACGTTGTGGGGGTTTAACAGTCCTCTCAGAACGTCTAATAGATAATGGAGGTGTTTCTTCAGCCACAGGAATATTTTCATTAGAAATTATGTCGTTTAAATTGTCATTGATAATAGGAATATCCTGTGCCTGCGGTAATACAATGTTTGGTTCAATAACGTAAGGCTGTTGATGTTCTAATGTTGCAGAAGGCTGTGTTAATCGGCTTAAAATGGCATCGTTTTAGTTAAATTCTTCATTAACTATATAGGCTTCGAAGAAGATGCATTAATTATTTGATTCAAATGTCTCTTCCAGATCAAATTCTCATCAACAACTTTACACAAATACAATCTTTGACCTTCGTCAATTATACATTTTACAAATTTCTTTTTATTTGGATTTCTGTAATCTCTACAATAAACAATATCACCTTCCTTAAATATCTCTTCTCATTTTCCTTTTACATTTCTTTCTATTTCTTTGAAATTAATAACATTTTTAGAAGTTAACAAATCTAACCTAGTTTTCAGCTTCCTTTGAAACATTAACTCTGCAGGTCAAACACCAGTTATAAGATGTACAGAATTTCTGTAGGAAAATAAATATCTATTAATTAACGTTTCAAAAGAGATTCCATCATTATTATCCTTTAAAGCTTTAGACAATCCAGCTTTAAAACTTTTTACAGCATTTTCTGCAAATCCATTGGATGCAGGATGAAATGGAGGTGATGTCATATGTTTGATACCATTCTTAGATAAAAAAGTAGAAAATTCTTGACTACAAATGTTTTGGCATTGTCAGTAACTACTATTTTTGGCAATCCAAATCTACAAAAGCATTCTCTAAATTTTTCTATAGTGCTCTTAGAGTCAAATCCTTTCATTATAAAAGCTTCTGGCCATTTAGAATAGGAGTCTACAATAATAAAATTATTTTGCCATCTATTGGACCTACAAAATCAGCATGCAATCTTTCATAAGAAAAGTCTGTTTTTGGCCATGAAATAATTTTTACCTTTTTTTGGTTCTGGACGACTCGACATACAGATGTTACAATTTTTTCCATATTCCTCAATATTTTTATCAAGATAAGGCCACCAAAAATATGACCTGGCATTACTTTTCATTTTAATAATCCCTTGATGGGTTGAATGCAGTTCTTGTAACAAAGTGCTTTTTAATTTAGTTGGAATTACAACCCTATATCCCCACATAATTACACCTTTGTCAATGTAAAGCTCACTCTTTCTGTTAAAAAATGGTTTTAAGACTCATTCGAATTCAACAACAACAACAGCCCATAATGTCCACTGCTGGACATAAGCCTCTCCCATGATGGGAGGAATTTGCCGTAATCTCCACGCTTGGCAGGCGGATTGGAGATCGCAGTGATGAAACACTAACAGAAAACGCTGCTGCCCATTCTCTGGTCTACGGAGGCGCAAGGTGTTCTGCCTCAGACATTAGTCGCCTTATACGACACCCGTGAGTGTAATGGGTTGGTTCTATTCTACTCTGCCGGATACCACACGGCGAATTCACTTCCTTAGAATTGTCAGGAAAACCGTACCTAATCATATTAAAAATTGTGCTCAAAATAGGATCATTTCTAGTCTCAGACCTAATTAAATTTAAATCTATTACATTTTGGTCCTCAATGAAATTAATGTAATCATTACTGTTTTCACAATCAAAGTCCTCCTTATTTACTTGTTTTAAAGGTAATCTAGACATGCAGTCTGCTCTTAGGTTTTCTGAACCTTATATATACTTACTAGCGGACTTCCTGCGGTTTCACCCGCGTAGTTCCCGTTCCCGTAAGAGTACGGGAATAAAATATAGCCTATGTTACTCGTGGATAATGTAGCTTTTGAATGGTGAAAGAATTTTTTAAATCGGTCCAGTAGTTTTTGAGCCTATTCATTACAAACAAACAAACAAACAAAGTTTTCCTCTTTATAATATTAGTATAGAAAAGTATAATCAAATTCTGACAAAAATAAATACCATCTTTGTAGTCTGCCAGCAGCCATCTGAGGAAGGCTTTTGTTTTCCCCAAACAGAGCTTGCAACGGTTTGTGGTCAGACTGTAATTCAAATTTTGTCCCTACTAAATATTTATATATTTTTTTAACTGACCAGTATATAGCCAATGCTTCTTTGTGAATCATAGATTTTTTTTTTCAGACCCACCAATACCATTTTGAGATGCATCACAAGCTAATCTATCAAAATAATTTTCAATTTTCTATCAAAATGTACTAAAACCTTGTCAGAAATTAAATCTTTCTTTACATTGTCAAAACTACACTGACATTCCTTTGACCAATAAAACTTATTGTTTTTTGTAAAAGATCATATTACATTTGGTTTCAATTTTGCTGACAAATGTGAAATAAACTTTGCATAATAATTGACCATGCCAATTCATGATTTCACTTCAGTTACTGTAGTGGGAGCAGGTGCACTTGTTATGGCCTCTAATTTAGAATTGTCCTTTTTTAACCCTTCTTTAGAAATTATATTATATTACATATTATCTTGGACTTCAACTCAGTTCTACTTAAGGAAAAGTTTATAGAACACACAAAAAATTTCAACAAGCAACATAAAGAAAATAAATTGAATACATCTCATCTACATATCCATGGTTCCAGTAAACCAATTTTCATAGCAGAGAATCTAACGAGCAAAGGCAAAAGGCTGTTTTTCTTAGCGCGAGACTTTGCTAAGACCTATAACTTTGCATATTGTTGGGCTGCTTACGGCAAGATATTTATTCGGAAAAATGAAGGATATAATCGTATACGTATTAACTCGGAGGCGGATTTAGATAAGCTTAAATCTGAACTCTGACTAGACACCTTTTGCTTGCTACACTTTTTTACCCAATTTTATGTGTCTTTGTATAAGTTAATTTCTTTTGTTAATGTTAATTTTATTCTTAATATTTTGTTAGTAGCTTTTAAAACCGTATTAATTACTAGTCAATACTTTAAGATATTGATTTTAATAATTTTAAAAAATATTTTGATAGTCCCCAAAAACACCTTGCATTATGATAACTCCACATTATTCAAAACATATTCTCTCACCTCATTTTACTCATTCACACACACAAACACACTCAATGACACAACATATGGAAACTCAAACTCTTATCTTGATAAACTAAATACTTTATTCACTTCTGTTAAGACTCCAGGCGTAAAACGTAATGTCACTCGTTGGTTTTTAAAACATATTGATAATTTAAATTGCACCTCTAAACATTTTTTCTTCAATAATGGATAATTTTAACGTGATATTAAATAACGATTTGGATTCTGTAACTGTAGCTCAGTCAGCGACTTGTAATATTGAAGACTGCCACGTTTTGTTAAAAAACTCTTGTAATACTCTAAAAATATTAACTCAAAATATACGTAGTATTCATTGTAACACACCCAACTTTGAAACATTACTCGCTAGATCAAAAGTTGATTGGGATATAATTGTTCTAACCGAATGCTGGTTGCAGCGTAATGCTAACATTCCTGAACTTGATGGTTATATTTCATTCGCTACGAGCAATAATCGAACGCAAAATGAAGGTGTGGTCATGTACTGCAAAAATATAGATCAGTACAATATTGATGAACCGGAAATGGCGGACTCAAATTGCCTTATTCTAAAAATAAACACAAATACTGTAATAATTGCCATTTATCGACCACCTAGTCATAAAAATATAGATAACTTTTTATTATCCCTCAACGATTGTTTAAGTAAATTATCATCCTATCAAAATATCGTATTAGTTGGCGATATTAATATTGACATTGTTGATAATTCCCAAGACAATAGATCCTATGAATATCTTAACCTCATCGCTTCTCATGGTATGCTTCCAGCTCACACGATTCCTACTCATAGTCGCACATGTCTAGATCACATAATGTTAAAGACAAGATTATCGGCGCTCTGTTATGTTGCTCAAACTTCGGTTACAGATCACAATAGCGTCATTTTATTTTTAGCTCGAACCACAAACAAAAATCAAGGTCCCAAAACTATTAAACGAATAGACGACGAAGGACTGGAAACAGACGTCAAGAACATAGAATTTAATAAGATTTACAGCATGTCAGATGTAAATGAGGCAACAAATTTTTTTGTACACTCGCTAGGTCAAGCTATAAATGATAACACAAAACAAATCCCGACACCTAGACGCAAAATAATTCTGAAACCCTGGATAACACCGGGCTTACTTAGATGTATGAGAAATCGTGATCAACTACATATCAAAACCTTAAAGAATCCAAATAATGAGGTAGCGCTTTGCATTTACAAAAGGTACAGGAATTCTTGCAACGATATTTTAAAGAAAGTTAGACAAAATTACGAGCAAGACGTAATTAAAAAGGCAGGTAAAAATAACAAAAAGCTTTGGGAAGCAATTAAAAATATAACGTATACTAATAAAACCAAACAACAATCCACCCAGCTTATTTCAATAGAAAATCCTACTGAATCAATTAATTCAGTAAATTCATTTTTTGCAGGTGTAGGTAAAAATTTATCAGAAAAATTACTGTCACAAAATGTTAATTTGGTCAATACAGAACCCTATACTCAACCAACTATTTCTTCCCAAAATTCTTTTGTTCTTCTACCGACTGACGAAGAAGAAATACGGTCTTTAATTTTTAATTTAAAAAACGAGTGTGCAGTTGGCATCGATAATATATCCGGTCCGTTTTTAAAACGATTTGCTGATATTATTGTTCCTCCACTTACATTCATATGCAATCTATCTTTCTCTTCCGGTGTATTTCCATGTGCCTTCAAGAAATCTAAAATTGTACCCATATTTAAATCCGGAGACAGATACTGTGTCAACAATTATAGACCGATCTCCATACTCCCTACGCTATCAAAAATCTTAGAACGATTAATGAATTCCAGACTTACTAATTACCTCGAACAAAATTCTCTCTTATCTCCATCACAGTTTGGTTTTCGATCTGGTAGGTCAACAGCTGAAGCCGTCCATGAACTAACAGATCACTTAGTTAATAAACTAGATGCAAAAAAAAAGACCTTAGCCATTTACCTCGATTTAGCTAAAGCATTTGACACAGTATCTGTTCCCATTTTGATAAAAAAATTAGAAAATATGGGTGTGAGAAGTCAATCACTCCGACTTTTTACAGACTATTTGTCCGACCGAACACAAATTACTAAAATAGAAAATTGGATCAGTGACGAACTACCTAATGAGTACGGCGTTCCACAGGGCAGCATCCTAGGCCCAACATTATTCTTAGTTTATATAAATGATTTATGTAATATTAAGCTACAAAACGGAAAGATCATCACTTTTGCGGATGATACTGCTTTGGTATTCGATGCTGATACGTGGATTGAGGTCCAATATCATGCTCAACAAGGTTTTGATACAGTATATAAATGGTTGTATGGTAACTTACTTACCCTAAATATCGATAAAACGAAATACATGACATATTCCCTTAGACCACAGGATCAACCGGACTTCAACTTGAAAGCCCACTCTTGTAATTCAGTCAATCATTGTTTTTGCCCTGTATTATTAAAAACGGAATCTATCAAATATCTTGGCATAATTATAGACTACCGTCTCAGCTTCCAACAACACATTGAAACGTTAGTTAAAAGAACCCGCAAATTAATCTACATATTTAAAAATCTACGACATATATCTAATACTTCAGTAATTAAATCAGTTTATTTCGCCTTATGCCAGTCTTTGCTAGCCTACTGTATCACCACCTGGGGCGGTACCTCTAAGTCGTATTTAATTAACTTAGAGAGAGCCCAAAGAGCTATATTAAAAGTTAGTTGTTATTTCCCTATTCGCTATCCAACCTTCGATCTCTACCAACACTGCCAAGTTCTAACGGTCCGGCAGTTGTTCATATTCATGACTGTATTAAAAAAACACGCTGAACTTCCCATTGATCACGATTTCCTTACTAAAAATAGACGATCAGCAAATGTTTGTCCAATTATCCGTTTTAACACTAGTTTTTCCCAAAAATTTTTTGCCTTCCTTGGCACTTTTCTTTATAATTCAATTAATAATAAAATTTCTATTTACATACACACTAAAGCTATTTGTAAAAGAAAACTGCGCACCTGGCTATTAAGTCTTGACTATGCTTCCACAGAAAATTTACTTAAACCTGTGTCTTAACACTCACGCATAAACACTAAACATTTACACTCTCACATTCGCACACTCACATTTACACACACATCTACTCACGCATTGCATCAATCCACCACCACTCCATTCCACTCTCATCACTCCATTTCCACTTTCATCCTTTTGATTTTAAATTTTGTTTTCGTGTATGTACCTACATAAGAGCATCTTAACCCACTTTTTTGTACAATCATATTTTTATTTTTTTATTATGCCTGCAAGCATAATTTATATAATTTTATTTTTTGATTGTTTATGTTTGGTCTGTACCTAGTACTACTTTTGAACCAAAATGTTCCACAAGTTATTTTTTTTTTTAATATGTCAATTGCATATTTTATTTTACGTATAGTTATTGTAAAATTTCAAATAATTAAATTTAAGTACCTACTTCCAACTTTAACTCTAGAATCTTGACTTATTTTTGTTGCTAAAATTAAAATGTTATATTATATAAGCCGGAGAGGTGATCTGTGCCTCAGGATTGTCCTACTTCAGACACCTTTCTCTATTTAAGTTTGTGCATAATACCAGTGCCTGTAATTTTTGATGTCGAGATAAATAAAGATTTATGATTATGATTATGATTATGATTATATGCCCCAAATATTTAATTTGACTTTGAAAAAATTGCATTTACTTTTATTTAATCTTATACCTGCTTCTTTGAATCTCTTTAAAACTTCTTCAAGATTCTGCAAGTGTTCAGCATCATTAGACCCTGTCACCAAAACATCTTAATTCTTAATTCCTAACCTGAAGTCTCAATTGGATTATTGGCGAATGTATCTGGCTGCACGGCTGAATTTAAATTTAAACACATAAACCCAATGATAGTTATTAAAGCTTTTCGGCAAATAAAAATCAAACTAACCGAAGATCTATGGGGAATGTCTATCAAAGTTTGTACATCCATACTTGAGACTATAGCCCCATACTTGGCTTTAATTTTTAATTTGTGTGTAGACCAAGGAGTTTTCCCTGATCTAATGAAATACAGTAAAGTCATACCTCTTTTCAAATCCGGGGACAGTAAAGATACTAATAATTATAGACCCTTATCCGTGTTGCCAGTTTTTAGCAAGGTGTTTGAAAAAGTAATGCTTAATCAAATGCTCAATCATTTTAAAACCAACAAAATTTTACACGATCAACAGTATGGTTTCACCAAGGGACGTTGTACCACTGACGCCGGTGTAACCCTATTAAAGCACATATTTACTGCGTGGGAAGAGTCTTAAGACGCCATAGGAATATTTTGTGACCTTTCCAAAGCATTTGATTGCGTAAATCACGACACAATACTTTTGAAACTTGAGCATTACGGACTAGGTCAAATTGCACTTAGTTTGGTAAAATCATATTTGAGTTATAGACACCAACATGTTCAAATAAATGGTGTTAATTCAAAGGGTTTAAAAGTAAAAATGGGGGTTCCGCAAGGCTCAATATTGGGTCCTTTCCTCTTTCTCGTGTATATAAATGATCTACCCTATTTATTGAAAAACCAACCTCAAAATATGGTGTTGTTTGCTGATGACACTTCCCTAATTTTTAAGATAAATAGACGGGCCCAAAATCTAGATGACGTGAATAATACCCTACTTCAGGTCCATAATTGTTTCACAGCAAACAATTTGGTATTAAATGAAAAAAAAAACTAAATGCATAGGATTTGCTTTACCCAATGTTAAGAGTAGTGATTGTGAAATAATATTGAATAAAGAGAAACTTTAATTCGTAGATAAAACGGTTTTCCTGGGGATTACGCTTGATTCAAGGCTACAATGGGGTTCACATTTAACATCCCTTGCGGGGGCTAAGTTCAGCAGCATACGCTATTAGAAAAATCCGTCAATTTACTGATGTAGATGTCTTATGGCATTTTGCTATGGGGACTGGGCTGCAGATATTGAGTCTATATTTATTCTTCAAAAAAGAGCCATCAGAGCCATATACAATCTTCGTAGGCGCAATTCTCTAAGGGAACTGTTTAAAGATATTGGCATCATGACGGTACATTGTCAGTACATCTACGAAAACATAATGTACGTCAGAAAAAATCTGCGTCTTTTTGGTAAAAGAGGTGACAGACATAATTACAGTACTAGAAATAGGGACCAACTAGTTCAGCCAGGCTTCAGAACTCGCTAAAGTAGACTCATCTTTCATGGGGTACTGTTTGAGATGCTATAATAAAATTCCACAAAGTATTCTTGAACTGAATGAGACGAAATTTAAAACATGCATCAAACGCACACTATGTAAGCATGCTTATTACAATTTGGGCGATTATATCGCTGATAAGAATGCGTGGCTCAATGCTGGTCCTGCTCCACATGGACAGGGGCGCATAAATAGATAGCATTACATATAATTGTTGGAGCTGCTGAAGATTGTACAACTATATTTGCATTGTATAGATTCAATCTCTAGTATTATATAATCGCATAGCCCATATTGTGTGAGTACTATGTAAAGCTATCATTCACTGGAATCCTACGTCTTTTCTTGACTTGAATGTTCCCTGGCAGTTGAGAGTATGTCATGCTCACTCTAATGTCTCGCTGATGGTGGCGCGTGTGTCCGACCATTTGGTTCCCTACAAAATCGTTGAGTTAAATGGTGCTGATCCATGCGTCATGTTCGTGAACGGGCGATGTTAGTTGTGACTGGTCATTTCTTAGTTGCCGTGGCTTATTTTAATGTTTATTTTTGAATTGTTAATTTTGTTTTTACTATGGACACTTTTAACGTGCACATCTTGCTACATTGTTCTCACATAATATACCATCTCAACACGAATGATGTAACCATGATTTATAACAATTTTTTTATTTAAAAGAGTGTCCATGGAGTTTCTTGCCCGTTCTTCTCCATAGAGATCAACGCTAGGGAATGGGCAACTACAGTACTTTCACAGTTTTTATGTCTTGTGACTGGGACTGTAGCTACATTTAATTTTCATCTTTGTTTCGACAGTTCAAAAGTGCCTGCAACTGGCCTACTTGAAATAAATGATTTGATTTTGATTTTGATCATCAATTAAATTTACAGCTCCCTTGGCTCCTAATAATTTTTTTTCAAGTTTTGTTTGAAATATTTGACTGGCCGGCTTTGTGCCATATGGTTAATCTATTTAATTTAAAAATACCCTTAGGTGTAGACCATGCTAAAAGTTCACCTGTGGCAGAATCTAGTTATAATTGATTAAATGCATTGCGCAAATCTAATTATGTAAATTTGTTTCCACATTGTAAAGCGGTAAAAATATCCTCAATTTTGGGCAAGGGGTAATTAAAATCTTTTAAATATTTATTCATGGTAATTTTGTAATTTGCACACAACCGTAACTTTCCGTTTTCTTTCATTTCTGGTACTAATGGTGTGCCCCACTTAGCATTCTCAACTTTTGTAATGACATTTTCTTTCTCTAAACGCGTTAATTCATCATTCACTTTTTCTTTGTAAGCATGAGGAATGGGAACAGGTTTACAAATAATTGGCTTTACATTTTCCATAAGCTCTAATTTAACCTCTTCATTTTTAATAACTCCCAACAAATTTTTGAAAACTTCTGAATAATAATTTTTGCAAATGTGAATTTTCTATTGAATTGATAGAAATGGATTTGTTAATTTTAATATTAAACTTTTCTATGAGATCCCTACCTAATAAACTTTTGGACCCTTCTTTAACAATAATGAGTTCACCCTGAACCTGTCTGTTCTGATAAGATATAGGAACCACTATTTTTCCCAACGGCTTAATAATTTGACCGTTGTAAGTTTTCAATTGCAAATCTGTATCTGATTATGAATATGAAAATGATTATGTGCATTGCTTTTACAAAGAGAAGCTAAATGTCCAACTTTCTTACAAATTTTACATGTATACGCCTTGTAAATACACTTGAAAAATGAATGATTTGGTTTGCCGCAATGAACACACTTTAAAACCTGGGATTGCTCTTCAGTCTTGTTTGCTGTATGGGTGGACTTCTTGTAATCAGGCTTTCTCTGTCCCTTTGTGTTCTTGAAACTTGACACCTTGTCGACAGCAATAGGACGCTCCTGCAGTGCACATTCTTTGTTTAAAGTGATGTCTAGTAATTGTACAGCCGTTTTCTCTAATGCTTCCTCGCACAATCTGTCTTGAATCGGTCCTGCCCGCATGCCTGTGTAACAAAATATCTACTTACTCTTTTTTAAAATAAATGGATAAGCAGACTTGTTCAACTAAATTGTTATTAGGGAAAGATAAAAATACAGCTAGTTATAAAAACCTACCTAGCACGCACTCTCTATAGTTCTATAGTTCTCACACTTAGATGGATTGGAATCAGCTCAGCACTGTAGGAACGGGAACAGGCCTGACGCCTGTTCCCGTTCATACAGTGCTGAGCGGATTCGGTAGAAGGTCGATACCAGAGCAACCTCGAACTTCAGCTCTGAAGTAGTAGAAGTGGCGGCAGTGCAAATCTCAGAGTCCACCGCGCGACAGCTCTGTAGTAAGGCAGTGTAGAACTCAGGGCCAGACGGAGGATAGATTCTCGAGACAAGTAGAAAGTCAGGCACGTAGTTAGCTTCCGAATATCGGGAGTAAAAGTCCCAGGTGGATTTTTAGCTGGATCCCCTGGGTAGTTTAAGTACCTGACAGCGAAAACCAAGCTGTTATCTGATGTTCATCAGATCAGATTCAAGAGTCGACTGCCTCCAGCGGTTCCGAAAACTCGTTTTCCAAGTAGTCTTCCTTTTTAAATTTTCAAATATTAGTTTTTTTAGTGTGGCCATCATCTCATCTGACAAGTGTAGTCGGCCAGGACATATCCATGAGTGCGTAAAGAATTTTATGAATATAATTTAAAATTAAGTTATTTATTGAACAATCGTAATAATCTACAAAATATACCGAACCTGGAGCGAATATCGGGTCTTTTTTAAGACCAGAACCTCAAACCGGAATACTTTCGAGTGAGCAATAGTGCAAACATAAGAATACTACAAGTGCTCTGACGACTGATTTGCCAATCGTCATCCAAGCAGCTGCACACCATCGCACATCCAGCGACTTCTATTAGAAAATGGTCACACTACCGCGTCACGCTCGTTGTGACACAAGAATCGATCTTTAGAGACGTTCCAGGGCCTGCAGTCTCGACATTTGTAACGACGCTGTCGCAAACTAACGATCGATATATAATAACGAAAAAAATCGGTTGCAATAACGTCGCTTGCAAGAAACGCAAGTCTCTACATCCAAGTTAACGAGCAAAAGTCGTACATTTTCTTGAGTTCTTGACGTATGTACGCTAACAAAAACGGTATTTGGTAGTCTCTACACTCAAAGTTAGCGATTGTCCTCGGAATGATACCGATTTTTGTAGCTAATTTATCAATTTTTGAAAGAGTAACGAATATCTCTAACTACTATTTTTGACAGCCCGATAAGTGATTCGGTAGCATTGTAAGCTAATTTAATGGTGGTTTTTACGGAATTATTGGCAAAAAATTTGCCGCACGGGTTTATTATTTGTCTGTACCGAAGCATGCTGTGCTTACGGCCTTCTAAGGCCGTAAGCCGAATCTAACCTATGAATAGGTTCCGGACGTATATGTGTGAATAGGCGTCGCTGATATTCATTTTAGTAGGAAGAGGATTCATTTAAATAAAATAAACACAACTGTAATCAATTCCTATAATCAACTCTATTATCAAAGACATTCAATTATTCTACTAACAAGTTCTCTAACACATTTTTTTAAATGTTTAAATTTTAAAACAATATGACATGTAATGCAGGAAAAATGAAGGTCTTATACATGTAGGTACCTATGTATCTATAGTTGCATAAAATGTGAAGAAACAGAACATTACATTTATTTCAGTGCAAAACACATTCCGTGTACTCATAATTATTACAATGGCATGAAAATTACAAATCACAGTACAGTACATCATAGCTATACTTATCCTATGACAAAATTTTAAATAAAACACAATAGCTTATACACACTCATCTTTTTATTACAAAATAATACTGTCAACTAAAAGATAGTACCTACATACAATCATTATTACCAAAACATTTTACACCTTTAATTCATCTGAACACGGCACGTGCAAACATCTGCATTAATAAAAACAATAATATACACAAATACTTTCTTCAAACAATACAAAATTATCAATTTTTGAAATACTAACATGAAAATTAACACTAAAATTAAATTTTACCATGCATTTTTTATGTGGGAAGAATGAGATGAACATTTTTGTACATAAATATATAGGATAGGTCAAACATATAGGACTTTCTTAGGTAATGCATTATAAATTAATGGTATAACTTCTAATTATTTAGATTCTACGTACGGGTTATTCTACGAGTGACTTCACACGTTTGAGTTATTTCTATTTTCAAAGAGTTTCATTTTACACTTAGCAGGTTTGAATAATTCATAATTGAAACAAGGAACCGGTTTTATTCCTTTTAGTTAAATGTTTTTGTGATTTGAAGACAAGATTCAAACCTTTGTAAATTGAATATTTTGGAATTGTCTTGCACACAAGCATTTCTTGTGTATCTTTAAATAAAAAATAAATAAAATTAATTTAATTCAGGCAAGACATCCATACTGAAGATACACTTTTCATTCACAAATTTTAAACGTTAAAAATTCAAGAAAAACAAATTAAATATGAATGAAGTAAATTTAAACTCGTGATAGCTCGGCTGTGTATCCTTACAACTACTTATTATTTATGGTAATATCGAATATTGGAACACTGCGATTACACTCTTATAGTTTTGGAAAAATCGGATCAATATTACACACACTACACTATTTCACTCAGTTTGATTTTTTGCTTGTTCTTGAACGTTCCTTGACCGTAGTCCCCAGTCTCTCGGAGGCCTTCTGTAGTGTGACAAAACAGCTCAACAGCTCGCTAAGTACCTACATCCTGCATCCGATAGCTTTGGCATGTTTCGACACATTACACGTGTTAGAATATAAGTGTGTTATAAGCTGGTATACATTTCTATTTTTCTAAGTTGGCAACATCACTTCGGTCCCGTCATGGCTTGCACATAGAAAAGGTAATTTTGTAATTTACAAATTAAAATAAAGTAATATGATTATTAAGTGGAAATAAGTGTTTCTCTATACACGATCCAATAACAAAATATGGTAGCACATCGTGGTTTAGAAAATATGTGAAAAGATTGATAGAATATCGCAGGATTGAAAAAAGGCTACAATACACGTGTGTAAAAATGGAGCGTAACCAACAAATTTTAATACCCATTTTCGACGGGAAAGAATACGCTAATTGGAAAATAAGACTAACGAAATTTCTGCAATACAAAAAGTGTCAAGAGGTTATTACGAGAAAAATCATAAGCACTGACGACGAAGAAAAATGGACGGACAAAGATGTGCAAGCAACAAACTACATTTACAGTGCAATAACGAATAAGCAATTGGAATATATATCAGAGTGTGAAACGGCATACGACATAATATGTAAATTTGATTCTATGTACTTAAAAGGCTCAACATCCTTGCAAATAGTTTACCGGAACAATCTTGAAAATTTGAAGCTAAAAAACTATCAAGAACTAGACTCCTTCTTTGATGATTTTGAAAGATCAGTGAACGAGCTTAAACAGGCAGGTGCCACTATATCAGAAAATGAGAAGTTGAATTATATGTTAAGAGCACTGCCCAGTGAATATAGTCACATTGGAGACTTATTGGATGTGTTGCCAAAAGAGGAAAGAACAGTGGAATATCTATCGAATAAAATTAAAATAAAATATTTGGCTCAAAAACCACAAGAAAAGTCAGAAGTTCCAGACAAATCAAACGCCTTTAAAACAGAAACTAAGTCAGCTCCGTCAACCCCAAACTCAAATTTATGTTTTATTTGTGGAAAACCAGGCCATGTGAAACGCAACTGTTGGTACAATAGAGGACAGCATAATAGAAATACAAATAACAGTAATTATAGAGGAAGAGGTTATTCATATCATCGTGGACGTGGTCGTGGATTTAATAATCGTGGTCGAGGTAGACACACTGAGCATAGTGCATCAAATACACAGAATGAACAAAATGTTTTTGAAACTTCAGTTATTCAAAGTAACATGACATCAGGTATGAGTGAAAATAAGTCAAATGAGAACCAAATTACATGGTTATTAGACAGTGGATGCACAGACCATATAATCAACAGCGACGAGTATTTTGAAAAGTCAGTTATATTGAAAAAACCAGTAAAAGTGAAAGTAGGTGATGGTCGGATGCTGGAGGCCACAAAGGTTGGTGACATAAAGATATATTTACTTGTTTATGGCTCTAAATCATACATAACAGTAAAAAATGTATTCTATGTAAAAGAAATGAAGGCTAATTTATTGAGTTATGCAAGAATCACAGATAATAACAACACAGTAATATCAAAAGGTCAATGTACTAAAATTTATGATTCAAATAGAAAAGTGATAGCTATAGCACAAAAGGAAGAGAGCTTATATAAAGTGATCAGCTACATAGATACACAAAGTAAATTACAAGCAAATATAAGTGAAACTAAATTGACAGTGAAGGAAAAATTACACCGTACACTTGGACATGTAAATTTCAAGTATCTAGAAATATTATGTAAGGAACAGTTACTGGAAGGTATACCTAAAGAAATTGAATCGGAGTATATGAAGTGTGCTATATGTATAGAGAACAAAATGCATAACTTACCCTTTAAAAACAATAGAAGAAGAGCTCAAGATATATTAGAGATTGTGCATACAGATGTAAATGGACCACATAATACAATAGGATATGGTGGTGAAAAATACTTCGTGACATTCATAGATGACTACAGCAAATTGGCAAAAGTTTATTGCATCAAGTCCAAAGATCAAGTTGCAGATTGTTTTATAGAATATGCAAATACAGTTCAAAATTTAACTGGAAAAATGATAAAAGAATTAAGATGTGACAATGGTAAAGAATATATGAACAGTAAGATGTATAGTTTTGCAAGAGAAAAGGGAATAATGATAAAGGCATGCCCGGCATATGTACATGAGTTAAACGGAACTGCAGAGAGATATAACAGGACTATAATGGATATGGCTAGATGTCTACTAGCAGAAGCAAGAGTAAATAAATGCTATTGGCCGGAAGTAATTAAAACAGCAGCTTATTTGAAAAATAGAAGTTTGGCAAATACTATAGTAAGGAAAACACCGTATGAAATATTCTTCAAGAAGAAACCATCAATTGAACAATTGAAATTGTATGGAAGTAGAGTTTATGTGAGAATACCAGAAGAAAAAAGGAAATCAAAATGGGATAAAAAGGCAGAATTAGGAATATTACTTGGATATGTTGAAGTTGGCTACAAAGTACTGATAAATAATAGAATAATAGTTGCCAGACATGTTGATATTATAGAAGAAGATGTCAAGTTTATGAATAACAATGGAGATACTGATTCAGAGGAAGACAAACAAGAAGAAAAAGAAATAATAGAAAATAACTTACCGGAAGAGACTCAATTAATAGAACCAAGTTTTGATGACAACTCGAGGAATGATGATCCTAATGATGATAAAGAACAAGGAAGAGCAAAGAGATCAATCAGACGTCCAATCAGATTTGATGAAGAATTTGGATATTACTGCATTTGTGCAAATTTTTGTGATGCTATGATTCCAGGTACATTTCAGGAGGCGATGCAATGTGATGAGGCCAATCAATGGAAAGATGCAATGGACCGTGAGATGAGCAGCCTTGTTAAAAACAATACATGGAACCTTGTGAGTAGACCTGAGGGCAAAGAGATTCTAGATGTGAAGTGGGTTTACAAAAGAAAACCAGGTAAAATTTTTAAAGCCCGTTTAGTAGTTAGAGGTTTTCAACAAAAGGAGAATATTGATGATACATACTCACCTGTTGCCAAAATGCAAACATTAAAATTGTTGTTATCTTATTCTTGTCAGTTCAGTTTACACATTCATCAGATGGATGTAGAAACAGCTTTTTTGAATGGTAAAGTAGTATCAGAAGTTTATGTAAAACAACCTCAAGGTTATAATGATGTTTCTAATAAAGTTTATAAGTTAAATAAAGCTTTGTACGGCTTAAAAGAAAGCCCTAGAGCTTGGTATGAATGTTTTAACGATTTTATTAAGAATCTTGGTTTTTATAGAAGCAAGTATGATTATTGTCTTTATGTAAAAAGAGAGAGCAATGTAACAATTTATATGCTATTATTTGTTGACGATTTATTAATTTGTTGTAGAGATATTAACATTATTAATAATATAAAGAAACAATTGCATAATAAATTTAAAATGAAAGATCTAAATAAAGTAAAAAGCTATATTGGTATTGATATTGAATATGATAACTCTACAAATGTCTTAACATTGTGTCAGGAAAATTACATAGACTCCTTAACTGAAAAATATAATATTAAAAATGCAAAATTGTATAAGACACCTATGGAACCTAACTTGAAACTAAGTAAATGTGATGTTAATGAAGATGTTAAATATAGAAACTTGATAGGTGCACTCTTGTATATCAGTCATGGTACTAGACCAGACATATCTTACAGTGTGAATTATTTAAGTAGATTTCAGAATTGTTATGATGAAACACATTTCAAATATGCTTTGAGAGTTCTAAAGTATTTGTATCTAACAAAAGATTTAAAACTAACTTACCGACAGAGTCATAGTACTGATAATATTGTAAATTGTTATGTAGATGCCGATTGGGCAGGAGATAGTACAGATAGGAAGTCAACTACAGGTTTTGTTATTGAATTGTTTGGTAATCCAATTTATTGGAAATCTAGAAAACAAACTTGTGTAACTAAATCATCTACTTTTGCAGAATATGTTGCATTATCTGAAGCTGTAACTGAGATAAGTTTCTTAAAGAATTTAATTAGTGATATGTTCATTAAAATATGTAAACCTATTAAGATTTATGAAGATAATTCAGGAGCACTTGCTATAGCTAAATATGGAAATTTTACTAAAAACTCTAAACACATAGAAGTACAGCATCATTATGTACATGAAAACTATAAAAATAAAGTTATTGAAATTGTAAAGATAAACTCAGATTCAAATGTTGCAGATATACTTACCAAATCTTTGGGTAAATTGAAATTTCTTAAGTTTAGAGAAATGTTGAAAATAGAATAGAGTAGGTACTGAATAACATAAGTAAAAGTTAAATACATGAGAATGTTAAGTTAGTAGATACATAAGAAAGTTAATAAATTAATAAGAAATTTAAATTACTATTGTGTATAAGAAAGAACTTTTAAGTTTGTTTTTAATTTTTGTTAAGAAAAGTTTTAAGTTTGCTTTTATTTTGTTAATATTTAAGATAAATAATACTGCTATTATACTGTCTTATGGAAAGTGTGCAAGCTAGGTACTTACTATAAGTAAATAAATATTATAGAAGTTATATGAATAAGTACATACTAAGTTTAAGTAAAAGTTAACTGTAATTGATGTTGCCTAGTAAGAATTTGTTAAGAGTAATTAGATGAGAAAATAAAAATATAAATGTAAGGAGGCGTGTTAGAATATAAGTGTGTTATAAGCTGGTATACATTTCTATTTTTCTAAGTTGGCAACATCACTTCGGTCCCGTCATGGCTTGCACATAGAAAAGGTAATTTTGTAATTTACAAATTAAAATAAAGTAATATGATTATTAAGTGGAAATAAGTGTTTCTCTATACACGATCCAATAACAAAATAACACGAAATCAGCGTAAAAATGAAAAATCCCTTGAATCTGCTTATTTCTGTATCTTGCCGAAATAGCAAGAGAATTGTTCACGGAGCTCCTTTATGAATTTCAGCCATCTCTTCAAACACAACGACCTTACGGGCTTTGTCGAATTTCAGTATCATTTCGTAGCTACATATACGTGAATGTAGAAGTATATCCGATGGGGTCGCAGCTTTAGCCAGAAAAAAGTTGGCGGAGGTACTGTACTCTTGGCTATCAATGAAAAATGCTTGAGAAAATACCATTGAAAACATAAACACAACAAATAAATTGGTTTCCAATGACAACAACGCAAAAGTTCGCAAAACCAATTGACAAGTTTGACACTAAGCCAATGTTGCAAGGAGGCAAATTCTAACTTCCTACTAAATTCTATTTAATCATTTATTTTAATTTTTAAAACATTTTTAGCTGTACTTACGAGTTTTCATGAAAAATAGTGCCTTCAAAATAAGGCTTTTAAAGTCTCAGTTTAAGATACAAGAAAACCAATTATTGTCTTTGAAAAAGCCGAATACGTTTTTTCGCTAGCCCACCGACGTCCGTATGTCAAGAAAATGTACGACTTTGCTCGTTAACTTGGATGTAGAGACTTGCGTTTCTAGCAAGTGTCGTTATTGCAACCGAATTTTTTCGTTATTAGTTATCGATCGTAAGTCTACGACAGCGTCGTTAATAATGTTGAGACTACAGCCCCATCTCCTTGAATATGGGGAAAAATGGAGAACATGGTTCAATAAAAATAATTGGTTTTCTTGTATCTTAAACTGAGACTTTAAAAATCATATTTTGAGGGCACTAATTTTCACAAAAACTCGTAAGTAGAGCTAAACACGTTTAAAAAAATTTAAATAAATAATTAAATATACAAGGAAATTAAAATTTGCCTCCTTGCAACATTGGCGTAGTGCCAAACTTGTCTAAACTCAAAAGTCAATTGGTTTTGTATATGTAACTAGCTGTTGCCCGCGGCTTCGCCCGCGTAAAGTTCGGTAATTGTCCCACTGAATCATAATAAAGGGATAAATAGTATCCTACATGTTAATCCAGGTTACAAACTATCTATGTGCCAAATTTCATAATCATCACAATTTATTATTATCATCAAAATCACCATCACTATCACAACCACCATCACTATCACTGTCACTATCACAATCACAATCACAATCACAATCACAATCACAAGCACAATCACAATCACTATCACAATCACTATCACAATCACTATCACAATCACTATCACAATCACTATCACAATCACAATCACTATCACTATCACAATCACAATCACTATCACTATCACAATCACTATCACTATCACTATCACAATCACTATCACTATCACAATCACTATCACTATCACTATCACAATCACTATCACAATCACTATCACAATCACTATCACAATCACTATCACAATCACTATCACTATCACTATCACTATCACTATCACTATCACAATCACAATCACTATCACAATCACAATCACTATCACTATCACAATCACTATCACAATCACTATCACAATCACAATCACTATCACAATCACTATCACTATCACAATCACTATCACTATCACAATCACTATCACTATCACAATCACTATCACAATCACTATCACAATCACTATCACAAACACTATCACAATCACTATCACAAACACTATCACAATCACTATCACAATCACAATCACAATCACAATCACAATCACAATCACTATCACTATCACAATCACTATCACAATCACTATCACAATCACTATCACAATCACTATCACTATCACAATCACTATCACAATCACTATCACTATCACAATCACTATCACTATCACTATCACAATTACTATCACAATCACCATCATCGTTATCACAATCTTTATCATCGTAATCGCAATCATTATCATTGTAATCACAATCACCATCATTATCACAATCACCAATATCATCACAATCACCCATCACTATCACAAACACCATAACAATCACCATCACAATCATCATCACCATCACAATCACGATCACAACCACTATCACAATCACTTACATCATTATCGCAATCATTATCATCGTAATCACAACCATTATCATCTTAATCACAATCATCATGATTACTATCGCCATCACTATCACAACCACAATCATTATCACAATCACCATCACTATCACAATCACCATCATTAACACAATCACACCCACCACCACATTCACAATCGCTATCCTCGTTATCACAATCATTATCATCGTAATCACAATCATCTTCGTCATTATCACAATCACAATCACCATCACCATCACTATCACCATCACAATCACCGTCACTATCACAATCACCATCAAAATCACTATCACAATCATCATCATCATCGTTTTCACAATAATTATCGCCGTAATTACAATCATTATCATCTCAATCACAATCATCATGATCACAATCGCCGTCACTATCACAAAATCAAGTTAAAACAATCACAATCACCATCACAATCATTCTCGCAATCACTATCCTCGTTATCACAATCATTATCATCGTAATCACAATCATCTTCATCATTATCACCGTCACTGTCATAATCACAATCACCATCACCATCGCTATCACCATCACAATCACCATCACAATCACCATCAAAATCACTATCACAATCACCATCATCGTTACTACAATCATTATCATCGTAATCACAATCATTATCATCTTGAATCATAATCATCATTATCACAATCTTCATCGTAATCACAATCATCATCATCATAATCATCAGCATCATTATCACAATCATCGTCATCGTTATCACAATCATCACAATAAATCATAAATGACCCTGTATAGAAGTTGAATCCGCCATCTTCTGGATCTCAAAATAAATGCCATTTTCGTAATCAGCGCCCCTGATAATCTCGGTATCGACACCCATATTGATTTTTAGACATTTCAACCCCATCGCACCCCAACAGGGAATGATTGTATTTCAGGTCCGCCACACTAAATCTTAAAATCGTTGTTTATGTAATACACCCGACCCAGTTGACCATAAAAACAATACCTATGTTGAATTTCAGGCTTTGTTACCCTATTTTCCCCTTTAGGGGTTGAATTCTGAAAAAACCTGGAACACAAATGTTAACTCATTTATTGATTGGATTACTCCTGTTAAGTTTCGCATAAAGTAGTCTAACTAATCTTATTTCCCCATGTAATCTTTGGACTACCGTTCCAACCCCTAAGGGGGTTAATTTTGAAAAATCCTTTCTTAATGCACCCCTAAACCTCATAAAGAACCTTTGTGCCAAATTTGGAATCTCTAGACTCAGCGGTTTGGGCTGTGCATTGATTTTTATACTTTGCCACCCCATTTTCCCCTCTTAGGGGTTGAATTCTGAAAAACCCTGAAACCCGTTTCTACTCATTTATCAATAGGAGCACTCCTGTGAAGTTTCGAATAAAATAGTCTAACTAATCTTGTTTCCCCATACAAACTTTGGAGCCCCGTTTAACCCCCTTAGGGGGTGAATTTTGAAAAATCCTTTCTTAGTGCACCCCTAGACCACCTAAGAAACCTACTTGCCAAATTTAGAATCTGTAGACCCAGCGGTTTGGGCTGTGCGTTGATAGATGAGTCAGTCAGTCAGTCAGTTTCTTCTTTTATATATTTAGACTAGCTGTTGCCCGCGGCTTCGCCCGCGTGCAGTTCGGTAACTGCCCCACTGAATCATACTAAAGGGATAAATAGTGTCCTACATGTTAATCCAGGTTATAAACTATCTATGTGCAAAATTTCATAATCATCACCATTTATTATTATCATCACAATCACTATCACAACCACCATCACTATCACAACCACCATCATTATCACAATCATTATCACAATCACCATCACTATCAAAACCACCATATTATCACAATCATTATCACAATCACGATCACTATCACAGTCACCAACATTATCACAATCACCATCACTATCACAACCACCATCATTATCACAATCATCATCACAATCACCATCACCATCACAATCCCCATCACCATCGCTATCACCGTCACTATCACAATCACCATCACCATCAAAATCACTATCACAATCACCATCATCGCTATTACAATCATTATCATCGTAATCACAATCACCATCACTATCACAATCACCATCACCATCACAATCACCATCACAATCTCGATCACAATCACTATCACAGTCACTATCACAATCACGATCACAATCACTATCACAGTCACTATCACAATCACTATCACCATTTTAACAAACATTATCATCGTAATCACAATCATCATCATCACAATCTCCATCCTCGTCACCACAATCATTATCATCGTAATCTCAATCATTATCGTAATCACAAACATCTTGATCACAATCGCCATCACTATCACAACCACAATCATTATCACAATCACCATCACTATCACTATCACAAATAACATCACTATCACTACCACTATCACTATCACAATCACAATCACAATCACCATCACAATCACCTTTACCATCACCATTACAATCACCATCACAATCGCAATCACTATCACAATCATTATCATCGTAATCATAATCACTTTCATCATTATCACCATCACTGTCACAATCACCATCACTAACACCGTCACTATCACAATCACTATCACAACCAAAATCACCATCAAAAACACAAAAACCATCATCGTTATCACAATTATCATCATCGTAATCACAATAATCATCACTATAATCATCACTATCATAATTTAACAAACGTTATCATCTTAATGACAATAATCATGATCACAATCGCTATCACTATCACAACCACAATCATTATCACAATCACTATCATTATCACTATAACAATCACCATTACTATCACTATCACTATCACCATCACAATCACAATCACAATCACAATCACAATCACTATCACAATCATTAACCTCGTTATCACAATCATTATCATCGTAATCACAATCATCCTCATCATTATCACAATCACCATCACTGTCACAATCACGATCACCATCGCTATCACCATCACGATCACAATCACTATCATAATTTTAACAATCGTTATCATCTTAATGACAATAATCATGATCACAATCGCCATCACTATCACAACCACAATCATTATCACAATCACCATCATTATCACTATAACAATCACCATTACTATCACTATCACAATCACAATCACAATCACAATCACTATCACAATCATTATCACAATCATTAACCTCGTTATCACAATCATTATCATCTTAATCATAATCATCATCACAATCTCCACCCTCGTTATCACAACCATCGCTATCACCCGCACAATCACCGTCACTATCACAATCGCCATCACTATCACAATCACTATCACAATCAACATCGTCGTTATCAAACTCATTATCATCGTAATCAAAATCATCATCACAATCATCATGTTCATTAGCACAATCATCATGTTCATTAGCACAATCATCATCATCATTAGCACAATCATCATCATCATTATAACAATCATCATCATCGTTATCACAATCATAACAATAAATCAACAATAACCCTGTATAGAAGTTGAATCCGCCATCTTCTGGATCTCAAAATAAATGCCATTTTCGACATCAGCACCCCTGATAATCCCGGTTTCGACACCCATATTGATTTTTAGACATTTCAACCCCATCGCACCCCAACAGGGAATGATGGTAATTCAGGTCCGCCACATTAAATCTTAAAATCGTTGTTTTTGTAATACACCCAACCCTATTCACCATACAAACAATACCTATGTTGAATTTCAGGCTTTGTTACCCCATTTCCCTCTTTAGGGGTTGAATTCTGAAAAAACCTGAAACACAAATGTTAACTCATTTATCGACAGGTCGAGTACTCCTGTTAAGTTTCGAATAAAGTAGTCTAACTAATCTTATTTCCCCATGTAATCTTTGGACCCTCGTTTCAACTCCTTAGGGGGTTAATTTTGAAAAATCCTTTCTTAATGCACCCCTAAACCCCATAAGAAACCTATGTGCCAAATTTGGAATCTCTAGACTCAGTGGTTTGGGCTGTTCATTGATTTTTATACTTTGCCACCCCATTTCCCCCTCTTAGGGGTTGAATTCTGAAAAAAACCTGAAACCTGTTTCTACTCATTTATCAATAGGAGCACTCCTGTGAAGTTTCGTATAAAATAGTCTAACTAATCTTGTTTCCCCATACAAACTTTGGAGCCCCGTTTAACCCCCTTAGGGGATGAATATTGAAAAATCGTTTCTTAGTGCACCCTTAGACCCCATAAAAAACCTATGTGCCAAATAATATTAATTTGGAATCTCTAGACTCAGTGGTTTGGGCTGTGCATTGATTTTTATACTTTGCCACCCCATTTCCCCCTCTTAGGGGTTGAATTCTGAAAAAACCTGAAACCCGTTTCTACTCATTTATCAATAGGAGCACTCCTGTGAAGTTTCGTATAAAATAGTCTAACTAATCTTGTTTCCCCATACAAACTTTGGAGCCCCGTTTAACTCCCTTAGGGGATGAATTTTGAAAAATCCTTTCTTAGTGCACCCCTAGACCACATAAGGAACCTACTTGCCAAATTTGGAATCTGTGGACCCAGCGGTTTGGGCTGTGCGTTGATAGATGAGTCAGTCAGTCAGTCAGTCAGTCAGTCAGTTTCTTCTTTTATATATTTAGATGATACCGTTATTATTTTGTTTCTGTTTTCAATTGTATTTTCTAAAGCATTTTTGATTGATACCCAAGATAATAGTACCTCTGCTAAACTCTGGCTAAAGCTGCCACCCCACTGGCCATACTTCTACATTCACTTTTAAGTAGCTACGAAATGATATTGGAATTCGACAAAGCCCGTAAGGTCGTTGTGTTTGAAGAGATGGCTGAAATTCATAAAGGAGCTCCGTGAACAATTCTCTTGCTATTCCGGCAAGATACAGAAATAAGCAGATTCAAGGGATTTTTCATTTTCACGCTGATTTCGTGTGATGTGTCGAAACAAGCCAAAGCTATCGGAAGCAGGATGTACTTAACGAGCTGTTGAGCTGATTTGTCACACTACAGAAGGCCTCCGAGGGACTGGTGACTACGGTCAAGGAATGTCCAAGAACAAGCAGAAAATCAAACAGTGAAATAGTGTAGTGTGTGTAATATTGATCCGATTTTTCCAAAACTATATGAGTGTAATCGCAGTGTTCCAATAATAGCTATCACCATAAATTATAGTTGTAAGGATAGCCGAGCTATCACGAGTTTAAATAACACAAAAGAAATGCTTGTGTGCAAGACAATTCCAAAATATTCAATTTACAAAGGTTTGAATCTTATCAAGCTATCTTCAAATCAAAGAACCATTTAACTAAAATGAATAAAAGAGGTTCCCTGTTACATTTATGAATTACATCTAAACCTGTTAAGTGTAAAATGAAAATCTTTCAAAACAGAAATTACTCAAATATGTGTGAAGTCTCTCGTAGAATTACCTGTACATAGAATCTAAATATTTAGAAGTTGTACCATTAATTTCTAATGCTCTACCTAAGAAAGTAGTTGACCTATCCTATATATTTTTGTACAAGAATATTCATCTCATTCTTCCTATATAAAAAATGCATTGTGAAATTTAATTTAAGTGTTAATTTTCATGTTAGTATTTCAAAAATTGTTAATTTTGTATTGTTTGAAGAAAGTATTTGTGTATATTATTGTTTTTATTAATGCAGATGTTTGCACCTAAGCCATGTTCAGATGAAGTAGCTCTTCGATACCCGCAATTACAGACACAATTAAAATAACAATGCACCGTACCCGATCGGGTACGGCTCGGGGGGTTAAAATGTTTTGGTGATAATGATTGTATGTAGGTACTTATCATTTAATAAAAAATCAAATGTATTATTTTGTACTACAAAGATAATGAGTGTGTATTAGTTGATTGTGTCTTGTTTAAAATTTTGACATAGGATAAGTAGAGCTATGGTGTACTGTGATTTGTAATTTTCATGCCATTGTAATAATTATGAGTACTTAACACAGAATGTGTTTTGCACTGAAATAACTGTAATGTCCTGTTTCTTCACATTTTATGCAAATAAAGATACATAGGTACCTACATGTATACGACCTTCATTACATAATGTTTTATACATTTACTTTTATAAAAATGTGTGAGCGAACTTGATAGTAGAATATTTGAATGTCTTTGATAAGTTGAATATAGGAATTGATTACAGTTGTGTTTTATTTTTATTTATTTAGATGAATTCTCTTCCTACATATGAAATGAATATCAGCGATGCCTATTCACACATAGGTACGTCCGGAACCTATTTATTGGTTAGGTTTGGCTTACGGCCATCGAAGGCCGTAAGCACAGCATACTTCACTACAGACAATAGACCTTCGAGTAATAAGCCCATCCAGCACAATCTTTGTCAATAATTAATGATCAAACGAACTTACCCGTACGTGAAGTTCGATCATTATTATATGAGCAGCTTCATTCGACGCGATTTTCTTCTTTTACATGTTGTAGCTGAGTCCTAGGCATTGGCTTCACACAGATTTTCAGATAAAATAAGTAAAAAAATAAAAACCATATGGCAATACTGGGGTAATTTTCCACATTCAACTCGCTCGGCGGTAGGTACTTCATTCTTGTTTAAAGCATTACTTATGTAGGTAGGTATTTACCTAAATATCTACCTACATACTATACAACCATAGATTAGTAGGTAGAGACTAGATATATTGTTGTACCAGGATCTATCTTGTTCGTTTCATTTTTAGGGTTGGGCAGAAGGGTGGGTTCTTATTATCGCGTCGAATGAAGCTGCTCATATAATAATGATCGAACTTCACGTACGGGTAAGTTCGTTTGATCATTAATTATATTTCGCAGCTTCATTCGACGCGATTTTCTTCTTTTACATGTTGTAGGATGTTCAGAGCATCAGTAAAATGAAACTAGATAAATGGTAGCTAAAAATCAAAACTTATTTATTGAAAACAAAATAATCATGTATCCAAATTGGTTGTTAATGCATTTGATAAAATCGTATTTGCAAATTGATTAGGATCATCAACTAATTCCTTATTATAGAACTTAGCAAAAACTTTGGATGACTCTGACCATCCAGCAGTTTTGCGGATTACATCCAGACTGACACCGAGTCGTTTAGCGGAAGAGGTGGAAGAATGGCGGGTGCTATGAGCGCTGAAAACTGACGTGTCAACTCCACTGAGGGAAAGTGTACTTTTGATCCAACTGCTAAGTGTTTGGGAGGTTACTTTATTATATGGTTTTCTATATGAAATGAATAAATTGTTATTTTTATCACGCAACATTTTTGTTTTATTTAAATATTCTAATAAGGATCTAGCAGGGCATATTTCATGTTTTTCGTTATAGAAGGGTAGTTTTAATAGAGGTTGTAAAGAGTTAACTCGTGATGTTTTAATAAGATCAGGTACTGTTATGATTATGTTAGTGCTTTGAATTTTTATATTATTTACATCTATGAGCGAGAACGTTTGAACCCGATGGGCAGTTACTAGTGCCAGCAACGTAACTGTCTTTTTAGATAACATTTCTAAATTAAGCTGATCGTTAGGCCATTTTTGACCTAAATACTCCAAAACTACGTTTGGATCCCAAGTAACACTGTATCTAGGAGCGGGCGGTCTCAACCTAAATATACCTTTCATAAATCGCTTCAGGTCATCATCATTCAAAGTTTTTGGAAATAGAAAGTGTAATGCAGATTTATGTGAATTTATTGTGCCGTATTTTGCACCATTTTTGTAACATTCTGTTAAAAAATCAATAATCACTGAACCCGATCCAATCAAATAATCGTACCTACTTATTTTTATTACAGTAATTAACCCACAATTTAATAGTGCTATCATACTGCTTGTATGTATTTTCAGATAACGATGATAACATAATATCGATTGAACTTTGTGAAAAAAATCTTAGCTGTAGTGCTTTCCTGACAATTTGGCGGCAATTAATGTTAGCGTTTGATGGAGACTGTGTGATAATCTGAAAGGAGATTTTAATAAGTTAATATTTGGTTCGAAATATAACGGTTCTGAAACCATAAGTCTTTTAAAAATGGGAAACCAAGGTTGTGTTGGCCAATTGGGTACAACCACTATCCCTTCAGATTTATCATTTATTATTTTCTGTAACATCTTAAGAATTAACGCAAAGGGGGGAAAAGCGTAAAATCGCATTTTATACCAAGAAATTGTAAATGCATCTACCGCGTAAGCATCCGGGTCGCTTTTCCAAGAAATATATACAGGACATTTAGTATTACAACGACTTGCAAACAAATCGATTTTGGGTTCACCAAAATTTTTAATAATTTGTTTGTACGCCGTTCCACACAGTTCCCATTCTGTATCTGAAAACTTTTTTCGTGATAAACTATCTGCTTCAATGTTAGCTTTGGTGTTAATATATAACGCAAATATTTACTATATCATGTACCTCACACCATTCCCATATTTCTCGGGTAATTTGATTTAAATGTGGGTATTGTACAGAACCCATCCTATTTATACATGAAATGGCAGTGACATTATCAATGCGTAATAACACTTTACAATTTTGTAAATGTTTCGCAAACACTTTTAATGCTAAGAAACTGGCCTTTAATTCTAGTTCATTGATACGTTGCGTGGATTCATTTTGTTTCCAAAAACCATAAGCTTTATTGTTGTTGCAAAAAGCGCCCCAGCCACTCATTGATGCATCAGAAAAAAATTCTAATTTATATTCTATAAGTGCTATAGGCTGTGTTTTAATATCTAGATTTAGTAGCCACCATTCTAAATCATACATTACTGCGTGGGGTATATCGATTATACTGTTATAGCTAGAATTATGTAGTAAATTTAGGTACTTATGGCGTTCAAGTTGTTTAGTGTAACCCCATGCATATTGAACGGCAGGAGCCGCAGACACTAACAGACCAATCAGACGTGCAAATTCTCTAAGTGTACAAGTTTTCTTTTTTCGAAACAAATTTAATTGTTCTCTAATTTTCGATTTCTTATTATCCGGCAATTTTATGTTTGACTCCGCTAATATGTGTTTACAACATGTTAGCGGAGTCAAACATAAAACCAAGATATTTACACCTTTGTTTTGGAATAAGGCAACTTTTTTCATGATTTATAATAAAGCCTAACTTTTCTAGCAGATTCATAGTAAACTTTACATTATTTTCGCATTCTTGAAAAGAGCTCCCTATGCAACATATATCATCTAAATATATGACGGAAATCATATCTCTGGATCTTAAATATTCCATCACGGGTTTCAAAATTTTTGTGAAAACGTAAGGACATGTACTTAACCCAAATGGAAGACAGTTGAAATTAAATAATGTATCATTATACATAAATCTTAGATATTTTCTGTAAAGATTATGTACCGGAATTAAAAACGCCTGTCAATAATTCAATAGCAATAGTATAACTTGACAACTTACAATAACTATTCAAGGGCAGGCGTTTTCTACCTGAAAAATTGAAGTGACTATTAAATAGATTTGAAAGGTTTTTTCTAAATATAAGTTGGTCTATTTTGTAGTACATCACACGTACACTGATCTCAGACACGAATTATCCATTAAAGTTGTGGATTTCAACCGATCTAAGCGTGGCCGTGCTAGGACGGATACGGTGTAGCCCGGCCACTGAAAATGGTGTATAAGTCATGAAATAATGTGGTACTCTTATTTCTCTTTATAGTACCAAACGGTACATATCCGTACAGTCTCCTGCCATAACCATGACCCTGTTTGGCATCGTGGCCGGGCCAGAACGGAACACACTCACATTTTTTATATGTTAACTTGTATCAAATCAACGTGACAGAGGAAACCCCGGCTGGTTTCTCGCATCACTCAATCGAAACAAAATTAACGATAAACGTAGGTACCAAAGTAGGAAGGTAGTATTATCAAACTTACGTTCGGTTAATTTGTCATCCGACGATGATGAAGAAATAATACGCCGTCTAACTGTATTCACTCTGCGACGCTTATTATTATGATCCGTTTCCTCCGAATTGTATCTTCTTTTCCTATCCATTGTGAGCAAGTTATTTCTTGTGCGAATCCTTTGCACACAGAACACAGAATGAAGTACCTACCGCCGAGCGAGTTGAATGTGGAAAATTACCCCAGTATTGCCATATGGTTTTTATTTTTTTACTTATTTTATCTGAAAATCTGTGTGAAGCCAATGCCTAGGACTCGGCTACAACATGTAAAAGAAGAAAATCGCGTCGAATGAAGCTGCGAAATATAATCCCGTAAAAACCACCATTAAATTAGCTTACAATGCTACTGAATCATCTAGCGGGCTGTCAAAAATGGTCGCTAGAACTAGAAATATTCGTGTTGCGAAAATCGTTATGTTAGCAAAAATCGGTACCATTCCAAGGACACTCGCTAGCTTTTAGTGTAGAGACTACCAAATGTCGTTTACTTTGCGAAATCGTAACTTTGCGTCCGAATTCGCTAACTTTGCGATCGTTATCTATGTCGAGACTGCAGGCCCAGGCCCGGCAGTCTCGACATAGATAACGACAAAATCGCTAACTTTTGATCACAAATTACTAACGAATGAATTCGGTTGCAATGATGAAGCCTGCGAGAAACGCATCTTGGATGTAGGGACTTGCTTTACTCGCAAGCATCAATAATGCAACCGAACGAGAACAGAACTCTCTTGTCAGAACGAGACTGCTGACCCAAACTATCCCACCTCAAAAGGCGCACCGATAGAGGGTATTACCTGTACCAAAACAAACAACTAGAACCTGAAACAGATGGGCAATAATCCGAAAGACAGATTGTATAATAACAATGAATTTAATTACTTCAGTACAATTTGAACAGAGTTTCAGCTTAATCGTATAATCGCAGCGACAAGAGAGCGAAAATGAGCTTGCATGGCGTTATATGGCGTTCCCCCCACCGGAGGCTTCCGGCAGCTATGGCGGTGGCTTGGCAGTCATTGGCTGGCTGTGATTGGCTGGCTGTGATTGGCTGGCTGTGATTGGCTGGCTAGAGTGGCGCGCTGTCATCAGCTGAGGCAGTGTTGTAACATTCGGCCGTCCTGAAACAATGATTGCTCCCGCAATGGAAACAACAAAACTATGCTTACAAGTCAGCTCTAAAGAAACAGTTAAATTATGGGGAAATGAACTTTGATCTAGCTTTCAAGAAGATCTACGAGATCTTCGGTTTCAAATTGTTCCACACGACTGGAGCTATCGGATATATGATATGGTCGTAAGGAATCAGCAGATACTATTAGGCCTGTAAACTTCTAATATTCCTCCAAGACCTTTTATGCTTATTAGTTTGTATGTATATCACATAATGGGCTACAGATCGTCTAACTTACAATTAACCTTATTGCCGCTAAGTAGTAGTCGGCGCCTGGCGCCAAAGTACGTAGGTACTTGTAGTCACCTTTTTGTAAATCGAACTACATAAATTTACGCCTTATAGCAAAGTAACCTACGTTTCATTTTCTTGCTAGCTATTCTAATCCGATTAGTAGCCCTATCGCTTCTAGATTGCACTGGCTCAGAAACCCGATCCGAGATGGAGACATCACATAGGTACTGACCTACCACGAGCAAAAATTAAATCGTATGGCTTATACCCTATTGTATGATTAGCAGTATTACTATTACCCCATATTATTGCATTTGGTAAACTATTGTCCCAATTATGAGAGGCTCATTCTACCTGCCATCATGCCAGTTAGACCTAAGACGCGCAATAGCTGTTAACGTGTGTTTAAACTGCTTTTCCATTACTAGCTTCTTGAAATTTCTACTCGTAAAGGCCTTAACAAGATCGGAAACTACGTGATCTAGAAAACCAAATAAACTAAATAAGTAGGTATGTGAAACGGGTAGGCAATAATATGCTTTCTTCACGAATAATCTCAATTTTCTATACTTCTATACTAATATTATAAAGAGGAAAGATTTGTATTTTTATGTCTTTGCATGTAACGAATAACCCCTTAATAATCACTTAAAAACATCTGGACCGATTTGATAAATTCTTTCAGCAATGGATAGCTACATTATCAGCGAGTAACACAGGCTATATTTATCCCTATAATCTCACGAAAACGGGAACTACGCGGGTGAAACCTCGTGACGTCTGCTAGTTTATTATAAAGTAATGCAATTTTAACCCTAGATCCCTAAACATTAGTCTCACAGGCGACACGGCCCCGATGCATTCGCTGTTTAGGTAAGTTCCCGATACTTCCCCGACCCACCGCGCTCAGTACCTTCCTAATTCAATGTTTTAGTGCCCCATGCGCATGTATTGCGTCTGCACGTATTTTACTTCCTGAGTTTTGGCGAATTGTTAGTCTCACGGACTAATGTTTAGTGATTGCGCGAATAGAATGAGTCAAGGTAAGCTTTGAAGAATCAAGACCAGTATCAAAGATATCCTGCAAATTGAATATGTCGTGGCAAGTACTTCTCCAGTACAGTCAAACAAACGAAAAATTTGCGCATTTTGCCCATATCAGAAGCACAGGATGACTAAAGTGTCATGCCACTCCTGCATGAAAGCCAATTGTGGCGAACATACCATTCCTCTCTGCTCAGGCTGCCAGGAATAACATTTTCAAAGTCTCTAATAGTTTTTAGGAAGTCTTATTACATGTACTCTCATGTTACCTACTTTTTAAAATTAATAAATTTCATTTAATGAAAAATATTGAGGTTTCGTTTTGTTAGTCGAAATGACTAATGTTTAGTGACTGTGTAACTCGAAAATATGTTTAGTGATCTAGGGTTAAACACTTGTGCAGAGTTTAGTCTTTTTATATTCCACAGCTGAATGTTTGCAAAGTGCCAAAATGCGCGGTTGCCCGCTATTAACTGTCATTAGCTGACTCGGCTTGGCATGGGCTGTACCGTGTGGCATGGCGTGGCATGGCGTGGCATGGCATGGCGTGCAATGGCGTGGCATGGCGTGGCATGGTGTGGCATGGCGTGGCATGGCGTGACATGGCGTGGCGTTACTACAGAGCATCATAAACAATACTGGAGCGTTACATATTATGCGTTAACTCTGATCATATGACAAATACACTTTCAATGTATGGAGTTTACAAAAATGTGACGAATTAACTTTGTGGCGAATGTACAATAACCCGTCTAAGTACACGTAGGCACAGAAACAACGAATTTCGAGAAAGCATCTGTCAAAACTAACATGCACTGACTGGTACCTACCATCAACGATTACATAATTATTCACTACTAGCTTCTGCCCGCGACTTCGTACGCGGAACCTGTTGCTTATGCCAGCGACAACGGTGTCGTCAAAATCGAAGATCTGATACGTCTGATGTCGAAGCGCAATTCTCTATCCGTGAACGTCTCCGACTCGCGAGACAATGCGTGACGTTCACGATCAACAGTCAGTCGCGTATCATTTTCTTCACTGGTCTCTAGACACCTGGATGTAGATGCGTAAATACGCTGAGAACGCAGGTGTGCTTCGCGATCCGAAGAGATTTTCACGGAGCAAGTTGAAGCCTGATGTTCTCGAACAGCATTAAGTCTCTCCTGACGCTCTTCGGTAGATTCTTGGGATCTTATGATCCTCAATCTTTTAGCTCCTTTGGAACACTGGGAAAGATTTGACCTCTTTCTAGGCATGGTTATAGTTTTATTAAAATCTAAGTGACTGCTCCGCTGCGTTACCGGGTAGGCTACCGTGCCACGTAGATAAATGGAAAAGGAAATTAAACACTAAAATAACATAAGCCGGAAGACATAGTTTTGGCCAGTAGACTCAAATTTTCAATGATACACCATTATCATCGAAAATCAGTCCTAAACTGTTACCACCTTGACCGCGTGAATATTTTATAGTTATACATTGAAATTAGTGATAGCTTTGATTTCCACATCAGATCTTCAATTTTTATAAGTCAACACGAAATGCTCATCAGACGAACAACTTTTGCTAAGACGTCATTCCTATATGTGTTATGGTGTAGCTGGGCTCTCGGAGTTCCACAACAGGTGTTCCAGATCTTCGATTTTTATAAGTCAACAGAGAGTGCTCATCAGATTGAACAACTTTTGCTAAAACGTCATTTCTATATATATGTTAGTGTAGCTGGGCTCTTGGAGTTCCACATCAGGTGTTCCAGATCTTCAAATTTATTCTCTCAGCAGAAAATGCCCATCACGTGGAACAATTTTTGCTACGGTACCATTTTTGTATCTCTTATAGTTCAGCTGGTCTGTTGTGGTTCTGCATCAGGTGTTCAAGTTTCCAAGATAAATTATAGCCTATATCTTGCCCAGACTTAATACCTATACAACAACAAAAAAATCATTCAAATCCGTCCAGTAGTTCCGAAGATTAGCGTGTACAAACAAACAGACAAACAGACAAACAGACAAACAGACAAACAGACAGACTTTTTTTTTTGGATTCGTGCTCTATTACTGTTTCTAAACCCCCCTCAATTATTTATTTTGTAATATATTCAATGTACAGACACAGTTTTTCTACTGTTTTATTATATGTGTATAGATATCACTATCTGTATACCCAATTTGCAGTCAATCAAAAATACGCTTCGATTTTTCATCTTGACATGGCACTGTACGTACTAAACCAATCGTTTACTTCTAAACGACATTAACGGCATCTATCGGATATGCTTCATACGCTAACCTGTAGGCCTATCACGTATCTTTCTGATATCCAGTTACTATCAAGCTTCGGTTGTACACAGAACTTTGATGACAACCAAGAATGTCATAATATTGGTACTATGTATCGCACTGAGTAGATGTCACTTTACAGTGACTAACAGCCCGGGTACGGTATAACGTCTTTCCTTCAAACTCAGTTGTCATCAATTTGTTGTCCACTATGATTACATAATCAAAAAAATATAAGTATCGATACGAAAGCGTCGGTCAAAATGAGTTACGGTGACTATCAGCCACGATGACAACCAATGACGGCATATTTGGTCGCAACTGGTCATTCATAATACTAAACTAACTTTTTGACAGTTCATGTCAAGCTGTCAACAGATATACGTAATAGCCCTGCTGGTCTGTAGTCAATAGTAATATCATAGTTTTGAATTAAAAGCCGCCAGCGAGCAATGTGCGGAATAAGATCACGTATAGTCATTATATCGTGTAGTACTGCAGTACAGTCCGTAATTACACGAATATATTTACAAACACACTTATACGAAACCTTCGCAACGATTCCACCACTTCAAGAGTCTCGAGCTCGTAACTGTGATAAACACTTAAACACTTTCTTCCCGACTGGTTACGCGACTAAAATACAAGACAGGGCGCAAACTACCGTCAATCTGTTTTTGTAAAAGAATGCCTGCAATACCTAACTTGCATGCATCCGTGTGAAGTTTTGTTAGCAAACTAGGATGGTAGGTAGATAAGTAGGCTTACCTATCACATTTTTTTTTTAACTACTTTTGTGACTCACGCATACGCACATCGTATTTTTTTTGTAAGTAAAATAACTACCTATATAGACCAATAAACTGACTGACGCACGAACGTAACTAATTACGTTAATCGAAACGGGTAATTAAGACAACTACCAACTTAAATAAATAATTCATTGAATACCATCACATGATATTTAACCTACAATGAAATCTTATTTTGTAAAAATGAACATTTGCTCATGATATGAATGTTTGCTGATGAATGGAAGACGATATTGTTGGAATGTTTGTGGTTCTGCGAGAAGACAGAGTAAAAGGATTAGGTATTTAATTTAGTGTTAATGGTTTTAAATACTGTACTAAATAAATATTTAATTTTAAAATTTGCCGTTTGCAATTTTTAAAGAACTTTGGCCATTATATCTAAACCTGTTTGAACATCGAGTGACGGTAGCAAGACGATTTACTTTGGCATTTTCTAAACTATGTACGACCTTGTTTATTAAATGCATAAACACTGAGGGAGCGTTAGCAAAGCAACCCTATTATATTCGTAATGTCCTTGCAGTGTGACAAAGGCTATTTTGTGTGTATCATAAGGATGAATGCGATGTTGATGCTTGGGCTAAATCACTTGCCTCTGGACATGCACTTGCTTTTTGCCAGATAATTTAGAAATTTGCTCATCGATATTAGGTTGAATATCAATCGCGGATAGTTAACGCATTTAGTGCTTGGTAATTGACACATAGACGACTACCTCCGTTCTTCTTCTTAATAAAGCAATGTGAGAAGCGTAATTTGATTCGGATTCTTTTATAATGCTTGCTTCTAATAGCTCATTAATTTTGACAATCTCTTGTTCGTGATGTGCTAATCTATAGGCCTACGGTGTACTGGTTCATTATTGGATAATCTAATGCGCATTTGAACTAAATCCGTACATCCCAACTCCTTAGTACAGCTAGCAAAACAATAACAATACCGAGATAATAAACTAATTAATTATCATCAGATTTACTTTTTGGGCCTACCCTAATTTTGTCTACCGACTACCTCACAATGGCACGATTGTCAACACGTGAGGCACTCAATTGTAAAACACATTTGGCTAATGGCATTATGCAAATATTGGCATGTTGACTGACCTGGCTATTTAGGCATGGTTCCTGGCAGCTCTCAGCGCGAAGAACGGTGGTTCCTTCTTCCATGTGTTGTCCTTGGCTCCGCTGTTGACGACCTTGAGGTTGAGGTTGAGCCTTTATTTCCGCGTAGACGCGTTGCTGGCAGAGAGAAGGATACTTCTTGGAACTCGAAGTGTCTCGCAGGTGTTACTACGTGGTTACTGGGCGTATTCTTCGTTTTCAGGGTCAAATTCTGGAATTAACGATGTGGCACGGTGTTTTCTCCGACGAATGAGGGTAGGCGCTTTGTGTTCCAGATCGTGTATGTGAATGCTTTTTCGACTTCTTGTGCTAGGAGACTCTTCAATATTTTCCTTGCAGGTGGTGTGCATCGACCTTCTTCGTTTGAATTTTCAGACATCTGGTTTACCGACGCAGAATCTTCGACTAGGCGAGTGTCGTCGTTTGTATGTAGCAGAGCGTCGTTTTATCGTAGGTTTTTCTTCGATACCACTTCTGAAGATGAAACAGATGGGCAATTATCCGAAAGACAGATTGTATAATAACAATGAATTTAATTACTTCAGTACAATTTGAACAGAGTTTCAGCTTAATCGTATAATCGCAGCGACAAGAGAGCGAAAATGAGCTTGCATGGCGTTATATGGCGTTCCCCCCACCGGAGGCTTCCGGCAGCTATGGCGGTGGCTTGGCAGTCATTGGCTGGCTGTGATTGGCTGGCTGTGATTGGCTGGCTAGAGTGGCGCGCTGTCATCAGCTGAGGCAGTGTTGTAACAAACCACAACTATAGAAAAAAATGTTAATGTGCAAAAACAATAAAGAATAAGCTGAACAAACAAAGAAACCGAAAAAAATGTTACGGAACAAGTCACAGAGATATTTTCTGTGATTTGTTCCGTAACATTTTTAGCGGCATATTCGAGGAGAAATTTTTGGCTTGGGTGGGAAAACTTGGAGAAATGAAAGAAATAGCGGAAAATCAAGAAAAGATAATCAATTGTCAGGAAAACCAAGCAAGAGTTAGAAACCTGGTATTTTTCGGTATTGAGGAAAATGAAACATAGTATTACCGATAGTTTTGAAAAAAAAAAAACATAATTAAATGGCTAGAACAACACTTCTCAATCAAGCTGAGTTACAGCGACATACGAGAGGTCAAAAAAGTGGGTAGAAAAGGAGAAAGACCACGCCTAACTGTAGTAATCTTGTCAACTCTACGTATAAAAATAAAAAAATTAAACAGAAAAGTGCTAAAGATAAACTATTTCGAAAATGAATTCAAATTTCCGGCAAAAGGCATACAAAATATTAAAGGTCTTTTTTAAAACAAATATCTGCATTTTAACAATTCAAAAGTGCAAATAATTATAAATCATTTCAAAATTGGATAAGATGTCAAATTAAATAAGTAAAAAGAACAAAAAATAAAACCGACTTCAAAAAAACAAAAAATTGAAAAATAACTTTAGCTTAAGAAGTCGGTGACTTTTGTTTGTTTGATTCAGTATTTTTTGCCACCCAATTCTGAATCTAAACCAACTTCAAAAACACAAAACAGTGAAAAATAATTTCACTTTTTTGTGTTATTGAAGTCGTTTTTTGTTTTGCAATAAGTTTTTTATTTTTCCATTTTTGGTAGTAATATCCTTTACAAATATTTGTTGCCATTTATTTTAAATTGTTAACAATACATGTCATGGTAATTAGGCTGTCCCCAATAAAATGGAACTTAACATAACTGACTGTCAAAATTAGGGTCTAGGTACTGAACACATCCACGTACCTCCTCAAAGCATACAGGCGTGATGTTACGTCATGATGTTGTGTTATCAATAAACATCCAAGCGATTGCAGCAATCACTACAGATTTTTTGTCTCTTATTGAAGAGTTTCATTGTATATCTCCAAAGATCAGCATCAGATCTTCACCAAATTTAAACAGGACCACCGCGGAATAATATTCTTTCGAGCAAAATAGAATCATCAAAATCGATTAACAATTAGCAAACATATGGCTGAACATAATATAAACAAACAAAAAAATAAACAGACGAATAGAAGACCCCCTCTTTTTAGTAATAACTAGCTGACCCGTGCAACTTCGTCTGCTTCACATGAGAGAGAGGGTTAGAGAGAGTATGACTCAACCTTAAAAGATAGACATTATGCTATCGCGGATTTTTTTTTTTAACTTTATAAGAAGTACAATTCCATCATACCTGATTGTTGCGTAACTTTAACCGTTTATACATCGCTCACAACGAAGCGTCCGTTGTGAGCGATGTATACTTAAACGGTAAAAGTACTCAAAAGAAATATATTTTCCCCGTTTTTGCAACATTTATCATTGATGCTTCGCTCCTATTAGTTGTATCGTGATGTTAGATAACCTTATAGCCTTCCTCGATAAATGAACTATCCAACAAGTTTACTCTTTTGTTTTTTACTTTTTTATTTTTTTGTTGTGTGCATTTACGGCATGTGCCGAATAAACATGTTTTCTTTCTTTCTTTCTTTCTTTCAACACTAAAAGTTTTTTTAATTCGAATAAATAGTTTCTGAAATTAGCGCATTCAACCAACCAAACAACAAACTCTTGAGCTTCATTAAATTAGTATAGATTCAAGTCTGTAACAATTTAATTTCTCCGATATATTTTCATTAATTGCTAAAATAATCGACTTATGTTTTAATATTTATAAGGGCTTGCCTCGGCAGCCTTACGTCTTCATCCTTAGACACTCAATGACAGTCATACTCCAGCTAAGTCGAAAGTTCTCCGAAAGGTGCATGAAATAAACAGGGTCGCGGTAAAGCTGCTGTAAACTGTTGCGGAACTCTTGCAACTACCTTCTGTCTCCACCGTTAGACCTTCAATGACAGTCATACTCTAGCTAGGTTTAAAATTCTCATTCAAAGGTGCAGGAAATGAGCCCAAACACGATTTTTCAATTTTAAAAGGGACTAACTTTGAGATATACCTATTACTGACGCTTTAAAAAAAAAAAGGATCATGCTTAGCGGATTTCTCTGGTGGTCTTAAGTACATAAAAATATACGGGTTGAATTGAGAACTTCCTCCTGTTGTTTCGTCGGCTAAAAAACCAAACTTGAGGAGTTGGGGCAACTGACACGTGCGAGGGGTCATTCTTTCAAGGAAAATCTGAACACCGCGATTCAGAAAATGGAGTGAAATCAACAACGCCATCTATCTACCAAGTATTAAGCTGCTAAAATATAATGCACGGAAATGCTATGTAAATCTTCAAACCAGCGTCATGTAGACTAATCTAGAGTACCTTACGCTATAATAACTTTTATTGAAGCCGGTAAGTCGATTTAAAAGTTATCTGGTGAGCACATTTTTAGTCATTAGTACCATTTTAGTACAATAGATGTCGTTGCATCTTACATTTGATGATTAGTTCTTCTTGAACACTTTAAATTCATATATCTTTTGATAAGATTAACCGATTGCGATGAAACAAAGACTAAATTATACCTCAAGATTTGCACAATTTGTATGTATAAAAGTTATCTATATTGGTTTCGTATATTTTACGTGATGCTTGATCATCGAAACAGATAAACAGACAAACATATAAACAGACAAAAAGTCCCAAAAATGCTGGAAATTGGTTCTGCTGGTTATCCTTTAACACCCTGGCAATTTTTTTTTTTCAAAATATTTTCGATGTACAAAAACGATTTTTCTACAGATTTATTATATGTATATAGATAGAAGATAGATAATCTCTTTATTTCAGAATAAAATTCCATAATTATAAGTTAAATAGAAAGATGTTAGTAACATAAAAACTTAACAACTATGATAATAGACATTAACAATATTTACGGGAGCATAAAACTGACTTATATACCAGATGAAAGGACAATCCAGTGAAGTGTATCCATCAGGATAGGTGGCGAATGGAAACAACTGCTCGATCACAAGTTCCTTTTATTAATGCCCAACTATAACATACAATTCTTATTGCTTACTTAAATTACTTAGTTACTAGAATATTAGTGCTTTGTTTGCGCTGTAATGTGTATGTTTTTTTACATGTTTTTTTACTTACATTTTTGGATATTATTTACCTGAAAATTTAAGCATTCGTCATCCCTAGGTAGCTTCATAGTCATTTCTTGGAGGCTTAGCAACGGCTTTGGCCTTTTACCTTGTAATTCATGTTATTTAGGTTTTTCTGTAGATTTTTATCTCTATTAAATCTTTGTTTACTTTTGTGATGTCAGTTAGTGACAACCCTAGTTTTTATTTTTAACTAGCTTCTGCCCGCGACTTCGTACGCGGAACCTGTTGCTTATGCCAGCGACAACGGTGTCGTCAAAATCGAAGATCTGATACGTCTGATGTCGAAGCGCAATTCTCTATCCGTGAACGTCTCCGACTCGCGAGACAATGCGTGACGTTCACGATCAACAGTCAGTCGCGTATCATTTTCTTCACTGGTCTCTAGACACCTGGATGTAGATGCGTAAATACGCTGAGAACGCAGGTGTGCTTCGCGATCCGAAGAGATTTTCACGGAGCAAGTTGAAGCCTGATGTTCTCGAACAGCATTAAGTCTCTCCTGACGCTCTTCGGTAGATTCTTGGGATCTTATGATCCTCAATCTTTTAGCTCCTTTGGAACACTGGGAAAGATTTGACCTCTTTCTAGGCATGGTTATAGTTTTATTAAAATCTAAGTGACTGCTCCGCTGCGTTACCGGGTAGGCTACCGTGCCACGTAGATAAATGGAAAAGGAAATTAAACACTAAAATAACATAAGCCGGAAGACATAGTTTTGGCCAGTAGACTCAAATTTTCAATGATACACCATTATCATCGAAAATCAGTCCTAAACTGTTACCACCTTGACCGCGTGAATATTTTATAGTTATACATTGAAATTAGTGATAGCTTTGATTTCCACATCAGATCTTCAATTTTTATAAGTCAACACGAAATGCTCATCAGACCGAACAACTTTTGCTAAGACGTCATTCCTATATGTGTTATGGTGTAGCTGGGCTCTCGGAGTTCCACAACAGGTGTTCCAGATCTTCGATTTTTATAAGTCAACAGAGAGTGCTCATCAGATTGAACAACTTTTGCTAAAACGTCATTTCTATATATATGTTAGTGTAGCTGGGCTCTTGGAGTTCCACATCAGGTGTTCCAGATCTTCAAATTTATTCTCTCAGCAGAAAATGCCCATCACGTGGAACAATTTTTGCTACGGTACCATTTTTGTATCTCTTATAGTTCAGCTGGTCTGTTGTGGTTCTGCATCAGGTGTTCAAGTTTCCAAGATAAATTATAGCCTATATCTTGCCCAGACTTAATACCTATACAACAACAAAAAAATCATTCAAATCCGTCCAGTAGTTCCGAAGATTAGCGTGTACAAACAAACAGACAAACAGACAAACAGACAAACAGACAGACTTTTTTTTTTGGATTCGTGCTCTATTACTGTTTCTAAACCCCCCTCAATTATTTATTTTGTAATATATTCAATGTACAGACACAGTTTTTCTACTGTTTTATTATATGTGTATAGATTTATTGCTGGAGTTAGTTGTAGGTTGTATAGGTAAAACACATCGACCTCATTTTTTTTCTTTTTAATATATTCTAAATTCTTATAAATTATAAAATGTCAATCATCTGGAGTTGACAGGAGCCTGGTGGTGGAATGGGCAGTCTACGTTGGGAGCTCGGAGTAGCTACACATCTGAAAAGCTTCATAAAAGTATACTTAGAGGGCAGTTACCCTTAAGTTTTGTTTTAAGTCGGCCTCTCTCCGTGCCGCACTCTCACCTTGAACACCTGGAAACCTGATGCTTGAGCTGCACAAGCCTGTTATGAAGAGTGATGTTCCTCGGCCCTCCTCTGCGGCTTGAGGATTGATGTTCCTCGGCCCTCCTCCACGGTCGGAAGACGGATGCCCTCGGCCCTCCTCCTACGGCCTGAGGATTGATGTTCCTCGGCCCTCCTCCACGGTCTGAAGACGGATGCCCTCGGCCCTCCTCTACGGCCTGAGGAGTGATGGTTCCTCGGTCCTCCTCCACGGTCTGAAGACAGGCGTTCTTTAGAAATTGATTCCATCCTGCGCTCATCTTCAATTCTATCCGCCGGCTTCACTGGCATTAGTGGTTAAGTAGCTCCAGCCTTAGGTTAGGATCTTTATTAATAAATTCTTATAACTCGTCCCCTTGACTATTTCTTTTAATAGTGCTCCCCTCCAGACTGAAAGTTAAGTAGGTGAGTGCTCAGAGTGACCTTACAGTTTTGTGGATCATAACCAGGAAAATGTAACGTTTCAGCGCAACGTGACATGTTACTGCACTGACCGACGACTGTCTTAATGGGGATCAGCAAAGGCATGTCCTTACACCTCCCCCGAAAAGTTTCGACTACACCTTCCCCCGTTAGGGAGAAAAAAAAGAAAGGTACGTCACGGTATAAAACATTTTTTTTTAAATAATAATAATAATAATATTTTATTTAATCAAATAACAATGTTAACATAAAATAAAAGTAATAACATCTATGTGCACTTGACTTAATGCTAGTTAACAAAATAGGTAGGTGTTGCAACCGGCACCCTTACTAAGTTATAAAATAACTTGTATTAAGGGCAGCGGTACAAGCCCATACGTTTCAGTATCACAAAATAATTGCAGGCAGAGCAAGTGTTTTAAAACCAAGTTAACATAAAGCCATGATTGTAGAATTCAGAAAAAACATTTTATTAAATATTTTATTTATTTGACATTTGGATGATTCGTGTTTGTGTGTGTGTGCGTGTGTGTTTCTGTGAGTGTGTGTGTGTGTAATGTGTGGGTGATGGTGTGTGTTGGGTCGCTGGAGAATTTGTGTTATGTTCTCGATGAAATGGTTTAGGATGGGTTATTATCAGAGAATAGCAAGCGTTCTGTATCCAGGTAGTTATTTGTGAGAAGAAAGTTGGTCACTGATTTCTTGAAGGACGAGGTCGAAAGAGAGTAAAGTCTCAATCTCCTATTGAGTTTATTATATAATTGAGGCCCTTGGAAACAAAGAAACCGTTTGGTGAATGAGTATTTACATCTGTAGTGGTGACATACTATATCTTTGCGTCTCTTAGTGATGGTCACATAAGGGGTATATTTGTGTTGTAATAGGACTGTATTAAGAATAAAGAGTTGTCTGACAGAAAGTACTTTGCAGTGTTTATATAATTCTTCTGTTGGGAAGAGTATCGAGCGAAAAGTGCTTACCTTTAACACAGCTCTTTGAGCCCGCTCCAATTTCAGCATTGTGGTCTTAGGAGCACCACCCCAGGCGGAAACACAATATGATAGGAGTGATTGACAGAGAGCTAGGTAGACCCTTTTGACAATCCGTGCTTCTGCCACGTAACGAAGGGTCTTAAAGACGAATATAAGTTTTCTAACCCTTGCTGTCAGCAAATCTATGTGGGCTGAAAAGCTCAGATTGTCATCAAGAGTCACCCCGAGGTATTTGACTGTGGGGGTACGAGCGAGTTTTGGGCAAGAGCAAGCTGCGGCGCCTGGGCGGTGCAGGCAGACGCTTGAGTGAGCAATAAGGGAATATGAGTTTGGCGGCTGTGTAGACTGGCGTAGGGTAAAGCAGATTATTTTTGTTTTATCCGTATTGAGGGTAAGTTGATTTTCATTTAGCCAATTTAGAACTTGGTTTAGTCCGGTCTGCGCCGCGTCAAAAGCTTCGTCCCAGGAATCGCCAATAAAGGTAAGTGCTGTGTCATCAGCAAAGGCCGAGATTTTCCCATTTCGTAGTTGCAAATTACACAGCTGATTAACGTACACCAAAAAGAGTGTAGGACCGACTACACTTCCCTGTGGAACCCCAAAAGTGACCGGAAGTTCCCCACTCAGGTAATTATAAATTTTTACATACTGAGTCCTATTGTTTAGGTAGTCAGCAAAAAAAATAAACAGTAGGTATTAAAAATTACATTAACGTACATATCTATACATATAATAAATCTGTAGAAAAGTCATTTTTGTACATTGAAGAAATTGAAACAAAAAATAGCCAGCGTGTGAAAAGATAAGTAACAGAACCCATTTCCATCATTTTTGAAATTTTTGTCTGTTTGTCTGTTTGTCTGTTTGTTTGTGCGCACATCACGTAAAATCTACGAATTCAATGCTGACAATGTTTATACATAAAAATTGTGTGTAACTTGGGGTATGATTTAGTGTTTGTTTCATTGAAATCGGTTAATTCTATCAAAAGGTATATGAACTTAAAGTTTTCAAGAAGAACTAATCATCAAATGTAAGATACATACATGCAGCGACATCTGTTGAACTAAAATGATACCAATGACTAAAAATGTGCTCACCACTGTCATAACTTTTAAATCGACTGACCAGCTTTAAAAAAAAATTATAGCATAGGTAATATACTTTAGCAGTTTAACATTTTGGTCGATAGACGGCGTTGTTTATTTCACTCCATTTTCTGAATTAAATGACCCTCGCCCGTGTCAGTTGCCTATTTTTTGTTTTTTTTTTTTCGGATGGGAAATCATCAAATGACTCCTCCTGCTCTGGGCGGAGCAGGAGGGAGTGTCAGACTTTTACTGACTAAAACCCAGCCATGTTCCTTCATCGCCCTTTTGTTCCGGGGCCACGGTATCTCTTTCGAACAGTCCCGCAACCCCGGCAGACATCGGTCATTGCGGATCGGCCCTTCCTTTTTGCTGACTCTCTTTTAGGCGCGCGTGGAATACGAACGCGCCGTCGACACGGCCTGTCGTCATGAGACGGACGGACGGCGAGCTAGCCCATAGCCCACCGTCCACAGGCCCGCGCCTACGGTGGCCGGGGGCTACGTGGTTGCCCCGGAAGCCCGGGGCGTCTGCCGCGGCGGCCGGGACGTTGAGAGGTTCTCTCCCTCTCACGTTCCGCCACCTCCTTCTCTAGCATTACTGCTTCGCAGAAGGAGGTGACGGCGTCCCATTCCGTCTCGCTCCGGACCATGGCTTGCACCAGGGCCACGCGAGAGGTCGCCGCCGCAAACGTGTAAGTTGTCTCAAGATTGGTTTTTTAACCGACGAAACAAAAAGAAGGCAGTTCTCAATTCGACGCGTATTTTTTTATATATGACCACGGATAACTTTTACAGAGAAGTCCGTACATGGTCCTTTTGTTTGTAAAAAGCGTAGGTACATCTCAAAGTTGGTCCCATTTATAATTGAAAAATCGTGTTTGGGCTAATTTCTTGCACCTTTGATGAGTACTTTCGACCTAGCTGGAGTATGACTGTCATCGAGTGTCTAAGGATGAAGGAGGTGGCGGAACGTGAGAGGGAGAGAACCTCTAAACGTCCCGGCCGCCGCGGGAGACGCCACCACGTGGCCCCCGGCCACCGTACGCGCGGGCCTGTGGACGGTGGGCTAGGGGCTAGCTCGCCGTCCGTCTGTCTCATGACGACAGGCCGTGTCGACGGCACGTTCGTGTTCGACGCGCGCCTCAAAGAGAGTCAGCAATAGGAAGGGGTCCGCAAGGGCTGATGCCTGCCGGGGTTGCGGGACTGTTCTAAAGAGATACCGTGGCCCCGGAACACAAAGGGCGATGAAGGAACATGGATGGGTTTAGTCAGTAAAAGTATGACACTGCCTCCTGGTCCGCCCAGAGCGGGAGGAGTCATTTGATGATTTCCCATCCGAAAAAAAAAAGGCTGTCGAGGTAAGCCATTTTTTGGAAAAACATAAGTAGATTATTTTAGCGATTAATGCAAATATATCGAAGAAATTAAATTGTTACCCACTTGGATCTACGTAGGTATATATCTACTAATATTATAAAGCTAAAGAGATTTTGGTTGGTTGAACGCGCTAATTACAGGAAAACTTTTAGTGTTGAATAGTTATCGAGGATGGCTATAGGTTATCTAACATCACGCTATAATTAAAAGGAGCGGAGCATCAATGATAAATGTTGCAAAAACAAGGAAAATTTATTTCTTTCGAGAGCTTCCTTTGCGGGCGCTGCATAAACGGTTAAAGTTGAGCAACAATCATGTATTAGGGAATTGTTCGTTTTAAAGCGTTCTAAAAAAAACCGCGATAGCATTATGTCTACCTTTCAAGGTTGACTGCACTCTCTCTAACCCTCTCTCTCTCATGTGACGCAGACGAAGTTGCGCGGGTCAGCTAGTTAATATTAAGTATGTTAATCTTTTATTTTCTTATAATAATAAACAAGTATACAATGCGATTACATCATTATATTATTCAATTAACAATGAAATAATTTTGTTAGATTTTGGTGAATAATGTATTCTTTATTATTCTTGATTATTTTTACATTTGGTGGATTATCCACTACCTCGTATGGACCATTATAAATGTTATCTAACTTGGTACCAGTTTATACTAAAATTAAATCACCTGGTTTGTATACGTCACCGCAAGAGGCTCTATCGCTAAGATTTAATCTAATTAATAGCACTCATGATTCTATTCCATGATAAACTGGTGAACCTGCCATCTCTGCTTGGCAGTACAATAATTACATAGAACTTAATTAATGGACAGATGAGTTAAGCGCCATCTATTGGCTTACCTAGTTCTTAGATAGTTCGTGATTTAAAAAAGTAATTTACTAAACAAAAGTCTAGCTAAAGACTCTTAGTAAGTCTTTAGCTAGATCTATAGTTAAAATTATGATAAGCAAGTATTTTATGACATTGGATTTGTAATTATTATTGTTCATTTGACACTAAAGATTGTTTATGAGGCAATACTACAGGTGGAAGATGGCGCCGAATACGATTTGATCAATAACTCAATTTATAATTTGAAACTACAACTAAATCAGATTATCTAACAAAATTACAAACTATAAAGTAACAAGATTATTTTACAGAACAATTTATTCGTGAAAGACTTCTCAGGTGTTCTTTGTATTAAATCCTTTGATTTACCGAAAATGGTTTTAAGCAAGATCGAATATTGTTGTAAAAAGTAATGAAGCGACTAATTAGCTTTAACTAGATAAAACCTTTGCATTTGTGAATATTGGTATTGTTTGTTAGCTATTTATTCGATTATACGTAATAATTACTATTATTTTGTTATTTGAATTGTAATAAATATTGATTTAATTTTAAAATAGCAAACTGTTGAATTACTCGATTTAATTATTAACTTTAAAAGTTGTGAAACGATGACACTCGGTCGGCCGCCATCTTGTCGTTTACGTTTATAAAAGCAAGCGGCACAGCGACCGAGGGCCAGTTGGATTTGCTGGTTGACACACGCATGACCGCACGTCCTCGCGACCTAGTTACGCGAAACCGCGACCGCGAACAATACTCGCGCGCCTATTGTCCGGCGCGCCCTGTGATTGGCTGTGCCCACGAAAAAATCATCGCTTTTGTGGGTACACGCTAAAACCGCGCTCGCAACCTACCGCCCGAGCCCGTTATTTTTCCAATCGTGGAAAAAAACCGTCGCCAACGGCTACTATCGCGACGGAATATTCCTTGCCCGATGGAATACAACATCAACAACTAATTTCATCGTAGGGCTGCGGTGTGTCACACATAGGGGACACCGTAAATCACCATGGACAAGGAGAAGCCGCCACCTACCACGAAGCACCAGCCCGGGGGCCGGGGGTCACCGCTCCCGCACACCGGGGGCTCGCCGCCCGGCGCCCGTCCTGCGAGCACCGACACCACGGGAGCTGCCTACCGCACCCCATCGCCACCATCATTCACCCCGCTGTCCCAGACGCAGACAGCGAGCAAGGACCCGAGAATCCAGCGTCAACAAGCAGCGCCGGCCAAACCCGCCGCGACCCGTCCCGCGCCAACCCAGGCCCCGGGGCCCGCGGGGAACCACAGCCGCGCTTCAGCCGTCCGCACCACCGCCTCTGCCGTGCGCCCAAGTGCACCAAGCGCGCGTAATGCAGCCTCGCCTGCGCCCCGTCCGGCGCTCGCGCAACAGTCCGCCGCCGCGCCGCGCCCTGCGCCGCCCGCTCACACCGCCGCGCGACCCGGTGCGCTATCGTCCGCGAGCGCTCGCTCGGCCGCCGCTACGGGCCGAGCCGCGCGCAACGCGTCGCCCGCGCCTCACCGCTTGCTGGCTGGCTCAGCCGCCGCAACCGCAGCAGCCGCACTCGATCTTGAAGTCGCCATGTCGCCGCCGCCGCCGAGAGCCTCTGCCCGGGACTCCCCAGCCGCACTCTCTCCATGCTCGTCGAGGGAAGGGAGCGACCTCTCCACGGCTTCTACGCGCTACTCGACGCCAGCTCACCACGACCTACCTGCCGGAGTCCCGGACACGGAGGGTAGCCAGTTCTACGTAGTCGACGATGACGACTACAATAGCGACATGAGCACTGAAGACGCGCTGGCCCTTGACCACGACCTACAGTCGGAAGTCAGGGCCCAGCGCCGACCAAGAAGCTCCGACGGCGAGGCCGCTGAAGAGGCCAAGCGAGTGTGCACAGAATCGCCCACCTTCGCTGAAGCGGCCCGTCGCCAGCCCACCGGACTTGACACCGCACGTACAGTGCCACCGTCCGCCGCAGCCCCGGCACAGGGCGCTAGCGCCACCTCGACTGCAGAAGGCGGCAAGAAAGAGAAGAAGAGGTCACGCTACCCTCCGCTCTTCGTGGAGAAGCTACCCGGCTGGGCCGCCCACTTTAGGGCACTCAGCATAAAGTTGGGCCACCCACCTAACGCCCGACCTTTCAAGGGGGGATTCAGGTTCCTCCCTGAGAGCGAGGACGAGTACCGGGTGGTCCAAAGCTATCTGACGGACCTGGAGAAGTTGGACGGCACCAGCTGGTTCGCTTACTCATTGAGGGCGGATCGTAGCCTAAAGGTGGCCATACGGGGACTGCCGGTGGACACGGACCCAGCCGACATCTCTGAGGAGCTCAGCCTACTGGGGTATGAGCCGGAGTACGTGCGCAATATTAACGCACGCGGAGGACGACCCGGCTGCATATTCCATGTAGTACTGAAGAGGCAGATGGACATCCGTAGGATCTACGAGATCGACACGCTCATGTGCATGCGAGGCATCCGCATCGAAGCGTGGAGGAGCAAACGTGGGCCCGCACAATGCCACAGATGCCAGAAGTTCCGGCACAGCTCGCACCAGTGCCACCGCCCGCTCGCCTGCGTGAGGTGCGGCGAGGGACACGTCGCGCGCGACTGCCCGCGCCCCAAGGAAGAGCCGGCCACCTGCGCCAACTGCACAGGCGACCATCCGGCCTGCAGCACCAGGTGTCCGGTTTTCAAGAAGGAAGCCGCCAACAAGCGGGCGGGCACTGTCGCCATCACAGCGAGCCAGCGCCGGCCCAGAGAAGAACCACCAGCCAACGTGGAGGACCACGAAGCCCCCAGCACCACATTGATGGCGGCAGCTAACGGGCCCACCACGGATGCCACTGCCTCGAGGCGGAAAAAGAAGAAGCGCGGGGGAAAGAAGAGGGGGAAGAAGACCCAGCCCCCCGCGACCCAAACATCAGAGGGCGCTGTCCCTGTCGCGGCGCAGGCGCAGCCCACTATCATCTCAACACAAACAGTGATTCCTACTGTTGCCGCTGCTGGCGCTAGTGAGCCAAGGAAGGGAAAGCGGGAGGAGAGGTCCGCTCCCCCCGCAAGCGCGGCCCCGGCCGCCGCTCCACCGAAAACAAGGCCACCCCAGCAACAACAACAGAAACAACAACAAAATCAACAACAACAACAGAGGCAACAACACGCAACTGGCGCTCGCGAGCAGCGGCAACACACGCAACCGCAGAGTGGACACAACCAGAAGGAAGTCACGGCCTGCGCCATCAAGCTCCTTATGGACCTCATAAAGGCCATAAGACAGGGACAGGACGCGGGCGCCGTAATCCTCGACGGACTGACAGTGTTACTCACTATCTACAATGTCTAGTTCGTTGAGGATACTGCACTGGAATGCCCGCGGCCTTAGGAAAAAGGCTGCCCCATTCCGCCTCCTCCTCAGGGACCAACGGATCGACGTGGCGCTCATAGGTGAAACTCTCCTGGGGCCTGCGGACAAGATCAGGTTCCCGGGATACTTCATCTATAGGAAGGATGAGATGTCGCCGCTCGGCATCATATACCGCGGACTGGCGGTGCTGGTCAGCCGGAGGGTCGTCCACCAGCCGCTCCAGGAGATTACCCCAACGACCTTCCAGGCGTTGGGAGTTCAACTTCATGTCGCCGGCAAGGACATGAACATCTACGCAGCCTACCGCCCACCTGGCACCAACTTCAGCCTCGCGGAGCTGAGGAGCATCCTGCAGTCGCCGTACCCGACACTCCTTGCCGGCGACTTCAACATCAAGCATCCGGCCTGGAATAGCCGGACACACAACGCCTGGGGCGGACGACTCCTCGCGGACGCGGAGGCCCACGGGTACACGGTGTCCGGCCCAGACACACCAACCCATTACCCCGACAACCAGGCGCGCGCTCCAGACGTGCTGGACATCGTCATCCACAAGGGCCTCGGCTGCCAGCTCACCCAACAGGTGATAGACGACGAGCTACAATCGGACCATCAACCTGTACTCGTCGTCCTATCGGAGATGCCGACAAGACTCTCTCCTCCTGCGCCACGTCGCATCACGGACTGGGACGCTTTCAAAGAGAAGCTGGAGACCACCACACCCACTTGGCCCTGCGAGACCGCCGCAGACGTTGAGAGGCTTGCGGAAGAGGTCACCGCCTGCATCCAGCGCGCCTTAGAAGAGGCGACAACAACAATGCCGACGCCGCCGGGGGGGATTGTTTACAAGCCCCTCCCCGCCCACATCAAGCACCTAGTCGCCCAGAGGAGGCGCCTACGCAGGCGGTGGCAGGACACAGGATGCCCCACCACGAAGCGTGACCTCAACCGTCTAGCGGAAAAGGTCAGGGTCAAGCTACAAGAGTTCAACGCCGCGGGCTGGGAGGAACGAATCGACGCCGCCGAGGGAGACTGGCCGTCGATTCATAAGTTGTGCAGATCGTTTACGAACACCCCGGCCCCGGTACGTCCACTTCGCCACAGCGACGGGGCGCCCAGATATGTTGCAGCAGATCGCGCAGAGATCTTCGCTGAGCACCTGGAGCGTCAGTTCCAGCCAAACCCAACCACCGACACCGAGCACATCGCAGCAGTCGAGAGGCACCTTGGAGAGTACTTCGCCTCGCCGGTAGCTCACGATGAAGACCCAATATTCTTCTCGCCTTGTGCAGTCAGACGCGCCATCCTGAGAACAAAGCCGAAGAAGGCTCCGGGGGCGGACAAAATTACCAACACCGCGCTGCGCCACCTGCCGTACAGAACGGTAGCGGCGCTAGCGCGCTTGTTCACTGGAATATTACGCACCGGGGTTTTCCCGGCTGCGTGGAAGGAGGGGCGCGTCATCATGCTGCCCAAGCCTCACAAGGATGTCCTGAAGCCGGAGAGCTACCGGCCCATCACACTCCTATCCAGCATCTCCAAGGTGTTTGAACAGCTCCTGCTGCGACACCTTCAACACTACGTGAAGCCACGCCCCGAGCAGTTTGGGTTTCGCTCGGAGCACTCAACGACGCTCCAGCTGTCGAGGGTACTGCACCTGCTCACGGCGGCGCTGAACAAGAAGGAGCGAGCAGTTGCAGTATTCCTCGACATGGAAAAAGCATTTGACAGAGTGTGGCATGCCGGTCTGCTGTACAAACTGTCAATGACAGACGCGCCTCGTCGTCTGCTCCAGGTGGTCTCCTCTTTTCTTTCAGACAGGACATTCAGGGTGGTGGTGGACGGTGCAATCTCAAGCGCCCGTCGCATCGCAGCTGGAGTGCCGCAGGGCAGCTGTGTCTCCCCGTGGTGCTACTCATGCTTCACCGACGACATCCCCACTACTCCGGACACCACGCTCGCGCTGTACGCCGATGACGCCGCGTACCTCTCCACCTCGCTCAACGTGCACCACGCGGCCGTCAAGATGCAGCGCGTGCTAGATCTTCTACCAGAATGGCTGTCAAAATGGAGGTTGTCGGTGAATGTGGGTAAAACACAGGCACTGACTATCGGCGGCTGCAAGAAGCCACCACCCTTGAAACTGCAGGGAGCCGACGTCGAGTGGCATGGTGAGGCCAAGTACCTGGGAGTCACCATCGACAGTCGGCTCTCCATGGCGCCACACGTCCGCACGGTCGTCGCAAGATGCAGGAGCGCCCGCTTCCTGCTGCACCCAGTGCTCTCATCCCGCCTCCCGCTGCGTGCCAAGCTGGGCGTGTACAAAACGTACATCCGCCCGCTGCTCACGTACGCCGCCCCAGCCTGGCTCGCCCTCACGAGCGAGACGAGCAGGAAAAATCTCGAAGCTCAACAAAACATCACCCTGAGGAAGATCGTCGCCGCCCCTCGCTACGTGAGGAACACAGTCGTCAAGCGGGACCTCAACATTGAGAGCCTGGAGGACTTCAGCCGGCGCCTCGCGTCCAACATGTTCGCGCGCGCCGACGCCTCTGCCTGGCCCCACATCGCTCAGATAGCGCCGTGGCACACGCGCCCGCCTGACGCGGGGCGCCCCCCGCGCCACCCCAGGCGCCTACCACGCGACCTCGTGACGGACGTGTGACGTCACCCACCGGATTTGACTCCCGAGTATGTAGCTTCACCTACACGCGACATACTCGTACAAACAGACTCCACAACACTACAGTACTCACACATAGGTGAAATGCCGCGTTCTAAGTTAATATAGACGCGGCACTCACCCCCCACCCCATACACACATGACTCCACATACATTTGACTCACGCGACAGATAGCGGCGCGGGCTCGCTATCTACTCGTTAACATGAGCGGTGTTACACAACACAATACCGCTCACACATACATACATGGCCCCTTAGCCCGGAGCGCATCGGCTAGCTTCGATAACGTTGTGGGCGGGGGCCCATCACCCGGTAGGGGCAGCCCCAGCCGCCTCTGGCTGGTCATCACCCGCTGGGCTTCTCCCGGGGCACCGGGAGTTCCACCTAGCGGTGACAGACCGCCGAGGCGGCGTGAAGATACGGTTAACACCGTGGCGCCTCTACCGACACAAAATGACACTAACTCACAGGCGAGCGGCGCAAGCGCGCTTGCCATTGGCCGAGGCCTACATGGCCGCACCACTGACGGTACCCGTACGTCTACGGGTACAGATGATGCCGCGGGACAAAGGGCGATGCCCATACCCCGCCAGCCGCAGCCCACTACTGGGCAGCAGCGAGTTCTCCGGCCGAGGGCCAGTCCGGTTAAGCAGACGACAACCTCTCTAGGTTGAACTGCGAGATGCCATTTCGAAAAAAAAACCGAGGGCCATTCGTTACTTCATCGTCGCCTCGTGCACATCAACGATATTGTGTCAACTTTTTGTAAGTACTTACTTTCTTTGTTATGTATGATTTACACTGTTATTTGTTAATGAAACTATATAAGAGTATGATTACTGTTCGTGTATTAAACTATTGTGAATAGCTGCTAAATAAGTAATATTAAGTTGCTTAAAATACACAGAAATACATCTATAAATATTCTATGTCAATTCTTAAAATAAACCTACTGAATAATAAACATATATTTTATTAATTCACCACCTACCGACCTTTTAAAATAAGGTGACTTACATCTCAGAAGTGGGATTGAATCGAATATTTATGTAATCGTATGTATATACAGGGTGTGTGTCGGGGGCATGTAATGATAATTTAAAGGCATATAGGGCATCCACCAAATAGTCCCTAAATATGAGTTTTGGAACTAAAATCCTGGTAAAATTTCTTTTTTTCTTTCTCGGCCTCAGTATTTTAGAAATGATATTTATGTACATCATACATGCTGTATTTTAATTTTGTAAGTATGTGATATGTTTATTTTTTATTTTTTTGTTTACACATACATAATATGAGGAAAACAGGTACTTGTGCTATTTTTTTTCTTATCCCTCAGGATAACAATGGAACATTCAGGCTCTCCTGTGTTGCCCTCTGGCATCGTATCTAGCCAACAAGAAGCGGACCAACGTCGCTGTCCCAGCTCGCTGGGTATACCCAGCTTGAGTACCCAGCATTCTCCCAGTGGGCAAGCACCTGGCCGGGTCCCGAACCGGTTGTTGCTAAGCCCAGCAAGACCAGGATGCAGTAGCCAGCAGCCAAGGGGCAAAACGCGAGGCAAGTCTTGCGAACAACGGCAGTCCAGAAGTCGAACGAGCCATCTGTCGAGAGAGATGCCCCTTGAGCATCGATCACCGCGGCGGTCCCGAAGCCGAACGTGCCGTCGATCAAGAGAGATGCTCTTTGAGCATCGATCACCGCGGCGATCCCGAAGCCGAACGTGCCATCGGTCAGGAGAGATGCTCCGTGAGCATCGATCGCCGCGCCGATCCCGAAGCCGGTCTAGCCATCGGCCCCGGGAAAGGCCTAGGGGACAACAGTCGCCCCAGAGGTCTCAAAGCCGTGCCAGCCAAGCAGTCTACCATCAGCGCGGGCAGCGGTCCCGTAGCCGTGATCAGCGGCATTACTCATCTCGCCGAAGTCCCAGCCGGCCTCGGGAGGTGAGCTGCCTCGGTAGCTGTCGGTGCGGATGCGATAAATACCCGCAACGGACCATTGAGCAACAAGCAACGGATGGAAATAAGGTTAGTTCAGCATCACCTAATCTAACTAATTACGATAATAATACTTTGAACATGTTAGTACAGGCCCTTAAGGCGGTTGCTCCTGACTCAGACAAAATAAATCCACAAAAAAATACTGTACCTGAGTTCGATCCTGTTAGGAAAGAACAAACTATAACTATGTGGCTTCACAAAGTAAACGAGTGCGCCACTATATATGGTTGGTCTAATAGGCAAGTTGTACACTTCGTGCTTCCCAAATTAACGGGGGTAGCTAAAAGGTGGTACGAGGACCTCCCCTCAGTTCTATTTTCTTGGGATGAATGGCAATCACAATTACTTGCAGCTTTCCTGTCAGATGAGAACTATGGGCAGATGCTTAGTGATATGCTAGCTAGGCGCGCTAAATTCGGGGACTCCCTAGAAGATTACTTCTACGATAAAATAGCCCTGTTCACGCCTACTGCTAGCGCCACCTATCCACAAGATGACGCACTCGGTGCGTGAGCGCAGCGGCGCCGACCTCTGCAGCTCGGTGGACATCAGCTCCGCCTAGTTCGTCCACTGGCCACCACGCTCGCCTGGCGCTGCTACGTTCATTCTTCAGCATCATACAGTCATTCTGTTCATTCACAGCGGCTATAAAAGGGCTTGCATTGTATCGAATCATTCCTTTTCTGGATGATGGATGCGAGGTGCATCCATCATCCAGTACAGACCCCCCCGCCATGCCATGGCGGTGTAACCCAAAACTCTGTACAAATCCAAAATTATTCAATATAGATGTGAAACCATAACGATAGATTCATTTTCATCACCCGGGAACAGACCTCATCCTCAACATTTTGGTCCTACGAGACGGATTCATCATTCATTATCAATCACACCATCCGGAAGAAGACTCCACATACACGGTGCCGACCACGTTGCTGGCACGTTGCGGAACTTCGACTCGGACTGGAGCCGGGCGCTGAAGACAATAGCTAGCTGTGAAGACGATCGACCGAGTGCAGCGATCATCACAGCCGGTCCAGTGACCCAGCAATCATTTCATGAGAAGAGGAAAAGGCGAAGGCGTAAGAAACGGTCAGGTCTCTGTTCCCGTCCCGTCCGTCCCCCGTCACACCCATTCATTAGTTTCAATTTGTGTTAAAGCTGTGTTTCGTTTCACTTCACGCGAGTGTGTGGCAGCCACGTGGTCCAGGTGATATTTGCATGTGAGTACAACTACATCACACCACACCACACCACATAACGCTCATCCATATTCCGTCAGAATGTCGGTTAAGGCAGTAGAAGAAGTTCTTTCCGAGTTAAAGAAACGTAGGGGTAACATTAAGGGTCGGTTAACCCAGTTTAAAAATTATGTAGAATCGTTCGCGGGAGCTCACTTAACAGCCTTACAAGCAGCGGAGCTAACTTTACGTGTTCAAGCCGCGAGTGAATTATACGATAAATTTGACAACGTAGAAAATGAAATCGAACTACTCCTGCCGGAATCAGAAACAAACGCGAATCTACAATACATAGAAGCATTAGAGGCAATATATTTTACGGCAATAGCAAGCGCGAATTGTTTAATTAAAAACGCGGAAATTCAAAGTCGACTTCCAATTGCATCAGAACCACGTGTCAATATTAAATTACCAGACATAAAATTACCTGCCTTCGATGGAGCCTATGATCACTGGCTAGAATTTAAACATTCATACGAAACCATGATCCACAATCGTTCCGACTTAGACGAGATTCAAAAATTCCATTATTTGCGGTCAGCCCTTGGTGGGAGCGCGTTACAGGTGATAGCAGCCTTAGAGTTCAGCCCTGCCAACTACGTACACGCATGGGATTTATTAGGAAACCGTTATCACAACGAGAGGTTATTAATTAATAATCACGTAAAAGCGTTGCATAATATTCCGTCATTAAAACAAGAATCGCCATCGCAAATAAGGAAATTAATTGATACTATCTTACGTAATCTGCGCGCTTTAAGTTCACTAAATGAACCCACTGTCAATTGGGACACGTTAATAATTTATTTGGTGGTCAGCAAGCTGGATTCGTCTACGGAGCGCGAATGGGAAAATCATATCGGAGCCACGTGCTTAAATAATAAAAATAAAAATAAAATTCATTTAATTCAGATAACATGATCCATACAGTGACATTAAAAGTATTAAAAAATAAAATACATTAACACAAATACAAAAAATTCAAAAATAAATAACCATAAATTATTAAAATCAAGATAAAATTTACTCACAATTCAATTAAGATAAATAAAACATCAAATTTAAAATACGATTAAATAAAAATTAAAACAATCAAAATACAATAAGATAAAATAAAAATTAAAACAATCAAATTACCCGCTTAATAAGAGACACCCATATCGGAGAAGAGATCCTATCAGCAACAGTCTTCAGAATTCCGTTGCAGCTGCCACGCATTCTGCAGATCAGGGAAACAGTTTTCTTGCGAATGACGGCATGAAAGCCATCAGTTCGATACAGCGCGAACATCCCCGATGCACTACAGAAGCGAGGCAGCCCCAACATCATCCTGAAGATGTTGTTATACTGGACGCGCAGGACATCCAGCGATCTTTTGGTGTGCTTGACCCACAGATTTCCCGTATAAAAGCTTTGACAATAGGCTTTAAACAACGTTATTTTTACTTGTTCAGAGCAGCGGGAAAATCTGCGAGCCAGCATGTTACCTCTGACCGCTAAAGCCCTGCGCTCCCTCTCAATGTCCATATCATCATCAAGACCCTCGGTAATTAAGTGCCCCAGGTATTTAAATTTCGTGACACGGTTTATGTACAAGCCATTTAGGGTAATCTTATGAGAATACTCAGGGCATCCACCGGCGGCCCTAAAGACCATATATTCGGATTTTTGGACATTGTAAATAAGACCATGTGCAGCAGCATAGGACTCACATACCCTTAACAGCTCTCCAAGACCTCTCGCCGTCGGGCTCAGCAGCACCATGTCGTCCGCGTAACTAATGTTGTTGAGGCAGACGCCATCTATCGAACAACCGACACGCTTGCTGCTGAGCTCGACGATGAGGTCATTTATGTATA